>OX438984.1:1631649-2968855 GCA_949316085.1 Hypercompe scribonia | reverse complement strand
GCGTGCAATTGGAAAGGCTTATGACTAGTCAGTGGATTACGATAGGCTGATGACGGTGGGCTGGTTCGCCCAGAGTGATACCACACCCGCACGTTGTTTCGTTGCTTATCACTGAATCTTTAGTTTGATGGTACCTATTATCAGGTAATCAGTCTGTTGGTTAACTTTTCATATAAAAAATAAAATATTCAGACAGAAGTCGATCAGAATCTACTGTATAAATGTTTTTTTTACTAGTCTGCTTTTGTTTTTTGTATTATGCTATCTCAAAAAATATAAAAATAATCCTTACCACGACATATCTAAGGTAGTTTTGGCCTTACATGTCTGCCATTGTAAGGATTTTCTAGTCGTTCCTTACAGTACATGCAAACTGACATCTTATCTAATATATAGTTTTAAAACCAAAATAATCGTATTACACATTTCATTTCACATTTTTAGTTCATTATCATCAATGTCATCATCAACAGCCTTTTACAGTCCACTGCTGGACATCGGTCTCTTCTTAGAAAGGAGGCTTTCGCCTACTATACCACGCTGACCAAACGGGTTAGGATGGGGTTTGTTTTAAATTTTCCTACTCTTTGTAATGATGTTGTCTTGCATACTTTGTTTCCTTAGTCGCCTTTTACGACACCCATGGGATGAATAGGGGTAGTTACACTATGTATTCTTAATCCGTCACCACACGGACATTTTTAGTTACAGAACCCATATCTTAAAGATCATTGTTTGATATTTTACGACAAGTTATGCGGGTTCTTGTAAAGACAAGCAACACTATTGACAAGCTATAATTATCAAAATGCATCCGCCGATTGACGCACTCATCTATTGTTTGAATAAACAGCACCTGCGTTCTTAAAAATAGATCACATCCTGGACAGAAAAAATGAGAGAAAAACGTGTGATCGTGCTTAAGAGTCGATCAGAATAGTTCAAATCTTACCTTACCACAACAGCTGATGTTGGGTCACAAAGTAGCTATTGAAACAAAAACAATTTAGTCTTGCTTTACAAACAAAATCTATAAGAATGACCCCTATTTTCTTAAACATAAGGTTGTAGCAAACAGGTTTTATTGTTAGCTTAGCGGTAAAACAAAGTCGGTATTTGCACAGTGTCAAGTTGCATGGAACATCCTGTAGATATTGTGTTTTATTTAATAATATGAAGTTGTAGTAAATAAGATTGGTTGTACTAAGGCTTACAGTTTAAAATATAGCGTATCAGATGGGACCTAGGAGCTATATCTCTCCGTATTTTTTATCCTTTTTCTTGGTAAAACGGTTTATGTCGAAAAATAATTGGTCTAGTAACATCATGACATTCTTTTGACAGTTTTTTTAATTTACAAAATTTACATGTGAATGACTATGTGTGTGTGGTCCTAAACTAGACAATGCCTGTGACACGGTAATCAGGTTGTTGTTAAAAGTACTAACATGCTTTCTACAAGTCAGATTACTTGCAAAACATATTGCCAAGGGCTATCCCCTTTGGGCAGACAGATACTGAAGTGGAAACCACTATCCAGAAAGCCTCCAACAAAAAAGTAGCGTACTTCTTCTTCAAAGGCCAGCAACGTGCTTGTAATTCCTAATTTGCAGATGATTATGGGCAACAATGTCACTTTCTATCAGGGGAATCATCTGCACGTTTACCTACAGTACACGCTAACAGTGGACATCCAATGGAAAAAATAATGACAAGGATGACGACATATACTTATAAATGCACAAAATCACACCTGTTTTCCCAAACAGAAGCACATCAAAAGACCACTTTTCAGTCTTTTGGTCCCACGTAATTGGTGACAAGCCTATTGCCGCCAATTGGAATATTTTGTTTTGCCAGAACTTTGTCCATCTAACAGCTGGTGCACCACTTGCAGGTGAGGTTGGCTTGGGGCCCTGATTTCGGGGTGCTGGGCTAGAAAACCTCCACGTGGTGCACCCTGGAAACGTTGGCGATAGTGTTTTCATCACTGCCAGCGGCTAATATTCTAACACGAAGAGGAAGCCATTTTCTTCGGCAATTCGGCCGAGAGATGGTCCAACAGAGCGGGCGTGTCTGTCGGATCCTCTGTTGGTTCTTCGCTCTTCGGAGCATTGAGGAGGAAAACCTCGGTAAAAAATCACGTTGGTGGGACCCTTGCTAGGGTCGGAGTTCCTCCGCTCAGCGGTGGAAAAGGTAGGACGGGCTCGGTGTGCACTCACACTGCCACCGAGTAGGCATCAGGAGACGTAGTCTCCCTGCCGCCGTCGACATATCGTAGTCCCGAGTTGGAGTCTTGCGACTCCAAGCGGGGGCGAGGGTCTTGGCTTAGCCGCCCGGACTGCGAGGAAGAAAACCTCTATAAAAAATTACCCCGAATCCCGTGTTCTGGTGCGTGACCAGGGGATGCATGGCTGATGGGTTGTTCAGTCGTAAGCGCACCCCCAGCCGGGGCACCTGCGGACCCCTCGGTTGGGCATAAATGTACGCTTGCCCGGGTATTGGGGGATCTCTGCCCGGGTCGACCTGTAGTTCTCCCCCACTCGTGAGTCTAACATGGAATCTCAAACTAAAAACGTAAAAATAAATATAGAAGGAGAGAAGGAGAAAAAGGCGAAGAAGGAAAAAAGCGTAAGATTGGACGACTTCTCGTCCAATTTAAAGGACGCATCGGTTGGGACGCCTATGTCGATGAGGCTCCCAGAAGTCATTATGACTGCTGGGAGCCGCAGAACATCGGAACGATTGCGTTCCAGATCGACATGTTCGTCGGATGGCACGGGAGGTAACCCGATGGAAACGGAGCTGTGCGACTCCCGAAAACGCGGGCGCTCCAGGGACGAGGAGAGCGACACGTCCCAGGAGATGTTGCCTCCTAAAGTAGCCAGCAGCCGTAGAGGAAGGTCGCGAACTTCGGTCTCGATCCCGTCAGGCTCCGTCTTCTGTAAGGCGGAAGCCTATAGGCGGGTTAGGGCGGACGGCGAAGCACTTGCAGAGGAGGAGATCGCAGATCTCTTGCTTAAGATCAAGGAGCCGATGGCAGGGGATTCTGTTCCCCAAACGCCATCGTCCATGCAAGAGAGAGCGAAAGCAGCGGTGGCTATCATCCACAAGGTAGCCACCAAGTCGAGTAACCTTAAGGGTGCTTTTGTAAAGGCCCTTAAGGACTCCTCTTCTGCAGTTGCGGGGGTCGTTGAGACCCTTATTGGGGACGTGGCTCGTCTCCAAGCGGCCAACGACCATCTCACACGGAAGGTGGCTGAGCTGAGCGCACAGTTTGCCCAATTTCGGGCGGATCGCCCTGAGCGAGAAAGCCCGTCTCAGTCGCTTGACCTTGTTAATCCCGGTACCATCGCTGATGCCCACCTGCGCCAAATCACAGACGCAGTGTGGCGCATGATGGACGGACGTCTCGCTGGTTTGGAGGCGAGACTACCTCCAGCCCCTGTCGTCCGACCGCCGCTCGCGGCACATAGACCAAAGGCCACATCGGCGCTTCCCGTTGTAGGCGGTCGTGTGTCCTATGCGGCGACGGCGTCGGTGTCTGCTGTTCCTGCGGTGTCGGTGTCTGCTGTTCCTGCGGCGTCGGTGTCTGCTGTTTCTGCGGCCGCGCCGAGGACACTACAGGCGGCTAAAGTAGTAGCTAAGACGGGTGCACAGAGGTCAGGGCCCAAAACGGCGGCCAAGTCTAGAGCGGAATTTCCTCCGCTCCCCACTCCAGCCGCTGTACCTGGCACCTCCACGTCTGCTCCCTCCATATCTGCCCCTTCCACGGATAGTTGGCAGGTAGTCGGGGGCACAAAGAAGTCCCGAAAGCGGGATAAAAAGGCTGCTCAAAAGGCAGCCTCTGCCCCGCAGTCGCCATCAGTGGTAGTCACCGCCACGAAGAAGCCGCGCAAGCTTCAAGTACCCAAAACTGCGGCGGTGGTGGTCACCGTTTCACCGGAGGCGGCTAAAGGCGGACTGTCTTACGCTGCCATTTTTCAGAGGGCCCGGGCTGGTCTCGCCAATGAAATCGGGACGGTAGGTGTCAGGTTGCGCCTAGCTCAGACGGGAGCTCGAGTTCTCGAGTTCCCTGGAGCCGAAGGTGCCAAGACAGCAGACACGTTTGCCGAGAAATTGCGGGGCATGTTTGCGGCCACGGATGGTGTTAAGATCGCCAGGCCTACTAAGTGCGCACAGTTGCGCATTTCGGGCCTGGACGACTCCATAACGACCGAAGATGTCCGCGTTGCAGTAAGAGAGAAGACGGGTTGCAACGCGGACAACATTAGGGTCGGCACCATCCGCCCCGGTCCAGGAGGGCTTGGCGCAGTGTGGGTCAGCTGTCCCGTAGCGTCGGTCAAAATGTTGGGCGACGCCGGCAGGCTGCTCATCGGTTTCGTGAGCGCTAGGATCACAGTCCTGGCGGCGAGACCGATGAGGTGTTACAAATGCCTAGCATCGGGGCACACACGCGCCAAGTGCGTCAGTTGTTTCGACTGCAGCGGGTTATGTTTCCGCTGCGGTCGACCGGGGCACAAGGCGGCAGAGTGCTCTGCCGCCCCTCACTGCCCGGCGTGTGCGGCGGGTAACAAGCCCGCCAATCACCTGATTGGGCAGGGAGGCTGCAAGCCTGCCCGTAATTCTCGGCAAGCGTCGGCGGCTAGCCAGTCGACCCAGGCTGCCTCTGACGTCGTTTCTGCTTCGACATCGTCGCCCATGGAGGAGGTTGTAGAGACGGTCGAGTAATGACCCAAGTCTCCAACCTCCTAGTCCAGACGAACCTGAACCACTGTGCTGCGGCGCAGGACCTTTTCCTGCAAACCATGGCACAGTGGTCGATCGGTG
Organism: Hypercompe scribonia; assembly: GCA_949316085.1. Classification (NCBI taxonomy): domain Eukaryota; kingdom Metazoa; phylum Arthropoda; class Insecta; order Lepidoptera; family Erebidae; genus Hypercompe; species Hypercompe scribonia. The sequence continues at coordinate 2,964,025 of OX438984.1, read as the reverse complement.
TTGCCGTAGCCGCGGAACCCTATTACGTTCCTCCCCGTCCAAACTGGTTGGGTGACCGGGACGGTTCCGTGGCAGTCGTCGGCTCCACGGCGGCTCATTCCCCGCCCTTGTCGCTAAGGGACAAGGGTACTGGATATGTTGCTGCCGAGTGGGGGGGGATCACCGTATATGGTGTTTACTTCTCCCCCAACCGGAGTTTGAGCGACTTCGAGGTTTTCCTTAACAACTTGGAAACCTCGATGCGGCGTCTAACGTCTGGGCACGTCTTAGTGCTGGGGGACTTCAACGCAAAATCCATTGCGTGGGGTTCCTCCAGGACGGACGCTAGGGGCGAGGCCGTAGAGGAGTGGGCGGCCTCGGTGGGCCTCTGCTTACTAAACAGGGGTTCCACCAACACGTGCGTGCGACAGCAGGGAGGGTCGATAGTGGACCTTTCGTTCGCTACCCCTGCCCTCGCCGCACGAGTAAGGAACTGGCGCGTCCTGGAAGAGGTTGAGACGCTCTCGGATCACCTGTACATCCGATTTGAGCTCTCCCGGACCCAGGACCCCAGTAGGGGTCACGTGGCGCGGCGTTCTTCTCGCTTTCCGCGGTGGGCTTTAGCCAAATTAAATAAGGACCTACTGGAGGAGGCAGCCATCGTTCACTCTTGGCTGTCTCCGCAAGCCCCGACCGAGGAGGTCGACATGGGGGCTGGTCGCTTCTGCGATGCCATTGCGCAGATATGTGATGCGGCCATGCCCCGCATCCGAGGTTGCCGGCCTCCACGGAAGGAGGTTTACTGGTGGTCCCAAGAGTTGGCGGACCTCCGTGCGGCCTGTACTCGTGCCCGGAGGTCCTACACCCGTAGTCAGCGGCGACACCGCGAAGAAGGCGAGGGGGACCAGCTTCATGAGGAGTACCGAGAGGCGCGGAAAACTCTGAAGCTGGCCATCAGCCGCGCCAAAGAAATTAAGAGAAAGGAAATGCTGGAGGGTCTCGATCGTGACCCCTGGGGTCGCCCTTATCGTGCGGCGCGACAAAAGCTCCGCACGTCGGGCCCCCCCCTTACAGAGACCCTCCAGCCCAGCTTCCTGCGGGAAGTGGTCGAGGGCCTTTTCCCGCAGCGGGTGGAGCATACACCCCCGTCGATGGCCTTAATGGTCGGAGACGACGGGGAGAACGAGGGCAATGTTCCGCCCGTCAGGGAATCGGAGGTAGGGGCGGTTGTTCTACGGATCCGCTCTAAGAACACCGCCCCTGGGCCAGACGGAATACCTGCCCGAGCACTGGCCCGAGCCCTCGAGCACATGTCGGACCGCCTCAGGGAAGTCCTGGACTCTAGCTTGGCGTCCGGACGCTTCCCTGAGTGCTGGAAAAGCGGGAAGCTGGTCCTGTTAAGGAAGCCGGGACGGCCTGTCGATTCGGTGGCGGCCTATAGGCCCATCGTGTTGCTGGACGAGGCGGGTAAACTTTTTGAGAGGATACTCTCTGCTCGCATCGTCCGGCACCTCTGCGAGGTGGGCCCCGATCTGTCGGACGCCCAATTTGGTTTTCGGGCGGGGCGTTCGACGGTCGATGCCGTGCTGCGCCTGAGGGCCGTTACCGAAGAGGCGGTCAGCTGTGGCGGCGTGCTGTTGGCGGTGTCGTTGGACATCGCCAACGCATTTAATAGTCTGCCATTTAGCTGCATCAGGGAAGCACTCCACTACCACGGGGTGCCAGAGTACCTGAGGCGGCTTGTGGCAGACTATCTTGAGGAGCGTACCGTCGTGTACGAGGACCGAGATGGTATTCTAAGGCGGCGGCCCATGTCGTGCGGTGTTCCGCAGGGGTCCGTCCTCGGACCACTCCTGTGGAATATGGGATACGACTGGGCCCTTCGAGGTCGTCTTCCGCCCGGGCTGGGCGTAATTTGTTACGCCGATGACACATTGGTCACGGCCCGGGGGGTGAACTTTCAAGAGGCGGCGCGCCTGGCCACCGTGGGAGTCTCTTCGGTGGTCGGGCGCATTGAGGCGCTGGGTTTACGGGTGGCCCTAGACAAAACAGAAGCCCTTTTGTTTCATGGGCCCCGTCGTGGTCCACCCCCCGGCGCCTCCATCGTAGTCAATTCGGTCCTCGTACCGATTAAGGCCCAGATGAAGTATCTGGGCCTGATCCTCGACGGCAGGTGGCTCTTCGACGAGCACTTCCGACAGCTTACTCCAAAGCTGGTCGGCGCTGCCTCTGCTCTTGGGCGACTTTTGCCCAATTTGGGTGGAGCCAGCGTCGCGACGAGACGGCTATACACGGGGGTTGTTCGGTCAATGGCGCTATATGGTGCACCGGTGTGGGCGGCGGCTCTGACCGCCCAGAATAGGGCTCGCCTCTGGCGCCCTCAGAGGATATTGGCGGTTAGAGCCATACGCGGTTACCGCACCGTATCGACGGAGGCGGCGTGCGCCTTGGCCGGAACTCCCCCGTGGGATTTGGAGGCGGAAGTGCTCGCCGAAATTTATCAGCGGACGGCTGACTTCCGGGCGGGTAGCGGCATACGGCCCCCGCCCGAAGAGATACGCGAGTGGCGTGAGGCCGCTCGTCGAGCCACGATGGCTCGTTGGTCGTTCCGGTTGGAGACTCCACGTGCTGGCTTCGCCCTCGTGGAGGCTCTCCAGCCGGTCATCGCCGAGTGGGCAGGGCGGCAGCACGGGACCCTTTCCTTCCGACTGACGCAGGTCCTTTCCGGGCATGGTTGCTTCGGGAAGTATCTGCACTCGGTCGCCAGGAGGGAATTGAGTCCCGCCTGTTACCACTGCGAATGCAGTGAGGATTCGGCTCAGCACACGCTAGCGGTTTGTTCCGCCTGGGCGGCGCAGCGTGGGGTCCTCACTGCAGTTATTGGAGGAGATCTCTCGCTACCGGCCGTCATACGCTCCATGGCCGGTAGCGACAGTTGTTTTACCGCGGTCGCAACCTTCTGCGAAGACGTAATTTCGCGGAAGGAGGCGGCGGAGAAGGCCCGGGAGGACGATATCCACTCGGACCCAATTCGCCACCGGCGAACCGGGCGGCGGAGGCACGCATACCAGCGCCTCATGCCGCCTTGAGTGTGGCCGCGGGCGGACGGGACGGGTTTTCCCCTCCACCCGCTATAATGGCCAGCCGCGAGGAGGCGACGTCCGCGTGTGCCGTACGTCGCCTAAAATAGAGAGTTTACCCATAGATGGTGCCCGCAGTTTCGGGCAGGCGCTAGGAGGGATCTGGATGTCGTAATAGCAGCGGTTCCCGGATCCCTCCTATGTCAGGCGCAGAGTGGCACACCGTGTGGTTTTAGTCGGTCCGATTCCGACACACCACCCCGCCGTAAACCCCGGTGGGGTGACGGCCCGAGAGGGTTTCCACACGTTAAAAAAAAAAAAAAAAAAAAAAAAAGGGGCCCTGATTTCGTGGTAGGAACCCTATGTACTCTATGACGCAATAAATATCCGTAATAACGTAAATGTTATTTCTTTCAATTTAATTTTCTATCTATCTTCACAGATATTTCGATCCTTGTAATGCAAAAGGATAATAAAAAAAAAATTAACTAAAATCAATCTCTTTTCAACTCAATTGATTTCATCCCAACTAATTGGTTTGCATCGTCAACTAAGCGCTTTACAGTGTGACTCTCGGGGCGAGTTCGTCCACTAACCGTTACTTGAGCTTTACAATTAAATGGTTAACCCTTGTAATGCTGTTAGGGAGATTATCCGTAACCGGTCAGTTTAGTCCCGGTGACAAGTTACAAGTAGCAGGTAACATATGAGAATAACCGTTATTCAAATTGTAAACAACTCTCATGTTATTATAACTGTTTATTTCTTCTTATATTATGTTATTAGTTTAAAAATAAAGGGTCAAATAATGTGATACTTAATTCACGACGTAATTCAAACATCGGGTTGCTTACAGTAGTTTATAATACACACACATGCAAACATGCATACAGTCACCTGTAAGCAGTGTTGAGAAACGAAATTGCGGTTGACCAAATTATATACGTAAATTATCACCCGATGGCAAGTGACTACCACCGATGGAAGTCTCATTCAAGGGTTCCAAGTGCCTTGTCAACTTTTGATATATACCCTCAAGAGTAATCCAGATAAACTTGATATGTAAGGTCTCCAATTTTTGAACAGGTAACAGATTATAAATAAAATACATTTCTCTAGTAAATTTCTGCTTGATCTCGCCCACAGATGTATTATAGATTCGTCATTGTTATACTCCCGTACTAAAGACGACCTTATTACACTCAAACACAATTAGAGAATTGCCCAACACAAAAATCGAGCAATTCTATATCAATAAATAGGCAGTGAAAGGGTGGCTGTATAGTATACTGACGTACACATTTATTAATTATATTATCGTCATTAACAGCCTCCAACAGTCCACTGCTGGCCATTGACCTCTCCTTAGAAAGAAGGCTTTGGTCTACTACACCATACTGGTCAGATGGGATGGTACAGGGTTTCTCTCAAGTTTTCCTTCTCTTTGTAGTGCTGTTGTCCTGCGCATTTGTTCCTTCAGTCCTCTCTTACAACACCCACGGGATGAATAGGAGTGGTAACACTCCGTATTCTTAGTCCACCACCACATGGAGTTTTTGTATGATGTGTTTGATTTAATATCTACAAACTGTACGTTTCTGCAAGAATTACAAATAATTTTGAAAACCTGATATCATTTCAGTTGAATAGCACACGTGTAAAAGACACACCTGATGACATTTTTTTTTAAAATACTGCAACTAGTGATTATAGCTCTTTAGACGATATTAAAACAAGCTACCTTTATTAAATTTTTGACTTTTTGTTTGGGTTAATCTCAGGAACTACTGAACTGATATGAATATGACATTTACTAGGAGATATAGATAGTTAGTGGCCACATCTTTCAAGCTTTTCTACGGGATCAAAACTACCACAAGCAAAAACCACATCTCAGAGGTAACAATTCAAAATTCTAATCCTACGCGAACGAAGTCTATTTCTATATTACTTAGAAAATCATCTTATCAACCTAGTTAGTTGCGACTTACTACATTTATTTGGAAATATTTATATTTACATAGACTTAACTCGATACTCAAGGTTATGAAATAAGTTCGTGTTATGTAGACCTGTCTAAATTAATATAATTGAAAACAAACAGCTACTTGCTAACTTAGGTGACCTATTTCTCTATGTGTCGTCAAGTATAATATACTTGACACATCTCACACACGGCGTCTGATCCCAAATGAGATAGAGTCTACGCAATGGTAGAGATTTCTGGTAAACATTCTTATATTTCTAAGTATATGCGTATTGTACAATCATACACTACGTCTAGACACAGAACGAATAATCATACTCGTCACAGTGTTACTCACTCTGATTTGGAATCGAACTTACGATCTCTAGCTCAGCAGTCTACTAAACTGACGGAGAACATACAAAAACTCGGTATAAAATATGTTTTTGCCTTACTATGAGTAGGTTTATCTGAATACAATTATAATTGCGTCGCCTGAACTGTTTTCACATATTGACGTATTAGATGTAATTGAATATTAAACTTTATTATTTTATATTAAAACTTACTTTTGATTTTCAACATCTTGATAAATATGGACTAGGGTACATGCGGTTTACACTAAGAACTTAAAGCCCCAAACCAACCTCACCCAGCAAGTGGTACACGGGCTGATCAAAGGACGAGCCTTTACCAAAAAAAAGCCATCCCGATTAGCGGCAATAGACTCGTCATCTGTTACGTGGGACCAAAACATTGCTAAAATGTGAGCGTTTAATATGCTTCTGCCTGGCTCTTTAGATAAGCATACGTGATTTTATTTATGTGTGTATAAGTATGTACGTGGAACAAAATTGACATGTATTAGTCATATTCCAAACCGGATCGGTGAACAAATGCTTTTTGACTAAATCAAAAACAAAACCTCATAACCTCATTACTCATATGTATGTGCTGTATCAATGATTAATATTTAAATAAGAAAAAAATCACACTTTTAAAAGTGGGTTACAAATAAGAAAACAAACATACAAGTGAAACTAACAAAAGCGTGTTAATTATATACAACACTACCATAACGATGATCAAACTTTTTTTTAAATATGGATTAAAAAGCAGAAGTGACATCTCTTTAGCATGGACATCTTCAACTTAATAGCTGCACCGTTCTTTGAAGCGGGATTATGCTCTATTCTTGAAGATTTGAAGGTCGTATCGTCCCGTTAATATCGCAGCGACCTGGTTATGCGTGACTAGATATTTTTTAATTCAAGTTTAAATTTTAAACTACTCAATAGGAATTTAAGACGTCGATAGGTTTCTTTGATTGACTTCTTAGAAGAATGAACAGATAGACTACAAACTTTAGCAGATAGTCATTTCCCTTTATTCTGTTCAAAAACTATTGCATTCCCAATGATAGGTATATCATGCAGGCAAGAACGAAAATGTAATATTTATTGAACCATAGGAAAGCTACTCTTCGCCACGGGTGGCCTCACAGACATCCAATGTTAAGCGTTGCTATTCACCGAGTGAAGTTACCGAGCACCAAAGCCTGAACGAGGAGGAAGGTTCCTGATTTGGAGGAAGAAAGACACTTGTGACTCTTGAATTGTAGATGTCTATTTGGCGTCTGTTTATTTGGCCCCTATGTCAACGTCAAAAAAAACTCTATTAATCTCAGTATCCTCGTTTTTTGAACTTTGTTATAAATCAGATTCATTCTAGCCGAAAAATCTCGCAGACCGTAAAATATAATGTAGTACCTGAGAAATAATACAGACTCATCTCACCTACAAGGCTGGTCGCAGAGTTCGCGGCCTTGAACTACTCGTACACGTGTCACGCCGTTGCTAGGCAACCGGTCCCAGTACTACAGCTATGTCCTACCTCATTTCAGCATAATCTGTGGACATGAAAGTTTCCAGGCGGTATGAAATATTACTGAAGTACTCGTTGGTCATACCGAGCATTACTCGTAACTAGCTTATTAAAATGGACTTTCGTATTATATATTAATAGAGAGATTTATATATTATGTTATTTAAAGAGTATATAGATACTTACACTTACATACTTTATTCAAACACAGACCAAATGTGACGTCTTTTTCCCAGAGAGGTAGGCGGAGACAATTGATGTCCCCTTACTATGGTCCTTAGACATTTCTTTTATTTTATCTATATTCATTAATCGGTGCATTCATCCACTCTACGTACTCGTAATCAAACCATGCAAGCATGTTTCTGCCATATTCAGGATTCGCTACTGCCATAAGGGAAATAGTTGCCTTCGTTCTGTGTTTCGTTGGTCTAGTAGTTAGTGTATGCAACTGCAGATCAATAGGTCTCGGGATCGATTGCCGGGTCTGGTCAAAAAAAGTTTTATTTAGTTTTAGTGATTATAGAAACGATTAACAGCAGTTCAGAAGTTGAGATCTCAACCCCTGTGCCTCAGAAAGCACATGAAGCCGTAGGATCTCCGCTTAGTGTCTCCCGGTCCCATCGGACTATGAGACTGAGGGAACAGGGAATACACCTGTGTTTGCGCACACACTTGAGCACTAAAATATTTCCTGCGCAGTTGGCTGGGCTCTCTGGTCTGCGTTGACACTGGCCGCTGTAACCAAAATCAACAAAATCAAAATTACTTGATTTCAATCGACTATTCCTTTATGCACTCCTGTAACTTTAGAGACAATACCTTGATGGCTTTACAGATGAGTGTATGAGCGAGAGATAGAGTAATGTGCTTGTGACCGAATAGTATAGGAATTCACCAACAACCTTAACAGTCTTTTGCTGGACATAAGGCTCTCCGTAGCAAGAAAGCTTAAACCTTTGTAGTTAAGGTGTCCTGTATAGTTTGTTCTCTTAGTCGCTTGTTATATCAGTCACGGGATCAATATAGGTGGTGACACAATGTATTCTTAATTCGTCACGACACATGGTATTTTAAAATATCAGTTATGAATCATACCTTCTAATGAAATAAGAATTGACTACCAACTTGATTTTACATAAGAGTACTCAGCAAAAACACAATAAAGATTTTTGTGCTCACACCATATCATATGAATCATTGACTATTTTAGCGCTTTAACATTATAAAAATATTTCACCACATCGAAAGTATTTAACAGAGGCATCTTGCGGTTGTGGTATGAAACGCGATGAGCTCGACGTAAACTTAGCTACGTTTTGCACACCCTGCAGTACAATAGCAGTAGCTGATTAACTAGTTGTTTTGACCTTCGTAATTTAATAAATAACAATACTTAAACACTTTACCTAAGACTTAGAGGCACTTTCGCTTATATCCACCTATCTACGGGTATACCCCATCCTCATCTATCGTCTATCTGTACCCTAACTCATGTATGTTAACTTTTATTTCACGAGGATTTATCACATCAAAATATCGTCTTTTATAAACAGTTTCTCTATATTAGAATCAACTCAGTTAATATCTATTTCCTATTGTATATGACATGAGCTTATTGTACAACAGTAAGTATATATTATCGATGTTTCTGGACAATTCTATCCAACTTAAGCATGTAATTTATATCTTAAATACCTAAATATGGGATACCTTTCGAGTACTTCAAACTTACAAAATTTGAACTTTCCCATACATTTTCAATTTTTTTTATTAATAAACTTCTTTATAGCAGATTTGTACAGGAGTTTCGGCGAGGAGGTTGTTAATTTTTTTTTTTCTTAAAGATAACTCGCACTCTTGTATTATTTTCTGCCTGGCAGGGCTTTCAAAAACATTCAAACAAGTGACACAAAAACATCCACAATTGTGATTATTTGTTTCACATATTTTTTGTTCAAAACACTCGGCGTGAAGTAGGCGACAAGGCGACCACTTTAATCATCGTGCCATTCGTCTTTATTTAACAACCTGATATCTTTTTATTTTTCCAAAATAAAAAATATATCCTATTCGCTTTTGTCCATACCTTACAGGCTTTATACTACTAGATTTTTTTTTTCTACCTTAGGGCTCTCTTTTTATACCAATTGACAAGTATACTTAAACATTTTAGTTAACACAAAGGGCTTACGCTCGTGGCCTAAACCAAGCTGTTGAATAAATAACTCGCCTTACGCAGTTTCTCTAGTAGTGCGCTGTGAATATTTAAATATAACAGACGACCTTCAACCTCCAGGAGTCATAAAATTACGAAGTCATCCTATCTATGCCGCGAGAAGGTTAAGTGGCCGTGACGTGTCTGAACTTGTTAACTTATAGACTAACTAGCTGACTACTGCAACTTAGACTGCGTCCCTCAAAACTAATAAATTTTCGCCGTAACTGCCATATTTTTCGTTGCTGCTCGGTTCCTATTGGTCATAATAGGGTGTCATTATTGCCTTTCTCAATCTTTCAATTCAAACAAGTAGTTCTTGAGATTAGTGTGTTCAACCAAACACACTTTTCAGTTTTATAAAATTAGATAATGTATAAATACCATGTGAAGCATCAATTGTTAAGTGGTAATTTCGAATAAATGTTCTATGTCTGTAGAGCAACATATATATTATAAGGCAAAATCGATCTTTGAGTACTATATCCGTGAATACATAAACTGACGTAATTATTTTGCTGCACTTTACTTTTATTAACACTGATACTGTAAGCGTCTGTTTTCAAATGCTTAACCAATGTTTGTACTTATCTATGAAGCTTTTTTTCGGTATAGATGGATATTTTATTAGGACATCCTAAAAACTTCGCTTATTCCATAACACTGTTATAAACAATTTTTTTTTCTATATTAAAAGCCTGCCAAAGTGACTCTACTCTGCCTGATGGAAAGCATGAATATAAACCAAGAGTTGTGGTCACTATACTCATTGCAAATGCAGACAACGCAGTATAGTGACCCACACTATGGCGGCCTTGTGAGATGCTTTTTCACACCCCGCTTGTGTAAGGCACCCCTCACAGTGTAAGGCTTACACAGTTACCACGATAACTGTCACCCCTGCCTCAATGGGCCTCTGGTCTCACACTCACCAACGAAACACGACAACACGGATGCTGTCACTTTAGGTTGGTCTTCTGTGGGAGGGTAGTACTGCCCCGGTCGAGCCGGCCCGCTCGTGCTTAAATCAGCGTGGCTCTACTACCTACCGAATTATTTATCTAAGATTAACATACATTTTAACTTAAAAAAAAAGACAGCAAAACTTCCTTAAAGTTGGCGTAAAATTCAACACATGCTTATTAAAAGCAATGAGTAAACAATCTGTTCACCTTTCATTTCATGATTTACGCAATATCATACACACTTCCACGAAGTATACCTGATGGCCCGCAGGCTCGGTCTCGGAGGCTGCGGTGCGAGCATCCGGCGGCCACTTCCGCCGCTCGCATTACAACTAGTTGTGACTTCCTGTTCCCATGACCCAATGGGACGTACCTTTTGTTGAATCAATCATTATTTTTTGTGTAACAATATGCTTAAGTGTATTATCGATCAGAAAAATATCAGAACACCTTTTTTTAAGAGGCATGGGAGTTTGAGCGTGTGATTTAAGATCGAAGCAGCGTTTAATATAATATTGCCGACATCTGACACTCAACGCCATCTAGTCCCAAACAAAGCAGACCTTGTACTATGGGAACCAGACAACTGATATAAATACATATACACTTTTTTTTTTGTAAATATGTACATAGTATACATAAAAGAAAACATCCTAAACAAATATTTGCAGATCATAGAAACCGTTGATCCGACCCGGGAATATAAGCTGCGGCCTCAAGCACAGCAGTCGCAGACACGTCGCAATGGACACGTCTGTGTCCATTGCGCTACCAAGGCATTTAATATTTAGAGTATAAAGTTTTAATACTTAAAGTTCCCACTGAAGTTCCTCTAATATGCTGAATTCTACGGTTAATCGTTTACATTTCTTACTTATTGTGTTTCTTCGGGAATATTGTAACATGTATTCTTTTGGTATGAGTTATTTTATCCTTTTATATTGACAACTAAATTTTGCTAATAAAAAAGGAGCTATCAGTAATAACGATTGCTGCTAGCTTAAACGACGGGCCTAAGTTTTATTCCCATCCATGATAACTGATTGCGTAATAAGCACAAATATTTATTCTGTATCCGTGTGTAATTTATCACCAATATTTATATATTTAGAAATATTTTTATCATCAATTCAGTTACTATTGCATAGTAGCTGCCAGCCTGACTGCCATGTGTTTAATATGTGAAGAAAACGTACAAATGTTTATGTCTATAAAGTCAACTCAAGAAATACTGGAGTCTTCAAAGCTCTTTAAATAAAATAAGTTAGTTAGATAATCTTCACTTTTAGATATCACATCGCTGGGGACTGACTGACATAACTGACAATGTCATAAAACCTGACATTCAACTAAAACGTCGCTGCGAAATACTTCAGAATAGGAATAATATCAAATACCATTTGTGCTGTTAACAAAATTAATGAAATCACACAGCAGTAGGTCAAACGTGTTCCCCTCAAAGTTTAATACAAATGTACTAAAGCACATGCATTAACTAAATTAATTTATAAAAAAACACTGACAAGCATGACATTAGGAGCTATAGCGCAGTGAGTAGGGAAGCCCTACCTACCGCTTGACTCATGGGATTTTACCTACTCATTTGTGGTCCTACTCTTATTTATGACTATATCGCCCTTGGGTGTTCGCTTCTAGATACGTTAGTTAATGTATACATTACTTCTATGTTCTGTATTTTTATTGTATTGTTGTGTAATCGTAAGTTTTCACTTTAATCACAAACAGAGGCTTTTTTATTAAATTGGTTCAAAATGGCAAGTATGTATGATTGAAGTGATGCATACTGAACGCAAAATGTAGTCATGTTACATCTTCACAGCAATAATTTAAGACATAAGTCGATATTATATTTTATATTAAGTGAAAAAATCCAACAAAGTCGAATCTGGAATGTAGAAGAAAAATATCAAATTGTCATATTTTCTTGTCTATTTTTTAACTTAACTAGTTACTGAATAATGATGATTTTATGACTGAATAAACAAAGCTTTTCAGAAAATAAGTCTAAGCTTTGCGTTACACACAGAATACATTATCAAACACGAAAAAAAACAGAATTTTATTAATCTTCTACATTTTAAAAGCTCCTTGCTTCCGGCATAGGGTTAGAGAAAGGCAATTTCATCTTCTGGATGTCGTAATAGCAGAGAGCTAGAGCTAGCTAGAGCTCCTATGTCAGGCGCAGAGTGGTACACCGTGTGGTTTTAGTCGGTCCAATTCCGGCACACCACCCCGCCGTAAACCCTGGTGGGGTGACGGCCCAAGGGGGTTTCCACACGTTAAAAAAAAAGGGCAATTGCATCTCAAATATAAGAACTATAAATCCAAAGTTACTTACTACGTCTCATTTTTTCTACGCCGATAGTCCTGCCTTCTAAATCTACCTATGTAAGTACGTTAAAAGTCATCGTCGTCATCGTACAGCGGGGTGCATGCCCTACACCAAAAGTAGGTGAAGCGAGGTGACGGTGAATTAGGACGGTCGCGCCGCACAACCGCGCTGGATAATTTACAAATCGCGTGCCGAGATTCTCTGATACTGCCGACTTCAGCGTGGATGTCTGAAAACTAGATATGGTATAGAAGTTAAATATGATGTTAGTTTTAGTTATATAATAAGTGACAAGCAAAACATACTTGTACAAATTGTATAACCTTAATGCTTGTCTGCCAGAAAATAAAAAAACTTTCTCCAAGCAGGACTACGTGTTTACTTTTCGGTTTCAATTATATTTTTTATCTACGGTACACACGATAAACGTAATAACTAATCAGGTTTACGTAACAATATGTATGTATATGTATGTATGTTTTTTTCGATAAGTACGTTATTATACATTTATTATACATGCGTGTGAAACGCAAATGTCTTATTTAATTTCGAAACCTACATTTTTAGTTTCTATACCTCTCATAAAGATTCACTGACCATTTCAGTGATCATTAATCACGGATATGTGATAGTACTGACCAGAAACCCAATTCTCACAATAAAAGCTCGGTTTCATTTCACTGCCAATCTACTCTCAATACCACAAATGTCATAAAAAGTAACCTCGTAGCGTAATCCAGTGACGTCATCAACGTAATAGAAGTGTTGCAAACAGTGAAAATCGGTAATCTACTAGTCTTAACAAGTGATTCTTTGAAAGTTCATAATGTGTTTGAACTGAGATTTCATTGAAGTAATACTAATGCTGGATTGTACATTTTGCTAGCAGAATGTTTATTTTCAATCAATTCATAATTGAGTCTCGATACAATGATACTTCCGTCTGTGATATTTTAAAATTACAAAAATTGTGATTCAGATATTTCGTTTGCTGTGTTTATGTTAACTACTGCATTAGACAAGATGTTACGTGTCTCACAAAACATCTAATTAATAATAGCCTTATCCAGTACACCATAACTTCATGTAACACAAAGTTTTAACCTCATTATCAGCAAAGTAATTTAAGCCTTAATAACATAACCATACGATACATACTGTAATACTCGAATATATTTAGTTCAAATAGTTGGCAATACATAGTTATTAGAATAACAGCTAATCACAATCGGTTATTGGTATTATTGTTGATGTTTCTATTCAAAATATTATTGAAGACATCAACCTTTGCTCCGAACTATGAATATTTAGGACAAATGAACTTCTAACTCTATACTTATACATTCTCTTAATTAAATCATTTTCTTGAAATCCTCATATATCTTCTGCTTTAACCATTAACAAAATAGATGAACTAATTGAAATAAGTGATCATCATCATTATCAACAGTCGTAGATAGCCCACTAGTGGACATAGGCCTCCTTAGAGTGAAGATTTTGGAAGACTCTATCATGCTGGTCAGTCGGGAGGGTATAGCGTTTTTATCAAGTGTTCCTTCTTCTTGCAGTGCTGTTTTTCTGCACTCAGAGATGAATAGGAGTGATAACACTGTGTCTTCTTAATCTGTCACCACACAAACAGAAATACATAATAACACGAAAATATATAGAAAAAAGTTTATAGTTCGATGTAGGTAGAAATATTCTAAAAAAAATTATCAAAAATTAAGAATGCCTTTTAAATAATTACTTACCTACTTAAGTAATTTTTAATTTACAACTGTAATGGTCAAAGGTTTCGCATTCTGACCATAGCCAGTTCAAGTTACAAGGATAAACCCGAAGTATACGACAGTTTATTCACGTATGATGTATAAGGTTCATGCGTATAAGTAATCCCCTTTCTCCCACTACTTTCCTTCTTTTTTATTTAAAGACCCTGCCAAAGTGACTCTACTCTGCGTGATGAAAAGCATGAATAGAATCCAAGAGTTATTTTTGCGAATGCAGACAATGCAGTATGGTAACCCACACTATGGCGGCCTAGCAAAATGCTTTTTCACGCCTCGCTTGGGTCCGTAAAAGACATGACAGTCATTGTGACAGTGTAAAGCTTACATAGTTACCACGACAACTGTCACCCCTGCATCAATGAGCCTACGGTCACTCACCAACGAAACACGACGGCACGTATGCTGTCGCTTTAGGTTGATCTTCTGTAGGAGGGTAGTACTACCTCGGTCGATCCGGGACGCTCGTGCTGAAATCAGCAGGGTTCTACTAACGACTCTACTTACCTCTTTAAACTTTTCTACTTTACTTACCTTCACCTTTCAATAATAAGTATGTACTCTTAACATTTACGGTTAATTCCCAAAGTGCTCGGTTAATGACATATTTGTATTAGTAGCACTAACGTTTACTTCGCCTCTACAAACTCTTTCTACGATACAGGCGTGAGTACTTATATATACATATGTAATTTGAGGAGGACTGTTATATTATTAATTAAGTTAAACAAAAAAGAACCTTTTTGCATTGAATTACAGATATTTTTATAATTTCGTGATCACAAACGATTAAAAATCAGTTTAAACGTCTCTTTGTCTTACCAAGTAGAGCAGAAAATAAAGAAAATCTTAATCGAGTTAGTTTTACTGAGATGAATATCGTTCTACTCAAAGACGGTGCAACTTATGGCTTATCTTACAACTTAAATATAGGAGCTTTGATGGAACCGGGCTGAGTTGTATTGACTTTTTTTCACATTGATATTTAATTAATTCTGATATAGGACTTGGTAGAGACAGACAGCGACTATTTGAAAAGTTGTCAGCATTTGATTTAGTTTTATAGTTGTTTTAAAGTTTAGGAGGTTAATATTTGTTTGATACAACAAGAATATATTCACTAAGTAAATATTATTTATTTCATTGTGTATTATTATATTTTTCATTATTTAGTAAGCCTCTGTCCAGCAGTGGACGTCTTTATATTGGTTGACAGTTTTTAGTCGTGAAAATATCGGTAATATCTCATCGGTAATAAAGCCAGTCGTGAATTTTGGTATCTATCGTTTAAGGCATCGAATAGGTAATAATTTGATAGTTACTTAAAATAAATAGTAGACTCTTAATATTTCATCACACTACAGAAATTTTATTTATTTACTTTCATTTACGAGTATATGCATAGGTTTGCTTGGGAATATTTACATTTAATAATGTGGTGTCCAAACTCTCCTTGAAAATAATTATTTACTTGTAAGTATCTATTTTCTGTCAGTTATTAATTCACTTTCTTGAACTATAAGTGTGACACTGATAAACAGGTAAGTTACTTTGTTTAGGACCTGTTATGTAATAAAATCTGAACAGCATATTTCAATTCATTTAACATTAAATGAGAATAATTATATTAATAGATTATTCCCAACCAAATCCCCAACTAGGCCGAACCTGGAATATGGTGACTCGTTAGCTACACCCCTCCACTGAACTGAGATCCCGGAGCTACCAACAGGCCTACCAGGCTGCGTGACAAACCACTCGAACACGCCGTAGATGTGGAGAAGTTAACCCGAGACCCGAACTGGGATTACTACTTCTTTAACGTTGAATTAAAATCTGTGATGTTACGGTGCACTTCGTTTAATTTTATTAAATTTAAAAATACTTCGGTTTTGTTGCTATTTCAGTGTATAATATTAAACATGAGAAAAATTTAGAGCATGGAAGAGACACACTTTAGCACATAACGGCAGGCTCATGTGGAATGATATCACAGCGTCACAGGAAACCGATGTTAACCAAGTTTTCAAGTTTGAAGAGTGAGGAAGAAGGCCATTTATAGACCTGTAAGACACGATTGCCTCTGAAGCTCTAGCAGGTATCAACAAACGGATGTTGGTTCCATTGCTCTTAATAACATAAAAACAATATCCAAGCTGGTAAATGGAACGCTTTAAAGTAAGCGGTAATTCCTTTACATTAAAATATTAGTGTTACCAAGCGAAAAGTTTTTTAAAAATAACGTAATTTTTATGTTTTAGTGTGCAACTAATAATGAATAAGTCAAAGGATAATGGCAGGCATGTGTGGGACTTTCGTACTGCATTCCATATCCCACGGGAGGATTATTTTTGTACTTATTTTGCTGGATAATATCATCGACAATAACATTTTAAATGCCTAGATTTGTAGTACATTGTGTTAAAAAGTTATTTGAGTTTTTAATTTAAAATATAATACACAGGTTGTATTAATCGACCAACATGACAGCTGACTATGATAGCTCATATTAATGAGTTACCATTGTTGTCAACAAAATGGCGTAGTACCATGTTTTTAAAATCAAAACCATTCGTTTACGATTTTCTTGATCCGTCAATAAAATGTTGCTCTACTGCTTAATGCACCAGTAAGCTCATTCAGAAATAGCAATTTAAATATTTTATCGTTTCTATGTTATTTATATGATATAATCTAAAAAAATTTTGACATCTGATGCACAACGCCATCTATTTTTCATCTATGCAGATTTTAAGTACTATACGTTTAGAAAGCTTAGAAATATGTTTTGTTGTTGCAGTTGTTATAAGTTTTTGGAAGAATTTAAAATAATTATATAGCAAAATTTTTAAAATGATATAATTATATGAAAATAATTAGGATGGTTTACTTTATAAACAATATTAATCTTATAACCGTACATTACATACAGTCAGCGGTACAAGATCTACCTTTCTCCTTTATGATGATTGTTGATTGTTAACAATAAGGCGTAAAACAGTATTCAGAGTGTCTACAGACAATCAGAGAAATTTCCTGCCATGTATGCTCCGACTGTGGAATGAGTTCCCTACCGAAGTTCTACCAAGGGACTACAAAGCCCTTTAAGTAACGAGTATATAGGTTTATGAAGGGTTGACAAGAATATATGTTCTGTACATGTGTATGACATGATTTTGTACTGATGAATTCAGATTTAAAAAGTTAGGATGGGTATAAACACTTTTTGGACATAAGTCTCCAGTTAGAAAAGAGGTTTTGACATACCACGTCAGCCTACTATGTTACTTTCTTTCTACCTGCAGTGCTGATATCAAGCAGAGTTTGCTTTTTTAGTCGGTTCTTACGTCACTAGCAGGGTGAATAGCGATGATGGCACTCTGTATTCTTATTCCGTCATCACACAGACGGACTCTAAACATTATCAACAGAATGCTCATACGTCCATTCGACAAGTATAATTATCACAGGAACCAATGTGTTATACATACATATCTTTGCAAAGTGTGATATAATGCCTCAACAAATATATTGATATCCGGCAGCCAGAGTTGTGTCGATATATTTGTGATATAGACTCGTCTAATGTAAGTGCTTTACAGCTACGCCTTCCTAGGGCGACAATCAGTTTATTTGCGAGTAGACGCGACGACGCGGTCACCAACCTACGCGTATGGTCTAAACATTAGCTTGAGCGATCATTAGATTTCTGGTGATTGATTATATTTCAAGAGTGAGAATAAATAATTGATAACGTACAGTTCTTATTGTTACTCTGTACTATAATTTTAACTACAATACATATTTGTTATAATATACTCGTAATTAACGCTCATGGTCCATGTTCCGGCGCGTGGCTACCGAATACTGTGGCTTCATAAAAAGTGGATGTCAAATAATTCTGCCGTTGCTTTCTACTGAATGAGTGGCTCACAGGTATCCTTTTCACATTCAAAGAAAAAAATTATGAGGGGAAGACTACAAATAATACCATAACCGATCACGTTTAGTGTCGAAATCTGCTACACGCTGCTTTTACATTATTAGAGTCAGTAGAGCAGAGTTGGCAGAGTGTCGTAAGAGGCGACTGAAGGAAGAAACTACGCAGGATAACTTCACTGCAAAAAGAAGACAAACTTGAACAAACCTTTTTTTTTCTTCTTTGGAAGCCCCCACGAACCGCCACCCAACTGGAGTTTGCAGTGGAGTACTGTGTCGGAATCGGACCGACTAAAACTACACGGGGTACCACTCTGAGCCTGGAATACTCTGAGCCTTGACTGCACGGTTGGCCTAATCGTTTTAGCGGTCGCCGTGCTGCTCTCTACTGTGCCGGGTGTTGTGGGTTCAAATCCTACATGGGACAACACTTTGTGTGATAATTTGTGTTCTGAGTCTAAGTGTTCCTTGTGTCGGTTTTTTATGTTTGTAAAGTTCCCTGTGTCGTAAGATTTATTCCTAGGGCGGACATTGTCTATTTAAAAGAAAAAAAATAGGAGAGATACGAAACTGCTGTTATTTAGCCATTTGGACCTCTCTCAGCGTCTGCTCGCTAGTGTGTCCACCAGCTTCGGGAGAATTCTCTATTTAGGCGACGTACGGCACACGCAGATGTAATCTCCTCGAAGCTGGCCGCTATAGCGGGTGAAGAGGTAAACCCGTCCCGTCCATTCGGGACCACACCCAAGGCGGCGTGATGTACTGGTAAGTGCGCCTCCGCTGCCTAGTACGTCGACGGCGAATTGGGTCCGAGTGGTAATCGTTCACCCGGGCTATCCCCACCACGTTTGAAATGACGTCGGACTCAAGCGTCCGTTGATAAACATTGGCAAACTTGAATAAAACATATAGCAGCCTATCTGGCCAGAACCTCATTCCCAAGGAGAGGTTTATGTCCTGCAGTGGAGTGTTAAAAGCTGTTGATATGAACATGTAGATAACTATAAGGTGAGGAGATCAACACAATTTACCGTGTGGAGATGTCTACACGTCCACATAGATTGTTTCCACACCGTCTTGTTATCGTTTTATCTTCCTTTTTCTTTTATAAAGAATCGAAGGATGGCAGACTTTGTTACACCCTGGGCTAATCAATGAGCTCCAGGATGAAAATCATCTGCTAATAATGAATGGATACTTAGTCATACATAGTGAAATTTTGTACCAAACCTTTTTATATCATCATAGTTATAAAATGATCTTTGTTTATTAATTTATAACTGTAATAGCTGTACTTTTGCATTGCTGAGAAATGAAGAGCAAACAAAACTAATGTAAAAACTATATAAAAACAATTTCTGAAAAGCGATTTGTATGGCGTGGTAAATGTTGAGCTCACTAAACTATTTGTATTTTTAAGGCATACACAAAAAACTTAAGTTAACCTATAATATATATTTAATAAAATTTAATATAGTATAATAATAAGTAAAATGTATTCAGTTTGTTTACAATTTTAAAAATGAGCACACATTATTAACAAAGTATTCTGTCGTCGCCTGCTTCTTGTATCACTAACCTTCTTTTCCAGCGTTCTAACAACAAAGCACATCACTATACATTATAAGAAACTCTAAGGGGCAACTTTAATAAACAAAAGATTTATTAGAAAGGGAGAACAAATGTACCTATAGTCTGGTAGAAATGATTGTCTGTTAGGGTGACGACAGGGTATCATCCTATACGAGTAAGAAACGGCCCCTGGGCGTTGGTTATGAATGTTAATTAACAGAACAAGATAGTCTGTTATTGGTACTAAAATATTCAACACTATAAGCAGATTAATGTTAATGTAATATTAAATCATAACCCAATAGTTATCGTTACAATAATTTTCATAAACTACTTTAAAATCATAGAGAGGAATAGTTTCTATTGATTGTATTCAAGATATCTTACATAAATATGTCATTTTTATTGAAGATGTAGGAACCGACAAGTTTAAAAACTAGTTGATGGTGATTACTGCCATTCACAGATACTTGCAACTAAAGAATCTTAAGAGGAAAACTGCTGTCGGTATTTCACTGGAACACTTCCCAACAAGAAATAAAGAATATAAAGGCTATATCTTTATTAAGCGGCAGGGGATTGAGACGTCTATGTCTAAGATCTGACTTATTCTGGTAATCGACGATCAGAGTTCTCGATCAGAGTTATCTAGTTCAGAGGAAGAAGCTAACACTGAGGTGACAACGGAGATGAGAACAATGTTCCATATGTCGAACCGGCGCTCTTTAGAATCGTAGACAGTAGGCCGAAGAGAAATGTCACCTCGATCTATTCAGCACAAAAGTTTCATTGAAGCTAACTTTGTGTTACTCTGTAAATGATCACGAAACTGGACTATGCTCACGCTTGTGCTGGACTCGTTTCGTTCATTATCTGCAAACCTATAGCTTCGTGGAGTTAAGTTAGGACTAGACTTTGCTTGGGGTGCTGGGCTAGAAAACCTCCACGTGGTGCACCCTGGTAACGTTGGCGATGGCACTGTTTCTTCCTGTGCCATTTGGAAGAGGACATCACGCCAACGGCTAATATTCTAGCACGAAGAAGAGGAGGCCATTTTCTTCGGCCATTCGGCTGAGGCTTGGTCCAACAGAGCGGGCATTTATGTCGATTCCTCCGTTGGCTCTTCGCTCTTTGGAGCAATGAGGAGGAAAACCTCGATAAAAAATCATTAGGGTGGGACCCTTTCATGGGTCGGCATTTCTCCACTGTCAATGGTGGAGAAAGGAGAATGGGCTCGGTGTGTACTCACACTACCGCCGAGCAGGCATTGGAAGATTTAATCTTCCTACCACCGTTGTCACATCGTAATCCCGAAAGGAGTGTGGTGGTTATGTCTCGCGACACCAATCGGGGGCGAGGGTCTTGGCTTAGCCGCCCGGACTGCGAGGAAGAAAACCTCTTTAAAAAATTACCCCGAATCCCGTGTTCTGGTGCGTGACCAGGGGATGTATGGCTGATGGGCAGTTCAGTCGTAAGCGCACTCCCAGCCGAGGCACCTGCGGACTCCTCGGTTGGGCATAAATTTACGCTTGCCCGGGTATTGGGGATCTCTGCCCGGGTCGACCTCTGTTCTCTCCATCTCGTGGGTTCAAATATGGAATCAATTATAAATAAAAATAAAAATACAGACGAAAAGAAGGAGAAAAAAAACAGAGGGGAAAGGAGTGCAAGAACGGACGACTTCTCTTCCAACAAAGAGGAGACATTGGTTAGCACGCCTATCTCGGTGGGGCTCCCAGAAGTCATTATGGCTGCTGGGAGCCGTAGAATATCGGAACGATTGCGTTCAAAATCTGTCGCGGGTGGTAGCTCCAGTGCGAAGGAGGACACACTGGAGCTTATGGAAACGGAGCTCTGTGCCAGTCGGAAACGCGGACGCTCCAGGGATGACGGCAGCGATACGTCTCAGGAGATGTTACCTCCCAAGGTTACAAGCAGCCGTAGAGGGAGGTCACGAACTCCGGCCTCGGTCCCGTCAGGCTCCGTTTTCTGCAAGGCAGGAGCCTACAGAAGAGTCAGGGCGGACGGCGAAGCATTAGCGGAAGAGGAGGTCGCAGATCTCCTGCTTAAAATCAAGGAGCCGATGGTAGGGAGTTCTGTTCTCCAAACACCATCGTCCATGCAGGAGAGAGCAAACGCGGCGGTGGCCATCATCCACAAAGTGGCCACCAAGTCTAGTAACCTTAAGGGCTGTTTTGTGAAGGCCCTTAAGGACTCCTCTGCCGCTATTGCGGGGGTCGTGGAGAGCCTTATCGGAGACATGGCTCGTCTCCAGGCAGCCAACGAGCGTCTGACGGGGCAGGTGACTGAGCTCAGTGCTCAGTTTGCTCAATTCCGGGCAGATCGCCCCGAAAGAGAAGGCTCGCCTCCGTCACAACTTACCCCCTCTTCCAACCTCGGGGGTATTCCTGATGCCCACCTGCGCCAAATCACGGACGCAGTTTGGCGCATGATGGACGGGCGTCTCGCTGGCCTGGAGGCGAGGCTGCCTCCGGCCCCAGTTGTCCGACCGCCGCTCGCGGCAAATAGACCTAAGACCGTATCGGTGCCATCAACGCCTCCCGTTGCGGGCGGTCGTGTATCCTATGCGGCGGTGGCGTCTGTGTCTGCTGCTCCTGCGGTTGCTCCGAGGGCACAACAGGCGGCTAAAGCAACAGCCAAGACAAGTGCACCGAGGTCAGGGCCCAAAACGGCGGCCAAGTCTAGAGCGGAATTCCCTCCGCTCTCCACTCCAGCCGCTGTACCTGGCACCTCCACGTCTGCTCCCCCCATATCTGTCCCTTCCACGGATGGTTGGCAGGTAGTCGGGGGGACTAAGAAGTCCCGAAAGCGGGGTAAAAAGGCTGCTCAAAAAGCAGCCTCTACCCCGCAGTCGCTATCGGTGGTAGTGGCCACTACGAAGAGGCCGCGCAAGCTGCAGGTGCCCAAGACCGCGGCGGTGGTGGTCACCGTGTCACCGGAAGCGGCTAACGGCGGACTGCCTTACGCGGCCATCTTCCAGAGGGCCCAGGCTAGTCTCGCCAACGACATCGGGACGGAAGGAGTCAGGTTGCGCCTCGCTCAGACGGGAGCTCGTGTCCTAGAGTTTCCTGGAGCCGAAGGTGCAAAGACGGCTGATACGTTTGCCGAAAAGTTGCGGGGCATGTTTGCGGCCACGGATGGTGTTAAGATCGCCAGGCCCACTAAGTGTGCAGAGTTGCGCATCTCAGGCCTGGACGACTCCATAACGGCCGAGGATGTCCGTGTTGCAGTAAGAGAGAAGACAGGGTGCAACGCGGACAACATTAGGGTCGGCACCATCCGTCCCGGTCCAGGAGGGCTTGGCGCAGTGTGGGTCAGCTGTCCCGTAGCATCGGCCAAAATCTTGGGCGATGCCGGTAGGCTGCTCATCGGTTTCGTGAGCGCTAGGATCACAGTCTTGGCAGCGAGACCGATGAGATGTTTTAAATGTCTGGCATCGGGACACATACGTGCCAAGTGCGCCAGCTGTTTTGACTGCAGCGGATTATGTTTCCGCTGCGGTCGACCGGGACACAAGGCGGCTGAATGCTCTGTCGCCCCTCACTGCCCGGTGTGTGCGGCGGGTAACAAGCCCGCCAATCACCAAATTGGGCAGGGAGGCTGCAAACCTCCCTATAATTCTCGGCAAGCGTCGGGGGCTAGCCAATCGACCCAGGCTGCCTCTGATGTCGTTCGCATGTCGGCATCGTTGCCCATGGAGGAGGTTGTAGAGACGGTCGAGTAATGGCCCAAGTCTCCAACCTCCTGGTCCAGACGAACCTGAACCACTGTGCCGCGGCGCAGGACCTTTTCCTGCAAACCATGACACAGTGGTCGATCGGTGTTGCCGTAGCCGCGGAACCCTATTATGTTCCTCCCCGTCCAAACTGGTTGGGTGACCGGGACGGTTCCGTGGCAGTCGTTGGCTCCACGGCGACTCATTCCCCGCCCTTGTCGCTAAGAGACAAGGGCACTAGATATGTTGCTGCCGAGTGGGGGGTGATCACTGTATATGGTGTATACTTCTCCCCCAACCGGAGTTTGAACGACTTCGAGGTTTTCCTTAACAACTTGGAAACCTCGATGCGGCGTCTAACGTCTGGGCACGTCTTAGTGCTGGGGGACTTCAACACAAAGTCCATTGCGTGGGGTTCCCCCAGGACGGACGCTAGGGGCGAGGCCGTAGAGGAGTGGGCGGCCTCGGTGGGCCTCTGTTTACTAAACAGGGGCTCCACCAACACGTGCGTGCGACAGCAGGGAGGGTCGATAGTGTACCTTTCGTTCGCTACCCCTGCCCTCGCCGCACGAGTAAGGAACTGGCGTGTCCTGGAAGAGGTTGAGACGCTCTCGGACCATCTCTATATCCGATTTGAGCTCTCCCGGTCCCAGGACGCCAGTAGGGGTCACGCGGCGCGGCGTTCTTCTCGCTTTCCGCGGTGGGCTGTAGCCAAATTAAATAGGGACCTACTAGAGGAGGCGGCCATTATTCACTCTTGGCTGTCTCCGCAGGCCCCGACCGAGGAGGTCGACATGAGGGCTGGTCGCTTCTGCGAAGCGATTGCACAAATTTGTGATGCGGCCATGCCCCGCATCCGAGGTTGCAGGCCTCCACGGAAGGAGGTTTACTGGTGGTCCCAGGAGTTGGCGGACCTCCGTGCGGCCTGTACTCGTGCCCGGAGGTCCTACACCCGTAGTCGGCGGCGACACCGCGAAGAAGGCGGGGAGAACCAGCTTCATGAGGAGTACCGAGAGGCGCGGAAAACTCTGAAGCTGGCCATCAGCCGCGCCAAAGAAATTAAGAGAAAGGAAATGCTGGAGGGTCTCGATCGTGACCCCTGGGGTCGCCCCTATCGTGCGGCGCGGCAAAAGCTCCGCACGTCGGGCTCCCCCCTTACAGAGACACTCCAGCCCAGCTTCCTGCGGGAAGTGGTCGAGGGCCTTTTCCCGCAGCGGGCGGAGCACACGCCCCCGTCGATGGCCTTCATGGTCGAAGATGACGGGGTGAACGAAGACAATGTTCCGCCCGTCAGGGAATCGGAGGTAGGGGCGGTTGTTCTACGGATCCGCTCTAAGAACACCGCCCCCGGGCCGGACGGGATACCTGCCCGAGTGCTAGCCCGAGCCCTCGAACACATGTCGGACCGCCTCAGGGAGGTCCTGGACGCTAGCTTGGCGTCCGGACGCTTTCCTGAGTGCTGGAAAAGCGGGAAGCTGGTCCTATTGAGGAAGCCGGGACGGCCAGCCGAATCGGTAGCGGCCTATAGGCCCATCGTGTTGCTGGACGAGGCGGGTAAACTGTTTGAGAGGATACTCTCTGCCCGCATCGTCCGGCACCTCTGCGAGGTGGGCCCCGATCTGTCGGACGCCCAATTTGGTTTTCGGGCGGGGCGTTCGACGGTCGATGCTGTGCTGCGCCTGAGGGCCGCTACCGAAGAGGCGGTGAGCTGAGGCGGCGTGCTGTTGGCGGTGTCGTTAGACATCGCCAACGCTTTTAATAGTCTGCCATTTAGCTGTATCAGGGAAGCCCTCCACTACCACGGGGTGCCAGAGTACCTGAGGCGGCTTGTGGCAGACTACCTTGAGGAGCGTACCGTCATGTACGAAGACCGTGACGGTGTTCTGAGGCGGCGGCCCATGACGTGCGGTGTTCCGCAGGGGTCTGTCCTCGGACCACTCCTGTGGAACATGGGATACGACTGGGCCCTCCGAGGTCGTCTTCCCCCCGGGTTGGGCGTAATTTGTTACGCAGATGACACATTGGTCACAGCCCGGGGAGTGAACTTTCAAGAGGCGGCGCGCTTGGCCACCACGGGAGTCTCTTTGGTGGTCGGGCGTATTGAGGCGCTGGGTTTACAGGTGGCCCTAGATAAGACGGAGGTCCTTTTGTTCCATGGGCCCCGTCCGTGGTGGACCACACCACCCGGCGCCTCTATCGTAGTCAATTCGGTCCTCGTACCGGTTCAGGCCCAGATGAAGTACCTGGGCCTGATCCTTGACGGGAGGTGGCTCTTCGACGAGCACTTCCGACAGCTTTCTCCAAAGCTGGTCGGCGCTGCCTCTGCCCTCGGGTGACTTTTGCCGAATTTGGGTGGAGCTAGCGTCGCGACGAGAC
Source organism: Hypercompe scribonia (assembly GCA_949316085.1). NCBI lineage: Eukaryota > Metazoa > Arthropoda > Insecta > Lepidoptera > Erebidae > Hypercompe > Hypercompe scribonia. Next base: position 2,938,167 of record OX438984.1, on the reverse strand, counting down.
GGCTATACACGGGGGTTGTCCGGTCAATGGCGGTGTATGGTGCGCCGGTGTGGGCGGCGGCTCTGACCGCCCAGAATAGGGCTCGCCTCTGGCGCCCTCAGAGGATATTGGCAGTTAGAGCCATACGCGGTTACCGCACCGTATCGACGGAGGCGGCGTGCGCCTTGGCCGGAACTCCCCCGTGGGATTTGGAGGCGGAAGTGCTCGCCGAAGTTTATCGGCGGACGGCTGACTTCCGGGCGGGCAGCGGCATACGGCCCCCGCCCGAAGAGATACGCGAGTGGCGAGAGGCCGCTCGTCGAGCCACGATGGCTCGTTGGTCGTCCCGGCTGGAGGCTCCACGTGCTGGCTTTGCCGCCGTGGAAGCTCTCCAGCCGGTCATCGCCGAGTGGGCGGGGCGGCAGCACGGGACCCTTTCCTTCCGACTGACGCAGGTCCTTTCCGGGCACGGTTGCTTCGGGAAGTATCTGCACTCGGTCGCCAGGAGGGAATTGAGTCCCGCCTGTCACCATTGCGACTGCAGTGAGGACTCGGCTCAGCACACGCTGGCGGTTTGTTCCACCTGGGCGGCGCAACGTGGGGTCCTCACTGCAGTTATTGGAGGAGACCTCTCGCTACCGGCCGTCATACGCTCCATGGCCGGTAGCGACAGTTGTTTTACCGCGGTCGCAACCTTCTGCGAAGACGTAATTTCGCGGAAGGAGGCGGCGGAGAAGGCCCGGGAGGACGATATCCACTCGGACCCAATTCGCCGCCGGCGAGCCGGGCGGCGTCAGCGAGCATACCAGCGCCTCATGCCGCCTTGAGTGTGGCCGCGGGTGGACGGGATGGGTTTTCCCCTCCATCCGCTACAATGGCCAGCCGCGAGGAGACGACGTCCGCGTGTGCCGTACGTCGCCTAAAATAGAGAGTTTATCTGCAGATGGTGCCCGAGGTAGCGGGCAGGCGCTAGGAGGGATCTGGATGTCGTAATAACAGCTGTTCCCGGTCCCTCCTATGTCAGGCGCAGAGTGGCACACCGTGTGGTTTTAGTCAGTCCGATTCCGACACACCACCCCGCCGTAAACCCCGGTGGGGTGACGGCCCGAGGGGGTTTCCACATGTTAAAAAAAAAAAAAAAAAAAAAAAGGACTAGACTTTGCTTGAGTCAAACGGTCCATTTTAAATTATACTATCGCATGGGCCGAATCCCTACCATTTCAAACTTAAAATATCAATTAATAACAATAAAAAAACCACAGAATTATTATTTAATATGATATTCTACTTTTATGCCATTATAATTTAGACATTTGTCTTACAAAGTCGAAATGACTCCATTAAGAACATTAAAATAATGTAACAACAAGAAATAGACTAGTACGTGGGGTGAGTTGCGTCTGCAGCAAGCGACTAGGCGGCAGGCTCTATGAATCATGGACGTTATTACCGATGACACATGTGGGACATTAAATTAAAATAATTTGGGGATTTTCTATGAGTGCTACGATATTGTTGAACGTATTGTTCAGAAAAGTACAAAGGGGGAGCACAGATTGTTCGATAATGAACGAAAAACAATGTGTCTGCAATTTCTCTCATTACTTGTGAGAAAAATTTATCTAGTATGTAATATAAGTGTTTCTGTAAAGTTAATTTAAGTAAGTAACATATAAAGTATAAATGGTCTGTATTAATTTCTATATTCCTAAACTACAATTAAATTTTTCTTCCCAAATATTACTGAAAGAAACCTTTAGTTTATAACTATGAGAGTGGTGTCCCATATAAAACAATAAAAGAGTCGTGTTTCAGTACACATGGGTTGACTGTAATAAACACCTCCTGACACCAGGTCAATGGTATACACGATTGGCCCTTAAACAGTAAAAAAATGAATATCGGAGTTTTAATGATATAATAGATTCCATGAACAGCAAACTCCCAAAAGAAATAGGGCGTAATAGCGAAAGTTTTTTGTAAGATATTTTGATATAATGGCTCGTCTAATCGATAATGATAGGCACTTATAGTTCACGAGCATTAGCGACCAAAAGTACCTAATAATATGGCTACCATCTAAAAGAGGTTACATCAGAATACTCATCACTCTGGCATCGCCAATAATATTCATCTCAGCCATTTAGAATATTAAGGAATGGGTGTCATGTCCCTCCAACACAAAGGCAGGGTCCTCCAACAAGACGAGGTGATTATGCCTTGCGGGCCGCGACCCAACAGTTGATGTTGGGATTTTGAGTATATGCTAATCGAGGTGAGAATTTCTATGTCACGATTCAGAATTAATAATTATTCCATAGTTCGATGTGTCTTCGTTAGATGGCGCTGTAGTAAGTGTTTTTGTTTTTGTGCTGTATGTGAAAGTCGCCATATTTGATTACTAGAATATTTCTTATTCTGTAAAGTAGCAACCAAATGAGCATGAAAGTTGTCTGATAGTGTCTATCGTCGCCCGTGGACATCTGTAACTCAAGAGTAATATTACGTTGTTGCCCTTTGAATACTCTCATCCCAGAATTAGGGGAATCATAAAAAGGTTTATTTTTCCACTAGGAAAAAAATGAATAACAATTGTTTTCTGTGGGATCGCTGTATCTCTCCGGTCAAGTCAATCTTTGCGTACATTGTATGATTAATAATGTTTGATTGTCATACAATTAAAATAATTAAATACAACACACCCAATAGGTCATTTGGACCGTGTGGTTTTATCCCAGTGGATTGTATTAACAAAGATCTTGTTAAAGAGATCTACTGACACATTATTTTTTGGATTCTATGATCTAAAGCAAATGCCAAATCCTGGATAGTAGGTTCCATTCACGGTACAAGTAGGGCGTAGTTATATGACGCATGGTCGCGCCTTGCCCGTCCACCGCACCCCGACATCGATGAATAATGAATAGAAGGGCTGGTTATATACTTAATATACTTAATTCAGTGGTTCAAACATACAGTATATTTAGGGTAATTAGAAAAATAGTAAACGTTACAAAGGGATGAATCAGTTGTTTACTTAATATAGGCGTTTCCTTATTTGCTTACACTTAATATCATCATCAACTCAACAGCTTTCATAGTCCACTGCTGGACATTAGCTTCGTAGAAAGGAAGCCATGTAATATTACATACTCGTTTTACATATCAGAGGTTCTCTAAATCAAATTTTTTTGTGGCACAAAGATATAAATACCGTATTACGATAAATTCATTGATTTTTTTTAATCTCTGTCTTGATTTTGATTTTTTCCCCTACCTTACAGAAAGTTGATGTTAGCTGTATAACTCAATATTTCTTGCTTCACTTAGTAATCACAATTCTTTAACTTATGTCTAAACGGGTGGAATCTCAAAGAGTAGCAACGTATTTGTACATGCTGTCGTTATTACAGGCGCGCAACTAAGAATGAATCTGATAGAAAGCTGCTATCAGCACCCGCGGATACCTGGTCCGTACCGATTCCTGGTCCTATTCGTTTGGTGCTTAGAACATAAAAAGAAGAACATGTTAGTTCGTCTAATATTGTAAAGAAAAGGTACTCGTTGTTAACCTTTTTTTTTTTTTTTTTTAACGTGTGGTAACCCCCTCGGGCCGTCACCCCACCGGGGTTTACGGCGAGGTGGTGTGTCGCAATCGGACCGACTAAAACCACACGGTGTGCCACTCTGCGCCTAACATAGGAGGGTGCCGGGAACAGCTGCTATTACGTCATCCAGATCCCTCCAAGCGCCTGCCCGCCTGCTACTGCGGGCACCATCTACAGGTAAACTCTCTATTTAGGCGACGTACGGCACACGCGGACGTCGCCTCCTCGCGGCTGGCCACTATAGCGGATGGAGGGGAAACCCGTCCCGTCCATCCGCGGCCACACTCAAGGCGGCATTAGACGCTGGTATGCGCGCCTCCGCCGGCCGGTTCGCCGGCGGCGAATTGGGTCCGAGTGGAGATCGTCCTCTCGGGCCCTCTCCGCCACCTCCTTCCGCGAAATTACGTCTTCGCAGAATGTTGCGACCGCGGTAAAACAACTGTCGCTTGGTTGCTAGCGTTTGGTGGCTAGTAGCGAGAGATCTCTTCCAATAACTGCAGTGAGGACCTCACGCTGTGCCGTCCAGGCGGAACAAACTGCTAGCGTGTGCAGGGTCGGCTACAAGCTTAACCAATGTCACCTGAATATCAGTTTTTGATACTGAGGGCGAACTGAATTTGAACATTGAACTAGTTTCCAATATATTTGAGGGCAATGATTTTTTTTCTGAGCCTACCAAATTGACTCTACTCTGCCTGATGGAAACCATAAATAGAATCCCAAGAGTGTTGGTCGCTACCCTTATTGTGAATGCAAACAATGCAGTATGGCAAACCACGCTATGTCTTCTTCTTAATAACCATTGCCATACATGTTTATGATAACAGGGACGATGGCTTAACATGCTCTCTGAGACACATGGATTAATCATTTTAATTTTTGATAATTAAACATAATTATATTTCATTATCTGACATACAACGTCATCTAGTCCCAAACTAAGCAGAGTATATACTGTGGGCAATAGACAACTGATTTAAATTCATATATGTATATACTTTTTTGTATACATTTAAACAAAATTGTTTGCAGATCATATAAACATTTGGTCCGGCCGGAAATCAAACCCGAGGCTTCAAGCACAGTAGTCACTTATCTTGTGTCACTGAGGCAGTCAATTACTTTCTTTATCATTATACAATAAAAGCAGACCGTAGAAGTCAGTCCTTTGGATTTGGCTTGTTATTTATAAGCTTCTTATACTTACCTACAGGATTAAATAACTGATAAGGTTAGATTACGCAAGCTTTACGGAGACTTGTTGACAGAGTCATCAGAATAATTACTTGTCTATTCTTTATTCTATGAATATGTACGTATGTATGAATGTAGGTATGTGTTTCCTTTTATGTATATATATATGTGTGTATGTATGTATATATTTATATTATGTATTACATTTTTTTTTTTCTATCTTAAGAGCCTGCCAAAGTGACTCTACTCTGCCTGATGGAAAGCATGAATAGAATCCAAGAGTTGTGGTCACCATACTCATTGCAAATGCTGACAATGCATTATGGTAACCCACACTATGGTGGTCTTGTGAGATGCTTTTTCACACCCCGCTTGGGGACGTAAAAGGTATGACAGTCATTTTGACAGTGTAAGGCTTACACAGTTACCACGATAACTGTCACATCTGCATCAATGGGCCTCCGGTCTCACACTCACCAACGAAACACGACAACATGGATGCTGGCGCTTTAGGTTGGTCTTCTGTGGGAGGGTAGTACTGCCACGGTCGAGCCGGCCCGCTCGTGCTGAAATCAGCGTGGCTCTAATACCTAGATTACACTTGAACTTAGTTTATAGAGCCAACTAGGCCAGGTGAGCATGATATCCATTATCATGCTCACCCAGTCCAGTCAGATCCCCAGACTACGTTCAAATGTATACGCAAATTAAAAAATCAACATTATTAGCTCTAATGTTACACCTGCTACACACATCTCTGCATCACCCAAAGGTCGACTGAAAGAAAACGCCTACGGCGTTAAGTCCGCCTTATGCAATGTAACTTTATTAAATAACTTATCAATTAAGAGGAACTAACGTAGGGTAGTTATAACACTACTCGGTGAGTCAACATCTATGTTACTTTTAGTTACGTATAGAAATCTCACTACACTTAGTTACAACCAGAAAGTCTAAAATATGTATAATATTTTGCATTTTCAATAGTAGTAACATCATAATCTTCTGAATTACCAGATTTGTGAGTCAACTTCTACTCTCCTTGCTGGCTTGAGACTATTTTTTTGTTTAGAAAATAATGAATACTTGTTCGGCAAAAAATATATGACAGTTCTTTATGAAACGTCATCGGAAAATAGACGACATAAATCAACATGTAAGTTCATCTATACTTAGGAACCATGAAATAAGTACTTAGCATATTGTTTTAATCGAAAAGTTTTGTTGAAAGAAAATATTTACTGACTACAGTACCATTATGTATACGTATGTCCCTTTCTATGATTAGATATTCCACGAGACAACCGGCAAACGAGTCTTTTATGGCTTGAAGGAAGAAACAGAATCGTAAATTATGTTCCAGTATCACAGCCAACACCCTGTGCAAGAGTCGTGAGCACACGTACTAAAACGACAAAAAAAACAAAGTTATTGAGATTTTAGCCTTTGTGAAATAAAAATGTAAAATAAATGAGCCCTGAAAGTAGGAAAATCAGTTCTTGGCATTTCATGACAAAAGTACATAACAACCTTTTTATTGTAACATAATTTTTAGCAAATTGTTACTTCCAGTAACAGCTCCACATCGGCGTTTAACCCCCGCGGTGAATTGAAATTAAAACTAAACACGGTAGTAATTAGTCGGTTGTGGCACTAACCACAATTGTAACAAGACTTTTAATATTAACCCTTATTATAGTAGCATTAAACATTCAAATGCAAAACACTTCTTGTGTTTTTATGGTATTTGGAGTATTTGCCTCGTCTTATTATCAAGTGACACCGCTGTTCGTTTGTACACGTCAACACACCTGTAACTCACTCTCTCTGTTGCAACTCTTGTGTAACATACACATTGCCAGCTTTTGGTTTTCTGTGAAGTCAACGTATAACTGCGATCGACCGACTCGTTAAAGTTTATAATGTCAGGGAGTGGTTGAAGGGAAAGACACTGTGGGTATATCATACCAATAATGTTGAATGTACGAGCTTAAAAAACGTTAGAACGTGAAATAATTGGCAATTCATCAGAGCAAACAATAAAATAAAATAAAAATAAAAGGCCCAAACCTTCTTACTAAGGAGAAGCCTATGTCCAGCAGTACACTGTAAAAGTTTATTGATAATTATTATTGATATTATTGATATTACTTTTCGGTTACACATATTTTTAACATCTTGTATATATAAGGCAAGTTTATTATTTATTGATAATATTAACATTCAATTATATAATATAATATAATATCGTATTAGTTTATCTGTATCACACATTACTTATACTCGTAATTGTAATACAGATAAACTAATACAATTTTAGTTTATTAAGTGAAACAAATCTTACACGCACGCGATTAGACCATCTGTATCACGAAACACCAATCAATATGGTTAAGAATATAATAATTTGGGCATTTCGAAAGGATTAGCGAAGAGTATATTAATAAAAAAGTTTATAAAGGCGTTGTAAACGAGTGAGATAGGTATAGCGGCAGTGCAAATAGATACAGTGGCAGCGTGTATGACTGTTGCGATTGAGTAATTTATTTTATTTATTTTTAATACTGCCTGCATTAAATTTGCATGAGGCGGATTTAATGCCATATGGCATTTTCTACCAGTCAACCTTTAGGTGGTTCAGTAACTAACATGGCAGGTGCATGTGTGTCATTAAGAGAAGCAATGAGTTGGTAGTTGGAAGCAATAGCTTACCATAAATTATTTAAGAAAAAGATATATACATAGACGAAAACACAAATAGATACACAAATAGTAATATGTATGCGCACTTTCAATAAAAAAGTAGTCTTTCAATCGATCCAGCTGTCATAATATAAACTCAACTTAGTTGCTCTATTTACTTATCGAACTAGACGGCATTGTTTCAAATGTACGAAATATTTACTTTATACTGTGATCTTAAACTTCAGGCAGAAAGTCGTCCGACCATGGTACCACGGCACAGAAAAAACTACAGGTAGTAGACACATGCTGATTTCAGCACGAACGGGCCGGCTCGACCAAGGCAGTCCTACACTCCTACAGAAGATCGGTCTAAAGCGACAGCATTCGTGCTGTCGTGTTTCTTGATTGAGTTGCGAGACCAGTGGCCCATTGATGCACGGGTGACAGTTGTAGTGGTAAATGTGTGAGCAATACAATGCTACGATGACTGTCAAGCCTTTTACGTCCCCAAGCGGGCCGTGAAGAAGTATCTCACTAGGGCGCCATAGTGTGTGTCGCCATATTGAATTGGAGAAGCAACAAGCAGAGAAGTCACTTTGACAGGTTCTTGAAATAAAAAAAAATGGGAATGAGGCGTAAATGTAAGTATTATGTTACAATAAAACAGAAACAAGCAGATGAACTTTATAAATATTCTTATTATATATTATAATAAGAATATTTATAAATTTCGGAATAGTTTGGGACCCTTTTTTTTTTTAATTTTTTAACGTGTGAAAACCTCCTCGGACCGTCACCCCACCGGGGTTTACGGCGGGGTGGTGTGTCGGAATCGGACCGACTAAAACCACACGGTGTGCCACTCTGTGCCTGACATAGGTGGGATCCGGGAACCGCTACTATTACAACATCCAGATCCCTCCTAGCTCCTGCCCGCTAATGCGGGCACCATCTATGGGTTAACCCTCTATTTTAGGCGACGGACGGCGTACTAACCAAACTGATAAACGTACTTATAAATTTCTAAAAACATACATATCATAAAAGAATTACAACTAGACACAGGACACATGATAATATATTACTTAACAATGGAGAACACAACAATAACTTATATTATTCTATTACATCTGTTACATCATTATTCCTTAATTCATCGAACTGTCATACTTCCTGAAGTAACCAACATAAGTCTTTTCTAAAGTCGGTTAAAAATGAAAAACGATGAATAGAACAGATACCATCTCGCTCTGACGCTTGATTTCTCCACTTTCATTCTCAATCGTAACTTCAGAATTGATTGACATACTTACCCGTAAGGTTGAGGAAAACATTGTCAGGAAACAGTCAAGCAACGGGAATTCAACATTTGAACACTCATCACTTAAATGATATGGGTAAAATCCCAATGACTATAATCAATTGTATGTTTCAGTCAAGTCAGTTTCAGAATTGACTAATCTATCCAAATAGTTGGTTTGTACAATTTTCGTAAATCCATCTGTTTTTCTTGCATATTATTTTCTGGTCGGTTGCATTATGACCAGCTTAAGTTGTATATTTTATGCCTTGCAACAATCTAAGAAATGTATTTATCAGACTTTATATCAGGTTCAGTCATCGGAATCAAATAATTGCTGTTCCCTTAGTGTGTAGTTTCTACAATTATTAATATCTTGTATTCTATTATCATTTAGAAGTGTTCTTCAACGAGATCTACTTAAAAATTATATTATTTGAGTGAGGTCCGATTTTTTCTTAACATTTAAAAAGACATCTCTCCCATAACAACTATTTTAATAACTACCCCAAGGGTGACTAGTTATAAAATCAAAAACATGTCTTCTCCTACGCCTAAGGCCTACATTATTAATTATTAAAGTGTGATCTTAATATTTCACTATTTCACCAGTCATCACATCTTGTCAATATCAGAACCCTCTTTAAATAATAACATAGAGAAATACAACCTTAAAATAAATGCATAAAGTTCCTTTTCCTATATCTGAGAAGATATTCCCGCCCTATGTTTTTCAAACCTTGTTAAAATTATAGGTAAGTTTATAGCTACTTATGTTGGGTACTGATTTATACAGCACTCGCATCTATTTCGAAAATAAAATATTTAGTTACTAAAAAGAAAGAACATAGACAAAATATGTTCAAAAATTTTATTTCTCATATAAAGCTTTGTATGCAGTAACTATGAACAGTTTCAAAACGATAATAACAACAAAACAAACAATAGTCCCCGACGCGGCGTTCCTGAACGCACCCACAACAACAAACAACTCCACACAGATAACCAATTCACAACTTGCACGACACGAATATTCGAAAATGGAACACGCCGATACATAATACTAACACAACTCACGCACACACCCGTTTCGCCCGGGGAAAATTCACACACACACCGTAGCAACCAGAATGCGATGACCTCTCACAATCAAGGATTCCAATAATAAATACGAGTAACGCAACTCTCAGCAGAGCTCAATGGCAAATGAATTTTGCGGGAAAGAGACAGTAAGACAAGGTAGGTGTGCACTCACACAGGCGTGGCAAGGTAGGTTTCCCGGGAGCCGGGCGTAGTACTAGAGACACATTGATCCACAGGCGGCAGCAGAACGTCTGGCAACATCGATTGTGCAGTTTCCTGCAACCGGCCGTTGCCATAGCAACCGCCCACCTCTGCACCCCGCCTGGTTAGGTTATTTAGTAACTTTTCTATTATACCGGTTTATTAGATTTTTATTTGTCTTATGTAATGAGTGTTTGTAACGAACACACGCCACGTACCGTAAAAGGTGTGCTATTTTGATGGAGGTGGTATTTCCCGCCAGTTTTAAAGCTAGATATTTGATAAGTAAATGTGGGTGCTTGCTTCGAGTAGAATGACGTCATAATTTTTCAATCTTCATGGGTTTTCCTACACAGTATTTGTATACTTGGTACGCGTTTTGAGCTCTAGTTTACTCATGTGTGCTTAACCATGTGTACAAGAGTTTTATATGTATTTAAAAGAGAAATGGTCAAGCAACTATAGTAATTACTATCGCTACAAAGATCTGTGTATTATTTAGGAAAACTAAACATATATTTCATAACTCAATCCATTTCGTAAAAATCGTAGATTAAATTGGGTGCTTCAAAAATCAAACAAATTATCGATTATAAATACTTAATTTTCAGTATAATTACTAAAAACAAATGTTTGGACATCAATTTATCGAAATAAATCTGCCACGATGACACGTATTTAAAAAAAACGATGTAAGAGAAATTCAAGCAGGTATAGAACACATTACATTAGTTATGTTCGTCGACTAAAATGTGCGTGGCAAACAACATCGACTAACCACCATTTTATTATTTCTCTTTTAAAGTAAAATATGTACTGATTTAGGCATTTCACACACACACACACACTTAGTAACAGTCTAATGTCAAATTATCTGGTTCCCTCATAAAACTCAAAAGCCATTTATGTATAATTTACATTTGTACCAATGCTTGTATAGCAAAAATATTTGAAATATTTCAACCGCAATATTTCTTTAATATACCCGTACTGTTTACTACATTATTATACATTATTTAACTGCCTCGATGGCGCAACGGTAGTGTATGCGACTGCTGTGCTTGAGGTCTCGGTGTCGATTCCGGTGTCTGACCAAATATTTGTATGTTCAGTAAATATTTGTTTCAGAGTTTGGGTGTTTCCTAATACGTATGTATTTACAAAAAAAAGTATATAAGTATTCTATCAGTCGGTCTAGTTATCATAGTACAAGCTCTGCTTAGTTTGAAACTAGATGGTGTTGTGTGTCAAATGCCCGAAATATTTATTTATTTCATTATTGTTGCAAAAGGAAACCGAATGAAAACGTAACTAGAATCTATTAATGCTTTTGACTATGTTTTTCGATGTAAGAATTTTTATTGATCATAAAATAGAAACAGAAAGTGTCAAACCTTAAACTTCAGTGACAAGTAACTTGACAGCGATGCCAAAACGATCGTTTCTCTATGAACCTCTAAATCTATTGTTAACAAATAACGTAATAATATCATATTCTAATTATAATTATAACTGCCACGTTGGCTAAGTATTCACTATTCCTGACTACTAAGACAAAAGTCGTGGATTTAATTCCTACACCAGTTCTTTCATGTCCGAGTGTACTTAGAAATATATATGTAGGTATATTCATCAACAGTTTGGTTTTTATAATACAAACAATCCTATGCTATTAGGTTATATTATGTGAGTTATAAATATTAAATTAGTGATACGCCACTATGCATAAACATTACAGCAAAACTTTAAGTATCGCGAACCCTAGAAGACAAATGAGTAATTCCAAAAAGGTTAGTCTATGTTAGGCCCGGAACTGAAACCCCAAGTAATTATTTAATGGGCACCAAGAAGGGCTGACAGATGTTTATCTTAAATTGAACCTCGGTTGTGTGTGTTAACTCAAATAGATGAGCTCTGGAATTGAGGGTAGACAGATTTATTGATAATCCAAAAAACATCGCTGTATCCTTATTATTTAAGAATATACCTAACATTGTAGTCACAAACCACGTCTGTCTCGTTGGTCTAACGATTAACGTATGCCATTGCCGATCAAGAGATGTCGGATTCAATTCTCAGATCGGGCTAAAAGTTAGGTTGAGTTTTTCTCAAAAGAAATTCTTAATATCACCTCGGAGTATAAAAATTTGACAGTGTGTCACGTCAGTGTCTCGGAGAACACGTTAGGCCACCGGTCTTGGTTCTCATGAACATCTGTGACAATCGTTATTGGGAAGTCAGTGTTCTCGAATATACTAACAACTAGTTCAACTCTCGAATTCAATGCGCCCTCAGAGTTGCTCAGGTCCTAGTCCTTCAGTAGCTCCGCTTAAAAACTAATATTCAAATAAAACCGGTTGAACTAGTAACCGACCCTAAATTATCTTGGGAACAAAGGAGACGAAATGTCTTGAATGTTTAACATCAGTTTGTCTAATTCGAGATAAATTGTAATAAGTTCTTCAAATAGATTTAAAAAAATATTTCGACATATTGATTTACAAATCACGAAACTCTCACGTAAAACACAGTGTTAACATTTCATTCAAATAAAAACCTCCTTTTCAAAGTCGTTTAAAATAGGACATAGCTATTCAAATGAACATTAATTCAGTAAAAATATATGATTGAAATTATTTTGAGAATATCCATATTTTAGGTTTACCTTTCCTTTTACCTTATTAAAATACTTTTGAATGAGTATAATGCTCACTAATAGTTCGAGTGTCTCGTAAACATTATCGACTATGAGGTAGATGATATCAACAAAGAAAACTTAAGACAGACAAGTTGCCAAAAACACGGAAGGAGAGGAGAAGTAAGAAAAGAGAAGAAAGAAAATCATAGAGTGCTTTTATCGAGGTAATACTGTTACTGAGTTTACGTTAGTGAAGCTGTGGGTTCAAACATGAAATGCTCAATATACTCGTATAACATGTGTAAATCTGTACCTGTATTTTTGCTTACCCTCTGTACACTGTGTGTAATCGATATGCGCGGTGGAGTAATTTCGCGATTAATCCTCGAATCCTTTTTACTATGCATATAAACGGTGAATTTTTTTAAAAATATTTTTTTGTTTTTTATGCAGAATAGAATTTTTTTGGATGTATTACGTGATAACGTAGAACTATGTTTTAACTTATTTCATTTTTTATGGAAAATTAGTAACGTTTAAATTTGAAAATATGAAAATGAAAAGTGTGACAAATTAAAAAGAGAATTAGACAATTTTTTGCATTGTTTCACTATGAAAACTAATTTTTTTTTAATGTTAAAATCCGTTTTTTTTTAAAGAGATGAATAAATGAAATCACAATGTAAATAAAAAACTAAGTAATTTTTAAATGTATAAGATGAAACAATATGGGAGGTTAGTCGAAGGATAGTATATTAGATTTCTTTGTAATTTTATACAGCGTAAAAATCATAAATGTCAATTTTATCGGTGCTATTTATGGCGTACGAAACAAACCATTCTCCGTCTGTTGTGGGGTTCACGTGTCGCAAAAGTAAACTTGTAAGAAAAACTTAAAAAACCTGTCTAGATACACCTCGCTCGGGCTAATTTATCAACACTGGTATGATTTATTAACCACTGGGTACACAAACTTGATATTTTGTCAGTTAATGCTTTTAATGTTGCAAGCATTGGCGTAGAAAGGATTTCTGGAAATTTTTCCCTAATATGGGTGTAAAATAAGGGATGAAAGGTTGTATGGAAGTAAGTCAATTTTAAAACTAGTTGCACACAATAAAAATAGTCCTGCGAGCGAATCCACTGAAAATAATAGATTTTTTGTTCGACGACTAAATCAGTCTACTAACCCTAGATACTGGACATTTGTATACTGGATACTGGTACTGGATGTGATTCTCTTGCCAGGCTTGGGGACAAGTTTTTACGAAGATTTTGAGCATATTCGCTCAGAGTTGATAACACAGATAGACACATAAAAAAAATCACAAAAAATGTTTTACTCACTTTTTAGAATATAATACTTGAATCCATTTGTTTTTTTCGTGATTCGGTTACACAAAGAACAATTAAGTTGACCTGAAAATGTTACTTAAACAATGTTGCCACAATCAAAAGAAGCCTTTTAATCGATTTTCTACATTTAAAATATTTTAACTAAGCGAACCTCCATTTATCTAAAATAAACAATTTATGATGTTAAGTAATTATTTAGTTAGTCTAGCTAAATACGCAGGAGATATTATAGCGCTCAAGTTTGGGCGCAAACACTTGTCCACTCTCTAGTACCTCACTCTCGCAATCCGATGGGACGGTTATCCGAAACGAACGAGGAGAGAATAGGCAGACGACCGACGTCTTACGTGCTCTCCGAGGCACGGGTGTTAAAACCCCGACTTTCAAACTCCGGGCTGTTATCAGAAAAAGTCAATAACACTTTTTCATCCTCTCAAACCTCTCGATTCACTAACCGCTAGAACAACGAGTAATTACCAAACCTATCTAAATACCTAACTGATCTTGTCTAGTTAAAACGAATGTTCATATAATCTGTAGTGATTCTGTGTCCCCTTCGACGAAGGGATCAAAGTAATGGACAGCACAGCGGGTGACTGCTAATTCGTGAAGTAACCACTCGAAGTAAAACCAGCCTCGGCGCTTGAAAATGTTTTCTTTCACTGTTCTGGACAATTCTTTTTAATGAACAAGTACTTTTACTATTTAAGGGCATAACTGATTGAGGATCTCACCCCTCTTATTCTCTATAAGGGCGAAATAAACTAAAAGATGTATTTACGTCAGTAGATTTTTTTAACATTTGTTTCAATGTCACTAACACCCATGACGAACAAAATAATTTTTGGAAAATAAGTTTTCTTTTTAATACAAAACTTAGAAGCGACGTAGAAATAATTCAATGCTTCAAATCTATTCATAATAATTATAATAAAGGTCAATTGAAGCCTCTGATTTCAAAATTGAACAAAACGTAATTAACTTGACGCCAAAACGAACGACGTATTGTGATAAAAGTTTTTCGTATTTAAAAACGCAAGTTCCCAAATCCTTTAATCCGCGAGGTATAAGTGATCAAAAGGCTTAGTAGGTAAAAAGCGGATGAGTCCGGTATCCATTAGACAGGCCAGACGGGCAGACACAAAAGAACTGTAAAAACGCCTGCCGGCTGCATTCGAATTTGGCGCGTTCTAATTTGCACTGTCCAGATACTGCTTCTTTCAAATTTGAATTATTGCAAGAGTCTCTATGCACTTGAAACAACGTTGATAACACTCGACCTTTGATTTGCTCAGAAGTCTTGATTTTGAAGAACAAACTCAGTCGCTATACGATTTTGAACAAAACATTAACACTTTTTTATGTGATAAGAAGCTTCTGGTAATGCACTGAATGAAAAATAACCTTTTCTTAACTTTTTTTAAGGTTTAAGGGTAAACGTGCAGGAGGGTCACCCTATGGTTCCGTGACTACACCCATGGATACTTGCAATTCAAGAGTGAATGAGTTAAAAGAGTGTCAGGAACATACAATACTTGCTGGCTAAGCTAAAACTGTTAAAGCATGCATATGATAAGCATTTCCATGGCGTGGTCAGAACGCTTATTTGCGACCGATTTGATATCCCAAAAATATGCAAATTTTGAAATAAAGACGTTATTCGGTGGATCTAAATAGAGTATCTATAACATGCCAGGTCGAATGTGACTGTCTGCAGCAGAGTAATTGGTATTCAAGTTGTGTCTACAAAATTAACGTTTTAATCACTTTTGATTAGTTTAAGATATTCTGTACCCGAGTGATCTGAAGGGAGAGACGATAAATACATAAATGTACGAAGAAATAATTGTACTGTATTTCTACAAAATTTACAAATCTTCGTTGAATTTGTTTATAAGTAATATGTATTAAATTAAGTGGATATAAGTATTAACTGACAAGTGAACAGCTAGCCTGGTGGTAAACTCTTAACTATAGAAAAATTCCAAAGGCTCTCCCGCCATGTAGAATATTTAACGAAACTAAGAACAATCCAAATCCAAAATTCGTAACGAAGTTTTTCGACAGAGAACTAAAGTAACTGACATCGCACGGAGAATCAGTATGCTGAAGTGGAAGTGGCGCGGCCATGTCTCCAGATGAACCGATGGTCGCTGGGGCCGAAGTGTACTAGAGTGGATACCACGATTGGGCAAACGTAGTGTAGAGCGCCCTGCGGCGCGATGGACCGACGACTTGAAGAAGGTGGCTGGCAACGGATGGATACGAATTGCCCAAGACCGCGATCGTTGACGTTTCTTGGGGGAGTCCTTCGTTCAGCAGTGGACGGTGATAGGTTGATTGAAGAACAATCAAACAGTCATGGCACTGCTACAATGCTATAGACTTGAAGAAATAGATAAGAGAAACAGTCAGAAAATCTTTAGTAAATATGTATTTATGATAATTATACACAAGCTCTTGGGGAATAACAGGAACTAAATTCTGTGTTAATTACCCGGGCATGACCTTAGGCAGGTTATTTACTATTATACATCCGCATGTGCCGTACGTCGCCTAAGCAGAGAGTTTATCCACAGATGGTGTCCGCGGTAGCGGGCAGGCGCTAGGAGGGATCTGAATGTCGTAATAACAGTTGTTCCCGGATCCCTCCTATGTCGGGCTCAGAGTGGCACACCGCGTGGTTTTAGTCGGTCCGGTTCCGACACAGCACCCCGACGTAAATCCCAGAGGGATGACGGCACCTGGGGGTTTCAACACGTTAAAAAAAAAGAGCTTTGCAACGGTTATTAGTTCTGTGTATGGTCGGCGTCGCACGGTTCTTTTGCTGCGAAATCACTCATCTCTAGGCAGGACAGGGTTACGCATCGTCGAATCACCCTAGCAGAAACAGACTCCAGACGACACAACGTGTGACACTCTGAATCAGTAGGGGCAACACTCCTTGCGTTCTACATTTTAATCGCTTATTACTTATCAGGTATCTGAATCCGACATGGTTTATAGAAGGAATTCTTATTAAAGCAGGTCACTCTGGCCGCAGCATCTATGACTACGTGAGGGTACTCTAAATGGTTAATAGATTCGAATCCACAGATTGAGAATAACCAAAAAGAAAATATTTCAATAAAATAAAATTTCTCATTAACATAGCAGGTCTACTCAAAAATATCAAAGCTCTTTTTAGAGATGAAAAAATATTATTCGTAGTAGGTATAAATGTATATTAAAAAAATTCAGTTATTTTATAAGTGGATTGTTTAAGTTTTTAAATATAAAATGAATAAAACGATAAAAAAAAACCATCAGAATTATTTCTCATACGCACTCCAATTCGTGAGCAGCAGTAGGCAACATCAGTTTATAATCATAAACTTTTCGACACATATCATTACAAAAAAAAGTGTATCGTCCAGAAATAGTATTGTTTCCGAAGCATAGATAAGTTACTTTCAAGTTGCTTTGTACTAATATAAATTTACGGCATGTACAAACGCTGGTATTTGACTGAAAGTTCGTTCTTTCATGACCATCCTAACAATATCACATAATGAGGTTCTAAAGCTAATTTTTTCATTCATAAATAAAGTCAGCAAAACGACAACATTTCATAAAGCCTATTTACTAAATGAATAATCGAAACCTTACAATTTGAAATCTCCCCTTCCGAAGGGGCGGTTATTAAAAAGTCTCGGTGAGGCGCAGTCTGAGTAATGGTTAGTTTTATAGGTATGTCGGGTCGTCTGGCGTGCAGTTTCGATCTGTTTCGGTCTGGTGCCGTAATAGTGCAGCTTTTATAGCGACTCAGACAACGTGACGTCACCACTACCTCAATACTACACTGATTGTGTTAGTCCCGCTACAAGGGATTTCACGCCGATATATTACTATTGGTAGTGTTTTCTGTGTATGAGCCACTGTCTACGTAGTCTAGGAGTAATGCGTAATGAGTAAATAGCATAATGATCAGCGGTTACCGATAGTTATTGATGTACTAAACACTTTTTTTTCTACTTTAATATGTGCTAATGCTCTTAGAAGTAATAGAGCAACATCGAGCTATCCAATTTAAGCTGCATTAAAGCTTGTATTTTTAGTATTATTACCTGCTACATGTGTCTGAGTCGATAAGACGTTCAAACCTCGGAGAAAACTGAATTTCTGCTTCATAGGTGTCTTGAGTTGCAGCTATGCTCTCTGTATATAGAGTGGGTAACGAATTAGTAAAGATTTGAAAAAAATCACATAAAAAATCAAGAAAGCTTATTACTTGAAATTTATTTTTTAAAAATTTCGTCGTCTAAATGACCACCGTTTCAACGTTTGCACTCTTCTAAGCGAGCACTGAAATTTTCAAAAATTCGTCGGCAAAGTGACCGCGAGAACGCCGACATCTCTTTGCTGATTTTTCTTTTAGTTGTCGTAGTGTATTTAGTTTATTGATGTAGACACGATTTTTCAAACAACCCTATAAAAAGAAGTCTGCTGGGGATAGGTCCGGTCTTCTCGGTGGCCATGGAATGTCGCCTCGTCTGAAAATTAGCTTTTACGGAAACATACAAATATCTTTGACCATCGGCAGGGACTCTTGGATGCATCGGTCCCAAGAACTGCCATAACATGTTTGCGCGGGATGTTAGATTCAAATGTTAACGAATTCTTGGCCCACCTGTATAAGAGTAGTCACTTCACATCAATAATTTACATCCTATAATACATCGCAAGAAATAAATAGTAACTGCTAACTACGTAGTATTTCGTGTAGCGTAACACAAGAACAGATATGATTTTTTTTTGAAGTAGGTATTTAAATAATTATCTACCTAAAGTATACCCCCTACTCTTAGTTTTCATATAAAATCCATTAAAACATTTTGAAAGCATGTGGACGCTGCTTTCTAAACTACTCGTATAATGCAATTTTCATTCAAAGTGTTTCCTGTCTGCCACTGTAATTGCTTTGGAAATCCCTCCCTTGTATATTTACAAACGTTTATTGGACGTTCTTTATGCTTCGTACATACTCGAACATGTTACATTTATTTCTAATAGTTTAATTATTACGTTGGCTACTTTTTTATACTTTTTATAGAAATCTCATCGCGCATACTTATACTTTCAAATATCGTTCTCGCAATAGAAAATACACCTTCGCAAATATTGTCTACTAAGAATTCAAGTCTTTTTTAGTCTTTTTTGTGACGTGCAATTGAAGAGGCCTGTTATTCCCAGTAAACTACAAAAAGCTGATAATGGTGATGATGGTACAGGAGGCCAATGAGTAGACAAAACATAGTGACTATAAACACCTGTCAACACAAGTCAAGAGTCATAGGATTTATTGTCGTCTTTTGTGTAAAATTCACAGATGGTGAGCTCCGAGAACCTTACTGAATCGGTGAATAGCACTGAAAAGCTTGTCTAATACTGATTTCCTGTGAGGCTATGATATCACACTGAAGAAATTTGTTTTCATATTTTACAAACAGATTTGATTGTAGTAAAACGATCAGCTACCCAAATTACTTGTTTTTAATTAAATATTCATATCAAATACATATATGTATCAAACGTAAGAGCGAAAGCGAGTATTACAGTTAAGTGTGTTTAAAAGCTTCCCTTTACAATCTAATATTGAAAGTGACCACCGCAGAGTCCGTCGTCACCGCGTCTAGACGGCCTTTGTAGGGGGAACCAATAATGAACAGCAAATAAGTAATGATTGCTGCAATTTATAAAAAGACATAAAAAGATGTATATAAAAGAAGGTGTGCAATATTAAAAAATAGGTAATATGATTCATAATTAACATTTCTGCCATAACATACGTTACTACCCTTTGCGTGTTCCCCCCTCAAAATTCCTCCAAACAGTCCTTTAAATATATTCTGATCACTGTGAAAGGTCGCTACGAAACCGACCGACCGATTTTATTTTGAATCACCTATGTTTTCATTCTTTATGTGCCAGTGTTATCACAACTGAATGCAAAACTTTGTAAATTTAAAAATTCGCACTTAAAATGTGCCTTGTAAGTTCTAAAATCACACATGTGACAAATGTCACACAGATCAAGCTATATTTTAAGGATCATAGTCAAATCATTGGTACTACTTGCCAATATAAAATATAGAATTGTTCTAGGTCTACCTATGAAATTGGTTTTTTTATATGAAATAAGCTAAAAATATGTATTTTTCTATATATTTTCTTGTCTACCAGGGGGTGCAAGTGCAGCCCCTTGCGGCCACTTCCAGGCGCCCATGACTATAGTGTAAAACAACAAAAAACACTCCGATCCAGCCGATATCCTCGTATATGTACTGAAGCAGGATTTGCCCACAATAACGATTATTTAAATAAAAAATGTCCGAGGTGTGACATGTAAGACACCCGATTGGAATAAAATTCCTTTCGTTTTGAAATAAGTATTATAGAAGTATAATTAAATATATTAACAATATTTAGGAGTTAAATGATAAATGAAATAAGTGAAGGAATACTAATAAAATTGTAATCAATGTTTTTTAAAGTTATGAATATTAATATTTGGTTGTAAAACACGACAAAACAATGTACGCATACACAGCAGACGCGCGCATCGCGTGGCTTGTCACTGTCGAGAGAGAGAGAGAGAGAGAGAGAGAGAGAGAACGAATAAGTCGAATCCTATATACGCACTATAGCAAAAGTGTCGTGAGGATTCTTCATGACGCTTACCCTGCCAGCGTACCGTGCGATAAGGAACTTCGTTCTAATAAATATTTACTCACTGGATGCAATATTCTTGTAAATATTCCCTCTTACCTTACAAAGGAAATTTATTAGCAAAGAAAAATAATATGCTCTTGTTTTCTTGAAGGTTCGCTAGTTTCCACTACTTCTACAGTTGAGATTCCTCTCTGGATGCAATTTAATACCATTACTTTGTGAAACTTTAAACAGCGAGGCATGACAAGTTGTTTTCATCCGGGGCTTATATATCTCGGATGAAACTAGATATCTTAGTAAAACTTATTCACAGTCAGCAGTCTGCACAGAAAATGGTAACTATCATATTTTCTAGTGATGTTGAATAATAAAGAATCTACGCAGAGTCATTGAAATATTCTTCTCATTACACAATTTATATTGTCTAGACATGACAAGAGTGAGAAATCTTAATTTCCATTTTTTCTGCGTTAATAATTTAATAGTTTAAGTAATTTGCGAGTCTAAATTGTATTAGAATAAGAAGGTAAGATAGTTTTTCTGTAAATGTGTTGGAATTAAAGTATATCGTAATAATAAAAATAAAACCCCGGACACTTCCATTAAAAAACAATAATATTCAGTTTTGTGTGAATTTTATCTTACTTTCCATTGTATCGAACGCAAAGGTCACCTGGCGGCAAGTCTTCTGTCATAGTGCCTGCACTTCAAACCTCATTCGCTTAGTGAAATGCAACGAAAGACATGCTAGACACCGACTTTCTCTTTTCTGTGGAATTCATCCTTAAGAATGAAAAAGATATGCCAAATGAATGAATACAAAGCTGAAATCAGGTTCTTACAACGCTATCGAGGAAGTAGCGGCACACTAAGTGGTACAGGTTACAGGCTTTCATAAAATACAATAAATAACATTAAAATACTCATGCAAACAAGCTAATTATTAAAAAAAAACAAAACAGTAGTACAAAAAAAATACAATATTTGACCTTACGGCTCTATTTACTAATTACATAATTACGATAAAATTAAGGTTAATGAAATCGTTCTATTTATGAATCCAGAATTTCAAGATACTGGATTTTTTTTGCTGTAAAAACTAACCTTGTAACTGCACAATCAATCTTGAGAGCCAACACACAAGCGATCCATTTTCTCTCAAGGTGAAGCGAATCCTGACATTTTTCGAGATGCCGCAGGTTAGATAATTTCTTTTCTTATTACGTTTAGTTAAATATTTGTATACTATTGCAACTTGTATACTTTAATTCCTTGTGGAGTTATTTACAATCATTCTCAAAAAG
The DNA here is from genome assembly GCA_949316085.1 of Hypercompe scribonia. Classification (NCBI taxonomy): domain Eukaryota; kingdom Metazoa; phylum Arthropoda; class Insecta; order Lepidoptera; family Erebidae; genus Hypercompe; species Hypercompe scribonia. Next base: position 2,916,108 of record OX438984.1, on the reverse strand, counting down.
CAAATCTTAATTAAGTGTAGTTAGAGCAACTATCATTATTATTGTATTCATCGTCAAAAAATATGAAAAAATATTAGCAGATATTATTTATTACGAAGGGGAAATTATTTCATCTTAATAAGCACCCGCCTAAAAACTTTAACAATCGTTACAATAAGTTTTTTTACAGCAAAATTTCAAACAAAACGGTGCGAACATAAGTAGAAACTATAATTTTATGTAAGTGTTATTTATAATCTGTGGCTAATACTTTTTTATTTTAAAAAATAAATATATATATATATATTTATATATTGTTATATTTTAAAAGAGGTTATATATATACATATAATTCTACCTATTTTAAAAAATAACAATATCTACAATATTATTAACAGAATTCGATACCGAAACCAGAAACTACAAAATAAAAAACTTCAGTAAAGTATTCTAGGAGTCAATAAACCGCAGTAGTTATAGCAGCACGTACAATGCCTGCAAAACTAATATATCGAACGTTGCAACGCGTGAGTAACTAGCCACCTCGGGTTTGTATTCTTCGGGAAGTCCGATAATTTGGCTGCACTACTCGTACAACAAGCACACCGCGACGGTCAGTGGAACTCGAAAGCACAAAACACAACCTTGTTCATTGCCGCTTTTCTGTACAGACACATTTCGTGTACTCTAAACACTCATCCATGTATGTTATTAATTGCTCTGAGCCAATCACTTTAAAAGTAATTGGAATTTGCGTAGTCAGAGGGGTGTCTCGACACCTCCTCACAGTGGCGTGCCAGACCTACCCTAAGGCAAAGCGCGTTGCCCTCCTCCCACAATGCAGGCGGTGCATTATGACAACAAAAGATATACCGAAGTTCGCGTAGGCAATTGTTGGTTTTACGAGTAACTGAACACATTATACATTGGCAAGGTTGTGCAAGGTAATGCCACGTGGTATTCAGGCGATGGTTTTCATACTTTAGGAAATTTTATAGAAATTGTGTGTACACTGAACAGTGGTGGCAGTAATCTCACAATGAAAAATCCTATCCTATTAATCCTATTAATATTAAACATGCCTCGTTGGTTGGTTAGCGTATACGACTGTTAATCAAGAGATCTCGAGTTAAAAGTCTCGGGATGATATTGAGTTTTTCTAGTTACTGAAATACTTTAGGACAGTCCAGGATTTGAAAATCTTACTCTTAATTCCCGTATCTTAGTGAGTACGTAGTGTCATCGGTCCTGCGCCTACTCTCTCCGGTCGTTTCGGATAACCGTACCATAGGATTGTGAGAGTGAAGGAACAGAGAGTGCACCTGTATTAGCGCACACACTTGTATGCTATAGTATTTCCTGCATAGTTGACTGGTCTTCGTTGAGACTGACTGCCGTTGCCGAAATCGGCTAGGAGTAGGGCAAAAGCATTTTTTTTTTCCTATATTACGATCCTGCCAAAGTGACTCTACTCTACCTGAGGGAAAACATAATTAGAATCCAAGAATTATGCTCACCATACTCATTGCAAATGCAGACAATACAGGACGTAAAAGGCATGACAGTCATCGTGACAGTAAAGGGCTCACACAGTTACCACGATGACTGTCACCCCTGCATCAGTGGGCTGCCGGTCTCGCACTTACCAACGAAACACGATATCACAGCTGCTGTCACTTTAGGTTGGTCTTCTGTGGGAGGGCAGTACTGCCCGGTGGAGCCGGCTCGTTCGTGCTGAAATCAGCGTGGCTCTACTACCTAATAGTTAATGTATACCGGTTAGTAAACATTTATTGGCATAGGTAGCAAAAGAGAAGATGGGTTACCTGTCTCCTGTAGCATGTGACTACCGCCGTTCATAGACACCTGCTACTCCAGAGTCATAAGCGCGTTTCAATCCGCCCAAATAGAGAGAGAGAAGATTTAGGTTGCGGTAACTCTCACACACTCACTTGTCAATTGTCAATAAATGCTGCATTATTTATATTCACATTGACTATGGTGACTACTACTTTTAGATTCTATTCATACTTTCCATCAGGCAGAGTAGAGTCACTTTGGTAGGTTTAATATTAAAACAAAAAAAGCTACGGAAGAATTAACCGGTTTTTTACATTTACACCGGTTTTTAGTGAACTCCGGTCGAACCGGACCATTTCTGTCGAAGCACGACTCTCTCGCCATTAAGACATGAAATCGGATATAAAGAAATACATTTTATTAAATATATTATATCATCATCTCAACCAAAAGAAGTCCACTGCTGGACATAGGAATCCTCCAACGTTCTCCACAAAAACGGGTCCCTTGCTGCCCGCATCCATCGGCTACCCACGACCTTTACCAGGTCGTAAATAATATATTATATACAAACAACAAATGTCAGACAATACAAGAATCACAAAATGCCTTCACGCTTTGCATGGCATCTCAGACGACTGTTGCATACAAAAGCGGCCCTACTCCACAGTTAAAACCTCGATCGAGCTCGCAATGTAAGTTGGAAAAATCCGGTATTAGTCCTATTTATAAAAAAAAAATCCGGTTTTTATCAAATTAAACACTTAGATATTGAGTTTTCTAACATGTGTTGGTGGTACAATTGTTTTTCATTATTTACCATACCACGTTAGCCAGACGTGTTTGTATAGGGTTTATTTCAAGTTTTCCTTCCCTTTGTAGTGATGTTATCCTGAGTAATTTTCTGCCTTAGTCATTCCTTACGACACTCATGAACAGGAGTGATGACACTCAGCACTCTCAATCCGTCACCACATGGACTGTATACATAAGGTGGGCCAAGAATTCGTTAACATTTGAATGTAACAACCCGTGCAAACATCTTACTTGGGAGTTCTTGAGTGCGATGCTACTCGAATTTGCTAGTTACAAGCGTAACACATGGTTTCAACAAGATGGAGCCACTTGTCACACACCCAATGAGTCTCTGCCCGTGGTTATGTTGCCGAAAAAACTGATTTCCATACTAGGCGACATTCCACGGTCACCCAGAAGTCCAGATGTATCCTCAGCAGACTTTTTTTTATAAAATTATTTGAAAAATCGTGTCTACATCAATAAACCAAATACACTATATCAATTAAAAGAGAAAAATCAGCGACGAGATGTCGGCGATCCCGCGGTCTCTTTGCCGACGAGTATTCGAAAATTTCGGTGCTCGCTTAGAAGAGTGCAACCGTCGAAACCGTGGTCATTTAGACAATGTAATCTTTAAAAAATAAATTTTAACTAATATGCTTTCTTGTAAATAAATTATTTTTATAATATATCAAATGGTTTTCTTGTACTATTTTTTCAAATGTTAATAAATTCGTGGCCCACCTATATAATACTCATAAACTCAACTGCCTCGGTGGCGCAGCGGTAGTGAATACGACTGCTGTGCTTGAGGTCTCGGGTTCGATTCCTGGGTCGGACCAAATGTTTGCATGATCTGCAAATATTTGTTTTGAAGTTTGGGTGTTTTCTATGTATAATATGTATGTATTTCCAAAAAAGAAGTATTTAAGTATTATATCAGTCAGTCTAGTTATCATAGCACAAGCTCTGCTTAGTTTGAAACTAGATGACGTTGTGTCAAATGTCCAAAAGATTTATTAATTATTTATTTATTTATAAATATATCGAATTACCATGGTAACATTGAAGAATTGTGGTGTGGTACGCACTGAAGTCGGTAGTACTTGTGTTTTAAATAAATATTTAATACTTGTTTATACCCAGTGTATGTTCAAAACATCTCTTTGAGAATGGAGCACATAGTAATACTCACATCTGATACACATATTACATAACTTATTTATATAACTTTAAAAACTTTTCAAATATTTCATTATAAATATTTGCTATGTGTCTGAGGACCTATAATTTATTTATAACATGTATGTATTTAGAAATATTTAAGTGCATGTTTATTAACAGTCTGGTTACCATAGCACAGGTTAAGCCTAATTTAAAATCACACAGCCAGGTGTGAGATGTATGAGGCTATTGTGGTGGCATATTGCAAACGTTGGTAGTGAAAAAGGTGATGTGTTTCTTGCTAAGAAATACATGTTTACTAATTAATTCCACGAATTTCGAGATATTCCGCTCAATTTTGCGTAATTTTACATAAATTTGATTTCAAAATATTAAGATATTGAGATTTATGATATGATAACTTTCTATAATTTAAAATTTAAATATTTTTAAATCAGTAGTAAACACAATTTTTTTTTGTAACGTACCATTTGCAAGATGCATTATGGTCTCTTAAAGTTCCATTACAAGACACCTGCTCAACTAACTACTTCATTAAAACCCTTACAATTTAAACTATCTATATACTTCTTTTATAGAAACTTATTTAGCCAAAAAAGCCTACTCATAAGCTCTCCTTTCGAATTTTGTCAATAATAAATTGAAATCTACATTACTGTTAACATATTTTATTCGCGATATTCGTATAAGATCATACCTTGTTATATTGCGTTGCTGAATATTTCCCAGAATCCCTATCATTAACAAGTACTAAAAAGTGCCTCTATCTATGTATGCTCGCCTGGTATCGGTTCCAGCTACAGTAACCAGGTAAATACAGGGGTATCGGAGGTGCGGCAGGCGGCGGTAACCATGGCAACCGCCGGATGCTCCCACCATCGCACGCCAACTTGCAACCCTGGGCATTAGGGTGACCAAATGTTTTGATCAGATTTATTGTGAAATTTTGAAATTAATGTGTGTTTTAAATGTTTTTAATAAACATATGTTTATATAAGGGTGAAGTTTTTTTGAACAGATGAAGGATTTAATACTTAATTAATCTATTTGGCGTCAGTCACAAAGTAGATGTTTTATGTGAGTATACTGAGTGTATAGGTATAAACTGGGTATACTAAACAGAACAAGACAGTTCTTCTCATCTGAGCATCTGTATCTTCTTTATAAAACCCAGGTTCACTCCTACGTAGAGTACTGTTTTCTCTTTGTGATAGATCCGCACAGTATTTGCTGAACGCTCTAGATCGGTTACAGTTAACAGTTAACAGTTCCGAAGTGACTGAATCCCTTGAATCTCTGCAGTTGTAAAGACATGTCGTCTCTATGGCAGTCCTCTAACGTCTTCATGGAGAGTGTTCTGATGAGCTCTTCGAACTGGTACCATTTTCTCCCTTCCTTTACAAGACAACTTGTAGCCTTGGGAGTGACCGTTGTAGAATGGTAGACATACGCTCCCAAACTAAACGGTTCGGTTCCTTCTTTCTGAGAAAATCGGTTAAAACCTGGAACTCACTACCAGCGTACGTGTTTCTCTCCCATTATGATTCCGGGTTCTTTAAGAGGGGCTTGAAAAAGCATTTCACTAGGCCACCATAACTTGGGTCGCCATAATACATCGTCTGCATCCGCGCAACCGAGAATCTAACCAACTGGCGTACAATTGTGGAGGTTTATGTCCAATGATTGACTGATGATGGTGATTCTCTTTTAAAAATAAAATATACAAAAAAATGTGCCATAGACATAGAGTACATGTATATCACAGAGACCAAATCTTCAGTGATTAGGATTGCAGGGTCTCACTGCTATTTAAAATGTGATTGCTTGGGTGAATGAATATTTGTTCCTTAAAGCTGCTGAATGAATGATTAAAGAATTGAATATTTTGCAGAATAAAATCATTCACAAAAGTAAACTATTACTGTCCCAAAACTTACCTTCATATTGGTCATCTTAGTGCGGATAAATATCATTCACTATCTATGCAGTGTGGGGATGCGATCCTGCAGCCTTCTCTCCTGCTCCCACCCATTGTGTATACGTAAGTACCTTCTTTTTGTTACCCGCTGCGTCTGCCGCAATGGCACTTGCTTTCTAATCATATTTCCTACTTACTCATGCAACGTCGGAGAAGTATATGTACTGTTATGGAAATAGAGGAGTGGACTCTAAAAGGTTTAATTAACAATTTATTTTTAATACACGAACAACGGAACTAACTATTCTAACTTGTGAGTCTCCAAACACGGTACACATACCTTCGAGTGTCGAAGACACTAGGCAACCAAGGGACCATGACCTTCTTGCACTACTGTCCGCATTCAGCCAAATTTTCTTTTTTGGAACGAAGTTCCTTATCGCACGTTGCGAAGGAGGCTAGACGGAAAAAATTCAAACGAAAAGTTGTCATGACACTTTTTGCTATAGTGTAGTAAGCCGTGCGGCGTGCGCATGTTTCTCTCTCTCTCTCATAGAAAGCAAGCCAATTATTTTCGTTTCGTCTTTCTATTTTGCTTTGAACAGTGTAGTGTCACGACGGTTATTTTTGTTTTGTTAAGTTTATACAGGTTTTTTGTGCATAATAAATAATAAAATAGTAACAATAATGAATCCTGACAGTGTTTCTGCTTATTATTTTATAACTTAAAAGAAATTAAAAAAAATGTATTACAATTCCTTCACTAATTAATCGAAAGGAACTTCGTTCCATCCGGTTGTCCCTTGACACCTCTCAACTTTTTTACGTGTAATAACTTACTCTGGCTAAAGTGTACCTTAACGTTGTCCTCGTTTTTCACTGGATACAGTGGCATATACTGTCACTCTAGCTTTATTAGTTTGCCCGACTAAATTTTTATCGAAATAGTATTCTTAAACTGCAACCGATAAATTCTTCGAAAATATGAGGCAGAAACCTTTAATAACCTAAATTTTAATTCTCTAAAGTAACCATGTCTACAGTAGCACACACACACATATTCTTATTATATACTAAATACATATTACATAAATGATTATAACGTGTTATCGAAGTGTACTAGAGTGTATACCACGATAGGGCAAACGTAGTGTAGGGCGCCCTGCGGCGCGATGGACCGACGACTTGAAGAAGGTGGCTGGCAATGGATGGATGCGAATTGCCCAAGACCGGGATCGTTGGCGTTCCTTAGGGGAGACTTTCGTTCAGCAGTGGACGGCGATAGGTTGAATAGATATATATGATATAATATTTGATGAAATAATTATTTCTTAAAATTATTATGTAGTTCAAAGAGCCAGGTTTAATATATACTTCTCGGAACGCATCCTGCAATTTACTCGCTACAAGTGCTTCAGGAAAGCAGTAATTTATTTTATCGTTGGAAAATTTATAATACAGAGAAAGTATTAAATTGTAAAAAAATAACCCCTCTCTCACTTATTACTTTGTAATGAAAATTGCTATAGAAATGATTAATATCGAAAAATCGACTGAGCGTCGACGTTATTTTTCGATATTAATCATTTCCGTTCGACATTAATTAATCGATATAAATCATTTCGATTTTCAAAGCCGGTTACGACTCATAACTGCTGGTCTTGCGCAGGAGTCGTAGGTATCCATATGGGTATGTGTGTTATTAGTCAACGAATATCAGGTGATCCACCATTTTGCCTCTCTCTCATAAAAAGATTAATCTGAATACAAGAAAAAAACTTAAGAGCGTTCTAAAACACAATCTACAGAACCCAGTGAGTTTCATCAAGGTCATCATCATCTTAATTAGGTGATTTTTCAATCAAAACAGTCAAAATTGTCAAAGTTAAAACATCCCCCAAAGATATTAATTCAGACACGACTTTGACGAATGTCACTCAGAAGAAGAAAAAGTTCAAATAAATAAATAACTCTTGACATTCTGGTCTCAATGTTAATAAGAATAATATTTCGAACATTGGACATACAACGTAATCTAGGCTCAAACTAAGCACAGCTTGTACTATGGATACCAGACAACACTCAAATTTCGAAACAAACATTTACATGTCATACAAACTTTTAGATCGACCCGGAAATCGAACCTGATACCTCAAATGCAGCAGTCGCACACGCTACCACTACACCACTGAGGCAGTAATAATAACAGTTTGGAACTCGTAGCTTCCCTATCTAAAGACTACAGAGCAAAGAGTGAGTTTCCCAGAGTAACTTCTAGTACAGTGAACACTACACAACTGGAGGACTATATCTCTTCTGCTTCACTTCGTGGAAGAAACAATTGAATACACGGATGGGATAGTGGTTATAACGGACACCCGACGCTTTCTACTGCGACGAGTGCTGTGGGTTCGAACACCACATGGAACAACACTTGTGTGATAAACAAATTGTTGATATGATCCCGGGTGTAATTGTGTTCGTTTCATGTATGTTAAAAGTCCCCCGTGATACAAATTTTAAGTATAATTGTCTGAGGTTAGGAGGTGAGAGTATACGCCTGTATATTTATTTTATTTTTACGCTCATAGTGTTAAATAGTAATAGTAGTGACTGCACGGTTGGCCTAGTGGTTTAAGCGGTCGCCACGTCGCTCTCTACTGCACTGAGTGTTGTGGGTTCAAGCCCTACATAGGACAACACTTTGTTGTTTTGAGTTTGGGTGTTCTTTGTGTCCGTTTCTTGTATGTTTGTAAAGTCGTCTACGACAGGGATTTATTCATAGTGCGGGTATTGTCTTAGAAAAAAAGTACTCAAAAATTGAGTTATGATAGATGATACATCACTGATCTGTCAGTTACTATCACAATAACCATTCGTAATAAGAGACATTCTCTCTGTGTGGTGACGGATGAAGAATAAGGAGCGGTACCATCATTTTTCAACCCATAGGTGTCGGAAGGGGCAACTAAAGAAATAAAGTACTCAGAACAACTTCACTACAAAGAAGAGAGAAACTTGGAACAAACCCTTCTAGGTAGTAGAGCCACGCTGATTTCAGCACAAGCGGGCTGGTTCGACCGGGGTAGTACTACCCTCCCACAGAAGACCAACCTAAAGCGCCAGCATCCATGTTGTCGTGTTCCGTTGGTGAGTGTGAGACTGGAGGCCCATTGATGCAGGGGTGACAGTTACCGTGGTGACTGTGTAAACCTTACACTGTCACGATGACTGACATGCATTTTACGTCCCTAAGCGGGGTGTGAAAAAGCATCTCACTAGGCCGCCACAGTGTGGGTCACTTGAATTTGCAGACAATGTAGTATGGTGATCATAACTCTTGGATTCTATTCATGCTTTCCATCAGGCAGAGTAGAGTCACTTTGGCAGGCTCTTAATATAGAAACAAAAAAATAAAAAAACCCTATAACTACCGACCTATATAAAAATGTACTTTTTCCTAGAAATTTATTACATCAGCACAGTTTAAACCATGCTTGTGATAAAATTAATCGACACGTGGATCATACATTCCTAGTATTTTCGTAAATATTAAGTGATTGTGTTGGTGTCGAGTTTATGTCGGAAGTATTCTGAACAAAATTCTCAATCGCAAGTTTGACCGTAGCGATTACGCGACCACAGTTCGGAATAAGGGAGACCTTCAAAGTACATGATGAGAGATTATTTTTACTACCCAATGGGCTTATACACGAGAAAATTGACAGCGATGTGGTAACAATAATAATGATAACAGTTATTGTTACGTCACACATCTCACACATGGTAGTCTCATCTCAAACTAGGCGAAACCTGTGCTTAGGTAACTAGACTGCTAATAAACATACTGATATATTTCTAAATATTTATATACGTTAAGAGTATAAATAATTACACCCAGACACAACAAATGATCGTCAATCATCCAAATATTAGTTCTGTGTGGGCTTCCAACCCACTACCTTTAGCTTAGCAAAAAGGATCACTAACCACTAGTCCAATAGGTATGTTAAACGGTAAGTCAGTGTGAACCTTGGTAAAGAATCCCCATCCTACAAGAAAATAGTCGATCTTTCTTCGACATTTCTTTAAATTAATGCTGTCTATTTTAATGCAGATTATATACCAAAATAAAAATTTCTTGATGATTTATTTAATATTTTATTGCTCTTCTTTGTTATTTACTTCAATGAATAAATTAAATACATTGTGTGTTCTGTAAATTTATAATGAGTGAAGAAACAAACTCCAATATACACTGAATTTTATGAATTGTTTTCACAGAACAATTCGTTGTACTCGAATTATTTACATTTTACTAGTAATTCTAGTAATTGCTGATTGAAATTCCGTACTTCAGAATATAAAATCACACATTAACAGCCTTTGTATATAGGAAATAATAAATATCTCACTAAATTTTCAACAATTAAATTCCCTAAATAAACTGAGAACATAATTCCCCTTTCCAACCCTCCCGTCTCCTGTGCCCTCAGTCTAAAGGACCTTTCCATAACATCAAAAGCTTCAAAAAGTAATACCGACGCGTAATTTAATTTCCCCTTTGCCGGCGTCTGTCTGGGCATGCACCATACACCGTCTACATACAAATTGTACCATCAATACGTCATAATAGCAGCCTCCACCCCCTGTCTGATCTCCTGGTAGGCCAATTAGAGTAATTAATTAATAGCCGTGATGTTTACTACTACCAAATTCGCTGTTGTTTAAAGATTATATACTTATTGAATGTTTATAATAAACATTAAAGTGTATATGTATTGGTATCAGTTGTTTAGTACCCACACAAGCTCTGCTTAGTCTGAGACTAGATAACTATATTATATTATTATTAATGGGTAGATGTTAGATAGAAAAACTCTTTACTTTTGCATGGTATTTACAAAGGCTTAACATACACATATATTACATCATACACGTATCAAGCAAAGTGACTATAGGGGAACAGATGTAATGCCTTCCAGACAACCTTGAAATGGAATAATATATTATGAAGAGAGTGGTCATTATTATATTATTTCTATTGAAATTTAAAAATCCTAGTCACAATAAAGACATAAGCTGTACTGTGTTGTACTTTGTGTTAATCTCTGCTTCACGGTTGTTATAGATTCAAGCAGTTAACTCATCGGGGTGAATGTTGAGGCTTCGATCTCCACATGGGGCAATACTTTACGTAATCCACAAGTTGTTTATCTGAATTTAAGTGTTCTTTCTGTCTGTTTTATCTATGTTTGTTTAAGACAACAGCGACACAGGACATAAATAAATAAATTAATTAATAAAGGAATATTTCAGACATTTAACACACAACGCCATCTAGCTTCAGACAAAGCAGAGCTTGTACAATGATAACTAGATTGACAGATAGAATATTTATATACTTTTTTTTTGTTAATATATACGTATTATAAATAGAAAACACCAGAACTTCGAAACAAGTATTTGCAGATCATACAAACATTTGATCCGGCTCAAGAATCGAACCCGAGACCTCAAGCATAGCAGTCACATTTGCTACCACTACGCCATCGAGGCAATATATTTCTAGTGTGAGATTATATTCCAAAAAAAAAACATTTGTCTTTTTTTAACACGGCCGTTTGATCCCAAAGTAAAAAGACCGCAGTAACCAGAATGCTAATAAACATTCTTATGTATAAACATACGTATTGTATTATAGCTATGCTCGGAATTGCACGATCGGTATTTGAAGCGTCCGTCACTTATCCTTAGACATCAATCGACAGATTACTTAATTATACATTCAGTAACTGATTGTAAAAGTAGGTACTCGCCCTTTGCGGTTTTGACTTCCTTTGTTAAAAATGTCATGTGGAAGCAGGAGTTGGGGAACACCGTTCAAATAATTATGCTGTTGAAATTAAAACAGATATTTCTTTCATCGACTTATTGCATGCATGCAGTATTATTGCAGAATTCATTAGCTAACTAACTCAGCTAAATTCTTAATTTCCTGTTAGTCAAGCGGTTAGTAATCTTGACTACGAGTCTACAGGTCCTATCTAGGGTAAATATTGTGTAATGATGCGCACGATCATGTAGTACAGGATCGGTCAGACATGTGTGACGTAAATAATGTTATTATTGTTGAAAATTGATGCTGATACATAGACTAGGTCACCGAAATTAATACCATGACCTCTCAGGAACCCAATGTTAAACAAAATTTTTTAAGAGTGAGAAGAGCCTCTAAAGCCAGCAAAAAACATATGATTTTAGACTTACAGGTGTTTATGGTAGGTGTTAGTGCCGTGTTTGCTCATTTTCCCCTAATGCTGTACAACAAACATTAATAACTCATGAAGTAAAGATATAACAAAATAAGTTACGCGGGGGAAACCTAAAACTTAAACAACAGTAATCTATCAAAATTAGTAACTGGACAACATATGGATTTACAACAAAATCACCACCACTTAAGAGCTCATGATGTTTAAAGACTACTGAATTAATAGGCAATAAATTACCCACCCTCGTTACTTGTAATTGAACGCACAGTTCAGCCCTTAATAGTTTAAGCATTAGTATTCTTTCCAAGCGCCCCTGAGGGGACATTACAATCACTTTGTGCTCGTTTTAAACGATATAAATTCCTTCATTACCACCCATTAGTACTATCGTTAAAGGCTAATTTATTTACTTAAAAAAATATTATATTATAAATAAAACTTATTCATCTTGAAACTGGAAATGATACATTTACATTTAGCGGTGTATCTGAAAAGCAATCACACAAGCTTGAGAGAAAACAACTTACGAGTATACACAAAAGTATTGTACTCTTATTTTATGTTGCGATGTTGTTATTTATAATATGAAATAGTAATATCTACTTTTGTATAAAACAATATTCTGATCTTATTTGTGGAGGAGAGGATTCCACACGCCGTCACCTCACCGGAGCTTTTCGGTGGGGCGGTGTGTCAGAATCAATTTCACAAAAACTATACGATTCTATTTACAAAGGTTTATATGTTAAAGAGTCTATGTCTAAAATATCAACCGTTGTGCTTCCCAGGCATGATCATCTTGTCTGCTCGAAGGATCATCATCATCATCATATCGTAATCCACTGCTGAACATAGACCTCTTCCATTGCAAGTCACTCTGATCGATTTTAGGCTAGTCGTACCCAACTCCTTCCAGCCTTGCACAATCGCCACCTGGCCTGTGCGTACCCTACACCAAGGTCGTCAAGACGCGGTCTCCACTCCAGAACTCGTTTACCCAAACGGTTATCAATTTTGCGCCTAATATCGCCTGCCCGCTGCCACTTCAGCTTGCTAATCCGGTGAGCTATATTATTTCTGATATGAACCCGCATAGAAACGCCGAGCATTGGCCTTTCCATAGCACGCTGAGTAAAGAACTTGGGGAGCAGCAGTAACCTAAGTGTTCACATTTCGACACCGTGTCATGACGGGGGTCGAAGAATCTTTCTTTTATATTGGAAAAACATGATACTCGTTCCTCAAAGTGGTTTATCCAGCCTTCCAGACCTTTCGCATAACGTAAACGCCGTCCATCTATTCATAAAAATAATGTGGGATTAGCCACTTCTAAATAAATATAATTTTATTGTACAGTAGAACTTACCCGTGATAAAATTGTTTAGTAAGACTACGACACCTTCTATTTCCCGATGTTTCGAACGATCTAAAAACAAATCCAAAGTCAGTTATTTCTAATATATGTATTTAGTTAAGTTTTAACGTAGATATAGGCTGACAAAAGTACCCCAGATTTTGGAAATCCTCGTTTACTGGTATCACTCCGCATGTGTTGAAGCATAGCTCACCTAGGGTCACGATGATCTGCAGTAATTTTGACAATACAAAGTTTTTCATGTGAGCTACTTAGAAATAATAAAAGAATATTAAAATTATACCAAGTTTTCCTTACCTTTCAATAAACCACCAACGTGTAATTTTTCTTCCTCTAATTAATTACAATATTATCTTAGACGCTTGTGTGTTGTGGCAGTTGTCTTGGAAACGAGGTTCCTAATATTTCTGTGTAATGAGGTTTTTATAATTGTTGAAGCCTTTTTTGATTTTTAATTTTTCTACCTACATAATAAATCTATTACTAAGACTCATATATCTGTAAGCCCATAAGTATTTGACTAAGTGACTACAGTGCTTTCATTTTTAAATCGATATAAATGAAATTTGATTGATTGTAATTGATTCTAAAATGTAAAGTTATGCCCAACATTACGGATGTCACAAGTAAAGCAGTTTACATTGTTAATATAAAATTAATTACAATGGAACTAAGTTCAAATTTAATTAATTAGTAGTTAAACTATATTTGTGGTGCATATCTGCTGCAGATTTTCCGGGCTAGTTAAAACTCCCGTCCGGGGTTCGACTGTTTCCGTAAAACGTCGGCATGCTTCGACACCCCTGTCACACCTATCCAGTTCAACTAGATCTACAATATTTGCTCATTCAGGTTCACAACCTATAGGATTCTGGGAATATTGAAGATCTAGACTATATGGGTGAGTTGAAACGGTCGTATGCAACTCGACGTACTCTATACACCGATTTGTATGTGTGCTCCGTACTAGTGAACTTTGATAATGAACCGAGGGGCAATTGCCCGAGTGGGAGGTGCGGCGGCTGCCCCCAAACCCCTGTTACGTCGGCCGGGATGTGCAACGACCTGCAGTCGCTTCCGTGTATCTACGTATCTGGCTAACTATGTGCACAGAGTACATATCAGGATTTAATAACGATCTGTGTTCGTATATATCAGACCGAAATAATAATTACAAATTGAGGTTATATTTCTATAGAAAGATTTAAATATTGAACGATCAAAAAAAAACTTGGCCTATTGGTGTCGCCTATTTTATTTATTTTTCCATGCACATTAGGTTTTTCTTTATATCGCCTAAAGGTTGACTGCCACAGAACGCATAAGCCACAAATTCTGTTTCTGTACCACGTGACCATAAAACTTAAATAAGTAAATCGGCTCATGAAATTGATTGAAATCCACTTCGCATCTGATTATAGCTCTTTTCACTTAAAGGGTTTAATGGACAGGGTTTTACTGAACACGAGACTTGTTGTAAAAGGGTGAAGACTTGCGAAACAGGCCGGAGTAAAATACAGCGTATGACGACACATCCTAACATTATATTTAAATAATAGTGATAATAATAATCCTAATGGTTAAAACATTGATTTTTTTTCCCACCTTCTTTTCGAATGAGAGACTTATGTCCAGCAGTGGATCTTTAAAGATTATTGGTAATGATGATTAAAAACAGATTCTGAGTATGTCCACCAAACTAACAAACTCTTTAACTCTACAGTTAGTGAAGATTAATAATTAAAGAACTAATCAAATCTTGTCTTTTTTTCTATAATAGTAACTCAAAAAAGAGAGTTAAAGTATTTCTAGCAAAAGATTTTATTTGGTACTTAAAGTGTTTTCCAAAATAACCATCTCGAGTCTTATCTTGATTGTGTTAAGCCAATCGATTTACCAAATCCGTAACGGAATTAATCTTTTGATCAGATTACATTAATGAAAGGAGATTCCCTTCAAGAGTTTTAGAATGGAATGGAGAAATAATAATTTATTTAAAAAAAGAACAGTCTTCTACGACTCGTTAATGACTTTGCTTTCAATACTAAATGTAACTGGGTTTTTCGGACAAAATGTAAAATTGTAAAATTAAGTCAATTGTAAGCTTAGCTCGACATATATAAAGAATAATTACATTTGTTTATGTAATGGGAGGCAAATAAGCTGAAGGGAAACCTGATAGAAAGCGGTCACCACTGCCCATATACCCAGAAAACAAGACTATTACACGACAAAGTTTCACTCATAAAATATATTAGATTATAATAAAGTTTCGTCCATTAAAACTCTTTGTATTTACAAAGGAAATTTGTGTTTACACCACGTTTGAGCTAAGAAGTTCTAGTCTATTAGAATTTGAATCCCAAAATACATAACTAGTTGTGACTAATTCAGAACTTATTTAGACTACATTAGCTACTCATAGAAGACAGTGTAAAGAAAATGTTTTTCGCACAAACAGCGACGCCCTGAATAATCTTCGGAAACTTTTCTAACAGTTTAAGAACTTACCCCCAAGGTACTTTGAGGTTACTCTGAAGAGGGTATTATCATGTTTACTAGTTCCAATTTGAGCTAAACGGTAGTATAGTAACTGTATGCAAACAAATGCGTCATTCATTCATTTTCAGGAAGCAATGTTATTGTAATATATGGATTTCGAAATGTATCAATACACCACTGAATTTAAAACAGCGATTAATTGAAAGAAAACCAAGATAAAAAGTAGAAGGACAATCATAAGATACATCTATTATTCACAAAGCTAACATACGTGTCTTATTACAATATACATAGTTGACAATGTCTTGTATTATGTAACAATGCAACACAAAACAAAATAATACATTCAACGCAAAACGCATCTAAAAAAACAACCAAAATACCCAGTTTAACATTGCTTTTAACATAACTTTACAATCACTCAATTAGCTACTCACCAGAAATTCTGTTATTACAGACCTGATGCTACCCAAATATCAGACTTAAATCAAAGTAGTAAAGCACATTAAAAGCAATCACTACTTACTGCGTCATACCTTCCAATCTATTATGGACTCTTAGTACTCCAAAGTAAATACATACATTTACACATATCATACAAAATTAAACCATTTATTTACAAAGGACGATAGATCTGATTACCACAAAGAATTCTGAACCCTTAGTATCAAATGTTTAAGATAAATTCTCCGTAATAGAAAATCTATGGTAAAATTAAATAACGCACACGCATAAACGATAGGGTTCGTTTATACATTAATGTGAAAGGGGGTCCAGACAGAAAAATGCACTTGGAACCAACCCCTCGTCTAGACTACAAACTGTCTGGTGGCAGACCACCGATAGTCGAGACTTGGATCAGTTTTATCAAGGCCATGTTAATGGTTAAGCCAAACAGATATTGCAAAAGTTTTGTATGTGGAAAAATAAAAAACACATATTAAACAAATAAATCTAGCGGTTGATTTACACCTACCAGTAAACGTGAGCTTATATTTTGAAAATCAAGTGAATAAATAGTAGAAGTAGCTGAAATATATTTAAATGAAGTAGAGTCATGCTTTATCACATATGTATATACCGTCTCGTGCAGTGATATACACAACCTTACCGAAAGTTTGTACAAGAAATAACAAAAATCCTGTTCGAAAATATCTATCTAATTTCTCTTTTGAGACCGGAGGTGCATTGATGCAGGGGTAACAGTTATCGTGGTAACTGTGCAAGCCTTAAACTGTCATGATAACTGTCATGCCGTTTACGTCCGCCGCCGCAGTGTGGGTCACCATACTGCATTGTCTGCATTTGCAACAAGTATGGTGACCACAACTCTTGGATTTAATTCATGCTTTCCATCAGGCAGAGTAGAGTCACTTTGGTAGGCTCTTAATATAGAAAAAAAATCTAGGTACTTGAAAATTTTTATGTTATGCAGTTTACCTATAGCCAGTATCACTCTCTCAATTAAAACACCTTGCAAGTCCACATTCACCAAGCTGTACAAACTATGGAGCGTACTAAATGAATGTATATACAAATATACGCACAAACACTAAAACACACACACAGTCCTCCTTATGGCACAGTGGGGAAATACTATGGTGCTTATTTTT
This sequence comes from Hypercompe scribonia, assembly GCA_949316085.1. Lineage (NCBI taxonomy): Eukaryota > Metazoa > Arthropoda > Insecta > Lepidoptera > Erebidae > Hypercompe > Hypercompe scribonia. Next base: position 2,898,663 of record OX438984.1, on the reverse strand, counting down.
ATTCAATGTACATAAAAATACGTAACAAATTATCGTGCTCATTAGACAATTATATGGCTGACTGGGAATCCAACCCACAAGTTTTGTATTCGTAGTCAATGTCGCTAACTACTGGACCAATATTCCAGTCAAATGAAATAAACTATGGACGTATAATGTAAGACAGTATAGTTCAAATACTAATGTTGTATGTTATGTCTTTATTTTACTATTTTGCCAAAGCCTGTAACTGATTTTTGATTACCATGATGCCACGAAACAAGGACAAAGTTTTGCCGGATTAATGTTCTAACCTCGAATATTGTTTTTATACCATTGTGCAGTGTAAGTACTATAGGGTGGGTCAAAAATTCGTTAACATTTGAATCTTACATCCCGCTCAAACATGTTACGGGAGTTTTTGGGACCGATGCTAAAAACTCTAACTACTTTGCTTTCTTGTAAATAAACAATTTTTAAAATATATCAAATGGTTCTTTAATACGATTTTTTCAAATGGTAGCTAATTCATGGCTCACCCTATTAGCGGACCTGTTGGTCTAGCGCTTAGTATCCCTGACTGCTAAACCGGAGATCGTAGGTTCAATTCTCACTCAGGATTATTTGTTCTGTTTGAGTGAAATTTATATACAATAGGAATAAATATATATATACTTAAGTATGTTTATAAGTAATCAGGTTACCACAGTACAGACTACCTAGTCTTGAATCAAACGTCTGTCTGTAAGGTTATTACATAAAACTAATACAGCACCAATGCTAACACGTGCTTATTTCCAATTAATGATTGAATAATCGATAAAGGATACATTTGCCTAAGTCAACAATATCGAAGTCACTACCCCACAACAAACCCGGTGGTGTATAATTTAGTATTGGTGTATAAGTCTGGCTACAGCACTATAGCGCACTATAGAGTGTGCGGCGTCGCATTGCGCCGACTGTAGGGGTAGGTCAGGTACGTTGCAATTTCATTTGCGTCTGTTTGGTGTTTGTGTCTGATGCACACTGATACAGTCTACATTAAGATCAGCTATATGTACTTGTGATTTCATTAATAATATTAGTATTGAAAGGTAAAAATAATTGAAAATTTTATATTTTAAGAAGGTAATAGAAGATGATGAGGGTAGCATTACTCATCAATCTGCTCTCTACTACTAATGCGCAACAACGCGCGATGTTGTGAGACTCTTAAAGGGCATAAGATGCCAGCTAATCAAGTTTTTAGTATTGGTGAAATATAAATGCAGAGTGTCACCACCCATAGTCTTCTCATGGGTGTCGTAAGAGGCAATGCAAAGAGAAGGAAAACTTGAAACAAACTCTATACCAACATGTCTTCCCAGCGTGATATAGAAGCCCAAAACCTCGTTGCTAAGGAGAGGCCTATGTCCAGCGGTTGACTGTTAAAGACTGTTAATTATAATGAAAAAATTCTTGTCTTATTTACAGCGATGTTTTAATGGCTTACAAGGTAATGGATACCGGTGCAGAGTTTTTCAACCCACAAACTCATCGCATGAGTAACAGGAAGATATTGAGAGATTCGTGCTTGTAAATTAGCACGTGGTCGTTGCTCAAATTATAACCGTTTAGCGTTAAAGGAACGTAGTCCTAATTTACTGACGTTCATAAAATATAAAGGTCTTTAAACACCGACGATAAAGATCAATTAAACTCATCATCATCATCATCAACAGCCTTTTACAGACCACTGCTGGACATAGGCCTCCCGTTAGCAAGGAGGTTTTGTCCGTTGATGGATTAAGAATACATAGTGCTACCACCCCTATTCATCCCGTGGGTGTTGTAAAAGCCGACTAAGAGAACAAAGTATGCAAAATATCTTCACAAAGAGAACGAAAAATCATATTAAACTGATTTTAATAAAAAAATATTTGATATACGTTGTACAAATTATTCGTGTTGTCACGTAAATACTCGTATATAATCAAATGCAGGACGGAAACTATTCATGGGCAAAAAACAAAACAAATTATAGAAATCGTTCTAAAAACTACAAAACTACACGCACATACTTTTCTTAAAATTCCTTTATTTTTTTACCTGAGAAACATCAAAAATTGTACTGATCGTAGAATAAAATGACTACGCGTGAGTTAGGTTGTGAGCGAGGGCGAGAGGGTTTTTAATAAGACAAGTGTTCGGCTTGAAGAGTGGATTGAGACTAACTTTATTTATGAAACCATTTCTTAAAGTTAAAACAGTATTGTTATTGATATGTGTTGAAGACAAAGAGCTATTTGATCTAATGTTTAGTCTGCGGCTTATCATCTAAGTGGTGGTTCATGACGGATGCCAAGATTAACTTTATTTATAAAACAATATACAGTATTCTGATTATGCGTTGGAGACAAGGGGCTAGTTGTTCTATTGTTTCCAGGGCGTCTGTGGCTTATCAGCTAAGTGGTCGTTCATGACTGATGCTATTGTAGGGCGTCACGTATATGACGACATAACTCCTCCCCCCTTAAGACGGAGGCGGCACGAAGGCTGCGAAGGCTGAAGTTCAACGGCTTCCGGTTGTGCAGCCGAGATTTTCGTTGATCTAGTTTTCCACCAGAATTTGTAGACTGCAATTCTATTCCTGTTGCTGTTATTATGAAGTAAAGTGCAATTGATGACCAGCTGGGGGTGCTTGGAATCATGGTTAAGTTTTCGCTTGTATTCTTTAATTCTTCTGTTTGTTGCAGCGTACTTTTCAGGTTATCTAGTTCTATGTTTTCTAGTTTTGTCTTTGATTTGTTGTATCATATTGTTGTTGTAGCTTGCAGTGGCGTAGGTGCAGTTAGGCGGATCTTCGTGTTGTATTAGTTGAGCTATGCTGTCCGTAGAGTACAGTAAGGGTTGCCATTCTAAATGTTTGCAGATGACGTTGTCTCCGGTGATGTATGTGTATGGCTCGTGAGGGTAGGCAAACTCATTATTTCCCAAGATTAGGATGGGGTTGTTAGGTATAAGTACTGTGTTGTTATTATTAAGGATAGAATACAGGTGTAATAGGTTGTAAGGTTGTTCGGTAACAATTGGTATGTCCAGTATAAAGTTAAGGGTTTGATTAGTGTTATAAGCTTTTACGATGATTGCTTTTTCCCATAGATGAATACTATCCATGTTAGGGTTAAAGGCTAGGTATATATCTATTTTCTTTGAATTATGTTAAGTTCTTCGATTAAATATGAAGGGTCTATTATACTAGGGTGCATCTTTTTGAGGTGAGCAAATGTTAACGCGTTTCCTAGGGTTTCTATTCTATCATACAGTTGTTGAGGCGAGTTCTCGATATTATTAAAAATGTTCGTTGTTATTAACCTAGTTACAAACTTGTTACTTTGTGTTGAATAACGATCAATGGCTCTGTAAATTTCTTCTTGGTTATGTTTAATGTTTTTGAGGCTTTTTTTCAAATCGTTTTATGAAGTCGTGCATAATATTAATTGTTTTCTTTTGATTTGATCTGTTGTCGTTTATTGTTATATACTCTACTGAGGTATTTACTTTTAACTTAATTGTATAATAATTGCAACTTATGTCTAGGTATATCTCTCTTATTTTCGTAGTGTTATATATTACGGCTAAATGGTATGTATCTGATTGATATTGTGTTTTGGCTTCTGTTAGTATCAGTATTTCGTTGTGATTATCTATTGACTGTATTATTGCAGCTGTTGCGGCGAGCCAGAACACTACGATAAGGGCGATGGCGTTCCTGAAATATTTTCAGGTCGCCTTAGTAAACGGAAGTGAACTCTTATAGTTTTTGCGTTTACGTGTTTTCCGACAATTTCCGCAATCTGCTCCGGGTGTATACGTATTATAGTGTATGGACCTAAGTATTTGGGTTCTAATTTATTGTTTCGCGCTGTTTTGGCAACTTGTTTGTAGACAATATCGCCTACTTTGAATTGAGGTTTTTCAGTATTTCTGTTAGCTTTTTCGATTATTGTTTGTTTTTCATTTAAAATTTTGTTATTAATTAATTTGTGTGTATTTTCCATAATTTGTTTGTGTTTTAATACATACTCTTGATAAAATTCTTTGGGGCAATGGAGTTCCAATGGGTTTCTGGTGTCTGTGTGTCCGTATAATAGTTCGAAAGGTGTGAATCCGGTTGCTGAGTGTATAGTGTTGTTATATGCTATGATTGCGTATTTCATGAGGTTTGAGGGTTCATCTTTGTCAGTTATTCTTTGGATTCTAATCATTTCTGCCAGGGTTGAGTGAAGTCTTTCGATTGGTGAGTTGGAGTTAGGGTTATAGGGTGTGGTGAAATGGATGTTTATGTTATGCAATGCACATATTTCCGTTATTACTTCGTTATCGAATTTTGAATCGGAGTCTGTTGTGATTTTCTTAGGTGCTCCTATGACTGAAAATATTGATAGCAATGCTTCAGCTATGTGTATGCTAGTTGAAGCAGTAAGCGGTATTGCTTGGGCATACTTAGTGAAGTTATCTATGATTGTTAGGAAGGTTGTACCTCCGCTGCTATATAGATCCATGAACATGTGTTCCATTGGTTTGTGTGGTGTGTTTGTTAGAGAAAGGGGTAGTTTTAACGGATTACGTTCGTATTTGCTCTTTAAACATGCATCGCATTTATTTATAAATTTCTGTATTGATGGGAGCATGTTGGGCCAGTGATAGTTTCTGTGGATGTGTTTATATGTCTCCTGAATTCCTCTGTGAATGGTTTTTCCTTCATGGTATTTTCTTATCAGATCTATTTGTTCAGGAATGTTTTCTATTAGTGTAACTCTATTCAAGCATCTTATTAGTTTGGGTCCCCGGTTGTTGAATGTTGTTTTGTAAATTTCGCAAAACAACGAGTAAAACTCCTCATGATGGAAATAGCAATGAAAAATTCTATCTGGTACAGTGTGCTCTTTTAAAAATTGTGTAATTTGCTGTTTAGTGTCGTTAATAGGTATCCATACATCTTTAATTACATATTTTCCTTTTGTCCTATCGTCTACCTTGTATACGTTTCCGGGTGTTTTTCTGATGTGAAATTGTTTTAATTGTCTATCGATCGCGTCGTCTATTTCCGGTATTTTATGTGTTTGTGTCTCTTGTATAGTTGTTGATTGATTAGGTTGTGTTGGGTGATTTCGTTCGCATGTGTTAGGTGTCTTTGGTAAGTGTAATAGGTCTGGGTCTAATAATGGGGTGTGGACTAATCGATCTGTATTTTGTGTTCTAGTTTGTTGGTTGGTGATTGACGTGCTGGGTGGTTGGTCTGTGTTTGTTTTTAATTTATTGTGATGAATGCTTTGTATTCTAGACAGTGCATCAGCATTAGTGTTAGATTTGCCTTTTTTGTATTGTACGTCAAAATTGTATTCGGCCAACCTTAGACGCCAGCGTGTGAGTTTTGAATTTGGGTCTTTTATTGACATTATCCAGGTAAGTGGGCGATGATCTGTGTAAATTGTGAATCTTTTGCCGTATAAGTAGGGTCTGAAATATTTTATGGCCCACACAATACATAATAATTCTTTTTCAATTGTTGAGTATCTTTGTTCTGTATCGGATAGTGTACGTGACGCATATGCTACTGGTCTGTCTGTGCCTATTTGTCCTTGAGATAGTACTGCGCCAATTGCTACATCTGAGGCGTCTGTGGTTAGAACAAACGGTTTCTCGAAATCTGGATATTGTAGAATAGGTCCGTTAATTAATACTTCCTTACACTTTTCAAACGCTTGTAGGTACTCGGGGGTTAAATTTATTTTATTGCCTTTTTTTAAACATTTTGTTAGGGGTTTGGTTAATTTTGCGAAATCCTGAATGAATTTTCTGTAGTAGCCTACTAATCCTAGGAACGACTTTATTTCCTTCTGTGATTTTGGGACCGGAAATTTTTTTACGGCTTTTATTTTGTCTTCGTTTGGCTGAAGGCCTTTATCTGTTAATGTGTGGCCTAAGAACTTGACTTGTTTCTGTAAGAATTCTGATTTATTTAGTTGAATTTTTAAGTTGTGAATTCGGAATCTCTCAAATACCTGTTTGCATTTTTCTATGTGCTCCTGTAAAGATGTTGAATATATTATCACGTCATCGAGATATGTTAGAACATTATCTAGACCACGTAATACTACATCCATTAATCTCTGAAAGGTGCTGGGTGCATTTTTTAACCCAAATGGCATTCTGAGGAACTCGTAATGCCCGCGATCTATTGTAAATGCTGTTTTTTCTACGTCGTCAGGGTGCATTTCCACTTGATGGTAACCTGATGCTAGATCTAGTGTTGTGAAGTATTGGGCACGTCCCAATTTATCCAAAATATCATCTATATTAGGTAGGGGGTATTTATCTTCTATTGTTTTTTCATTCAGTTTTCTGTAGTCGATTACTAACCTATATTTTTGTTCTCCTGTACTATCTATTTTTTTTGGAACTATGTGTACTGGGCATGACCAAGGAGAACTGCTTTCTTGAATTATTTTTTGTTCTAAAAGTTTGTTTATTTGCTTTTTTATTTCTATTTTTTGTTTAGGTGCCTGTCTATATGAGCGTACATAAATTGGTCTATCTTCTGTTATCCTTAGTTTGTGTTTAATTTTGTGCGTGAAGCTTAAGGGGATTTCCTCGCTATAGAAAATGTCCCGGTAGTTGTAGCATAATTTTCTTATTTCGCGGTTTTCCTCGGGGTTCATATGATCTGTTCTTAATCTTTCTAAATTTTGTTTAAGTAAGTTGTTTATTCTTTTGTCTTGTTCTATGGGGGTTTCTCGGGGTGGCTTTTTTATTAAGTTTAATTTTTGTAGATTCAGCTACCGGTTGTTTCTCAATATTATTTCTTTTTCAGAAGTGTTTACTACTGTTGTTAGAGAATTTCCGTTTTTTACTGAAACTACTGCTGAAGGAAAGAAAAGTCCACTTTTCATTTTTCTTTGCTCTGAAAAGTACTCTCCTTCTGGATAGTTACACAAAAGGTTTATTACTTGTTCACATTTAGGTTTAAATTTAGTATATGATTTTATATCATCGAGTGAGCGAGGGCGAGAGGGTTTTTAATAAGACAAGTGTTCGGCTTGAAGAGTGGATTGAGACTAACTTTATTTATGAAACCATTTCTTAAAGTTAAAACAGTATTGTTATTGATATGTGTTGAAGACAAAGAGCTATTTGATCTAATGTTTAGTCTGCGGCTTATCATCTAAGTGGTGGTTCATGACGGATGCCAAGATTAACTTTATTTATAAAACAATATACAGTATTCTGATTATGCGTTGGAGACAAGGGGCTAGTTGTTCTATTGTTTCCAGGGCGTCTGTGGCTTATCAGCTAAGTGGTCGTTCATGACTGATGCTATTGTAGGGCGTCACGTATATGACGACATAACTCGTGTCGGGTATTTTTTTTTCCTATCCTTGCAACATTTGATTAATGTCAATCTGTGTTTCTGCTTACGTCACCTGTCATTCGCTTTGTGCGCACTTCTTCGTAATGTGGAGGTGACTGTGTTTGCTTGTTTGCTTCAGTTTGTTTTCTAAAATGAATTTCGATTATTCTCCCAATGGTGACTCTGACTTGTCTTTGGACCTGTTACCCATTTCAATCGTTAAAACCAACATTTATTGATTACTTATGAAGGTGATTGAATTATAAAAAATAAATAGTCACTATAAATAATGCGTTGTATTTTAAAATTAAACTGACTGTTCTTTCTATAGTTCGCTGAAAAATGATATTGTTATTTCAATAATAAATTTTTCATGTCTAGGCCAGGAGTCCATTCGGACTGATAGTTGGAGAAGCCTTTGTGGCCTCCTCAGGATAGGGTCTGACTAGGCACGGCGTTGGTTTTGGAGGGGACCTGAAATAATATGGTCCGGGTCCCCTTCAGAGATGGACGTCTGAGACAGGCTGCCGGGGTGGTTTTTAGTGGAAACACCACATACTCCTGGCTCCTGCGTCCCCGAGGAGCCGAAGATACGAAGGGATTTTCTACCCCGACAACAAAAAAAAAAGGCCAGGAGTCCATACAAAGTGTTCGATGTCCTTTAAATGTTTATTGTATGTTAGGTTGAGAGAGATAGGTGTATATCTAGCCCTATCAGTATGATTCAGGTAGTTTTATTAGTTTAAATCTCAAGCGGTGCAAGTACGAGTACATCTAGAATCAAAAACAAAATGCACATAGGTTTTTTATAACCTAGGTGAGGACTGCTCTCCAAAGTTACTCTGACCGTTAACAATATCTAATAGGAAACCTCCGTAGACGTACATTCTATAGGGAGAAATAGAATCTACGTCTTCATGAATAAGGCGGTTGTCACAATGAATTGTATTTCGACAGTTCGGTGGTTGGCTAAGCCGGAGCCGTAGAATAGAATAAACTTTTTATAAAACACGAATTTATACGGCTACAGTTTATATATAAGAACATATCAGTGGAACGTACCATGGTCAAATAGCGGCCTCATCTCTAAAAAGCAATATCTTCTAGGTTACCTCACAAGAACCAGAAGTCTATTCTTGCATTCCTTTTAACCGGTTACCGGAGCCCAATAAAGCCTCTCCCTCACCCTCATAATTCCTTTAAATTTTAGAAGTATGGACGTGTCTATTTTATATGTAGTTTTTTTAAAGTTATTGAACTTTCTTAGTAATTTCTATTCACGCTATTGTCTCTATTAACACTTGAACTATAAAATGTAATGTTAACTTGAGAAATATTTCGTCGTACTGTCAATTGAATTAGTCTGAATCAGTTACAATACGATTGGATAGAATGTTTGAAGCGACCTTCGAAAACCAGACATTATTTTATGATCGTCTACAAGTCTATTTGTATGCACGTCGATCGACATACTTCCTAAGAAGTTATGGTATCCTGGTACTTGACTATTTCTCTTTGATACTTACTATGGGTTGTAATTGAAAATATTACCATTAAATTGGACAGCAATACCATCATGGGAAGTGCTTAAGTACCTCCACCTTTTTCATGGCATAGAAGGCAAACAAGTCAAATCATCTGGTAGTAAGTGACTACCATCGCCAATTGACAGTAACAACCAGAGTCATAAGTGCATTCTCTGTTTGATCCGGACCACCCAAAATCATGGGACTATGGGAATATTTGAGCTCATTTAACCTCATTCATTCGGTGACAAGTAACAAAAACCTTGCATAACAACAGTTTCTATAAAGCTATGGTATCACTTCAGTCGAAGTCGTTTGCGCTGAAGCATGATTCTTCCGCGACATTATATATTATAATAAAAGCAATTAATCGCTTGATATAACCACCCTAAATAACCAATAAGGAAGTAAACCAATAAGCATTTTACAAGCAAACGCATGATTCACCAGACATGTTGGTACGGTGGTTCTTCTCCACAGTTTCTTAACCATTTTGTTAGTCTGTTACATCACGTTTATTTCCCAGAGGGAATAAGCAGAGACAAATGATCTCCACTTACTATAATACTGACACACCTCTTTTACTTCGTCCACATTCATCAACCGCTGCATGCTCGTCGGTCCCTGGTATATTTCACAAGGCCCTTCTACTGAACACAACCAATTTGGTCAGTAAATATTCGCAGCCGCTCTTCCGTTACTTCCACATACATTCGCTCCACAAATAATAAATACAAAAATCATATATCTTCAATTGATATTTTAAAAATGAAATATTGAAACTTATTTTAAGATCTTGTTAAATTCCACATTCAGCAGTGCACACCCTATTGATGATCTCACTAATAGGGCGTTCAGTGCTGAATACTTGTATGCGTGTGTGCAGTGCTATCTAACAATAATAATAATTGGTCCCAATATATCGCTCACGGTAGACTGATCTCTACCAAGGCGGTGTTTGTACCGTAGTAACTAGACTTCTGATATACATACTTTAAATTAAGAAATAAATATATGCAAATGATAAATGAACAAAACAATTGATAGTGTTCAATATCGGGAGTCCATTCTCAATTTGCCAGTATCCGCGCTCTAAACAGATGTACCCTTTGTCTGTATAATTTTTTTTGTAACTTTCAATTTAATTCAAACAATTAAAACTTCTAAAAGCCATAAAAATGATAACAATAATATTCTTGACCTGTTCGCATTTGGACATTTTATATAAACCAAAGAAATTGAATATATATTTATTTCGAAATAATATCGATATTTTTATAATTGATTGCATATTATTTTATGGATTTTTATTACTATAAATATCCACACGAGTTCTGCTAAATCTTAAGATTAGATTATGTTTATACATAAATAAGCATCCAAAGTATTTAAAATAATTCTTTCTGAATTGTGTTTAAAAGGCTTGAAGATAAAATCATACATTTCTTTTTACTGTCTTAAATTAAGAGTACATAACCAAAATGTGAGAAATCATGAAAATAAAATAAAAACATTGCTACAGAATGTGAATACGAGACAATTTAAAAACAGTTTAAAGTGCACAGCGGAATATAAATGTATATGTATAGATTAAAACATAATTATTACTAGTCTAATATAATGTTTACGAGTAAAATAAAAAATAAGCTAACAAATCTCACACACGGCCATCTTATTCTAAATTAAGTTGATCATTTACTATGGTCACCATAGTTACGAATAAATTAAACACTAAACAATAAATCCAACATATTTTATAAAAACCCAAATAAATCTGAGAGATATTTCAAAAGATTGACGTGTTTAAACAAACATGAAACTCTTGAGATTATTATATGATATAATTAGAGCCACGCATGCGACGCTTGTGATACGAGCATTTAAGAGACACGGCATAGACAAGAAGTAGTCTGCTTTTATCACACCCATAACGGAATACCACAGCCTCTAATTTACTTCCTTGTAGAATAAAATTTCACCACTAAACCAGTACAAAATTTAACAAGGAAGATAATCAAACAGTCAAAATTGAGTATTCGGCTATCGATAACATAGTTTTGAATGTATATTTTTACGTCATACGTATAATATAAAACTCATTTCTTGACTGGAGAGTACAAGGAAGTTCCTCGAAGAATTCCTTATCAAGTACCCGGTAAAATAGTCTCATAATTCAATTTCTTTCACAAAACTTTCATCCCCATAGACCGCCATTATAGCGAATGCCTTAAACCGTGACTCGAATACATAATAGCAAGAGTTCAATCCCAACCAAACACCGGTATAAATATACGAAATTTGTACTGATAAGTTTCATGACAAAAATAAAAGAGGCATTCAAATTAAAAAAATAACTTTTAACCTAAAATTGAAATTTTCAAACATAAGTTACTCGTAGCACGCGCGTAGACAGTATGCGGCAAAGAGTCGCGTAGCGTGATATCACGTAGACTATGCTACGTTAAAAACACTATGGTTTTCTTTTTTTTTCCAAAAACAAAACTGAATTTACTTTTTCTGAAACTCTTATTTCCGTAACAAAACTTACTTTAAAATATATAGCATGTATATGTAATTGCTTAGCAAGACTTCTAAACGAGTGTTCTATTATACCTTTTATTAATTACAATTATTATATTAACTTAAAACATAAATTAATAATTTATGATCAAATTGTATTTTCGAAGTGTATCTTCTTTTTAGTGTTTTTTTTAAGATAAGACAATCTCTTTTACATTTTTAAACTTAATTTTGCAGACATTTAAAATTTAATTTAAAATGAATAACAAACGCATACTGAATTTTAATTTACAAACAAAAACCATAATAAAAGAACTAAAAAGCCAGGCACCCGTATATCAAACGTCATTTCCTTATTTTCCGAAAAGCGAACGACCCGGCGCGGCGGTAGCAAAAAGTACCAGGACGGCATGAAAAGCAGGCGGATGTGTGCAGGCTAGCTGTAGGCGTGAGGCAAGCGAGGCGCATTGCAGGCGGGTGAACGGCCGCGCATCGATCCTGCGTCCCATGCCGCGGCCCCCGCTACCCCGGCCGCCGCTTGCGTAACCCCCCTCCCGCGCTTATGTAACAGTGACGCGGTTTGTATGATCATTTCCTGATTTTTGCTGCATCTCAATTACAATCATTACGCCGTATATTTAGTCAAAGTAAATGATATGAAACTGTATTTGAAACAATTTAGGCATTTTATGAAAATAAAGTTAGAAATAGAAAATGGCGGGAAATTTCCAGAACTTAATGTTGCAGTTTACATTGTAATGTGATGTTTGTGTTGTGATGCATGCACTATTGCATTACACAATGTTGTACACAATGTTGTGCTATATTAATGTAAGTTTACAATTATGACACTTTAGGTTTGACTAGGATTCACAATAAGTACTAGAGTAAAGTCTAATTTTTAAATTAAGTTCGACTTTCCATGTTATCTTGTAAAAGTTAAATTTCAACACGTGATAAAATATAACTTTAGTTATATTTTTAATTTAAAAGTCTACTTCTGTAGTAAAAAACCTGAAAAGTTACTAATTTTTTAGATTATTTAAAACTAAAAAGAAAACTTTTTAACATTAACGTTAACTTACACTATATTGCCACTCGTATAACACATATGGATCGATGAAATTAGCCCCTTCTGCTCTCCTAATCAGATCACCTGGTACTATGCCCAACAGGCTTCACTTTGGCAAATAGTTTTAGCTGAAGTCGGAAGGAAAAGGATATTTTCAATTAGTTTATTTTTATGTTTGGTACCTTTACTTTTTGTCGGAGTGGAAAATCCCTTCAGATCGCCGGCTCCTGAAAAACGCAGGAGACAGGAGTATGTGGTGTTTCCACTAAAAACCACCCTTGTGGTCGGTCTCAGGCACCCTACTCTGAAGGTACCTTCGGACCATATTATTTTATTTCCCCTCCAGAATCAACACTGTGCCTGAATAGGCCCTATCCTCCTCCGCTTATCAATACGGTAGTTATAATTTCTTGCATTTTTGTGGCCAGGCTGCTATCCATCTATCTATCTATCGCTATGTTTGGTTACCATATATCTCGTTATCACGGGTCTGTGTAGTGACAAATTAAGAACACTAAGTGTTACAGCTGCTATTCTTTTCGTAAGCATTGTAAGAGGCCACTAAGAGAACAACAACAACAACACAGGACAAAATCACTGCAAAGAGAGGGAAAACTTGGAGCAAACCCTATAGTGACCCATCTGGTCAACGTAGTATAGTAGGCCAAAACCCCTCTGTGATAATGGAAGGCCAAAGTCCAACAATGTTAATATGTGCCCTTATATCTCCATCATCTATGAACCAAATTAGAAAAGTCTGGTATTAATTAGGAGATAGGAGGAGATTACTTCCTGTTTTGCCCCATTGTACATATATGCAATTACATTCGTTACATTCTATACACATTGTGAATGGACAATACATTTTGAATATTGTGTTTTAAATATGAAATATTGAGAATTAAGTAATTAATGTTTAAGTGTTCTATGATCAATATACGAGTCACAAATTAAAGCACCATTTTTCTGTCAAAATTCAAAACTACCCACACACTCTTTATACTTATTTAAGTCAACAACTTTAAGATCATATGATTATTTAGTCGAGCATATACCACCTGCATGTACTACGTAAGCTAAAATTCATATCTTTGTCCCCACAGCCGACCCTCGTTGAAGGCATGTCGTGATATATCGGACCCCATTAATTAATTGAGCCCGGGCACTGTTGAATCGCGGCCAATTTTAAACTTGCCATATTTTATTTTGTAAGGAAAAAATCGTGGAATTTATACATGTATGTAACATACCGGTCGATGCCCATGACTCGGTCTACGAAAAAGAAGTATTTCGAGGTGTCTATTTTTTCATGAAGACTGCCATTTGTGTCTTCATTAATAATTGCACTACACTAGAGTCTATATGCTTCTATACAATCTTGTTTATTTTTGCATTCAAATTCATCTGAATAATCTAGTATATGTGTTCAAACATAACAGATAGACAAAGATAGATAATCAGACAGACCCTCATTCTAAATTTACCGTTTTATATTTCCTAGTGCCATTTTTCTTGTACTAGGAGAGCAGAAACAACAAGGCACGTTCTAAGTTGTCAAACATTACCCTTTGGTGGTGTTTAAATACAACCTGCGTTCTTAATAGTTTGAATTGTAAATAGTTTTTAAATAGGTATATTCTTTCATTTACTTATTAAGTTAAATACTTATGTATATTAATATAAAATTACTAAAGGTTATTGCGAAACCTAAAATTTATAAATTAAATTTAAGAATAAAGTACCGAACTATAAATTACTAGGAAAGCGGATTACGTAAAATAAATAGAGACTGTTTTTTTTTTCTTTCACTAGGGACGAAGGCAGTGATGAAACGTTAGCTTAAGTATCACACATTTTTCTACCAATATTTGTGAAAGCATTCTTATCAGAAAAGTGCTCAGGACCGAGCGGCATAATCCTAGATTCGATTGCCGGGTTGAATGTTTTTTGTAATTTTTTTAAAATAGATATTAGTTATTTTTTAAATATACTATGTAGTAATAGGTTTTAATGTTTTTATAAGAAGTACAAATTAAGTGACTCTTATGTTGCTACATTTTCATATCAAAACCTTGATTGAGCCTTACTACTAGCATAAAATCACTGGGACATAAAAAATTTAGACTTCAAATAATGACAGTATAATAACAAAAATAAAAATTAAAAGTAGATTTATACAAAGGTCAGTGACACTAAAATATTTTTTGGTAATTTTTATAAAAAAAATAAACCGAAACCTGTAATGCGTTAATAATATCAATCATTAAAATAGAATAGACAATGGATTTACAATGATTTGACCTAAATAAGTAACAATAAAATTAAATAGACAGCACATGGAATTAAAACAAAAGAGGAAGCTACGGCTCGTAGCGGGGTTACGCCGTAGCCGGGGTGCGGTCGGCGACCCCTGGCCGTGAACGGGGGCGCGTCGAGCTAGCGCCGCACTGTGGCCCCCGCCGCACCCCATGCCCCGCACCCTCGCTTCCGTTGCTGTGCCACCCCGCACCCCAGCAGCCCGCCACTCTGGCTGTGTATCCAGACACGGGCCCACCCCGACATACACAGGTTGCTGTATAAACGGCGTCGCAGCTTCTAAATTTTCGGACTGCATTTACACGTCGCCCATATGTTTTGATCTTGTTGTTTATTAGTCAAGAAAAATGTCATATGTATACATCCGGGCTTAAGTTCGATTTTCACATATGATATTTCGTGGTTATTTGGTAATTGTTAAAATAGTTAACACAGAACTAGAAATGTCTATCATATTTATTATAGTATTTATCATGCTTCTAATGTATTCAAAATCATTGTAAATATTTGAATTTGCCTTTTTCTTGGATTATTATTTTTATTCCCTGATCACCACCACTACCAATCGTCACCATGGATATATTTTAAAATAAAAACCTCTTAATAATATAATGTACAATTAATATACATATATTAAGTCTTAAGTTGAAATTTAGAAACAATTTCAATTATACCCATTTAACAAAAATTGATACATACTGTATAAATATTACTCAGCTTAGTCACACACACACTAGTATATAAAACAACACATGCAAAGCCGCCCAGTTCTGTTCAAAGCGTCTTCCGTCAATGCCACACCCCCGGACAACGTACGAACAGGGCGGCACTCGCACAAGCACATTATCAAAGAATAATCTTTGCTTGTATGCGTTATAGACATGTCGCTACACTGTGAGTGTTTCTATAGTGTGAGTGGAAAATGTGTGTTAATGTGGTACTTCCGCGTTTACTGTATTCGTGTCACACACACTTGCGCAGCGGGTGGTGAGGTTGAAGGTAGTGCGGTGTAGATTTCTGTGTGTGTGTAGGGTGCATCGACTCTGCTTCCTGTTCCAGAGGGTACAACGGCCTCGGGCCCTGATTTATGTTCGTTCGTTTGAAGGTTTGCGTGTTATTGTGACGTTTCCAGCTCATTTGATTATGAAAATATTGTATACGTTACGGTAACTCGATTGATCAATAAAAACAGAAAAATTAAATACTCTATGGAATTTCTTACGTGTTAGGCGTACTCTAAATTTTAGGTTAATAATTGTTATTTTCCATTTGATTTAATTTAGTTCACGTGTACTTCATAATACGTTTTACGTTTTAATGTCACATAAACAACTACTTGTGGTTGGTTCTGCGATTTTATATTTTGTTCAGGAATTGGGGCGTACTATTTTGATGTTTTTTAATTTCATTGTTTCTTAAATATTTCATCAGCATGAGTAACAAACAATAAACCACGAAAACTTTATGGTGTGTGGGCAGTAACGTGATCGAATCTGCACGTGATTGCTATTTTTTATTCTAAAATGTTTAGAAGAACACATAGCAAATTCCTAGTACTATACAAGTAAGTTTTAGAACACGTCCTCACTTGTACGTTTCCAATCTCAATCCCTATTCCATAGAAGAAATAAACTACTCTTTAAGGCTTTCACCATAGGGGATCCATACTTTAGAACATCCCTTGCCCGTGGTCCTACCGCGTAGTACTACCAGAAAAAATTATAGTCCATAGGTCCAGCAGTTGGACCATGAGCACATTTCCTTTCCTGAAGTTCTGCTGACAATACTTTGGACATTTCTTTACACCATAGTTGCCCAGAAAATCTGTGGCAAGCAATTCTTTCGTTGCTCTACACTAGGTGAGTAAGACGACCAGAACCTCTTCTTCCATTACTTACGGACCTCAAAAATCAGTAAACCTCTTGTGACGCTTATGTTGCCAGCATCCATGGACTGTAGTAGTTATCACCCATCAACAGCCTTTATTAATCCACTGCTGGACATAGGCCTCCCCTTAGCAAGGAGGTTTTGTACAGACAGGTTGGTATAAGGTTTTTTCCGTTTCTTAGCAGTGATGTTGTTGTCAGCTCTTACAACACCCGTGGGGTGAATAGGGATGGTGACGGTGTTTATATTTCGTCACCATACGTCACCGTGGTAGTCATTTACTACTTAAATATGTAATATATAGATGGCGTAATGGTTTAAGTGGTCACCTTGTCGCTTACTACTGCGCCGTATGTTGTGAACACAAACCCCACGTGGGACAACACTTTGTGTCATCCGTAAATTGTAGTTCTGAGTCAAGATGCTCTATGTGTCCATTTTAAATATGTTTGTAAAGTCCCATGACACAGAAATATTCCCAATGCGTGAGTTGTTTTTTATAGAGAAGAAAAAGACATGCATAAGTATCCTTAATACAATGAAAAAGAAATTGAAAATAGTTTTTGAAAGAATCATTTCTAGAGGCGGCACGTAATTAATTAATTTGATATGTTTTTTATTTTTTATACTTTCTTCACAAACGTGTTAAAGGAAGTAAAGTCGCAAGTGTAAAATAGCGTATCAATTACATATGTATATGTCATTAAAATAACTAATTAAATACATATAGGTATAGGTTGTAGAACATAAAAAAGAGCGAACTCTCTACATATCTCTGTCGCCCTAGTAATATTATCGAATAAACTTAACGACAGTAGAGCCCGCGCATACCATGTTCGCGACTCAGCAGGGGGGACAAATACGTAACGATGCTAATAATAATTCTGTAACATTATTTTTTTTAAGAGACTTTAGGAAAGGTATTTTTTTAAGGTTTTTAAAGGTTTAAGTTCTCTTAAACTGGCCTTCTGGCCAGTGTTGATTTTATTAAACTAAACACGTTAGGTACCGTTAGAAATTATAAATTACTTGGTTTATAAGTTAAGTAAAACCATCGAAGGTCGAAGTTTCAGTTTCTACCAGCAGAAAATATTGTAATACAGCTTTTTAAATTACTTATTAATTGCAAATTTATCAAAAACTAACTGTACTCTGCCAAACTTCGCTTGACATTGATGAGAAATAAGGAACAAAACAGACACGAAAAATAGGTATAAACAGTCTTACAAACAGCTTGTATTTCATGTGTAAACTGTGAGTGTTAAATCGTGTTAAATCAGTGAAGAACTTTTTTAATTCTTGTAGTTCAAATAAACCAACTTAAAATAATATAATTCAACTGCACGGTTGGCCCAGTGGTTTAGTGAGTGTTGCGGGTTCAAATGCCACATGGGACAACACTTTGTGTACTCCACAAATTATTGTTCTGAGTCTGGGTGTTTTTTGAGTCCGTTTCTTGTATGTTTGTAAAATCCCCCGCGACACAGGATTTATTCCAAAAGCGGGCGTTGCCTATTAAAAAAAAATAACAATAACTTTACCTATCTCACACATACGAGTAGCTGTTTGATCACAAACTAGACAGAGTCTGTACCTACTGTGACTACCAACCCTCTAATAAATATATTTACATATTTCTAAATACATATATATTATATACTCAGACACAACAAACCATCTTGCTCATCACACATTTGTACTGACACGGAATCGAACCTACGACTTCCATTTTAGCAGTGAGAGTCACTAACCACTAGACCAATGGGCATGTCATAATAAAAGTAACTCTTCAGACGTGATTAAGTCAGAAATATCCATCCTCCCCAATATTTGCGTGAAAAAATTGATTACAAATATGGATATTTTAGAAAAAAATTAGACTTTACCTTAGATTACCAGCAGTTTTAGTAGGTACGGTAAAAATGTCAACGATACTATTCTGAAAGTTAAACTGTAACGCTAATACTAGGAGCACAGACTTAAGAGTATGTACACGGTAAGCCTGCCAGTGGGTAGATTGTATTCGGTTGCCCTCCAACCGTAATATCATTCCACAATGTTACCGACGCACCTGACTGGCGTATTTCAAACTTTTGTTATATTTACTCTTTTGTTCCCCTTGCCAACGCTTTTTAAACTGCTCGAGAAAAATAAATGCTCACAATTGTTATACGCTGCACCTGTATTTCTTGTACATTGCAGATTATGAAACCGGATCCAATTCTGTTTTCAAACAAATTTTATGAACCCATTGACATAGACACAAAATTTCATCCCAATCGATCCAGCCGTTTAGAAGCAGTTAGGTGACAAACACACGTACACAGGAATTATATATCTATTAAGATTTATATCTATAGGACACTCCTTGTATAGTAGAGACAAAAGCACAGCTTAGCCACCAGGTGCACAGACTTTGTCTATGTATATCAAATTCTCGTGTCAGCAATATTTCTAATCAAACTCTTCGTTAATGAATTGACCGCCTTTTATGATTTTTTGTGTCTATTCGGTAAGTCTTAGAATAGATTGTAAACCAATTTTTATCCCCCTAAGTGAAAAGGGTGGTCCACTCTATTTTTTAAGATTTGGCATTAAGAAAATACATACAATCCTTAATCTTGACCCTTCTACCACCAACCTCTATTTTAGAAATTATTTATATAGCAAAACAAAACTTGCGCGGTCAGCTAGTTAGACAAATAATCCAAGTCACCCGTAAGCAATAAGTGGTCATATTTACAGTGAAATACAATCGAAGTTAATTAAGTGAATATTTATATTGCTCATAAAATAATTATTTTACCTATAGGCCACCATTCCTAAATTGAATTTACGTAGTACACCAGTATAACCTTTCTTGTGTAAGGCAAGTTATGCTACCAGGCGCTCATACCTTAAAAGGTGTAGAAATAAGCTATCGCTCCTATGGTTGATATGTACAATGAAATACAATATATTCATGTTGTTTAACATATGTTTTGTTTGTGAATACGGCTATTCTGAGAGCTTTTTTTAAATTGGGTTGAATAAAATGTGAGATTAGACCTCCTCGGTTATGATAAATAATTTTCAATAGTTGCAACAACATTTTCTTATTTGGAGTTGATAATCCCAAAGCCTAAGAGGGGAAATCCCTCGTTAATGTTTATAGACACTAATCCCCGAGAAAATCATCAGACTGTATGCAATGAGGCAGCAAAGTGATAACACAGATCAGGGGTGGTTTAAAATTCATCAGAGTGATCAATTGAAATTAAAAATTCACCATCTGGTCTGCAGTTAAAACGTTACAAAAAGCAAACCTACAAAAGCTCATCTCACGTCTCACTCTCCCTCTATGTGGGTATTAAATATTTGATTTGCTTTTTCGCTAGTCTGACGCACGCCCCCTAAAACGGATCAGATTGGCGGTGTATTAGTTAAACCTGTATACCTAGTTATAAGTGATACTATACTTTGATTTGTGTTATTACTAGTATTTGATCGTGGTTTTACTTGCGTTGACAAAAATTTGATTTGGAAACTTTTCGAGTGTAGAACTTTTGGTCGAGTAGTAAGGAATCCTTGCAGCTTAGTCGAAGATTTTGAGCGTGATTTTCAACTGTAAATAATTGTGTGATTATATTTCTAAGGGCAACTTGCGTGACACAGATTATACACGTTAAAGATGTAGCAATACTTTTAATATGGTTAAACACGCTTTGCGTCTTGCATAACGATAAATTTATTTGCTAAACGTGCTTAAGGAACTGTCAAATAAAATACCGAAAATCTAATTGTGCTAAATACATTTCAAAAGCAAACCGTTAGTTTCAAATTCTAAGTTAACTTACAGTTTTCTTACACAATATCGAAACGTACGTATTTAATCACAAATCTAGATTTAGATTTCATTGATTTGTGTTCTGATGATGATGAAGAAATTTCGGGATACTTAAAAGACCCACAGGCATATGGCATGCATGTGTAAAAAATTATGTTTTTCATTAATTACTATTTCTCTATAGTTTGAGATCAGATGAATTTGTTAAGTGTTTCAAGTTAATTTAATTATAAACCAAATGTTTAGTGATCTTAGTCATGATTTTCTTCGACACATATTTAAAGAGATATGAAAAATAACAGTTATTAAAAAAAACTATACACATTCATAAAACCACGCCTGTTTCCCCGGACGGGTAGCCAGAGGCATATTAAACACTCACTTTTCGACAGTGTTTTGGTCCCACGTAACAGGTAACGAGCCTACTGCCGCTAATCGAGATGTTTTGTGTGAAGAAAACTGTATCTATAACAGATAGGAAAGATTATAGTGTAAATATTATAGATCAACAAATTACCATTAGCCGATGCGCAGCGTGGTGAGTCACTCGTAGCTCTCACGACGCGGACAGACGCCGCGTCGATTCGCCAATATTTGTATTGTGCACTGTATGTACTTGTAGCACAGTACGAGATATAATATAATATTATAAGATATGCTATTTTGTTACGCCAAACATTTGTTTTGTCATTTTTACAATAAATGAGCAAAATAAACTCATGTTCGTGATTAAATTCTTTATGCTCTAACAACTGTTTGAACAATTTCAGATATCACAGTAATCTTGTGATATCTGAAATACCTTAATATAAATAATGATAAATAAATAATAATGATTTTTTTTAATAATAGGTTACAGGAAGTGGCGGCGAGCCCTACAGCTGGAGTCAGGTCAAGAGTAAGAAGACGAAAATCAATATTGTCGTGCTGCAGAAGTCGTCATGAGTGACTACCTTACTGAAACTGGGTCATACTTTATTTTTGAGTTCTCCTTCAAAGGGAGATCAGCCAATATCGCAGGAGATATTGTAGTGCAGATGTGGATACGCAACTACAAGTACACTCTCTGTTTTTTCATTCTCACAATACTATGTGACGGCTATCTATTGGCCTTACGTGCTCTCCGAGACACTAGGGTTAAGACCTCAAACTCCAGTCATTTTTACAAGCAGAAAAACCCAATAAAACTTTTCTGCCTGGACTCGGAAATCGAACCCGAGACCTCTTGATCGCCAGTCGCATACGCTAATCGCTAGACTAACGAAGTAATCAATTTTATTAATTTTCATTCATAAATATTACAAGCATACCTTTCCAATCACATATCATTGATTTATATCTGAACTACATGAATGGAAAGGCAAAAACTTGAGTTTTTTTTTTTATTTCATGAGCCTACCAAAGTGACTTTACTCTGCCCGATGGAAAGCATGAATTAAATCCAAAAGTTGTAGTCACCATACTCATTGCGAATGCTAACAATGCAGTATAGTGACTCAAACTGTGGCGGCCTATTAAGGTGCTTTTCTACGCCTCGCTTGGGGGCATAATAGTCATCGTGGCATTGTGTTGCACACTCTTACCACGGCAACTGTCACTCCTGCATTAATGGGCCTCCGGTCTCACATTTACCAACTAAACACGACAGCACGGATGCTGTCGCTTTAGGTTGGTCTTCTGTGGGAGGGTAGTTCTGCCGCGGTCGAGCCAGCCCGCTCATAAAGATAGGAGATATAAGTTTATGTTATATTTGACAGTATATTAGTGTACTTGTGCTACTGAAAGCATGTTTAGTTGGTTTAGAGAATACTACCTTTTGACAGTGCTAATGAAATAAAGTGAGGTTACTCATAGTAACATATATTATAGTTAGTAATAACTACCTTTTACAAATGAATTTAGACTTTAGCATCTGCGATATAAGATTGAGCAACAACGACGACCCGTAAATGTTAACCCGAATCGTGTTCACCTTTTTACTGCTGTCTCAATCCTTTGAAATATACAAATCTTTCTGAGATCAAAAAGATTCCTCATTGGTAATTGTATGTATCAAAAATTCTCCTATCACAAGGATTGTGTTATGTTCCTAGTTTGGGTCACAAAGCTGCATTCACAATGAGTATGATGACCACCGCTCTTGTATTCTTTTCATGTTTCCCATTAGCCAGAGTAGAGTTGTTTCGGCAGGCTCTACATTTAAAGAAAAATATATTATGACAGGATGTAACAAAATGATATTTCTATGAATTTGTTTTTTTTTCCTTTAACATTTAGAAACTGTTTTGATTGTAACAGAAATTTAAAAGTTGCTGATATAATATCATAATAATATGATAATTATGACACGATTTAAATATAACCTATGTAAACAAATAGTGTTGGATGAAACTGTTAGTACATATATACATAAAATTACGCCTGTTTGCCCCGAGGTATAAGCAGAGGCACATTAAATGCCCACTTTTCGCGAGTGTATTGATCCCACGTAATAGGTGGCAAGCCTATTACCACTAATCGGGATATTTTGTTTACCAAAGCCTGGACCGTCAATCTGCAGATGCACCACTTTCAAGTGAGATTGACTTGGGCCCTAAGTTCTTTGTAGGAACCCTATGCACTATTAGTATCTTACGAATATCATATTATTTGTAGAGGAAAACAAACTTTATCCCTAGCTTGCAATTTATCGGTTTACAAAGAGCCGACCAGTGAAGAGAACGTTTACTCAAGACGGCTTCCTAAATGCACCTTTTAACTATTCCCTTGTGAACCACTTACCGCATATGATAGTCTAATAGTCTAATACAAACCTTCTGTAAAAGTATAATTCCATATATCCCATACTTATTATTTATACTTCGAGTAAGTAAATACATAGATATACAAATTCTGTATATGACATTAGCCACAAAACATAAAAATAGGCAAATAAACAATTATGACATGATCTTCAAACATTACAAAAGTATGTTTGTAACAGTTGACAGAGATTAGAAAGTGCATGCTTCAATGGTTTGGTCACGTAGAAAGGGTGGATTCTAAAAGACTCAATAAAGGAATTTATAGAATGAATGTGTGGAAGTGTCGGAAGGGGTCGCCTTCGGTGAAAATTTACCGGCGAAATTAGTAATATTTTGAAGTGAAAAGTACCAGGGATTTAAAAATGTAAACGAAGTAAAAGAGATATGCCAGGACCGCAGCAAGTGGAAATCAATTATCTTTGCCTACTCTTCAGGGAAATAGACGTAACTTTATGTATTTTTATAAGAAACACCTTAATTTTAACCTAGCCCAAATTCTTTTATTCCGGAGGAGGAGGGGGGATTGAAAGGCAATGAATTGCTAGTAGTTTTTGCGATAATAACTACTTACCATCAAGTGACTCGTGTTGAAAAAAATTGTCAAAATTCTATTGCTGTTATAGAAAGAAATATCAAATAATCGCCATCACTTAATAGTGTCAGTATCCTCTAAAGCTAACAAAACATTTATGAAGACACCTTCACTCAAATTACACCAACAGAAGAGGAATTAATTCAAACCAAAATGAAACAAATAGATCTTTGTCTAATATAAACTTGTGACTTGCGTAATTCATTCAACCGCCAAACGAAACCGTTTTGAAAGTATCTTAATTGTGAAGTAATTCATTATTTGCTTTTACAAGTTTTTATTTCTTTAACTTTTTGAGTCTTCCCGTTTTGGTGCGTTTTGTCAGAATTGTGTAGCAAGCTTTCATGAAATTTGCCTCTTTTGTTTTACTAATTAACAATTGTCTGACTTTCTTTTTATAAATAAATGCTAGACCAGCGTAACGAATTTGCAGAATTTTAATCACTTTTATGCTTAACTTACACTTAACATGGAAGACAACTAAAATAAAAGAAAGGCAAAGGAAAAAAAACAAGCTAGATAACTCAATGAGATACCTTAAACATGATGCCACCTGATGCCAAATTAGTTAGAGCTAATTCTATGGTAACCAGACTGCTGATACAACACACATTTAAAAAACAAAATAAATTTTCGACTCGATTTTCAATCGATTCGTATATTTGTTAATATAATTACGAAAGAAATAAATAGAAAGTAACTATTATAAATAAAACTAAACCACTAATTTTAGTTTAAACCGTACGAGAATTATTTAGATATAATACTTTGATGTTTATGTGGCAGTGATGTGTCACTTCCTGCATGACAGAGTGGAGGACAACCTCAAAATCATCCACCCACTCTCACTTTTATTCATACTTTTAATTTCTTATTACATGTATTTACTTCCTCGTTGATATGCCTGCCGTATGTGACTGCCGATCAAGAAGTCTCTGGTTCAATTCCCGGGCCGGGATCAAATGTTATTGAGTTTTTCTGCCCGTGTGGTGACAGATTATTCATCCCGTGGGTGTCGTAAAAGGAGACTAAGGGAACAAAGTATGCAAGACAATATCATTACAAAGAGTAGGAAAACATTCCACCCCGTCTGGCCAAGGTGGTATAGTAGGCCAAAACCTCCTTGCTGAGAGGCCTAAGTCCAGCAGTGGACTGTAAAAGGCTATTGATGAGTTTTTCTGGTCACAGAAATAATTAATAACAGCCTGGAGTTTGGAAGTAAGGATCTTGGCCCCCGTGCCTCGGAGAGCATGTAAAGCCGTCGGTCCTGCCTTCTTTTCTCTCCAATCGAGTCAAATTGCCATTCTATTGGATTGTAAGGATGAAAGAACAGACGGTGCACCTATGTTCGCGCACACATTTATGTACTATAATATCTCACGTGTAATTGGTTGGTCTACGTTGATCTACAGATTGGACGCCGTGGCTGAAATGAGCTAGGAGAACTGCATCACTGTAATATGTAATGCTAGGTGGTGAATTAGGTACGATAGCACATTAGCTAAGTTGAATGTAACTTCAAATTCTAGTAGATATATGAACCACATTTTTTCTTAAAGTCTTAATCCCCGTGCCTCGGAGAGCACATAAAGCCGTCGGTCCAGCGCCTCATTTCTCCTCGATCATATCGGATAACCGTCCGATCTGGTTGTGAGACTGAGACAAAGAGAGCATCTGTGTTTGCGCACGCACTCGTGCATTATGCTATGTCCTGCGTACTTAGCTGGTCTCCGTTGAGAATGGCCGCCGTGGCCGAAATCGCCTTGGAGTACATCAGCACGTGTATTTATCTAGTTTATTATATTTAAAAATTTCCAGCATCACTTTTAATTGACTTTATTCCGGACACTTGACACACAACGCAATCTAGTTTCAAACTAAGCAGAGCTTGTGCTATGGTAACTAGACTAACTGATAGAATACTTGTATACTTTTTTTGTAAATACATACATTTTATACATAGAAAACATCCAAACTTCGAAATAAATATTTGCAGATCACACAAACATTTGGTCCGACTCAGGAATCGAACCCGAGACCTCAAACACAGCAGTCGCATTCACTACCGCTGCGCCACCGAGGCAGTTTAAATGTGAGGCGCTTTATTTTACGTATAACAAAATATACCAGGACACCAGAACACTTAAGGAGGTCGCAATCCAATTTCACACTCAGCAACTTCCTTAAAAGATCTACAAAAACCTAATTACTTTAATCTTGATATTTAAAAGTTCGCAATCAACATTACATACCTACTTTTATTTTATTGTGTACGTGAAGTTATCTGATATTAATTAACATAATGGCAGTACAATGACCTAGCCGCACCTGCTGTATCGATGACATTCACGGCCAACGTGTGTTCTTCAAATCGTAATGGGTTAATGTGCCAGGTGTTGCTTCTTATCGATTCTGATGGCCTAGTGCTAGCCTTGTACTTATCACAACCCTCAGGTTTCTACTGTTCCTCTCCTAACTGGAGTTATTTACTCCATCAACAATTGACAAATTAAGTTTTACTTGCAACTTGATGATGATATTAATGTTTGACCTTTGAGTTTTAAAATATGAGAGTCAAATGTTAAAATAACTGGTAGTAAGCCATATGAAACTCTAATGGACATTTGAGAAAATAAGAAAGCATCTAAGAGATAAACGTTTAAATCATAGTCGTCATTGTATTAGTCTATAAACGCTTCGAAAACAATAAAAATTATATGCAATGTTATCACAGTTCAAAATCAGTTTTATACCAGACTTAAGATTGTTATTTAATATTTATCTACACTATGCGTCTATGTCGGTTATCATGTTAAATAGTAGCCTATGTATTATTCTAATATATAAGCTATATTACTGTAAAGTTTTATCTAAATCCGTTCAGTAGTTTTTACGTGAAAGAGTAACAAACATCCATACAAACTTTCGCACTTATAATATTAGTAGAATGAGGATTTACTCAGCGCACACTTTACACCTTGAAAACTAGCCTATCGAGCCAAAAAAAGTTACTGACTGTTCCGTACATATGAAGATCTAGGTATCTTAATCTGATCTACGCTGATAGAGAATAGAAGAGACTTAATAACAGGAACATGGAAGGAAAACATTATATTTATACCAAATACCTACCTGATGAACAAAGTAATAACTCAATTTATTTTGACATTTTCTTGTGATTCAAATTAAGGTCCTATGAGTATAATTAACAAAGCCGGTTGTCATTTAAGGTAGTTATGTGAGTTAAATATAGTTGTATGGTAATAACGGGTGTTATACCTACGTATTAAATTTAAATAGCACCTCTGTTATGGTGGTACATACATTTGATTCTTATATTTTAATTTAATTAGACACCTTGATATTCGAGTGATATTTATATTAAACAATTCTCAGTTTTAAAACGGATGAACAAACGATTCCGGTACAGTAAGTTCCACCCTTATCTTGTGAGGTAACAAAAGGACGAATTGTAGGCGTTTATATTTTAACTTCATCAATATCAACTGCTTTTAATAGTCCACAACAGGACATAGGCCTCTTCTTAGAAAGAAGGTTCTGGCCACGCTGGCCAGACGGGTTGGTATCAATTTTTCCTTCTCTTTGCTGTAATATTGCTCCCTTAGTCGCCTCTTACTCTTACTCATGGGATGAAAAGGGATGGTGACACTCTGTATTGTTAATCCGTCACCACAGAGAAAGTTTTAACTTACTCTCTGTAAATTCAGAGACATAAGAAAGCAATTTAAAAATCTATTGAGAGTTATGGTATTTTTTTTTGGAAGTCTACAAAAACTGACTCTATTCTTCCTGATGGAAAGCATAAATAGAATTCAAGTATGGCAACCGTCGCTATGGCGGCCTAGTAAGATACTTCTTTACGGACCTTAGGACTCGGGATCGTAGTGGGAGGGAAACACGTGCGCTGGTAATGAGTTCCAGACTTTAACTGTGTAACAGAAAGGAAGTTACTGAAACATTGTCACAATGCACATTATACTTAAAAAAGTCAAGCCTGCACCAGGAATATGTCCTGTGTTGCGGGTAGCTTTTAAACTTATGAAACAAATACAAAGAATACCAAGGCCCATTGATGCAGGGGTGACAGTTATCGTGGTAACTGTGTAAGCCTTACACTGTCACAATGACTGTCATGCCTTTTACGTCCCCAAGCGGGGTGTGAAAAAGCATCTCACAAGGCCGCCGTAGTGTGGGTCGCCATACTGCATTGTCTGCATTTGCAATGAGTATGGTGACCACAACTCTTGCATTCTATTCATGCTTTTCATCAGGCCGAGTAGAGTCACTTTGGCAGGCTCTTAATATAGAAAAAAGAAAAAAAAGACTCGGCACAACAACATGTAGATGAAATAAAGTCTCCTATGTCGGGTTTAAACCCGCAATACTTACACACACAACAGCGCAGAAGGAAGCGGCGAGTTACATTTATTGACAAAATCTCTCACAATTAATAAGTTAAGAAGAATTTAATACGAGATTTGCAATCACAATCCATAGAGGTTAATTTGTTTATTGTTAACAACCAATACATTGTGTATCGTGCAGGAGCCAATCTATGTGTTGTGTTTTCCAAAACAATCCTATAAAGCTCACAATGTATGACGTCATTAGAGCTGTGGTTCGACACGTTTAAAGAGGCTTGACTCCTTATCTCATACGCACTGGTTATTGACAAGTATACATAGGGGAACTTGGGCAATATAATATAAATTTGACCCCTTGTGTGTCATCAAACACTTCTAGGCTTAAGATAAATAAATTTAGGCTGAATTGTCCTCCAAGTATTATTAATTTGATACAAAATAAACATCTTCAAATTAATATTAAAAGTAAATAACTTGTCCGTGGTGACGGATTAAGAATACATAACCCATATTCATCCCGTGAGTGTCGTAAAAGGCAACTAAGGGAACAAGAGTATGCGAGACAACATCATTATAAAGAGAAGGAAAACTTGAAACAAACCCTTATTTTTTTTTTTTTTAACGTGTGGAAACCCCCTCGGGCCGTCACCCCACCGGGGTTTACGGCGGGGTGGTGTGTCGGAATCGGACCGACTAAAACCACACGGTGTGCCACTCTGCGCCTGACATAGGAGGGATCCGGGAACAGCTGTTATTACGACATCCAGACCCCTCCTGGCGCCTGCCCGCTAGCGCGGGCACCTTCTGCGGACAACCTCTCCATTTAGGCGACGTACGGCACACGCGGACGTCACCTCCTCGCGGTTGGCCACTATAGCGGATGGAGGGGAAAACCCGTCCCGTCCACCCGCGGCCACACTCAAGGCGGCATGAGGCGCTGGTACGCGCGCCTCCGCCGCCCGGTTCGCCGGCGGCGGATTGGGTCCGAGTGGAGGTCGTCCTCCCGGGCCCTCTCCGCCGTCTCCTTCCGCGAAATTACGTCTTCGCAGAAGGTTGCGACCGCGGTAAAACAACTGTCGCTACCGACCATGGAGCGTATGACGGCCGGTAGCGAGAGATCTCCTCCAATAACTGCAGTGAGGACCCCACGCTGCGCCGCCCAGGCGGAACAAACCGCTAGCGTGTGCTGAGCCGAGTCCTCACTGCAGTCGCAGTGGTGACAGGCGGGACTCAATTCCCTCCTGGCGACCGAGTGCAGATACTTCCCGAAGCAACCGTGCCCGGAAAGGATCTGCGTCAGTCGGAAGGAAAGGGTCCCGTGCTGTCGCCCCGCCCACTCGGCGATGACCGGCTGGAGAGCCTCCACGGTGGCAAAGCCAGCACGTGGAGCCTCCAGCCGGGACGACCAACGAGCCATCGTGGCTTGACGAGCGGCCTCTCGCCACTCGCGTATCTCTTCGGGCGGGGGCCGGATGCCGCTACTCACCCGGAAGTCTGCCGTTCGCCGATAAACTTCGGCGAGCACTTCCGCCTCCAAATCCCACGGGGGAGTTCTGGCTAAGGCGCACGCCGCCTCCGTCGATATAGTGCGGTAACCGCGTATGGCTCTAACCGCCAATATCCTCTGAGGACGCCAGAGGCGAGTCCTATTCTGGGCGGTCAGAGCCGCCGCCCACACTGGTGCACCATACAGCGCCATTGACCGGACAACCCCCGTGTATAGCCGTCTCGTCGCGACGCTGGCTCCACCCAAATTGGGCAAAAGTCGCCCAAGGGCAGAAGCAGCGCCGACCAGCTTTGGAGTAAGCTGTCGGAAGTGCTCGTCGAAGAGCCACCTGCCGTCAAGGATCAGGCCCAGATACTTCATCTGGGCCTGAACCGGTACGAGGACCGAATTGACTACGATGGAGGCGCCGGAGGGTGGACCACGACGGGGCCCATGAAACAAAAGGGCCTCCGTCTTGTCCAGGGCCACCCGCAAACCCAGCGCCTCAATACGCCCGACCACCAGAGAGACACCCGTGGTGGCCAGGCGCGCCGCCTCTGCAAAGTTCATTCGCCGAGCCGTGACCAATGTGTCATCTGCGTAACAAATTACGCCAAGCCCGGGGGGAAGACGACCTCGAAGGGCCCAGTCATATCCCATATTCCACAGGAGTGGTCCAAGGACAGACCCCTGTGGAACACCGCACGACATGAGCCGCCGCCTCAGAACACCGTCTCGGTCCTCGTACATGACGGTACGCTCCTGTAACTTGAAACAAACCCTATTCCAACCCATCTGGCCAGCGTGGTGTAGTAGGCCAAAATCTCCTTGCTAAGGAGAAGCCTATGTCCAGCAGTGGACTGTAAAAGTCTGTTGATGATGATGATGATGAATTTGATAAGAACCGTGTCTACTTATTGCAGTTAAGATAAAGAAAATAATTAAACAAAACATTTTTTACACCAGTAAGGATAGTGTAGTTTAGTCGCTTTTAGATATAGTTGGGCAAGTAGCGTATAATTTCGAATACTATGTAAGTAATACAAGTACTTTGTTAAGGTATTATTTTTGTATCACTACGAGTACTAAATAACACATCGCTTCAAAAAAAAAATGTGTCTGTGGTGAGCCATTCTTTATATACATATAAAACTCTTCTGCTAATGTGTGTGTGACTGTTTTTTGCTAAAGAGCTGAACATTGATTATATTTTTGAACGTCTAGAAGTGGGTTTGTAAATGGCTTATATTCATAATTAGAACCTGTAAGTAATTCTATAACTTTTAGATTGTGTGTTTTAACGGGTCTATTAATGTTTAAGATTGTGAATTACTGGTTAGGCTCACACACAACTTAGTGCATATATCTTAAATTAATATCTTCCAAAAATTACATATTTAATACTCACTCAATAGAAATTCGAAGTATTCACAAAGTATCGCCCGATCCTAAACTCGCGATGACTCAGCAAATGGGCGACTAATCTTCTTATTTCAAAGACATAAACTTACATAACTACAAAATACAAAAGTGTGTTTATAATTTGTTACACACATGTCAACTACTGAACTAATCGTTATGACATATTGCACACACCACCAAAGTTACACAAAAAAAGGGGTATGTTTGAAAACAATTTCTAAATTTAAAATAGGAGTGAGTCTTACGACATTTTAATAAACGGCCTACTCTTGTACTGCATGTTCATTGGTGAACTCAAACAGTGCATGCGTCCTAGCTTTCTGTAACATAGTTACTTCCGTTTTTTTTTTTAAATCACTCCTATATATAGTAATAGCTATTCATAAAAGTAAAAAGTTACAATCATATTTAGTATCTGGCTCACAACCCACGTGACGTCAAAAGTTCACATAATATCATACATTTCCTGGAAAGTCTCAAGTGTATCTATATTCAGTTCATTATAAATTAAAGGTACTCTTTATAATCCCATATACTCCTAGAGCTCAATAAGCCAAAATTTTTAACACATTACTTGCCGATTCTTTATAACTTTAGCTTTGATACGAACTGAGATAAAAATATTTGCACAAAATACGAACAAACACACATCTTATAAATCAATATATATACGCTGCCCCTCTCATATCCTTACGCACGAAGTCCTACAGAAGGAAATGAATCTTAATGCTGTTTTCCTCAAAGGAAAGGAAATACAAAATATTTATTTGGAACCCATAACTATAGAAAAAGTGCCACAAATATTGTAACGGAATATATTGACTGACTTTTTTTTATGATAGGGGTCACACAAGTCACTAATGTTAGTGACTTCCGCCACCCCAAGGACACCTGCAATGTTACTGGCCTTTAAGGTAAGGACAACCTCTTTTCTTGAAGTTTAGAAGGTCGTATCATAAGATTGTAGCATTACTGTGTGTTTTGTTACTGCTAATTGGCATTAAATCTATAAGAGGAAATCAATTGAAAAGTACACATATCAAAATCTTTAAGATAAAATTAATATGGAACCAAAATGAATGAATTAAGAATGAAGGCGTCTACGGGACGCAAATTGTAAAAAAATATGTTAACAAATGGTACCGTCTGACACACGTATGTATAAAATAAAAATGTATGTTTTTCAATATTGTACATAGCTATATAATTTTTATAGCGTTGGTAAATTTATCAGTTTAATACAGTTTATCGTACAAAACCCTTACCACGCGAATTCAACGCACTTGGCTGTTTTGTTTTAATCGAGATTAGACTGACCGAATTAGTTTAAACGCTTTTAAAAGCTGTCTATACAAAAAAGATGGTCCGTAAGTACCTTGAAACATAATTTATGATACGTTAGTATATAGTTTATTATAATCAACGATATTTTACTTCTATCGCAGTAAAAATCGCTCCAAAACTAATGAACATACATATTTTATGAAACACCTTTGAGGCAGACACTTACATAATAGTAGTAGACATAGGGAATAATATTCAGAGAATTATTAAAAATGAATATTTTTAGCCTTCAATTTTTATATACAGACCGTAACATATTTCACTGAATACTTACTATCAGATGAAATATAAGGATTTTAGAAAATGCTAATAATTTTTTTAATGGTTTCGCAATGACTTAAAAAGTTTATTTCATAGTACATAAAACAAAGAGAAGGAAAACTTAAAACAAACCTTATTCCAACCCTTCTAGCCAGCGTGGTATAGTGGGCCAAAGCGTTCTTGCTGCAGGAAGGTCTATGTTCAGCAGTGGATTGTTAAGGGCTACTCATGACGACGAAACCACGATGGCCTCGTGGATTGGTATGTGATATATATAAAATTAAACAAACTTGACACAAATTTCTTTCTCTTTGCAATGCTGTTGTCCTGCGCAGCACAAACAAACCTAGAACACTCCGGTTTTTTCAAGCACAGATATTAATTAGGACCAAAGACTACAACACGCTATATACAGACAAAGTTGTAACGATGAAAATATAATGTATAGACAGTTGCAAAAATAATACTCAAACATATTATTAAGGTATGTTAACACGATGTCGCGTCAGCCAAGGATGGGTAGGGTTACCCAACCTGTTAATTGTCTCATTATTATTGTACTCTTTTCTGTGTGTACTATTAATACCTCTGTTTTACTGTTATATAAACGAGTTGTTGGCTTCACTTTAGCTGCTAGGTATGTGTAAAAGGACAATGTGCTGGTCTAGCAGCTGCTCACAGGTCTAACACGCTTGCTTTCAAAGATATTTGTTGTAATGTAATGTATGTATACGTCTAGTCTTTTTGAATAATTAATTATGTATTTAATATAAGATAATTAAGATTTATATTCGTTGGTTGTATGTATGTGTGTAATAGAATCAGCTGTATATGTCTTTTGGTTCTACACGAAGTTTTGATTCTGCATGAATGTTAATATTTAAGATTATAATATATTTTAATTTAAATTTTTTCAGCTTATTACTTATAATGATTAGTTAATCACTTATTTATACTAATCTGGAACTAATACTGATACTGGCTTTGATTGTTGCTGAAATAGATGTTATAGGCTATATTTCCATCCTGAACAAATAATTGTGTGATAAATATGTATGAAGTGTATGTATTTATTCATATATGTACAAGAATGTCTAACAATGGCTAATATAACGTATACTGCCTAGTTTGAGACCAGACAATCGTATGTGAGAATGAAATAATGCATACGTCGCGTCGACTGACTCTAATCAATTCAATAAAACAAATAGACACATATAGCGACAGAGAAACAGCTAGCAATTAGAGTTAATCTGCCACCTTCTTCTTACAGAAAAACGCTATAATCAGTACAGTGTAAATCTTAATAAAACAAAAATACGACAAAACCCACAGTAATGATTAAGAAAATGCGGAGCATGTCCGGTAAGTCGCAGGTAGAGTTGATTATCCTCTCAAACCGCAACGAACATGTTGAGGCTTCACAGGGTTATATATTAAATCGAATCACCACATGAGCAAACCGGTAGACAAAGGATAGAAACATGATTAATAAGTAGTGGAGGTAACGCAGACTTAATAGGCTTTTTATGATGTTTCGCTTCGCCCCACCCATTTCGGCTTATTTATTAGCAAAGGTGCCAGTTCAATCAGCTGTCACATGTGTCCTTTGACTGCTTCAGTATCCAGTCTTGTGAGTATGCAATGTAATGTGGTGTTATTTCAAAGTACTTGTCTTCAGGTGGTCTTAGTCTTTCCTTAACTATCTTAAAAAATCAATTTGAGCACTATTTGATTTGGTATATGATCAATGTTACCTTGACAGAAGATGTGGTTTTTTAACACGCTTTTATTAGCTTCACCTGTATGTTTGTTACTAATCGAATTTTGTAAGTGTTTTTTTAATTTTTGAAGCAATATTTTACTTAGGGACTCGCCAAGCGTAGTACAACCACAAGTCCGATGTCACATTACATCTGAAAGTAGTAACCGTTACATTTCTACATTCATTTATTTAGCTATTTTTATTCATTAATATATTTATTTTGAATCTACTCTACCTCTTGTTTTTTCTTGACAATTAACTACATTATTTCAATAAAAATAGACATGTTTTATTCCTATTGATATTGGTAAGTGGTTACAGTTGCAAAACGTACATATGCCGAGATTAAATCTATGTAAGAAACAAAACATCAGGATCACGGAATCCATATTAGATTTTTTTTCATAATCAATTCAGCGTAGCAGTATAAGATGTTGGCACTTTTGGTATATATTCATTAAATAATGAAATTTGTATATAATTAAATTAGTTATATTTAACTATTTGTGCAATCAATAAAAACTGCTTAGTTATGCCGAAATAAAGCAATTACCCTTTTATTCTTCTTAAAAGAGTATTCTGTGAAAACCAAAAATGGTGGTATTCTAATAATCATAGACAATAAATACATATTTATATTCACAACCAAGATAACTAGATATTTGTTAAGAAAGGCACTAATATATGCATTTTTAATACACTTAAATAAATGTCATGCTACTTACAATTAACTTCAAAGAACTAATAACAATTTTAATGCACCTAAATAGTAATGAATTAATAATCTGTATTTATTATAGTGTGTTTATATGTAAATTTTTTTTTTCAAATTTGTATAAAAACAAACTTGAACACAACTCAATTTAAAAAAAAAAAATTAAAATTTATCAGAAAAATACGAGGTTTTCGACACCCGAAAAGAGATCAGTGGAATTGAGAAGCTCCTAGTTCTGGCAGTCGGTTTAATAATTCCCTCTAAAACGTACAAGAAACTGAAATCATTATTGTCATGACAATTTTAATCCACTATATTATGTCATAGGGGTGTGCTCGAGTCCTCGACCCCATTACAACCCTCCGTGACCCCGCTCAGCGACCAGGGCACCATGAAACGGGTATAATACAATTAAACAGCTTCTACTGGACTACCTGTAGTCCCCAGCAAATATTATAAAATTTATGAATTTAATACTAATAAAGTAAGTTTGCATGGGTAAATCGCATCTAATTTATACAAATGTAAGATTTTTAAAGCTTAAAGGGCAAAAATCATTTTTAGTATCGCTGCCAAGTCACTTGTCTCTCAAGTTTAAGATTTTAATAGTTTCTGTTTATATCTTATAAGATTTAACTTTATAACAAAAAATCCTTACATCGATGAGCTACGTCGAGAGTACTAATAGATTTTATGTAGTTCGTTTTTCTTCAGTTTCTTCTTCGTACAATACAATAGTGTATGAGTACATTTTAGGAACAATTCTGTTGAAATATATGGAATAGTATTTATTACTTGATATTTTTGTTTTTTTTATTGCGCTGTATTTTTCAGGACCTGATCAAATCATCATTTACTACAAATGTTCAAATTATACTTAAATAACTTTAAGAGGAAATTAGATAATTTGATATTGCACATGACAAGACACCTTTTTGGCACTCGTTTACATGGAAACCACTAGCGTGTGTGAAATATCTAAATCAGTACTAATGTACTTAATTATCAGTCTCTAATAGTCTACAGCTGGACATAAGTCTTTCCTTAGAAAGGAGGTTTTGGTCTACTATACCTCGTTGGGTCAGACAAGTTGGTATACGATTTGTATCAAGTATTCCTTCTCGTCTTCAGTGATGTTGTCCAGAGTCGTTTGGTCCTTTGGCCGCCTTTTTCAACAACTACGGGATGAATTAGGGTAGTGACACTTTGTATTCCTAATCCGTCACCACACAGAAAGTACTTAATGTACTGTGTACGATTGACGTTATTATAATGTGATTGAAATAACCTGTTAAATGGCAACATTTGTTTGTTGATGTGTTCACTGTGCACTTCAAGTGAGAATCAACGTTAGCAGTCATTGTTACTCATAAGTAATGTGATGTATGAAATGTATCAATTTTTGTAATACGGGTAATAATAATACAAATACACAACAACACGGTAATAATAATAAAATATACGGGTCATCGTTTAAATTTATTTTTTGATAAATAGACGGCTTAACATATGTTTTTATGCTAAAAGTATTCGATAAGTATTTATAATCGATAATATGTTGTTTGACTTTTAAACCTCTGTGTTTTGCATTCGATTTCTCACGAAATGCGTCGAGTTATGAAATATATGTTTAGTTTCTCTAGTTGTATACATTAATGGCATAATGTGACAGTGATTTTTTTTCTTGATACAAAGATCTTTGTAACGATACTAAATTCCATAGCTACTTGAACATTTTCTTTCGTGTCAACTTTCAGATAATAATTTCTTCTTCTCTTTTGTGAGAACTTACGCACAAAAGAGAATAACTATTAACTTATTATTTTGTTTGCTATTTTATTCACAATTACGTGTTTATTTAAACAAATTTTTAATAAAAATAAATGGACTGACTAGCTGATTGAATGAATATAGTATCAGATAGTAACGGGCATTGGTCATCATGTTTTATTGATGATTTTGAATATTCACGTGATATCCTTTTATTTAAACTATCCCAAAAGTCAGTTTCACCGGTTCCTACTAAAGCTTCAAATAGTTAACTGCCATATAACACTGTTTAACTGTGGTTCTTTCATAATTGTCACTACCCGTGACTTGTGGAACCGAAATCTATAATAGTTATCTGATAGATAAGTTTAAAATAGACTATGAGGGATTATGTATGTAATTATGAAACGTAACTAAATTTTTTTCTATACCTTATATCCCATTGTCTGGAAGAAATCGCTATACATTTTACATATATATATACTATTTTATTTTATTTTTATTTATACAAATAAATAAAACAATTATTTATAAAAGACCGGTTGATCGTAGTGCATTTAGATAAGAGAAAGGACTCTACAGAAGTTTCAAATATAAAATACAACGATAAAATCTGTTTACTTATATAGAATCCGAAACAAATCGGTTTCTTGGATAGAGCCATAGAGCCATAGCCAATATCCGTAGAGCCTTAATAAAAAGAAAAACTTGCAATAAATTTCTCCTATCAAGTTACAACATAACGTTGTTTTTTTTTACTTTTTAACAGTGTAATGTAAAATATGTAATTTTTAATTTAAAGGCGAGTATCATAGAAATAATAATACATTAAATTGACTATGCCTTAGCACCGTTAAAGCTACTACTTACCAAACCACCAAACCAACCAAACCAAACTTACTGAAATGCAATGAACATTTTAAAAGAAATGAAATTGGGAAAAAAAAATCAAAATAATAACCTTGATTTATATTACACTAGAAATAATTAATAATTCTTTCGCAAATACTTTCCCTTATTATTAAGACGAAACAAGAACGGGTAAATTTAATTGTTTATTGTAACCTCTGATTTCTACTTCCTTTCAAAAATTTTACCCATGGTCATAAGATACTATGATATACTGCACTCTCTTGATTAAACAGCGTATATTGTACGCTGAAAACCTTTACTCCAAATGTTATCTTTTGTAATCAAATTAATCACAAATAATAGTATAATAAAACAGCCATTAAGCGAACCGATCGATAAAGGGTGAAAGCCGAAACATTCGTGTCCAACAATACATTAAACAAGGGATGAAGGGATGCAGATTAAGGAGAAAATTAACCTAAATTCTTAGTATTTTGATCAGAGTTTCAAAATTCGAAAAACTAGATTTAATTATTTTTTTCTACTAAATGAATTGTCAAATGAAGATTAAATAGACTCTAAAAATATAGACGTATTTTATTTATCTGTGAACTTTAATTAAAAAATCAACTTATTGAAAAGTTGCGTGTGTTAATAAAAAAAAATCCATGCTTTTATTACTGGAACTGGCCTATATACTTACGAAGGTTCATAAATATTATATAAAAATGATAAATTGTATAAATTACACCACAATATGATACTAAATATTTTAAACATGTATTTGCCAACGTTACCGTTGTCAACACAAACTGGCACATTCGGTACGCATACGATTGAATACACACTCAATTCTGTAATATTTAGTGGAAGGACTTTATGCGTAAACATTACTACAGCCCTGAAATAACTTCTAAATTTATGGTGTCGCCATATAAAGCTCGCTTCACACAAATTGAAAGAATATTGACCGCTAATTTGAAGGATACACACAATTTATAGCAAAAAGTAGTTCCCAAGCAGTTAGCAGGTAAGAACCCGCTCCATTTTCTCATCTACAGCATTTTGTTATTGCTTCTGCTACAATACTTGTTAAATTGAAAAACCTGCGTCTGTCAGGGTACTCTAAAATCTTTTTCACGGTTTTAAAATCTGCCAATCACAACCCGCTTAGCGAGGGGGCCCTTCTGCCTGTACCAAAAAAATACATACTCTTTGTTTTTTTTTTGACCTTTTGGCTTTTTTTCTTCCTATCCAAATCAATCAAAATCTAGCACTCTACCAGCACAGTGATCCTGAGTACTTTAAGTAGGGCGTAAAAAATCATCTCATTAGGCCTCCATAGTCTGAATCATTATACTGCATAGTCTGCACTCACAATGAGTAAGATGACAACCACTCTTGGATTCATTTGTGCTTTCTATCAAGCAGAGTAGTCACTCTGGTAGGATATAAATAGAAATAAAAACAACTGAAATTGGTGAAATATTTATTTGGCTATTTAATTCACTAGACTAATTTCATATATATATATATATACATATATGACATAAAAATGTATATATATATAATTCTACTGAACGTGCGTATGTCACTGAACTCCTCCTAAACGGCTGGACCGATTTGAATGAATTTTATTGTAGGCGTTTGTGTGACACCCCGGATGGTTTAGATTCACAAATCAGCCCGGCAGTAAAGTTAAAAAAATAATAATAATAAAAATCTTGCGGTACGAAGTTCACCAGGTCAGCTAGTATGAGAAATATATATAAATATATGAAAAATGTAAGTTGGTTCGTGTACGCTTCAAAAACTGAAAAAGTACCCATCTACAACAAGCTACAAAGATTATTTTTATCGACTTTTGCCTCAGCCAAATTCTTCATTTCTCATTAATGCAATTTCAATGTGTCTCAGTGAACCATTGCCACAGTTTGCTGTGACACATTGTGGCTACATAATTAAAAAATGAGTAGCAAAACTGATGAGAAAAAGACATAAAAACCATCTATGTTTAGGTTTGTACATCACGTCAAAATTTGACAACAATCGGTGCACAATTTGAGTTTTTGAAGTATAGCTTGTTATTATAGAAACGTTATCTACTTTGCTAGATTTGAATCGACGACCTCTTAGTTGATCCTCGTCTCCTAGTAACGAGGGTGCGCGTCATGGGGGCACATGACCTAGTTTTGACGAGGGCTGTTTCCTCAACGGTGTTCACCATCGATCCATGGGGTAGCTGATACGGCAAACCTGTGGGATTGGAATGCGTGAATATTGTATAAATAGGACATCGGTATACCAGTCAAATTGTTTTAAAAAAGGTTACTTTTATTAGTTTGGCGCTTATTTATAGGTCAAGTTTTGCTGAACTAAGTTATTTTTAAAAACAGCCTATTTTTAAGCGTATTTATTCTATTTTATATTGATCAGTAAGTACGAAAAAATAACATTTTTTGTAATTTTGTGTCAATCAATGCTAATAATAATAATATAATTAATTTATTAAGCTTAAGTAACTCGTAGTGTTAGTAACAATTAATGAATATTATAAATAAGAATGTGAGTCTGTTTGTTTTGTTTCGCGATTGTTTTGCATTCACGTCTAATCACCTACTTCATCGTCATCACCATCAACAGTAATTAACAGCATTACCTGTTTACTCACTTGAATTTCACAAATTTTGTTTACACTTTGTAGACTTCACCTTAGTTTTGTGGCTAACAATGCTGATTATTAAGGCTAACAACCTTGTGATAGCTGTGCCGAATTTATCAAAAATTGGTGAACGAAAATGAGTATAACATTTACCATAAACAGATAAAATACATATTTTCAGTTCATTTCTATTTTTCACTTATTTCCATAAATAAAAATAAAATGTTAAAAGTCCTGAGTCTGATCTAATATGTATTACAAGTCTAGAAAGCCAACTAATAATTAGTTATATGTCCATATAATTCAGTCATCCACTGCTGTACGAAGGTCTACCCCAGACACGCCAAGAAAACAGTAAGATGAAATCACGAATCCTCGGACAACATCTATATATAAAAGAAGGCAGCAATTAATGCTTACACATACTTATTTGGAAACAGTCAAAATCAACCATAAAACTGATTGACAACGAAGTGCACACCTCTACAAAACTCATTAAAAAAACAATCATTATTTTATGACATACCGTCTGCCCCTGAGACTTTATTCGCGAAGTGCCTGGTAAGCGTCGTAATCGCTTTTTATTCCTTTTTCGATGCAAAAGCCTTTCAATGACTGCCAACACAAAGTAAGTTTCAACTTCATTGAATGTTTTTTAGAAAGGCATACGTTATAAGCTAACATTTTATTCAATATCATTATTGTCCTCCGTATGGTGACAGATTAAGAATATGAGGTGTCAGCAACCCTATACATTCCATAGGTAAGAGGCTACTAAAAGAGACATTACTGCACACACATATATATACAACATACATATACAAAATTACACGCAGACACAGAACAAATGAACATACTCATGACACAATTATAAGTTCTTGATGGGAATTGCGGCATCGTAAAAGAATCAATTTGATTCCTATCCAGCTAGCAGTTAGGATCAAGCCACTAAAGTCTGTGTGGTCAATTTCATCCAAATTTATTAGTTGTCACATCTGTCATCAAAATAATCCAATAAGCATGTACCCAATTGCTTATTGTGTTACGTATTTACTCAAGTGTCAACTGGTATACAAACAAAAGGAGACAAACACACAGATAGTTGTATAAACGGCCATCACATGAACTGTGTGGCCACACCAATTAGTAATTAGAGTTGAAAACAATTTACTTTCCAACATCCCATTGTTACTCGTATAATATACAACAATGGCAAATAATTATTTTAAAATAATTACAAGAAAAGTAAGCGCAGCAGGTGATCTCCGTGTTCAACAGCATCAGCCGTGTATTGCAGCTGGGCAAGTACTAACACACGCTATATACGACGCGGTCAGACTTACTTCACAGACCGCTGTGTATAGGTCGTACACCCCTACTGACTCACATTCGAACGCTGGGCTCCATCTAGAATGATCTAAGGTATGTGTATTGCAT
This sequence comes from Hypercompe scribonia, assembly GCA_949316085.1. NCBI lineage: Eukaryota > Metazoa > Arthropoda > Insecta > Lepidoptera > Erebidae > Hypercompe > Hypercompe scribonia. The sequence goes on along the minus strand of OX438984.1, from coordinate 2,856,646 downwards.
GGATAATTTAAGTGTTGATGTAGCCATTCTTTGCGGCGGGCTTTGCTCTTAAGGATAAAACATTACTGTATTTTAGAGGTTGCTGAATAGTGGCGTATTTATACGAAGCAAATACTTGAGTTGTTACTCAGCTGCAACTGAGAGTGATGATGGTTCGGCTCGTTTTAAAACTTCAAGAAAGAAAGAAAAACATTTATTCTTACTTATTCACAAAAATAGTTGACAGGGATATAATTTAATATAGATTTCCTATAATTACTAATTTGTGTAAAATTTATTTCGTTAGAAACGCAAAGGGTGATAATGAGGCCATTGAAAGGGTTAGGTACAAGTTAAATAATAAGAATATTATATAAAAATAATATAAGTTAAAATAAATAGCAAAGGAAAACCCTCTCAGGTCTTCAATGAACAAATTTTTAATAGCTTTCTGCTTGAATACATTCATTAAACTCAAAAATAATTATGTAAATGATTTATCGACAGTGGGTTAAAACCGCTAGATACATATATAAAAGTATTTTTGCAGTGACAGGTGCGTATTTATAACGCATTTTTGAACGTACAACTAAAATATAGTTCAAAGTTACATTTAGTATGCAAAGTTCACATGGCTAAAATAAGGTCACATTACCTTTTTAAACATACAAGGCAAAAAAAACCGACAACGAACAATTTTCGTTGATGAAATAAAAGAAAATAAAAAACAGACAAAAAAGCTTAAGACATCCACGTGTAAGCACCCACAGCTGACTCAAACCTTTCAATCTGAGCAGCTGGCATTATCCTTATTATCCTAGATAACGTCTCGAGCAATCCCCGGCCTGGCGTGACCGTGCTGCCAGTCAACGGACCAACAAAGCCTTTATAAGCAACAAACGATGCGGGCGTCAGCTGCCGGGACAGCTTGCTCCATAAAAAATAGGCCAATAACTCCGATGGCGAAAAAAAACTTAAAGAAATGTTAAAGATGGTGGCAGGTGCGGTGTGTCAGCTGCTCACGCACCTTTGTAATAATTGCATTGCGCCCGCGCCGCGTGGCGTTCGTTTTGTTTACTTCACCGACACACGGGTTTTGTATCGTTGTGTGGCGACCGGCGACGCCGACTGTCGCGTGAGATCGACGTTTTAAATTAAATATATGCACTGATAAAGTATATGCTTCATATGTTATGGTAGCATTTACGCTGTTTAATAACAGCTGATATAGAAATAAAAGATATTCAGACCTGGACCAAGACTTAAGTTGTCAGAGCGTCGATATTATAGATGTGTTTAAAATTCGTATTATTAACTGATTTGATTATAGTCGCCAGACAGTTAGCGGAGAACAAGGATCAGTTTTAAACATAATAAATATGTTGTAAGTAGTTTTAAGTACTGTAAAACCGTAATAATTGCGCTCCCACTTGATCGTTGCCATGAGAACCTATCCCTAATTAGTGGAGCGTCCAAAACATATGTAATTGGCCATTAAATAATTTTATTTTTTAAACAACTCTCTCTCTCTCTCACTAGAAATGTATACTGTCTTACAGGGGACTTCACAAATATATAAGAAGCGGACACAAATACCCAGTCTCGAAACAACAATTTGAGGATGACGCAAAGTGCTTATGTGTGATTAAATTACTATTCATAAATCAAAACTCTAGGTTTATTACTTTTCTAGCACATGTCGAAATTGTGTTCACAAAATATTTCACAGCAATATCATTATCTACTATATAGAGGCTTACATTAAAGTATTTCACAGTAACACTATTGATGATGGGTTACCCGTATTGATAAGTAGGTAGATTAAAATTTGTTTATACACAACCTAACTAAATAAAATATCGCTGGTTATGTCGGGCAAATACCTAAATACACCATCAAAATAAACCATCAAAGTCAATACTATGTTTATTACTTACTGTTATCTAACTTTTGGTATCAATGTGTCTACTTACCTCTCAGGAACATAACATACGTAAACTTAATTACAACTCATTCAGACATTATTAAAAGAGACAGTTTCGTAGAAGTTCAAAAGCTATATTAGTCACCTTATCATCTACCTGTATATATAAGATAAAAGCTCGATAAATTATTCCATATTAACATAGCCCCTAGGAGCAGTAATTTAATACAAATAAATCATTATGGCGGCGACACGATGGCCACACTGCACCCGCTCACGCATTCGCGCGCACGTGTCCAAGCATCTGCCTCTTACATTACATTTAATCTACCTGCAGACCGCGTTTCGAACTTTCCAAAATTCTCTTCATTTTATAACCGACCGAACCACAATATCGTTAACAATTTTTAATTCATTCTAAGTTTTGGAACGAATGATTCACTTTCAAAAAGTATCATTGACTGTATAATTAAATGAAGCAGAGTTTCTTCGGCACCTGATGAAGATTGAGGCCCAAGGACATTTCGTCTTAACAAAAGACTTGCCAGGACTATTCTGACTCGTTGTGCTTTTTTAATTGACAGTCATAGGCGTAGTTTATTGTTGGTTACTTTTATGTGGTATGAAAGACGAATAATGCGAAAGACGTCTCTTACTTGTAATTTCGTTGATTGACTTTATGAATTTTTGACTTTTTTTTTAATTCTACGGTTTATACACAGTTTAATAATTCCTCTAGGACGGATGCCCTTTATTTTATACTGACTTTACACATCTCACACATGGTCATCTGATTTCAAACTAAGCAAAGCCTGTGCTATGGTAATCAAACTATTGTTAAATATGCTAATGCTATGCATATATGTAATAGAAAAAAAACGATCGTACATATCACATACTTATTTGTTCTGGGTGGGAATCGAACCCACGACCTCCGGGTGGGCAGTCTGGGTCACTAACCACTAAACCAAATCGCTACACTAAAATATTATTGGTGTCATTCACAGGTGCGATTGCCAAGGTTTTGATATTTCCTGCACGGATTTCTCATTCACCTAATATTTATGTAATAAAAACCAGTTTGACTGGCTGTAAATCTCCATTTAAAACGAGAGCTGTTAAGGCTTTGACGCTTCGGTTCGAATAAAGTTGGTAATCAGTAGAATCAATAAGAAGGAAACCTTATTTATAAAAGCTTAAGCAATATCGTACAGTCAGCATCAGCTTGATTTGAGCGTTCAAAGTAGTTAAAATTGTATGAAAAACATCAATTATATTTTATGTTGGCAGATCTCGGCCAGACTCGAATTGTTGTAAACATTCAGAACGGTTTAAGTTACTTCGGTTGCTGCGGCAATCGAACAGGCGCTAATTCTCCTTAGGCCGGATTACAGTGCTCCACCGACAGTCGGCGCGTACGTTCGTCCTGACGATACGTATTAACCGATTGTCAATTTATATCACTTAGTGCTGTCCTGACCAACAGACTGGCCCGGACTAGTACATCCGTACGATTAAACCACCAATCGGTGCAGCACTGGACACGCGTTCCATAGCGCGTCGGTTGACCGACGGCACGCATGCGCACGCGCTCGGCTGACGGTGCTCGTACGCAGTTCGCAACAAAATACGCGCTCTTACGATCGGTCCAGCACATTACAATTTATGAATTTTCATGTAAATGACAAGTGCGACCGACATACACACCAACGCGGTCGGTCGAGCACTGTAACCAGCCTTAGAAACTCGAAGAGTTTAGATACCCTGGTACCGACTCTCCTACTTCTTATATTTTTTTTTGAGTTGTCAAAATTGTAATAAATTTCAGAAAAATTTGTTCAATCACGAAAATTTCGGCATAAAAGTAAATAAGTAAAAAGGCAGTAAAATCGAAAAGTAGAAAAGTCGACACAAAAGTCATCACTCGGAAACTCAACGAAATTATTTCCTACAAATAAGGAAATCAAGTTTCACACATCAAAAACGTGTTTAGGAACAAAAAAAGGAAGGCACTTATTTTTTTTCTATCATTTAGCTGTTGAATGAAACCAGCAATACTGTTACTGTTATTCAGGCCGATATCACAATCTGCCTGCTTAGCCAAGTTGACATTCTACAAACGCAAACGTTATTAGAAAACTAACAAATGTATGGCAGTGACGTCTCTTAACGTTAAGTCACGTGGTCAAAACAAAATAGCCATAAATATAAGGGAACACTTGCATCTCGGCTCTTATGTTATAAGACAGTTTGGTAAAATAAAATGTTTTTATGTTCAAGTTATAAGATGATATTCTTCGTCATCATTATGATGATGCTGATGGTTTGATGATGATGCTGATGGCTTGATGATGATGCTGATGGCTTGATGATGATGCTGATGGCTTGATGATGATACTGATGGCTTGATGATGATGCTGATGGCTCGATGATGATAGTATTACTAACCATCGAAATACGTAATTATAATACCACAGACCTCTTATTACTTACTTTCGTTCGTACTTCTTCTGGAGAAAATTCGTTTCTTTCAATCACATCATTATGACAGCATATTTCACTTCTATTCATAAATAAATTATTTAACTATTGACTAAAGGTTTAGAGGTCGCATAGCAATCAGGCAAAAAAATAAAAAAAAAACTGGGTAGATTCATTTAATTAATGTATTTTTTTATAAATTCAAATTAATTATCTACTCTGTATGCTTCTCAATATTTGGGGTGCTTTATGAATGACTGTACTTGCAGTCCATTTTTGCTAGGAAAAACCCCATAAAAACCTTATTTTTCACATTATAATAAGTGACTAATTCACATGTGCGATGCAGAGTAGCGCCGAGATACATTGTAGCGCCATCTAACGAGGGAGTTTTGAAATCTTACGGCTGTGCTCTTAGAGAACGTGTGATGTTTGTTTGGGTCCAATCTAACATCAAAATCCATTTTTGTCTACTAATATATTAACATAGATCACTAACAATTAGATAGTCATGTTGCAAAAATGTTAGAATCGTCTCTCTCGACTGGAACTCTAAATTCTAATACTGGATAACTCTTTATATTAAACTTACAAAAGATATCTCACTTTTAAAATTCTCGTTCAATATAATATAATTATGTATATTTAGGGGAATAAACGCGACTACTTAAAAGCTAACCTAATCAAAGTATTACTCAATTCAAGACTATTTTAGGTAGTCACTTTCCATCAGGCAACCCGACCACTTATTTGCCTTTCTTCCATCACAAGAAAATCTTTAAAAAACTATAACCCGACTGTAAAAAGATTTGATAAAATGTATATAACCTGTGTCATCCGGGCCATTATTACGAATCTATTGACACCACCTCATTGATTCAAATTGGTTCAGTAGTTTAGGTGCTACGGTGGAACATACAAACATACATAGACTGCCTAAACTATTGCCGTTCCTTTTGGATTCGTCGTAGTCGAGTAAAAAAAAGAACAACGAGAGGCGGGTTAACTAATAGTTCCTGTGATTAACCATGTTTGTGATTAAAAAATACACTAGTGTTGCCACCCTTCGAGTGATGGACTCAACTCACAAGAGTTAGGGGAGGAATTCAAAAGCAACTTAACACCTTGCAAAGGTTATCTGTGAGGTGGTGGTGTCACTCTGGTCGCACTGGGCCCACATGTACCAAAGCATGTTAATTCCCATACACATACATATTTATAAATGTTTTTAAATTATTTAACATCTTGTGTCCTACGTATGTAAACAATATTGCATACTTACAAAGCTGAGCAAAAGACAAATAGAATATACAGCTCTCAGTCCAAAGGAATTTATTAAGAAAATAATAATTTAATAATTCGCTCACAAAACACTTATATTTCATACAATGATATCTAGTAAACAAAAATGGTCATCAGTGACATTTGTCATATGAAGTACATCGTGGAAATTCAATCTCACTAGTGCTAAATTCTTACATCATTTCTTTTATGCATTTATAAAATTTCAACGTGATCTTATAACACCCTCTATATTGCCCGAATGAAAGACATGAAAACACCATTAGAAATCATAACTAATTCTCCCACAGCTTGTGTAAGCTGTATGCAGACTGGGTTACATTAGGCCGCACACTGTACCCTCGTTTCAAACAAGTCTCAAATAATTTAATTGTTAAAATAATAAATTTCATACTTTAAACAAAGTAAGATCAAATTAAATACAAGCTATACCTATTTATTACAAAATGCATATAATCACCACATTTACAAAAAACAACTGGTCATATATATTTGAGGGTCTCTATAATAACTTATTATCATCTCATGGCGATTCTCATTCTATAATCATGTAAAGATTGTGATCATTTAATTACTTCTCATATTGTGCACACTACGCTGGAGTCAATTGCATTGTACATGTTATCTAACTACCATAGACACCATAACGTTATGGAGATCGGTACAGGATAGTGGTCACTCCTCACACCAATCAGTCTCCCTCGATCCTACACCCACCCTACGCACCATAGGAAAGTAGTTGACCACCATTATCCTATGAAATCATAGCTATAACGACTATACTATGCATTTATAAAACAATTATCTTTTGCATGTGTTTTTATTGTTTCACTAAACAATTACGGTCCCGTATAAAGTGGGTCTTATAAAATTACTTTATATAAACAAAACTGATCATCGAAAAAGAGAATAAGTTTTAAATACATTCACTATATACAAAATAAATGTCATCATCTAGAACATAAGTGTGTATCGTTTCGCTTCCAGCGATAATAATTTAAGGATACTTTAATAAAACCAATTTAAAATCACTTTATTTGGCGAAATATATATTCAGCTAGTTATCTGAGTATTAACATACTACAGCTTATAGCAACTTTCTTAACTTACATGCGTATTTACAAAATTTACAAAACAAAACTCAACACTATGAGAATATGTGTAATAACAGTGTTTAGTTACCCACTTGAAACAATTTGTACACGTCGAGGATGATATTTATTCACTATTTCGCACACAACACCTCGTTTATATTAGCAAAATAATTTACTCTCAACTACCCCAGGTCTTTAAACATGTCCCCTCAGAAGTGGACGCGCGGGCGTCGTTGGCTCGCACGCCACGCGAGGGCGAGACCGAGCCGAAGGCGCCCGACTTCGACTTTCACCAGAACTACTCATCTAGAAGAACTTTAAGTAATCGTATCATATATATTTTTACATAGATCTCATACAACGGTTGCACTCGCGGGTACAATATGAAGAATATTTGACACATACAAATGAAAATAAACGCCTCGACCGACCGCACGACGGCGTTCGACACCGGACACTTCACCGACATGGCCACTGTCGTAGTTCAGCGCGCGACGCGGGCCGGGCGCCTAGTCGAAGTCGATGTCCATGTTGAACTGCGCGCCGCGCTCGGCGGAGTTGAGACCGGACGAGGAGTCGGACGTCGTCGAGCTCGCGTTGCCGCCCGTGGCCGCGGACGACGCCGAGCCCGTGGACGTGGACGACGCCGAGTCGCCGGCCGCCGCGCCCACCGGGCCCACCTCCCACGCCGGCCCGCTGCTCAGGTGGATCCGCCGCACCAGCAGCTGCGAGTACGGCGCTGCAACACACGCGCACACACGCTCCTTCAGCTTCTCTTTCAAAATTATCTTAACATATATACATATTATCATACCGATAATAAAATTACAGTTTCTCAGTTCCTGCACTTACAGGTGGCCGAGGGCGGGTTTCAATAATTAAAGATTAGGTAGTGTCTGCTCGTTTGTCTATTCCATAAAATTAAGATATTTACGGCGGCGTGCTGGTTCTTCGCGCGGTGGTAGATTACCGACACGAAGTGTCTTCTTCGACATACATGGGAAGAATAGGGATCCCATGCGTGTCGTAAAAGACAACCGAGTCAACAAACTACAAAGAAAAGGAAAAATTGAAACAAACGCTATACCTAACCTTTCTAGCCGACACGGTATAGTAGGCCAAAACCTTTCTAACGAGAGAGCTATGTCCAGCAGGGGAGTAGTGAAGGGTGGCTAGTTACAGGGCAGGGCGTCGGCGGGCGGCGCGGCGGCGGGCGCGGCGGGCGGCGGGCGCGGCGCCAGCGGCGGCGGCGTGTCGGCGTCCTCGCCCAGCAGCGAGCGGCGGCAGATGGGGCACGTGGCGTGCAGCTGCAGCCACGGCGTGATGCACGACGAGTGGAACACGTGCTCGCACTCCAGGCGCGACACCGTCTGACCTGCGATAAGCGTCACCGCCGTGTTAATACACTTTCGTTGACTCACGCTCCGAAACTGATGATAATGGAGTGACGAAGTCACAAAGATGTCACAATTTATTTTTTTCTCTTGCCGGCTTCGATCATAATACTGATATTGATTCAACGATAAAATATGACTATAGATACGCTTAAATTATATAAATAATTGTTACATCTTCATTAAGTAACAGCATTCTAAAAGATTTATCGACATCAAAAACAAAATCTTTTTCTTTTTAAGTATTGCAGCAAAAAAAGATAACCTACGACGTAAGATATACCAGTTATATATTATATTACATATAAGTAATACAAACCAGTTTCAAAGTCCTCCCAACAGATGCTACATGATGTATTGGCTACGGCGTGTGTTTCGGTCACAACTTCACTGGGGATCGAGGCGATCTGTTCTCTGGGCAACGGCGGAGGGCCTGCATTTTCTAGCTGACCTAATAGCTGTGTTACTACGGCATCTAAACCTGAAATTTACAATTTATAATAATATGAATAATTGTATTCAAACTGCCATATTTATTTTAATCAAGTTACGTGGTAACGGACTATTTATCATGATTATCATGTCAACTGGAAGATGTCCACTGCTGGACATAGATCTACCATAAAAATCTTCTCAACGGCCGGTCCATGTTATCACCTTATTATTCAGGAATTAATCGCCGACATTTCGGCACTACATTTGAGTTCATCCTTGATCATGGTGATTGGTAAATATGCTAAATATCCTGTTTCTCTATTGTTTCAAAAATATACATCGTTCCGAACTGAGGACTCTTATGGCATAGAGGTAACTACCACAGGAATTGTTTATTGACAAGACAGAGAGAGAAAAATGTTACGTATACATATAATAGTATATATAGTCTATATATATATAGTATATATATATAAATAGAAATATAGGTAAAGAAATATAAATCGCATTCAATGGGATTAGACTTTTAAGTCAAAACAGTATGTTTTTATGTTCAAATCGAGAGATACAATGAATAGCCTGCCAGTGACTTTACTGTGCCTGATGGAAAGCATGAGTAGCATCCAGCAGTGATGGTCACCAAATTCATTGCGAATGCTAACAATGGAACGTGACAAACACTATGGCGGCTCAGTGAGATACTTTTTCACGCTTCGCTTAAACGTGGTGCGAGGGAAACAAGTGCGCTGGTAGTGAGTTGCAAGAAGGAAAAACTCAAAGGTTAGGTTAGAGAGCGTATGTCTACTACTCTAAAACGGTGATTTTGAAAGCCACGATGTATTGTTATATAGAGGAAGTACGTCAGAATAATTTTGAATATCAAGTTTGTGACGTCATACGTATCTATTGTCAAATCATTTATATTTAGTGTAGATTTACAGATATAAACGTTAATTTAATAATGGAGAACATTTCAGGAAGTACATTATGTTAAGTTTACACAATATTTGCAGTGTTTGTTACAATAAAAAAAATATCGTTTCCAGTGTGTACGATGGGTGATCAATAAGTAATGATAATCGGGTACTTCCAGGGCGCTCAAAAATCGAAAAAAAAAATTTTTGCTTACTTGTACACCCGCTAGTTCAGCATAAAAAATTATATAAATAGAGTACGATTCCCGGGAGGAGCATAGTGCCTCGGATCTTCGTTAAAAAGAATTTAAAAAACGTAAATTATTGAATGTAATTTTGTCAGTCACTAAACTGTGTTTTTAATACACAGAAATAGTTACCATGTAAACAAGTATCTACTTAAGTCTTTGTAAAATAAAAAAAAGACAAAATCAATGTAGTACGAGGGTAAGTTTTTAAGTTCGCGGAATGACAGTGAAAAAGGCGGGTAAACGCGCTCTTTTGATGCCTACCGTATTCAGTGACTCATAATTAGTCTGCATAGTAAAATTTGTTGTGATTGGATCATTAGTTATTAAACTATCGTTGACCAAGTATTTTAATCGGGAACGAAGTGAAAAAAATGGAGAAAATTGAATTCCGTGCGGTGATAAAGTTCCTTACTAAGCAAGGAAAGTCTGTTCAAACCATACTCAATGAGATGTCATCGGTTTACGGGGATTCTTGCCCAGGAAAAACAATGGTCTACAAGTGGCATAGTTTATTTAAACAAGGCAGGGAATCACTTGAAGACGACCCGAGGCCGGGGCGCTCCGTTGAGGTGACTACGCCAGAAGTTATTGCAAAAGTAGAAAAAATTGTATTGGAAGATGCTCGACTAAAAAAGAAACAACTCGCAGAAATGGTTGGAGTATCGGATACAACAATTTTTAAAATTTTACACGATCATCTTGGCATGACTAAGGTTAGCGCACGGTGGGTGCCGAGAATGCTCACGCCATTGCAAAAACAACAGCGCGTGGAATGTTCACGTGCGTTTTTGGACCTCTGCAATGAAGACAAGGATGGCGTATTGAATCAAATTGTTACTGGGGATAAAACTTGGGTTCATCATTATGAACCCGAGTCCAAACAAGACTCCATGCAGTGGCACAAAAAGGGCACAGCACCACCCAAGAAATTTAAGGTTTCACAGTCGGCTGGGAAACTCATGGCAACGATTTTTTGGGACTCAGAAGGAATATTATTGATAGATTATAAAGATAAAGGCATGTCTATAACGGGGGAATACTACGCTTCAATCTTAGAACAGTTAAAAGAAGCCATCAAAGAAAAAAGACGGGGAAAATTAACGAAAGGTGTCCTGCTATTGCATGACAATGCTCCCGTTCACAAGAGCCGAGTCGCACTGGCTGCCCTGCATAAGGTGGGCTTCGATATTTTGAATCACCCACCCTACAGTCCAGATTTGGCTCCGAGTGATTATTATCTCTTTCCAAAAATGAAAAAAGAATTACGTGGTAAGAAATTTTCAACTGATGAGGAGGTTAAGGAGGCGGTTTCGGCGTATTTTTCAGACAAAGATAAAACTTTTTTTACGAGGGAATAAAAAAACTAATTGAAAGATCTGAAAAATGTATTCGTGTTGCAGGGGAATATATAGAAAAAGAAAAATAATTTTGTGTTTTTATTATTACTCAATACCCTCCATTCCGCGAACTTAAAAACGCCCCCTCGTATTTTACAAGTTCTGCAATTTATTTCTATTTCAAAAAAATATATCAAATCTGTAAATAGTTTAAGCTTGGGTTGAGCAAATTGCGTGCTAATTTCCACGGGTCATAATTAGTGATACCACACGATGGTCGGTGTTGCGAGGACCGAGCGATAACGGTATTAAATAATACATACAAATTTATCGGAACAGATGCTATCGATGAAAAGATAAGAGAAAGAAAGTAGTGACAGCTTGTCGCTGTGCGTTATTAAAGAAATGCAAACTGACAACAGTTGAAAGTATACACAGAAAAATATTACATGGAATTTTTTACACCTGTGACTTAGGAATCAGTGTTCCTTCTAAATTTATCACATGCGGGTGGGTGCGTGACGTCTCTTGAGTACAGTAAACAACTTAATAAAACCCTAAAGGCGTCGCGAGACCTACCCATTTGCTAGCAATCACTGTAAAAAGCGCTCTAACGCATTGCCTTTAGGTAGATTTTATGTTTCACATGCGGTCGGTCATTGACCCATAAACATTAAAGTACATTTACTACGAGAACTATTTAAATAGCTTTAAACCTTTATAAAAATTAACCAAAAAGCTAAAAAAATAAGATTTAAGTAAAAAGTAGAGGGTTATTACGTACCTTCACCACCAAACACGTAGTCTCCGGGCGCTCCGACGAGCACGAAAGGTGCTCCGGCCGTGACCGCGCCGCTGGCGGGCCGCGCACCTCCGATCATCCACACGAGCTGTTCCATTAATGTTTCGCGACGACCCGTGCCCCTGGGTCAATATATACAACCATTTTACTTCTCTACTTTATGGTATCATCATATCATTTCAATATCATTCAATTCAGTTTATTGTATTTCATTATGTGTATTTACAGGTGGCAGGTTTAAAAATATCGGGTACAGCACTATCAGGAGAGAAAGAGCTGTTTTTAGTTTGTGTTTGTGATACCTAGTTTGCAATTATTGTACAATTAGCTTTCATCATCATCATCACTATCTTAGCCAAAAGACGTCCACTGCTGGACTTAGGCCTCCCCCAAGTTTCTCCACAACTGCTGCCGAGCCGTCCGTATCCAATAGCTTCCTTTGACCTTCACCAGGTCGTCGCACAACTTTGTGAGAGGCCTACCAACGCTGTTTCCCAGCACGCGGTCACCACTCCAGAACTTTATGGCCCGATCGCCTATTTTTCTATGTGCAATGTGCTCCGCCCTCTGCCACTTAAGTTAAAATTGCTAGTTAGCTTTAGTCGTTGAAAATAGGCTAGATGACAACTTAGTCAAATTATTTACTTTTTATCATCTGTCAAAACGACAATTTTGTATGAAAAATGTACTAAATACAAATTGTGACGTCACTGTTTTGGACTACTCAATTGAACAATATATTTCACTGTACACTTGATTGAAATTCGTAATAATAATAAAAAGTTATGTTAATTGTATTTACCGCGATGTATCGCGATATTAGTTTTAATGAAGTGGACATTGGTATTTATTTACGATACAGTCATCTACCCAATTTTTAACTTATCTGCCAGATATATCTTGACATTACAGTAGCATGTACTTATTAGGATTTTTAACTTGCCAACAAAGGTATTAAATTCTTTTCGTTTCTGATGTGACATTCACACCGATTTTATGTTCATGTCAATAAGTAAAATATTTTATTTAAAAGTCAAGGTCTATTTTGTACGTAATACGGTTGTAAGCGTGTTGCATTGCATAGTTGAAACTCACAACTTTGGAACACAGGAAGTACAATAGTGACTTTTTTTAGAAAATTGTTTTTCTATTCGGCATTTTCAAGCCAAAGTCAGGAAGCGTACCTCTTACGAAAAATAGCAGATCGAGTCCACCTTTGAAACCGAGTTCAGAGGGAGAACACTCGAACACTGAAGATATACCTCATTGAGCTGTATGTACGCATGGTGGAAGTTGCTTATCACCAAGTGAACCGTATATTAATTCACCCCACGCCTACCATAAAGTATATAGGTACACAGTTACATATCCAAACTAGTTATACACAATAAAAACTCACCGTAGTCGACCGCCGGACATTAGAAATGCTAAATCGTTTAACATCGGTTGTGGACCCTGAAATTATCAAAGTGCATACATTACACAATATTATTACTTTTCGTGAGGTCAGACTGTCTAGCAACCAGTTCGAGAATCAAGGATGTGACCCTTATCTCCTAAGCTATAGCAGCACAAACGATAGTTCTAGTAGCTAGGCCTATGGCTTATACTCTCTAATCACTTCATATAAAAAATATGTATTCCTTTCTTAAAAGTAATTCCTCTTATTACCTATTTCCTAGCTTTCATTTAGCTTGCAATGTTTGTATGATGTCTTGGAAGTTACATTAGAACCGATTTCCAATGTCCGATTGCATTAAACTGTGGTGTACATATGTGACAATGTGTGTGTAACAATACAACAATATGGTGCCACATAGCTGTTCGATGATTAAAATGGAGGACGGCTGTAAGAACTTCTTAACTTTTCTTTTTTTTATACCACGACGTTGGCAAACAAGCATACGACCCGCCTGATGGTAAGCGGTTACCGCAGCCTATGGACGCCTGCGGCACCAGGGGCACCACGTGCGCGTTGCCGACCCTAAAGACAAGACAACTAAACAAGAAACCTCGACAGGTTTTATGTTTTTATAACAATATTTTTTTTTATCATAATCATACTTTTTTATGATATCTCATCTTATCAGTACCTTTCTAAAACATTAAACTAACAATCCTTAATAGATGAGTCTTATAAGAATCTGTGAAAAACTAAATCTGATAAACTTAAAGATACCGGTGGCTGTTAAAAGATAAACAACTTTATTAGAAAACATTGTCAACAGAACATTACAAAGTAACTCTATACGGCATTCATTCAATCAGTCTAAAGTATATTGTTATCGACTCGTCTACATTGATAACAATGGCCATTATAACAATCGTTTGTAAAATCAATTTAATCTATTAATAAATATAGTGCCTACGCGGGAGCGGCGTGTATTCGACGACTGCGTCATTCCAACCAATAACATCAACTGGCGTGGTTTTCAAAACATTTGTTATCAAGCCGACCATATGACGTTACACCGCACGCGATACGCGCGCATAATGAGGTCACGTAATGTATGTATTTTATTATTGGACAAATTATTACAATGAAAACTAAGAAGCTTCACATACGATTGCATGGCTGGCGTAGTTATTTGAGCAATCTCCTCCCTACTTTCTACTGCACGAGTGTTGTAGTTACGACCCCCACATAAGACAACAGTTTGTGCTCAGATGGCGAAGTTTTTTAAAGTCACCTCGCTAGTTTCTACTGCACCGAGTGTTGTGGTTTACGACCCCCACATAATGTATATGTTTGTGGACAAATTGTGACAATGAAAACTAAGAAGCACTTCACATCCAACTGCATGGATGGCATAGTTGTTTTAAAAGTTACCTCTCTAGTTTCTACTGCACCGAGAGTTACGACCACCACATGAGACAACAGTTTGTGTTATCCACATATTGTTGTATTGAGTTAGGTATCTTTTGTGTCTATAGATCATTTCAAAATGATCTGATAGTCTTATGCGAGCGAAAATTCAAAAAGTTTTATCGTTTAAAACTTTGATCACTAAAGAAAATATTAAAAGTAAATTAGTAACTATTTATAACTCATAAAAAAATTGCAAGTACCTGATAAGATAAGGAACTGCTCATTTTTATTTAAGAAATGAATGTACTTCAATTTCTAATAAATGTAATGTCACTTGCTTAATCATATATTCTCCATACCTGATTATTTTTTAATTTTATAGTCAACCTTTTTTCTCAAACTTTATTGTACACAATAACACTAAAACCTAGTCATTACAGCAGACATTTTTAACACTGGCACTTTTTGGATCTATTGCTGGCAACCATGCACTTCTGGTTAAAAATTAAGAGTATTGAAAGAAAAAGCAACAGAAAAATAACCAGCAATGGATGTCTTTCAGCTGATGATGAAAGAATAAGTAGCAGGTTAACAGACGTCATATAGTCAAAACTGCATTAAGCTTTGTGAAATAATTGATTTATTACATATTTTAAGAAATATTTTGCAACAACAATCGATATAAGTAAAAATAATTATTTTTACTACTACTTTACATTGCTGTCAAGAAAATAGGATATTTTGTTATACTGATAAGAACAGTTTTTTTTTTTAGAAAGATTATAAGTATAGATCATTGTTTTAAAGTACATAATTTCAAAACATGTTGCAAATTACAGTCAATAGATGTTAGTGTACCCAGAGGGGTAGGCAGAGGCACATTAAACACCCACTTATTGCCAGTGTTTTGGTTCCACGTAATATGTGCGAGCCTATTGCCACTAATTGGGATGTTTTGTTTGACAGAGCCGCATCTGACAATCAGAAGTTGCATCACTTGCAGGTGAGCCTTGTTTGGGGCTCTAACTTGGTGGGAATACTGTGCACCTAATACGATTTCGAATTCAACACAACCATCTACTTTTGGCACAATTGGTGTGTAACGGAGACTAAAAGTATAAGTAAATTCCACAGAGCATACCTGTATCAAGTGGGGTATATCATCTGAATCTTCTAAGTTACTCATGTCATCAATATTGCTCATATCGTCAATATTACTCATGTCCGCGTCACTAAAGTCATCTCCAGATAGTGTTATCCCTTCTGTCTCATTCTCTAACTGTTCTATAAAGCCACTAGCACAGTATGGGCATGTGTAATCCTGAAATTATAACATATTATATCAAAAACACCTTTGTCGCATACGTAAGTCATCACATCAAGTGCTGTCACATCTGTATATATGTATATATTTAAAACTTAATGTTCATGATTTCAAAATAAGCATAATCAGGAAGAACAGAGAATTCTTCACACAATTTTAAATGTTTTGATTAAATATTTATAAAAACAATAAAAATAGAAGTAGATAACACTGTTCATACTTTTCATTGTTTTTTAAGTGTATAAATCCAAATCTCAGTTGTTAGTCCAAGATGTTTTTCTTACAAAAATATGGCACGATCTTTAAGTGTTGATAATTTAATGCACATTCAAAATGATATCCATAATGATATCTCGCAAAACTAAACTAGTTAAATAAATAAACAAAGATTTTATCACTGGTTGTTTCATTAATTGATATTAGGAGAAAAACTACGTCTGCTAAAAAGTGATGTAACCGTGTGAAATTGTCAATTTCCGTCTAGCCTACAGCCACAGCAATTTTCCGAGGAAATATAACGCAATATTGTGAGCCGGCGCTCAGTATCAGAGGGATTATAACTAGGACTATTTTACTTTTATAGTCCAATATGGTGTACTTTCTACATGAAATTGAATTACCACTGATCTCATTCAATCAATTTAAATAACTATACAACGATTATATAGGGAAATTTAACAATAATTATTGATTTTTACCTGCAAATCACCTTGAAAAAAAAATTCAACGTTACACCTGTGGCAGAAAAACCGAGCGGTCGGTCGCCGCTCCACCAAAACGTCAGCCATTTTTTAGAATATATAGTCACAGTTTCACCAATAATATTTAAAGATATAAATATGTGCTTGAGGATTGTGCTTTCAAACTCTCAACAAAAATTTAACAATCGCCATTTTTTTATCAGACATGCACACATGCACAATCAATGTCTATGGTTACTGTTTTTTTTCCAAAAACCACAGATTATAAATACGATAGTCTTGTTATATTTTAAGTAAACTAATAATGAAACAACAAAACCATAGAGTTACTGGACACAATCTTGTGCATATTATAAGACAAGTAACATATAACATAATATAACAAGAATAGAGATAACGATGACGAAGAAATCAACTAAGTTTAAGTAGGCTAAGAAGTATATAACTGTGTTTTTAATAAATTGGTTCCTATTTTTAACTACCCCTAACATGAAGTTAGGACTTCGATACATAAAATAGTGATAAAAATTCTTGAGAATAAAAAATACATCAGCGAAAAACAGATTCTGTTCAAATTTTATGACTATGTATATTGCAGCTATATTATAATTTGCACTGAAATAACATTCAGCCAAACATTTAAAGTTAATTTAAATCCAAATGGTAATCCTATCATTTTATTGATATTATATACTAATTGTCCTCATGAATTGTAATAGCCTATTACACATATTTTTGGAAATAAGAGTTTAAAAAACACTTGAGTTCTTTCTTTTTTATTCCTTTTTATTTTAAATGACAACGCCCGCATTAAGAACATATCCTGTATTGTGGGGAACTTGACAAACTTACAAGAAACGGATCACATAAAGTGTTTTTCCATGTGAAGTTTGATTCCACAACACTCAGTGCAGAAGAAAGTGACGTGGTGACCGTGCAGTACGAAAAACTTTTACGTAGACATAGCGAAAGATTAATCGTATGAAGTCTCGGTTATAAAGTAAAGTAAAGCATAGTTATTTGAATCTGTACAGTCTTCTCGCGTCAAATTAAGTAAATCTCATACATGTATCCAGTCACGTGCAAGATATCTTTCCCCGGAATATTTACATTGACTTAGAACTGAAATAACTTTTAGTTCTCGATTCTTTTTTTTATATATAATAATATATTTTACTTAAATGTCTATCACTAGGTTGGTCTTCTGTGAAAGGGTAGCACTGTCCCGGTGGTGCCAACCCGTTCGTGCTGAAATCAGTGTGGCTCTACCACCGGGCCTGTTTTTGTAGTTTCTCCCTATAATTTTATTCCACTAAGTAAAAAAGTTGACTATCTACACAGGTGTTTAATAGGTGCCCAAAGCCCTTGATAACATTTAGTTTAGTTATTAAATATGTTCTGTACTTCAGTAAAAGTGGTATAACATGTTATGAAAGAATTGAATGAACTTTTATCGACAGTAAATTGTTAGCATTTTAAAGCATTTTGAGTCATTTAAATCTTCCTCCTTTCCTTTAAAATCAATTCGTAAAACGAATTCTGATCACATTTAACGTTTCTTTCTTGGACGGTATTTACAATGTGTAAATGTAGCTAAACTTTATTGTCGTAAAGTAATTCAAAGGAATCCATCTCTATTAATAAATTTATTATCATTATTTCGTCGAGTCGTCATCATGGTCAATTTTATGCAGATATTTTTTTTACATCATAACCTTCTATTTCTACGTTTTATGTGTTACTAAACCAGCCTGGAAATGCACTACAAAACTGACTAACTTTCACAATGTCTGCACAAATACACAGTACAGGGCATACATCATATAGGGTACAGGTTAATTACTCCCTACTCAAAATCATGTATCTAGGAATAGTTAGTAATCATAATTTTTATTAATTATTTACGATGGTGCACAGATATAGCTGTTTTCGTTGTGACGCATCGTCCTGGTTTGCACAATGTGTAGCCATACTAAACAATACTGTGTAATTTATACGATACGACTGACAGTATAAAGTAATAGTCGGCCGCATTGGTAGCAGCATGCAGCGTATGCAGCTGTGAAGGGACATGTGTCATATGTCCCTCCGACCAGGCTGGCTGAGGTGATCATGCCTGGCGGGCCAAGACCCAACGGTTGATGTTGGGATGTTGTATATATGCTAATTGCCACGTGAATCTCTATATCGCGATACAGGATTAGTACTTGCATTGTAGTTCGTTACATTGATACGTTTCGTTCATACTTCGTAGTTCGATATATCTTCGCTAGATGGCGCTGTTGTATATTTTTCTTTGTGTTATAATGTAGAAACCGCCACACAGCTATCGATCTAGAGATCTCGGGGTTGATTTCCAGCCAGAGTATAAAAGTGTTATAGAGTTTTTCTGTTTATAGAAATACTTAATAACAGCCCGGCGTTTGGAAGTTAGGATCTTGGCCCCCGTGCCTCGGAGAGCATGTAAAGCCGTCGTGCCCCTTCCGTCTCCAATCAAGTCGGATTGCCGTCCCATCGGATTATCATGATGAAAGAACGGAGGGTGCACCTATGTTTGCGCACACACTTGTGTTCTATATATCTCATGCGTAAGTGGCTGGTATACGTTGATCTACAGATTGGCCGCCGTGGCCGAAATGAGCTAGGAAAGCGTCATCACTGTAATATGTAATGCTAGGTGGTGAATTACGTACGATAGCACATCAGCTAAGTTGTACTATATGTGACTTCAAATTCTAGTAGATATAGTCTACCACATATCAACCACATTTTTATTTACTTATTGCGAAAGTATTTACTTTTGTACCAAATAAAGTGTTTTTGTCGGGAAATTTGTTGAACCGCTTTATTCAAAAGTAAGCTGCAGCTGAAGCACATAGAATTCTTTTTGAAACATGTAGTGACAATGCTCTGTCGAAAACGTCCTGCAGAGACTAGTTTAAAAAGAAACTTTGACCTTGAAGAAAAAGAACGTTCTGGAGCAACGTGCCCCGTATGAGGTGAAGCCGAGAGACGTTGAACAACGTTTCCTCGTGTATGAATTACTGCTTCAACAGTAGAAAAGAAAAGATTTTCGGTACCACCTTACCACTGGAATTATAAAAAGTGGATTCACTACGAAAATCCAAAACATAAAAATCGTGGATTATGCCTGGTCACGCATCAATATCGTTCACAAAACCTTATACCAACCTGTCTCACCAGCGTTTTATAGTAGGCCAAAAACCTCTATGTCCAACGGTGAACTATTAAAGGATGTTGATGAATAATACTCTATATATTTAATTAATCCTATGTACATTTCAGGTATGTATGGAATGTCTATATCATCATACCCTTAGGTATGTATGGAATGTCTATAAGTTTCAGCTGTTTTTCTTGTATATATTTATTTATAAATTCACACTACGTGTCACACATTCCCTTTTCCTGTATACTTCTAATACACCAGGCACTACCTTATACTTTCCCTCTCATGCTTTTCTTTCCATCCCATGGTTGCCTGTAAGAGATTGCCAATGGGCGCTAAGGCCGCCACTTCTTTAGCTTTAAGTTACTTTTGAATTTAATCTGGTGTCCAATAAAGAGATATATTATTATTATTCTCTTTATTACATTTAAATATACACATTGATTACATTTTTAAATATATATAAAAGGAATACAAAAATACATATTTAAAAATATAAAAAATAGTACCAACCAACGGTGACCAAGACAACGGTGGTTAGGGCTCCAAAGACAGGAACCTCCTCACTATACGGGCCGTGTCAAGGAGGACTGCCTTCTGCATCAGACCCTTGATCCAACCTTCTAACGTGAGCCTCTTAAGGTGTTGGTCGAGGCTCTTGGCTATCAATCCGTGAACAGATATAATTATCGGAACAATGATCACCGAATCCACACTCCACATATCGGTAATCTCGTAAGACAGATCCAAATACTTCAATTGTTTTCCTTTTTAACTTTCACGAGTTTCTCGTCATGAGGAACGGCGATATCGACAATCATTGCGCGGCGCTCTAATCGATCTATCACCACAATATTAGGCTTATTGGCAACAATAGTCCTATCTGTGATAATAGATCGATCCCAATATAACGTAGCACGACCGTTCTCGAGAACTGGGTCGGGCACATATCTGTAATAAGGCACTTCAAAATTAACAAGTTGGTATTTAAGGGCAAGTTGTTGATGTACGATCCTGGCTACTTGATTGTGCCTGTGCAAATACTCACCATTAGCAAGACGAGAACAACCAGAAATAATATGCCTAATAGATTCTCCAGAACGGTGGCACGCCCGACAGATGTCAACCGTACTATCTTTCAGGATATATTTCCGGTAGTTATTCGTCATGATAACTTCGTCCATAATTGCACAAATAAAACCTTCGGTTTCTCCGAAGAGATCACCATATCGTAGCCAAGACGTCGACGCTTTAAAGTCTATATCTGGCCCGTGTAGGGCCCGATAAAATCGGCCATGAAGTTCTTTACCCTTCCATACTTCCTTGCGATCAGTAGTACTAAGTACTACAGGTTTGCGCCAATTCACTTTAGCCAGAGCGAGCGGGGTAAAACCAGTATCCGCTGCAACTACATTGCGATGCACTCCCACATTAGTCTCATAATCGATGAACGTGGGTGGTGCATGCGGAATGCAGTCAGCAATGTATGGACTCTCCTGTCAAGGGCATCTAATTCGGTCTGAGTCCATCTAAGTACACCAAAGGAATACATCAGAACCGGCATGACCCGACTGTTATAGGCTCGCACCTTGTTACCACCTGATAAAAGACTTTTAAGTACTTTTTTTAGGCGGCCAAAGAAGCGTTCCTGTAACATTTGTTTCACGCCAGATTCTGGTATTCCCAAGGACTGTAAAAATCCTAGATACTTGTAAGTTTCGGTGGCAGAAAGAGATCTGAGTTTTGTTAAATCTGAAAGTTCTATTCCTTCAGGTTCCACAATCACGCCCTTCTTTACATACATGACTGCACACTTGTCTACAACAAATTCCATTTTGATAGAATTACTAAAGTTTTCAGTGATCCTTAATAACGCCGTCAATTGTATTTTTGTGGAGGCCAATAATTTCAAATCATCCATATAAAGAAGGTGAGATATAACTTGATCATCTTTCTGCAACCAATAACCTAACCCTGAACCCTCTAACAGAGTACTGAGAGGGTTCATTTTATTATTATTATTTTTATTTCAACCTAAATGAAGATTGTTTGTTAGATTAACCAATCAGAATGTTGTTGACCTTTCCTACAAGATTTTGCTAGACCTAATACTTTGAATATGCTATATAGAAGATTAAAAAGAAATATCTTCAAAGTTTGATTTTCAATAATAGCGATTTATGTACTGTGAATCTTATAAAACACTATTAGAAGTATCTATTCTCCATACTCCGTCAGACAAAAGAAATCTCTTGGCGATAAATAGACCATATGTGTCAGGTTGGCCATGTCTGTTATGTTCATTGCTATTACATTTTTTAGAAATTTGCCGTATTTACGATGCCTGCACTTAGTGAAAGAGTTTTGGGAAGTAAAATAGTAGAATCGTATCGTTTTGATATCTATAAATGAGTAGCCGTCGTGAGTTAGGTTGTGAGCGAGGGCGAGAGGATTTTTTAAAAAGGCAAGTGTTCGGCTTGAAGAGCTGATTGAGACTAACTTTATTTATAAAACAACCTCTTAAAATTAATACAGTATTCTTATTACTATGCGTTGGTGACAAAGAGCTATTTGTTTTAATATTTCCAGGAAGTCTGCGGCTTATCAGCTAAATGGTCGTTCATGACGGATGCCATTGTGGGACGTCACGTCTATGACGACATAACTCGTGACAGAGTCATATTTGTTTACCAGTAATGACGTTTTTACCATTTATTGGGAACTATTTTATACTTCTGCATCCAGTAAAATGAAAATATTTTACAATTTTTAAGATGAAGACATTTATTAAAGTTTATCGACATTTTAAAAATTCTTAAGTGCCTACAATGTTTTAAAACTAAAATACAATAGAGTTTGCATAAAAAAGTATTTATTTTGAACTAACCTGGACATGATCCATATTATTTTAAGTAATAAACAAAATGAAAATCTGAAAATAATTTTAAAGTTGACGGAAAAGGCGTTTTCATGCGTGACTCCAAAAGATTGATTTGTTTAGCACAAGCATGTAAAATATTTAGACTAATAGTCTGGAATAAATAATTGGTGGCCACAAGTATGATCTTCAAATATAAGAACTAAAAATATTAAATAGGCATGATGACAGCAAGTACGAGCTCGTAAATGTCATTGAAATAATTTGTGTGTATAATATACCTAAGTAGTTGATTATAAAACACTGATTCGTTTTATAATTAAAAGTGATATCATTATTTCATTGATAAAACAAAATCACAAAATATACCATTCCACCATGAAATTTTGAACGCCAATCAGAGCACGTTACATCACAATAGATTGATTTCTCTTTATTTACTTGTAATTATTTATTGATAATCAAACACCTCGTTTTTACCATTAAATACTTAGGTGCGTCTTTTGTAATACTTATTATATTTATATATCAATACATTTTATATATTGCATTGCTAATGTTCCGGGTGAAGGATCTTCAAGTTTCAACGGTTCTGTAGCTATAGCTGTAGTTGTTCTGTTCTATAATTCTTGCTCAAATTCTTCAATGACTTCTTTTCTTTACTTTTTCACAATGTATTATCTTTCGTTTGAATCAAAAGCTCGTTTTTTTCTATCGAGTTGACATTCGACAAATTTTAAGGGAATGCACCCACTTTTCATGCGAATCTGGGATACTAACCCCATCATATGATACTCCATATAATTTAACATACCTATCATTTGGTAATTGAAATTGAAATAAAGTACCTTTACATTTGTTCATTTAGGATGTAACTAAAGTAAGAGATTTCTAACTTCCAAAACCAAATTATATATATATCTGTAATTTCAAAATTAATTAAGAGCGTCTCAATGTTTACAACTGTTGAGTGATCCTTGTACTCTAAAGTGACGTGACACCATGACACTGAAGCGTTTTGGTGTGAATTTTAAATTTATGAACTAATAAGTAACTTTTATATACTATAACTTAATTTTTAGCAAAAATATTATATTTGTTGTAATTAATATATGTTTCCCGACATCATAAAACAGTTTCTAAAAATTTGTCATCATGTCTGTTGTTTTATTTGATCTATTTCTTATTAGAATTTTTTCGATGTTCCGTATAAACTCAGCATCACACATCATTTCGTGAGAGACAGTATAGTAGAAATTAAAACTAAAGGTAAACGAAAAACGTGAAAATAACCTTTATATAGATAGAACAAGCAATTGTTATACCATAGCGCTCTTTATGAATGATCTGGTAATATTTTTAGTATACTTAGAATTAATAAATAAATACATGAACCCAAAAAAATTATGTTATTATTGTTATTCTCACCATGCCAGTGAATCACTGGCATTAAATTAAAAATTTGTTGCTTTTAATTTTATTATACTTGTTGACGTTTCGTTTGTGTCTGTTATTTGATCTGGCAATAAAAAAATTAACTGTCGTTGATGGTTTGCGTGTTGCTGTGGGTCATCTAATTTTGAAAATTACAAAAATTATGTCTTCTTCATAAATTTTATGTTTTCTTGTGATATTTCTAATATTAATAATGCTTAGGGTAATAGTGATTACTTTTAAAAGCTATACTCGTCTATATTATAGCGAATGAAGTGGTTCCAGATAGTACAGTGTTTGCGCGAATGATTGTTATCAAAGATATATAAAATCAGTAAAATCATGCGGATAATTGTTAATTTCCTAAACTATCACCTTCCTTTTACCCTAAAATAGAGTTCTATTTATAAATTATTTAATAAAACCAGTCGAAATCGATCAAAGTGGGTCAACGAAGTATCGGTATTATTTGATTAAAATGAACGAAAAAAAGTTGGTTCAAAACTTCAAGAGCTATATCAACGTATCACCTTTGGTAAGTTTTAAATCAATTTGTAAGTAAATTAAAGAGTTATAAGTCATAACCAGGTTTGCCATAGGTTTATTATTATTCAATATTAAATGTAAAGGTTAGAAATTTATCTAATGTACATTTGATATATTAATCGTAACATATTAATAACGAATTAGGTGTATCAAATTGTATTACATAACACCAAATATATGATGATTATATTGTAAATGTCATCTGTTTGTTATGTAAATAAACAATAGCATTTTGTATAATTATGTCATGTTACAGGATGCTAAAGGAGAAAAAAATGGTTCACTACAAGAAGTAAAGCCTAACCTACTAAATGGTAAGTTTATTCATTCTTTTTTTTAAATTAGAAATAAAATTTTTCAGTTTATATTAGAAAATATTGTTAATTAAATCTATTTCTGTATCACTGTAGTGTGACCAGTTGAGAACTCCTGTAGCTATAAGACCTCCTTGGAACAAAAATCTGTCACACAGTTAAAAAATCTTAATTACGTTTCTGTGATTGCAATAAAGTATGTTGGTTATGATAACAAACCTCTTTCAAAGAGTTCAAGCATAGCTTATTAAAGTTGTAATGAAATTTTTATCTTTCTGCTATTTTTGATGTGAAAGTTTGTATAGATATTTTAGTCTAATATATCTGAATGGTTAAACAAATCTAGTTGGAATTTGACATAGAGATATATTCCAGTTGGAATTGATTATGTAAATCAACATTACAATGAACGTGTAATCACTTATAATTTTGTGTTTAAAACTAAGTCACTTTTCAAATGTAAATAGGCTACTTATATAATTTGTTTATGGCTGTTTATGTTGTTTGTGGCTTATTTGTTAGGTTTTGATCTCATTTGGCTTCTGGCAGCAGTTGCTCACTAGGCTGCTATAGTGTGGACCACACTGCATTGTCTGCATTTACAATGAGTATAGTGACCACAACTTTTGAATTCATGCTAAAGCCAAGAGGAATCACTTTGGAAGGCTGTTAGATAAAAAAAAATTGTGTTAAAGTCCTTCCATGAGGAATGTGTTTGTTACGTTCACCCATCATTTATTAGACAACTGCTGGACAATACTATACTCACCAGATGAGTTGGTAAAGTCCCAGGCCCCTTAGTCATTTCTTACAACACCAAAAGAATGTATGACGGTAGTGACACTCAAATTCTTAATGTGTCACTACACAGAGAAGCATTCACCCACACATATAAACAATACCTAATTTCTTCCCGTGACTATTTCCTTCCTTTCAGAAAACCATTTGCTTTCAATGTTATCCTGATTTTCATACCTTTAGTTCCCAAAATAGTTCCATAGTTGACAACAATAAGCTTATTTGCTATTGTGTGAGTAGGATAGAATGTAATGTGTTATCCAATGATTATTAGCATACATAATTTTTCTTTCCTTCTTCCTAATTTGACAAAATGTTGCTCTTTATCTTATTTCTTAAAACAAACACATCATAAACATGTATATCAGTTTTTATAAAACCTTTTTCAGTACTAATAAAACAAATTAATATTATTTTTATGCACAAGTATGTACTAGTTTATTTTGATCTCTAAAATATGAACTTGGAACAGCGAAGTCTCTGTCTCAGTGAATAGTAAATGTGTATTAAAACTAAAATAAATCTTATAAGATTAAATATAGATTTGGTTTGGACATCTTCAAATTATGATTTAATATATAAAAGGCAATTTTTTTTACTCATTTCAATATGCATTATATGTAATTTGAATGAGCTACTAATATGTTGACAAAAAGTACATAAAACTTGACTGCACGGTTGGCCTAGTGGTTTAAGCGGTCGCCATATCACTCTACTACGGTGTTGACGGTTCCAACTCCACATGAGACAACACTTTCTGTGATTCATAAATTGTTGGTCTGAGTCTGAGTGTTTTTTGTCTACATTTCTTGTATGTTTGTAAAGTTTGAATAAAAATTAACTGTTATTTTTAACTTGTAAGAGATCTGTGAAGTAGGCTCAAATGGGTCTTAACTCAAAGACCAACTTTGTTGATTTTGGTTGTTATAAGTGTAAAAATATAAATAGTTATCAAATGTATAGACAAACCTTTATGTTTAATAGGCTTGATGACACCTTAGTCAAATTAGTTACTTTTTATCATCTGTCAAACTGACAATTTTGTACGAAAAATGTACTAAATTCAAAATTGTGACGTCACTGTTTTAGACTACTCAATTGAACAATATATTTTATTGAAATTCGTAATAATAATAAAAAGCTATGTTAATTGTATTTGCCGAGATATTTCGCGATATTAGTTTTAATGAAATGGACATTGGAATTTATTTACGATACAGTCATCTACCCAATTATTTAATACATTACCCATAAGTATTTGCGGAATATTTCCCTTTGTAGTCAGTTTTAGAAATACTTAAAATTCAATGCCATTGTTGTGTCAAATGTTTCCAGCAACCTGTATAATTAATTTATTCTATAGAAACAATACCTGGGAATTGTATATGAGTTTGTGTATTGGATTCATAAGTATTAAGTAGTTTGCTAGGCAGTAAAGCCTCGCTGATTTCAGCACGTACGCACCGGCTCGCTCGGGACAGTACTAACCTCTAACTAAAGATCAACCTAAAGCGACAGCATCCATGCTGTCGTCTTATGTTAGTAAGTGCGAGACTGGAGGTCCATTAATACAGGGGTGACAGTTATCGTGGTGTGTGAGCCTTACACTGCCATGATGACTGTCAAGCCTTTGACGTCTAAAAGCGGGACGTGAAAAAGCATCTCACTAGATCGTCATACTGCATTGTCTGCATTCACAATGAGTAAAGTCCCCACAAATTTTGAATTCTACTTATGCTTTCCATCAGGCAGGGTAATCACTTTGGTAAGCTGATATAATAAAAAAGGATGTCTGTTGCCCGCCTCGTTGGTTTAGCGGTGAGCATATGCGACTGTCAATCAAGAGGTCTCGGGTTCGATTCCCGAGTCGGGCCAAAAGTGTTGTTGGGTTTTTTGCCAAGAAATTCTTAACGGCAGCCCGGAGTATGGAAGTTAGGCGGTGTTTCACACCTGTGCCTCGGAGAGTACGTTCAACCATCGGTGCTGATTACCATGAGCATCTATGGCGATCGTTATGGGGCGGTCAATGCCCTCGAATATACTGACAACTGTTTTTTTTTTAACTCCTTATACTATAAAAAATTAGCTTGCTGATCTAAACAAACATTCTCCTATAAACCAGATCTCCTGGTTTAAATAAAAACATAGGCATATAAGTATAAAACGCTGTATAAAAATTTCAGTAAAACCAACGACCAGTAAAAAAGAATTTTACCATAAAAAAATGAACGTTACATTTCACGTATAAGGTTCATTTCAGTTTACCTGCTCCTATGGCTTTAACGACACAAAAATTCCATCAATATCTCATAGATACACTAATAAAATCTGAAAGCCAAACATTTTGCCTCAACTGATATAACGCGATGATGCAAATTACGACTATAATCATTACGTATGCTCTACGACTGTGTAACTGTATCGCCTTTTATGTGCGCCTGGTAACTCGAATGCTATGACAGTAGGAAGTGGTGTCCTATAGATCAGTTGATGGTGTATTGTGAACCACTATGGGTGTTCTAAAGCCAGGTAGGTTTAATATTACAAATAACAGGATATCATTGGGAGTGTTCTTAATTACGTAAGTCCTGTTACCATAATACTTTATATGATTAAAATACACTTATTTCGATAACGGAAAACAGGTATTCTAAGCACTTATAACCTAAAGTAATTGCCTGCACATATTGAAGTGAAATTAAACCGGGAATTAACTTTTTCAACGATCAGACGATTACGTAATAGTTTAGTTGTTACAGCATTTTTTATTTTTTTCAAAAAAGTATACATAATTCGTAGTTGGTCTCTTTAAAATAAAAAAAAATACATAAAAAAAGAGATTGCTTAACAAGGAGTTTTCAGCTTTCACCGTTCGTTTATTCTTTTTATAAACAAATTAATATCATCCTAAGAATATAAACAAACTATTTTCTATTCCACGTTTGTAAATATATAAAAATCCCTCGTAGTTGTGTAGCCTTTTTTTTTTTTGGGGTGATAAATCCCTTCGGATCTCCAGCTCCTCGGGGACGCAGGAGCCAGGAGCATGTGGTGTTTCTACTAAAAACCACCCCGGCGGCCGGTCTCGGGCGTCCTCTGTCAGACCTCTCTCTCGCTTTCTCTCTCGCCTAGTCAGACCCTATATAGTTATGTAGCCCTAGTGGTATGATATTAATGACCTTGCTTCTCAGTTATCATATTAAATAAATTTTACGTATTCATAACAATGAGTCACGAATTTTTTTTTGTGTAATCAGTAAAGTAACAAATCAAGCAGCAGTAAGCGTCCTTTGAAAGTGATAGAAACGAATTGATAAAAATTTTAGGCCATGTTATCGCTAGTAGCTGTTCAATATCATAATCTATGTTATATCACTGTTAAATCTTGTCCAAATCCTGTAATAATAAGTAAAATAAGTGATACATATATACAATATCTGTAATAATAACTAAAAACTTGGGACACCTCATAATTAATAGTGAACTAGAAAGTGTAGCGTAATGTAAATCCAGACTACTAAGAAACACATTTATGAGTCAACCCACTGGTTGTAAATAGGACTCTCATTAAAAAGGAGAGTTTAAACTATGATACCACGGTGGTCAGACGGGTTGGCATAGTCACTTGATGGTAACAGCTGTTCCCGGATCCCTCCTATGTCAGGCGCAGAGTGGCACACCGTGTGGTTTTAGTCGGTCCGATTCCGACACACCACCCCGCCGTAAACCCCGGTGGGGTGACGGCCCGAGGGGGTTTCCACACGTAAAAAAAAAAAAAAAAAAAAAAGTCACTTGATGGTATGCGCGTCAAGCTTACTTTTGAATAAATGATTGTGTTGTGCGCCAGGTTATGGATTTGACTTTTAACGCCTCCAAAAGTTGTGTGATCTTCACGATTAGTTGTTTTATCTGTTATGATGATGATGATGCTGAATATGTACATGTGTATTTGGGCTGGTAACGCTACATCGGCTCTGATAAGTTATTGATCAGAATTTTCTTCCTAACTTCTATTATTTCCAAGATTATTTAAGATCGGTTACTAGTTCAGCCGGTTTTATTGAATATCCTTTTTTCCGTGGAACGACTGGCATTGGATCATCGCAATCCTGAGGAGAAACTCCATTTGAAGTTTGAACTAAATGTTGCCATAGACGTTCATGACAAACACAAGGTTTTATGATCAGGATCCTGTAACCGTCTGTTTTACAACAAATATGCCATCAACCCTTTATACTTGCAGAGTCCAGCTTGTTGTCATGCTCTCCCAGTAGTCACTAACAGTATCAATATGTGTCACTGACCTTATTAATATCCCTTATCTGCTTTGTTTATTATTGTTTTAATTTTATATTCTCACATGAGTCATGCTGGATTTAAAAAAATGACAAGTTAGTGTGTGTACGCTGCAAATACTGAAAAAGTTTCGCATCGATTGATTTCGAAATTGAACACGATATATGTACAAATGGGCATTCTTCGATGATTGGTCACGTAGAGAAAATGGATGAAGGAAGACTCGCGAAAGGAATGTGTGAAGAAGTGTCGGAAGAGGTCGTCCAGAGGCGAATATTTACCAGCCAAAATGGTGATTCTGAAAAAAGAACATGTGAAAAGAAACCGCCGAGCATGTACGCAGTGATTAATGAATGTGGACCACGACCGTGGTAGGTGGAGATCAATTGTCTCTGCGTACCCCGCTGAGAAATAGGCATAACTTTATGTTTGTATGTACGTGTATATACAAACAGCTTTAAATGTGATTTTTATGTAAATTTTATACCACAATGTGCCGAAGCAAAGTGTGGTAGGCTAGGGTAGATATTACTAGTAGTCTGGATGTCGTAATAGCAGCTGTCCCCGGATCCCTCCTATGTCAGGCGCAGAGTGGCACACCGTGTGGTTTTAGTCGGTCCGATTCCGACACACCACCCCGCCGTAAATCCCGGTGGGGTGACGGCCCGAGGGGGTTTCCATACGTTAAAAAAAAAAAAGAAAAGATATTACTAGTAGTACTTAGTAAAAAATTAATTCTAACAACATCTATCAAACAATAAGTTCCTACTTATTGGCACGCGACTTATTTTCAAAAGAATTACTTTGACAAACAGCTCTCAAGAGTCGCTTCACTGTGGGCCGAAAATAGTGAATAATTCCTATTCACATAAATCAGAAATTCTTAACTTCGCTTAAATTAATTTAGAGTCGGTGCAATAAATTTTCTTTCATCCCCTCTCGTCTCGTCAGTTCACCAATAACTCTCTCTTCATCCATACTCTCTGTCATGCAGTCTATCCATCTTTTCTTTGTTTGTCCTCTACTGTGATATACGTCAATTTCAATACACAAAACTTTCTTTGCTTATGTATACGCATCATCATTACCAGGATAACCAATTGCTTCTCAAATTTTCATCCACTCGTGCTACTTTCAGGATGCCTTTTTTTTTCATAGCAACCTACCAAAGTGACTCTATTCTGCCTGATGGAAAGCATAAATAGAATCCAAGAGCGGTGGTCGCCGTACTCAATGCGAATGAAGGCAGTGCCATACTGGCGACCCACGCTATGGCAGCCTAGTGAGATGCTTTTTCACGCCCCGCTTAAAGAATCCGGGTTCGTAGTGGGAGGGAAACACGTGCGCTGGTACTGAATTCCAGGCTTTAACTGATTTGCACAGGAAGGAAAAGCCGAACCGTTTAGTTCGGGAGCGTATGTTCTGAAACAGTGACTTCCAAGGCCCGCACGAGTTGTCTTGTATAGGAGGTTCCTGTAATATATTCGTGTTTTATCTTATCCGTCCGAGACACGCCACACATTCAACTTAATATTCGCATTTCAACTACATGGAGGATAACACGTACCTATGTAAAATGTATTTTCGTTTTTATGAATTTTTAACATCTTTAATACTGTGGGTTGTGACTGTCGTGTAAACAAAACGACGTAATACCTAAACTTAGCAATCTATCGCGAGGAAATAAACGATGGGTAATGATTGTAAATAACAGTGCGTTCTTAATTCTCCTAAGTACATAAGTAAAAACGTGTATTGCACGGTTGATCTGGTGGTTTAAGCGGTCGCCACGCCGCTCTCTGCTACGCTGAATGTTGTGGGTTCAAATCCCACGGGGGACAACACTTTGTGTGATCCACAAACTTGTTCTGAGTCTGGGTGTTCTTTGTATCCGTTTCTTGTATGTTGCTAAAGTCCCCCGCGACACAAGATTGATTCCTAATGCGGTCGTAGCCTTTTTAAAAAAAAAAATTAAAAAAAGGCGGTTATAATTGAGAAATGAGAAAAACAGATTTTTGTTGGTTCGTTCTTCAATTTTTACAGTACTAATCGTAAAATTCCGTCATAAAATATGTAGAGACTGTCCTTATCTTTCTTTATTATAAGTTTAAATTATCATCTTATTATTTTCCTAATAGTAAAAAATTCCATCCAATTTTTGTTTTTGGACCGGTGTTTCCCCCCTATTGTCATGGTATGAAAACGGTCTGGTATTTGCGACCAAAGATAAGATAAAATCACATATTTTTCTTTCGATAACTAAATCAAAAATAATTTTAACATTACTTACTATGGTGATTTTGAATTCAACTTCATTAGAATTGAATTCAAGGCCAATTTTTTTAAACTGACGTAGTAAGAGCTTATTCCCCGCAAAGTATCTTTCAGTAAAATGATATGAATTACTTAACACTTATCCATCTAAGTCTAAGTTATTTAAAATATAAAAGAATTTATAACGGCGTGTAATAACCTCAAGTGTAAGCTTCGTGTTATTGAGAGACAGCGCAAAATTCACGGTCAGCGCGTGTTACGTAAATTCTTATTTCCTTAACTAACTGGCGATAAAAAGCGTGGTCCAGATCGCTGAACGCGAAGGCCATGTAGATAGGCACTTCAATTGCATCAGATTTAAAACATAATTTACGATTACTTTTCGCTTTGTTTTTAAACTCCTTTTGTATTATGCTATCCTGGTATCATCGAGCATCTGCTCAGACCGTTATCCTATTGTGTTAGCAAATACAATACTTCACATTGTTAGGGCACGTTTTGTACGTTGGCTAACCTTCTTGGCTGTTGGTATCCCAGTCATTGCAAATTACATTCAATCAGTAATTTCAAGGAATTTATCTATTTATGTAACTGCTCAAAACTCAAACATTTACTGTAATTTTTGAACTTAAGAATGGCTAAATTGCTGTAATTCTATCTATCAAAGGAACCCAGACATAGAGACGTACTATACTCGACAAAAGAAGCAATATATCGGCCATATCGCGAAGAGTGGCTACCCAAGTCGCCCTGACTGATACTACTTGTAGAAAACTGGTCTGAGATTTTTTATTTTTATTTCCCCTCTATATTATGACATTTGCTACAAACTGAATCATTTATTTATAATTTGGGTTGATCATATGACATAGGGTTTTGAACATAAAAATAACCCACAGAAACACACATTCATGCCCAATAAGCACTATACGTTATATCTGTGTAGGTATATTTATATTTATTCAAAGAATTCAACTGGCAATACACGCTGCGCTCTAAATGGTGAGGTCACCATTGAAATAGTTTAACAGAAGCAATTGATTCGGACATTCCGGCAATAGCCTTCCTTTCTTGTGCAATATTTCTCTCAATATACTGCACTTTTCAAATGCAATAGCAAGAGTATTGCGTTGTATACGCTTCTGCTTACTATAGTCTTCAGGATTATAAGTAGATATCACGCCACATCAACATTCTTTACCAGTCCATTGTTGGACATAGGACTCTCATTAGAAGGGAAACTTTGGCCTACTATATCACACTGGCCAGACGGGTTGGTATTCGGTGTATTTTCCTTCTATTTGCAATTATATTTTTCTACATAGTTTGTTCACTTAGTCGTCTCTTACGACTCCCATAGGATGAACAGGTGGTGACACTCTTTATTTGTAATCCATCACCATACGGACTTCAGTACACTTGTTGAGTTCTAGTGTCCGTGTGGTGACGGATTAAGAATACATAGTGTTATACCATCTCTATTCATCCCGTGAGTGTCGTAAAAGGTGACTAAGGGAACAAAGTATGCAAGACAACATCATAACAAAGAGAAGGAAAACTTGAAACA
Organism: Hypercompe scribonia; assembly: GCA_949316085.1. Lineage (NCBI taxonomy): Eukaryota > Metazoa > Arthropoda > Insecta > Lepidoptera > Erebidae > Hypercompe > Hypercompe scribonia. The sequence continues at coordinate 2,822,602 of OX438984.1, read as the reverse complement.
AACCCTATTCCAACCCGTCTGGCCAGCGTGGTATAGTAGGCCAAAACCTCCTTGCTAAGGAGAGGCCTATGTCCAGCAGTGGACTGTAAAAGGCTGTTGATGATGATGATGATTGAATTCTCTGGTATGAGACAGTATCTAATAGGTGACACAGTGGCCTGCAGATTTATATCACTCGCTTAATTAATTTACGGGTCAGCATAAGGTATGCCTAATATAACCTGGATGTCGTAATAACAGCTGTTCCCGGATCCCTCCTATGTGGAGCGCAGAGTGGCACACCGTGTGGTTTTAGTCGGTCCGATTCCGACACACCACCCCGCCGTAAACCCCGGTGGGGTGACGGCCCGAGGGGGTTTCCACACGTTAAAAAAAAAAAGGTATGCTTAATATATGTATATAGATATATATATGCTAAAAGACCTATTTATAGATAAGCATTGCACAAGATTTAATAGAGTTCTTTTCTATTGAGTTATTAACTTTAGAATTCACAGCCTTCATTGTAATCAAACACGTAAATGTAAATCGGAGTAACATTTAACAACAGAGTATAAATAATGAGTCAGTAGTTATGAAGTCTAGGTCATTGCCGTTTTTGTTGATATGTTATTGAGGTAAAACTTTTTAAACGTTGCAAGTTAGTAGCGATATTGGACACAGACCGTTTGAGAGTCAAGGTCAAGAACTATATCACTCATAGGCTGTACAATTGCAAGAGAAACTTATATTTTTGTGACGCAATTAAGAAATATTATCGTCTAAATCAAATCAGTCAGTAGCTAGTAAAACCACGCTAATTTCAGCACGAGCGGGCCGGCTCGACCGGGGCAGTACTACCCTCCCACAGAAGACCAACCTAAAGCGCCAGCATCCGTGTTGTCGTGTTTCGTTGGTGAGTGTGAGACCGGATGCCCATTGATGCAGGGATGACAGTTATCGTGGTAACTGTGTAAGTCTTACACTGCCACGATGACTGTCATGCCTTTTACGTCCCCAAGCGGGATGTGACAAAGCACCTCACAAGGCTGCCATAGTGTGGGTCACCATACTGCATTCTCTGCATTTGCAATGAGTGTGGTGACCACAACTCTTGGATTCTATTCATGCTTTCCATCAGGCAGAGTCGTCACTTTGGCAGCCTCTTAATATAGAAAAAAAAATCAGTCTAGCACCTTCCATTGCTGAACGAAAGTCTTTTTTTTTATTTTATTTTTTAACGTGTAGAAATCCACCCAGGCCGTCACCCCACCGAGGTTTGTATCGGGGTAGCGTGTCTGAATCGGACCGACTAAAACTACACGATGTGCCACTCTGCGCCTGAGACAAGAGAGATCCGGGAACAGCTGTTATTATAATATCCGCATCAATTACGTCATCCGGATCGAACGAAGCTCTACCCCAAGGAGCACCAACCATCTCGGTTTTGGGCAATCCGCATCCACATATTGATTTGATAGTCTAAATACGTCCAATAATGAGGTTAAATGGAAAGTTAATCTTGTAAAGCAGCTATAACGCAAATGTGTCCATTTAGTTACTTTCCAATATTGCAAGGCTTTAATGTTAAATTTCTTCGCTTATAATCAAGAAATCTATAGAAAGGTTAACAACCTTTATAGAAAGTGTTGCTGAGAGTTATCTTTACTGACAAAATTAGTTATGACGTAACATTAATATAGACGAATTTTTAGTATCAGTAAAATCAAATATTTATCAAATGGTTCATGCTACAGTTGTCAAATCCGTAATTAATAGTTTTAGGCATGTTATGGTTTATTTTATCTCGTTTGAATAAAACCATCATCTTGTTATATATACTAATACTCGTATTATAAAGCTGAAGAGGTTATTTGTTTGTATCGTTGAACACGCTAATCCCAGGAGCTACCGGTTCGATTTGAAAAGTTCTTTTTGTGTTTGATAACCCATTTATCGTGGCTATAGTCTATATGTCATCACGCTACGACCAATAAAAGTGGCGTATCAATGAAAAATATTGTAAAAATTGCAGAAAATTATTCCTTTTGAGAACTTTTTTGCGTGCGCTTCGTAAGTGGTTAGTTTCGCATAAATACTGCATGACAGAATTGTTCCCCTTTGCGACAGCATGTCTGTCTTTTAACGTTGGCTCACTATAACCTTTTTTAACCTGACCTACATGGTTATCAATAAAGTTGATTTAAAGCGAACAAAACATGTTTCATTTGTCCGTCACTTGGTAGGTTTTTTTTTTCTTAAAGACGACGTCCGCACAAGGAATAAATCCTGAAACAGGAATAAATTGATAAATACAGACCAAAATCTATTTATTTTACACATTACCAGTGGACTATTAGGTACTCTATGCAATCCTTAGACATTATATTTATTACCTAGACAATAATATTCATAATGTTTTATACATCGCTTGGACGGCCCAGGTGTTGTATACGTTGTCTAGGTGTGGTATACCTGAATTATACATATAGATTGGCAGTAACGTATACATTTTTATTCAAAATATCTGACGAGCTCTTCCAACTGATCCCATCCTTTCCGTTCCTCTATAGGACAACTCATGCTGGCCTTGGAAGTCACCGTTTCAGAATGATAGACATACGCTCCCGAACTAAACGGTTCGGTTCTTCCTTCCTGTGCAGATCGGTTAAAGCCTGGAATTCATTGCCAGCACACGTGTTTCCCTCCCACTACGATCCCGGGTCCTTTAAGCGAGGCGTGAAAAAGCAACTTACTAGGCTGCCATAGCGTGGGTCGCCATACTGCACTGTCGTCGTTCGCAGTGAGTATGGCGACCGCCGCTCTTGGTTTCTATTCATGCTTTCCATCAGGCAGAATTGAGTCACTTTGGTAGGTTGTAAATAAAAAAAAATGTAGAATTCTGATTACATTAACTTTTAAACTTTCACGTTCCAAATACATATAATTTTGTTTGTGACATTTAAACGATTAACTAAGAGATAATACGCAGCTTTGAATTGCCTTACTTTTTGCCGCTTGCACGGGCCATATAATGTTTTCTCATCGTTTATCACCACACGACAGTGTCTGAAGCATATTCTTGTATTACCAATATACGAAACTATGTTATGATTATACTTTGTTGTTTTGCTAAAATAAAGAAAAAGTCCAGAGACCACTACTACACAGAAAACCAGTATTGTGCTACTAGAGGGCTTTTTTTTTTTAACGTGTGGCAACCTCCTCGGGCCGTCACCCCACCGGGGTTTACGGCGGGGTGGTGTGTCAGAATCGAACCGACTAAAACCACACGGTGTGCTACTCCACGCCTGAGATAGGAGGGATCCGGTAACCACTGCTATTACGACATCCAGAGTTACTAGAGGCCTAACTCAAATCTAGGAGAGGACGTTCAAAAGCCGACAACGCACTTGTAACTATGGTGTTTGCCTATGAATAGGAATAAGCTAGGCTAACGGGATTATAATTGGCAAAATGTTGGGTTTTACTTCGTATCTGGTTACTCCAGTAGTGATATAGGCGTCTGTATAAGTGTTTCATTATCTATACCAAGAATTTATAAATATAGTTTAAAAAACTAAAAACACGCTCTTTAAGAACGTGTTAAAAACTAAAGTTTATTTAATTGAACGAACTAATCTCTGGAACTAATGGTTCGAATAGAAAGCTAATTTTAGTACTGGATAGCCAACTTATCCGAGCATCAATGAAAATTGTTGCACGACGGAAAAAATTGTTCCTTTTGAGAAACGAATACGAAGCTGCACGAATCAGCTAGTCAATAATATAACTCATAACAAAAGACCTAGTAATGAAACTTACAACTTACAGTACAATGTTTATCTTTGAAAAGAAATAGTAACCGGGTAATACCGTAAAAAGTAGTGTACGTAAATTTTACGTCACCTTGGAAATAATTCAGATGACGAGCTTCTGTTGCGTGACTGTAAACCTGCACGTTTGATGTCATCGGCAAAAAAATCCCCGTGACTCAAGCAAAGTCTAGTTCACACGAGTTTAATGCAACGCAATTTGAGTAACATCTTATCGAGTCACAGCTTCAAGCACTTTCAATTTTTTCTAGTTATAGATAAGAACCGTACGTATTTCTCCCACTATTTGAGGATCTCTTCGAATGTGCTCTGCCATCCAGGACCCTTCTTTATCTCGATTATACCAGGCAGCTTCGTCTGCGTCTCTCAAAAGAAATAAAATTACCTCGTTGCAACATTTTTGCAAAGATACTTGGCTTCTATTGATAGGAACATAATGTTTGTGGCATGTAGTCATCCTCAATAAATAAACAATACAACCCTAAAAAATTGTCTAATTAAAAGTACTTCCTAAGATTAGTGCGTTCAAAAAAATAATCAAACTTCAGCTTTTTAAAATTAATTCAATCGATGAACCTATCGCCGTGTGCACTGCTGAACGAAGGTCTCCCCCAAGGAACACCAACCATCCCGGTCTTGGGCAATTCGCATCCATTTGCTGCCATCTCGTCGCATCAAGTCGTCGGTCCATCGCGCCACAGGGCAGGCGCACACTACGTTTGCGCAATCGTAGTATTCACTCTAGTATACTTCGGCTCCAGCGACCATCGGTTCATCTGGAGACATGGCCGGCCCACTTCCACTTCAGCATACTGATTCTCTGTGCGATGTCAGTTAATCTAGTTCTGTGTTAAATTAGTACAGATTTTTAAATAATATGTAAGGATATCGGACCCAAAATAACTGAAAAGAGAGACGGAAGTTTAAAGTAATTTTAATTGCCCACAGGCGAGCTGGTCACCGGTGCGGCCCACAGCGTGGTGATGTTGACTCCTCTCAGTGAATGGGACCGTGGACGCTTCGGTTCGCTTTTTATCACCAACTACAAATTGTCTTTTGTACCCTTGGAGAACTCCAGCAACGATGTAAGTACATTTTTAAGAATCTGCATAATAGCAATAGTAATATTCTACCACAGTGCAATCTAATCCCAAACTGAGCAGAGTTTGTACTAATAACTTGTACTGTAGCTTAGGATACTAGACAACTGATTTAAAAAAAAAAGTGTATGTGTATTTATATACGCATGGAAGAAGTTACACTTCTTTGGGGAAACAAGATTTATCTTATGTTTGTAGAGAAAACGACACTAATGATAGAAAAGAAGGTATCTGATACATTGAAAGATAGTTTTATTATAACGCACTATCAACTTAAATAAATTCACGACAAAAGAAGTATAACTTCAAAACTAAAATGCTGACTACTTAATTTCATGGTGTCGGTTTTTCGTGACGTGTGCGCGTGCATCGTTAAAATTTACTCTCATCATGTTTCCCGAACGCGCCAAAAGAAATACAAAAAATAAATGTTTCAGAGATTGACACATCACCATCCAGTTTTAAACTAAGCAGAACTTTCAGCAGCAACTTATTGATGATATATTATCTTTTGTCACTACATATGGATCCCGTCGGGCACGGAGCTTGTACTGTGACGGCTAGATTGACTGATGGATCATACCTGTACTTTTTTTTTTAAAAAACCCAAACTCGGTAACAAACATTTGTAATACATACAAACATTGGGTCTGACCCGGGAATCAAGCGGTCGCTTATACTACCACTGCGCCACCGAGACAGTTTAAAAGTATTAAAACATATACAAGTTTGTCTTGTCCCTTAAATCGATTCAACAGTTCCATGTGAATTACCCTTAAAATTATGTGAATACTTTGGAATCAAATGCTTTAACAAATTTTTTATTTAAAACAAGACGTCTCACACTCGACCATCTGATTCCTCATTGTCAAACATTAGACAAAAATATGGATTTAGGCTCGGTCTACCTTGCTCCACGATTTACAGTCCCATTTCTACCAGATTACCACCAATCTAAATATCATATTGCATTTGGTTAATGATGTTGCACTTGGTGACTGTGTGAGAAGAGCACTCGCCTTCTACCAATCCACTTCGGTCAACTTCACCTTCTCGCAAACGCGATAGGTTAGGACAGTATAGCTATCAGGGATTGAAGCTTATCTCTGATAGCCATTGTGAGGTCATTACGCCGCGCCTGGTAAACAAAAAGCATCCACATGAAATATTTTTTTCTCTAACTTCGATACATTTATTGGTCTCGCATACAAAATTTTATTTCCTACTTTGACAACTGCAAGGCTTATTTTCGTAACAAAAGGTAGCCTAGTCCTTTGTCTAGTCTTTTTGTGTCTACACAAAACTCATAATAATTGATTGTTTAATAAGTTTTACGTTAAATACACAATGTCATTTTGAATCTTCTATCCCCATTCTCGTGAACAATACCAAATTTTGGGAAAAAAATTCCAAGTTGTAGAACACTGGAACGTAGGACGCTGAATTCAGTAGTTTTCGAAGAACGAAAGAAGAGGTTTAAGTTTCTATATTTTCTATATGAAGAGCCTGATAAAAGTGACCCCCTTCTGCCTGTTGGAAAGCTTGAGTAGAATCCAAAGAGTTGTGGTCACCATACTCATTGCAAATGCAGACAATGCAGTGTGGTGACCCACGCTATGGCGGCCTAGTGAGATGCTTTTTCACGACACGCTTGAGGACGTAAAAGGCATGACAGTGTAAGGCCACACAGTTATCACGATAACTGTCACCCCTGCATCAATAGGCCTCCAGTCTCGCACTCACCAACGGAACACGATAGCATCATCAAGTATATCATTTTAATAGTTTGAGAATTTAAAATTTGTAAATACGAATGTTACTTTTATTCATATTTTTAACTTTTTAAATTTTTACGACATTCAAAAACCAAGCAAATGCCCCAATACTTCGTTTTTATGGAGATATCGACTAAATCACAATTTTGCTAAAAATTAATACGTTCTAATACATCCAAAAATGTTAACCTTATTGGCAAGTCAAGACGCTCCAGAGGTCGCTAGGTGACGAGATCATAAACTTTATCACTTCGTAATGTCATCGACCGTTCCAGCCTGAATTGGTTGTTATTCATTATGTAACCAGCTAAACCTGTCCATCAGGAATCTGTCCACGTTTGACAATTGCATTATTACAGAATATCCAAGATATAAAAACTAAATAAACAAAGAACTTACACATTGCACTCTTGAGTCACTGACATTTCACCACACTTTTTTATATTTGTAATAATATACATTCGCTTTAAGAAGGTAATGATTCATCTCAACAATATCATTACCTCTTTTTTTCTGTGCGGGCATCTCCTCGGGTACCAAGTATCGATACAATATAGTCTCAGATACTAATAGCCTGGTAACCAGTTGTATCTTAGAAAGGAAATCCCTGTATTCCCGACATACGTCGGACCATCTACCTACGACTTGCAAATCTGGCAAACCCCGATATTCCCTTTATGCCCATAAAAGGACACGCGAGCTCCGTAGCGGATTCGCGGTCCCACCCCGACCTGTTTTTGCTAGTTTATCAGGTGGCCTGGCCATCTGAGCTGTGGGGATGACCAGGTTTGCACTTATTGTGGCATTATCCGTTCCTAACTATGGATAATAAAACAATTTACCTTATATGATTCCTAATTTTTGACTTTATCGTGAAGTTATCAATTCGTACAAGTTCGTATTTTCGCTACACGACCCAATGGGGTGGTTTCTATTGCCAGAAAAGTCTGCTGGGTTGCTTCCTTCCTAAGGTATACTCAAGTCTCTTGCAATAGACTTACATGTAACGGAACACCATGTGGTTGTAGTCGGTTCAATGCTGACATACCGTTTCACTGTGAGCCCCAGTAAAATGATGTTTCTACAACGAGAGTTATGTCGTCATAGACGTGACGTCCCACAATGGCATCCGTCATGAACGACCATTTAGCTGATAAGCCGCAGACTTCCTGGAAACATTAGAACAAATAGCTCCTTGTCTCCAACGCATAACAATAAGAATACTGTATTAATTTTAAGAGATTGTTTTATAAATAAAGTTAGTCTCAATCCGCTCTTCAAGCCGAACACTTGTCTTTTTTAAAAACCCTCTCGCCCTCGCTCACAACCTAACTCGAGTTGACAATCGCCGTAGAGTAAATTAAATGAATAAAAGATGAGCAATATTTACGTAGCGTTGTTGTTTCTGTTCTTCCGCGAAACCTTGTATGTTTTAAACACACAAACGTTTTAAAAAATTGACCTTTACTTGTATCATTAAAACTTATGTCAATATTTTTTCTTGAACATCCGTTTAAAAAATGCAACTTTAGCTACAAGGCAGCAAACGTTTATGTAAATGGAAATTCCACAGCATCATAAATACGTATTACATTGACAAGTCTATTCGTCTAGTGGTTAGTGACCCTGACTACGAGCTGTTATTCGATTTCCACCAGGCCAAATAATTACGTGACGAGCACTATCATTTGTAGTGATTAACATATGCGATTGCTGTCCAGAAGATCTCATCTGATCCCAGGTCGGCCCAAAAGAGTGTTATTGAGTTTTTCATGCCTCAGAGAGGACTAAAGCCGTCGTCATGCGCCTGATCTCACAACATTCGTGTCGGATAGCCTTCCCATTGGCTTGTGAGAGCGAGGGAACAGAGAGTGCACCTGTATACAGCGCACACACTTATGCACTATAATATCACCTACGTAGTTGACTAGTCTTTGTTGATACTGGCCACTTTGGCCGAAATTGGCTAGGAGCACATCATCATCGTCATTTAGAAATTTATGTTTGTTATCAGCTATCCGGTTACCATAACACAGGTTTTGCTTAGTTTCTGGATGTCGTAATAACAGCTGTTCCCGGATCCCTCCTATGTCAGGTACAGAGTGGCACACCTTGTGGTTTTAGTCGGTCCGATTCCGACACACCACCCCACCGTAAACCCCGGTAGGGTGACGGCCCGAGGGGGTTTCCACGCGTTAAAAACAAAAAAAAAGGTTCTGCTTAGTTTGGGATTCATGTGCGAGATGAGTGATTACATTAAGTTTAAAAGAAATAATAATATTCGCAAGTATGTATTAATGTATGTTAATATATTTCATCTAGGAGTATTGTCAAAGAAATTTCCTTCTTGGCGCCTTCGATGTACCTCTTACCGGTGTAGGCGCAGTATGGCTCACGGACGGAGGACCGTCTCGCCGGAGACGACTCATGCCATACGGGGAAGTACCGGGAAAGGTTAAAGGACTTCAAGTTATATGTAAGGTATGTATTTTAAAGTACGGTATACAAAATATTAGAAAGAAATTGACATAGAATTTTTTTTTTGTTTTCGTATCTTCAAATCAACGTTCAATATAAATGTTTTTTATATAAAAATGTACAGCATCCATTGTTTTGACGTTTTATAAAAAGATGCTGATTAGACTCGACGTTGATCGCACTATAGCCAAAACTAAATACGATACGTCTTGGGGAAGACTTTTGATGATGATGAAACTACAGTTCTCACAGTGTCAGTAAAATTATGAAGTCGATTAAAATTTTACTAGTTTCTTAAGAATAACACTATTATTATCAAATGTAGTGTATTTGTTTATATAAGATACGTGGTACATTCCTGCAGATGTGTGTATGAATCTGTTTCGTTTCATTATCTAATCAGATTAGCGCGCGTGACTAACAACTATGTATGTCACGTGCTCACCGTATTTGTGAGCAATACACTTAAATACTTGAATGTATCTGACCAGCTAAATTAAGCATAAAATAAACAAAACCACCGCAACCGTAACGCCTGTAACATCGTTACAGTGACTAAGATGAGCCCAAGGACGTAACTAAGGTATAATCGTAACTACCCGTCGTTACATATTTTGCTCAATAAAATCTTGTCTTTGTTCATTTCCCCATTTTCTTAGTGGCTTTTATAACTAACCAGCCCAATTTTGTTAGCAGAAAAACGTCGTATGTGAATCAATATTAGTCATAACTCTTATCAATAATCGAACAAACGCAACCTCTTAAAACTGAACTGAATTTTTCTCCTTATATGGTATTAGTTTCACCAGCATTTGTTAACCAAAGTTTTCTGCCAGTGCAGTAGTCAGACAGAGTTAATTTTGAATTTGTAATATACTTACGCGTTATAGAGGAAGGTACTCGTACATAGTTACATCTACTATGAAGGCTACATGAGTTCCTACTGAAAATAGTTTAATAATCGTGATGATATCTACAAATGTTAATAACAATCAATTTACACATATTAAATGGCTTGATATAAAATTGATTTGAAATTTATAATACTGCATTTTCCCTGCTCGGTGGGGACCTCAAAGAGTACAAACAAACAGTAGTAAAAAACAAAGAGAAATTGAGCATCTGAAAATCTCAGATGTCATCATGTGCGATAATTGTTAAGCTTATTCACTTTATTATCATCTGACTCCTAAGAGCAGACCTACCTACATTGTTACTGTTTCTTAAATCGCCTTTCCTTTCCCAGAACATGAAGGTCCTAACATTTAGCTTCGCAAACTCTCCAATCGACAATGGCAGAAAGATCGCTCTGGCGTTAATGCACCATGCATTTCCAAAACGCCACGACTTACTCTTCGCCTTCGAATATAGAGAACCATACTACCCCACTCTCCCTTCCGACATGAACATGTTCCAACGAACAGGAGATTGGAGGAGAGAATTAGAAAGATGCGAATGTCCTCATTGGAGAATAACGTGTATAAATGGAACATCAGATGCCTTTATGCTAACTGCGGGAGAGACTCTTATTGTGCCCAGTTCAGTGTTAGATTATAACCTCATGGAATCGGCGAGACACTTTCGGTCAGGCAGGGTACCTATATGGGTTTGGGGAAGGGCAGAAGGTGCAGCTTTGTTGAGAAGTGGGGAACTTTTGCCGACGGAACAGTCAGCTACGGCGGAAAGTGTTTTATTGGAACAGGTAAGTCTAAAGTTTAGGTTTGTTTTAATGCTGTAATGTAATGAGGGTGAATGAAGATACTATCATGGTGAAGGAAGCATCTGAAAGAGTAGGCAGAGACATATCAAACATCTAAATTTTACCTACTTCATATAATTTAGCGTTAGTATCGATATAATTAAATACCGTAATACATGAAAGAAGTACTCGAAAGAAGTAAGGATTCCTACAGAAGAAGAGTGAAGAACAAACAATTACGAAGTTTTGTGTGAAATAGTGTCAAATGCTTTTAAATATATTGTATTCGATACCGATAAACCAGATATTTATTAATATTACAACAAATGGTTTGTTTTACAAAAGTACCAGGAGAGTATAACTACACAAGAACACGCTCGTAAGCTGCCGCATGTGTTTTACTAAACGAAACCTTATATGTCTTAAAATAAATTATATATTACAGGTGCGCCGTTCACATCCGAAACTAACGCCTCCTCATGTCATATATTTATGTGGTAACACGTATACAAATACAGGCGGACCAGGTATTCTACCACCACTAGCTACGTTACAATCCTCATATAAGAAACTGGCCGATCTGTGTACACCAACTACTCTTGGAGGGTTTTGGGTAAGCATACTTAATATTTTGTGAAGTGATGTAAAGTGCCTACCAACGCCCCCCTTACTGTGACCCCCCCTTAGATTAAACTTGTGTACTTTATCCAGAAACCCCAATGTATTTGTCGGTTATTTCTCATTAAGGTATTTGTTTTGGATACTGCGAATAAGGTTTTCCAACAACGCAGTGTTTAACCGCAATATTATTGTGCCGACACTGAAATTCTAGCTATGTTTTTTAATGGTAAAGCTTTTATCGTTTGCCATTAATAAATGAGTATTGTCTTTGAATACTTGTTTATGTAAGAATTAATAATACCTGATTGTGAATATTTCAGTTTACGGTTTGTGGTTATAGATGTTTTGAACGTTAATACAATTCTTATTGATGAATGCCGATTGACTTCCTCAGTGGCACAATGATAGCGTGTACGACTGCTGTTCTTTATGTCTCGATTCCCGAGTCGTGACAAATATTTTTATGCAAATATTTGTTTCGAAGTTTAGGTGTTTTCTAAATATGTATATATTTACAAAAAATTTCAAAGAAGACCAACCTAAAGCGACAGCGTATCGTGTTTTGTTGACTAGTGCGGGACTGGAGGCCCATTGATGCAATGGCGACAGTTATCGTGGTAAGAGTATGAGACTTACACCGCTACGATGACTGTCATGCCTTTTACGTCCCCAATCGGGGCGTGAAAAAGCATCTTACTAGGCTGCCATAGTGTGGGTTATCCTACTGTTTTCCCTGTATTCGCAACGAGTATGGTGACCACAGCTCTATGATATGATATGGTAGAACATTATTATTATATAGGGTAGGCCACGAATTAGTAACCATTTGAAAAAATTGTATAATAAAAAACCATTTGATATATTGTAATAATTGTTTATTTACAAAAAGCTAATTAGTTAGAATTTACCAGGTAGTAGAGCCACGCTGATTTCAGCATGAACGGGCCGGCTCGTCCGGGGCAGTACTACCCTCCCACAGATCAACTTAACGCGCCAGCATCCGTGCTGTCGTGTTTTGTTAGTGAGTGTGAGACTGGAGGCCCATTGATGCAGGGGTGACAGTTGTCGTGGTAAACGTGTGCAATACAATGCTACGATGACTGTCAAGTCTTTTACGTCTCCAAGCGAGGCGTAAAAATCGTAATAGGCCGCCATAATGTGGGTCACCATACTGCATTGTCAGCATTCGCAGTGAGTATGGTGACTACAACTTTTGGATCCTATTCATGCTTTTCATCAAGCAGAGTAGTCACTTTGGCAGGCTATTAAAGTAAAATAAAAAAAAAAAATATTTTTAAAAATTTCATCGTCTAAATGACCACAGTTTCGTTGTTTGCACTCTTCTAAGCGGCTGACTGTCAGATCGCCGACATCTCTTCGCTAATTTCATCTTTTAGTTGACGTAGTGGTTCGATTTATTGATGTAGACAAGATTCTCCAAATAACCCCATAAAAAGAAGTCTACTGGGGATAGATCTTAATTTCTGGATGGCCATGGCACAGCTGGGAAACAGCTCTTCCGGAAACATGTGTTTGACCACCGGCAGGGACTCATCGGATGTGTGACAAGTGGCTCCATATGTTACGATTGTAGCCAGCAAATTTCAGTAACATCGTTCCCAAGAACTCCCGTAACATGTTTGTACGGGATGTTAGATTCAAATGTTAACGAATTCTTGGCCCGCGCTATATAATACTATAGTGTTAAGTTCTTTGAGAAATTCATTATACTTGGAGGGGATTTAAATCACCAAATTATGTTGAATTCCTTTAAATGTTAAACAAAATTAAAAGTCAACAATAATTTCTTTCAACGTGTAGTAGAACACTTGCTTCTTACCGCGAAGTTACGCGTGTTTTTTTTTTATTTACAACCTACCAAAGTGACTCTATTCTGCCTGACGGAGCAGAAGAGCGGTGGTCGCCATACTCACTGCGAATATACCTTACTCATCTTATGGGAACACTACATTATTTTGGCATAAAAAGCCAACGTGCTATTTCAGATTATAATCTATCAGTATGCCAAATTTCATCCAGATCCGTTTAAGCTTTTTGCATGCAACTAGCAAAGATGCATACAAACTTTCGCCTTTACAATATTAGTAAGAATAATGCTTGAGTGTGTATATATAGTTACACTTCTGTTGTTGCAGGTACAAGACTCCCAGTACTACTCGATATTAGATTCGAGCAAGTGGTTGCGATACGTCGCCAACTGCATCGCGTTCGCTGATGATGCCGCGCAACATCTCAGCAACAACGTCACAGTTGTCTTGCAAGAAGGTTAGCTATCCCACTTTATTAGATTAAGAATGGAATGCCGTAAAAAGAAGGAATTCGATGGGAAAATTGTTCCTATTATTGCCCTCTCTTATTACCTGTAATAAAAGAGGGCAAAGTTAGAAAAGAAATATCGCTTCTACGGATAAAAGTCGAACAAACCAGTGTCGCATAATCTGTAAAATGAGTTACTTACTGTCGAAAACACTGAGTTTTCATTTTACATGCCTAATTTTTTTGAAAAAAAAGGTAACTCAAGAACTAGAAATGGGCTTAACAAGCATAAAACGGTAACAAAGAACACTTAGGCTCAGAACAGACTCTTGTTCCATGTCTTCCAACTACACTGTGTTGTGGAACCTATGACACAGCGCAGTAGAAAGCGGCCATGATCATTTAAACCTAGTGCTTTATGGATACGTCGTAAACGACATCCATGCAGGCTTTTTAACCTACTAGCTGACCCACGTAAGCTCGTGTGCGTTTTCTATTACCCGTAGCGTGATGTCATACAACGTGAACTAATTTGTTTATCATAAAAAGATTATAGTAAGTCAATCTTAAAAGATATAGATACGCTGTACCGGTCTTTTTTTAGCACTAAAGGAAAACCATTCTTCCATACATTATTTTTGCGAAACTTTAACCGTATACGTACGTACGTATACGTAGCGTACGCAAACATATACTTTTCCCTCGCTTTTGCAAACTTTTTCTTTGGTACTCCTCTCCTATCAGTTTGAAAGTGATGATGTATAATCAATAACGTTCCTCGATAAACAGGCTATGTAACACTGTAAGAATGTTTCAAATCTGACCGGTAGTTCCCGAGATTAGTGCGTTCAACGAAACAAACAAACTCTCGGCATTATAATATAAGTATAGATTATCAAAATTTTTACTTTTTTTTACAGGTGACGGAGTAGACTACTGCGCCGTGGTGTCTTGCCTGACACAGTTGCTAGTGGATCCACACTTCAGAACCATTTCGGGCTTCCAGTCACTCATACAGAAAGAGTGGGTTGCCCTAGGGCACCCATTCTGTGATAGGTCAGTGATGTTTTAGTATTATTTATTTTTTAATAGAAACTTGATGATATGGAAGTAGTATGATATAGTGATTGATAGTTTTGACTTAACCTATATAATGTATTATTCTATAGAATCCAAAACCATTTTAAGTGATAACATATAAATATTTAAAAAAAAAATGAGAAGTCATTTCTATTCAATTTATACAATATTTTAATTATGTCTTATTTCCTTCAATTATTACTGAGCCAATACAGATGTTACTTTTTTATAATTATTATTATTGATTTATTACATCGAAAAAACTTACAAATAAAATAACATTCATTGGCCCCCAAAACTGGGTTGATGGTTTGACTGGGTCATTTTGTCGCCATGCAATTAAATAAATAAATATAAATATTTCAGACATTTGACACACAACGTCATCTAGTTTCAAACTAAGCAGAGCTTGTGCTATGATAACTAGACTGACTGATAGAATACTTATATACTTTTTTTTTATAAATGCTTAGATATTATACATAGAAAACATCCAAACTTCGAAACACATATCTGCAGATCATACAAACATTTGGTCCGACCCGGGAATCGAATCCGAGACCTCAAGCACAGCAGTCGCATTCACTACCGCTGCGCCACCGAGGCAGTTTATTATAAACATATTTTAATTATAAACAAAATAATAACTGCTATTATAAACCAAAAAATACTTTTACTAAAAACTATGTTACTTAGGTTCGGTCTTCCCCGGCCCGGCAACCCAAAGGAGTTGACTCCTAAAGACGCGACGACGGCGCAGGTGGCACCAGTCTTCCTCCTATACCTAGACTGCGTGTGGCAGCTCTTGCAGCAGTTCCCAGCACACTTCCAGTTCAGCGAGACCTACCTCACCACGCTGTGGGACTGCGCTCACAACCACATATTTGATACCTTCCTCTTCAACTGCGCCAGGGACAGAGAGTTGGCTGTGACTAAAGTATGTATTTCGTGAAGTTATACCTGTTACTCAATGTTCTATTAAGAGCCTTTAACAGGCCGCTGTTGACCTCTCCTTAAAAAGGAGATTTTGGCCTATGATACGACTCTGGCAGACGGGTTGGTTTGGGATTTGTTTAGTTTTCCATATGCCATGTGTTGTTGGCCGAAGTGGAAAAATTATTTGGGTGGTTACTCTCTGCCCGCATCGTCCGGCACCTGTGTGAGGTGGACCCTGATCTGTCAGATGCCCAATTGGCTTTCGAGCGAGCTGTTCCACGGCCGATGCCGTGTTGAGCTATGGCGGCGTGCTGTTGACGCTTTCAATGGTCTGCCAATTAGCTGCATTAAGAAAGCAATTAACTACCATGGTGTACCATGGTACCTGAGGCAATTGTGGCAGATTAGAGGAGCATACCGTCATGTGCGAGGACCGAGAATATCTGAGGCGGAGCCGCCACGGAACACCACCTTCGTGCGGTATTCCGCAGGGATTTGTCCTTGGAACACTCTTGTAGAAGACGGGATACGACTAGATCCTTTGTGATCGTCTGGGATATAAGACGAGACCCTTTTGTTCTAAGTGCCCCGTCGTGGTCCACCTCACCGATACCTCCATCATTGTTAATTCGGTCCTCGTGCCAATTCAGGTCGAGGTGAATTATCTCTAAGTGACTCTACGACGAGATTTTTCGACAGCTTGCTCTAAAGTAGGATGTCACTGCTTCTGTCCTTGTAAGACTTTACAAGTTTTCACTTTAAAAACCTGCCAGGGTACTTCCCCTGTCTGTCTTTGTGGGTAACATACGATATAATATAAAATTTATTGCTTTAAATGTTAATAAAGCATTGCTTTGTTTTTAGAGTTTCGTCCAGAGACCGGTATGGGACTGGGGCGAGCAGTTTTCAGAGCAAGACAAGGCGTTGTTCTATAACCCTCTGTTCATGGGAGTCAAACCTGCTCCACCGTCGCAAAGGCTTTGTAAGTTTTCATAGTATTGTCATTCGTAACCATCTTAGACGTATAGAAATTGAGATAGACTTGATCAGTAGCGGCGCCAGATCATAATTTTATGTGGGCAAGATACATTTTGCGAGGCCCTCTCCTCGGGCATAAAGACAGATTTGTTAAAATAAAAAACATATGTCATTTCATTATTAAACTTTTATTCATGCAAAATATAGTCAAACTTACAACTACCCGATGAAAAATGTTTTTATCTAATTATGTATTATCATATATGATTATATATAATTAGGTAAAAAAAAATTTCATCGGCTAACCTAAAAATATTTAAGATATTAAGACCAACGTTAAAAAACAATTTAATTTAATTATTACAGGAACAGAAATTTTCTACTTTTCACACTGCTGAATTGTTTAATTACGTGCTCGTAATCTAGCTTGGATGCTATATCAGCCTCGATAGACAAAATTGCGACCGCAGAAAGTCGTTCCTGTGACATCGTACTCCTTAAATAATTCTTAATGAGTTTTAATTTTGAGAAGCTCCTTTCAGCGGAGGCTGTACTAATTGGTATTGTTAATAATATTCTAATGACGATGTAAATGTTTGGGTATATTTCTTTTAAGTTATTATGTGTAATGTATTGAAGCAACTGTTTTACGTCTGTTATAAAGTTAGGTAAATTAGGGATCATTATTTGTAATTCTTCATATAATTCGTAAGGTTGAAAGTCACTGCTCTCACCCACTCGTAGGACTGTGTGTAAATCTTGACAATTTTTTAATATTTGTTCGTGTGGAATATTTTTTAATTTATTTATATCATACAGAAAACCGAAATTTTCATGATGTTGATTTAAAGCCATAAATCTCAAATCCATATTGGTAATAATTGAATCAAGCATAGTGTTAAAAAAATTTGCTTCATACCGGCTTTTGGGACACTGTATAGGTTGATTCTCGCCCTCATAATCAAAGACCCTTTTCTTTTTCACTACTCTTTTGTTTTTAAATTCGTTCGGCAGATCATAACAGATTCTGTCAATAAATTGTTGAGCATCAGACAAGCATTTTTCAAATCCAGTTTGCCGATATTCTTTGATCCAGTCACAAAATGTATGCAAATGTTTAAGGGCAATGCTCAAATGGACTTGTACAGATTGCCATAGTTTGCTTATCACATTAACACGCGATAACAATTCATACCATACATGTAAAGATATTACAAATTCTAAACTAAGCATTTCGTTTAATACTGAATCACAATCACTGAGAGTGTCTGATTGATCTGTTTGATTTTTCAAACTTTCTATGCATCCTACAACATCATCAAATTGAAATAGTATGGACTTAACTGCCTCGATTCTGCTTTCCCATCTCGTATCCGATAAAGGCTTCATGGTAAGTTTTAATTTATCTTTGACCAATTCCCAGCGTTTGCTGGAACCTGAAAACAGCAAATAAATTTTTTGGATAAAACCAAAAAATGTTTTTGCTGACACCGAAGAATTAGCGGCGTCTACCAACAGCAGATTCCAGCTATGACAACCGCAAGGCGTGAAAAATGCCCTAGGATTTATATTTAATATTCGAGTTTTGACTCCACTATTTATGCCTACCATATTTGCGCCATTGTCATATCCTTGGCCACGGCAGTTTTGAATATCTAACCCATACTTTTCTAGCTCGCCTAGTATGGCATTACTTAAATATTCTCCTGTTGTCTCACTTACACCAAGAAATCCAATAAAATGTTCTTCTATTGTGCCCGTTGATGTATTACAAAATCTTAAGATCACAGACATTTGTTCTACTTTACTACAGTCTCTAGTGCAGTCAAGCAAAAAAGAATAATATTTTGCCTCTTTTAATTTGCGAATCACTTCATCAGTTACCGTTTTTGACATCAGTGTAATCAATTCATTTTGTATGTCGTGACTTAAATAATGATGCGCAAGTTGTTTGTCAGTAATACGTCTCATATGTTCTCGTAAAGTAGGATCAAATTTTGATATCAATCTAAATAAATCAATAAAGTTCCCACTATTCCTGAAGTCACCGTCTGTCTTTATAGTTTCTCTGTGACCTCTGAATGCAAGATTATGAGAGGCTAAGAAGTTAATAATATCGATTAACCTCTCAAACAAATTGTACCAATGTTTTTGAGATTCACGAATAAGCCTTTCGTTTTCTTTGTCTATTGTTTTCTCGTGTTTTATGCCTCTCTCTAATGTTACCCATTGGAACATAAATGCCATATGTTCTTTGGTATTCTCATGTCTTTGTAAAATACTGCTTAAATGTTTCCAGTCACAGCATCCTCCCTGTACCATCTGAGTTTGTGAATTGCCAAAAAGTCTGCATGGAAAACAGAATACTTTATTTTGAGACTTAGAATAAACTAACCAGCGACGATGTTGAATTTCACCATTATTTAGTTTTCTAGAGAAATGAAAATTTGAAAAGTGCCTACGGTCGTCGTCTTTGGGATAATCTTCATCATCAATATTTAATTGTTGTGAGGGGCCGTTCTGAACTATATCATGACGCTGAACATCTGATATGGGCAACGACCACATACCTGGATCAAAATTATCAAATACTTGTTTAATTGCGTCACTCGCATCGCTGCTAGTTGGTGGAGAACAAATTTTCATTTTTTTTTCGTGATCTAGAATATTGCTCTCTGGAAACACAGGAATTTCATCGTCGGAATCTGATTCGTTAGATATTGATTTTGTATCAATTTCAGACTGTCGTTCGGTATCAGTATTTAGTGGTTCTCCATCAGTACTTCTCAAATTCATAGGAATCTCAATCGTGGCTGAATATTTTTTAGAAGTCGACGCTGTCGATTCAGATGGTTCTGTCGTACCAGATGCAGTTGGATTAAGAAACTTCATCATACCTGTACCTGTACTTAACGCCTGGTTTGATATTGCTCTTTCAGCTTTTCTTCTTCGTTTTGCTGATCCGGATTCCCATTTCCTCCCAGCATCTCTATCTCTCTTAGGGCCTAAGCCTGACATGATAAGTAATCTGTGGGCAAAAACAATAATACTTTATAAGACTAGCTCTCGTGGTCCATAAACAAGGCAGACACATGATATATAGAATTCCCCTGCCTCGTGTAACTTTATGTCTGCTGGGTTTAGTTACCTACGTAATACTACTGGATAATTAGTACACTTTACGCTTTTTTCTTATAAAAATAAAGTTTTAAATATTAATTTAAATTTATTGAAAATAAAACCTACATTCCTCGATCAGATAATAAAATAAACATTTGAAGTCAAAAAAAGAAGTATTATGTGTAAATAAAATGATTTCTTACCTTTCACTTAATCCCGGTACAATTATTTTTCTTCAGATCACAAACAATAAATCAATAGTTAGTACAAGACTACGTATCTATTATTTTATAAGTAGTTATAGTTACAAAACAGCGTATTGAAACAGTAAACCACAGATTTAATTTCTTAAATAGAATGTCACATAAAAAAAAAGATATTATCACTTATACACGACAAGTCAACCCAAGTAGACTATACATACGCTTTGCTTTGACGACCAACAGCATGAAAACAAATCGTCAAAAAGTTGCGGTGTCCCGTACACCGGGGCTGTTATTTGACGAACGGGGAATACCCTATTTTGTTTTGGGCGGCGCCGCGCAGCGGAAATTCTTCGCTAGCGATAGGAACGCAATTTCAGGGGAATACCCTTTTTTAGGCCAGTGGTGACGTGCATTACAGCGGGGATTTCTCACGTGTGATAGCAACGCAAGCACTTTTTTCGGCGCGTTCATGGCTTAGGTTTAAGTAATACATAAATCTCCATGGCGCGAGGCCCCTTGGACCGCGAGGCCGTGGGCTGTGGCCCACGTCGCCCACGCCCTACGCCGCCTCTGGACTTGATATATATTTTTTTATTAATTGAAAATAAATTGCAAGCTTGAATTTAACGACGGTTTCTGCACTAAGCTCTTGGCTTGTGTCGGGTGTATTTGTATTTGTATTTTCAAATTTTTGTATAAGTATAATTTCGTAAACCACAACATAATTTCGTAAGCCCATTATAAAACTTTCTAGGGTGATATTAAATGGAAATTATAATAATAAGAAAATATTATTTGTTAGTACTTTTTCTTGTGATGGGGGAGGCAACGGCCGTCACATACGGTCGATAACGGACGAACCCTAATAAAATAATGAACCGTGAGTGAATGTTGTGGTGCAGCCCTGAGCCCGCCGCCCCCGCCGGCGAGCGCGGGCCTGGCGCGGCTGAGCCCGGGCGCGAGCGTGGCGAGCGTGGAGCTGTGGGCGCAGTGCTACGAGCGCTGGCTGCTGCCGCTGGACGCGCGCGGCGCGGGGCTCGTGCAGTACCACGTGCACAACTACAGCGTGCGCAACGAGGTACGCTTCCGTCTTCGTCTAGCCTGATGAATATTCATCTTAATCTATTTTATTATAGTTTTTTTTTAATCTTACGATTTTCTAATAATTTGAATAATGGGAAGTTTGGATAAGTCAACGTATGTTTATGTCCGATCTTTAGAAAGCCTTTGATTAATTTAACCGTACTACATAAAACCCTTACGATAGAGCTTAATAGTTGCGAGATGTCATACGCGACTGCATGAGAAGACACCTTAAACGTCCCTCGGTCTAGGTACCTAATACCTCGACAAAAAATTATCATTCGCCGGGTTATACCGTAGGTGCACCGCAAGGACCTATTGTAGGTCCTCTTGCCGATGGACACCTGGGATGGAATGGAATGATCATAAAAAATATCCCTGTTAACCAATAACATCAATTTACTTCATTATCAATCACATAATAAAATTAACTTTTTTAAGTTTAAATGCTATCTCTAGCTGAGAATTAAAAACATATATTTCCAGATCCAGCAATTAAACGAAAAGCTGACGTCGCTGTCGATACTATCCCGACGCCAGTCTAACACTGAAGAGCCCGCCGCACCCCAACGTCGGAACGTGTCACGGTTCTTCCCCTTCAGCCTCAACCGGTCTGACGTCATCGCTGCCAACCTCGACTCTATGCAAGTCAGCCTTATAGACGCTAGTCAACTCGTCGAGTCACAGTCGTTACTCAATGCGCCCGACTAACGAACGAATCTGGACCTTACGCC
This sequence comes from Hypercompe scribonia, assembly GCA_949316085.1. Classification (NCBI taxonomy): domain Eukaryota; kingdom Metazoa; phylum Arthropoda; class Insecta; order Lepidoptera; family Erebidae; genus Hypercompe; species Hypercompe scribonia. The sequence continues at coordinate 2,800,700 of OX438984.1, read as the reverse complement.
GATGTATTTAGATAGGTCAAGATTGATGTAAAAATGCTAGTATATTTAAAAAATCTGCGATTTTAACACGTATTCCGTCGTTATAAGGTCTTGTTTAAGGAGTTATTCCCATTGATCGAGGACAAATTAGAAAGTCAACATTTATAAATATTGGTTAAATTGCCTTCCGAAAGCGTGACGTCATTATGAACTAGTCCATAGTTACGTAACAATAATGAGAATTGATTCCTAAATAATCTTTGGACGATTATGGACCTTATTTTAAAGTCAATAAGTCGCAAGCTATTTTTGTTCTCGTTGTATGTAATTAAGCGAGAGATAGATGTTTGTAAATGTTTCAGATTTATCGCTTAAAATGTACATATTTAGCGCAACAGTGTGTTCATTATTGGTCAAGAATCTACGGTTTATGTAGTCCATTATGAGTCTGTAGCGATAGGATTACAGCATTACGTCGTGACAGAGACATTAGTCCAGGGATGGACTGCGATAGGCTGACTACAAACGTGAAAGAAAATGATTAGTAGACGCATTCAGCTAATTAAACCGACAGCAAATTAAGTAAGATAGTGGTGAAACTCAGAGGTCAACCGAATAAATAGCAATTGGAAGGTTTACAATTATTTTATTATTAATTAACCTCATAGCGACAGTAACATCCAGAGAAAATATAAAAATTGCTTTAGGACGGGAGGACGAAACCATAGGTTATAATTGCTATACCATATGTGATGTGAACTTTTATCGTAAACCAATATAAAATAATACTTCGAGGCATATTTTCCCTTGTAACAAACATATGCTATTCAAGATTAAGCTTTATTGTCAAGCCACTAGCATCTTAAATTCTTTGCATTTCGAAAAGTAACTATTTGGTGCCTTGATATTACTTTTACCATATATTATTGATAAGACCTCTTAAAGGTTTAAGAGTGATTTTAAGTCTGTAATATAAACTCCATCCAGGGGTTATAACCCGTAATAATTGGACACAAAGTCTCGCCGAGACGAATAATGGACACAAGTCTCGCCGAGACGAAAAATGGACACAAGTCTCACCGAGACGAATAATGGACACACGTGTAGCGGTTACTTAGAACAAGTTATATGACGAACAAGGCTAACGTCCGCAGCCATCATGGAGTATTAGATAAAATAGATTTAATATATTCATCTTACATTAAGACGTACATAAATAAGTGTATATATATACGTGTCTATATAAAACTTTATTTTTATAAGTTCCCTGTAACAGGAATTGATAAACAAAAATGTATATTCCATTCTAATTATTAATAGTTATATTTTTATAGTCGTCGTTGTATGGTGTGACCAGACAGTGTATGAGGCATTCATTACTAACTAGGCCATTCCACTTAACACTTTAGACGAAAGCTGTACTCCTAGTTTGAAAATTCTGAAGGTTTTATTTTAAAACTTCGAGTGAAACAGTTTAATGTAAAAGTGAACGAGTGTTTCGCAATTAATTTAAAATCACATACATCTTGCCGCTACTTGCAATCAATGTTGTACTAGAGACACAAATAAATGTACGAAACTAGAGAAAAACTTAACCAAATTGTCACTCCAGTTTGAAGACCCTTTATACCCCCTATTATACATATACAGACTGACTGGTGAGATACCTTCAATATTTGAGGACGTGATAGTATGCGAACATATATCATGAAATAAAATAACATAAAAACGAAATATTAAATAAGTTCTTAGTAAACTTTGTACACAGTACACCGAGAGCCCAGTATTTAACTGCGCAATACTTGGACACCGCGCGGCCCCACGTGTCTATCAACACAGAATACAAGAACTTAGGGAGTATAATATTCAAATTTCACTTATTTTTAGAGACACTTCGATAAAAAATAAGCATCTATTTTTTTTATATCAAGTTAACGAGAATCGAGTACCGAGTACTCTCCATAAGTATTGAAGGTATCTCACCAGTCGTACTGTATATATATATAATATAAAATAATTATTTTTATTACCCTTGACTAATTGTAATCAATCACAAACATATTTATTTCGACGCACATTTTTCAATCGTTACATACTGAAAATACTTAAAAGTTTAGAGAAAAAAGACCTCAATATTAGACACTGTTGTAGCAAAAATATGTAAAATCTCAACTTTTGATGTGCCAGATTGAACTTTATTATCAGGAAATAAAGTTCATAAATTAATTTTGTAGTTTTCAAAAAACCACATGGAATCCACTTATAAGTTATTATATGATTAAAAAAATCTTGCGTCTTGGTAAATTTAGTGTTTACTAAATAATTAGTTTAAACTATACCTTTGCTTACACTCATATATATATTTACTATATAGTATACTATTTACTATATATTATCACTTTTTCGTATCATTATTGCGTCAGTCCAAACAATCAGCCTCAAAAAGAAGTATACATTAACAAAGTTACTTTAAAGTGTTTCTTTTTACGGTTGACTGTACAAACCCCATAGCTTTAATAATATATACAAAAACTATAATATCGTGATTTAAAAAGCTGTACTATTAAAATTGTTAAAGAGTCCATGCTTTAGATAAAAAGGCGGGTTATCACAGAAAAAACAAAAGAGAACTTGATTAAACTAGATTTGTTAATCGCATTACTTAATCTATGGGATTTATTGTTATTGATTATTCGTTATTTTATCTGATAAATATCAAATACAGTAATACATCCTCATAAAAAGTTGTTGCGTCACACCATTGCATATGACAAAATTGTTGATACGTTCATAAAAGCAAGATCGAGCTACAATATACACATACAGTACACATAACTGTTGCTAACTGCACCACACTACAGTCCTAACCAATCAGGAGCCAAGGTTTCGTACGAAACGATAATTTCTTGGATTCTGATTGGTCAAGGATAGGCTTGATAGATGCGTCACTATTTTCTTAACGCGAATAGACTAATGTGTAGCGTGATCACTTTAGGCGTATTGAAACCAAATTTTACTTTAATTGTTGTAAATATGGCAGCTACACGCTTCCCTAGTGTGATTTTTGCTATTCACGAACGACCGTTACCATTCTAGAAACTTCGATGTAAATATATTTACATATATTTGCATAGAAAATATTAAGTCGTGTTTTCTTAACATAAATAAAAATATAAACGAGTCCGTGGATTGTAAAAAAAAAATACATTGTTACTATTTTAATATTTATTTCCCTGTAATTGTAATTATTGTTTAATATTCGTACAGCTATTATCGAACTGATATCGTTATATACTTTATTAATGTCAATCCGTATGTTATTTTACTAATATTGATGAACAGATACGGTGGGTCGGTTGAATACAATGTATTCAGTTTATTGTCTTTGGGCTAACGTTGCGCTCCTCAAATATTGTAAGTTTTGTGACATCATTTTACACTACTACATTGTTAGAATTCTTTTGTGTCAACTTGCTCAGCACAAGCACGCAAGCTGTCATGCAACTCTGTCTGATGTGTGCTCATTCCAAAAATGAGGGTAGATTATTGCATGTGTGAAAGGGCGAGAGAATATCGTCATGTCAGTTACAATTGAATTTGGATTGAAATCAATAGGCTAGATGACACCTTAGTCGAATTAGTTACTTTTTATCATCTGTCAAAACGACAATTTTGTATGAAAAATGTGCTAAATACAAAATTGTGACGTCACTGTTTTAGACTACTCAATTGAACAATATATTTGATTGAAATTCGTAATAACAATAACAAAAAGCTATGTTAATTGTATTTGCCGAGATGTTTCGCGATATTAGTTTTAATGAAGTGGACATTGGTATTTATTTATGATAGTCATCTACCCAATTCTGAATCTACTTAAGTAGTCGAAATCCATCTCCACTTATAAAAAATGTATTTGGTAAGTTCGAAATTCAAATCTATTAAAGTGAACCTTTTGTTGTCTTTGTAAGGACGCTCAACGTTAGCCAGGATGAATATAATTGCACAAGTCTTCGGTAAACATTACAAAATTATACTAATGATACTTGATTTTCTAACACTTTCCTAAATATTGATTATTGAAATGTAAAACTGTACTCAAATGGTGCCAGTATAGTTATTTACCAACTTTGTATTAAATACAAAAATACAGTGGCGCCATCTGAAAAAGTTTCAATAAAAATAGTAATTAGTATTTATCCATACTGTTCTATTTTTAAATTGCATATAGAAGTGACTCTTACATAGTATATTGACTTCTAAATCAACAGCATAAGGTAGAAATTTATATGGATTAAATCTTGTTACGTACGTCTTTTTTTTTATATATAGTTGGTTACTTATGGATATAATTCAGTATGTTATGTAAGATAAAGCTTCTATAGCGACGAGTAGTGAGACTGCACACAAACCTGACTTAATATAGAGATACACTCCTATTGTATGTGGACGAATCGCGGCTGATTATTTTGATATTATGCAAAGTTAATATATCACACTGTTTAATGTTCTTGTTACCTTATTACAATGTAGAAACTACGCGTTTTACCTTCGTTCATCACTAGACACGTGTTTTCAGCTATCATCATCATTTTATGTGTAAATTAAATTATTTTTTAGATTGTTACCTAGTTACTTATTGTCCTCAAAATCCAACATTTTTGGAATATATAAAGCTTTAGTTAATATAGCCTCATAGAAAACCGAACCGTTTCCTTGCTTTCACTGAGTGAGTGAATGAGATCCACTCCTCTAACGAACTGTCAAAGAGCGGCAACACACATGGTTCTCGAGTTGCAGGTGTGCCTGAGCAGTGGTAGTTCGATGCAAATTGTATGGCGGCTCTGAAGTTAGCTGCGAAAGTAGGTGTGCGCAGGTACAGTTAACTCGAAACTATTTAGATAATATATACCTGTACTTATTTTATAGCTACAACATCAAATAGAAGGAGAATTTCTGAGATAACGGTTGGGGCAAATAAAATATGATTTTAAATGTTTACTGAATTATATTAACATTTCTCGGGCCTGTCGGCGTAGAACAATGTGCACGAGATATGTTTATCGGCATAGCAATGTGTAATCGTACAAAAATATATTATATCTAAAACACGAAACTATAACATTCAATAACAAAACAAGTAACTCGAATGACCACAAACAAGAATATGCGTGCACCTTTGCACGTGCTCGCATATTCTCACGCATTCTTTACGGACGCGTCTTACTCACACAAGGTAGATGTGGCATGGGTCGAGTCCTCTCCTCTCCGTGATCCCTACGCCCCGCTGATACCTAACACTGTTCTGCGCACCGAAACGCACAATGTTCCAAGCCGCCATTTGTTTGCATCGGAGTCCCTTATCATCTTGTGACTCGTATTAAAAAGTACTAACCTAAGGTGGAAACACCGGGTTTAGTGATCAATGTAGGCATCGAACGCGGGTGTTGTTGTTACATTAGACTTATCGTAAGTAATAACTTTATACTATTTAGAAGGAAATATTTGTGTAATTTATAAGTTTACGAACTGTTATAGTACTAATACTTACCTCTCGTTAGATTTCTATGAACGAGCGGTGTGAATATAGGTACAAAGGTACAAGGGTGATGTATAATATAAAAGCATTAAGAAATAGTCCAAAAAAAAAACATTGCGTCGCAATTTTCGTGCGCTAAACTCTATATAGTACACATTAGTGCTATAAATAATTTATATTATTAAATATTATTTTTTTAAACGAGTAACCCTGTAATAATCTGTTCAAGCTCACAACTTTACTACAAAATGAGAGAGAGAATTACTTTTTCTTCGCATTACTTGATATAAATGTCTAGGTATGAGAATAAGCAATTTTTAATTTTTGCTTGCTTTTTGGCTGCAAATATTTGGCACTCTTAGACAAATTTGATTACTTGCAATGCGACAACGTTCCTATTTCTTCAGTTTCTTTAGACAACAGGTATTGTTGTCATCGACTGACGCCCATTATTGTGCCATTTCTATCACTCCCTTCGTAAAAATGTCATTGTATCAAAAATAATCAGTGTAAGAATATAGCCCAGTGCAAGATTGTATGTAAATGATTTGTACCAAATTATGTTAGTGTACCTGACAAGGTTAGACATGAAATGTTCAAATATGAGGAATAAACAAGTTACGAAATTTCATTGTTTTATTGCAACCTTTTTAAATTAGTTTTTGTTCGCGTCGATATTGGTTCAAGCAAGTATTCCGGCACAAATGAGCTGGTTCGATTGGAATAATGTCAACGGCAATTTTGACAGCCACGCTGATTTGAGCATGAACGGGCCGGCTCGACCGGGGCAGTACTACCCTCCCACAGAAGATCAACCTAAAGTGACAACATCCGTGCTGTCGTGTTTCGTTGGTGAGTGCGATACCGGAGGCCCATTGTTGCAGGGGTGACAGTTGTCGTAGTAAGTGTGTGCAAGTGAGGCGTAAAAAAGCATCTTAGTAGGCCGCCATAGTGTGGGTCACCATACTACATTGTCAGCATCCGCAATGACTATGGTGACTACAACTTTTGGATTCTATTCATGCTTTTCATCAGGCCGAGTAGAGTCACTTTGACAGGCTATCAAATTAAAAAACGGCCTCGTAGAAATCTGGAAAATCCTTTCATTGCTTGAAATCAAAAATAATGTAATCTTGTAATATAGTTTGTCTGGAATTTATAGCTGGAATTGCAGGCATTGTATATTTGAGAAAATTGAATAAGGTTATTAGAGCATAAACCTCTAGTACCCCTGATTCTAGGAGTTGAATACACTTGGATCGGGAAATGGCCGACCCCGAGCGAAGAATAAGTCGTTGGCGGTGAACCGCTGACTGAACTGCGGGCCTACAGAGAGTGGGGGAACTCTGATGGCAGACTAATTCCTTTGGTAAAGGATGATATAGCGGCTTGATCGCATCAAGGTGTAATCCAAAGGAATTTTTTCACGCCATCAACAAAAAAAAATAATTGAACTCAAAGGGTCTATGGGCGGTGGTAACCACTTTCTTTCAGGCGATCTTTTTACTTCTTTGCCTCTATACCAAAAGGAACGGTTTCCTTCTTTTTTTGTTAAACTATAAAAAAATCATATTCCTGCGTTCACGAAACTGACTTGAAGTAGCTGTTTTAAATCAATAAAATAACTTATAAAAACTTGTCTTTTAATCGTTAACTTATAAAATATAAGCACAAATAAAGTTTAACTAGTAGAAGACAGTGGTATTCAGAACTTGCTATAACTTTGGCTATAGGTATACTTCAGATAAATGTTCAACACATCAATTTCTAATATCTAACAAGTTCACACAGAACAATACAAGCTATAGGATAGACATGTATGACCACAAAGAGCTGACAGAAGTTTAAAAATCCATAAAAAAAAATATCATACACATTACATACATAATATATTATAATACTGGTTTACTCGCTTATAATGGTGGCGTAGAAAATACACATTAGGAATAGACGCTGATAACTTTTAATTGAGTATAGCTTCAAAACCGCTTTATGGAAACGTTCACAAGGCATTATGAAAAAATGAGCAGTATTTTAGAGGTACCCTTATAGGGATGTATAAATATCGAAAAGTCACTATACTTCATTTGCGTTAAGAAAACAGTGACGCATCCATCAAGCCACGCCCCCTGTCCAATCAAATTCCAAGTTGTTTTACACGAAAACTTGGAACCTGATTGGTGTTGTTAACGTCGATAGGCTATAAATTCATTGCTGTAAGAACAATATTCTTGTAAACAGTAATCACAAGAATATTGAGAAGCCTAAACATTACAAAGAGTATCGAATAGGTAGCTACAAGTTGCAAGAACCACAAGACTTAGGCAACCACAGAATATGCAAATAAAAAGATAAATCTACGCTACAGATAACATTAATACATTCAACAAATGGATAACCAGGAAGGGTGTGTATCTCGGGCCATTGACTTGAACCCAGCAACGCATATAACAAAAGCGAACTTGACAGTTCGCAATTAGATTCTGAAACAATATTCATAAATAAACTTAGATATGCTATGCTCATAATTTAAACAATTATATTCTTCTAAAAATACAACAATTTCGACAGCAAGGTGATGTGTCTATTACGCGGGTTTGGAGTCTTCGCTTGCTTGTTCTGCATTCAATCTTCGAATTCTCGCTAAGTGCTTTTTCGCAATCTGGATACGGTGGAGCAGCATAGTTCGCTCCCAGCTCCATACAGACCAACGCTGTTAAATGTTCATTATATTAGCTATTTAAATTCGTTTCATAAAGTCTCAATCTAGGAAACTAAAAGAAATCTGCTTTAACTATTCTGCTTCTCTCAGTGCAGAAAATGGTCAAACCAATGAAGTTTTCCTGGTTGCCTGGCAGAAATTGCTTGCATTGAATTGAAAGTGATAAGGCTGCCATTTGTAACGTGGTCACTCAACTGATATGCTCTTGTATATAACCTATAATAATTTTAGTTATTCTATTCTATTCTATTTTATGTGTAAGTATATGCGCCGAAAGTATATTTCTACAGCCCTTAGTTAAATAATTGTTCTTTATTGAATAGGAGCAAGAGTTGCTATCGCTATTACTGTATCCTCATTAAGTGAGTTTTCTGTACACTTGTAAGTAGTTTTACTACATCTGTATCAGAAGTAATACAGATGTGTTAAAGTTGTAGGGTACCAGCAAAAAACTATAATTAACATGGGAGATATATCCCTGCTCAATATAGCCTACCTATCCCGTCGAGTCTCACAGTAGAGCTATTTAAGAATACCATCAATATAATACCACGATACTTGTGCTTCGGAAGCCGTGAGCACAGGAATGTTTATTCAACTGAAAACCTAAAACGTTTAACAAATTTAGGTAATGAGTTGCACATTATTAAATGAAAAATATCTCGTCTGCTGCTCTATTTATTATCTGTCTCGAAGATATCTACTTGAACAAAAGTGTTCATTGTACTTAAACCCTAAAGTAACTACAAGTGTTTATAGATAATCTTCACAATATGGTATACAATAAACTTTTTACAGTTACCATTTTTTAGGAAAACGTCGAAAAACAAGCACCACTATCAATTCACCACGAGGTGTCGGTATTTCATCATCATCATGATGAAAATTAATCAAATAACAATTAACTTTTAAAAATATCAGATTTAATATGTTTAAATGATGATAAATTGTAGTAAATCGTATTCTTTACTTCTCAAGTATTTTTTACCATTTTAGTATAAACTCGACGACATCAACCTTCGAGCCGCAACCGTTCACCAAGTTGTGCTATTCAACCCTCAAGGAAATACAACAATCACCCATTCTTCTAATTATAAACAGAAATAAATTAATACCTATTGTGAGTCATGGTAAGCGAGTATACTCACACCTGTGACCTGTTTAGGAGGAGAGGGGGGAGGGGGGTCTAGGTATGTTTGAGGCCGGTTATAAGGGTGGGGAGTTTTGACATATACTACGGATAGTCACTAAGGGGAAGGAAGAGGCAAAACATAGGTCACTTAGTATAGGCAGGTGTTTTCTTTTAAGCCTGCTGAGAAACACAAAAATAAAACATGCAACATCAACGAACCATATTTATTCACGCATCATGGAATAAGTTATACAACAAACATATAATATCTCATACACAAATCAAAATCTCTACCGTTATGTTATTACACAACAAAATATGGTCAGCCCTCGTCACGAATGTTTTAGTATGTAGCTGGATATGTCTAGTAACTGCCAGCGTTATACTCTAATCTTTTATCTTTGTCTTTCAATCATTAAATACTCTTTGGAAGAAAGAGATAACAATGTCTTGTTATTTGGATACTTAAAGTACCAAGTGTCATACTAAGTTACATCTATTGTTTCAAACCGACCAACTAAAATGACTCTGTGAGATTTAGAAGTTAAAATTTTTAGTTATTAAATAAAAATAAAGATTTTCGAGATAGAATATACAATACTATATTTTTATTATTTATCAATTTCATTATAATCAATTTCAAACCAAAGTAAACCTAAATATTATATTAACGTGACGGTATTTAATGTAAAAAAAAAAGAAAACATAATATATAAAAGTGGACAATGTCAAAATAATATAATAATAAGATACACTACAGTTACTGACATTCGAAGTTTCAGACCATTCTATAGATAAAATTCTAAAAATCAATACTAAATGCATAAGTGGATATGTAGTACACATATTGAAACTACAGATGTGGTGTTTAGTGACTTGAGTCATCCTTAGCGTGCTCAGTGTACCCCAAGCTCAAAGCTTATTAACTATTGACGATATAATATTAAAATAATAGGAACAAGTCTCAACAAGTCACTAACAAGCCACGCGACAAGCTAAACAACATAGCATATAATGATAAAACAATTGTAACAGCCAACACCAATGTACCAAAACCAACTAACAATCTCTCCAATTAGACTCTAATACCTTGTTTTGGAATATATCTAACAAAGTTTATACATCTTTCCAATATCAATATTGATATCAATATATAATTTAAAACTAAAACAAATCGTTTTTCTCACAACTCAATCATAAAATTCATTCGAAATCAGTGAGTCAATCCATTGTACAACTGTAGACAGATAATCAAGGCAATTGGCTCAAACGTTGGTACTTGGATGTTGGCGGTTGGGCGCATGGCTGTGTGTGGTGCGGTCGCGCGTCCGACCCGCCGTCAGCGTCAGTTGTCATCCTCGTCATTCTCAAACATCTCGTTGTATTCGCGCGAATGTTCGAAATCTTTGAGGTCCTGAACAAAAGAGATGGTACTATGAGAATGATTAAGAATACAACTTTGGCAGCGACTACTGGAGTAGGTGAATACAAAGTACTATATACAGGCTAAGTGCATCAGTAAAAAGAGATAATTAACAAATAAAAACTAAAGACGATGGTAAATCGCAAAAATTATTTCAAATATTATTACTGCACACTATTAATGCTTTCAAAAACATCTATTTAGAATAATAAAGTGACACAGAAATGTAACACAAATTATAAATTTAAAAAATTAAAATATAACTGCTTTGTCAAAAGCATTATGAGCTGCAATATATATTTTTAATTAGAAAGTAGGATATCATGCAACAAAAAATTGACATACATACATATACACATACGTACATTTGTATATACATACATATGCACATACACATACACACATATGAGTACATGGTAATGGTCAATGCATGTGCGACTACTATCGCGTTAAGTCCTGTAAACCTAACTAAATAGGTAAGTACACTGCATTATTCTGCAGTGCACTGCAAATGCAGTGTATTAACATTAATATTTTACTCATGAGTTGCAGGTCTCAATACAGAAGTATAGCTTATGGCTAGTTAGTTAGACCGTGTGCTGTGTATCTACTACCACTGCTCCTTTGTAAATTAGGCTATAAGGTTTATAGTTGGATCAGACAGCGGGCAGGGTGGGCTGAGATTTTACAAGAGAGACCGGAGGCCCATTGATGCAGGGGTGACAGTTATCGTGGTAACTGTGTAAACCTTACACTGTCATGCCTTTTACGTCCCCATCTCACAAGGCAGCCATAGTGTGGGTCACCATACTGCATTGTCTACATTTGCAATGAGTATGATGACCACAACTCTTGGATTCTATTCATGCTTTCCATCAGGCAGAGTAGAGTCACTTTGGCAGGCTCTGAATATAGAAAAAAAAAAGTAATACATTCTAGTTATTTGAAACAGCTTATTATATATCTAGCTATTTGCGAGCAGTGGCAACGAATATCGGGGGATTTTTTTCTTTATTACTTGTTACTGTGACTTATGTCTTGTCTGAGTATGATCAGGCTTGTTAGTCTAATAGTTGATGATCCTGACTGTTAACATCCAGGACAAATCTTTATGTGATGAACATTATCACTTGTTCTGTTCCTGGGTGTAATAATAATAATACTCGTATGTAAATATGTTCACCAGCAGTCTAGTTGCCATAGACAACCATTGCCTAGTTTGGGATCAAACGGCCGTGTGTGAGATGTTATGATATTATTATTTGGAATATTGATCTCACGATTTCAAACCCGTAATACTTTTAAATTTTGTTCTTTGTATAAATTCTATTGATACCAATAATACGGTATTAGCGAATCTAATCCATGTAGTAATAATAAAATACCTAAGTGTGCAGACTTACGTTTATAACTTTTCATTAAAAAATAAATACCTTATCTGCAACTGCACAATTATTTCTTGAACTCTGATAAAAATACATGTTTTTTATTTACCTGGAACATTCCATTGGCGACAGCATATCCCGTCATGGCTATTGCAGCGAATAATGCCGCTAAGATCTTGTTGCGAGTCTGGTTCGGGAAGTTGGCAGCCTCGCGTTCTGACTGTGTGCCCGTTGACTGTGTCTTTGCATTTTGTTTGTTGTACTCTGAAAGTAGAGGTCAGGCTTAATTCTTAGCTTATTAGCTTGCAGCTTCACTAGTGTGATTATTTTTTATTTCTAACTGAAAATGTTGCCACACACCGTTTATGTCTTATTTTATCCTTTTAGGGTTAAACTTTTCAAATATTATTATAATTTGTGTTTTTTTACAACAAAAAGCATCGGCTAGCAAAACTTGAAGTTTATAGCCTCAGTCATTTAGGCTCTGTGCAAGTGAATCATTCTGTCAGGCCAAGTAACTATAGTTATTTATATATGTGACTGCGTCCGTGGCGCAATGGTAGCGTCTGACTGCTGTGCTTGAGGTCTTGGGTTCGCTTCCCGAGTAGAATCAAATGTTTGCATGATCTGCAACTACTTGTTTCGAAGTTTGGATGATTTACATGTATGTATTTACAAAAAAAAAGAATGTATGTATTTATATCAGTTGCCTGGTATCCATAGTACAAGCTCTGCTTAGTTTGAAACTAGATGGCGTTTAATTACATATTTTTAGCGTTCGTCCTTTCTAAAAGTATAAACGGCTAATAGGGTTGGCCCACATTATATCATGAAACAAAATTATACTTGCAATTTTACGCCTCTACATACCCCATCTTAGATACAAGCGCGAACATAAGTTTGCTTGTAAACTAAAAACTGAATGCTGCAACATTCAAGTGGTTTTATCTATATGCAGGATGACGCAACAATAAGCTTGCCTTGTGAATGATGATGTGAGTTTGTCACAGTAGTAATCATTAACCATTTTATAGCAAAAAGGGGATGTTTGGAAATGTCAATGGAATTAAATACTTTATTGGTAGTTTCTTTGACATTGAACTTAATTAATTAAAGTCTTAGCTAAATAATATTTAATTTCACTGTTAAGAATAACAAAAAGTATTATAGAATGAATACAACTATGAGAAAAAAAGGGAATTGTCTTTTTGTTATCATTTTAACTTTGTAATGACTAAAATACAGTAAAACCCACTGAATATATATATAATCATATTTTTATTTATTATCGAATAATCATACCTTATATAATCTCCCACATAACATGCTGTATTAATTCAGTCCCTGCAACTTGGGGCATGTTTTCATACTCAATGTTATCACAACGCTTACTACGATTTTATCCATCCTGTTTAATACACGATCTGTAAACTACGCAGGGATATCGGAGTGCACAAACATAGGTGCACTCTCTGTTCTGTGTACAGGGATTAAGATCCTAAACCCTAAAACTATTTCTAAACTCCAAGTTGTTACGAATTTCTGTAATCAGTAAAACTTAATAATACTTTTTGACTTGATTCGGGAATTGAACCTAAGACCTCTTGAAACTGCTAGCCCAATGAGGCTATTTCACCGTGTACTACAATAGTATAATGGTAATATTTTATTACTCACCATCTGTAACATGTCTAAAGTTTTTCTGATTAATTCTCGCAACAAACCTTGTCAAGTTAGCAATGCCTTTGACAAAGTTAGATAACGTAGGGTTGGGGAATGGTGCTTTGACAAGAGGCGCCAAGTATGCAAAGACTGTGGCGTCAAATGAGGATGGACGGTTTCCAAAAAAGTATTCACTTTCACCCAGCCTATCTGATAAGGTTTTGAGACACTTCTCTGCTTCACTGTACAGCTGAAATAATAATCAATAAGTCAATTAAAGCTACTTTTGTTATGGTATAAATTTATAGGTATTATTTACGTCTTTAAAACACACATTGATGCAAGGATGACAGTTGTCATGGTAAGAGTGTGCAATACAAGGCTACGATGACTGTCATGTCTTTTATGTCCCCAAGTGAGGCATAAAAAAACATCGTAATAGGCCACCATAGTGTGGGTCACCATACAGCATTGTCAGCATTCGCAATGAGTATAGTGACTACAACTTTTGGATTCTATTCATGCTTTCCATCAAGCAGAGTAGAATCACTTTGGTAGGCTATTAAAATAAAAAAATAAAAAAATTAAAACATGTTTTTTTATGATAATAAGAGCAAATGAGCAGATATCCCAGAATGAGGGAGATTGGGCTAAAGAACATCTATCAACTAGTGAAAAATAACCAAAGAATCAGTCACCACCAGTTTTCTATAATATCAAGGTATATACATATATGTGTGTGTAAAAATTGAAAGGGAGGAGGTCAAATACACAATAAATAGGAAGTTTTATTAGTACAAGATAATTTTTTACCACAGTAATATATAAATATAAGTAATACTCACAGTTCTTTCAACTTCCCTTAAATCTGTATGTTCTCCATACAAAGCATCAATCATTTCCTTAGCTGCATTCTGATATCTTGATGGATAATAGAAATTAAACGGAATAGATAAAGCTTTAGCATATGTTGGTCTGGTTAAATCACAATAATTCTTCTCGTCTATCCACCATGCATACTGGTATGCGGGATATAGTTTTTCACCTAAATATTGTGTAAATGCACTCGCTTCAGCTGCTTGTTTTGTGTTTAAATGAACATCTGTGCTGTAATGCTGTAAGAAAAAAGTAGGTTAAGTTTTCTGCTAAAAAAATTATATAAATTTAGCAAAGAGGTGTCAATTTTTTCTCTAAGATGTTAACACATAACTTTTAATTTAGAATAATTGAAAAAATGAACGTACCAAAGATTTCAAATGTTCTACAACCTCTTCGAAATTTGTGAGCAGTTTTCGACCGTCTCTCATTACAGGCAGTCTACCTTTTGGAGTGAAAAATGGATTGTTTGCTTCTCGTACTCGCACTGGTACTCCAATAAACTTCATATACGTCTATGGAGAAAACAAGACAAAATTATGAAAATATACCGGCACAAGATATTATTCGAGGTTAATTTTAAAAAACTCACTAAAACTTTAAGGCATTCTAAATCGATAGACGCGAGTCCCCATTCCCCTCGCCAAATATCCAATTCTATACTAGCCATGGCTTAGTGAAATCTTTTAAAAATAATTCTATCAATTTTTCTAACATCGATCAAATGACATGACAGCTAAATGCTTATCTTTAAATTTTGTTCGTTGGGTTGCCATGTTGTGATGGTTGTTAAATCGATTGAACTTTCAGTACCTCCTACTTAAAAGAAAGATTCGAGACTGAGTAACCACACCAACTACGTGAAAAGGAAAGAAAAAAATGTAAAACATGGTATTTCTGCGAGACTGTTTATCACTCCTATCGAGCTGCTTCATTTGTACCGAAACGTTGCTTTCTCACTGTATGATTGCAGATTAAAAACCTAAATTGAAAATGAAAGTCTGTAAGAGAGCGATTGCAATAAGAGGAAAAGATAAAGAGTGAGAAGAATTATATCATATACGGCACACGAAAATGTTAAATCATTTTGGATTTATACCAGGACTGGGACCATTAATTTTTTTATGGCGTAGGAGGCAAACAAGCAGACACGTCACCTGATGTTAAATGACTACTGAAGTTGCAGGTGTCTATTGGAGAATGAACACCTGCAACTTCAGTATCATAAGTGTATTAACACCCTTTGGTTTGTTTGAGCCTCGATAGCCTTTACCCTAGTTGAAAATCGAATCCACGGTTTCTGGCGTAACAGTCAGGGTAAATAATCACTAGACAAGGCAGTTATTAATAGACACATGGAATTAAGTGAGCTTTATAGTAATACATTTTATAAAAAAATGAATGGTGTCGTGGGACACCAGGTAGGAACGAAGTTCCTTCGGATAATGTGGAATCGACACAATTTGCAAAAAAAATCGTGCTCAATTTTATGTAGGTTTTCTTGATTTTTCTCTTAAATTTTGCTGATTAGTTTTTATTTAAGTACAAGAAAGTATTTAGGAAATTCAGTATTTTAGGAAATAAAATAATAAATTCCTTAAAATAAAAAAAACATCGTAATTCAAATTTCAACTGAAATAACAAAAAAAACATGACGCGCTTTCGCGCCTGCGCACGTCTCATTTAACGGTTTTATTCCACGCGCTTTTTTCCACAGATTTATTCCACAGATTTATTCAACGCACTTTTTCCACGGATTTTTTCTTACGGTTTTACTATCACATTTTTTTCAGTTCGGTCCCGCAGCGAAATCCCTATCCCCTCCAAGCCTGCCGTAAGGAACTTCGTTCCAAAAATTTTTAGATATATTTACAAATGAAATCTGTGGAAATTACACTTATTAAATATTTTTTTGCAAAATTACAAGTCTTGCTGGCAACACTTTTTGTTAAAAATACCGAATAAACATTTTTGTCCGTTCTGATACATGCTAATAATAGCCACTGTAAATTTGTATTATCTCGCCTGGAAACTAGTAGAAAGTTGTTGTCATTGAATGATTGTTTTATATTGCATCAGAAATACTGTAAACGGATTTTAGAGTGTATAATTCAGAAAAAACAAAGTGGAGGAACTGTATTAAACGAAGACATATTTTGTTTTTAATTATTGCTCTGTAGTTCAAAAGGCCGAGCCGGCTATTTGATAAAAATGTCGTTCCAGTGGACTTTTATTGCGACATACCTTTATTTTGAAGTCGCGGTGGTCATACTTATGATACTGCCGATATTTAGTCCGAGAAGATGGAATCAATTCTTCAAATCACGACTTTTTGCTTTGATTCAACAACATGCTGCAGTGTATTTCTATGTGTTATTAGGAGTTCTCAGTCTATTCCTGATGGATGCCATTCGTGAAATGAGAAAGTATTCGCATAATGTGAACGGTCTACCGCACACACACCTCACGAACGAAATGAAAGGAAATGTAAAACTTTTCAGAGCGCAAAGGAATTTCTATATTACAGGCTTTGCGATATTCTTAGCTTTCGTGATACGTAGACTCGTCACTATGCTTATAATTCAAGATGAATTAAGCACGAAGGCTGAAAAAATAATAAAAGAGGCCGAAGCTACTGTAAAACTAGCTAAGACTACTGTTTTAGTTAATACTTTGAATGCTTCTGAACAAAATTATGAGGATATTAAAGAAAAATTGGAGTTGAAGGAAGATTTGCTAAGGGCAGAGCAGAGTAGGATTAAAGAGTTGGAAGAGGAGATTCTAATCTGGAAAACTAAGTATGAGGAAGCAACTGCTGCAACTAGTGTAAGGAAGGGTGATGAGTAAGAATGAATGTTTTTCTTGTACAAGAATAAGTACTTAAGTAAGGTTTTAATATTGTATAACAAGTGTGCTATTAACAACAAAATTGGTGATAGTTGTTAGGACAGATCCTTTTTATATCATTATGCTAGCAGTAAAAAAATTAAAATACTATTAGTGCCATGAAGTGGATGTCTCAATTAGGTTTATTTTTTCACTAGACATGACAAAAAAGTACAGCGATGTTCATAAATCATATTGGTGAAGGAATAGATAGTACGTCTAAAGTTACTTTTCTTATAAGTCACTAAAAATTAAATTAACGGAGAATGTTGTATTGTAACATTTTGTCAACATTGTAGTTGATGTATAAGAAACCTATTTTATTTTCTTAAATTTTTTTTTATGAAAAGAAATAGATTTCACTGGTATATTCTTTTTTCGTGATGTATAAGAAAAGTTAGACTATCAAGTAACATAATTATAAGCACACAAATTACACAATAGATCAATAGAAGTAGTCTTATTTATTAATCTATTGTATAACCTATGTTCTTATTAATTAATATTCAAACTCGATACAATATATTTAAAATAATTAAATTATATTTTTTTAATCTGTGATTAATGTATTTATAAAACTTTGGTGCTTTTCAGAATGTTAATGTTAAATTGCTAATATAATATAATAATATAATAAAATGCTAGTCTTATAATATAAGTATAATATTAATGTTTGTAGCAAAGTTCTGAGAAAAAAGATTTAAATTGACTTGAGTATTTATGAACAACTTTATTATCTCTTAAGGATTTATACTTAATATTATTAGGTGAAGAAACAATTATAAATATTGAACATCGTAATAGAAGTATAGCAATAATAAAAATGAAAGGTAACTTGCTACAAATTAGAAAGCGGCAATCTTTTAAACGAGTAAACTCTTAACATAAAAATATATCTATGGTAATATTTTAATGCACTTGTAAATATATATCTTACATACATACTTTATTTTTAAACCTACTTAAAATACTGGCAGCGCATTCTACTGCAACTCTAAGCGTTATAGGTTTGATTGTTACTGAGTGTAAACTTTTGTATCTATGAATATATCTATTAAGATTGATCTGGGTCTTTCTAAGCATGTTTATCCATGTTCTGAAATATCTAAAGCATACTGTGTTAGTGATGCTAAATTTGAATCTTAGTAGAGCTGTGTATGGTGATCAGGTCAGGTTACTGGGACACCAGAGAACTAACATGTATTGTCAGTAGTATATTTACTCTTTTGGGCAGTCAATGCAATCTATATGGAATTATGTTTCACTAAATGGATTGGATTACAATTGTTGTGTCTGTCTTTTATTTGTTCCGGTTATCATTTGAAATGGCTGGACTGATTTTGACAGGACTTTCAGTGGCAGATAACTAGTGTTATAAGGAGTTACTTTCATTTAAAAAAAAGAAGAGGTTGCGCGAAAACAAAATTAAGATGCAGACGATGTTACGGTGGTCAGCTAGATGTATATATTTTATGTCAATAATATCTAATCCGTGAAGATTTTTGGATATCACAAATTTACCATTTTATGCCGACCTGTTTTCGTTACATTATTTACATTTAAAGATTTTATCATTGAATTATTCTATTAATCAAACAAATTGTAATAATTACTAATGTCAAATTAGTATTTAGTGAAATCAAGTTAGTCTATAATAAAAATTACAACAGCACACATGACAAGAAAAAACAGACAATGTAGTCTACCAAATATTGCATAACAGAAACAGCAATCTAAGCCTGCTCTTGAACCAGATTACTCCAATAAATCTGATTATTTTAACTTCCAAAGAATTGTTACACCTGACGATCATTGGCTCTCATGCAATTTTATCTTAAGTTATTCTATGAATACTAAATGATGTCTGCTCTGCATTTTTATACTATTTATAAATTAATAAAACTATAAAAAATATTTGTATTTGAATGCCGTGGTTTAGTTCTTGGAATGAAGTGTGGTGGTGATCAGAACATTACAAAGGATGCTAGCTACCTAAATATTGAAATGCAGTTCAATTTAGGAGGTACAATTTAAATTTAATTTCTAAGGAGAGGCCTATGTCCAGCAGTGGACTGCTAAAAACTGTTGACGGTTTTAATTAAAATGGCTGTGTCCCATGAGTGTCGTAAAAGACGAATAAGAAAGTAAACTCTGCAAGGCAAACTCACTGCAAAGAGAAGGAAACCTTGAAAAAAACTATACCAACCTGTTTGGTCAGCATGGTATAGTAGGCCAAAACCTTTCTAAGTCTATCAAGCAGTGGTGTTAAAGGCTGTTGATGATTGATGATGATGATCAATTTGTTGTCCTAGCTCTTTCTTTGTGACTTTGTGGTCAGCAAAATTGCAAATCATATAAATTTTGCGAAATTGATATCAATTATTTCAAAGTAATTCAGGTTACATCAACAAACACTACAATCTGATATAACAAAAACAGGTTTATTGCAAAAAAGACTTAATAGCTTATTTTGGGTACTTTCAACCTTATGTCTGGCTATGGCTGTTGTCTCCATCTTATTTTAGGCTCAGTATGGCTTATTGTGTTATTCTTATTTGGTTCAATTCCGATGCACTGCACAACCCGAAACCTCAGTACGGGGACAGTCCGATGGGATTACGATTATTGAATTTATTTAGAACTAGCTTACCCCACGAACTCTGTTCCGCCTTATAGTCAATAAATAAGCAGATTTTTTTTTACTTAAACCCGTTCTAACTGGATAAAAAGTATCCTATGACCGTCCCCTGGTTCTAAGCTACCTCCCCACCAATTTTCAGCTAAATCCGTTCTTCCGTTCTTGAGTTATAAGTGGTGTAACTAACACCACTTTCTTTTATAAATATATATAGATTTAAGTTGTGTCATACAGCATTTGAAAAAGGGGAAAACCAATGGAATTGGTAATCTGTCTATGTACCTATCTTTATGCTTCATAAACTTAAAAAAATACGTTTATTTTGTAGATACATAAATATCAAATTCCGAAACCAATAATTTACAGATCATACAAACATTTAGTCCGACACGGAAATCGAACCCAAGACTTGAGTACAGCAGTCGCATTCGCTACCACTGTACGACTGAGGTAGCCAAAACAGTTTTTATTGATTTATTGAGTAAGTATTCTTTCTCACGTCTCACGAATGTCAATGTGGAAGTGTGGTAAGGTACAGTTAGTAAATTAAAAAAATTGAAATCTAAATTTGATAAGATGACCAATACATTTATGCCTAGAGTATAATACTCGATTTTAGAACTGTGCAATAAAGAATATAAAAATACTAAATATACTCTGTGGAAAAAAGATCTTCCTGAAATCATATAACCATATTTTTGAATACTGGGCAGAAACAAAAAGGTACTTAGCCTCAATTTAAGTATGCCTTTGTACCTAGATCCGTACCATCACTTCTAATATTTAGTATTCGAATAAACCATAAAATGAGAGAATAAATAGTCCACCTCTATGAGAGATGATACCGGGACGTATCACACTCTTCTTTCTTTGAGAGTAGATCTTAGAACTAAATGACGGTGGCAAGATACAACAGCTCCCTAAGTTTGAGTCTTTGCCATCAAGTTTTGGGGGATTGTTTTCGATTTTGTAAATGTATTGTTGTGATCATCGGTGTTTAAAAACTTTTTCCGTCGTCACAATAAACTAAGTGAGTTGAAAGTTTGTATTTGCGTTTGTTTGTGGCATATTAAAGCTTCTAAACGGCTGCGCTATTTTATCTTGTTCAATAAATTACTTGATCAATAATACTCTTATTTATAATTCAAAATCTGAAGATATTTTGGAAGATCATTAGCTTTGGAGTTCAATTGAAGCCCTTAAAATTCACCTCTATTTTCTGACAGGTGCTAAGTCAGTTATGTCATATAAGACACTGACATATATTATGTATGACAATTGATGTCATTTATGTACATATAATACTTGCTAAGCAAAATATTGAGATATCAAAAAAAATAATTCTTTCTATTAGGTAAACTACTATTTGCAAACTGTAAAATATATTAAACTGTGCAGTAATAATATGCATGTGTAATTTTAATAGTAAGTGGTGATTAGGGACCCGTTATAAAGGGTACCGTTACGTATTATATATGAATGTAAGAATTTTTAATAGAGTTAACCATCAGGTAAGCTATTCGTTTTATTTTAAAACTACATAAAAATACTAATATCATTCCGCTTACGTGCTTACAAGAAATATTTCTAGACTTCCTAGTTTCTAGTTAACGTTTGTTTTTGTATACACGGTTTAGTTTTGGAACTATCTGATTGAAAAACTATTTGAGTTGGGAGAAGGTTATAGACTACGTAGTCATCCCGCTACAACCCTTAAAAGATGAGCAGTGAGCATCATGTAGGTGACACAGAGAATGGTTACTGTTTGTGTACAACTCTAATGTTTTCTTTATTATGTATAAAATCAAAAGAATTATAAACCATAAAGAACAAGTAAATATATTTTCTTTATATATAATTAATATTCAACACGATATCTCACCTATTACACTTATGTTGCTTTTTCAGGCAATTCGAATACCTAATTTTTTTTATATGTTATTTAACTTGTCTATTAATCTTTAAATTAAATAAAAATGAGTTTGCAAAAAGATTAAAAAATATATATATATTTCAGAATAAAGAAAGTGGCGGAATGTACTCAGAGTGGAGTTCCCTGCCACTGGAGGGGGGTGGCCAGGGTGTGCTAGGAGCTGTGGGGGGTCGTGATGTGGTACTGGCTATTGTCAAGCAGTTGGCATCACATGAGCCCAGTCCACTCACTTCTGATGCGGAGGTATGTTTTATATCATGTATTCAAAATGTGCTTTTTAGAATAACAGAAAATATATATTTGAAAATCTATCCTGTTTTATGTAATCAAATACCTAAACATGATAAAATGACCAAATGGTAGGGGCAGGTATTAGTAGAGATAGTATCACTAAAAAAATGGACAATTTGAATCCCACTCCACACAAATAATTGTGTGTGGGATCGTGTATATGGTCTTTGTCTAGATGTAATTTATCTATAATATATATGTTTTAAGAAAAATATAAGTGTTTATCAGTATCTGGTTGCCATAGTACAGGCTCTGTGAGTTTAGAATCAGACGGCCGTGTGAGAGATATGGGAGAGGTTATTATTAATATATTTTGAATGATGGTAAAGGTTTCTTAAAGTTGTTACTATATATTTTTTAAGGTAGCATTGTTAAATTATTGTATGTGATAATAGCCAGGATAAACAATTATAATAGTTGTGTTTGTTAATAGTAGAGGAAACTAAAACCATTGTTTTATTGTCTGTAGAGAACAATAATTTATACGAATAGGTTGTTGATAGCCCTTCGTCCTTATTGGGAACCTATATTGGAAACTAATTTCTGAAGCAGAATTATTTTTCGTTTGCGGAAAACTGGTTTCCAACAAAGAAAAATACCAATTTCAGTAAATGTAATAGAAAAAATTGTAAAAATCAGCCCAGTATAATTTTATATATAAAAATTAACAACTATTCATTATTCTTACTTAAAATTGGGAATATCTGAACCAATTTGGTTAATTTTACAATACTTTTGAAGAATAAAAAAAAGTATTTACAAACGAATTTTTATTTTCTAACACAAAGTATGTGCATTCCTTGGATTAAGGCAATTCTGCAAAACATATTATAGAAATTAAACATGAGTTACTGGCCACAATTTTTTGCGCTTCTCTGTTTAGATATGTTCCTATTTTTAAAGATGTATACCTATTTTTACTTCATGTATTTGGTTCAGTATCATATGTTCAGTCGCTTATTATATTTCCACCTCCAAGACACTTATTTCATAACTTAGTTTGTTTTTGGATCACTGCTATTGATACTTGCGTGCAGGAGGTAAAATGGCAGGCATGTAGACGGGATCAGTCTCATAAAAAAGACGGTTTTTCTAAAAAAAAACAAATTGTATTTAGTACAGTGGTTTTAGATTTATAAAAAAAATTGTTTTGAAAAACAAATGTATGGGTATTGAGAAATTTAATTTGACTAAATTTGGAAAGATTTACAAACTACATAAGGAAAAATATGTCAATCCTTTGTGGGAGTGTTGCTAGTTTTAAAATATTCTGTCTTCATTTAGTAAACAATTTAGTGTATGAGAACTTTTTTACGTTTAGATTAGAAGACATGCGCTCTCGAACTAAAGTGTTTGTTTCTTCCTTCCTGTACAAAGTAGTCAAAACCTGGAACTCATGACCAACGCACGAGTTTCCCTCCCACTACCATCCCGGTACCTTTAAGCGTGGCGTGAAAAAGCAACGCAATAGGCCCCTATAGTGTGGATCACCATAATGCGTTGTCTTCATTTACAATGAGTGTGGTAACCACAAATTTAGAAAATAAAAATACATATATATTAAAATAACAGTTTGGTGACTAGGAATTTCTTAGGAATGAATGCAGAATAAACTTCAGTATTTTCGTGTTTTTAAATTACCAATACTGAGCTCTAAGCATCTTTATTTTCTTAGTTTCCACTATATAAAATTTTGCTATCTAGTGGCAAATTTATTTACTTATATTTTAAAAAAACACAAAGATGCGTCTACAAGTATTTAAATAAATTAAGATTAAAATTATTTACAAAAGAAAGATTTTGTTATTCATAGCATTCAAATGCACATTTAAGTAGCTTTTATACTATAAAGTATAACACTACATCCTTATAAATGTATATCCACATATACACTACATCCTTATGTCTTCTTTGTAACATGAAAGTATACCGATTTGTGATTTTCGACAACTTGTGCACAGTACGAATAGTTGTAGGATGACAACTTTAAACCACGCCCACTGTGATGACGTGAGGACCCTGTTTCAATAACGGTGCACAGTCGTTTAGGCATTCTCCTCTTACTATAGTATTTACTCCGAGATACAAACACTCAGGACTTTTAGCCACGAAGTGGTAGACAGAGCATTGTTAAGCGTCCACATTTTGGCAATTATAATTACATACATATAGATAAAATAAAAAAATGAAAAATATTTGTCTTTAATCGATAATAATTTAGCGCTCAAGTAATTATTATTTCTTATTAACTTTTAATTAACCATCACTAATCTGTGGATCATTACGGAAAAACTAATTGAAGCTTATAAAATTTTCTTAATAAATTGTCTTAATTTTGTCTTAACCTCAGTTTTTAATCTTATACCGTGCAGGTGGAATGGGTTCTAGAAGTTACCCGCTTCGGTCTTTCCTTACCCCTTCAAGAACACGAAGCTCTTCGTGACTGCGTCCGAGTATGCTGCGCGTGGCTAGCTCCCTTGCTGCCCCCTACTCCGCCGGCAATGCCACCACCACCAGCCATCCCACCACCTGTCGTACAAGCACCACATAAGTACGCCAGGAAGATACTGAGACATTTACAGAATCTCTTTGTACCTAGACCCAATGAAAGTAAGTTATATTACAATAACATATTTGTAGTGTTGAAGTGTCAATATGCTAGCGTTCATCAACTGGCTAGTCAAAACTCCAGCGACAGTTCTGGGTAAATATAAATCTTGGAGTAGCTTACCTCAGCTAGTCAATTTTAAGCTATCAATACCTTCTCTTCTTTCGACATTAAAGTTTCCAATTTTTTCAAAGATTAATGGATATAAAGAGATGGGCTTCTCATTTTTCATGTTTGTCAATAATTTGAGGGAATATTTAAACTATGATGCTCTAAACTAACTTCTGATCATTCTCTTCCTGCTCATGCCCTATATTAATGAGGTCATGGTAACGTGTTATGTTCTGTGAAGAGTTTTGATGGATTCCTTTGATATTACAGTTATCAAAAATTTCAGATTATGTAAAGGAAGAAGATAAACTGTTTTTAGGCAAATAGATAGTATCCTCAGGGCAGCCTCGGACCGAAAACAGGAGTCACACAGTAGTAGTTTAAAGAAGCCAGGGTCAGAACTGATTCCTAGCACTGTCTCATTTCACCAGTTCTTTCAATTTTCAATAAGTTTTTGTTGATTTTGCAATTCAATTGTATAAACAGAGTGCAACAGATGACATTGACATTTTGCAAAAACTGTTGCCTAATAACTTCAAAATGATTTCGAACTTTAATTTAAAAGAATAATTGTTCAAAAGTATTTTATTACTTTTTGCAAGCTCTCACATTTATATACCAAATGGAATTGGGTGAGTTCTGCCGGCATGTTCAGAATTTACGCATCTTCTTTTATTTTCATTTTGTCGTCTTGTCTTTGATATATCATATTATTATTATTTTGCTTTATAAATAGGTTCTGATTATGATATAACCTTTGCGTATCGCACGGTATCACTGCTGTATTCTCACTAAGAGGTTTGATGCATAGATCACAAGAAATAAATGTCAATTTAAGTGAGTTTGTTATATTAATTTAATATGACTATAGCTAGTTTTTAGCTAGTTTTTAGGATATTTTTTTTATCACGGTTTATTTGGCACGATTCTATACAAAGACAATTTAATTTATAATAGAAAATATTGTTAATAAAATTAATATGGTCAAGATTGGACGACCAGGATGTTTTTTTTAATAATCTCATCAGCCTCATCAATGGCCTTTAATAGTTCAATGCTGGATATGGATCTCTCATTAGAAATGAAGTTTTGACCTACTATAAAACGCTGACCTGATGTGTTGTTATAGACATTGCTTCAAGTTTGCCTTCTTTTTGGAGCGATGTTGTCTTGCATAATTTACTTCTTTAATCGCCTCTTACGGCACCCATGGTATGAATAGGGATGTTGACACTCTGAATTCTGAATAAACCACCACAGGGAAAAATTAATACGTAACTGTTGGTCATGTAATGTTTTTTTTTTTTAATTTACGTGTACGGATCTAGCTGCCATAGATAAGTTTAAGGCATTGTATGTCTTAGATAAAGGTGGTGGCTGTGACAATAACCTTATATATTTTAGATCAGGACAAACCGATATAATTATACGAGCAAATACGAGCTCGTATGAGCACTGGATACTTGAATGAAATAACGAAAATAAAAATAATATATGCTATTTACTTCTGATAAATAAAGAACCTACATACCGAGGTCTGTATAAATTGGACTATGATGATGATATACTCGGAGACCAGACAACTGCGCAGGAGATATTATAGGGTACAAGTGTGTGTACAAATACAGGTACACTCTCTGTTCCCTCACTCTCACAATCCGATGGGACGGCTATCCGACACTATCGAATAAAGATCAGATGCAGAACCGACGAAGGCTTTGCATGCTTTCTGAGGCACGGGGGTTAAAATCCCAACTTCTAAGCTTCAGGTTGTTATTAAATATTCCTGTAACCAGAAAAATTCAATAACACTTTTTGACCCGACTCGGGAATCGAACCCTCTTGATCGGCAGTTAACCGCTAAACAAACTGAAATATACTTTAGATGTTTTGATTTCTATTATTATTACAAAAGGTGGTGATCTTATCAGCAAGCAAGCAGTTCTTTGTCACCGTGTCCTCCGGCTAGCCCGGGCTCTGGCGGACGGTGGGGCTCTAGGCGCTAGAGAATGGAGGTCGTTGCTCTTGCTACTGCTGGCCGCCGCCTCAGCGTTACTATCACCTCCCGCTCCTCACCACTCAGCGGCTGAACAGCTTTGTGAGCGAGTGTTGTGTGTGCTGTTCGAAGTTTGGATATTGGCATGTCACAGGTTGGTTCAATTTTTTTAGTATTTAGGCACGAATGTGTTGTAGTGGGATGGTTAATAACATATAAAAAAAGCTTTAAAATCCAATACATAGAGGCTTTCAAATAAAAAAAAAATGAAATATGTGGGAAAGTATATAGATTCTGTTATTTCAAAT
The DNA here is from genome assembly GCA_949316085.1 of Hypercompe scribonia. Classification (NCBI taxonomy): domain Eukaryota; kingdom Metazoa; phylum Arthropoda; class Insecta; order Lepidoptera; family Erebidae; genus Hypercompe; species Hypercompe scribonia. The sequence continues at coordinate 2,773,211 of OX438984.1, read as the reverse complement.
ATGATAGTATATTTCAAAAAAATGTATACAAACATTTTTTTTCTGTAATAATAAACACCTAACAATGCTTATCTATAATTAATAGCAATATTAAGTGAGATATTAATCACCCCTTGAAAAGATTTTACACAGTTTCACGTTAGAATATTTTAAAAATAAGAAACTTGAAATCATAGCCTTGTACGTAATGTGTTTTTAATATGTACGTCACTCGTGCAGATGCTTTCCATCCCCGCCCCTGTGGCGTACATTGCGCGAGCAGTGTATACGCTGGCGCCACCGCGCGCCTCTCACCGAGCAGTGGACGCGCGCCTCGCTCTGCCTCACTGCCAGGTTATTGAAGCATATGTATGGTCCACTCTTTCCCGTCATGCCTATTAGTAAGTTTGACTAAATATAATAAGTACTTAGCTTTAATGTAATGTAAGCCTAAACGTTAAATTATTATTATTGTTTTTTACTTCTGCAAATTTTGTAAATTTTGTCAAGTTTATTTAGAATAACAACATAAAGTCACGCCTACTCCCCAGAGGGGTAAGCAAAGACGATTGATTACCACTTACTCCGGTCCTTATACACATCTACGTGTATTAAATTTATTTCACTACCTTTTTCGTGAAGGAAAACATCGAAGGATTACATCAGAATAATACCCCTCTAGACAATTACTATGTATCTTTTGTTCGAGAACCTAATTTAACAAGTAAACGAATAATTTAATAGTACCTAAATACGACATATCATACGACATATAAATGTAAATTATCTATAGCTCACATAACAAATGGGGTACTGTCATGAATATGAGGTACTGACACATTCGTTTGCAAAACTACTGCCAATTAATATGCAGCAAAATAGTATAGGTACCAGTATAATACCTTGTGGTACTCCACCGTATTCACTCACTGCGTTGAAACTATTTTCTGTGTACACGGTCTTTATGCATAAGTTTAACTTGAATTATATATCTTGTATACGATTATGTGGAATCGTATTCTTAATACCAGTAAATTTATCTTCGTCTTCATTTCTTTTATGAATCTCTCCTCACTTTATGATCTTAGTGAAGCCTTTGACACTATTGATAAAGATATACATGATTTGTTCTTTTAGATATAAATAATATAGAGTAAATGATATTGGCATTTTAAAAGCTTTTTTTCATATATTAACATGCCTTTTACTTTAACAGGTGAAGAAGATGCGAACTTGATCCCGGCCGATATGAGTGCAGAAGCTGTGATGCAGAGTTGGTACCGCATACTACATACCATTGGCAACCCAGTGGACCTGTGCCGTCCACATGTCATCAGTCAAACGCCGGACTTCTTACAGGTCTGACAGATGCTTGTTCATCATCGGCAGCCTTTAACAGTCCACTTTTGATCAGAGGCCTCTCCTTAGAAAGGAGGTTTTGGCATACTACGTCACACTGGCTAGATGACTTGTTACAATTTTTTCTTTCCATTAACAGAACTACAGAGTTCTACATAATTTGCTCCCTATGTCGAATCTTACTACACCCACAGGTTGAATAAGGGTGGTGACACTCCATCATCTCATGGAAAAGTCTAGGTTAGATGTGAAGACATTATAGCATTATATGGACTACCATTTTTTTCCCATTAGTATTCAATCACTCAAGAAGAAGGTACACGAGATCCAAGCCAGCATCCATGTCTGCAAGCATTACCATCCATCTTCCACAAAGCCATGAAGGGCATTGCAGCGCATGTTGACGCTTTTCTCGGTATGTATCATATGTGTGGGTCTAGTTTTGTGTGAATATGTGTTTAGAGTAGTGCATAGAGAGTTTTGAGGTTCTAAATTATACTTAACTGGGTCTAATTGACTAGAGGGCGCCACTCGCAACTGAGACGTCTATCCCAACTTCTGAACTTTTTGCTTTTGATTGCGATTTTTACACTTGATTATAAATTATTTTCCTGTATCCAGCCTTTTTTACTTTTTGTGTGTCGTTGATAAAGAAAAAATGGTGTTACGTACTGCGTAGTAGTGGTACGTACCTCGTTCGTTCGAACATCTACGTAAAAAGTATCATAGTGGCTTCATTTAGTAATTAATGTTTACTAATTTCTGAGTATACTATAAACAATATGCAGTGATTTTTTTGTGACCACGCATTTTATAACAACTTTAAAGAAAATAGGTTTTAATAAATAAATAGACACGTTAACGCCATTTTCTCTTAAATTAGCGACAAACAATATTAACTAATCAGGTGTTTCATTTTCGAGTGCAGTGTGTAAACTGATTTTTTAAAACACTGTTTTCTGTTTGCACTATTTCTCTAGTTTAGTGTATGGTATAAGCTGGACACGATTACATGAATGCTCTATCTTTTTTTCTAAATCCAAGCGATAAATAAAAATAGTTTTCATTTTTCCTTCTTACTTTAATTTTAAGAATTCATTGATACATATTATCAATGAAATTTTAAAATTAAATTACGTTGGGAATTTAACTCTTTTACTATGTTTTGTTAAAAAGTATATTAAATATACAAATAAAAATAATAAATAAAATACAAAGAACTGACTAAAATATAGAAGAAAAAAACTAGAAAAACAATTACATTCCTTGAAGGGGTGAACATATACCTATATCAAGTCACCTTTCAAACAAAAAAATATTTCCATCCGTGCACAAATACACAGAAACACAAGTAACATTAAACAACATCAACTTAAGTTTGGGTAAATGAGTTTTATTTACTACAAAGGAAAAAAATACACGAAGAGCAGTTGCTCTTAGTTTATTTTTTTGTGTAATTTTTTCTTTTCTTTAGTGAAAACGGTTCTTAAGTCATCATAATTGTTTTTACTTATCCCCAGAGTTTTCACTTCCCACAAGTATAATGACTAGTATAAAATAATGACACTTTATTGATTATTAGTAAAGCATAAAATTTCGCCACATAAATTTATACCCAACTCGAATAGTGTGTGCGTATTAACCAACTTTCTTTATATTAGGCTGTAGTTTGTGATGATTAATACAAAGTATATCAATAGCTTATATTAATTATCACAAACTACAAAGAACACACAAACAAACAAATTAAAACAACATTATAATGGTACACCTACATCTGCACTTCCTAAAGCGCAAGGATTGAACGTGCACCCAGCGTGCGACGCATGTACGCAAACGTAATTATAAAATTCTCTAAACCGTACCTAACTAAATAATATCTTACTTCTGCCGTATTATTTGGTTTTAGTTAGATTTCTTTATTTTGTATTAGTATAATACTATTTTTATTATAATATTTAAGCGTTTTATTATATTTTTCTTTTTTTTGTATTTGTCAAATATAGGCTACAGGTCCGTTGGCTACGTTAGATGTTAATGCATTACTAGTTATGATTAGCAGCACATACTGCACGGCTATTCACAAAACAATCATTTGTTTGGGATTTCAAAATTTATTTACACATTTAATTTAGGGATAAAGTACAGGTCTAAGAAAATTATTCTGATTAAGTTTAGAATTTAGATATATTTATGATTGCAACATATGTTGCAATCAATGCAAGTTAAGTTCCTTATTTATATCGGCTTTTAAATATCAATTCATTTTCTTCTCTTTTTAGTAAATATTAAAAAAAAGAATTAAGAATTTACTTTTCACAAAAGAGATAGTAGCAAAGTTCCTGTTGCCGTGTAATATTTTAACTAAAATAATGAAGTTTCAGTTACGACATGTGCCGTCTGTAGTTCATCTCTGACTTGTACTTTTACCTAAATATATTGTTTATAAGATATCACCTTAAAATCACATCACAAAACTGTTAGGTTCACCCTTCCAAGTATGATTAGTGTATAATAAGTAGCACACTTGACGGTTGGGGGCTGGGCTCAGGGCGCGGGTCAGAGCGGTGGTGGGTGCGTGCAGGGGCGGGGGCGGGGGCCGGTGACGTCACGGAAGACGGCGAGACCACGCCGCCTGCGCACCGCCGCCTCGCCAAGTCCTTCAGCGTGTCCGCCTCGCGCCCCAGGGACAAGCTGCCGGAGAGAAGTAAGGAGCATTCGTGGCACTCGATCCACACCATTCGACTTTATTATTAGGTCTTCCTCTTTATGTTTTAGAATACATGTAAATAAACCAATCGCGTATATGAAGAGGAGCAGACATCGTACGTGTACGCATACGCACGAATATACGTATACATATGTTTCTAATATTAAGTACAGTTCAATTGTGTGAATCGAATTTGTCTATCTTTAAATAGTTAAGTAAAATCAGATATTTAAACCAACTGGTTTACTTGTTATAATAGGAAGAAAATATCATTACATTTATAAATAGTTAGGATAGAATGGGTCGAAGTAGTAAACTGACAAATGGCGGCGGAATAGAAGAAAAAAACTGATCCCAAATAAAAATGCTAAGACCAAAATAATTTTATAAAAAAAAAGTAATTAATTCTCTATTTGAAAAAACTGATAATATTGCTATATGGCCAACAAAATTGGTTAGTTCATAGATGTATTCAAACATTTTTGATTGAATTAAATTGCACTCGTCTTCGTATAACTTTTGATTTTGTGTAATACTTAAGTTTTTGTTGTCTTTGAACAAAATCATTAATGACGATTGACAGCACGGTTACCCACGTTTAAGCGGTCGCCACGCCGCTCTACTGCGCTGAGTATTGTGGGTCCAAACCCCACACAGGACAATACTTTGTGTGATCAACAAATTGTTGTTCTGAGGCTGGATGTTCTTTGTGTCCGTTTCCTGTATGTTTGTAAAGTCCAATGCAACACAGGATTTATTCATAGTGCGGGCGTTGTCTTAAAAGAAAAAAAAATGATACGAAGATATTTACTTGTAATAATCATTTACAAAATTGAGGTGTTTGAGGTCATTTGGTCCCGGGTTGGACCAAATGTTTGTATGATCAGCAAATATTTATTTCAGAGTTCGGGTATTTTTTATGTATTATATGGATGTATTCACAAAAAAAGAAGTATAAATGTATTTATATCAGTTGTTTAGTACCCATAGTAGAAGCTCTGCTTAGTTTGAAACTAGATGGCGTTGTGTGTCAGCTGTCTGAAACATTATATTATATTGTATTGACGGTAGACGCAAGCTAAATAATATAAATGCAAGTAAAAATTAAATCCCGGCAATATTTTTACTATTTTTGTAAGTAAAATAATGTCAGTTGGTTTATTATTGACTTTTGTAGCATTGTGAGATTTTTGTGTATTCTTCAGTTTATCTATATTGTAGTTATAAAAATTTTAAGATATAATGGCATTGTTTACATCTCACATTATAGGTATAAAAGAGAAACGCTTAGCTTAACCACACTCTTCAATACTTTGCACTTGTATTTTAGTACAACCTTTGATTATTGGGTGAGTTTTTTTTAATGGGCTGTTTGAATCCTTTGGCTTGCATTTCTTTTTTTTTGAAACTTTTCCGTGTACATTGGTATTCTTTTGAAATTGATCCTTAAATGCTTGCTGTTAAGAATCAAATTTGATGGTTTTGTTTTTCATTAGTACCTATGGTTAGAAAGGTTGCTGATTACTTGAAAGTATCATCTAAAGTATGTTTCGAATTCACAAGATACTCGATTATATTTCGATATTAATATTTCTGAAATTACTAATGTCTTTATTTGTTAGTGGCCAGTAGCGAAATGGCATATACGAGTGAAATCGAATAAAAATACCATAAAGTGTTCCATTTATAAGTGAGTCTATGGCCAATTATTTTATAGTGATGTACCGGATCATTGCATTATTTGAATTTCGATTGTCGAACACGAATCTTAAGTTTTTTCTTAGCTTATGCTTATCTGCGACCTTGAAATGACAATTGACATTCTGACTCATTGATATGATGTGTTTCGTTTCGCACAGCGCGTGATTTGTAGATAACTATTTTATTATGCATATTAAGAAAAGAAAATATTTTTTTTTTATACAGATGAAAGTAATAAAAAAACGAAAATAGGTAACATAAAACACTTTAACTGTGCAAAAATGAACACAATTCAGCATTGTGTCAGACGAAAGCCGGACGTTGGTTTTCAATTCGGTCAAAGCGACGCTATACATAAAGTTATTATCACTGGATGAATAATATACATAATAACTACCATAAAATTAATTAAATAAACTAAAAAGAGCAAGCACACACAATATTATAACATAACTTACCATGTTTGAATGTTGCGGGGACCGCTCAGCATTAACGAGTTGAGCTCAAAACGACGCATCTTGACATCGTTTTACATAACAAATACTTAATACGCAAAGCAACAGATACAAATACGTATCTTTTTCATCTTAGACTATCGGTTACGAATACCCGGCATGTCACTGGTCCTACAAAAGAAGCCTCCCTAATCTAAGAATTGTTTTTTTAAAAACATCTTCAAAAGTCTTTCTGTAATAAGGGTGTTGATATTAGTCAAAAATTTATACGTTTCATAAGGACTAGCGGGCCGTTTAATAATTAAAAATTTAAAAAAAAAAAAAAAAAAACAACGCGAGTTAGGTTGTGAGCGAGGGCGAGAGGGTTTTTAATAAGACAAGTGTTCGGCTTGAAGAGTGGATTGAGACTAACTTTATTTATGAAACCATTTCTTAAAGTTCAAACAGTATTCTTATTGATATGTATTGAAGACAAAGAGCTAATTGTTATAGTGTTTAGTCTGCGGCTTATCATCTAAGTGGTGGTTCATGACGGATGCCAAGATTAACTTTATTTATAAAACAATACAGTATTCTGATTATGCGTTGGAGACAAGGGGCTAGTTGTTCTATTGTTTCCAGGGCGTCTGTGGCTTATCAGCTAAGTGGTCGTTCATGACTGATGCTATTGTAGGGCGTCACGTATATGACGACATAACTCCTCCCCCCTTAAGACGGAGGCGGCACGAAGGCTGCGAAGGCTAAAGTTCAACGGCTTCCGGTTGTGCAGCCGAGATTTTCGCCGATCTAGTTTTCCACCAGAATTTGTAGACTGCAATTCCTATTCCTGTTGCTGTTATTATGAAGTAAAGTGCAATTGATAACCAGCTGGGGGTGCTTGGAATAATGGTTAAGTTTTCGCTTGTATTCTTTAATTCTTCTGTTTGTTGCAGCGCACTTTTCAGGTTATCTAGTTCTATGTTTTCTAGTTTTATCTTTGATTTGTTGTATAATATTGTTATTGTAGCTTGCAGTGGCGTAGGTGCAGTTAGGCGGATCTTCGTGTTGTATTAGTTGAGCTATGCAGTCCGTAGAGTGCAGTAAGGGTTGCCATTCTAAGTGTTTGCAGATGACGTTGTCCCCGGTGATGTATGTGTATGGCTCGTGAGGGTAGGCAAACTCATTATTTCCCAAGATTAGGATGGGGTTGCTAGGTATAAGTACTGTGTTGTTATTATTAGGGATAGAATATAGGTGTAATAGGTTGTAAGGATGTTCGGTAACAATTGGTATGTCCAGTATGAAGTTAAGGGTTTGATTGGTGTTATAAGCTTTAACAGTGATTGCTTTTTCCCATAGATGGATACTATCCATGTTAGGGTTAAAGGCTAGGTATATATCTACTGTGGCATTTACTTTTAATTTAATTGTATTATAATTGCTACATATATTCATCATACAATCCTACCGACAGTTAGGTTGTGAGCGAGGGCGAGAGGGTTTTTAATAAGACAAGTGTTCGGCTTGAAGAGTGGATTGAGACTAACTTTATTTATGAAACCATTTCTTAAAGTTCAAACAGTATTCTTATTGATATGTATTGAAGACAAAGAGCTAATTGTTATAGTGTTTAGTCTGCGGCTTATCATCTAAGTGGTGGTTCATGACGGATGCCAAGATTAACTTTATTTATAAAACAATACAGTATTCTGATTATGCGTTGGAGACAAGGGGCTAGTTGTTCTATTGTTTCCAGGGCGTCTGTGGCTTATCAGCTAAGTGGTCGTTCATGACTGATGCTATTGTAGGGCGTCACGTATATGACGACATAACTCCTCCCCCCTTAAGACGGAGGCGGCACGAAGGCTGCGAAGGCTGAAGTTCAACGGCTTCCGGTTGTGCAGCCGAGATTTTCGCCGATCTAGTTTTCCACCAGAATTTGTAGACTGCAATTCCTATTCCTGTTGCTGTTATTATGAAGTAAAGTGCAATTGATAACCAGCTGGGGGTGCTTGGAATAATGGTTAAGTTTTCGCTTGTATTCTTTAATTCTTCTGTTTGTTGCAGCGCACTTTTCAGGTTATCTAGTTCTATGTTTTCTAGTTTTATCTTTGATTTGTTGTATAATATTGTTATTGTAGCTTGCAGTGGCGTAGGTGCAGTTAGGCGGATCTTCGTGTTGTATTAGTTGAGCTATGCAGTCCGTAGAGTGCAGTAAGGGTTGCCATTCTAAGTGTTTGCAGATGACGTTGTCCCCGGTGATGTATGTGTATGGCTCGTGAGGGTAGGCAAACTCATTATTTCCCAAGATTAGGATGGGGTTGCTAGGTATAAGTACTGTGTTGTTATTATTAGGGATAGAATATAGGTGTAATAGGTTGTAAGGATGTTCGGTAACAATTGGTATGTCCAGTATGAAGTTAAGGGTTTGATTGGTGTTATAAGCTTTAACAGTGATTGCTTTTTCCCATAGATGGATACTATCCATGTTAGGGTTAAAGGCTAGGTATATATCTACTGTGGCATTTACTTTTAATTTAATTGTATTATAATTGCTACATATATCTAAATATATCTGTCTTATTTTCGTAATGTTATAATTACGGCTATGTTGGGTGATTTCGTTCGCATGTGTCAGGTGTCTTTGGTAAGTCTAATAGGTCACGAATGTCTATGTTCTCTAGGTTTGGGTCTAATAATGGGATGTGGACTAATTGATCTGTATTTTGTGTTCTGTGTTTGTTTTTAATTAAACAAGTGATAGACGGATCGTCCATATTGTGAATTAAGTTAAGTGCATCTTGTACACCTTCAATATAAAAATATAAGGTCCTCCTGTTCCCATCATAACTGGGTAACTGGGTGGAGAACGTGGAGAAATCGGTGGTTACCGATTTTTCGTCTATGAAAGATTTTTCAATTAGTACCTTCTTTTCACTTGTCATTTTTAACTACAGTGATACGAATGGTAACAACGAAAGAAAATTCTTTTCTAAGTACCGTATTGCATTAAAAAAAAATAATGCTATAACGGTTTTTTACGATACTGGATACACCAAATGTTATGGGGATGTCCAGGAAATCGTTTAAGGAGTCTCGGGAGTAGTAGAGTTTTATACTTACCCCACGAGCATTGCCGATTTGTAGGCTGAGATGGAGGTGAGTCTTCGTTTCTTCAGCTGGTCAGCTTGTCTGCCTCTGCTTTGCACTACGCTCACTGTAGATTCTTTTATTCGCGAACGCGGACGCTTAGCAAAGGTATTCTCTGCAGCAGGAACCGACAGTATCGCGACGAACCGACTGCGCCAGTTAGGTTGTGAGCGAGGGCGAGAGGGTTTTTAATAAGACAAGTGTTCGGCTTGAAGAGTGGATTGAGACTAACTTTATTTATGAAACCATTTCTTAAAGTTCAAACAGTATTCTTATTGATATGTATTGAAGACAAAGAGCTAATTGTTATAGTGTTTAGTCTGCGGCTTATCATCTAAGTGGTGGTTCATGACGGATGCCAAGATTAACTTTATTTATAAAACAATACAGTATTCTGATTATGCGTTGGAGACAAGGGGCTAGTTGTTCTATTGTTTCCAGGGCGTCTGTGGCTTATCAGCTAAGTGGTCGTTCATGACTGATGCTATTGTAGGGCGTCACGTATATGACGACATAACTCGCGTTGTAGTTTACTTCTCAAGAGTGTCTTAAATGGTGACTAATTTCAAGTGACTATTAGTTAATATCATGTTGCTCTCAGAGTTGTATATGATAATAATAATAATATCTATTAACGCCAGAATTAGATACAATTTTTCTCATATAATAGCATTTACGTAGTCAAGTAGTACGTAGTAGTCAACTCATGGTAAGATTAAACTTGTGTTGTGAATACCAGAAATCAGTATCAATATCAAACAAATATATTTACTTTGATCAATGATGAAATCAAATTAGTGTTGTAACGGTACTTGAACAGTTTTTTTGTAAATTAGCGAAAAAAAATTGACATCAAATAAAGGCATCGTTATAAAATGAAAGTAATTTGTCAATATCCATACTGAGTATTCAGCAACATTGTAACCAATTTATTTATTTTAACCTGTAAATAGCTTCTATGTTTACTTTGTATTTCGTAGCATAAATCAATATGCCTCGTTGATTAGTTTAACTATTCTAATGACAAGTAATATGTGTAACAAATATAGGTACTCCACGCACTTCGCTGATCGGACTCACGAGCAGTCGCCCTCCCAGTGTGGTACCGACTACACCTCCCAACTCCATATCGTCACAAGGTCAGTTTTACAACCTATTATAAATATACGTAAAAAAAAAAACCAGTATTGTCCCATACGTCTGTGTTTTTGTTTTATATAAATAATTGAATTAGAATCAATCAAGACATGTTACGTATATTGTAAACGATAATATTGCTAAAAACGCTGTTAAAGAGCCCGTATTTTAGCGATTTCTTATATTTTTACAGCTTATTTGTTTATCTTTTATCTTAAAAGTGGTGTATACGAATAGTATTTATCATTTTAAAAGAAATAAAAGCTAAAAGACTGAGAAATATTGCAGAAAAGTGGGAGAAAAGACATGTTGAAACAGGTCTATCGTGTTGATTACTGTTATAAGGATATTCTCAAGCCATGTTTTTGACGTCCCACGTCAAAAGTCATTTAATTATATTCAAAAAAAATATCTTTACTAATCACTTTTATTTCAGAACCACTTGAATACTAATTATTTCTAATATTTACTAATGTTGTAATGCAAACTATTCGTCATTAAGGATTACTGTAGTTTGGATCCTAATATTTAAATAAAATTTGTTTACATTTTACATATAATATTTTGTTTAAATTTTGTAAATATTGGAGTTTACTCCTTAACAATCGGGTTTTTGATATAAGGCGCCCGGTATGACAAAAATGTGAGGAGTAAAATCTACTGAACGAATGACCTCGTTACGTTTTTAGTGCGGCTGCACTGGTTTTGGTGCGGCTACACTGGTTGGGAGTGTATTAAGACGTGTATAGAGTATGCTGCAAAGCGACTATATCTAAATGTTATTTTCATTAATTTGTTAATTTACCCTTTCATACGGTATCAATCTTTTTTCAATTAATTTCAGTTAAATAAGCTTTTTTTGCGTCTGTTTTGACAATCGTACTTAAGGAGTAAACTCCAGTTATGCGTCGGAGCTGACACACACAATTTTTCTTTCTGATTCATTCTACATATGTTTTCTCCGAGTTGCATTATTTCCATAAGAGAAAATTTAAGTTTACTAATTAGTTATTTATTTCACCCGCTTAATTGCACCTCATAACGAGCATTTATTTTTAGTGGGTGACACTGAAAAGCCACCGCTGACTCCGCTGCGTCCGAAGGTAAATTCCATACTGCACTTATTCGGTGAGTGGCTATTCGAGGCAGCACTCATTGGAACCACGCCAGCCTATAACAATCAACGTAAGATATTTTTCTTAACATGTACCTTATTTATCTATTTCAATATTTGGAACACCCCTCTGGATACTGTTATCACCGAAAGGCTTACCATCGATGCAGGGATGACAGTTATCGTGGTAACTGTGTAAGTCTTACACTGTCACAATGACTGTCATGCCTTTTACGTCTCCAAGCTGGGTGTGTGAAAAAGCATCTCACAAGGCTACCATAGTGTGGGTCACCATACTGCGTTGTCAGCATTTGCAATGAGTATGGTGACCACAACTCTTGGATTCTATTCATGCTTTCTATCAGGCACAGTAGAGTCACATTGGCCGGCTCTTAAGATAGATAGAAAGGCTTACCTGTAGTATCAGGTCAAAGTTACCATTTCATGGAAACCTTTAAAGGTACGCAACATTTCAAAATGTACCGTGGTAACGATTGAACGTTCAGGAGTTAAAGGGCCATGGCTCAGAGGATGAAATACCAGGCCATTATAGCGTGAGTTGTCATACTGCATTTTCTACATTCGCAATGAGCATGATGACCACCACTTTTCGATTCTGTTCATGCTTACCATCAGACAGATTCATCCTTTTGGTAGGCCCAGAATACAAAAAAAGAAAATAGAACTGTTCTCTCGTTTAAAACAAGTTTCCTAAATTGTTTCAGAACGCACCGAGGGTACCCCACCACCTCCATTGTTGACTGACGCCGCATACAAACTCAATATGTTAAGCTATCAACCAGGTATGCTTTTTTTATTTTAGATTAGACTTGTTAGCAATATAAACGTTTGTTATGAATCTTTTTTTACAAACGTTCAAATGCAAACGATTGAACGTGTGGTGACGGATTAGGAACACATAGTGTTACCACCCCTATTCATCCCGTGGGTGTCGTAAAAGGCGACTAAGGGAACAAAGTATGCAAGACAACATCATTACAGAGAGAAGGAAAACTTGAAACAAACCCTATTCCAACCCGTCTGACCAGCGTGGTATAGTAGGCCAAAACCTCCTAGCTAAGGAGAGGCCTATGTCCAGTGGACTGTAAAAGACTGTTGATGATGATGATGAAATGCAAACGAACAGACAGGTCATAATAAATGACAACCGTCACTCATCGAAATCTGCAACTCAAGACTTATAAGCGCAAGTTCTTTAACTGTTCCACCCTTAGGGTAAGGGTTAGTTAGGGCAAAAAGGATAACTACATACAATAATTTCAAATCTTTTTAAATTAAACATACATAATTCTAAAGGGAAAATGCGTGTAAAGTGTTTTAAGTTATTATTTTTTGTATAATAGTAGAGTAAGAGGCATGTTATTAAAAACGCGCTTGTGATTCCTAAGTTGTAGGCTTTGATGGACGGCGCAGTCACTCACCATCAGGTGACCTTTGCGTTTGCCTTTTCTATCATACAAAATAAGTATGCTGTTGTCCGCAGGTCGTGCAGAAGCTCTGGGCACGTTGTGCCGCGTGCTGTGCTCGAAGCAGTGCCGCGAGGAGGTGCTGGCGCCGTACCTGGCGCGCTGCTACGCGGCCCTCCACCGCGGCCTGCGCGACCCCGCCACTGCCGCCGCCGTCGTGCTCAACGCGCCCGACCTCTTCAGGTAACCTGACTAGCCTGACTGCTGAGTCGGATCTCGTGGATTTATTTCCCACTCTCTCTTACTCCTCCCCCTCCTGTCTTTTCTACTCTTCTCTCTCTTTCCCTTCCACTCCTTATTTTCTCTCTTTCTGTCTCTCTATTCGTCCCAAACTCTCTTCGCTCTCGCTCCTTCCCTCATTTTCTCCTACATTTGCTGTATAATTCGCACTCAGGACAAATCATTGTGAGATGAGCATGATTTTTTATTGTGTTTGCGTGTGTTTTATCTAATCGTAGATATAATATATATAGTATAGTGTAATATTATTAATATTGTAATAGTATAGTGTAATATATACATATAGTATAGTGTCAAGTGTCAAATCGCGAAAGTGTTTGCTCCTTAACTAAATTGAATTTCTACTGTTAAAACTTAATAAAATCTATAAGAAACATGTGCAAAGTGGTTATTGACTACAATAAATAGTGTGCTAGTGTTATCTTAGTGTAAAACACTGGATTTTGTCTAAAAATCTTTAAAGAAATACGCCTTTGACACTCACAAAAATAATTAAATCCCTACCTACCCACAAAAATTTATAATTTCTTCAACATTGAAAGAGATACGTCAAGTTGTCAGAAGTCAGTGTTGTTAGTGAAGGAAATATAAAACTACCAAAAATGGCTTCGGAAAAACTTCTGCCGCTGAAACTCTTCAAGACAAATGTGCAAAGTGTAAGAAAATGCCGAACGAGAAGAAAACTTCTGTAACTTGTGATTCTTGTAAGCTTTTGCTGTGTGGGGACTGTCATGGACTCTCGCCCACTGAAGTCCGTGTAATCGAACTGAAAACTGTCGCTCGTATCATGACCTTCCTCTGTGGAGACTGCAAGTCAGCTATGTGACAGCTTCCAACCATAATGAAGAGGCTTAATGATCTCACTGAAGAGGTTAAACAGCTACGATTGCGTCAAAATATGATTGCAACTGAATCAGCAATACACCGGACATGCAATGCATCGGACCTTACTCCTATGCAAAGAGAATATTTGAAATACTTACGAGATGAACTGAAAAAACGTATTGATGAGGGCGAGACCGATTTAACCATAAAATATGTCCAAGGATGCCCAAAAATAATAAAAACTAGAATCTTAAAAAACTGATTATGATTAAAAATAAAAAACAGCCGCACAATGTCAATAAAATAAATACAGATGCCTCAGATGAAAATGTTTCTTCAATGCTTCACACAATTACCATACTTTATACAAATATTCAATCAATAACGTCTAAACTGGACTTATTAATTGCGAGAGTGAATTGCTCGAAGCCAACCTTCATCGTAGTCCCGTGACTATAATCCCGCCATAGTCCCGTGACTGAGTATGGTATATTTGTTTTTAGCCAGGTTTCCGTAAACCTGGCTAAAAACAAATATACCATACTCAGTAATAAAAATACCAGGATACAATGTGTACAGAGATGATCGAATGGCCAGACGTAGTGGTGGAGTGGCTGTTTACGTATCTAACAAAACAAATATCATGACAAAATTAAATACCACCTACAATAAAAAATATGAAGCATCAGAATGTTTGTGGTTGGACGTTATGATTGAAGATAAAAAGTTCTAGTTGTGTGGCCTATACAGAGGACACGATTCTACGTTGGACCAAGACATTATGCTACTAGAACAACTTAGTCGTGTATCTGAAACTAACACAGTGGTTATAATGGGAGATTTTAACTATGGTGGAGTCAAGTGGCCCTTGGAAGACAGTGGATATGTTACGCCTAAAGAAAGTAACTTTATGCAATGGTACAAAAATGGGAATCTTCAACAAATAGTAGACAAGTATACCAGATTTCGCCAGGGAAATCAACCATCGTTTCTAGATCTGGTCTTAACAAATGACGACACACTACTGTCAAATATGGATCACCAAGCCCCCATCGGCAAAAGTGACCATACATGCTTGATTGCTACTGTGCAGTTGCTGGTACAGGAAAAGAGGACGAAATACAAGCTAAATTATTATAAAGCTAATTATGACAAAATTAATGAAACTATACACTACACAATTCATGGAAATATAAAAAACATAACTTGTGTAAAGGATCAGTATGAGATCTTTCATAACACTCTCAAAGAAGCTATAAAACTGTACGTCCCACGAGCAAAACCCATGCTGCACACTACAAACAAACCATGGATATCGAAAGGAACAAACAAAATTATAACTGATAAACTGAAGCTATGGAATAGATATGTACTTACAGGATTAGAGGAGCATCACAGAGAGTACAGAAAACTAAATAATAAATTAATTAATCAAAGCAGATCAGCTCGCACCACGTTTGAAATGAACATTCTCAATAGTGGGCCCAAAAAGTTTCACTCCTACATCAGACAACAAGTGACATCTAAGGTTTGTGTTCCAACTATCCTCGTCAACAAGGATGGAAAAAATGTTATCAAATAGCTAAGGTATTTGCAGATCAATTCGCCAGTGTCTTTCAAATAGAACCTCAGAATCAGCCACCTATATTAGACTCATTACTCCGAATAGAGGATTCCATAGAGGAATTAAAATTTGACAACAAAAGTGTTAGCCGAGCAATAAAAGAAATGAAAATAGATTCGGCTTCGGGCCCAGATGATATCCCAGCAATAATTTTAAAAAGGGGCGACGCGAGTAATATGCTCGCTACTATTATGCAGACTTCATATGATACTGGAATTTTACCCGACCTGTGGAAAACAGCATCAGTGACACCCATATTTAAAAAAGGAAGTAAATTGGATCCATCGAACTATAGACCTATCAGTTTGACCAGTGTGGTATGTAAAGCTATGGAGAAAATCATAGTAAAACATATCCGGAACTTCCTTGCTAAACACAAAATTATTCCTGAACAACAGC
This sequence comes from Hypercompe scribonia, assembly GCA_949316085.1. Taxonomy (NCBI): domain Eukaryota; kingdom Metazoa; phylum Arthropoda; class Insecta; order Lepidoptera; family Erebidae; genus Hypercompe; species Hypercompe scribonia. Next base: position 2,757,052 of record OX438984.1, on the reverse strand, counting down.
ATGGCTTTTGTCCTCATCGATCCACGGTATCCAGCTTGTTATCATGTTTGTCATCGTGGACTAAATACTATAATGAGAGGGAACCTGTCGACGTAATATACCTAGATTACGAGAAGGCCTTTGACAAGGTACCTGCACAAAGACTTTTGCAAAAACTAGAACATGTAGGAATACGCGGTAAGCTACTCATGTGGATTGCGGCGTTCTTACAACAAAGAACCTTGACAGTGCGTGTAGGCGAAACCTTTTCAAATCCCCGCCAAGTTCACAGCGGTGTGCCGCAGGGTCCAGTTCTGGGCCCCGTGCTTTACATAATATACACCTTTGATCTTCCACGTTGCCTGCGGTGTAGTGTCAGTATTTTTGCTGATGACACGAAAATATTTGCCAATCCACTTTTGGACTATGACAAACTGCAAGAAGACCTAAACAGAGTAGCGAACTGGTCTAAGGAATGGCTCTTAAACCTTAATGCCTCAAAGTGCACAGTATTGCATATGGGACGTCGGAATCCCCGTTTCGATTATAGGTTGGAAAGCAATGAGCTGAAAGAAGTGAAGATGCAAGCAGATCTGGGAGTCTTAATAGCAGAAGACCTGAAATGGGAAGAACACATAATGTCGATTGTCAAGAAAGCTAAAAGTCTGATTTACCTCATTAGAAAAGCCTTTGGAGTTCTAACACCAGAAGTAATGCTCCGAATTTACAAAACATTTGTCAGACCAATATTGGAATATGGATTTCAGATCTGGAGCCCATATTTCGTTAAGGATATTGAGGCTCTTGAGAGAGTACAATGCAGTTTCACGAAGCTACCACGATCACTGAAAGAACAACCATATGAAGAACGCTTGAGGATCCTGAAACTTACAACTCTAAAAGATCGCAGAGAACGGGGAGACTTAATTGAAACATATAAGATCTTAAGTGGACATTATGACCTTCAAGAGTTTGATAAGTTGTTCATACGAAATGACAATACTCGTCTAAGAGGCCACTGTCTTAAGCTTAGTACCAGCTTCTCAAGCATCAATCCTCACAAACACTTTCTAGGCAATCGTGTGGTCAGAGCGTGGAACAAGCTTCCAGATGATGTTATATCTGCCCAAAATGTGAACCAATTCAAAAATCGACTCGACAAGTTCTTGGTGGAATCCAAAAAAGAAAATTGATTAGAACCCTCAGGATGCAGGCTTTATCAGTTGTTGCAACTGCCTGCCTGTCTATGTAATATAATAATAATAATAATAATTAATAAATCTCACCTTCTTTATATGGATGATTTGAAATTACTGGCCTCCACAAAATTACAATTGACGGCGTTATTAAGGGTCACTGAAAACTTTAGTAATTCTATCAAAATGGAATTTGGTGTAGACAAGTGTGCAGTCATGTATGTAAAGAAGGGCGTGATTGTGGAATCTGAAGGAATGGAACTTTCAGATTCAACAAAACTCAGATCTCTGTCTGCCACCGAAACCTACAAGTATCTAGGTTTTTCACAGTCCTTGGGAATACCAGAATCTGGCGTGAAACAAATGTTGCAGGAACGCTTCTTTGGCCGCCTAAAAAAAGTACTTAAAAGTCTTTTATCAGGCGGTAACAAGGTGCGAGCCTGTAACAGTTGGGTCATGCCGGTTCTAATGTATTCCTTTGGTGTACTTAGATGGACTCAGACCGAATTGGATGCCCTTGACAGGAGAGTCCGTACATTGCTGACTGCATTCCGCATGCACCACCCACGTTCATCGGTTATGAGATTGTATATTCCGCGAAAGTTTGGAGGTCGTGGTCTATTAAATATCAAGACTCTACACAATCGCGAGATATACAATCTCAGAGAATATTTTCTACAGACGAATGTGGGAGTGCATCGTAATGTAGTTGCAGTGGATACTGGTTTCACCCCGCTCGCTCTGGCTAAAGAGAATTGGCGCAAACCTGTAGTACTTAGTACTACTGATCGCAAGGAAGTATGGAAGGGTAAAGAACTTCATGGTCGATTTTATCGGGCCCTACACGGGTCTGATATAGACTTTAAAGCGTCTACATCTTGGCTACGGTATGGTAATCTCTTCGGAGAAACCGAAGGTTTTGTTTGTGCAATTATGGACGAAGTTATCATGACGAATAACTACCGGAAATATATCCTGAAAGATAGTACGGTTGACATCTGTCGGGCGTGCCACCGTCCTGGAGAATCTATTAGGCATATTATTTCCGGTTGTTCTCGTCTTGCTAACGGTGAGTATTTGCACAGGCACAACCAAGTAGCCAGGATCGTACACCAACAACTTGCCCTTAAATACCAACTTGTCAATTTCGAAGTACCTTACTACAGGTATGTGCCCGACCCAGTTCTCGAGAACGGTCGTGCTACGTTATATTGGGATCGATCTATTATCACAGATAGGACTATTGTTGCCAATAAGCCTGATATTGTGGTGATAGATCGATTAGAGCGCCGCGCAATGATTGTCGATATCGCCGTTCCTCATGACGAGAATCTCGTGAAAGTTGAAAAAGAAAAACAATTGAAGTATTTAGATCTGTCTCACGAGATTGCCGATATGTGGAATGTAGATTCGGTGATCATTGTTCCGATAATCATATCTGTTCACGGATTGATAGCCAAGAGCTTCGACCAACACCTTAAGAGGCTCACGTTAGAAGGTTGGATCAAGGGTCTGATGCAGAAGGCAGTCCTCCTTGACACGGCCCGTATTGTGAGGAGGTTCCTGTCTCTGGAGCCCTAACCACCGGTATCTTGGTCCCTGTACCCGATGTCGGTGGTCTACTATTTTTTATATTTTTAAATATGTATTTTTTATTTTTTATATATTTAAAAATGTATTGAATATGTGTTTAAATGTAATAAAGAGAATAATAATAATGGTGTATTGTTTATTTCTTTCAGACTTGATCTGGATGGGGTTTTAGTTCTGGTACCAGACTTCATAACAGCGCTAGATCAGATTCTATCTGAAAGGGAGCCCAAGCTGGAATGTGGCTCCATAGACAAGAGAGAACTTCGCAAGGCGGCTATTAGTGCTCTATTATCTTTAGTCGCTTTCCCTTATCATTACAAAGGATTGCCAGTACCAGAGTTTCCGGGATGTAATGAATAGTGAGTACATAATTATTAATATCGTTCAAAATATTGCAATATACAAAAAAAAATATTGCTAAAAGTGAATTTGCAAAACATAAATTAGTCTTACAATTGTAATATATTTTTAACATATTATAATTGGGTAGATGACTGTATCGTAAATAGATACCAATGTCCACCTTATTAAAACTAATATCACGAAAGATCTCGGAAAAAAAATAACAGAGCTTTTTATTATTATTACGAGTTTCAATCAAATATACAGTGAAATATATTGTTCAATTGAGTAGTGTAAAATAGTGACGTCACAATTTTGTATTTAGTACATTTTTCATACAAAATTGTCGATTTGACAGATGATAAAAAGTAACTAATTTGACTAAGCTGTCATCTAGCCTATTGGTAAAAAATATGTAGAATAGTATAGTAGGCCTAAACTTCCTTTCTAAGTCCTATCACCAGCATGGCTGTTGATGTATGTATGATAATTACAATAACAAAAAAAAAAGTTTTACTTTTTGGTCTACCTCAAAACTAGGATTTGTAACTTGTCGTTTTACTATTTGAATTCTCTTTAATGTTAGAGGAATAATAAACGTGTAAAAATTGAAGTTATTCAAATAGTTATAAAACTTTTTTTGGTAAGACACAACCAAGTGTCACCCGAGAATGGGCATTTACTTTTGTAAGTAAATCTTAGCAGACATTTTTACAAGTCGGACTTTACAGCTAAAAGGCGCTGGCATTTCTTAAGACTCATTCTGAGAATACATGCCAAAATAAATCACAGAGGTCCAGGTTTATCTTTTGAAGACTTGGAAAGAGAAGTTAGGGTGGATATGTGCCAAGGGGGGTATTTTTGAAACCGTAGATGGCTCGAAGTGCGGCGGGGTTCCGGGTGTCGCCTTCCCCGGCCGCTATTACCCGAGACGGCGTCGGTCAGTGCAACTCCGATATAACTATCAGTGAAAATCAGAAAAAAAGAAGGGTGGATATGTTTGCAGCGCGGGCATGACGCTCGGCGAGTACACGCGCGGGCGGCTGTCGCTGATCTGCGTGTCGGCGGTGCAGGTGGAGACGGTGGACGCGCTGGCCGTGCCGCTGCTGAGCGCGCTGTACCTGTGCGTGCGCCACAACGCGCACGCGCCCGCGCCGCCGCCCGGCTCCGCGCTCTCCAACCACACCGACTATAAAGGTACTGCTCATGCGCAAACGCAATACGTACCTTTTTGCTGTGTTTAAGAATTCCGTTTTGAAATCGTTTTAGTGTTGTTTTAACATGATTAAATTTAGTGAAGTAAAAATATCGTTCACAGTTTTTTTTTAATTATCAATATTGTCACAAAGATACGGGAAAGAAAGCGATAGTCGGTTTGACTGTACGATTCTAGATTAAGTTTATAAAAAATGCATTGTGGTACAGAACAATGAACTTTTCTAAAATACACATGTATAAATTATAGCATGGCTGGGTTGTTTTCCTTCGAAAGCGTTTCTCGGTAGCGATCGTTTCCGAATGTTCTGTTAGCAATTGGAACGTTCGGGATGAACTAGTGAACCTCGCGATCTCGACGATCATTAAGGACTATTGTTCTGTACTATTTATTATTCTATGTTCATAATAAAGTCTCTTTCAGTCGTCATAGGGTTTATTATCTGAGTGAAACAAACCCTAACTCCAACAATATATCCTAATTGTGTTTGAATTAAAGGTTATTTTTAATTAAAACAAACGTTTAATCATTTTTAAACTACTAAATATATTTTACATGCAATAAAAATCGGTACAAATTTTAATGCATTCGTCACATATGATACCAATTTATTCTCAGCTTCATAACATCATCGCCTTTTACAATCAGCTAGTAGCTTCGTAATGTCAAGTGCTAAATTATATCACGGCTATCAAAAATTTACAGTGTGACAGTAATATGGCACATACATACATACATACATACACGCTACATTTATTTTGCTATGACAATTGCAAAGGCCTAATAGAAGCACTGAAATAACCAGGATTTTTTGTCTAAATAAGAGGAGAGTGTTGTTACACTTAGTTTTTCGCAACTTATAGTGTAGGCTTATTTCGAATTTATTAAAAAAAATAATTGTAAGAGAACAACAGCTTATATCAGAAATAATATTCCATACATTAGAAATGGTAACTGTCATTGTATACCATTGGATTTGTGGGGAAATCCGCCTGGACTTAAAACAGTATCACATTCAGACAAATATTGAACTACACATTTTGCTCTTCACAATAAAAAGCTACTGTATTGTAAACAAAGACAGGAAAGTACATCAAACAATACTGTTAACTGTAGTCGTAGAAACGACTGTGGTATTTCAAGAGTAATTTGTAAACGCATGTATAGAGCAAAGTGTTCTAAAGCGTGTTGCGCGGTGTGTTGCGCGGGGTGTTGTAGCTCGCTCGGATAGCGGCAGTGCGCCAGGCAGCGCTGAGGGACACTCACTCGACGACTTCGCTGCTGACGTTAAACAGCTAGACCCATCCTCGCCTGTCTTCGGTAATTACTCACTTTTTATTTGCATTTATAGGGCAATGTGTTGACCTGTTTGATTTAGAGTTATTGTTGCTGTAACTGTCATAGTCATGTCGTATGAGCATAACCACTGACGTAATATGAAGGTTGTATATAAGATGTCTGACCTTTAAAAAAGTAAATCCTAATTTTTTAAACTGAAATAAATGAATTTTTGCTATATTCAATTCGCTTTAAGAAACTAGTGTAGCATCAATCAAGCTCCTCCCCTTGACCAATCAGATTGTAAGAAATTTTCGTTGTGTACGAAAGCTTGGAACCCGATTGGTCAAAGTGCAGATTTTGATCGATACGTCATAGTTTTATTAACGCGAATGGAGTGTAATTGTGATGCTATCAAAGTGTTACCATCTCTTTTTGTGTTGATTTTCGAAGGGATAAAGTAATTTGAAATTACTGAAAATGTGAAAACAATATACTATTTCTGTACAACTATGTTATTCTTTGTAAAGATTTAAAGGACGAGGTCTATACAATCTTTGAATTAACCCTCGAATAACAAGAGATTGATTTCAAATCAAAACTAAACAGAATTCAGGAGCCTTCATTTAAAAATACGTGATATTATTTAGACATAATTAAATACCAAATATTTCGTCGGTTATTAGCATGTACACTGTAATTGTCTTTTGGTCAAAACACTGCTCTTTTATGAGCGCACTGAAGGCTTTGTCAATTTTTTTAAATTTATAATTTCGTATTTAAACTTTTTCGTTTGAATCATCTATTTGAATACTGTAATAGAACTATGCTTCGGCAAAATTACACATTATATTACAGAAAACAAGTTCCAAGTGGATAAGGTGTCTATATCCCCTCTCCTTCTAATTTTGGGGGATAAGAGATGGTGCACTTGAAGGACGGTAGTCACTTACTATCGTTTGACCCGTCAACTTGTTTGCTCACCGTTCCATAAAACATTACAATTGAGTAGATAATTGTATCGTAAATAAATACTAATGTCCACTTCATTAAAACTAATATCGAGAAACATCGCGGTAAATACAATTGACATAGCTTATTATTATTAGTACGAATTTTAATCAAATATACAGTGAAATATATTGTTCAATTGAGTAGTCTAAAACAGTGACGTCACAATTTTGTATTTAGTACATTTTTCATTCAAAATTGTTGTTTTGACAGATGATAAAAAGTAACTAATTTGACTAAGGTGTCATCTATCCTATTCTAAGCCTTCAGTGCGTATATTTTTTTTTTGTTGTTATTTATGCTTGCTGGTTTTTTAATTCGTGATTTTATTTAACATTCGAATATCTATCATAATCATATCATAAGTTTTATGTCATAGTGTAGTATATAGTGTGACTGAATATTATAACTGGATTTGTATTATGTTTATATAAGGGTTAACGCGATCACGTAACAAAGCCTGACTGTCTTAGATTACTGCTACTATTTGAGGTGCAATATGGCACACTGTATGGTTCGATCCCACACACCACTGTATCGCAAACCTCGATTGGATGACGGCCAAAGAGGATCGCCACGCGTACAAAAATCAAGTCTGTATCAACTTCCTTAAATTTCAGGCAATTTAAAAGACATACCAGTGACGTGCTCGCGTTAAGTCGTATACGTACGTATACGTCGTATACGCACGTAATTATTCATCGAGAAACGTGAAAGTTTATAAGTTAGTTAGTGGACAAATATTCAAATAAGTTAAAACTTTTTGGTCTTGTCTCATTGTAAAATGGTTTGTTAAGAAATAATACCCTTATTTTTTCATTTTAAACTACATAGAAACAAATAAATGTTTTCAAATTGGACATATTAATTGGAGGCTGTTTCAATATTTTCTTTAATACGCTATTATGATAGTTATACAGTCATTGTTTACACATATACAATATAGTATAAATCTTCAGTGTTTTACTCCAACTTAACCATACTGTAAACCGAATTACAGTGTTGTCAGTCCCAAATTTGAGCAATTATTGTCACTTTCTAAGTTATCACCAAAGAGCATGTGTAGGTGCAGCTCTAGTGGTTCGTGCGACATACCTGGTGTGCCATCGTCTAATATCTTCATGGAAAGGCGACCTTCAAGTGTCCCTCGCAGCTTTGGAACTGCTGTCTGGATTAGCCAAGCTGCATTCTTCGAAGCCAGGTTCGTATTTTAATTTCTTTTTGAATTGTAAATAACTCATAAATTTCTCACTTATATATTTTGTAATTATTATTATGGGGTTTTTAATTCATTCTACATTTTTGGTTCCATCTTTTAAGGTTAATTATTTCTTAAACGATTATAATGATCCACAGAAATGATTGAGCTAATAAATAATATCTGGTGGTTATTCGTTTTTTTTCTACTTTCTAAGAGCTTACCAAAGTGACTCTACTCTGCCTGATGGAAAGCATGAATAGAATCCAAGAGTTTTAGTCACCATACTCATTGCCCATGCGGACAATAAAGTATGGCGACTCACACTATGGCGACTCACACTATGGCGGCCTAGTGAGATGCTTGGAGACGTAAAACACATGGCAGTTATCGTGGCAGTGTAATCCTCACACATTTACCACGATAGCTGTCATCCTTGTATCAATGGGCCTGCGATCTCGAACTCATCAACGAAACACGACAGCACGTTCGCTGTTTACCTCGATATACTTTCAGATTAGGAACCTATGAAAGTGATGACTGTTAAAGTGATCACGTTATCGTAATCAGTGTAGTACTACTCGGTTACATCGTTTTTCTGATAATCAGGATTATATTTAATAAATTACAGATTTTAACTAAATACATTATTTTCATGCCTTCTAGAGTTTGTTATTGGTGAGTTTTATATTCAAATTGTAAAGTTTGTCAATTAGTTTAAAAAAATAAATAAAAAAAAACACGTGTGTGTACTTATGTATGCACGTAAGTTATACTTCTTTAGCGTAACAAGGCAAAAATCTTACTGAAAAAAATATCATTTGCATTACCCTACGTTTGTAGAGAAAATGATATTAATAATAGAAAAGAAGATATTTAATATATTGATAGAAAGTTTTATTATAACGCATTATCTAGTTAAATACATTTTATTGAAATATCATAAGATATTTTTTGTATACGTAATTAATAATTAAAAAATTAAAATGTTGAGTAGCTAATTCCACGGTGTCGGTTTTTCGTGACGGTGTGTGTGACATTTTTGCCTAACGCGCCAAGAGAACTTTTTGCCTAACGTCAAAAAATCGGACAACTTCATATTCAATTTAAAAATTGATTTACTATGAAACTAAATCTGAATAAAAAGAGGCCAAAGATTTAAAAGATTAATCGATTCCCGTTTTCTATTTTAGTTTCTATGAGCGTTGATGGTAATAGTATCTTATTCATCCTGTACGTTTTCGTTACTTAAATATTTCTTCACGAGAAAAACGATTACATTTCACAAATACAACACATATATTTAGAAAACACAGTAAAAATACCTCGATCTCCTTGAAGTGACCTTGACCTCAAATGAAATGGTGAAAAGATCGGGAAAATAATGCAATAATAATTCGAATTGATCAACAGAGGCGATAGAACGCAAACGCGCAGTTCGATGGATCTGTGACTACATAACAGTGCAGTGCAGCCGCCCCCCTCAGGCGCACTCCCGCGACCTGCACTCGTGTGTGGTGGCCGCCTACCAGTGTCTGGCCGCGTGGCTCTGTCCCGCGCTACTCGCCGACCAGGAGTGCATAGCTACTTTACTTGAAGTTGTCGAGCTCGGCATCTCGGGGAGTAAGAGTCAAGGTAAGCTTTAATAAGAAATACTTAAGAATATATACTTAATGGTGGTCCGACGAGCTGGTGAAGGTCGCGGGAAGCTGCTGGATGCGGGCGGCACGGGACCGGTTGTTGTGGAGAACCTTGGGGGAGGCCTATGTCCAGCAGTGGATGTATTTTGGCTGAGATGATGATGGCGTATACCTAATATGTTTTGAGTAAAAATCTGCTGTTTTTATACTTTCGCTTGATATAAAATTATATATTTTTTTCTTTTTGCTATTTTAATACGCTGCCAAAGTGACTCTACTCTGTCTGATAGACAATATGAATAGAATCCAAGAGTTGTGGTCACCATACACATACACCATACATGTGGTAAAAGGCATGACAGTCATCGTGGCAGTGCAAGGTTCACACAATAACTGTCACCCCTGCATCAATGGGCCTCCGGTCTCACACTCACCAAAGAAACACGAAAACACGAATGCTGGTGCTTTAGGTTGGTCTTCTGTGGGAGGGTAGTACTGCCCCGGTCGAGCCGGCCCGCTCGTGCTGAAATCAGCGTGGCTCTACTACCTACTGTATTCTTGTATAAAAAAACAAGTGTCAGACCCGGACAGTAATGCATGTGATAGGCATTGCTTTCTACTAAACTTTTAACTAAATATCCATTCATTTAATAGATGATAAATCAATAAATCGTTTATCTATTGAACCATAGGCAAGCCTGGTGACCCTCCAAAGATGAAGGATGAAAAAGAACTGAAGCCTGTATCAATGAGAGTCCGGGATGCTGCTGAATCTCTACTCATGTTGATCTTAGAACAGGTATATCAATTTTCACTGATATTAGTTATGCAAAAGACATTGATTTTTCTTATTGACACTGGTACACTTAATGCTGGTAGAGAATGTCTTGAGAATGTGAGATTCTAGAGAGAGAATCTAGACATTCTCTACCAGCCAACCTTTAGGTGGTGTAGACATCTAGAAAGGTAGGTGCACAAAGGTTACAGTTGTATCTACATAAAACTAACATAGGCAATTACATATTACATAAATATATATACCTTTTTTATTCGTACACGCTAAATAGTAGGCTACAAGGAGGTGAACTATTGATTTGGTAAGCCAGCCATTTTTAGAAGGTAATTATGCTCATTCTCTTTAAATATGAAATAGTTTCTGGACATTTTGATTTCATAAAAAAAAAATTCGCCATGCTTTTCTACACTATGACGTAATAAAATGATGTTTTTACTTATTTTTTTATATGTACCTGTGTGAATGTAAGTTATTGCTATTCATTGTTAAAAGAATTAAAAAAAAAACAAATTTATAATATTAGAATTTGATTTTGTTATTCGATATTGTGGTACTTGTGCAGCAATTACGCAACGCTGGTAACGGTTCGTCGTGGTGTCGACTGGACGAGCGTTGGCTACGTCAGCTCGGTCACGGGCGGCTGAGGCATTTTGTCGCAGATGGCAATATTCTGCTGTCGCTGCTGGAAGAGCCGCTTAGCAACAGTCAAGAGCCACAGCCTACACTTATTGGTGAGATGTTATTTAATAATAATTTATTGACTCATAATTACAATGTTAACTTGGAATTTAATAACAAATTGAACACTTAGATTATGCTAGGATGTTAATCAAACTAGATGTTGCAACCAGAGCTCTTGCTAAGTTATGAAATAACTTGTATTAAAGGTCTGATTTACCTCTTTGACATCAGTCAGTTATTAAAAAGAAAAAAGTTAGAAAAGGTTTTAATTACATAATGTACATTTTACATTTAATAATAATAATAATATAAATTTCTTTGGAGCCCTAACCACCGGTACCTTGGTCCCTGTACCCGATGTCGGTGGTCTACTATTTTTTATATTTTTAAATATGTATTTTTTATTTTTTATATATTTAAAAATGTAATCAATATGTGTATTTATATGTAATAAAGAGAATAATAATAATAAAATAAAGGTTAAATAATTAATTAATTGGCATCTAATTCGGTCTGAGTCCATCTAAGTACACCAAAGGAATACATCAGAACCGGCATGACCCAACTATTATAGGCTCGCACCTTGTTACCGCCTGATAAAAGACTTTTAAGTACTTTTTTTAGGCGGCCAAAGAAGCGTTCCTGTAACATTTGTTTCACGCCAGATTCTGGTATTCCCAAGGACTGTGAAAAACCCAGATACTTGTAAGTTTCGGTGGCAGACAGAGATCTGAGTTTTGTTAATAATATAATAATAATAATACTTGTTCTGAGGATAGGCTCATACTCATATCTAGCGGTGGGTTATTAAAGGCAGTCGACGACGGTAACGACATTTACACGTTTTAGTGTTTAATTTATACTTACACTACCGGTCAAAAGTCTTCGCCCTCCCTACAATTTGCGTGATACACAACAAATAAAAACAATACAATCGATTTTGATATTTTTATTTTATAGAACATATATAGATAAGAATATAGTTATAATAAAACCACAGTCTGTAATTGTTATACATTTAAATGTTTGTTTCATCAATGTAACCCCCTTTTGATTTAATTATTTCGGCGCACAATCTTGGCATTCTCTGTAACAATTTGGACAAATAATCGTCGTCTATTTGGTTCCATTCGTTTTTCAGGATATTCCAAAGATGTGAAGTGGAAGTAGGACACTGCTTTCTGACTTCCCTGTCCAATTTGTCCCACAACAACTCAATCGGGTTGAGGTCGGGCGACTGTGACGGGCAAATCATTACTTCCAGTACATTCTTCCTTTCCAATTCTTTCAAATACTCTTTGCTCAGCTTCGAGGAATGCTTGGGATCGTTGTCATGCTGGAAGACAAATTTTCTTCCAATCAGGCGTTGACCAGAACGTACTACATTTTCCTTTAATATTTTTTTATAGCCTTCTTTCTTCAAAATCCCTTCAATTTTTACCAGGTCTCCAGTCGCCCGCCCTCCAAAACATCCCCAAACCATCACCGAGCCTCCACCATGTTTTACAGTTGGGGTTACACATGGATCTAACATCCGTTCTTCCTTTGACCTGCGCACAAAGACTCTTCTCTTAGAACCAAAAACCTCAAATTTTGACTCATCACTCCATAATACTCTCTCCCACTGTACAGGCGTCCAATTTTTATGTTCTTTAACCCACTGCAACCTCTTAACTTTATTTTGACGTCTTAAAAGAGGTTTCTTCACCGCCACCCTTCCAAAAAGGCCAGCTTCTCTTAATCTCCTTTTCACTGTAGAAGTTCTCAAAGGCTGATCCCTAGACACATTGATCTGAGCTGCTATCTCTGGACCCGTGAGTCGTAGATCACGTTTACTGATCAATATAATACGTTGATCTTCAGCTGTTGTGGTTTTTCGAGGCCGCCCTGAACGTTTTCTATCGCCAAAGCTCCCAGTGGATTCATATTTTTTCACGTTGTAGTCCACGGTACGTCGAGGTATTTTTAGTTCGGCGGCAATGGCATGGTTACTTTTACCTAGATTATGAAGACTTGTAATTAAAGCACGAGTTTCAACTGATAGTTCCTTGGTTTTACCCATTTTAAAACTTAAGGGTCTGAATTTGCGAAAACGATAGCAATTCGTATTCGAACTTCACAAAAAGATGTCTTGGTACAAAAAGTCGACACTTCTTACAAAAAATATCATTAACTATTACGATTTTATTCAAACAGTCACTAAACACTTTAGCTTCTTCTTTACTCTTTATAATTTTTTTATAACCAGGAATCTTACACAGGTACTTGTTACAATTTTTACACTTTCTCAACATTATTACTTAATAATGATTTGGTTCGATAGTTAATAATTTCAAAATGCTGATACAAAATACCTATGACAGAATTTGAGTCACAAACTGCCTTCTTGTGTAATACAAATGACTGCCTTCTTGTGTAATACAAATGACTGCGACTTTAGCTAAACAAACGATGCAGTAAACATCGTGATAACAAGTTCGAACTTGTTTGTTTATATACTCACACTACAAGGCGCGAATCACATATAATTTTTTTTCGTTGTGTTGCACCAACTTTTTTTTGACGCAATTTTTTGTGGGTAATAGAGTACACAAAGGAGCATAACATATATTAATTTCGTGATTGTAAGTTACAGAGATCTCAGAAAAAAAAACATAACTTTTTTATTTTTTTAATGTAATTTTGTATTCTAAAAATTATAAAAAATATATGTGATATACCCTGTAACGTAACCTAACACCTCGCGTTAGTTTCACTTCTTTATCTTAATTAGCTTCAGAGATATATCACATTCAGTAATAGTCAAGCATACGGATATTTTGCTCTCTATCTCAAGGTCAAAGCGGAAGTCGGTCGCGAAAAGTACATAAATCGTGTTTGAACATCAAGTCGATATTAAAACATAAGTTTCGATATCGATTCTCATTTGGGGGCCGACTCGTCATACGTATCCGGCTAAACCCTTTAATGAATGAAGTATGGGGTGGGCGAAGACTTTTGACCGGTAGTGTACATATAAAAATTCTCACCGCAACCGACCGACAGTTATCGAAGTAGAATTGAAATTACTAGGGCCTAAAATTTGAAATTTTAATCGTGTGGTAAGCTCCCAATAAAACGGTTTTGAAAATATATCATCTAAGGGGGTCAGATAACGGACGAACGGTCAGTCTGCACCTCGTCAGTAAGTTTTGGTACGACGTCGCAGTGATCATCCGGTGCGGCTGGGGGCGCTACGCGTGGTCGGTGGCGAGCCGCGGCGCGGCGCGCTCGGCCGTGCGCCTGGCGGGCGGCGCCTGCGCGCGCCCCGTGGACATGCGCGACGCGCGCCCCGCCGCGCCGCCCGCCTGCCGCGCGCTGCCGCCCGCGCCGCCCTGCGCGCTGTACGTACCGCACCCGCCGCACTCGTACACACGTACACACACACACACATACACATACTCACACACACACACACACACACACACACACACACACACATACACACACACACACACATACACATACATACACACAAAAGACTCACTCTCAGTTACACACTAACTTTTATACTAATTTTTCTATTTTGCTTTTGTTTATTTTGAACCTTGTTTTAATTTTATTTTATTTTCTATTTTATTATAAAAGAAACGCTCGAGTCACGGACAAGAACTGACTTTATTTCATAAGACACGTCATACATAGACACAGACTTACATATCACATTGTAATGAGTGATGTTGTTGATACAAAATAACATATTTCAACTAAACTTTATAAAATATTTAAATATTGTGAAATCTCAAACCTCAATCGTCGTTAAATTTAACTTGTGATTTGTTTTTAAGTATAAGTATAAATAAATAAATAAATAAAATTATTATATACTTTTTATATTTGTCCTCAGATCGTATAACAGCGTCATAATAAAATAAAAATAAAAAATTCTCAGATCTGTACTTAAGTACACATTCGTAATACATACCTACTCTCGACACCAATTCAAACCATAAGTGTTCTCTTTTTGTTTATTAATCGTCTTCTAACCTAAACACCACTGATACTAGAACACGAAAAATTGAAAATATTTTGATTTCTAAAATAATTACTAACTTTCAAAGTAAATGAATATTTTTTCTATTAAGTGCTTAATGATAATAAACTTATTAAAACTGTATTAGTTACCATTTTTATATATTACCCATATTGTAAACATTAAAAAAAAATACGAGGCCATACCAAACTATTTTGTAAACTTTCAAGATCAAATTACACAATATTAACAACTTTTTCTATTAAATTTTTATAAAGACTTCTATTTCTAATTATTAGATAGAAATAAAATAGTACTTGTAAGCTAAATTTAATTATATTTTAGTGATTCAGCATTTCCAACTTTGGATGCGGTACTTCGTCAGCTAAACGATCCCGACGCGCCCAAGTTGTTCAAACTGCTTGAACAACAGGCTGCCATCGAAAAGCGTGTTAAGGAGAGCGAAGATAATGTGGTAAGTTAATTTTATTTTTCTCTTTAGCATTAACAATAATATAATCACTTACTTTCATCATTTTTGTAGTATAATCCATTGGAACTTCGACTCATAAACTTAAAGGTGAACTCATTCACCGATCATTTTGAATATTTTGTTGGTATTTATTGACCAGTATAACTTGAACTGACATTGTATATGCTTTATATCGAGCCAGTTCAAAATATATAATTAGGCTCCCTGTACTTTTATGTCATCATTTTACATATTTTTACGTGAAAAACTTTCTGCACTATTTCTGCATATAATCATTAAGTATTAAAAATCTGCTTTCGAACGCCTGATAGAAAGTGCTAACAAAATTTTCTTCTCTTAAAAATATGCAGATGAATGATATATATATAAAACGACTTTTACAAATGTAAAATGAAATATAAATTCTCCTTCAAGGTACCAGAAGAATATATACCCCCAGAACCAGTGACAGAATTCCAGACAGCTAGACTATTCCTGTCCCACTTTGGATACTTAAACATAGGTGGTGATAAAAAGGGAACACCACCACGTCTTATAGCTCTTGATGATGCCAAACCTGGCTTCTCGGCAGCACTCCGTAGGGTAGATGCTTGTGGTGCAAGAGCGGCAGTCACGGTACACGTGTTCTGTGCCCGGGCTGGTCAGCTGAATGCCAAAGATATTGTAGCAAATGCACATTCGCTGAACACTGTTCCACCGGCTTTTGTCAGGATGCTTAGAGGGTATGTTATAATATTTTAAAAATATTTTAAATAAACGACTATTTGAGTGTAAGTCGCGTTTCTACGCGTACTGTTTGTGTGAATGTATTACGTCAGCTCGAAATTAAATTGGAAAAGAGTCAAAAGGATACCGATGATATTAGATCAAAAGAAAAGTTGTAGAGATGCAATAAGTTATAGGGATGCAATACGTTATAGGGATGCAATAAGTTATAGGGATGCAATAAGTTATAGGGATGCAATAAATTATAAGGATGCAATAAGTTATAGGGATGCAATAACTGAGAGGAATGCAATGTTATAAGCAGGCATATTACACACCTTTATTATAACCAGTTGCGCAATACCAAATGTAGGCCTGACCCTTAATATTGGCTAATAATTAATCATCGAATTGATTTCATGGAAACGTAATATATATTTTTGTTGTAGCTTGGGCTCGCCGGTCCGTGTCCGTGGTCACCCCGGCTGGACGGGCCACGTCGACACCAGCTACGACGCCAGGGTTCCTTTGCCGCCTCCCCCGCACACCACCAGGGAACCTTCACCAGCTATGTACGACGGGAAAGAACAGGTATACCAGATGACCAAATTTCGACGACTATCCACTAAGATTATGCGGGTGCGAGGACCTGTACTAAACAGATGTGGTATGGTTTCGTCAAATGAATGAATTATGCCAAAATTGTGTATTGAGTGTGAGTAAAGCAATTTTAAAGATTTCTGCGATTTAATTTTGCTTTTTTTATACCAGGTACTGTATTGGTCGGATTCCACCAATGAAATTGCGTTCGTGGTGCCTTCCGGGTACGAGGTAACAGATGGTGAAGACAAACAGAACGACAGTATCAAGTCTGATGTGGACGGATCCTGCATATCTCAAAGGTAACACAATAATTTGTATTGAGTATATTAATATCGTTTTCCCACTCTACTTTGTGAGAATTATCGGTTATGAGCACAATAGGCTAGATGACACCTTAGTCAAATTAGTTACTTTTTATCATCTGTCAAAACCAAATTGTGACGTCACTATTTTAGACTACTCAATTGAACAATATATTTCACTGTGTATTTGATTGAAATTCGTAATAATAATAAAAAACTGTTAATTGTACTTACCGCGATGTTTCGCGATATTAGTTTTAATGAAGTGGACATTGGTATTTATTTACGATACAGTCATCTACCCAACTACGCTTGTCTTTAATATATGATATGTACGTGACACCGATATGGCGGAATTTTTTTATCTGTAAACTTTATTGCTAAAAAAACATACCTACACAGTTATTTTTTAAATTTATCATAAAAAGTGAAAATCGGAAATTCCCTCCCAAATTTGGAAAACGTAATGCTTTTGGTAGAACAAAACGTGACGTCAATTTACAATCGACATCTTCTGTCAGTTGGTTTGTATGGTTTCTAGTGATTATTTGTTTTCTAATAAGGTAAATGTTTTCATCCACCTATGCGTTAGATATTGTACTTTACAACTTTTCCTAAACTAAGTTATGTTTTCATCAATGTTTGTAAACAAAACAAGCATGTGTAGGTTACTACGCACAAATGATACTTCATTGTTTTTATCACTTTCGTGATGTCCTTACTCACACTAAGGCGATCTCCACCCCTATATCTTTTCATCACCTCACAGCACTTATTACTTGTACTGTACACCCTTAGGGTCGATTTATACTAGCGCAGAGTCGAAGCGCATCGAAGCGTCAAATTTTTTACAACTAAAGCGAAGCCGCACGAATGCGCGCGTATTCGTGCGCGCGTATTCATACCTCAAAACATATCCGGTTACTAGATCATTCGATTAACAAAACGCAGAGAATAACAATTCTTACTAATTTTCAGTATTTTTCGATTTATTCAGACGTAGTGGATAAAAATCTGAAACTTGCTATATCGAAGTATTTCATGAGTACAAATATTTCCTGAAGTTATGAGCCCGATTCCTTTCTGGGGCCGATTCGATATTCTTATCGTCCCAGGGCCTTTGTGGGTTTTCTTGGTTTAGTGTTCTTGGGCAAATATAAAATTATGTTACTTTAAAAATTATGTGGATGTGTAAAAGAGACGAATTTCTAAAAAGAATTATCTTACTGTTCCTTTTAATTTCAATTTCGGCTATGGTAGTGATATCTATTTCCTAATTATACCAATTTAGTTTTCTTGTTCGAATGTTGAATGTTTGTGTTGTGTGTAGCGAGAAGGCGGCGGGTTCGAGCTGGGATGTGTCGGGCGGCAGCTCGGGCGCAGCGTCGTACGAGCGCAGCGTTAGCGAGTCGGAACGCTCGGAGCGCTCAGACCGCTCAGACCGCTCGGAGCGCGCGGCACCCGCGCTCGGTGATAAGTTGCGCGCTCTGTCGCTCGACCTCGACAAGCAACCTTTCACAGCGCTCACTGGTATAGGCTATACACTATTTTATGTGGAGTTATATCTGAACGTATTATCCTTGTGCTAACGGATTAAGAATACGAAATGTTACTACTAGTACTCATTCGGTTTGTGTTGTAAGAGCCGACTAAAAGAGCAATAAATGTAGGACAATACAAAGCGAAGGAATACTTGACACGCGGCCCGTGTAGTATAATAGGACAAAACCTCCCTTCTAAAGAGGTCTATGTTCAGCAGTGGTTTAGAGTCCTTAAAATTTTGCTTGATCTTTGTGCCACATGGTTAGGCAACCGATGAAGTAACTTTTAAGATACTTAAAGATACATTGAAAGAAACATTTTTTTTCTATATTAAGAGCCTGCCAAAGTGACTACTCTGTCTGATGGAAAGCATTAATAGAATCCAAGAGTTGTGGTCACCATACTCATTGCAAATGCAGACAATGCAGTATGGTGACCCACACTATGGCGGCCCTGTGAGTGCTTTTTCACACCCCGCTTGGGGACGTAAAAGGCTTGACAGTCATCGTGACAGTGTAAGGCTTACACAGTTACCACGATAACTGTCACCCCTGCATCAATGGGCCTCCTGTCTCACACTCACCAACGAAACACGACAACACAGATGCTGTCGCTTTAGGTTGGTCTTCTGTGGCAGGGTAGTACTATCCCGGTCGAACCGGCCCGCTCGTGCTGAAATCAGCGTGACTCTACTACCTAGTAGAGCTAGTAATTTACAAAATTAGTGTTTACGTTATATTCGCCGTGTCTAATGCTTTTTGTGTATGTAAACAGGTAGCGGTAGGCGCAATAGAGATTTTACTACCAAAATTCTTATCATATGGCTCGAGGACTTTGAAGATCATTTAAATCTACCAATAGGTAAGTATGTTTGCTATGTAACATATACGACAAAAAAATTTAACGACACATTGTATGATAGAAGTACACTTTGTGATAGATTTTCAGCTCCGTCCAAAATATAGCAGGTATATAACATATACTCGTAATGCGAGCAAAATACACAAAAACGAGCTTAGTATATATGCGTGTGTATGTGTGTGTTTATGATATCTGTCTTTGTGTATATGTATATTATATTGTAGCCATTTGGATGAATAATGTTTTTTTGGTGTCAAGTAAAGACGTAAACGACACGAATAAAATTTGGTTGATTTTGTTATACGTAGTGTGTTCAAAAAGTATCGCGAATTTTGTAAAAAAATATTTATTCGTGAATATCTATTTTGTCCCCTTCAAAGTAATCCCATTGGGATATTATACACTTGTGCCAACGTTTTTTCCAATCTTCGAAGCACTTCAAAAAATCATTTTTTTGTATCTTGTTCAACTCCTCCTTCGATGCCGTCTTTATCTCGTTGATTGTGGCGTAGCGTCATCCTTTCATGGGCCTCTTCAGTTTCGGGAACAAAAAAAAATTGCAGGGGGCCAGATCTGGGGAATACGGTGGCTGCGGTATCATTAGTGTGTTGCGGTACCAGTAGTGTACAAGCAGCGGTGTGTGAGCAATTTTGGTACGAATTTTGCGGCGACCCGTCTCCTGCCCAAATTATCGATTAAAATCGAATGGCACGAGCCAATCGATATGCCTAGGTCCTCGGCAATTTCTTTATTGATGATTCGATGATTGGCCAATACCATTTTTTTCACTTCATCAATTTTTTCGTCTGTTGTTGAAGTGCTCGGGCGTCCGGCACGCTGTTCGTCGTTCACATCTTTTCGGCCTTCTGAAAACATTTTGTACCACCGATAAACGTTGCTTCTGTCCAAAGTAGCTTCTCCGTATGTCACAGTCAACATTCGGCATGCATCCGCGCATGATTGATACAGGTTCTTTGTTCCATTTTTTTGAATAGGTAAAAATCGAAGACGAACCAAAACACGTGCAAGAAAAGCAGCTGTCAACAATAAACTGAACATTCAAAATGGCCGAACTTGTCAGCATAAGTGAGAGACATATGTACCAACATAACGCCATAAAAAATCGAAATTCGAATATACGTAACCTGCGAAAATTCGCGATACTTTTTGAACACACCTAGTACAGGTAAGATACAAGAATTGTGTTGTATATTATGAAAAATTTGGTCTTAAATTGTATACTTGGACACACAGCATAATTTCGTTTATTTTTTTTAAGAATTTTAGGTCAATATTGAAGAAGTACGTGTTTTCGAAGCAATACATTCAAAATAATAAATTAAGGTTGCTAACGGATAGTACAGTGTGGGCCACGATTTAGGTAACATTTGAAAAAATTGTTTATTTGCAAGAAAGCTAATTAATTGGATCTTTTTTTTAAAAATTACGTCGTCTAAATGACCACTGTTATGCCGTTTGCACGGCTAAGCTAGGAATATAATTTTCGAATACTCGTCGGCAAAGAGACCAAAATCAAAATTACTGAATCGTTCTAACATTGTTACGGGTTGTTCCACATGTACAATCCTAATTCAGCCGAACGTTTGCGCATCGATAAATTTGGATTACCTCAAACAAAAATGGAAACTTGCTATACGTTATATTCGGTCCGAGAAGTCCGTGGGTCTCCGAGTTTTCGTCACATTAGGCGTAGATCCGTCCATCCGTCCACAGAAGCCCGGTTCAATCTCCAGCAAACTTCTTTTTATGAGATTATTTGAAGAATCGTGTCTACATCAATAAACAAAGCACACAACGTCAACTAAAAGAAAAAGTCAGTGAAGAGATGTCGGCGATCTTACGGTTTCTACCGACGAGTATTCGAAAATTTCGGTGCTCGCTTAGAAAAGTGCACACATCGAAACGGTGGTCATTTAGTCGATGTAATTTTTAAAAAATAAATATGAGTTAATTAGCTGTCTCGTAATAAACAATTTTTATAATTTATCAATTGGTTTTATATACGATTTTTTTAAACGTTAACTAGTTCGTGGCCCACCCTGTAGTCCTCAACTTGTGACACGTTTAAGAGTGTTTATTTAGTTAGTGTAAGTGTAAGTATATCGGTTGTGCGCAGACTCACTGCTGTCGTACTGCGAGACGGGGCTGCCGTGGCGGCGCCACGAGGTGGCCACGCTGTGCGTGCACGCGCGGCGCTGCGGGCTGGTGCGCGTGGCCAGCGCGGCCAGCGCGGCGGGCGGCGGCGTGCTGGCGGACGGCGCGCTGCTGGCGCCGCGCCTGCTGCCCGACTGCCTGCGCCGCGCCGCGCTCGACGCCGCGCGCCGCACGCGCCTCAACACCGACCTGTGCGTACCCCGCCCTACCGCACGTCCACCCTACCGGCCTACCTACTGTAAAAAAAAACCTACTGTGCCGTACAGTATAGGATTTGTTTCGAGTTTTCCTTCTGTATGCATTGACACTGTCTTGCATAATTTCCTCTTCCGACACCCATAAGACGAATAAAGATGATGACTTTCTGTATTCTTAATCCGTCACCGCATGTTTAAAAAACCCAAAGTTATATAAATAGTTAAGGGCGAGAACTAGTGATGGAATAAAATAGTAATTAAAAATGAATAGTCAGATACTATCTTCAAAAAAACGTGTACTCTGTTCTCGAAAGCCGGCAAAGTCCTTGTGACTTCTGAGTTGCAGACGTTCATGGGCGGCAGTAATCACTTTCTATTAAAAGACTCGTCGTTACTCGTTGGCCGCTTTTTTTATAAAAAAAAACATTCACTCACTTATTGTCAACAACCAACTGTTTTCAAACGATATATAAGTAAAAAAGCCTATGTTTTTTTACTAAATTTACTGTTAAATAGACTAAATAAGGTCTTCACGCATCGTCTGAAAACAGCCTTTTGGAAACAATGCATGAGCAAGGAGCAACCCTAATCTAATAAAAAATATGATTAATAACAGTTCGATTGTAATTTTATCCCATCACTACCCAGAACAAATACTGTGTTTTGAGCGCGATAATTCGTTCCGTGTATTGATGTAATTGGGTATTTGCATGAAAATGATTTTTCAAATAAAGTTCAGTTAATAAATTCTTTGATACACATAAAATACCTACGTAAGATTAAAATTTAATTTTTACAAATAATTTTTAAATAAATAAATAAATAAAAGTGGTCAAATATGATGTAAAAATCACGTGATGTGATTGGTCTGACGTCACTATGCATATTATTGCCGCGTCATTTGAATGCATGATAAACGACGAATGATAAATTATTGAAAAAAATTTTAAGTTTGTTTTTATTTAAAGTGAGTTTAATTATATTTGACATATAAATCATAAAGAAGGCAAACATTGAATCATAATCATTTTTTTATTATATTTTTAATTATATTTGCACGGTCTTTTGTTTGAGGTTTACACTGAATTTGTGTACTCCTATACAAACTTCTTATCTTGACTTGAACTGCAGCATTAACTTTTATAGTTTGAGGAGGAAAATTATCATAAAAAACATTAGATACACTGGTTTTAAAATCTTGAGATGCAGTAGAATTGGGAGTATCCAAATATTCCAGATCCATATTATCGATATTATTGCTTGAATTTCGACCTATCATTTTATCATCAAAATTGAAGCTGGATTTCTCAGAACTTTGTTGATCTACTTCCATTGGAGAAACTTCTACACTTGTAAATTTTGATTCTTCGATGTATTTATGTGGCAAAATATTACTTTTCATCCGTTTGTTACCACCAATCACTTTCCACTCTAAATAATTTTCCATATCTGATTTTAACTAAAATAAAAATAATTAATTACTCATTTACAGATAAAATATTTAAAAAAATTAGAGGTTATAAGTTGATTATAATAAAATTATTTTGATTTTTATTATTACTTACATCAAAATGATCCTCACAACAATAAAGTCGACTTGATAAAGAATATTCACTTTTATTCCCACATGCATCCAACCACATTTTTCGTTTTAATTTATTTGATGGAACATTTATAAAAAATTTATTTGGATTAGATTTACCGGTATTTTTACATGTTGGTACAATACACCAGCAACCACTGTTTTTTAATGACATATTAAAAAGTTATAAAGTTTATGTTTTTGCTTTGAAATAATTTAAACAGTTGTTTTTTTAAATAACAATCACAACAGCTGATCAGGCGTGTTTATAAAAACATTCTGAGTGGATTGGCGCGAACAAATTTAAATGGAATATGCACAATGACGTCACATACGCAAGAGGGAGCTACCTGTACGTTTAAATTTTAACATTTTTTTTATTGTTAAATAGTTTAAATATTTACAAATAAAAAAAAAAATTTTTTTTTCAAAAATTTTAAAAAAAATTTAAAAATAATAAGACATAACTATTTAATGGATTGGAAAATCATACAAATACCCAATTAATCTAAAATATATTTGTATATTAATTTAAAAAAAATATTAAATTGTATATATATAAAAGCATATTCATCAAGAGCCTTTTAGAGTCCACTACTGGACATAGGCCTCTCCTTAACATGGAGGTTTTGGCCTACTACACCACACTGGCCAGACGGGTTGGAATAGGGTTTGTTTCAAGTTTTCCTTCTCTCTGTAACGATGTTGTCTTGCATACTTGGTCCCTTAGCCGCCTTTTACGACACCCACGGGATGCATTGAGGTGGTAACACTATGTATTCTTAATCCGTTGCCACACGGACAAAAGCATATAATTATACTAAATTGCAACATAATAAAAGTTACTGTTTTGACACACTGTGAATAACATAGAAATTAACATGGTTTTTACAGATATCAACCGCCCCACGTCCGTCGGCGTCACTTGGTACAAGAGCTTGCACAACAATACAAGAAGGATTTAACGGAACCGGAACTGCTGGAGTCACTTTTTAGAACTCCATCATAAACGTTCGGAAATGTTATTAAATATTAGCATGGCTTAAAATTACTTTAAATTGAAATTATTCACATTTTTCTATTCTACAGTATTACGAAGCAAAGACGAAAAGAAAAATAAAAATTTTACTCCAAATAAAATCGATTAATCGATCAAATTATTTTTATAAATCAGATATATTTTAAATTTGTCAAAGCATAGAAATTCTAACATTTTTAAATGTTCAAAAATTGATTAAAAAAAATCACTAATTGCGTTACGTAATATTATTGTAAACAGAAATTACTGTATGTGAAGACATACATTACTTGTTTGTTACCATAAAATTATCTCGGATAATATTTATAATCCAACCAAAGAGGCAATGTACTTCGATTTTATACCTACTCTAATCAAAATATAGACTTGCATGCTTTATGAAAGTTCGTACTCACAATGTATAATAAATATAATATAATAATATATTTTCAGTAGAACATATCCGAACTTTGACTGTCTCGTTTTGGTCAAGCGGTTGGCCTATGCAACGGCTGATCAAGTGGGTTCGATTCCCAGGTCGGGCCAGAAAACTGTTATTGAGTTTATCTGACTATAGCAATGCTTAATAACAGCCCACAGTTTGGAAGTTGGGGTATTAATCCCCGTGCCTCAGAGAGCACGTAAAGTCTCTCCCCCAGTCGTGACTGGTAGTCATCCCATCGAATTGTGAGAGTGATGGAACAGAGGGTGCACCTTTGAGTAGCCGAAATTGGTAAGATCATCATTATATCTGAAGTTCTTGTGATACAAGAAAATAAATGTAGTATTAAGTGTTTCTATATCGAATATAGTGAATATGTCAAAATATATTTAATTTTACAATTATGAATATTATTTAAGACTGACAGAGTGCATGAACCAATAAAATAATATATACAATAAATAATTTGTTTACATTCCTATTGATAATTCAGTATTTTATTTGTCATTATGTACTTAATGTTGCTATTGTAAATTATTTTAATAAAAGTTTTTAATCAACTCTTATTGTTAATATTTTAATGTTTACCTTTGAATGGGGTGATATAGGAATATTATTACTTGTATTCGCATTCCACGACAGGAACAACAAAGAATTTGAAACAATTGGAGACTCTTGACTCGCAAGCGCCAAGCCATTGGCGGCGGTAATCATTTTCTATCATCAGATGGTCAATCTACTTCTACTTCGCTAGGTAGTAGAGTCACGCTGATTTCAGCACGAGTGGCCCGGCTCGACCGGGCCAGTACTACCCTCCCACAGAAGATCAACTTAAAGCGCCAGCATCCGTGTTCTCGCGTTTCGTTTGTGAGTGTGAGACCGGCGGCCCATTGATGCAGGGGTGACAGTTATCGTGGTAACTGTGTAAGCCTTACACTGTCACGATGACTGTCATGCCTTTTACGTCCCCAAGCCGGGTGTGAAAAACATCTCACAAGGCCGCCATAGTGTGGGTCACTATACTACGTTGTCAGTATTTACAATGAGTATGGTGACCACAACTCTTGGATTATATTCATGCTTTCCATCATACAGAGTAGAGTCACTTTGGCAGGCTCTGAAGACAGACAAAAAAAAAAACTTTCTATCATCAGACGGTCAATCTACTTCTACCTCCCCTACCTATATTCTAGAGAGCGGCAAACCACGAATGTACTATTTTCTATGTATAATAAGTATGTATTTAATATACAAAAATAACCACATATGTATCTGTCAGTAGCCTAGTACATTTAGTACGGGCAGCCTCAAAAGTAGTTGATCATATCCAAATATCGAAAATACACACACAACGTAGCATACATAAATCGCGTGTGAAGTCTAGTGCCAAAATCGAATGATCATCATACAAGTTCATAATAGGCTAGATGACACTTTAGTCAAATTAGTTACTTTTTATCATCTGTCAAAACGAAAAAAAATATAAAATTGTGACGTCACTGTTTTAGACTACTCAATTGAACAACATATTTCACGGAATATTGGATTGAAATTCGTAATAATAATAAAAAGCTATGTTAATTGTAGTTTCCAAGATGTTTCGCGATATTAGTTTTAATGAAGCGGACATTGGTATTTATTTACGATACAGTCATCTACCCAATTAGCTAAACAACACATTGCCAACAGTTGCTAAACGCAAAACGTTGTTTCTCAAAGTGATACAGGTAGATCCCACATGTCTGTACCTACCTAATTTAATTATGCATACCATATAAGTAAAGTTACCGTAATTACTCATACATTGCATCAGCTCATGATCATCATCACCTCTCTAATATTTAGGACAGTTGGATGAACCCTGTATTTACAGATATGGTCACGTAAAATAAACATTACTAGTTATATTGTATTGTTAACTATTAGATATGGGCAGTCGGTACTGAACCGTTCTAACGAACAGTGCAGCAATAAAATCGTCACTTCACTCCATCTGCGTTTACCTTGAACCATCCAAAACCGACCTTACACGGAGCAAGCTGTCAAAGGTCTAACATTGGCATGACAAAAAATTGGGGGTCATGACAAAAAGAGCCAAAATGTTGACTTCGCATCAGCTGTCAGTGTACGCAGATAATATTTTAGGAAGCTCATCGACTGTTATTTGTAAAAACTTGTATATTCCATATTCAGTACGACGTGTCTAGAGGCGCTAAGCGCCACCGCTGCTACCTTCGCCAACCGCAAAGCTTGTTCCGATTTGCAAAGGGGTGAAAAAGGAATAAACGTTACGCCATGGATAAACATAACTCATTTATTTCCGGAATTTCGAAAAGAATCGATGTAAGTGTGGTATCTCGGTTAAAAATTTTATAAGATTTAGTTTGGATATAGGCTTCAAGAGTATTTTCGAAATTTTTTCGAAAATGTTTCTTATGTAAATTGATGATGTGGGGTATATTTATGGAGGGTATTTACCTGATTATCCCAGTCGTAGATTAACGTTTGTGAAGTGTTAGTACTATTTGAAGTGTTTAGAAGGGTGAGTACATGACGATTGAGCCAGTGTAAACTAGCCAGAACCCCGACTTTCCACGAGTCACAGATTCCGATGTGCTCATTATCATTTCCCGAGGGAGTAGATGCCGCTAAACTGAAGGTCCAAGGCTAAAACTACACGCGTTCGCGTGGTGGTTGTCTTAGCTACTACTCACACCGACTGACATCAACGGTAGCGTCGTCGCCCCAATTCCCTACCTCGCGAGGGACGGATGACATTCACTTCAAGATTATCGAATAGTCCCCTTCCCCAGACCTAATCTTCTGACATAGTCTAAATAAGGATAAACCGAGAAAATCCTATTCAACTGGCAAACGGGCGAGCTTAGCAACGGCGCGTTTAAGAACCAAATCTCCTACCAATTCCTCTGTCATATGAGACGTTACGTCAGAACCCGCAGATAATTTGACGATGCGTTCTAACCGCTGCTGTAAAGATGTGGCGACTTCCACCTACAAACAAAAATATACAACAGCGCCATTTAGCGCAGATACATCGAACTACGAAAAGTGACGATAAATCGAACTACGAAGTATAATAATGAACTGCATAGCAACTACGAATACTGTATCGCGAAATAGAGATTCACGTGGCAATTAGCGTATATACAACATCCCAACATCAACAGTTGGGCCGCGGACCGCCAGACATGATCACCTCGCCTGGTCGGAGAATCCTCCCTTTGTGTCCACAGTCCACAGGAACATGACACACTTCCTTCCACAGGGGATAGGTTTGTTTCGTTTAAGAGGATTAAATAGGTGACACGCGAAAGGTTCGTTTCTTCGTCCACCGACACCATATAGGCGAGAGAAAATATTCTAACCCTAATGTGTAATTAACCGAATATTCTACATTTAGACTACTTAGAAATTCCCTCGAATCCCGTGAAAATAAATGACGCTACTATCGGAGTTGTTTAAAAACACATCTACCTTGGAAAATGTAGTGTATGGCGTCCTGCGGTACGATAGACTGACGATTTGAAGAATGTGATTGGCAGCGGATGGATACGGATCGCCCAAGAGGGATATTTGGTGCTCTTTGAGCAAGACCTTCATTCAACAGTGGACGGCAATAGATTGATTTTTAATATTAATATTTTATACACCAATCTTCGCTGCGTTTATCTGAACCCTGAGCGATGGATGCAATTAACAGAGGGGCGTAATGAATTTAAATCAAACGTTATTCAGCAGCATTTAACATTTTAGCGTTCATTTACTTTTTGCATAATGTTGTTTAGTTAACTTTTACCTTTTGAGATGATTATTCAGTTCTGGCACTAAAATTCGTAAAAGTTAGTATGTAGTTGTTACTACTTAGTTTGTAACTAGATGGCATTGTGTTTATGTGGAAGAATGTTATTATTATTACTTATGATTGGATTGCAGGCACAATGGGCAGCCATAATTACTTACGATCAGGCAACCCATCAGATCTTTTACCCTCGGAAACTGAAAAAATAACAAGGAGATGTTTTATTGTATACTAGCTGACCCGGCGAACTTCGTACCGCCTTAGCGTAGTGTACCTTATTGATTATAAAAATAGTTTAATTGATAGTAAATATTATTTTTCTCCGTAAGAACCTTCTCCTAATAATAACAAATACAACAAAAAAAGCATTAGTGAAATCGATCCAGCCATTCACGCGTGATGCCGTGACCAAGAAAAACGGGTTTCATTTTATATATGATTGAGATTTGGTCTGGTGTGTTATTTAAACGGTTAACTAAATGCATATTTAGAATATTATCGCGTTTTAGGTTTATGTATCTTTCTTATCTCAAAGGCTCTTACAAAATAGGTTGTATATCGCAACATTATCTCTGGAAAGTTTGTTATTTTTAATTCAAATGGCCAGCGCCCCATTGTCACTCTTCCGTCAACAAGTTCCAAAATCAAAATTGACATAAATTCTTTACATAATCGTATAGTTTAAGAATCATTCACGCAAAAATTTATATAAAAACGTTTTTATCAGTTGTGAATTTGTCGATATTATTTGTATAATTTTAATATTTTTTCGACCGGGTGATGTTCTAAAATTTTATAGAAGTCAAATTTATGTGTAACTGTTATGTTGATCAGCAAAGTCGCGGATGACGATGGAGGGAAAGGCGAGGGACAGTCTCATGTTGATGATAATACCCATGAATATCAAACAGCCAATGAGCTTTTCGAAATGATGGCCAAAAACCAAAATTTCAACACGAGTAGTAAGTTTTTTCTAACATTTTTTTTTCACTGGTATACTTAGTTTTCTAGTTGATAGCAGTGTATTTTTACTTTGTCCTTTCATTTTTCTTTTTCTTGTTTTTGACAATTGGATGATCTCGTAGCATTTGGATTTTAAAAGTATAATACTAAAATGTAACACTATCTATTTTTATTTATTTTTAAACATTTGCGTGGTAGGTAGTGCAGTTTATGCGATTTCTTTTATTAATAAAACTAATATATTTTTAACCGACTTCAAAAAAGAGGAGGTCTTATGTTCCACTGTATTTATTGCCGTTTTTTCTTATGTATGTTCACCGAATACCCTGTCAATTGTACACCGACTACCTCAATAGCGCAGTGGTAGCGTGTGCGACTACTGTGCTTGAGCTCTCAGGTTCGATTCCGTTTTTCCGAATTTTACGTTTTAACCTTTTATTTGTATACGGAGGATCGTAAATCAGTGACGAATGATGCTTGAGAGCTACATTTAGGACTTATAGCTGGCAAATTCTAAGGACACTAGCTGTACGATAAAGGGAAAGTATTGATTAGAAGGACGATAGGTCCTCGATAGGACGATAGGTTCAGGACAGCCCTCTTGAGTTCTCTGCAGCTTCATCGTAACCGTTTTACATACACCCACTTACACAGCTATACAATATGATAGAGAAGGGACACAGTTCTTAGTAAACACATCTTTGTTAAATTTTTGTCGACAATATATCTCAGGATTTTAAAAACAAAAATCGCCGACATAAGCGAAGGTTACGATATTGTCATTTTTTTTTGCTGAGAGTTCATACAGGTCGTTGAAAAAGGTGAGAGGTATACTGTCACCAATAATGAAATGTTATGTTTAAGTGAATGCTACTTGATATTTTTCATTTTAATCTATAGCAACCATATTGTTTCTATCCATTATACAGATGGTGATACACTTACACCAAGAGATTTAGTACTTTTGTACAAGAATATTGATTTAGGCACAAAACTTATGACCGGTGCCAAACACATTTCATGTGTGAAACCAAATCAACACGTGGAAACAGTTGTTTATCACGATGACCCTGAATCGGACGAGTCTGATGCTAGCGACATGTATAGTAATGAAGATTTACAAAACGTGTTTCTCATAAATAAGGAAAGACTAGACCTCTTGAACATTCCATCCTCGGTAGAAAATACACTCTGTCACAAATTGGGAGATCTGCAAATCCAACAAACTGACGATATAGAATATAATAAACAGTTTCTATTCCAAGATCTTTTCATTAAAGAACAACTGAAAAACTTTAATTTATTCCCAAATAGCAAAGAGATTGAAGCATCAGTACTACCAACATCTCTACTCGACTATGTTTTTTGCAAACGTTTGGAGGACAATTACAATTTTTACATGGACAATATAATACGGTACGTAAAGAACACAATAGAACAACTGAAACGTATCAGTAATGGTGATTATTTAACTGATAAAGCTAAAAAAAAGTGGAAAGAAGTAGAACAAACTCAGGATGCTTCATGCGCTAATACTAAGCTTTTGGCGACGTCTACCAGCATACCTATGCACGTTGAGTGTAAAATTGGTCGCCAAACGTCTACGTGGGATGATATAGTTCATTCGGAGGTTGATGTTAGATCGCTGTCTAAAATTCTTGAAAAGAAAATTTTTGTAGAAGTTCCCAAATGTATTAGTGGATCGTACAAACTACTAAGTAAATGTTGCGATGACAATTTAATCATCAGCTGTCAAAAGGAACATTCAGTAGAGAAAGCTAACGATGAGTCTCGGCTCGATGTAGTTTTTAAATTAAAAAGGTCAGAAACAGGTCACGTTGTGAGTAATATAAGCTCCATTATGATCCTACAAACTGCATCAATACCTCAAGCCTTACAAGGTACGCAGTAATCAATTCACTTATATCTAAAGTGCTATTTGTAGTAGATTCTCATAAAATTTACTAAAAAAATGTCTATCAAATAATAATATATAACTGCCTTCTTTTTCTAGAAACATCTCCTGCACAGTCTGCAATTCCCCAAGCTTTACTTTGTAAACAAGTTAACGAGGATGATACTTATCGTCAAGCATACAAAAAGTCAAATCAATCAGTGAAAATTACAGAATTAGATGTTTCTTGTGAAAATGACGAAATTAAAGACATAGAAGATTTATTTGAAGATAATGTATTACAAGAGATATGCGATATTAGTGAAGATTATGATGATTTAGAAGATGAAGACAATGTGGATATTACTGATTGCTTATCTAATGAAAACTGTCGCAGAGTATCTTTTAAACGTCAGTCGCGTTACGTAAACAGTCCTGAATCCAGTTGCAATTTATCGAATAATGTGGATGAAATTGAAATATCTGCTCCTAAAAAAGCGTCTTACGATATATGTCCAGCTGACTTACGGATGTCAATGCAAAAATTGTCAATACATAGCACTTTACCCGAAGAAAATTCCGAAGATTTATCACAATCGCTCACCATGAAAAAGAAACCCTCCACAAAAGTCAGAATAAAATCACCTTACGAAAATCAGTCTCACGCGATGGAAGAGAAGAAAAGGAAAAAATTACTTGAAATAAGAGAGAAGCGTGAAAAAAAGAAAAAGGCTTTAGCTGAAAATTTTAAAATTAATAAGAATAAATATGGTAATCGCGCTCCAATTCCACAAGCTTCTAGCTCTGTAACGAAATTATCTATAACAAATAAATCTTTCTATAACTCCATATATGGGCAAACTGCAGACGTAGATTCCAAACAAGCAAAGATTAGAAATCACAGAGGAGATACGCAAAAAGAACTTGCCGATATAGCTCTTGACAAACTTGAAAATGACGAAGAAACACCAAAATCACAAGATCAAAATAATAAAAAAATCATAAACAGAAGTTACTATTTAGATGATGCCGTTACTGAAATGATGTACCTAACCATGAAACAAAAAGAAGAAGATAAAGATGTGGGATCTGCTTCCACTTCGGGGCTCTCTGGCGAATTCAAAACAAATTTAAACATAGTTTCTCAGCTAATCGCTCAAAATGAGACTGAGATCAACGATGACAACAATGATGAGAGAGTAATTTCAGGCGAAATAATTGACGACATGTAAGTATTTAAACTACCCGAAATAAGTTTAACTTCTATATGTCCATAATCAGTCCAATTACTTATTTTTTGTTTCTTTTCTGTTCAGATCTATCGCACCCAGTGATAATGAAGCTAATCAAGAAAATGAAACTAATGAGTCATCTCAAAGCATGCTCAACGTACTGCAACCGAGCGGTCCAAATGATTTGCCTAAACCAGCAAGCGACAAAAATGATCTTAAGAAAGTCCAGCCTTCAATCGAATGCAGAAAAAGTATTGATAAAATATATAAACTTATGAATAAAATGAGCAAACGTCCTGACTCGGATATTAAATCACAAAATAAGTATTCAGCAAATGTTAGTAATAGAACAAATGTTACTGGAGATAAGAGGAGCTTATCTATCCAGGGCAGTGACAGCGGAACCAGTTTGAAGCATCACCTAACGTCTTCCAATCCCAGCACCTTTAGCTTCGACAAACATAACAATTCTGAGAACTCTGGCGTGTTTGTTAACTCTGAAAATCCTAGGAATGTTACGCCGAAAGTCATAATCAGCTCAAAATCACCTATTCCCGTTTCCAAAACAGATACTGAAAAAAATAAAAGAGGCAAGGAGACCAGAGTAATTAGTCCTACAGTACAAGAAGCTAATCCATTGAAAGCCATATCACAACTTTTACATGAATTTGAAAACGTTCAAAGAAACAGGTTAAAATCTAGTAAGGAGCAGAAGTCAGCTAGAAAGAATGATGCTACTAACATTACTGTAGCAAACGATGGGAGAACTAGCTCACGTCAAGGCTCTTATAAACGACGATCGCGAATTGAACAGCACAACGAGATAATGGAGAGAAACACTCGAGTCAGTACGCCGAAAGATAGAAAACCCAACCAAAAAGGCAATGGCGTGGATGCTTTAAGAATTCCATATCAACAAGTCCCTACAGAGGACAGATACGTAGATAAATCTGCCAAGAAAAAAATCATTGACATATTAGATGAAGCAAAAGAAGCAAGAGGTGAAGCAGTCAGAGGACCTTCCAAATTTAATTCAAGGTTGAATTCTTTAGCCCAACCGAAAAGAACTTATGTGAAGGCTCATAGTGAAGAATACCAAAATAGATACGGTAGGAATTTAATAACAGATAGATTACAAAGATTAGCCGCAACTCCAGCGCAGGCAATCAATGAACGCGCTGCAACCCCTACTATCGTTAGAAACAGAGCGAAACGCCACGGCAGTGATGCAGTTTCCGCAGTATCTTTGAAACTTCCATTTCAGTCGAGTCTTCCAATAGGTGTGTAAAGGTGAATTTACTTACTGTTTTTTTTTTAACAAATAATAATTACTTCGCTTGTACACATATGTAATGGTTGATCAAAAAATATAATTTTATAGCTGTATTTTGTGTTATAGTGTAGTTTTGTTTTTAGTAATCGGTGTATGCGGTTTACTTATTAAACTTATTCTAATAACCTTTCATCTTTCTACCTATCATCATTAAAAAGTACATTTGGCAGTAGAACTTCAATTATGAAACAATTGGTTATGGTCCTAGTATTTTTTATTTGCACATTAATGCAACATCTCTAGCCTTCCCATCTCCATAAAATGCTGGACATAGGGTTGCCTTCTTTTCCAGATTAATTATTTATCTAAGTATTTCAAAATTAGAAATTGACTTGCTCTACGAGTACTCTTGTAGAGAAATAACGTATTAAATATAATACTAGATACTCTAGATATTAATAGGTGACGATACCTTGCCAGTCCACTGAAATTGCTTCGACAAGTCGAATCTGCCGCGTATTATTTTATACCTTTATACTAAAAAAGTATGTCTGGTTTGCTAGTACCTATCTATTTGCTACAAAGAACAAATTGAAAATAACTGTACTTTTTAATAATATTTTTTTTTGTTTAGAACGACCTACCCGAACACGACACTCAACCAGCAATAGCCCTGAAACCAAAGATCGAATACATCCAGGAATCGGGATGTCCTATAAACAAACAAACGTAGCTGAAACACCTGAAACATTGTAAGATCTGTTGCCTATTACATACGTATGATGTAAAATGTTTTTGATGGTGTCTAAATTTTTATTTTCTCTTAGTAAGAAGATGGTGGCAGTGGAATCGTATGTGAAGAACCATTACGGTCGTGTATCTACGTCAACAGTCACGGAAGCACAGAAATCACGTGCCATGCTGTTTCCAAATGACAACGAAATGGGTAATTTAATCCTCATTCTAAAATTTTTACGCTGCTGTACTTAGCCATATGAGAATGTTATTGAAAATATTATCACATCGATAACTTACGCAGTAAAATTATTTTCTATTCTAATACGAGTATATGACACCCTGCAGTTAAGCATTTAAAAATTGTTATGACTATTTTAATATTTTAGGATCAATCTCATCATCCCCATCCCCTAAAGAATCTACAGAAGTTGGCACCAAGCTGCACCATATAATCGATTACATGTTAAAAAATCCTTCATGCTGCCTGGCAGCTCTAGATGAATGTCATGAATCGAATTCTAGGTCAAGTAAAGATAACCCTAATGATCTTTTTCTTAACATGTTCCAATACGAAGAAGGTATTTCGGTAGACTCTGATTTTGCTACAAGAATTACTGACGAAGATGTTGTACTGAAAATCGAGAAAAGCGATGAACAGTCGTTATCTGGGACAGACGTAGAAAAAAATAAACATGCTTTATGCAGCACTATATCTGTGGGGTCTTTTCCTAAACCTTTGAGGATGAAAAACTTGAGGTTGAAGTCGAAATCTTCGATACAACCATTATTACTTTTACAGGCAGGGGACACTGGCTCCATAGTTCTTAATGCGTCATTATCACAGAACTCCGAAAGGGATAAGCTACTACATTTAAAGGGCATGCCTATGTTTTCCAAAACTAATTTAAACTGGAGTTTCACTAATATTCCAATGCAAATTACCACCGTTGGTTACGCTTTCCCTGAATATAAATCTGTCAGATCTGGCACGCATTCGTTGACTCGGTTGTTAGATAAAGTGTCTCAAAAGTCTCCGTTAGTGTGTATTAATCCTGTAGACGTAAAGTCCACAGTTCACGACATAACTGTCAACTGTGTTGATAAACTTCACAAAGATAGTCAATGTTACAGAGGTCGACAACTCCAACCATTACTAGAGCAAGACTCTGTGGCAGATATCCTAAAGAATTGCACTATACCTACAGAGATAATTTCTTTCTTCGTGCCTGATACAGTGGACAATCACGATGTCCCGGAAACACTAAATAATTCAAATAATAACCATCAAAAAGACGAAGTCAACGAAAATAAAACAATCGATAAAAATGAACCAACAAATGCAGGAGATAAAAATGATTGCCATATATCATCCATCAATTCAGGAGTAGATAACACAGCCTCATTTGATTTATTAGTTGGACTCCTAAACGAAATTAAGAAAATTACAAAATGCCAAACTCACATCACTGCTGATGAAGCCGACGAGTGTAAGGAACTAGAAGTTATCCTAAAGAAAACTTCCAAAATTAAAAACTCAGATCAAAGTGTAGCTTACAACAATCTCTCTTTAACTAACTTGGATAAACTTCGATGTTTGGAATCTAATCCAAGTGTATATTCATTGTATTTATCTGACAATGAAGTTATAGGAAGGAGAAACAGAATAAAAATTAATCGTGATATAAATCCATCACGTGAAATAAAATATAACATGTCGCACTCTAAACCAAGACTTGTTGATAAAGAAACAAGTGTTAATATCGTTCGTAAGGAATATGTCCACAGATTAACAGATGTGCCGTCTATATGTTTCCCAATAACAATGAATCATAGCAAGGATTTGACTAATCCACTAATTGGAGAACTGTGTCAGGCCTCGTCACAGTCTCTGTTCTCATATCATACCACGTATTCTAATGTCCTTTCCAAAAGTATGTTAGAACTGCCACAGGTGATAGATATACAAGATGTAAATGTTACCGTATCTTGTTGTGAAGACAACCAAGAAATTGTAAAAACAGATGTGACAAAATTAAGTAATCGTAAATCTCGAAATTGTAGAAGGGAAATGACAATAAAAAAACTTGAAAATACACCGAATATTAAATATTGTCTGAGTAATAACTCAGTTTCTGATCCAGTTATGAAAATGAAAAGAGATATTTTAGTTACAATTTATTCAATGCTTGTATTCACGGTGTTTGCAGCTTTATCATTTCCTGAAGTGTTCAACATCTAAGTACGTGTCGCGTCCTGTGGCTCCTCTGCTGTAGCGTCTGATTGTTTAAAATGCGTGCATTGACTGTTCGATATATACCTAAAATTGTAAATTCGATGTTGTTGTAAATTAATTTATAAAAAGTAAATTAAAATATATCAGTTTTGTTATTTCCAGGTTACACCTTTACTGAAAATTGTCCAAAAGTGTTCAAAAGACCTTGTGACTATACCGATTATTATTGGACCTCGTGGTTATTGTTATTATATTATCATTTTTATTTCATTATTAAGTAACAAGTTACCTTAATTCTACATAGGTTTTATTTTAGGAGAGTTTAGGCAAACTTGGAACCGGTACAGCAACCAGATGCATGGTTTCAGGGTTTTTTTTAAATCTTATTTCTCTTGAAGATAAACGAGCTAGAGACGAGGTATCACAAGTAACTACAAGGCTCTTCAACAGTTAACACGTGAACAACTTTCATAAGTTATTCCTTTACCGAGATTTAGCTGGGCGTAGGATCTTGACAATATAACCCTGAGCCCGGTATAGTATGGTAAAGTAGTAGCCCAGCCCAACCGTAAGTATGGGACGAACCGCAGAGACTGGTTTCTACGTCATATTTTTTGAATAACGTTTCGAAAAATTGCATTCGTTTCGTGCATTGGTTCAATAGTCTGTGTTTAACGTTGATTAAATAATATTTTACAATTTTTCTGTACATCTTAAAATTTAGTTCAACGTTTTAAAAATTGAATATTTTGCGGTTCAACATATACGGCTTATATTCCGTGATGCATTTTAGGTAATAATTTTTATGTTTGTCAAGATGTAGCTGAACTTGCATAAGCTTAACTAAAATTTACCTAAGACAATTTTTACTGATTATAAACAAGATATGTTTTTTTTTAAAGAAATTGGTTATTAACACTGTAAAAAATACAGCAAATATATTTTTTTGTACAATTATTAAGTAAAATAGTAGACCAGAACAGATTGAGAGCAATCTCATGAAATGGACAAAAAAAGTATAAGTAGGTATTGCCAAAAGGGGCAAATCGCAGCGAATTGCTATAGCAGAAAGGGGGCAAAAACCGAACAGATCATTAACATACAATAACTCTAGCTAGTTAAACGTTTGAAGTCGGTGAAAACACAAAAAAGTCCCGTTAGCATAAATGATCTTACTTTGGTATGTCTTAAGTTGAAAAGGCTGTGTAAATATTAATCGACTCCTGCCCAAGATAAAGTTCGAAAAGTTCGAAAACTCTCAAATAAGTTTTATTTCTTTATATTTCTCCTATTCCACCAGTATTTTTTGACAAAGTAAGTATATTAGGGTAGCTAATTCTTAAAAAAAAAATTGTTTATGAAAATGGAAGCAAGGTCTAAGAAAGTTTCTTAAAATTTACCCTTACTTAATCTCTAGACCTTTAGTTTAAATATTGCTCAGTCTATTTAAAGAGTTATTTTTCTCTTTATTATAAAAAACAACATTTTATTTTTTTATATTATATTTGTAATATATTTTTTAGTCGTCAGCAAAAAACAAGTTTAAAGATGATTCGTCTTTAGTACACTCCGTTTCTTTATTACTCCATATATCTAACAGTCCCATTTCAACTTCCTCATTCTCAAACGCATCATATATTTCTTGTTCATTAAATTTCAAACTTCTCCTAACAAACTTATTTTCACCAAATTTATATTCGTCAGGTATTTTTTTCAGTTCCTTCCAAATATTACTTATATCGATAACAGAGGACACTTTAAAATCCTTCGGTTTAGTTTTAAAAGATTTACTCCATTCATTTAAAAGTTCCGCGCTAGGGTCCTCAAAGAATGCAGCCATATACTTTGGGCACAGAGTGTGACACGAAATATCGCCGAGTGAATTTAACATTAGTATATCATAGTTGTCGTCTTGCTCCAAAATCGATAATCCTACAATAGAGGTACACAATCGATTATTAATCGGATTATATACATCGCAACATAACATTTTTTCTCTAGCTTCATTCAAAACCTGTAAAATGCTCGGAGGTCGGTATGGTATACTGACACTGTTAATATCACTAGGCCTGGTTAGTCTATCTGCATAATTACTGACAACACAAATATCCTCACACCACTGGCTGCTCATACATATCAATTCCTTGCCGTATTCGAATTTACACACTGACATATAAGTCGGAAGACTCTGCATGCCATGAGTCCATCTTTGTACTGCTTTTAATTTATTTTTTTCTGTTTTGTTATACCTTAAATCTATTAAAAACAGGTGGTGATCCGTCCCTATATACATAAGCCGTTTATCTGTGCCATGTCTGGCAACACTTATATCATTGCAGGCAACATCGTCAGTTATTTTTCTAAGGTTTTTCCACCGTTGAAAGGCACAATTTGTTCGTTTGTCGTAAAGGGTGACCGAGTTTTTAGATATATGGGAGTAATAACCCCTTTCTGAGCCAATAACAGTGCTCCAATTGTTTAATAAGCTGCTTACATCGGCACGTAACTGTTTACTTCGACCTGTCAACCGGTCCATGTTTACTATTGTGAGCCTAAAGTCTAATGTTGTCACATATAAAATATTTTTGTGATATTCATCAAACGATATCCCTGTAAAAGGTATATTTGAGTCCATTTCTTTGACTTTTTCCATACTTATCGAACAATCATTATCTGTTATCTTTAATATTATTATTTTACTTCTGGTACGCAATGCAATAATATTTTGCGATGATGTTATTTCTAAGATATTCATGTCTTCTCCGCAGTCATATTTTATTTCGTTTTCCTGGTATATTGATAAGTTGTGTTTGGAAAACGGAGTGAGATCTGAAAAATCATAGGCTTCTAGATTAGAGTGTCATTGCATTTTAAAACCCTAACGGTAGACAAATGGTTAAAGTAAAAATTATAAATGATTACAATTTATAATGTCATTATCAACATTTTTAAAACAATTAATAGTCCTGTTACTGAGGAACAGTCCAGCTTAAGAGTCATTCAGCAGCAGAATTATGGTAAGGAATAACCAACTGGATAGGATATCTAATACTGTCACTTTTAGTGCTACAATCATTTGTAATGTGAATTATCCATTTTAGGAAATAAGATGGAAAAATTTAGTATATTGAAAAGAAAAGGTAAGTAAAAATAGGAAGCAGATTAAAATTTGACATCAACAACAACCCAACACCAACACTGAAATCTTCATTAAACGCAACACCTTTAAGTTCGCGGTTCCTCCGGTTTGTGACCTCCGTAGTCTAATGGTTTGAGTGCATTGTAGTATGTCGGAAGTAGTAGGTTTGAATGACATATGGCAAAAAATTATTAAAAACCATTTATTTAAAAAAAAGACAGCTTTTTTAGACGATAACTTTAAATGAAACGAAACGAACACAAAAAATATTGACACTACCCATACTGTAATGATGCAGTGCTTTTTTATATTGTATTGGGTCAGGGGGGTATTTTCTTAATTATTTTATATTTTTGTACATTTGACACACAACGTCATCTAGTTTCAAACTAAGAGCTTGTGCTATGAAAACTTGACTGAGTGATAGAATACTTAAATACTTTTTTTTTGTAAATACATGCTATACAAAGAAAACACCCAAACTCCGAAACAGACATTTGATCTGGCCCAGGAATCGAACCCGAGACCTCAAGCACAGCAGTTGCTTTTGCTACTGCTCCGCCATCAAGGCGGTTGAATCGCTGATAGTTTTATTTAAAAAAAAAATAGACAAACTGCAAATTGCATGCACTAACCACACGATACAATTAGGTGGATTGAACCAAACACGAATTAGACCAAATATACCTTTTTTTTTTTTTTTTTGTACTGTGCGGAAATCCCCACGGATACCACCGCAGGGTGGTTATGTCGGACTCGAACCGACCAAAAACCGCACGCCGTCTCAGGTACCAATAGCCAGGGGACCAGGTGCACCCTAGTAAGGAAATCCCTGGAACCCCGACGTACCTCGAACCAACTACGGCTGCAGTGGCCCCCTCCTGTGTGGAAAACTCATGGTTTCTTTACTGCCCTCCTTCCCCCCGAAAGGGTGCGCGCAGTCCGTAGTACTCGGATATCCCCCCCCCAACCTGCTTCTGCTAGGGTGACAGATGGCCTCATTTGTCACCCCCAGGCCTGCACTTATGAAGGACGGAGATCTTCTAATGATCTCCGGCGCCTGAGCCTTCTGCGGTACCTGGCCCGTTCCCGGGCCTGGCGGACCGAGAGAGTTCTAAACCTCTCTCGGTCCCGCTCCGCCATCTCCTTCGCAAGCATAACCTGCTCGCAGAAAGAGACGACGGAGTTCCACGCACCCTCGCTCCGTATCATGGCCGCAACCATGTTACCGAGCGAGAGAGTCCCCACTTCGATGGCCGCCATGAGGTCACGCCTCTGCTCCACCCAAGCCGGGCATTCTGCCAGCGTGTGGAGCGCTGTGTCCACGGTCCGGCCATCGCAGTGATGGCACTCAGGCGTTGGCTCCTTCCGGATCAGACACAGGTAATCTCCGAAACATCCTTTTCCAGTGATCACCTGCGTCAGTCGGTATGAGAGGGTCCCATGATGCCTCTCAAGCCAATCCTCCATAAGGGGTCTTATCGCCGAAACAACGGCATGTCCAGCGCTTGGCTATCCAAGTCGTTCCTTCCACTGCTCTACGAGGGCCTGGCGGAGTTGGGATTTCTGATTTTCGATGTCTCGGGTTTCAGGACTCCGACCCAACTCCCGCGCATGCTTGCGCCACTGATAGAGAGCTGCAAGGGCTCTCGCCTCCAGGTCCCATGGTGGAGTTCCGGCCAGTAGACTCGCCGCCTCAAAGGAGATCGTGCGGTACCCCCTTATAATCCTGATGGCCAGCATACGCTGTAGACCAAATATACCTAAATAATTTCAACATCCTAGTGCTGGCTCTTGAATGCGAGTTGATGTGAAATCATCTCACAGTAGACCTCAGAGAAGCACTTTTAGTACTTGAATTGACTAGAAATAGCGTAATACTTACATAGACAACTCATTTCACTTTGCAATAAATACTCCAGATCATTGAGCACTATACAATGCAAGTTGCCATGCCCTGCATAGTACCAGTTGTGACTGCTATCAAAGTAGGGGTCAGGATTCTGTTCATAATGGGCAGCTACTTCCATCAATTGCCTTGGACAGTGTAACACTTCTTCATTGATCCACTCATATTTGTGTCTCTTACTCATTAAACCTAAAACATTAGTTACCATATTTCAGAATAAAGAAGACCGGGATCGTTGGCTTTCCTTGGGGGAGACATTCGTTCTGCAGTGGACAGCATAGGTTGATTGATTGAGAATAACTTCACACATCTAACTGACCTTAAACTAGTCAGAGCCTGTTGCTATGTGCTTGTTTTTCTTGATACACACAAAATTAATTAATGTACTCATCAGTCATCCTAACCAGGATTGCATCCACAATCTTTAGCATGTAGAATCACTAACTAGTAGACCAACATAGATTTCTATTAGTTATGTAATAAACTCAAAAAATGAACTTACTCATAATTCTTTTATAATCATTTAAAGTATCTTGCCATGCCATCTTTTTCTTCATATACTCTGTCACTGGATCTTTACTTTCTATGTTTCTTATTTTGGATACAATTTTTGGCATTAGACTTTTGTAAGAAAATGATTCAAAATAGCCTGAGTTGAGGCCTCCGTCCCAATCTTCGCTGAATGCATTCAACGGATGTCCAGGGAGAAGATAATGTGCATTTTTTAAATATTTACCAACCGTTGTATGTCTCTGTCTGACTGCTTGACTGTACAGTGT
Source organism: Hypercompe scribonia (assembly GCA_949316085.1). NCBI lineage: Eukaryota > Metazoa > Arthropoda > Insecta > Lepidoptera > Erebidae > Hypercompe > Hypercompe scribonia. The sequence continues at coordinate 2,714,210 of OX438984.1, read as the reverse complement.
ATAAAGTTTATTTTTCCCTTTATTTGAGTGTAAAGTTTCTATCAGCTGATTCACAGATGCTGTACTATCGAGGCCGTCAGTTACTATATCTTTTTTTCTTTTCTGTAAAGTACAAATTGTATACATGTTAAATAGATGTTTTTTGTTATTGTTTTTAGTGGAAATATCATATTGCACAAACATCTTATAGTAAATGATATGTATACTCATCTGAGATTCACTATGAAAATATGGTATTATATTCTACGATAATAATTCAAGCGTAACTGATCATTTACATTATTTCAGTAATTAAGTTAACCATAATATGGGATTACTTTTGTTTTATTGGCTATACTATAAAGTAGATATATACATAAACAAAGATTACTTTTCTGCATCACTTTTGAGGTTATTTCATACTTACTTTTTTTAGAAGACCGATTTTACTATCCTGATCTGCCATTTTATAAATACTATTTCAATTAGTAATTTACAAAAAAGGTTTTACAATACTGAAACAGTTTTAAATATTATATTAATCAAATCGACATTGACTTTTGTTGTGCACTCAACATTTATGACACATACATAAAGCTAAAACAAAACAAACATTTGTTTGACAGATCTTTTACTTCATGTTTGACATAAATGACATTTAATAATTCGCGAAAATATATGGTGCTACCAATCTTATTTTAGTGTTCAATTACTCGATGTCTAGTTTACATTAAATTTTAAACTTATGTACCGATTCTCATTTGTTTAATAGGTGTGATGAGTGAACAACTGAATAAGTTGACATTTTTATAATCAGGTACATTTGTACGAAATTAACACGATCACGTGGAAAATGTTACATGATTGTCCGCCTGTGATTTTGGCCTGTGCAATCTGGTCGAAATGTACATGATCCAGTAGACCTGTGGCTACTATTCTTTGATACTTTTGCGTTTAATCAACATTAAATCATTAAAGGTATTGTTTTTTGTCTCGTCGTCAATATTTTGTATCAGATTTGTACAGACCTCTTTGTTGTTGTCTGTGCGGAAATCCCACCAGGTACCACCCGTTGGTGGTTATGTCGAACTCGAAATCACCAAAAACTCCACGCCGCTTCGAGTATTAATAACCGAGGAACCAATTGCACCCTAAAAATGATATCCTTAAAACCACGACGTACCTTGGGCATGGGCACCGTCGAATTGTTTTCAGGGAGGTACATCTACATCTACACATACTATTAAGCAATATATTTTTACGCAAGATCTTACGAAATTTTAAGTTTCTTCATGAAATAAGTTTTGTATTTCGTTTCTGTATTTTTTATACCTATTATCTATTCTTTATTTTATCACTCATACAATTGATGATCTTTATCAACACAGAGACAGTTTATTAATACTCTCCTTGAAGAAATCAGTTTGACTAGAGGTCACAAATACGTCAAAGATATTTTGTGCTGCCTCTCGTAAAAATGTGTGTTTTTCCTATGTATTTTCTTTTGTGCAATCGCACCCCCCTCCCGGTGTCCATGACTTCGATCCACCTACAGCTTACGGCCCCCCTCCTGTGTGTGGCCAGTAAAAGGGTGCACACGCTCCGTCATCGTTACGTTCTAGCTCACGCCGCCACCTTGCTTCTGCTAAGGTGATAAATAGTCTCACCTGTCACCCACAGGCTTGCGCTTATAAAGGACGGAGATCAGTTTTATGCTATCGGGCCTCGTCGTTTTGCCTGGATCGTCGTCGCTTGGCGAAATAGGAGAGTTTTAAAGCTCCCTCGGTCCCGTTCCGCCATCTTCCTCGCAAGCATAACTTGCAAGTAAAAAGAAATGGCGGAGATCCACACACTTTTGCTCCCATCCATACTCCGATGGCTGCATCAGGTCAGCGTGCGGGGAGCACTACCTCCACAATCCTGCTATCGCAGAGGTGGCATTCAGGCTCCTTGAAGATGAGACACAGCTTGAAGCCTGTGTCTTAGTACGTATATTTAAATTTATTAATCTAATTAAGGGATCAGTTTACTTAGATAAGCATATTATTAAGTATGGGTATGTGCTATGATGATTTGGCTGGGATTTTGTATATTTACTTTATAATTACCTATAACTAAGTATGAATGGTGAGTTGAATGAATTAGATTCCCACTCAGGACAAATATGTTTGATACTTTTTTGTTGTCTTGGTGTAATTTATGTAAAGTAATAATATAATACGTACCTATTGTGTGTATGTACTTAGAAACATATGACTTTTTTTTAAGTGCGTAAGTTTTTCTTAAGTATACGGGGCAAATAAGTGGATAGGTCACTGGGTAGACTACCGCCGCCCAGGCTACTCACCAGTCGCATTGCCGCCTTTCAACTCCAACCTCCCCCTCAAGCACGGCCGTCTTTTACATATTAGAAGCCCTGGGCACATCAGGATAATGGGGCCACCGTGACCATAATTTAGCACTATTTCGTCAGAATGGACAAACAACGGGGGCCCTAATCGATCGTGGGGCTCTAGGCACGTGCCCATTGTGCCCAATGGGAAAGATGGGTCTGGACCTCAAGATCAATGGAGAAGTTTCCACTAAACACTCGCTCTTGGAAAATCAACGAAAAAGAATGACTTAACAGCCGTTTTCTGTGAGACATGGTAGTACTACGGCCGAGCTGGCCTCAGTATGATAAAGCACGATTCCCTTATGATAAAATAAAACAAATCTTTAATTTATAACAACTATATTTCCTATCTACGTGACTGCAAACTTGCCTGCGCCCAATTAACATATACACATCACAATTCATAACAAAGTGCAAAGTAGTTTTAAATTTCCGAAACAACGAGGGTACTTGAAAATTTAAAACTGCGACGCTAAACAAAAACTGTTGGGAACTATCAACCTTACATAAAAAATTTTAACGACTATTTAATAGAAACTCTACTTACAGTGCATTTAAATGCGTTTTTCCTTCGCTCACTGCAAAGGCTGGACTGTACTGTAGACACAGGCTTTCATTCTGTCAGGTAATAAATCAATCTAATCCGATATTAAAGTTAAATTAGAACTGTGATAACAAATCTCTTATAAGTGCCAATCATAAGTACAAATGGTACATGCATTCTTTTTTTAAAACATTTGCTGTTTTCCCATAAATTTCATTTTGACTGAGGTCATTGTTATTCTGAGAATGTGAGCAACCTTAAAAGAGTGGAAGACGTTAAATGTATGTTTCCCCAAAAAGCTTATATTCAGATATTTTTTATTTATGTTAGTCAGAAGGCAATAAATAAATAGACAAGCATCCAGATTAAAGCTTATAAATGTTTTAAAAAAGAAGTTCAAGTGGTAATGAGTTGTACTCAAGAATTGGTGAGAAATTTAAAGAAATAATAAATTGTAAAATGTCAAGTATGCTACTCCCCGGGTGAATATAAATTCAGATAATCAGAAAATGAATGGGCGTTATATTAAGTCATATAAGCCATTAGAATTATGCATAAAAAATATCATTTCGTGCTTTGGTTTTTTAAACGTATTTAACAAGATGAAATTATTTGACTGGCAATTCTAACTCATATATTCTCAGTGCCATCATCATATATTTTTAAGATTTCAATAATCTATATATATAAAAGAAAGTGGTGTTAGTTACACCGGTTATAACTCAAGAACGGATGAACGGTTTTCGTTGAAACTTGGTGGGGAGGTAGCTTAGAACCAGGAGACGGACATAGGATACTTTTTATCCCGTTCGACCGCGTTTCAGTTCAAAATCAAAAATCTACTCTTGCCTCTAAGGCGGAACAGAGTTCGCGGGGTAAGCTAGTATTTAATAAAAGAATATAAGTAAATGTATCAAAAATTAAAACGCAAAAATCAGTGACGTTTGAAGTATTTTACTTATCAGACAAAGACAGCACTACAGTGTACGCAATAGCGACACAATACCCTATTGGCTTAAACCTGTAAACTTGTATATTGATAAATAATACTATAACAATTGGGTTTAAATCAATGGTTATGACGCAATATGGTTATAAAGGTGTCCTTTGTATTAGAACCGCAGTTATCTAAAATATATTTGGCTAACTCATAACCAAATATAAATTTGACTTGAATGTATTCAACTTGGAAATCGTCTGCGTCCATTGCCCAGTCCCCCACTTTGCAGTGAGTGAGTCTCAATTTAAACAAATTAATCTTAGCCTTTCATAAGTGAGTTTTACTCTGTGGTGGTGAGGGTCTCGTTGGATTCATCACTCTTTGTTTCAACAAGATTTGAACCGTTGAACACTGAAAAACAAATTGTACTCGCTTATCTCAACTGTTAAATTATTTCTTAACAATTAGTAACTGGTATCATCGTCTCTGCTAAAATACATATTTTTATTTTAAACACAAAATAAAATTTAGTACTTTAGCATTACAGTCTATTTTAGATTAAATATTTTGGACATAATTACTCAGATACAATTTTTTTTAAACTAGAATGACACAATGTGTAACAAATATTGCCAGTATAAACACGATTAATATGTATTACATGCCTTAGTGTTGCCTGACTGTAGTAGTCTTAGTCACGGGCAAGTGTGACTACGGCTAGTACGACCCGGTCATAAGTATTACGTATTATTGCGTTAACACCTATGTAGTTAACTATACGAACCGATCACAATGCTAACGTCGTGTGAAAGTCCGTAGCCAGTTCCTGGTGAGCGGCTGATCTGGTCCCTTGCCACCGTCCCGTTCCTTCTCCTCGAGCTGTTCCATCAGTTTGCGCTGGTTCTCACGGAAGGCAGCTATCGGGTCGTCGAACTGACTGTAGTAAGTCAGAACCTCGCGAACATCAATTACGTCCGATATTGCTATCGCTGAAATAAAAAATATGTACCTATCTTAGAGTATCTGTTTCTCAAGGATTTATCACCTAATCATCGAGCGTAATCTACGCTAGGAGAAAAAAACTAGCAATGTAATAAATTCTAGTTGAGAAGCAAGTCTAGTATCACCCAGTATCACCCCTCATCACTAGTCCTGTACAGTAACTTTCTTGCCGAATATCTGGCAAATGACATCACTGAATTCTACCACACCCTGCAAAAGAGTCACACAGCATCCTTTTTTTTACCTGTGCGGGAATACTACGCACACCACCTACTGGTTATATCGGACTGGAACCGACCAAAAACCATGGGGAACCAGGTGTATTCTACAAAAGTAATCCCTGGAACCCCGAGGTACCTCAAGACATTTACCAACGACTTGCAGATGATCGCTTCCTAAATGAGAACCTCGATGTTCTCTTTTCTGCCCCCAAAAGGGTGCGCATGCTCCGCAGCGCCTCGCGCTGCTACCCTGGCCTGCTTCTGCTAGGGTGACAGATGGTCTCACCTACGACTCTCAGGCTTGCACTTATCACACGGCATCCTGCGTTCCTTCACCTTTCACTATAAGCCCAGCTACTTGGGTGTTAGACTGTCATGCCCTATGTATGCCTTTAGAGACCAACCCATTTATGACTTCTGTCAACTTATAATCAAGATTTTTTATTGGTAGGTGATTAGACGTTTGCCCCTAGGGCATGAGGTGATCAGGATGTACCTCACATGTGAGGTACGGCAGGGAGGACTCTAGAAGCCGCTAATGCGTTCCTGCAGCTCCTCTCGACTGTCGAGGTATGCCGCCGCGGGGTTTAGTGAGTAGACCAGTTTTCCGGGAGTCCCACACACGCCCTTCGTCCCTCCGGAGGGTATGGTGCGAAAAGCACTCCGCGCGTAAAAAAAAAAGGTGATTAGACGTTGTAGACTTACTATATTTAATAATAACGGAGAGAGAGAGAGAATTTCACTTACTCTGCAACAAATTGGCAAGATCTAGTAATGCCGTGTCGTCATCCGCTCCTTTCCATTTCTTAAGTATCAGTGCGTTCTGTGGATGAGACCTCGTAGCTGCTTTGTTCCAATCGACTACTATCACCTGGAATTTTATTTTGATTGAATATTACATTTGAACGGTCCTAAGCTGAACTAGAACTAGCGTAAAAGAGTCAGGAATGCAATTTTAACTCAATTGTCAAGTTATTAAGACACTTGTAATAGTGCAGGCTGCAGGAAAAATGATAAATAAATCACTTTCATAATAAGTAGTTGTCTTTAGAAGAGAGAGAAACAAAGAGATAGTGTAATGATTACCTTTGATAAGTCCCGGTTAAGTCCTTCAAGATTTTTCACATGGATACCATCCACGAAATGTGTGGAGTCTCTGAACAGACGATAGGTGATGAACTTGTTCTCTGGGTCCAATTTATCCAGTACGGGCCATATCATGAACGCATTTTCAGTGGTGAATATCACCACCTCGTAATTAGAATTAGCCACTGTCTGTAAGAATTGATCTACTCCTGGCCGCTTCTTAAACCTGAAATATTTCAGTTTCGCGAATTTACTATTCTCTTTTGCAAATTATTTCTAGTCCATTCCCCGTTAAGAAAACAGTAACTTAGGTAAGTAACTCAGGTTCCAAGAAATTATCGTTTCGTATGGTAGCTGTCAGGGTGATGTCACTATTTTCTTAGTGCGTATAGACTATGGTTAACATACACACGTCGCAGTATCACCAGTGGGTTAGTCTATACAGATGGCTTGAGAAAGTTAATCAAGTCAACCATGGGCGTCGCCAGAATTATTTTCAGAGGGGTGCATCTATATCCACACATACTATTAACCAATATAAAATATAGAGTTATACTAGGTTTTTACCTATAAAATCGACTTTTTAATGGATTAAGTTAAAAATATGTATTTTCTTTTCTGACATCCCGGCGGGGATGAAGTCAACTAAAACCGAGTTTTTTTTAAATTAGTTTTATGGTATAATACACGAAATTCATGAAAAAGTTTTTACTTAAAACATTCATTATCAATAAATACCTCCATCCAGTCTGGTATGACCAATCAGGGTGAACCAGAACGTCAGTGAACTCGAGTACAAGTGTGTAGGTGGGCTGGTAAGGAGGCGGTAGACGGTCTGGGAGTAGCTTCTCGCGTGATGGCTCTTTTATCATCTGTGGAGTTGTGGTACTTTTAACAATACTGATACTATACTTGTGCTCTCACTTGAATTTTGAAGTTTCGAAAATAATAAGTAGTCTTTTTTTTGTTGTTGTCTGGGTGAAAAATCCCTTCGGATCTCCGGCACCTCGGGGACGTAGGAGCCAGAAGTATGTGGTGTTTCCACTAAAAACCACCTCGGCGGCCAGTCTCAGGCGTCCTTCTCTGAAGGGGACTCGTACCATATTATTTCAGATTCCCTCCAGAATCAACGCCGCGCCTAGTCAGACCCTATCCTGGGGAGGCCACAAAAGCTTGCCCACCTATCAGTCCGGATGTCATAATTTCTTGCAACAAATTATCCTATCGCCGACCGCTAATCCGCCACCAGAGGTCTCCACTAAAATTGTCTAGTAAACAGATTTAAACAGACTAAAACTGGAAAGTTTTAGTAACAATGTTATTTAATTTAAACATCACATACAATAAATTTATGACGAGAACCTTCAATTGACTGACAATGTATGCTATTTAAAACATAGTGTAGATTCTTTGTATGACTCAGTGTGCAAACAGATGTTATTCAACTGTCGGAATGATTGCAAAGCTAAACATACTTGGTCAAAACATAGTTTTTAAACGTTTGCAAAGTTTCTAGATGATAAAATGACTGACAACTCTGTATATAACGATAATAAAAGATCCATTGGATTTTACTGATATAACATCAAGTAATATTATGTAAATTTGTTATTAACTAATGGTCATTACATAAAAAAATAAATAGTAAATATTTTGGACATTTCTAAGCAAAGCTTGTACCAGGATGTTAGATTTACTGATAGAATACTTATGTACTTTTTTTTGTAGACACTTGCATAGAAAACACCCAAACTTTAAACCAAATATTCACTGATCATACAAATATTTAGTCGGACTTGAGCATTGAACCAGAGACTTCATGCTTAGCAGTCATATATGCTACCACTGCACCATCAAGACAGGCCCATTGATGCAGGGGTGACAGTTATCGCAGTAACTGTGTAAACCTTACACTGTCACGATGACTGTCATGCCATTCCAAAAGCATCTCACTAGGCTGCCATATTGTGGATCACCATACTGCATTGTCTGCATTTGCAATGAGTCTGGTGACCACAACTCTTGGATTCTATTCAGGCTTTCCATCAGGCAGAGTAGTCACTTTGGCAGGCTCTTAATATAAAAAAAAAACATAGTAAATATGTATTAGAAATAACTGTAAATATGTGTATTTGTCAGTTATCTCAAAAACATGAAACAGGTATCATAGTAAGTTCCTACAAGTAAGGTAATGGTAGTAATTCTCAGTAAATTATATTTATTTTTAGTTGCCGTATACCTTTTCATAGAATGTAAGTTCCTTCCATGTGCGCCTAAGATATTGTAGCACAATGGGCATATGGGAGAACTCATCTTTAATGATCTCGCCGTCGTCGTCGTGCCTCGGTGTACCCATTTCGATGACAAGGCACCCACCTAGCACAGTCATTGCACCTCCAAATACTGCAAATCTGATCATAACAAATCATATAATAATGATCATCTTCTGTAAAATTCCAAAGAGGACTCCAACCGGTTTCTGTTTTAAGATACATTCACAATATACATATAGAGAATCGGTATATAGAGAACTTATATGTATATCAATTATAGACATACAAAACATTTTTTTGTAAAAAAGAAAAAAATAAAATAAAATAAAAATTAGCGTAAAATATACTCAATGTAAATTCAACAAAACATAATATAAAAAAAAATAAACAATAAAACTTCATAAAAGACTTTAAATGAATTACGAAAGATGTCTAGATCATCTAGGCATCCAGATTATTGAAAATAAGTGATAACTATCAAATAGTGAATTAGTTCTCGATATGAGTGATGAAAGGTTTCTGAATTAGGAATCATTATCATCATCATAGGATTATAAAAATAACTTATTAAAAACTCTAAAAACATACCCCATCTTCATTCTCCTCCAACTCTTCTCATTCTCTTCCGTTTTTTCTTTATTCTCCTTCTCAAATTTCTCCTGTTCTTTCTTGATTGTCTGTGTCTCTTCTGCACTCTGCGGAAAGAATCTTCCTAGGATATCTACCTTTTCGACTTTTTCATCTTTTTTTTCTGTAAGAATGCAATTAAGTTACATATAGTGGCAATTCAGAAAAATCTCTGCCTACCCTACATATTACTCTACAGATGATAAGGTTAGTTCCTAAAACACAATTTTACTTTGGGAGAGCTGAACAGATACCATGGTCTAACAGAAAACTAATGTAGGGTATTTTTTAGTTGTTTTCTGCTAAATGGGGTTATTGGAGCCTAAACTTTTTCTACTCTGAGAGGTTTGTATGCAAAGATTGTCTTGATTTGCATGTACCCAATAAAGTTTTGCCTAATTTAGGAGCAGATGGTTGTGAAAGATGTGAGCAAAGAAAATAGTTTGAATTTTTATTGTTTTAATAATAATTACAGATGCTAAATAATTACGCTTATCAGCAGTTTGGTTGCCATAACTCAGCGTCTGCCTAATTAAGAATCAGATAGCCTTTAGTTCAAGCTTTTCCCTATGTAAATCACCATAACTAGTATATTTAAAACAATTTCTTCTTAAGGGTAGCAAGGAAAAAATTTAAAAACGGCAATATAATCCTGGCTTGTAAAGTCTGACCAGTCCAGTTTATGTTAAAAATACTTTTCACATTTGTAAAGGGCAAATTGCTATACAATTTGCATGGTTGATTTTACATCCAGAAATTTAAAGAATAACTCATCGACATTTTTACGAAAGAACCTATTAAAACTGATTACTAAAAACACGTAAATTATTTTATTCACACATCTTTAGTAGTAAATTGAATTGCATTCATCAGTTATACCCGGGGAAAAATAAAAATGAAACTAACCTATTTTGTCAGTTGAATAAAATCTAGGAGTGTTTGCGGTAAGTAGCCATAACTTCTGTTTTGTAATTTTTGTTGTATGTAAATCTGCAATTCTACTACACGCAGTTCTTGTTAGAAAAAGAACACTTCGCAGAGACATTTTATTTGAAAAAGTCACATTCACAACAAATGAAATAAACGTCACTGCACTAAACCAAACTGTCATAGATCGTCATAAAGCTCACTTTTTGGGAAATTAGAGATGCACATACACAGTGACTTTAATTTATTATCTCTTACAATATTGCTCTGGTATCTACATTATTGGCTTAATTCCCTTCTTTGTTTACGGTAAAAATGTGAAATTCAAACTGTTTTGTTTTAATTTTTGTAGCTACGATATCCACTGAAACTTTTTCATCATTACAAAAATGACATATTCGTAGCATTACTAGTAGGTGTTTAAAATGCTTTATAAAACCGGACCTGGAATGTTTTCAAAAATTCTGTAATCTGTATTGTTTTGACAGAAAAGTTGCGAACCTGAAGTAACTTTTGAGAAATTAAAATATAATTAATTTTTAAACATTACATATAGGCTCGCTTAAATAAAAGTATTGTGATGGCCCAAAAATACATCCAACATGTCTTCTTGTAATAATCAATTGTCTTTGTTGAATTTCATCAAGAAAACCTCGACTGCTTCAACGTCTAGCAGGTATCCATTACCCTTGTAAAAATAAATAAACAAAAACAGTAATTTTTTAATTATTATGTGCAAAATGCGAAAGTTAGACTGAATTTACTCTATATAAAAGAAAACGACATTTACTCTTGCAGTAACGGAGACAATGCAGAAAATAAATATCCTGAGAAGAAGTCTAAGTTCGTGTTTAGATCGAAGTCTACAAGTTCAGCACCATGTAAGCCATACGAATTAGATTTTCCTCTATTACTGTTGAGAAATTTTTCAACTTAAAACCTATACTCATAATGTTACAAGAACGTAAACATGTCTTTCATGCTGTCATTAAACAAAGTAGAAATTCTAGGAATAGTGTTTTGGCCTAATAATGAATATTCGGCGAGAATCTTGGACATTATTTGTCATGTTGCCGTAGCAGTGTGGACATTGAATGACTAATTTCTGAAATAGGTAATTCAGCAGGACCTCTTTAATCCGAACCACGTCTAATCCGAACCCCTCTATAATCCGAACGGCCCATACCCGCTCGCTTTTCTCGCTAGTTGCTCATTAAATACCGCCCGATAAACTAAAATAAAGGATTTCCTTAAAAAAGTTTAATAAATGTTACTGTTTATATGTTTTTGAATAAGTATATACTAATTAATATTTTTCGATACTATTATTATTATTCTCTTTATTTCATTATATACACATATTACATTTTTAAATATATAAAAAATAACAAATACACATTTAAAAATATAGTAGACCACTGACATCGGGTACAGGGACTAAGACACTGGCGGTTAGGGCTCCAAAGACAGGAAGCTCCTCACAATACGGGCCGTGTCAAGGAGGACTGCCTTCTGCATCAGAGCCTTGATCCAACCTTCTAACGTGAGCCTCTTAAGGTGTTGGTCGAGGCTCTTCGCTATCAATCCATGAACAGATCATTTTTACTTACGCTATCATGTTAAGTGTGTGAGCCTTACACTACACTGATGACTTTCATTCCTTTTATGTCCCTAAAAGAGATGTGAAAAAGCATCTCACTTGGCCACCATAGTATGGGTCACCAGTCTGCAATGTCTGTATACTCAATGAGTATCTCCATTGGGCAGAATTCAGTCACTTTGGCAGGCTCTTAAAATTTAAAATAAGTATTATGTATAGTTTTTATTAGTGTATTAAGTACTAGAGATACAAGCAATTTGATATGAACTGGAACGCTTATATTTAGTTTTGTTGAATTGTAAATTTTATTATTTTTATTTTTTTTTTGTGCTTAGTTCATGCAAGTAACTTGTCTTAAAAATGTGCCCATTAACTTGCAGGGACACCACCCGTCAGAAAAGAAACAGATGGATTTGAAACTCCAAATGTAAATGTAAGTTATTTTACACTTTGTATGAAACAAGCTTGCTGGGCCAAATGGTAAGGTGGTGTGTCGAGAACTAGAACTAACTAAAATCACAATCTTTTGTAGATAGGCCTTGAGACTTCAAATATTAAGAACATTTTTCAGGGATAACCTAGGGGAATCCCTGGTAGATTTGACCGCCTATTGAACTACGTGATCAGTTGTTCTGTGTCGTTTAGATTACAGTAGCGTGCAATTTTGCTGAAATGCTTCTACTTAAGTGGTTTCACCCTATAATAGCAATAAATAAAATATAATAAATAAATATAAATTTTACATTGGATTTCAAATCAACGAGAGCATAGATCATTCATCATTACTCTTTTTCTTATTTTCTTACAAAAAAGATTTGAGATATTTGCCGATTTTGGAAAACATATAAAAATAACTATGTCCAGCAGTCTATCATGATGATCACAAAAGTATCTTATGCATAAAAAAAATATTTCAGGCTAAAATACAAAGCAACCATGCTGATGAATCACCATCAATCCTTCCGAGTCATTCAACTCTTCACAAAGTTGTTTCTTCAAAGAGTTCTAATAGCAACAATGTGGATAACTGTAATGCAGACATGTTTGCAATGGATGTGGTGAGTTAATTACTTAATCACTTGCAAGTGGAGTATCTTTCTGTATTGGTCCAGAGTATGTGTATCTCTAACACTATTCTGACTGCCTCATTGGTCTAGCGGTTAGCGTATGCGACTGACGATCAGAAGATTTTGGGTTCAATTCCCAAGTCAGCCCTAAAATTGTTATTTAGTTTTTGCATGATAACAGCCCAGTTTGGAAATTGGGGTCTGAACTCCCGTGCCTCGGAGAGCACGTAAAACTGCCGGTCCTGTGCCCATTGGATTGGGCGAGTGAGGAAACAGAGAGTGCACTTGTATTTGGGCATACGCTTAAGCATCATAATAATACTTGTCTCTGTTGGTCTCCACCAACAGAGACAAGTATTATTATGGCCATGGTGGCCAGTTTGAGGCGAGGTTGAGACTGGCCACCATGGCCAAGATCGACTAGTAAATCATCACATCTATTACCTTTTTGAGTTATGAGTAAAATTATGCATCTTAAAAAATTGTTATATACATGAAAATTGGTAAATTTATGGGCCCAGATGATATCCCAGAAATAATTTTAAAAAGGTGCGACGCGAGTAATATGCTCGCTACTATTAATCAGACTTCATATGATACTGGAATTTTACCCGACCTGTGGAAAACAGCATCAGTGACACCCATATTTAAAAAAGGAAGTAAATTGGATCCATCGAACTATAGACCTATCAGTTTGACCAGTGTGGTATATAAAGCTATGGAGAAAATCATAGTAAAACATATTCGGAACTTCATTGCTAAACATAAAATTATTCCTGAACAACAGCATGGCTTTTGTCCTCATCGATCCACGGTATCCAACTTGTTATCATGTTTGTCATCGTGGACTAAATACTATAATGAGAGGGAACCTGTCGACGTAATATACCTAGATTACGAGAAGGCCTTTGACAAGGTACCTACACAAAGACTTTTGCAAAAATTAGAACATGTAGGAATACGCGGTAAGCTACTCATGTGGATTGCGGCGTTCTTACAACAAAGAACTTTGACAGTGCGTGTAGGCGAAACCTTTTCAAATCCCCGCCAAGTTCACCGCGGTGTGCCGCATGGTTCAATTCTGGGCCCTGTACTTTACATAATATACACCTTTGATCTTCCACGTTGCCTGCGGTGTAGTGTCAGTATTTTTGCGGATGACACGAATATATTTGTCAATCCACTTTTGGACTATGACAAACTGCAAGAAGACCTAAACAGAGTAGCGAACTGGTCTAAGGAATGGCTCTTAAACCTTAATGCCTCAAAGTGCACAGTATTGCATATGAGACGTCGGAATCCCCGTTTGGATTACAGGTTGGAAAGCAATGAGCTGAAAGAAGTGAAGATGCAAGCAGATCTGGGAGTCTTAATAGCAGAAGACTTGAAATGGGAAGAACACATAATGTCGATTGTCAAGAAAGCTAAAAGTCTGATTTACCTCATTAGAAAAGCCTTTGGAGTTCTAACACCAGAAGTAATGCTCCGAATTTACAAAACATTTGGCAGACCTATATTGGAATATGGATTCCAGATCTGGAGCCCATATTTCGTTAAGGATATTGAGGCTCTTGAGAGAGTACAACGCAGTTTCACGAAGCTACCACGATCACTGAAAGAACAACCATATGAAGAACGCTTGAGGATCCTGAAACTTGCAACTCTAAAAGATCGCAGAGAACGGGGAGACTTAATTGAAACATATAAGATCTTAAGTGGACATTATGACCTTCAAGAGTTTGATAAGTTGTTCATACGAAATGACAATACTCGTCTAAGAGGCCACTGTCTTAAGCTTAGTACCAGCTTCTCAAGCATCAATCCTCACAGACACTTTCTAGGCAATCGTGTGGTCAGAGCGTGGAACAAGCTTCCAGATGATGTTATATCTGCCCAAAATGTGAACCAATTCAAAAATCGACTCGACAAGTTCTTGGTGGAATCCAAAAAAGAAAACTGATTAGAACCCTCAGGATGCAGGCTTTATCAGTTGTTGCAACTGCCTGCCTGTCTATGTAATATAATATAATATAATAATAATTTATTGTTAATATACACCATAACAAGTTCTTAGGTAAAATGTACTAGTACCGCAGAGGATGGCCTTAGTATGCAACTGCGTATACATATAAACTGGACTTTGGTTATGAGAGTGAGATGATGAGGGTACAGTAGTCTCAGATACAAGGTGTACGTAGACTAAAGACTTACAAAAAAAATGTTAAGGAGTCCAAACATCATTTAAATTACATTATAATAATATTGTTGATTTACTTTTGCAAATTATTTCAATTCTACTGAGATGCCATTACTCTTTTTTGTTTTCCTTTTTTTTTATTTAAATTCCATTTTCAAATGTAGTGCTCTACTATATATTTATAATTATGAAATCGATTAAACCTCTCTACAGGATGATATGGGAGACTTGCCATCTGTGTTTAATAACAAAAGTGAAACACCCTCACCAGACAAGGCTATCAAATCAGTTAGGATAAGTTCAACACCAAGCCCACAGAAGACCAAGAACGAACGTTCAAAACGGAGTAATATATTGAAAACGCCAGACAGAAGTTCCAAAGTTGACAAAGATGGACTAAGGAATATGAAATTAGATCATTCACTGTCACATTTTTTAAACAAACTAGCGGAACATCCTGCTATAAGGAAAAATAAGGTATGTATGTATTTAAGAAGTAGATCCACACTGATTTCAGCACGAACGGACCTACTCGACCGGGGAAGTACCTTTCACAGAAGACCAACCTAAAGCTACAGCATACGTGTCGTGTTACGTTAGTGAGTGCGAGACCGGAGGCCCATTGATGCAGGGATGACAGTTATCGTGGTTAGAATGTGTGCCTTCCACCGCCACCACCCCAAGCGGGGCGGGAAAAAGCATCTCATTAATCCAACAGAGTGTAGGTGACCAGAACTCTTAGATTCTGTTCATGCTTTCCATCAGGCAGGCACTTTGGCAGGGTCTTACAATAGAGAAAAAAATGTATAATCGAACTTTTTTTTGTATGAATTTTGATAAGATGAATTATGTAAATACATAGAAAGATACAGGATATCTATGAAAATAGGATACTAACATTAATTGACTAACTAACATGCATTTATAGTACTTGTATTTATCATTCAATTTAAATAAGAATTAAAAAAATATGGCCATATATATGACTATCTGAATTTTTAAAATGTAAATGAAACGCTTTCGTGTGGTGACGGATTAAGAATACACAGTGTCACCACCCTGATTCATTCCGTGGGTGTCGTAAGAGGCGGCTAAGGAAGCAAAGTATACAGGACAACATCACTGCAAGGAGAAGGAAACTTGATATAAACCTTATACCAATTCGTCTGGCCAGCGTGGTATAGTAAGCCAAAACCTCTTTTCTAAGAAGAGGCCTATGTCCAGCAGTGGACTATTAGAAGCTGATGATGTTGATGATGATGATGAAATGGAACGTTTCATTTTCATAGGTACCTAACTGTATGTATACATTTAAATTAAAATTTTGCAAGTGGTATTCAAACTTATAGTTATATTGGTTTACTCATGTGTGTATTTCATGGTTACTCAACTCGTTTCGGGTCCGACGATAACCCTAACACTAATTGAAACGCCTGTTTGGTGTTGCAGTTCGTTTTATTTATTCAAAAAGGGTGTCTCTTGAGTCTGTAACTAGTTGGCGATCTCTGAAAAACATGCAGCATACGAAATATATAAACAAATTAACATTAGTATGCAAGTTTATCATAACATAAATACATAATATCTAGAACTTTCTCCTCCAGGATTCGTCATTAGATGATATAGACAAAGAACAATGTAAAGATATTTATATAGAACTGCTAGAGAAAATATTCGACGCGTTTGAAAGTATACCAAGCCATATAAAAGAAACGTTACCTGGATATGATAAAAAAAAATATGCCAAAATAAAGCTATTTAAATATAAACTAAAATTAGCTTTAAGGGGCGCATCTAATAGTAATAAAACATCAAATGAACATGCAAATTGCAACGGAGATACATTGAGTAATAGCAACAGTAGCTCTCGACTATGTACACAAGAAGATGATTTAGATGACTTTGATGTGGAAAGCAGTAGAGCTAATGAAAGACTTATAGAAATAAATTCGAAGAATATTAATAATCCAGAAACGTCAACTCCAGATCTATGTCCTAATAAAAATGGACCAAAGAAAACTATCTATTCAGAACTAACTACGAAGAAATCTTTGTCTTTTGATGCACTTTCACCACTAAACAGTTCAGTTAAAGCAGAAACCAGCATCCAATCAGATGTAGACAGTGCAAGCACTTCAGAACGCAATAAAACAAAAGGCAAATTTGTTTTTAGAAAACCTTCAAGACTTACTATGGAAGAAAGTAAATTAACCCCCGACATACAATCATCTACTGCAGAAAGAATAAAGAGTGCACAAGAACAATTAAAGCCTTTAGAAGAAAATGAACCACCCAAACGTGTTCCAATAACCAACAGTTCTGTAGAATTTCAACCTCCACAATTTAGCAAGTCATTTCTTATGAATGTCGATACACAAAGTACAGAATCTTCACAAGAACTCAAAAAAGAATTTAAAGAAGAAGACAATAACGACGATTATGGCTTAAATATTAGTGACGATATAGATGCTTTACCAGAAACTTCAGGTACTAGTGCTATTAGTATTAGTGATTCGGTTGCTAGTAATGTAGAAGTAATTAATAAAAAACAGATAGCTGTTGATGATGAGGGCTGGCCCGAGTATAGGATGGAGGACTTCGAGGACGATATTACAGATTTGTCCAATCAGCCTGAAGCTTTCAACTTAATGGATTATTCGACGGTTAGGGAGGTGAATGGACCTAAGTATGAGGGAATTGGCGAATTTACAGCAGGCACACAAAATGATGGCATAACAGGTAAGATTTAATGTTTTAATATTGACAGAATTGACATCTGATAAAATTCCATACACAAAATTGACAGTTTGAATATAGTCACCTCAATTTTGATTGTTTGAGAATTAAGAACATGAAGGGTGACTCGACCTCACACAGTACGGTGTTACAGAAATGCGGTGTTCAGCTGTCTCATTGTTTTTCACCGACAGACACACAACTTAAAGTTTTGTTCGAAATAAAACTCCAGAAGCATACCAGATATCTAAATTTAGAAATTTACTTTAAAATGGATAAGTTTATTAATTTTGTTTCTAAATTTAACTTAATTTTCAATGCTAGGTGAATTTGACGGAATGGACTACCCTCATTCAGCTCTGATGCTAGAAATGTTTCGAGAAAAGTTCGGTTTGAAGAAGTTTCGGACGAACCAACGACAAGTGATCAACGCGACGCTACTGGGAAACGATTGTTTCGTCCTAATGCCCACTGGGGGAGGTATGTTACTTAAATTAGAATTATATTATATAATATAACATTTCGGACATCTGACACAACGCCATCTAGTCCCAAACTAAGCAGACCTTGTACTATGGGGACTTAACAACTGATGCAAATACATATATACTTTTTTTTTTGTAAATACGTACATATTATACACCCAAACTCCGAAACAAATATTTGCAGATCATACATACATTTGGTCCGACCTGGAAATGGAACCTGAGGTCTCAAACGCAGCAGTCGCATACGCTACTACTGTGCTACCGAGGCAGTCATATAAATCATAGTCGTAGTCGATAAAAAAGGGGGAGAAGGAAGGATTTTTTCAAATTTTGATGATAGTAAAATTAAAAAATATGGAGTACAGTTTATAATGGTTTACCATGATATAGATACATTGAAATCAATGATATTTGCGTTGAAAAAAGAATAAATTTGCTCTGTTTTACTCAATGTTTTTCACTTATACTCGGATCCTATTGGTCGTAGCGTAATTTTATATATATTCTCAAGCTTTACTTAACTAAATCCCCTCTATTTTCGAAGGTAAATCCCTGTGCTACCAGCTGCCAGCCTTACTGACTCCAGGCGTCACAATCGTGATATCCCCATTGAAATCTCTTATATTAGACCAAGTTAACAAACTGCAGTCACTCGATGTAAGTGTAAAACAATTTTTAAGACTTACCCGGTAGCTGTATTAAGTAAACGCATGGGCTACTTTTGATTAAACTTTTTAACAAATATAGCGTTCCTATAGGAGAACAAAGTACAATAGCAAAGATAGATAACATCCCAGTTGGTGTATAACATACACAAAAGCTTAATGAACAACACAAAGTAGAGCTTATAATTTATATAGCAATATAAGGTTTAGATCACCAAGCTGAATCAAATCAATCTCAAATACATCATATGTGATAAAACCTTTATCATTGGTTACTTATCATCAAGTAGACCTACCTCATGCTATCTCTGCATCACCCAATCGGTCGACTGGCAGAGAATGCCATAGACATTGTCCATCGATGCATGTATTTACTCATATATTTGTAAAGTACAATAAATATATTTGTAAACGGAGTGTCATTACCCATCTAACACCCCCCCCCCTTCCCTAATTCATGCCATAGGCGTCGTAGGAGGCGACTAAAGAACAAAAAGAAACAAATACTGATGAATATATACTGAATATATAAGCTTTGAAAGTAGATTAAGGTCTTGGATTTTTTTTTGTGTATAACTTTCTGTA
The DNA here is from genome assembly GCA_949316085.1 of Hypercompe scribonia. Classification (NCBI taxonomy): domain Eukaryota; kingdom Metazoa; phylum Arthropoda; class Insecta; order Lepidoptera; family Erebidae; genus Hypercompe; species Hypercompe scribonia. Next base: position 2,694,878 of record OX438984.1, on the reverse strand, counting down.
TAATTTTTAAATTTGAATAAAACACCAGCCCTGAAGTTGGCAAGCTAAAGAATCAAAAATACAGTTTTTATATTCATCATGGGTTCTATTGGAGTTATTGGTACTTTTAAATGTACCTGTTTGCCGTGCATGACGGATTAAGGAGACAGAGTATCACCTCCATCATAATCCCGTGGGTGTCATAAAAGACGAGTTAAGGAAGAAACTAAGCAGGACAGCGTCACTGCACAGAGAAGTTACCCTTGAAACAAACACTCCAGTACCCCGTCTGGCCAGCGTGCTATAGTAGGCCAAAACCTCCTTTTGAAGGAATGGCTTGTGTCCAGCATGTGTATATTTACAGATCCCAGCAGCGCACATGTCTGGCGATGTGAGTCTCCAAACATGCGAGGAGATATACCACAAGCTGTCAATGAAGGAACCCTTGATAAAACTGCTGTATACCACCCCGGAGAAGATCAGCATTTCGCAGAGGCTACAAGATCATATGGACCAACTATACGCGCGAGGGAAATTGGCTAGGTAAGTACAATTAGAAATAACTTGCAAGAACTGCTCAGGTACCTAAGTGGCTCAAGGGATCGCCTTTTCAGATGGGAACTCGATCCCTAGATGGGACAACACAAAAAACAAACTTGCTATTGCATCCTAATGTCAAATTAAATGTTATTCCCATAACCGTGGGGTAAGGTCATCGTGATCATGTAATACGGGTCTATTCCTATAACAGACGGTAACTGTGATATATTTTTTTCTTTTTCTAAAAGACAATTCTAGCCCTAGAAATAAATCCTGTGTTGCGGGGGTCTTTACAAACATAAGAAACGGACACAAAGAACACCCAGACTCAGAACAACAATTTGTGAATCACGCTAAGTATAGTCCCTTGTGGGGTTTGATCTCACAACACTCCACTACACCATCCGGGCAGTCAATCCGTGGAATCTAATCAACTCTTCGAATATGAATCAACTTTTTTAAATATTTATATGGACTGCATTCGAGTATAATATATCGATAAAATTGTTATCTTAAGCACTAAGTTCTCTTATATTTTTCCACAGGTTTGTCATAGATGAAGCTCACTGCGTGTCCCAATGGGGCCACGACTTTCGACCGGATTACAAGCGTCTCTCAGTTCTCAGAGAACGGTATCCTAACACTATAATCATGGCGCTAACGGCCACGGCCACTCCTCGGGTCCGGATGGACATCCTCCACCAACTGAAGGTGAAGCAGTGCAAATGGTTTCTATGCAGCTTCAACAGACCCAACTTGGCTTACATTCTAATAGATAAGAAACCAAAAAGTGTTAATCAGGATATCGCTGCATTGATTAAGGAAAAATTTTCCAGGTAAATGATCTCTTATGAATGTGTGTGTATAGCGTCTTCTAAAGTGAATGTGTCATGTTTTCCTAATAATTTTTAATTCCTACAGCTTGACCTATTAAATTGACTGTACTCAAATTTCTGGATATGAGGATTTCCTCTCAATATCTGACATATTACTAAGATATTTACTTTTTTTTTTTATTTATTTCATACTAAAAACTGTTCTCAGTTCTCTCCTATTTAACTCACAGATTAGCACATCGTGTGATTTTTATCGGTTCGATTCCGATACACCGCCCCACCCTGATGGGGTAACGGCTTGTTAAAGTTTCTGCAATAAAAAAAAGTAAGGCTCACATGCAGAAAGGTACTTCACTCCGATTACATGATAAAATTTGGACATAGAACTTCATTTCAAAACAAATAGTATTTAAAATCAAATTGTCTCATTTTATGAAAGTTTAAATATTATGGTTATTGTACCCAGGCAGTCGGGTATAGTGTACTGCCTGTCACGCAAAGAGTGCGAGGCCCTCTCGGCGGTGTTGCGCCAGGAGGGCATCCAGAGCGCGCCCTACCACGCGGGGCTCAGCGACAAGAAGCGGACCGAAGTGCAGGCCGGCTGGGTCGCCGACAAGTACAACGTGGTATGTACACACGTGACGACTGACGATCCGCCCACCCGCCCGTTAATGTTTCGAACTTGTACTCGTAATCGGTGTGAGAGTTTGAATACCGCGACACAGAATTAGTTACTCCATAGTTCAGTATATCTTTGGTAGATGGCGCTGTCGTATATTTTGTTGCCGTATGTAGAAGTCGCCACACATACATTCTACTATGTTTTTTTTTAATCATTTATTCATAAGAAAATATATATATACGTGAGTTTTTAAGCTTCACAGCTAGTCGATGAAAAGACTATATTCTTCTATGTAATTCTTACTTTCTAAATATAACATTAGTTTTATGTACAAGCGTTATTCCAAAAGATAAATATATTTGCAGATGCACCTTTGTCGAGCAGTACACCCTTCAAATTCAATTTTATGTGTATTCTTAATAACTTAGTATACATAACATATTAGGAAAGCATCTGATTAGTAACGACAAATAGGATTGTTGAACTTATTGTTAGCATCCTACTTTCAATGAATACGCCCCAAGGAAGTTAATGTAGCGTTCATGTGGCAACACTGTTTTTGACAATGCCACTCTTTATACACAGAGTTGGGTACACAAGAATGATAAATGGCCACTCTGATTTACATGCGTGTAATTTAAGCTCTTGGAGATAAATACTGTAAATATTGGTACTACCTAAACAGTAAATCCATATTGAATATATTATGTTATTAATTTGACCATTCAAGTGGTAGATGCATCAAGTAAAAATATATTGTGGAGTAACACGAACATAGTAACTCCAAAGTACCATACGGAAGAGTAACTGTAGATATACCTTCACATATCTCATACGCCTATGATAACCAGACTGCTGATAAACACACTTATATATATCTAAATACATACATATTATAGATAAATTATCACGTTCACCATACAAAGATTTGTCATGTGCGGTAGTAGTACAACAGGCCTGTACTGTAACACGTAAGGTGTGCGGCAGATATGCGCGACGATAGCGTTCGGCATGGGCGTGGACAAGGCGGACGTGCGGTTCGTGATCCACCACTCGCTGCCCAAGTCGGTGGAGGGCTACTACCAGGAGGCGGGCCGCGCCGGCCGCGACGGGGAGCCGGCCACCTGCATCCTCTACTACCTGTACCATGACGCCATCCGCATCCGCCGCCTCGTGCAGAGTGAGTGCACCTCTTCACCCTTTGACTCTGCTGAGCTTATGCAGTAACTGTTATTATATTGTACCTTTCATTGAAGTGGAAAGTAATACGACCGAAGCATCGAAGCGCGTTCACCTGGACAACCTGCTGCGTATGTTGGAGGTGTGCGAAAGCAAAACAGAATGTCGACGGGCGCAGGTGCTCGCTTACCTCGGGGAGAAATTCAACCGAGAACTGTGTCGCCGGGATAAGAGGACCGCGTGCGACAACTGCTTGGAAAAGCGCGAATATAAGGTTAGTCTTAGCTTTCCATTTTTTGGTTAGATATTAATTGGAAACCTGGAATATACGTAGATTTTGTAGTTATACACATCTCTATCCGTGTGGTGATGGATTATGAAAATAAAATTTCACCACCCCCTTTTTGTCCCGTGGGTGTCTACTCAGGGAACAAACTTCGCAGGCCAACAGCAAAGAAAAAAAAAACTCGACACTATACCAACCATATGACCAGTGTAGTACGGTAGAACAAAACTTCTTTTTTTAAGGAGAAGCTGATGGCCAACAGTGGGCTTTGAAAGGCTCTTACTGATGAAGTTCTACCTAGCACTGATGAAGCAGTAGTCGTCATTGCATTTATCAATGACGACTACTGTGATTCATACCTAGTAATCATAGTCCATTCGCGGTAAGAAAATAGTGACGTACAGACACGATCAAGACCCGACTATTTTGGTTCCAAGTATTTCTATGAAACGATGATTCTGGCACCTGATTGACCAGGATGGGGCTTGATGGATGCCTCACTATTTTCTTAACGCGGATGGCATATGATATAAAATATAATATTATTGCCGACCCTCCGCTTTTTCCCTACCACGAACCTATAAAAGGACGAAAAGCCTTGCGGTTAGCTCTTTTCTCTTTGACTCCAATTCTCGCCTATGTCGTTACCGGCAGACCACGATTGTAACCTCCAGGAGCCGTGAGCTTAACTTTTAAGCTGTAGTTGCTCATTAAATATTTAATCGTGTTGTGACCTAGCTTGTATTTACTTATATATTTTTATCCGTTACTAACCATTTTCGGTTGACCATGTTTTTAGAACGTCGCATCCAAATGCCACGTGAAAAACACTGTTTTCGTCTGAAAATTAAATACGTCGAAAAAATAACCAACATAAACTATCATTGCATTTTTTGGTTCCTCTTTGTTGCATTTTTTATGTGTGACATCTTTTCTCTGGCTTTCCTTCTTTTTTTTATATGAAGAGCTTGCAAAAGTTACTCTACCCTGCCTGATGGAAAGCATGAATAGAATCCAAGAGTTGTGGTCACCATACTCATTGCAAATGCAGACAATGCAGTCTGGTGACCCACACTATGGTGGCCTTGTGAGATGCTTTTTTACACCCCGCTTAGAGACGTAAAAGGCATGACAGTATCCGTGACAGTGTAAGGCTTACACAGTTATCACGACAACTGCCACCCCTGCATCAATGGGCCTCCGGTCTCACACTCACCAGCGAAATACGGCAACACGGATGCTGGCGCTTTATGTTGGTCTTCTGTGGGAGGGTAGTACTGCCCCGGTCAAGCCGGCCCGCTTGTGCTGAAATCAGCATGGCTCTACTACCTACCAAGTACTACCTACAATATTTTGAAGTGATTTTGTGGATGTGTAGAACAGAAATGTGGAATAAGAAGTTGAGCGTGATTTTTCTTGGAGAACATGTAAAGTCGGTCCCGGTAGTTATATGAACAGTGAACACCCTTGACTATCGTTACGCGTAATTAGAGCCCTCAACAATTCCAACTCCAACAGTGTTTCTACAGCATTTTTATGTCGCCTAATACTTAGGTTGCGCATGGTAGTCGCATCGCTAACAACTGTTCCTGGATCCCTCCTGTCTCAGGCGCAGAGTGGCACACCGGTTAGTTTTAGTCGGTCCGATTCCGACACACCCGAGCGCCGCAAATCCCGGCGGGATGACGGCCCGGGGGGGTTCCCAAACGTTAAAAAAAAATTGTAGTCGAATCGCATAAAAATATCGAAGCCGAAGTTAACCTGATTTGGGAAAAAAAGGCTTGGAAGATAATAAACCTATACTAATATTATAAAGCTGAAGAGTTTGTTTGGTTTGTTTGTTTGAACGCGCTAATCTCAGGAACTACAGGTCGGTTTTGAAATTTTCTTTTTGTATTGGATAGCCTATTTATCGCGGAAAGTTATATATCATCACGCTAAGATTAATAGGAACGGAGCACCAATGAAGAATGTTTCAAAATCGGCAGACTTTGTTCCTATTGAGAGCTTCCGCTGTGTGCGCTGCGTAAACCGTTAACGTTTCACATAAATCATGTATGACAGAATTGTTCCCTTACTCACCTGTATAAACGAAGTCGGGGGTTAAAGTAAGCGTCAGTCCTAAGTAATTATTCCAAGCGGACGAAGTCGCGGGCGGAAGCTAGTGTTAATATATTCTATCCATAAAACATGATATAACGTAATAAATATTTATATTATTATTAATATAAATTATTATTAAATAATAATTTATTTTATTTTATAAAAACGTCTATGTAAAACAATAAAAAGACAATATATTTATTAAAATATTACAATACAAAAGTCCATACAATCAAGTCAAGTCATTAATGAAATAAGTCAATCAAAACGGTAGATCGGACCGCCAGGCGATCTCTATCAGGAATTATTAATACGCGAATTAACATGACAAAAAATGGCTGCATAAATAATAATACATGTACAGTTATCATGTTTTTGTTATTGTATTGCTAAGATAAATCTCTTATCAGTCGCTGGTTTGACGTATACGGAGCGATAAAGTTGTATAAAATTGGTTTTGAGGTGCAATTTATGTATTTATTAATATTTGTCAATATTTGTAATATTTGTCACCCCTGCTGTGCATCTATGGACCGAAGGCGCACAGCTTACACAGTTATCGTGGTAACTGTGTAACCCTTACACTGTCACGATGACAGTCATGCCTTTTACGCCCCCAAGCGGGGTGTGAAAAAGCATCTCATAAGGCCGCCATAGTGTGGGTCACCATACTGCATTGTCTGCATTTGCAATGAGTATGGTGACCACAACTTTTGGATTCTATTCATGCTTTCCATCAGGCAGAGTAGAGTCACTTTGGCAGGCTCTTAATATAGAAAAAAATTTGGCCAAAATGACTCACCGTGGACATAGTGGTTTAAGTTTAGCAATTTTACTGGCAATATCGGTGACCTTGGTTCGTCTGCGGATCTATTCATTCCTGATTCGATCACGCAAAGAAACTCCAAACATGCTAAATCAATAAAATGATTGTTATAAATGACTTTTCATTAAATTCCTACTAAGACTCTAATGGATTGCTCCCATCTATTTTATCTTAAAATCACATTTTTATTTATATTACGGCTTCACAAAAATCGGCGTGAGGGTACCAGCGATGTCCACCTTCAATCCTCGGCAAACATCCTCTCCCATTAATACAAGAGCATTTAATTCAATCTTATTGATGACTACTTCGATTCGCTATCTAGTGCGTAAGTGAAATTAAATTTAAGTTAAATACCCATAAAAATTACACAACGGGATTTAATTTATAAGTACATTCTTTGTCCAGATGGATGATGCACCTGAAGACTTCGTCGAGATGCCTTCCCTACCTTCTCCACCGCAGTCATATTTGCAAAGTGATGACGTCATTGTAATTGAGTAACTACACGCCACTTCGGCTAGATATATCTAGTCTATTCATAGCTTTGTACCAGTGATGTACCGTATTAGTCTGTATTCTGGTCCGTATCCGTTACAACTAAATATTATAATCCATTTTTATACTAATCGCTAATCTAATTGGCTATTACTATTACTAATGACAGTTATAAACTTAAAAAGTCAGTTTAAACTTATTTGTTGCCACATTAATCCCTAAATCTGCGTTTTTAATAATTAAAAAAGTAGTTTGGGTCGAAATATGTGTCGTTTAGTCTAACTAACTTAGGTATCTGTTCATTGTAATGCTTCTCTTGATATGAATAATTCGACTATACCACAATTCGGCACATCACTACTTTATAAGGAACGGTTTATAGCAACCGAAACAGTTCTTAGTTACTAAAACTTGTGCCACGGAGATAAAAAGAAAATTTGTTTTTTTTCTTTCTCTTTAAAAGACAACGTCCGCACTAGGTATAAATCCTGTGTCGCGGGGAATTTTACAAACACACAAGAAACGGACACAAAGAACTCCCAGACTCAGTGCAACAATTACTGGATCAGACAAAGTGTTGTCCCATGTACGGTTTGAAACCACAAAAACTCAGTGCAGTAGAGAGCGGCGTAGCGATTGCTTAAACCACGAGGCCAACCGTGCAGTCACTTACAAATTTACGAAATTACGAATAATAGTTTTTATATAATAAAGTTCATTAAGTCTGCTTTGTGTATAGATTTAGTAGAACGAAATGTTACCATGAATAAAAATTATTAATATAATTAGTCGATTTATATAAAAATTATGACATACTTGCAAGATGACATTTTTGAATATCGATACATGAATTCTTTTGTGACAGAAAGTAGTAAGTTTTTATTAGTTATCAAACATGAAACTGCAAATGACAAATAATTATTGGCGTTTTGTGTACATTTTTTATATTTAGTAATTTAAATGCTAAAACAACTTTAAATATTTTATAATGGCTTAACAAATAAATGCCTTTTTTATAATTTAAAGACAAGTCCTGCACTAGAAATATTCCTATGTCGCGAGGGACTTTAACAATTATACATGACACGGTCACCTACAATACCCAGACTCAAAACAATTATTTCTGGATCGCACAAAGCATTGTACCATATGGGGTCTGAAAGCAGCGTAATGATCGCTTAAATCTCTACTTAATATAGTTGCTTTAAAAAATGGGCCTCAATTATTTATGTATCTTTTTTTTCTATCTTAAGAGCCTGCCAAAGTGACTCTACTCTGCCTGATGGAAAGCATGAATAGAATCCGAAAGTTGTGGTCACTATACTCATTGGAAATGCTGACAACGCAGTATGGTGACCCACACTATGGCGGCTCTGTGAGATGCTTTTTCTACCCCGCTTGGGGACGTAAAAGGCATGACAGTCATTGTGACAGTGTAAGGCTTATCTATTTACTTTATTTAAATCTTTCGAAATACCTAAACACGCTTAAAGTTTTTTTGGTAAAAAGTGGCCTTATTGTAAGCATTTTACAAATAGCTGTGATAATAAGACCCTAATTTAGAACCAATAAGGTTTGTATTTAAATAACGACCGTTAAATGTTTAGTGTATTAGAGTCCTTAAATATAGCTTGATCTCTGTGACAGATGGCTACGAAACCGACGACCTTACTTTGAATGGACGTCGTAAGTTCTAAGCTGACAGTAGTGACAGCTGTCACAGACGTCAAGTTATATACTAGTATAGGTACATTCGCGTTATTTCTCTCTAACGATGTCTGCGGTACTGCGGCTGTGATATAGTTTTAAGTGATTAAATCAAGGTGCTGTACTGATTTAAATATATATTGAAGAATGACTAAAGATTATTAAACAAAGTTTTTTTTTTCATATAGTTGTCATATATTGTACATGGTATGTTATTAAAAAAACAGTTAAAAAATTAACTGTATTATATTTAAAAATAATAAACTTATGTGTATGTACGTGTAATTTATTTTTTAAATAAATCCTGCACTGATTAGGGATAACCGTTGAAATATACTATTCTTTAAGCGAGAAAGAATTATATTATTATACGGCATATTTTTAAAAGCTACTGACGGCACGATGCTAAGTTATTCAGAACTGTAATCTAACCTGCAGTAAGTAGGTTAGGTTATAGATGTAGAGACACGCTGATTTCAGCACGAGCGGGTCGGCTCGACCGGGGCAGTACTACCCTCCCACAGAAGACCAACCTAAAGCGCCAGCGTCCGTGTTGTCGTGTTTCGTTAGTGAGTGTGAGACCGGAGGCCCATTGATGCAGGGGTGACAGTTATCGTAGTAACTGTGTAAGACTTAAACTGTCACGATGACTGTCATGCCTTTTACGTCCTCAAGCGGGGTGTGAAAAAGCATCTCACCAGCCCGCCATAGTGTGGATCACCATACTGCATTGTCTGCATTTGCAATGAGTATGGTGACCACAACTCTTGGATTCTGTTCTTGCTCTCCATCAGGCAGAGTAGAGTAACTTTGGCAGGCTCTTAATATAGAGAAGAGAAAAAAAGAAGTAGATCGTTGTAGACTTTAGACTAGTATATTTTGTGACTTTTTTATGTCTCATTAACATTAACAGTCTTTAATACTACTGGACATAGGCCTCTCTATTGAAAGGAGGTTTTGGCCTACTATACCACACTGGCCAGACGGGTTGGCATAGGGTTTATTTCCAGCTGGATGTCGTTATAACAGCTGTTCCCGGATCCCTCCTATGTCAGGCGCAGAATGGCACACCGTGTGGTTTTAGTCGTTCCGATTCCGATACACCACCCCGCCGCAAACCGCGATGGGGTGACGGCCAGAGGGGGTTTCCACGCGTTAAAAAAAGAAAAAAAGTTTATTTCCAGTTTTACTTTCTCTTTGTAAGGATGTTGTCATAGTCTACTCCCTTAGTCGTATGTTACGACACCCACAGGATGCTCACGGGATGACACTCGGTATTCTTAGTCTGTCATCACACGGACATTGATATCTAGGTATGAGTAAAAAATACACTTTACTTAAAGCGGTTATCAAACCGAGATCACTCGAACAAGGCAGAGTGTGCTTCATGGAAATCAAACTGCTGATAGACATACTTATATTACTAAATACTCTGTAGTAAAGACACCAGGCACGGAATAAATAATAATAATAAATATTTTTGACATTTGACAACGCCATCTATCTTCAAACTAAGCAGAGTTTATACCATGACAGCTAGCTTTAAACTTTTTGTAAATACCTACATACATATTATGTATAGAAAACCCCCAATGATCATGTTCAGAAGAATGTGTCTTGAGTGGGAATCAATATCATAACCTCTGCTATTGCCGTCAGGGTCACTAAATAATCGGTCCATCGTCCGAAAGTTCTTACAGGAAGACAACATCACACTTTAATGCTTCCGTCCAAATTCCCCCTAATAAGCCCCACTTGGTCTGGCCCGTTGTTTTCATATGAATACCGAACTTGTGATTTCGAGAAAAATAAATGTTGAAAAAAATTATAATATTTATTCACATAAAACAATAGTTTACAAATTATAACAAACTCCCTGATCTCTGTGCTAGGCTCAATGACCTGTGTTAAAGAGATCTAAATACCAGACAAACAAGCAAAAAGTTCCTCTAGAGTTAGAACAGATATTTAAAAAACTACACAGCTATGTATCATTTGTAGAGGCAACAATTTTACTAACATACTTCGTTGCTATCTCTAAAATAACTGAGTCAATTTTGAAAATACTATTTGAGTTTGCAAAATGTAATTTAGAATGTATAGTGGAATTTCACACACGACACAAACACACGGCTGTAGATTCCAAACTAGGCAGAGCCTGTGCTATAGTAACTAGACTGCTAATAAACATACTTAAATATTTCTAAATACACACATATTATGTAATAAATAAATTGCATCTAAACATATCACAAATAATAAATAAAAAAATAATATTTATCCTGAACAGAAATCGAATCCGGCTTGACAGTCATGGCCACTAGCGCTAGACCAACAGGCCCATTAATTAAAGTCTAAATGGTAATACAATTGACAAAGAACTATTTGGCCCAAAGGAACAGACTTCAATTAAAAAAAAACATTAACAAGGTCATTGCAAATTTGCCTGAAAATAAATTAAAAATCAACCAACCTATACTCAAGGGCCAAGTTCCCTTACGAGTTGCCGGTACCATGTCCGAGGATAGTCACTTAACTTCAGGTGACTCTCTGTTAGCTTTTTCTCTATACCAAAAGTAAACTTAGAAGTATTTCTTTTTCCCTTTAGCCAGTGGACGTGACAGAAGAGTGCAAGCTGATCGTGCGGTGTATCTCAGAAGTGAATATCAACGGAAGGACTCCTTACACGCTACTTCATATAGCAGATGCGCTCAAGGGTTCCAAGCAAGCCAGGTTGGAAGCTCTGCAGAAATCGCGTCTGTTTGGACGGTAAGATAAACTTATTACTAAGGCATCGAATAAAACCATAGACAATTTGATTAATAATATTTTGACTGCACAGATGGCTTATGCGGCCATCTTGCTGCTCTCTACTGCGCTGAGTGTTGTGAGTTCGAACCCACGTGTCAATAAATTATTGTTCCGAGTCTGGATGTTCTTTGTATCTGTGTCATGTGTGTTTGTGGAGTTCTCCGCGACACGTAATACATTACCAGTGCATGAGTCGTCTTTAAAAAATAGTACGTTTCTTTCTGGTTGCCATTTACGCACACGTTGTTGTCAATAATCTGTTTTCAGGCAACGCATAAAGACGTTATTTTTGTCTAGTTAACAGTAGAATAGGCTAGGTGACACCTTAGTCAAATTAGTTACTTTTTATCATCTGCCAAAACGACAATTTTGTATGAAAAATGTTCTAAATACAAAATTGTGACGTCACTGTTTTAAGCTACTCAATTGAACAATATATTTCACTTTATACTTGATTGAAATCCGTAATAACAATAAACAGCTATTTTAATTGTATTTACCGCGATGTTTCGCGATATTAGTTTTAATGAAGTGGACATTGGTATTTATTTACGATACAGTCATCTACCCAATTCTCTTTATTATGTAGACTAGTTGACTCACGCAAATTCGTCCGCGTCTGCTTTTGCTCATAACATGATGTTATAAAGCAAGAATATATTGGTTTATCAAAAGAAGGTTACAGTGAGCCAACCTTAAAAGATAGACGATACGTTGTCGCGTACCTTTTTCGTACTTTTAAAACAAAACGATTCTTTCGTACATTATTTTTGCGAAATTTAAACCGTTCACGTAGCGCATGCAATGGAAGCTCTCAAAAGGAATCATTTTCCTTTATTCTTCTATTCTCCTTTCGAACGCAGCGTGATGATATGTATCCTAAAGTCTTCTTCGATAACTGGCCTATCTAACACTATAAGAATTTTTCAAATCGGACCTGTACTTCTTGAGATTAGTGCGTTTAACCTAACAAACTCTTCACCTTTATATTATTAATATAGATTAGTAGGTATGGTAGTCTGTATCGGTATAGATATAGTATATCGTCTGTATAGACGGTATCACAGTTGACTGCGATTTTATTTCATACCTGTTACTGGTTGACGCCGTGACTTGAATGAATTCTTTTGCCAACATCCGTTTAGCTATCTTTTTTAATTTTTACAATGATCAGTTGTAATACGTATTGAAATTAAAAACCCCACGTTTAAGATTAATAATTTGATATATATTTAAGAGGAATCTAACGTCAGCTCAAATGTTAGATGCCATTAAGCATCTTTCTTCTCTTCATTGTCAAGGTTTAGCCTGCAGGCATGTTGTTCTTAAAACGATGCTTTTTTGGGGACTGGAACTGCCAGTGGGATTTGAAAAGTTACATAATTCAGCATTAAACACTTGTCGAATGTAAGTCCAAAAGAAGAATCAAGGAGAATTGACGTATCACAGGTGCAAGTCGTGGAGACGCGATGAACCGACGCGACTGTTGCGCCACATGGTGATACGCGGGCTACTGGCCGAGAAGCTTGTCGTCAACAATAATGACATCACCAGCTCCTACTTGGTGCTGGGACCTGAAGTCGAGAAGTAAGTTCGAAATAAGTCTAGATCTAAATACGGATCCATTGTTAACCAGACTAATTAAGTGCATTGCCATAAAATTTTATATAAAAAATATTTAATTGTTTAAAACACATTCATTGTATACAAGTAGTAGTTCATTTGTTATGAGGTTAACGTCATTTCAGAGTGATGCGGGGCGGTCTCCGAGTCGTGCTCCCGATGTTGGTAGAGGCTAAGGCGCCTCTAACGGCTACGACCGCGCCCGCTACGAGTACTACGGTCTCGCCCGCAGATCCGTTGCTCAAACGTATCGAGGAGCGTTGCTACGCTGACCTCGTAGAGGCTTGTCAGTAAGTGTTTAAAAGTATTACTACGGTGACGAATTAAGAATACAGTGTCCACCCCATTCGTCGTAAGAGCCGACTAAGGAAGCAATAGCAGGCCAATAGCACTGAAAAGTAAGAGAAAATTAAAAAAACCCTTTTTTTTAACTTGTGGAAACCCCTTCGGGCCTTCACCCACCGGGACTTACAGAGGTGTGGTGTGTCGGTCCGCCTAAAACCACACAGTAAGCCACTCTGCATCTGGGTGGATCCCATCCAGCAATGAAGTACTAAAGGCTGATGTCTCCCCTACCCCAGTGAGATGGCGGCTGCTCGCGGCGCGACGGTGGGTGCGGTTCTGCCGCAGGCTGCGCTGAAGGCCATGGCCAGTGCGCTGCCCGAGGAGCCGGCCGCCATGCTCGCCATGCCCTACGTCACGCGCGCCAACTACGAAAAGTTCGGCGTCAAACTGCTCACCATCACCAAGATGTATGCCTACGAAAGGATCGGTACGTATATCTTGTGTTTATGGTATACGTGTGATGGTTTAAAGATCAAAGCTTTTCCATGAAAAGCCATCCATTTCTTATTTTCATACAAAATTTAACACCCATAACCTTATAAGGTGCAAGTTCGACCGTATGGCACATTGACCACATCTTTGGGAAGTTCACACCCGAGTATCGACCTCCCCCTCTGAACCACATTACATGGAGAGCAACTCAAATTATAGGTTGCCAGGATATTTCTAATAAGCTTGACCACTTATATGTCTTCATACAAAGTGTCCCCTAGTTTTTGACGAAAACTCAAATACCAAGTAATAGAGTTCATTTTACTTCGGTTAAAATTAAAAAGAAAATTGGACATTGGACAAATAAACAAACAAAATAAATATAATTTAAATAATTCCAATTTAGTACACCATTGTTTACATGAGTCGCTGCACTGCAGACAGCGTCGCAATATCGATGACATCAAAGAATTTTCACCGTGAATTGAGACGAGCTGGTTAACTTTACATTTTTGTTACTAATCAAAATCACTTTCCTAATTCATTTCCTTTTTAAAATTAATTTTAGCCACCTAAACACGAAAAGAGACAAATTAGGTTTCTTTTTTTTTATTTAATAAAAAGACAACGCCCGCATTAGGAATAAATCCTGTGTCGCGTGGGACTTTACAAACATACTAGAAACGGACACGAAGAATACCCAGACTCAGAACAACAGTTTGTGGATCACACAAAGTGTTGTCCCATGTAGGATTTAAACCTACAACACTCAGCGACGTGGAAAGTGGCGTGGCGACCGCTTAAACCACTAGACCAATCGTGAAGTCAAGGTCAAGTCAAGGTATCGTTTGCTATCGAGGAGAAAATAGCAGTGTACCAACCGACTGACTTTATTGTGCTGGCCAACGCTTCGCTGCGGTGTCAATGTCAAAGGCAGTCAATCGCCCCATTACACGAATTATCTTCCATATATTATCTTAGTGGATTTCCACAGGAGTTCTAATGGAACGAGAGGATGAGATGGAACAAAAACAAGAGCAGAAGAAAGACAACGATTTTAAGGATCCTGGATCCGACTCCGACACGGACTGGGGCCGGCTCGGTCGGGACGCGGATAAGTCACGGAATTCGTCTTCCTCTCGTGGAAGGAAGACTTACAGGGGCGGAGTTAGGAAGAAGTGAGTATTGTGTATTATATATTTTTTTTCTAAGTAGGAAGGCTGCGTTACGAAAAATATGTTTATTCAAAAAATATTCCTATTTAAAGCAGAAGTGGTGCAGTAATAGCTAATTGATTTCTATTTTTTAATATATGATAAAGGGGGCAATGGCGACCACCTGATGGTAAGTGACTACACCCGCCCATGGACATAGTGTAATATGTAATAATAATATCCTCACATCTCAATCAGCCGTCTGTTTCCTACCTAGGCAAAGCCTATGGTAACCAGACTGCTGGTAAACATGCTTATATATTTCTTAATACGTACACTTGATAAATTACCCTCGGACACGACAAATATTGTTGTTCATCACATCACATTCGTGGTGGGAATAGAATCTACAAACTCCAGCTTCGCAGTTAGGATCACTGACCACTAGATCTACAGGCACAACCTTCAACTCTAGAGAGACAAGAGAATTGTCCCTGTGAAACGGCGGAGGGGGAATCCCCCACTAATCTCACTCGTTCTAAAAATAGTTACACGTCAATCGAGGCACTAGCCCTCTCTGTAGGTATATTATTTTATCTCCCTAAATATAAGTAGGAATATTTTTCTGGGACTTTTTCCTTACCAGGGTATGTTAGTCCCATTAGGCCTTAACTTATAAAAATATCAATTTACATGTGATATATTAGACAGTCCAATTTAATAAATTGTTTAGATGTCGACTTAATCAAAACACTTCGAATTATACCTACATCCAATTCAGGTTTAACAGTGTCATTATTTAATTTCTTTTAGTTTGATTCTTGACACATTCCATCAATGAAAGCTGATCGTCCACAATGTTACATATATCACGTTGTTGAGCTCGATCTTTAGATGTTAAAAAATTACTTGATGGAACGTGTCCAGAGCGTAATCTATGAACAACTCGTTTCTAAATAACGGAGTTATTTGTTTTTTTTTAAATCCGCATTAAATTTTCCAATGCAGCCGAAGACGGTATCGCCAAAGAGGCAACAACGCGTAAGTTACTAGAACATATCTATTCACAATGTGTTTATGTTTCACGCTTGTGGTGACTACGGATTTGTACATACTGTCTTACACCTAATAAATATAACACTTTGCACCATTGTACTAAAACAACTTGCTTAAATCGGACCGTAATGTGTTCAAAAGCATCCGAACAACAAATAGCTTGAATTTAAGGTTTAATTATTTGACTCTCTACAAAAAAAAATCATATTTATGGTCCATATGTAACCTCTTTATCATAGTTGTATTCAACTGATTTCAAAAATAGAACAGATTCTTAATTCAATTGTATTTTTTAAGTATTTCGTCAACTGCTTTTAACAGTCCACTGCTGAATAAAGCTTTCCTTAGAAAAGAGATTAAGGTCTTATGTTTTTTTTGTATACTTCCTGTTTTATTTTATTCAAATGTTGAAAAAAAAAACCCTCAGCGATGGAAAATTAAAGAATCAAGAATACAGTTTATTACAATTGGAGTTGGTGAAACTTTTTAAATGTAAAAACTACCCATTTGCCGTGACGGATTAAGAATACAGAGTGTCACCCCCCATATTCACCCCATGGGTGTCGTAAGAGACGACTTATGGAACAAACTACCGAAAACACCATCGCTGCAAAGGCGAAAAAAGAAGAAAAACTTGAAACAAATCCTATACCAACCCGTCTGGCCAGGTGTATTAGGCCAAACTCTCCTTTCGCAGGACAGGCTTCTGTCCAGCACTATTAAGAGCTGTTGATGTTGATCACTGCAAAGAGAAGGGACACTTGAAACAAATCCTATACTAACCCGTCTGACCCGGTGGTCTGACCAAAACCTCCTTACGAAGGAGAGGCTTATGTCCAGCAGTGAACTGTTAAAAGCAGCTGATGAACTACCTGAATATTTTTTCCAGAATACAAATTTATACAGTTCTGGACGCTTGATTGGCTTACTATTTTGGCCATTTAGTTGATAGAAGCACTTCTATGCACTGTACAATATGTCTTCTTAACTGGTCTATAATTATTTCTCTTGCATAGCTTAGCATAAGTTGGCTTTTAATGCCTCTACATAACTTTTTTCTACTAATCGAAAATTTTATAAATAAAAAAATTACATTGATTATAATGTGCACTAACGATTGCTTGTTTGTGTATCGAATTTTCATTCAATTTGAAGAAAATATTTCTGTTCTAAGTGTCAAACAATCAAGAATGTTGCGTATTACAATTTAAAAGTGAATTGTTTACGTGTGTATCAGGTACAAACGTAAAGTGCCGTCAGCGGCCAAGAAGAAACCGGTTCGTGGCGCGTACGCTGCCAGGGGACGCACTACTGCGGGTGAGTTACCGTATACGTATAGTGTACACTCAATAGGAACTTCACATTTTACAGTTATTTTTATTACAATTCATAAATAAAAGTTAACTATCCCCAATAAATAAATAAAGAGTTTTTTCTACAAGAACTGACGTTATTGTAGTACCACTTGTTCTACCGTACTAAACTACCCTTAAGAGCTGAAAATTAATATGTATAACATTTGATAATTGAATGTATGAAATTAGGGTTATAAAGAAAATAAAATACATGAATCAATACAAATAAGCAGAGCTTGTACTACAACAGTTCGATTGACTGATAGAACACTTCATCATCTACCTTAAATTCACCCAAACTCTGAAAAAACATTGAACCAACCCGGAAATTGAAAATTAATATTTCGACCTTAATTAATTCTAGGTCGCAGCAGCACACCCAGCACGTCCAGCGGCGCCAACAAGTTGGGCAGCATGCCGGTGCCCCGCGCCAACACCGCCGTACTTAACACGAGGCCGGGAGTCTTCAACCCTTCGAAGCTTAACCTTATATGAACGAGCTTGTAACATACGATGGATTGAACTTGCGTCATGGTGTCTTATCACGAGTGTGAGTCCTCAATGCTCTCTGACTTTAACTGCTGTGCAATAGGTCATAGCTAATTAAATTATTTTTCTAATTTAAATATAAAATTACATATAAGTTTGTCTTTCTTTTTTTTATTTCTAGTATTGTACAGGTCACAAGCATTTCAGTAAAAATAGTTTAAAATTGATTATTAATTTTGTAACATTAGTATTATATATATAAAATAATATTATATATTAATATAAAATTCACTCATTCTTCTCACTCATTCATAAGTTGTAAGTTATTGTTTTGTTTTTTTTCAGAAAAATACTTCACCATTATCATTTTTTGAAAGTTTTAATAACAAAATGATGATTGCTGTTTTTTTATTTTTAATTTAACTGTTATCCTAATATTTATTATTCATAAACATTATGACTGCGATGATTAAAAACAAACGGTAAATAGACTAAATAGCCCAAGTGTTAGCTATGGTAGTTATTCAGAATTAGATTAGTACTCAGATCAATACACTTTTTTTTATATTAAAATAGAAAAAAAATGCTGATATTCACTACACTTCGGAATTGTTAACTTGCTGTATTGCAGAACTAGAATGTCTTGGAACTGAAATACCGCAATTTTTTTCAGCACAACTCATTACGTTACATGTTTCATAATCTCATTGACTCCTTACCCCACTAGAAACTTGCAGATTGTTAAGGAACATTCGGGAGTGTACCATTACATGCAAAAGAATCACTTTCGCAACCCTATAATAGATGTTTTCATTATGTTTCTGTAGTGGGGAAATGGAGCACGCTCACCGTTCATCGTCGTATTAATGTATTAAATACCTCATTAATTAAACCATTTTGTAAATAATACTACAGTCCATTCGCCTTAAGAAAATAGTGACGCATCGATTCACAGTCTGACCAATCAGGTTGGAAACTTTTGTGTCAGTCAATCAGGTAAGACATCTTCTTAGAACTTGATTGTCAGGGGGTGGGGCTTGACTGACGTACACTATTTCCTTAACGTATTTATTTTACCTATAGGGTTGTTTTTTAATTGATTCTTTGCTAATGTTAAATTAAAGTTTAAAGTAATCTATTAGTTAAATGATTGAATTTATATTGTTGTCTGAAATGCACAAGGACAAGATTTAAAGTAATATTTTTTTTTAATTAAACGGAACGTTAATAGTTGATGAAGTACTGAAACCGTTTGAGGTATCTATCTGAAAGGATTGAAATTGATTTGTTTGATTAAAATGATGGTTCCGACTTCAAAAAAGGAAGAGGTCCTATGTTCCACTGTTTTTATTTTTTATGTATGACTTATTTTTGTTATTAATATTTCTATTTAAATTGAACGCTTAGTGTAATTAAACTACAACACAGTTTTATTTCTCAAGTACATGATGATTGGTGTCTTGTTTTTAAATTGATTCATTTTTGTCTTTTTTTTTGTGTAAAATCTGTATATTGCTGTGTAGCTGTGTTGTAACGTTTCTGGACTTGTAAAACAAACTCACCGAGACAGCTTTACATTAAAAACCTTTATAATTAAATCTCTTTTAAGAATTTTTGATACCATAAATAAAGTACTGATATGATTCAATATTATCTTGTTTTTGTTCAACCATTTTGTATAAAATGTTGAGCGTGCCTGTTAGTACATGGCTGAACCGAATATCCTCAGTTCGATATCCACCCAGGAGAAATGATTGTTGACAAACTGTTAGAATACTTCTACAAATAATGTATGCTATGTATCTGTGAAGCTAGTTTTTTGAACGCATTTTCTTAATGAACTGAAATTTAAAATGCTGAAATTACATAGTTATCACAGTGCAGAGAGTGTTTTTTTTTAAATGTGTTTGCTATACAGTGAAAATATAGACTGCATCAAAGGGTAGACCAAAATTTTCTTTCTAAATAGAAGTCTATGTTCAGCAGTGGTCTGTCAGCTATTGATAGCAGCCGTAGGGTTCCAGTATATATTTAGACCCGTCATGGTATAGATGTCCATAAACATCAAGTTATACATGTTTTGAGGCAAGGTAACATTGATCAAGATAAATTAAAACTTCAAACGTCACTTGTCAAATCTACTATTTCAGAACGAAACCAGCGTGTAAGTGACGTGAGAATTACGTTATGTCACAATGACACCACTGTCAAAAAGGAAAATTGATTGTTATTACTGCAAATTCGATATGAATATGATATAGAAAGTGATTAATTCGCGATTAATATGATATATGTTACACCAAAATAGGTACAAAGCGCTAGAAACTATCAAATGATGAAAGTGACGTATGATAAACTGACGATAGATAAATTTCAGAATGTGGGTATAAAGTATATTTAACTGAAGCATGTTAATACAATATAAATAAGGAAATATAGACTATATCAAAATATAGGCCGAAACTTCCTTTCTAAGTAGAAATCTATGTCCAGCAGTAGTCTATCGGCTATTGATAGCAGCCGTAGGGTTCCAGTATATGTTTAGACCCGTCATGGTATAAATGTCCATAAACTATCAAGTTATACATGTTATGAAATAAAACGAGGCAATATCTACTATAAAATAAAAGAGTAACAAATATTTTTGTACATGTATAATAACTTTCATGGCGGTGCCGCTCTTGGCCAGGTCTAGCGCCTCCTTGGTCCTCGCCAGCGGCAGGTGGTGCGATATGAACTTGTTCAACTTGATGGCCCCGCTCGACACTGCGGCTATGGCTGGTGGGTATCTAAGTTTCAAATAAATTATTACACCTTTTATTTATTTATTTATTCATACTTAATGCACATCTTGTACAAAGACGGACTTAAGTTGTACAAAGGTGGACTTAATGTTGTACATGGGCGGCCTTAATGTTGTACAAAGGCGGACTTAATGTTGTACAGAGGCGGACTTAATGTTGTACAGAGGCGGACTTAATGTTGTACAAAGGCGGACTTAATGCTTTTTATACCTCCTACCATCCAGCGGTTGCCCAAAACTTTTACATAAGTAGTTTTTTTTGTAACTATTCTTATACTATAAGACCGTCATTCAAGTTTTTCATTCTTGAACATTAAATAGGTGTCTATCTCTCTGTTTTCAGTACTATTTTCATTTTTGGTATAGGGGTAGGGTCAAACGAGTGGAGGACTCGCCTGCTAGTAATCGACTACCACCACTCATATCCACTTGCGACTGAACAAACACACATGTCTCCAGAATAAAGTAAATATTACGATTTAATAGGACCCTCAATAAGTTCTTCACTAATCCAATGGACTGTTCACCTAACTGAACTTTTTTAACAAAATTAATAAACAACATCTCGTCGCGGAAACATGACGATTCTGTCTCGAGTCGAGACAGTCCTTAAACGCTTATAATGTAATATTGACTTTACTTCACAAATTATATAAAAGTGGTGTACTCCAGAATCCAAATGTCTATATCCAATAGATAAATCACAGTGACTATTTTTTATTCTAATTATTTAACATGGGTTTTCTGTGAGATCGTGGCGTCACTAAGATTATGGTTTTAGATCTTACGATTAATTTTACACCTGTATCTAGCTCTCAGACATTATAAACTTGAAATCAACGAAGGTCTCCTACAAGGAGCGCCAACCATCACGGTCTTGGACAATTCGCATCCATACGCTGTCTTCCTCACCTTCTTCAAGTTGTCGGTCCATCGCGCCGCAGGGCGCCCACGTTTGCCCAATCGTGGTCTCTACTCTAATACACTTCGGCTTCAGCGACCATCGATTCGTCTGGAGATACGACCGGCCCACTTTATTGTATGCTAAAGACTACTTACGTATTGACAATCCTATAAGAACCTCTGATGTCGACCTCTCGCAGCAAAGCCTGGGATAGCGGCACCTCCACTTTATTTTCTCCAATACCTACGACGAGCACTACACCCGCCGTCTTCGTTACCTAATTAATTATTAAAATATTATTAATATAACCTATTCTTTAATATTCTGTTTGCCAACAGACAATTGCCGCACTAGGAATACATCCTGGATTGCGCGGGACTTTATAAACACATGAAACGAATAAATAAGACTCAGAAAAACAGTTTGTGGGTCACACAAAATGTTCATCGTTTCGCATGGGAATTGAACCAACTAATATATAGTTGTTGGTTGTTGACTGCTACCCTCAGGAAGTTCGAGCAAGTACTTCGATGTACGAGTAGTGTGTTAATTGAGTGATCATGAAAATAAAGTGACGATATTCCATTGTGTGATTTAATATCACAAAATCTTCTATTGCCAGACGAACCTTGCTAAAACATATAGTAACTAGTATGGCTAGCTATGCCATCAACATTACTGCTAAATTAAGAAGATTTAAGAAATACCATCATAGCGACTCTTTGCGCAGACGCATACCCGCAGGCGTCAATGGTGATATCAGGCTGCGTGCCGAGCATCGCCACGATGCCGTCCACCATGTCCTGGTCGGAGTACTCCCGTTTCACTAGTAGGGTATAGTCTGCTGCTAACTCCCGCGCTGCGTCCAGGCGAGATTGTACTACATCTGTAGAAGATAATCATTTTGCTATTATTATTAAAATTCAGTTCAATGACCTAAAGTCTAAATTGTCTTGAGAAGCTCATTGCTAAGTGATAACCGAGTATGTAAACTCGTGACAAAGTTAAGCAATCCTGGCCAGGTCACACTGTTTTTATCACATACACAGGTTTCGTTTGCCATACCAACATGTGTGGTAGTCGTTACGAGTATGTAGTTGGTGCCCTCACAAGTCCTACGACAATCTATCTACAGCAACTTCGATATCATCTGGTACCTTGGGTTCTGGAGGGTTGTTATGTTGGCAGTCGCTCCGGTTAAAAAAATGAAATTTTCAACCGTATCGTAGTGGACTTAAAGCCGACTTTAACATACTTTGGATAAAGTCTTGGAAAAGGAAACTAAACTCTCTTGTATGAGAAACTGTATGCAAATGACATTCACCTGTTATAAGTATTTTACTAGCGCCCATGGCCTTAGCAGTCATGGCACAGAGTAAACCAATAGGCCCGCCGCCCAGTACTACTAGTGTGGAGCCAAGTTTAATGCCTGCGCGGGCACACGCGTGCATCGCTATAGCCAGAGGCTGAACTGCAGCACCTTCCTCCATGCTCATGTTGTCTGGCATTCTAAAACATTTTTTTAAATAAAAATACAATGTACAGAGATCATTGTGACAAGGACAGTTGTCATGTTCCGTAACTATTAGATAAAGAATATTCTAGGCGATCTCTCACTACAACTGGATCTACTTGATACCCAGTGCTTCGTAAGCCCGGTGAGCAAAGCGCAAGGCAAATTATTTAAATTATTGATAACTCTATTTTACATTAAGGTTCAAGGTAATATTATCTCTGAGGGCCAATTCTCTAAATAAAAATTCTCTCAAAGTTCAGTTCAAGATATTTTCGTTGTAAGTGTAGGGTGCATTAAACTCGCTGGAAACCAATAAAAGAATTACTTATTCTTTCAATGAGTTTTTACTCGTTAATTAATCTTTTACGGGCACCTAAGCTCACCCTGATTTAAGAAAGGAAGTCTCAAAGAGTGGCAGCACACTTATGATTCGTAACTTGCAGGTCCATGATTAATTACTTACCTTTAGGCGAAAAGCAAAAATCACAAATAAATATTTCATAGGTATGATCTCCTGTCCCACCACACACTCACTTGTGGCAGAAGTCAGCTACATGCTTATAGTATTTGGCAAGGTTGCCGGAAGCCCCCATCGACGAGCAGTAGCAGGGAGCGATACACAGGTTGTATCGCCCGGTCTTGCAGTATTCGCAGCTGCGGCACGGTTGTGTAGGCTCGATGGCCACGCGGTCACCCACTTTCAATGATGTCACTTTGGAACCAATCTGCATAAATTACGGTCAGAGATTAGCAGTGGAAACTAAAGGTGTATGAAGTACATACGAGTAGTATAAATTGAAGTCGCTTTGTATTCTTGTGCGCTTAGATCTTCCAAAGTATGCAACAGATTTTAATGTGCATTTCACCAACAGGAAGAGTGATTCAAGATTTATGTGTATAATATATGCGTATAATGGTATAGAAAAAAAAGATTTCCGATAGAAACAGACAGTTCGCTAGTAATATATGAAGTATTAAGTTTGTGAAGACACTGCTATATTTTAGCTAAGGAGAGCAAGTACCTGCACCTCGAACGAATCATGACTGAGTGTCATTCTGATTACTTGGAAGAGCATTCCAAAGCAGGACATCAAATGAGAAAGTAAGAATGAACACATGTAGAAGTGTATGAGGGACGTAACAGGAGAAGTGTTGTAGATTTGTTATGAATGGAACACAGGAACATGAAGGAATGGTGGCAGAAGGGTGGCAGAAGGATATTTATTTGAAAATCTTGACTACTTAACCAACAACAAATTAAGTGTAAAATAAATCAATTAATTTTAGTTACGTTTGCGGAGAAGGAGAAGTAAGAAGTTATACTTCTTTCGCGTTACAAGGTAAAAATCTTTCAAAAAATTTTATCCTTCGTGTTATCCAATGTTTGTAGGGAAAACGAAGAAAACGAAACACTAATAATGGAAAATAAAATCAAAAAGGTATTTAATACATTGAAAGAAAGTTTTATTATAACGTATTATCTTGTTTATTAAGTTTTATTTTAATTTCATAAAATAATTATTTGTATATGATTAATAATAAAAAACCAAGCTGTTGACTAGCTAACTTCATGGTGCCGGTTTTTTAGGACAGTGAGCACGCGCATCAAAAAATTTACTTCCATCATTTTGCACTAACTTTGTATTTCAATGTGTCAAATACCTATTTCTATTGTTAATGTTTTTACAAACATAGGATAACGCGAAGGATAACACTTTTGGAAAGGTTTTAATCTTGTTACGCCACAGAAGTGTAACTTCTTCAGTGCTTACATAAGTACACACACACGTTTTTTTTTGGTGTCGGCTAGTTTGATCACCATCACTAATCATTAAGCTAGTTGGACCAAGATTAAGGCACCAAGATTAGTCTTGTATACTTGACTAACGGTGACCACGATAAAATTTTACATCTATATATTAATACGTGACGCAAAAACTTAGGACACCTTTTTACGAAAATTGCGCGGACGCAGGAGCATAAAATTTGGCACACTTATAGTTTATGTGTAGGAGAAGCAATAGCAATAGCAATGCAGAACGCTAATATTTTTCAATAATAATGCTTATAAAGTACATTAACTCAATAAATAAAACATTACACACACTACCATGCATTTCACACACACATACATACATACACAAGTATTTGTATACGCCATTTTGTCCATAGACATAGAGTACTGACATAGACATATCAAAAAAAAAAGTTTTATTTGCCTCATTTAATATAAAAAAAGATTTTAATAATAGTGCATAAAAAGTACATTAAATCAATAAATAAAACATTACACAAACCAGCATGCATTTGAGACACGCATACACAAGTATTTGTACACGTATACATACTCTGTGGTCAAATTGTCTCTTTTGTTTATTATAGACATAGTTGAATGTCAAACAGAAAAGTTTTATTTGACGCATCCTACGTGAAATACTGAGCGCTTATACAAATTTATGTAATATATAATTATATATAAGTTGTGTAGCAGTAAGATACATTTAAATGTACACGGATTTTCATTATATGCATAAAGAAAATTCTGTAGCAGCAATCTGCAATGACAACATTCAGGTACAAAAAAAAATATAATTTGCTATTGCTGGTTCAAAGCAATTATTAGTAGTTGTAGTATGTAGTTTACGATTTCAGTAATTGTATATACTTCAGGATAAATAAGTGATTTTGAGAGATACGTACATTTAAATGTGCTCTAAATGTCATTCCAAATGTGTTTTTAAGTTATGATTGTGGATTAATGGATTTAGAGTGCAGCTTTTGCAATGCGAAACATTTTGAGTCTGAAGTGACTTTAGGCGACCGAACTGCATTCACTTCATGATGTCACAACGGTAAAGCAATATTACCACCCTTAAGTCAAAATGAATATTTTAAATCATTGTATTCATTGACTTACTTCAAATGAACCTTCAATAAAAAGTAAATCAAAAAATTATTTAGAATATGTTAGGAAATATAATTCATGTTTTGCTATGGTTAGCTCAGAAGCCAAAGTTGCTGAGGTAGGTACAAGTGACGAGTATTATTTCAAAATATATGATGTTTTTTATCGCAGATCAGGCCCAATGACTGCTGCATATGGTCACTCACCATGTTATGCACAATTATATTTTTATGATGTTGACACTGCTATTAATTATAGATTACAAGAACGTATTAGTCAAACATGTAACAACAAAATAATGCGTGAAATTTCACTGGAATTGGACAAAACAGTCCAAAAAATTGGTGTTTTATTAAATCGGCCAGTTTTTACACATGGGCAATTGTATGTCGCAGCAAGTAGAGTTCGTTCATTCGCTGGTTTAAGGTTTTATATATCCGAATATAATGGCCAAGGACATTTAGCAAACGATGAAAGAGTTTTTACAAAAAACATTGTTTTCAGAGAAGTTTTAAATCATTAATTATTCTCTTTATTACATATAAATACACATATTGATTACATTTTTAAATATATAAAAAATAAAAAATACATATTTAAAAATATAAAAAATAGTAGACCACCGACATCGGGTACAGGGACCAAGATACCGGTGGTTAGGGCTCCAAAGACAGGAATCTCCTCACAATACGGACCGTGTCAAGGAGGACTGCCTTCTGCATCAGACCCTTGATCCAACCTTCTAACGAGAGCCTCTTAAGGTGTTGGTCGAGGCTCTTCGCTATCAATCCATGAACAGATATAATTATCGGAACAATAATCACCGAATCCACATTCCACATGTCGGCAATCTCGTGAGACAGATCCAAATACTTCAATTGTTTTTCTTTTTCAACTTTCACGAGATTCTCGTCATGAGGAACGGCGATATCGACAATCATTGCGCGGCGCTCTAATCGATCTATCACCACAATATCAGGTTTATTGGCAACAATAGTCTTGTCTGTGATAATAGATCGATCCCAATATAACGTAGCACGACCGTTTTCGAGAACTGGGTCGGGCACATACCTGTAGTAAGGCACTTCAAAATCGACAAGTTGGTATTTAAGGGCAAGTTGTTGGTGTACAATCCTGGCTACTTGATTGTGCCTGTGCAAATACTCACCATTAGCAAGACGAGAACAACCAGAAATAATATGCCTAATAGATTCTCCAGGACGGTGGCACGCCCGACAAATGTCAACCGTACTATCTTTCAGGATATATTTCCGGTAGTTATTCGTCATGATAACTTCGTCCATAATTGCACAAACAAAACCTTCGGTTTCTCCGAAGAGATCACCATACCGTAGCCAAGACGTCGACGCTTTAAAGTCTATATCAGACCCGTGTAGGGCCCGATAAAATCGACCATGAAGTTCTTTACCCTTCCATACTTCCTTGCGATCAGTAGTACTAAGTACTACAGGTTTGCGCCAATTCTCTTTAGCCAGAGCGAGCGGGGTAAAACCAGTATCCACTGCAACTACATTACGATGCACTCCCACATTAGTCTGTAGAAAATATTCTCTGAGATTGTATATCTCGCGATTGTGTAGAGTCTTGATATTTAATAGACCACGACCTCCGAACTTTCGCGGAATATACAATCTCATAACCGATGAACGTGGGTGGTGCATACGGAATGCAGTCAGCAATGTACGGACTCTCCTGTCAAGGGCATCTAATTCGGTCTGAGTCCATCTAAGTACACCAAAGGAATACATCAGAACCGGCATGACCCAACTGTTATAGGCTCGCACCTTGTTACCGCCCGATAAAAGACTTTTAAGTACTTTTTTTAGGCGGCCAAAGAAACGTTCCTGTAACATTTGTTTCACGCCAGATTCTAATATTCCCAAGGACTGTGAAAAACCTAGATACTTGTAAGTTTCGGTGGCAGACGGAGATCTGAGTTTTGTTGAATCTGAAAGTTCTATTCCTTCAGATTCTACAATCACGCCCTTCTTTACATACATGACTGCACACTTGTCTACACCAAATTCCATTTTGATAGAATTACTAAAGTTTTCAGTGACCCTTAATAACGCCATCAATTGTAATTTTGTGGAGGCCAGTAATTTCAAATCATCCATATAAAGAAGGTGAGATATAACTTGATCATCTTTCTGCAACCGATAGCCTAACCCTGAACCCTCTAACAGAGAGGGTTCAAAGCTAGACAAAACCACAAGGGACTCAGACTGTCACCTTGAAATATACCTCGCTCTATCTTTATAAGTATGTCATTTATCGCAGTCTGCCGACATCCTGGATAGCGAAGTGTTGTGCTCCATTGACTCATACACGACTTTAAGAAAGTGCACAGAGTTGCATCAATTTTATACAACTCTAGCACTTTCAAAAGCCATGTGTGTGGAACTGAGTCATAAGCCTTCTTATAATCTATCCAACATGTCGCCAGACTCTTACGATTACGACGTACCTGTTGGCTAATGGTCCTGTCTATGATAAGGAGCTCTTTAGTGCCACGGGCCCCACTTCTACATCCATTTTGAGAAATAGAGTACCGAATTATTTCATTAATTATATTATTACAATATGCAATAAAAAATGTTTTTTTGTTTTGCGTCCTCTTATAGCATGTTTTGTTTTAATAATCATTTTTTAATAGGTGTTCTTTATTTTACTTCTTTTTAATTTCATATAATTTGTTCAAAAAAGAAATTGGCAAATAACAGTCTTGGTCAAATCTGTGGTTATAGTAGTTTAGTTTTGGACAGTAGAACCTTAATAATGTTTGAATATTATATTTTAATAATGTATATTAGTCACTTACAATTTAAATTTATTATGGTCGAATTTTGACCAATGGGCGACCACTAGTAAAGATAAATATATCCCGATTGAGTCCTAATTCATACATCAAATGATGAATTTTTTTAAAAAGTGATCTTCAACTAGTCAGCTGCTAACTTTGTGATAGATCTGCAGCATAATTATTTAGTTTACTAACATAGATTAAGTCAAATTATTACTAATACTATGAATTAAGTTACTTCAATAAATAAATTATATATCTTTAACTGCCTCGGTGGCGCAACGGTAGTGAATGCGACTGCTGTGCTTGAGGTCTCGGGTTCGATTAACGGGTCGGACCAAATTTTTGTATGATCTGCAAATATTTATTTCGAAGTTTGGGTGCTTTCTATGTATAATAAATCTGTATTTATAAAGAAAAAAGTATATAAGTATTGTATCAGTCAGTCTTGTTATCACAGCACAAGCTCTGCTGAGTTTGAAACTAGATGACGTTGTGTGTCAAATGTCCGAAATATTTATTTATTTATTGTTCTTACTAGGGATATGTCGTTGCCCGCTTGTTGTCGTGTTCCGCGTTGGAAAAGGACGCGGATAAATTTAAAAACAAGCCGCTTTTGCAATATAACCTAAAGTCAAGGCTAAGATAAGCGAATATTAAACATTCATTATCTAATCACAATGCCGAGAGTTAATTTAATTGAAACAAAGTATTTTTGTCCATTTTGGAGACACGAGAAGGAATAATTGATTACTTATCTTACACTTTACGCCTAAAACGAAAAGTCACCAGTAGAACTGAGTAATTTTTTAGTAAAATCAACTTTAGTAAGTCCACTTATTTATAATTTTCACAATTATTAAGCACCATTATTTATATTATAACCTAACCAATACAATTGTTACCACTCTTTTTTGTTCTTTGTTTTAAAAATGTTATTTACGCACTTGAAATTTTATTATGCCACACAAGAATTTACAAACATACAAGAAACGGATACAAAGAATACTCTCAGTGACTTTAACAAACTCTGTTACCACTATTTAAATACCTTAACGACGACACCGGCACCTTCATGCCCAATGACCATGGGTTCAGTCAGCACGTCCATGCCGCACGTCCCAGTGCTGTACATTTTCAAATCGGAGCCGCAAATGCCCACGCATTCTATCTTCACTAGAACCTCTGTAAAATGTCATTGGAGAATCGAAATAAGAAAACTGAGAAAAGTAAAGCTTGAAATAGATCCTATGCTAACTCTTCTGGCCAGCGTGGTATTTACTTGGTTTGGTTGGTTCAAACTTAGGCTTATCAGGAAGGAGAGCTGTAGTTGATGATGACGTATAGAAACATTAAGTATTGGTGAAACCTAGTGATTAGGTGTTTGTTGAAATCGTTCGTGTAGCGTTCACTGTTTATAGCAACACGTTGATGTAGTTATTGTATGTCATCGTCTTCCTAGCCTTTATTAATCGCAGGATTATTTAGGGTCGGCTGACAGCTAAACATTTTTACCTGAATATCAGTTTTTTCACGAAGCGATTTCACAACCCTGAAGGTGAACTGAATTCGAAGGTTGAACTTGTCAGTATATTTGAGGACACTGACTTCCCAATAACGATTGCCGTAGATGCTTAGGTAGTAGAGCTACACTGATTTCAGCACGAAAAAGCACTCGACCGGGGCAGTACTGTTCTCTCACAGAAGACAATCCAACAGCGAATGCATTCGTGTTGTCGTGTTTCGTTAATGAGTGCGAGACCGGAGGCCCATTGATGTATGAGTGACAGTTATTGTGGTAAGCGTGTGAGCCTTATACTGCCACGATGACTGTCATGGCTTTTACGTCTCCAAGAAAAAGTATCTCACTAGGCCTCAATAGCTTGGGTCACCATACTGTATTGTCTGCATTTGCAATGAGTTTGGTGACCTTTATTCTTGGATTCTATTCATGCTTTCTATTAGGCAGAGTGGAGTCACTTTGGCAAGCCCTTAAACTAAAATATGTTTACTAATTTTCAAGAAAACCGGGATCGACGGTTAACGTGACCTCCGAGGCATGATGATAAAGATATTGTGTGAACTTAGAAATATACAAATAGGTTAATGGGCAATATACCTCTGCATCTTGTTTTCAATTAGACGACCGTGTAAGTGGTGATGTTGATATTTTAAAAAACCTACAGTTTTAACATTCATTATGTTGTATGGTTTTTAGAAACTCACCATTATCGGTAATCTCTGGAGTAGGCCATTTTTCCTGAAACAAAGTGTACTTTTCAATAGGATTTGTTGTAGGCTACGGTGTGCCAATTGTTTTATAAACAAAAATCATGCCTACAAAATCGATTTTGTTTTAAGTTAACATATGATTTGATTGCCAAATGGTATATAATTATGAATAAACTCACAATTCTGACGTCGTAGGGCCCGTGAAGAACGGCTGCGTAATTGCCACCGTCGCCCATATCGAGTAGTGCGAACTAACTGTGATTGTACGAGAGCATAACTACAACAAATACAGACCACTTACATAATATTAAACACTTTGATACACTCCCGTGGTTCGTCTCACATTGTGTAAACATTTGTCTGATAATTGTGTGGAAATATTCGTGTAGCTTAGTAATCTGTGCATTTGTCGCAGCGGCAAATTAACAGATGTATTAACTTAAATTGTTTTTGATTTAAAACTTCAATAATATCTTCTATTAATAATGATATTTTTCAGATTAAATTTTATTGGTCAAACCTTCTAGCCTTCCGGGATGTAAGAAGTGAGTATATATATGTGCAGGTATAGTTATGAATCTAAAAGTCACAAACTTTTTAAAACTATAAATAAAAGTAATGAAAAATATGTTTACTGTATTAGTAAAAAGTACATAAATTATTCGATAATGCATTTTCAAACGTTTTTCCTTCAACAGTGTGTAGTGTCATACGAGTTTTTAATTATTAATTACGATTTTAATTATAAATTTCGTTATTTCCTATTTCAAAAAACACATAGTCTATATTTATCTACTTATAGTATGGTATACGCTCGTCGCGTTAATCCAATCAAATAGACACACTTGGGAAGCACTTGGACGGCGTCCGCTCCATCCCTTTTCCTGAAATCGCTACTGAAGCGACACTTTCTACAAAACTTTGTTTTAAATCCGCTTTTTTTGCAACAAGTTGTAGATGGCAACTTCTTTATCCTACTTATAACTATTGCGAGACTTTGATATAAATAGACCATCCTGCCCTTAAGATTCAGGACTTACAACAAGAGAATATTCGACTAATATTATATTAGGTAGTAGAGCCACGCTGATTTCAGCACGAACGAGCCGGCTCGACCGGGGCAGTACTATCCTCCCACAGAAGACCAACCTAAAGCGACAGCATCCGTGCTGTCGTGTTTCGTTGGTGAGTGCGAGACCGGAGGCCCATTGATGCAGGGTTGACGGTTATCGTGGTAATAGTGTGAACCTTACACTGCCACGATGACCGTCATGCCTTTTACGTCCCCAAGCAGGGCGTGAAAAAGCGTCTCACTAGGCCGCCATAGTGTGAGTTGCCTGCATTATCTGCATTTGTAATGAGTCTGGTGACTACAACTCTTGGATTCTATTCATGTTTTCCATCAGGCAGAGTGAAATCATTTTGGCAGGGTGTTAATTTAAAATAAAAATGTTGTAAATGTGAAAGTTTGTATGGATGTTTATTACTCTTTCACGAAAAACTACTGGACGGATTTGGGTGAAACTTTACAGTAATATATGTTATACATCGGAATAACATGTAGGCTACAATTTGTAATGATTTCATGTAATTTTGGTCGTAATATAACGGTATAGTCAATTAAGTCGCCAAAAACTGTGGCCTCTGAAAGTTGTCTTGGCGTACGCTGCCTTAACCGCTGAAGTTACACAAAGATGATTTACCATACTATTGTTTATATGTTAAAAAAATATTTATATGGAACCGATAACCGTTGGAGTAAATGTGGTCTTGAGTGGAGACGGCGTCACGACAAGTGTAGGCCATCCACAAGCGAGTGGAGTGATGACTTGTGTAAGATGTTTGGCAGGAGCTGGATGCAAAAAACCGAGAATCGAATCAAGTAGCGTGCAATTGAAGAGGCCTATGTCCAGCAGTCGATTGCTATAGGCCGATGTTGGTGATGTGTGTGGACCATTAAAAAGAACTAATTCAGCTTATAAAATGTACACATGAGATATAATTCAATATGAATCACAAGGCATCATGTGACAAAATCGGGCAATCAGTGTTTGCTCTGAACACAAGTAGTTGAGGCTTACTTATTTTACGTGTCAGTAATATTTAATAAACAAATTTATGTTACACAGGGATTATATAGACAATTCAATTATTTGAATATTATATAAATGTAAGTTTTTTTTCTTTTTTATAGTAACCTACCAAAGTAACTCTACTCTGCCTGATGGAAAGCATGAATAGAATCCAAGAGCAGTGGTCGCCTTACTCACTGCGAATGAAGACAGTGCAGTATGGCGACCCACGCTATGGCGGCCTAGTGAGATGCTTTTTCACGCCCCGCTTAAAGGACCCGGGATCGGGAGGGAATCACTTGCACCGCTAATGAATTCCAGGCTTTAACTGACTTACACAGGAAGGAAGAACCGAACCATTTAGTTCGTCAGCTACATATGTATCGTGTGAGGTAACATGTTACCGTAGAATGTTTCGTTGGTCTACCCGTTAGAGTATACCACCGCCGATTAAGAGGTCTCAGCTTCAGATCCCGAGTCGGGTCAAAAAATGTTATCAAATTTTCTGATTACAGAAACGCTTCATGAAACTTGGGATTATAACCCCCGTGCTTCGGAGAACGCGTTAATTCGTCGTTTCTGCGCCTGATTTCTCCCCGAGGGAACAGAGAATGCACCTGAGTTTGTGTACACACTTGTGCACTTTAATATTTCCTGCGTAGTTGACTCGTGTCTATTGAGACTTACGGCCGTGGCCAAAATCGGCTAACAGTACATCACACCATTTGTATAAGAAGGCATTTTCAATCAATTAAACAGCCTACAGCAGTTGTCCATAGAAAAGAGATCATGTTCTAAGAGGAAAATACTCGGATTCCCTCGGGATGGAGCAGGACGCCTGAGGCCGGCCGTGTCGGGGGGGTCTTGGAATTCTGACACACAACGCCATTTAGTTTAAAATTAAACAGAGCTTATACTACTATTATACTAAATAGGAAACACTCAAATTCGAACGCAAGACCTTAGAACAGCAGTCGTAGGCAGTTCGTAACCGTAGCAGTCGTAGTCGTCGAGGCAGTTAACACACCTGACCTATCTTTACTAGCCTTTCCCAGATTGTCAGTCCAGACGGTGGTCCTCTGTCAGAAGTGACCAACTCTTAGAATCTACAGCATGTTATTTTTAGCTTCTGGTTTTTCTTTTTCATAAATAAATAAATATTTCGGACATCTGGCACACAACGCAATCTATTCCCAAACTAAGCAGAGCTTGTACTATGATTACTAGACAATTGATATAAATACAGAATTACCTTTTTTTGTAAATAAATACGTATTAATGGAAAACACTCAAATTCCGAAACAAATTTTTGTAGTTCGTACAAAGGTTCGGTCTGACCTGGGAATCGAAACCGAGACCTCAAGCACAGCAATCGCATACGCTACCAATGCGCTACCAAGGTAGTCTAAAATAAATATTTTTAAGCTATTGCATAGCTTTTATCGCGGGCTTCGAGCGCGGCGATCGAATCAAGAAATTCCGTAACGAAAAGAAACCTAACACCCGCCACTCCGACCGGCACAGTGATGCGGCGTTGAGAATCGTGCATCGTCTAACGTCGTTTCAGTTCGGCAGATTTCGGCACGGTGTTTGTGTGCGTGCGACTAGACGTATGCGTGTAGACTGTACGAAGCACGCACGGATCGAGACGAGCTGCTCCGAAATATTATAATTGCATAAGTTGATAAAAAATACTATGTCATAGCTTTACCGCGGCAGTCCCCGAGTGCCACACGTATTTTATTTTTTAGGGAAAAACAATCGCTAGAGTGGATATTGCTTGTCGGACTGCTACAGGCTAATGAATTAATTCAGCATATTTTTGACATTTTATCTCAAAAATTTCACCGCCACTGTCATACTTCAACAGTTTTTTGTGTACTTGCAGTGATGCAAAGACACAAAAAAACTAAACACTATACAACCTATCTGTCGAGCTTGGGAGAGGAAGCAAAAGCCTCCTTTCTAAGGAGAGGCCTATGCTCAGCACTGAACTATCAAAGGTTTGAGTGGTAGCCACCTGACACTGTATGCCTTGCTGTGTGTGGTAACAATAAAACTCAATGTAACTAAAAAACATATAATATAACAATTTATTTATGTTAAAATACAAAAATATTTTATTTCGTGTATTCGTGTACTTATACTTTCATTTACAAATCGATTCTCAATTTATAAACATTTAATTTTTAACAAATAACATATATAGACTGTTAAACATTTTAAAACTTATAGCGAAATCATATCTGTTTCACATTTGAAGAAAATATGTGTGTATTGCATTCAAAAACAATACAATGGATTTGAGGACTTCTTACTTTATTTGAAGTCGATTAATTTATTTTACAAATATCTTATACTGTTGTGAAATAAATACTTTATAGCGCATAATATCGATATATCGTAAATATGATTAATTATACTGTAAATTTATATTATAAAGTCATTTTTTAACCAAAAAGTACAATTTTAGTTTAATGTATAATCTACATTAGATTTCGGTCCACTATGTACGGTAAACTTTTTTGTTTTATTTGTTTAAGTTAAATTATATCGAATAGGCAAGGGGCAATATTGAAAGCTACCTAAAAAGATATAACGTGATAGGTACCAGCCATACCAGTTATTTATTTGAATCTGTTTCAGATTTCGGTACACTATGTTTAAACGTGTAAAATTGTTCTCAATAGTGCGGAAACTGGAAAAGATTTAATAGTAACAAATTAATATCGTCGAAGGTTCTCGAAACCCACTCTTCATCACAGCTACCAAAGTTGTTCGGTACTACTTAAAACTTCACGGGGTTGTTAGAGTCCTTCGGTTGGACATGTATCATGACCTTGATACCGGCGCCCTTTCGCGCCACTTCATATGCCTCCAAGGTTTCTTCCATGCTGAAGTGGTGCGTAACCAAAGGTTTCACGTTGATTTTACCGCTGGCTACCATCGCTAGAGCTATGGGGTACCTGATAAAAGAAAGATTGGGTTAATAAGCATAATTTTAACAATTGTTGACCACAAAACTGGTATATATTACACAATAAACACGAGATAGCCGTTGCCCAACAAGATAAAAACCTAAATTTTAGTTGCCGACGCCACATCATACGGGCATTTTAACTTTATTAATTTAGAAAAATTACACTTGTTATTAAGGTACTATAATTCTATAATGTGACTGTTCATCAAAAAAAGAAGGAAAGAAATGTGTGAAGTGAAGCTTTAGCTATCTCTCTGTGTGTTCATAATCACACAATATGTGAGATGAGAGTGTAAGATCGTCATGATGACCGCGTTCTGCACTGCGATAGGCCCGCACCGACATCTTCACCAATCGCAACACCAAACGTATTCGCCTTCGAAATGCGGAGTAGATTCACATGTCCTCAGATTCAATGCTTATTACAATTTGGTCACATGACGAGGTACTTACTCGTTGACGTATCGGAAGATACCGCGGATGTCCACTTCCCGCGCGAGGGCGCCAGCGAGAGGCACCGTCTGTTCAACAGCACCCATACCTACCAGCACGGCCACGCCACCTGACTTCGTCGCCTGACACACAACATACGTTACATTATTAGTAGTCCCTCACAGTTTTACCCGTGTTTCTCACTCTTCATTAAAGTAAATTGTTAGGTCTACATGACGTATAAGAAAATAATACACCGTTCATTGGTTCTTAGGTCTTTCAATCCATCTAATTGTTGCAAGAAAGAATTCTCAGATTGCAACAATGACTATTATATAAAAAAAAATAAGAGTATTTTCATGTATCTGTTTTTTCGTAATAAAACTTTTGTGAACTTTCAAAATATAATAGAAATTAATGTAATTAGTAAATTAATAGTTTGTTATTCGGAGCGGTGATAAAACACCAAAAAAATTACACCATAGAAATATCGATCCAGTCATTCTGGAGTTTACATGACTTAACGAATTCTTTATTTTATTTATTAAAATATAAAATCTAATATCCTGTGAAATTATAATAGTAAGAATGAAGTAGCCTTTAATCTTTACTCGAAATTTATATTATTAATTATTTATCACTTAGCTCACTAGCTGAGACGTGACGTCACAACAAAGTTGTGACATTTAGCTTAGCGATTTTATTATTTTAGACTTGATATAAAATAGCATTGAGATGTACATATATCACACACACTCTTTCTATTAGAAAAGAAAACGTGTCCGTGTTTCGACGCTCGACAGAAGTGATTACTTAAACTAATCTAAATTAAACTATTTAATTAAATTTGATGTATATTAATATTTATGATAATGTAAGGCAAGGTTATTTGGAAAGAAAAGCGTCTGTTCAAAATACCGCTAACGCTATGGGTTAGAGCGAAAGAGAAGGAGCCTGCTTGTCGCTGTCGTGTGTATGAAGGAAAGAGAAGCCAGACAGACTGGCACCGTAACATGTTACGTAATGCGTTTTATCCTCCCATAAGAAGTTAACACTTTAAGAAGAAACATGGAGACGATATTTAGAACCACCTTTTGAACAAGATCTACATGATTTTCTAAGCGTGATGAGGACTTACCAACATCGCCAATCTGACTGTAGCCTGCGCTCCACTAGCATCGAAAGACACGTCAGGATGTCCATCCAACAGTTCATGGATCTTCTTGACCATATCTGCCTCGCTGACGTCACGGGACGCTAGTAGAGTGTAATCAGCGCCCATTTGCTTTGCGAAATCCAGACGGGACTGTAGAATATCTGCCAGAGATCAAATTTTTTGGTTAAATCTATCGAATTCGCTAAATATCTTGAAAGTCAAAGCCTAGAGGAACGGTTCTCGTGTTGTTATGGCTCTCTAAAAGATAGGGTGGGTACTCATGTAGTGGTGGATAAAGAATACGGAGTATCACCACCCCCTTTATTAATCATGTGGGTATCGTCATAGGCGACTATAGGAGTAAACTACACAAGACAACAGCACTTCAAAGCAAACGGCAAACTTGCCAGTGTGGTGTGGTAGACCAAAACCGTGTTACTAAGTGGAGGCCCATGGCATGGACTATTAAAAGCTGTTGATGTAGAGTGTGTATATTTGTAGTTATTCTATAGTTCTGTGTCTTCGACATTCAATAACGTTTTTTTTATTAAGCTATTGCATAGCTTTAATCGCGGGCCTCGAGCGCGGCGACCGTATCAAGAAATTCCGTAACCAAAATAAACCTAACACCCCCCACTCCGACCTGTTGTATTACCGACTGTAGTACCTACTGTTTGTGTGCGTGCGACTAGACGTATGCGTGTAGACTGTACGAAGCTCGCACGGATCGAGACGAGCTGCTCCGAAATATTATAATTGCATGAATTGATAAAAAATGCTAAAGCTTTACCGCTGCAGTCCCCGAGTGCCACATGTATTTTTTTATATTCCAAGGTCACATTATTATTTATTATTTCCTGTTTTGAATGATAGTTTTAATATTGTATAGACAAAAATGATACCACAATATTCATTAAATTGCTCCTATTTATATAAAATTACGTTATTTTGAAAGTAATCTAGAATGCATTCACTAGAACATTAAAAGAATAAGCAATGATAACGCTTGTTACCTGTGATGACCACCTTACTCGCCCCCATGGCCTTGGCTGTCATCATCGTGAGAAGGCCGATGGGTCCTGCTCCCAATACTAACACCGAGTCTCCAGCGTTGAGACCTCCGCGCCGGCAGGCGTGCACTCCTACTGAGAGAGGTTCTAGTAGTGCTCCTTCTTCCATGGATACGTGGTCAGGTAGCCTAGAATCATTGATTTGAGACTTTAAAACTTTGAAATTTGAAGCCACGTCATACGTATGCGTCTCTTAAAAGAAATAAGTAGTCGCCATTTTTACAACAATTTTGAATGCTGCTATTTGTAGCCCATTTATTAAGTTTAAATTTCATCGATAAATATTTTTTTGAGTATTCATATTTTTCTGTTTATCGAAGAAATCTTTTCTCAATGAATTAGCTATCAAATACTTAAAAAAATCTTTCAATTTGGACCAATGGTTTCTGAGATAAGCGTGTTCAACCAAATAGACACACTCTTCCGATCTACGAGTATAATATCTTATCTTTCTTTCTAAATAAGAAATTAATTTGAGGGTTAAATATTTGCATCTTATTGAGAAGAATTAAAGAACTTACAATGAGTTACTGATAAGTTTAGGAGTAATTTAAATATAGAGAAATAGGTACTCTATTTTAAACATTAGGATTAATTTATTTAGTAATCTCTTATAGGCAACCCTTAGACTGTAACACTATATAGTAACATGAAGTCTTTCACATGTGTTGGTACTCACTTAAAGCAGAAGTCTGCAGCGTGTTTGTAGTATTTGACGAGGTTGCCATGTATGGGGGGCGTGGCGCAGAACCTTATGTCGGGACACAAGTGGTACCGGCCGGTCTTGCAGAACTCGCAGTACCGACACGGCACGCCTGGCTCTATCGCCACACGATCACCAACTTTGAGGTTCGTCACTTTAGGACCGATCTAGAAGGATATAAGTAGAGTAGTATAATAATTATCTATTCTATTTAAAATAAATAAACCTATTTGTTGTACATATATAGGTTTGATTGGTTAGGAAACTGAACAAATTCGTTCCGTTTCCCAACCAATCAAAATGATTTATGGTAAGAGTATGATGGTATGTGTGTTTATGTGTGCGTGTGTGCATAATCACAGGAACATAAAGATAGTGTGTGTCTCTGGGCGCGTCTGTGTGCATTTGTATAAAGGACTTCGTTCCAGCTGTTCTTAGATTAAAACAAACTGCGTACCTCATTAAATTCTGTAGAGAAAAAAATCTAAAATAATAAAGGTATTAAAAAAATCGCTCATTATTTCTCTCTCACACAAAATAGTTACAAAATCAAGTCATAAACTAAGTGTCACATGATCGAGAGGGTCATTTTATATGTATAGGTTAATTACATAGATACAGACTGACTAGCGTTTCACAAGCAATGTAAAAAGTACAAGGCAGGAGTGTGAGTATTTATTTACCTGCCTAGTTTATTTAAACAATTGTTCAAAAGTAAAAAAAAGCGTTCGTTCGTTACGTCAACAGTTTTATTGTGATCACGTTATCATTTAAATAAAAACGTATTGTTTCACCTCCGCACCTTAACCTCTTATTCTTATCTAACCACTCGTTGACTTGACTTCAGCTGTTTAAAATCGACCAATCGAAGATGTGTGAATGCATTATTTATCTATACTAACATCGTAAATGCGAAAGTATCTGCCTGTCTGTTACCTTATCATGCTTAAACCGCTAAACCTATTTACATAACATTAGAGATAGAGGTAGAGTCCCGGGGAAGGACATAGATAGATTTATCATAGAAATCATCCTTCAATTGGGTGAAAAAGGTTGTAGAAGTATGCATGAAGAGTAAATATCCTTTAAACCAATTTTAAATTGAAATTTGGTATGGAGGGTAGTAGAAGGTGAGAGGGGCTGACAGATAAGGCCATCTGTTACCCTAGCCGGGCCATCTGTTACCCTAGCCGGGCCATCTGTTACGCTGGCCGGGATGGTAATGCGAGTGCTACGAAATTTTGGACGGTGTAGGTGACCCGAGGTACGTCGGGATTCTAGGGATTTTCTTACTGAGGTGCACCTAGTCCCCTGGTTACTAGTACCTGAGACGGCGTGCGGTTTTTGGTCGGTTCAAGTCCGACATAACCACCCTTAGGTGGTGTCCGTGGGGATTTCTGCACAGTACAAAAAAAAAAGAGTAGTAGAAGTTGTGTGAAAGGAACAATGGTTTTTTTTTTACTTTCATCATAATACAATTGTTTGTCTGTATAACAGTTTTGCCTTTGATCAAAAGAGCTTAAAGAAAAGTTTGGTAGTTCACTGTCTTTGGATTCGTTGGGCGCCCATGGAGATAACCTATTTTCTGTATTCGGTCGTCTTTATCGCGACCACATCATTCCGACACCGACCTACCACAGATTTGTCCATATGTTGCTTTTTTGCTTTTAATATTTGTAGTCTATAATGGAATATTCCACGTTAATTTCTATCATTTAGTTTATCTAAGAACTACTTCATTAGATAAGCGTCATATGTTTCGTTATCAAGTCATAAACCGTCGCCTTTCTATTGTTATTTTATAAAATAAACTATGACAGTTATTTTTTTTTCCTGGAAATTCATTTCATGATCCCAAACTATTCATCGTTTGATGACGAAAAAGCCAAGTGAAATATCAAATACCCCAGATGGACAAATGAACTGAGGTTGATGTAGCTTGAAAAGACCAGGGCCGCAGGGTCGCGTATCTATCGACCTTAGATTCCTAAGAATGTTTGCAACAGTTCTGAGATCGCAGAAACCACTAAGGACGATGCTCTATGACAGAGAAATTGAGTAGTCTAAATAAACCAAAAAAATATGTTTAGCTAGAATCGTCTGATTGTCTGTAGTGTCTAACCCCTTTGAATTTTTATGACATATATATTTTCTTTGCCACCGGCCACTTTCTTTTTAAGGAGAGACCTTTGTCCAGCGTTGGACAGTTACGCAAGCTTTACAATATAAGTAATGTTAATACGGCTACATCGCTGTAGTACTTGAAACATACATCGCTAATGGTTCCAAACAGTAAGTGTAAGTATTAAATTAAGAATGAACGGTAACAAAACAAAAAAATAATTATCTAATAATCTATGAATTACTACTAATTTGATGTAATCGACTCGGGATCATAGTGGTAGGAACACATGTGTGACTGATTGGCACAGGAAGCAAGAACCGCACCGTTATTGTATGTCTTCCACGGTCATACGGTGACTTCCAAGGTCAGCACGTCTTATTGTATAGAGGAAGAGAGTAGGTAGGATCAGTTGGAAGCTCGTCAGAACATTCCATTATAAGGACGATAGAGGACTGCTACAGACGACATCTCTTCGCAATTGCAGAGGCTCAAGCGACTCGGTGACTTCGGGACAGTTGATAATGCGGTGCCGCTACAAACGATCGAGAGGTCAAGCAAATATTGCGTGGATCTATCGCAAAGATGAGAACAGTACTCCACTCAGGAGCGAACCTAGGTCTTACAAAGAAGACACATGCTCAGGTGGGAAGAACCGTCTCATTTTGTTGAGCACACCTAGTTTCCGCGAGGCTGCCTTGATGACGTTCTCAATCTAATCACGCGAGTTGAGATCCCCCAAGTGTCTATACCCAGGATACATGGTACACCCAAGGTTTTTCGTTGACTTTTACCGAGTGAATGAGGCTATCGGTACAGTATCGCACTCGCCTGC
Organism: Hypercompe scribonia; assembly: GCA_949316085.1. Classification (NCBI taxonomy): domain Eukaryota; kingdom Metazoa; phylum Arthropoda; class Insecta; order Lepidoptera; family Erebidae; genus Hypercompe; species Hypercompe scribonia. The sequence continues at coordinate 2,652,483 of OX438984.1, read as the reverse complement.
TTCTTTGTGCCTTTGGGCAACAAAAACTAGGGTTTTTTAGGAAAGATCAGTGTTCAGTCATCAACTTTACGCCCTGATAGTGATGATGGTAATTACCTAAGGCATTTTTACTTTATAATATAGACTAATGATATCTGAAACATTTACTTACATGGAGCATAGATAAAGAAACTTAATCTTTGTTTTTATGTTGCCATAGATAAAGAATCATTTAAACATTATTTTATTACGTGCAAATTACTGAGATAGGTGGAGGTTATATTACGCAATACAAAAAGTTAATCCAATTATTACAAGAGTTAAAGTGAGTGTGATAATAATTTATTATAAAAGATAAACATATAGGTATACGTATATATAATACGCGCCAAGCAATCAGTGTCATCAGAATTCATATTATTAGGGTACTTCTCGGGGTTATCATGGATACAAAAAAATCTACAATTACGATGTTTATTAAAAATATCGTTGATTCGTCAAGTTCTTGAGCTGAGTAATAATTTATAACGTGGCAACTCCCCATTGAGTTAAATCTATAGAGAAATAAACTTCATTACGACAAGTAACAAACTGTAACGACACAGCTTTGAAACCATTAGGTTTTTGAAAGTAAGCATACGTATGTCTCACTTACATACGCCACAAAAACAATACCGCCACCATGATTAGACAAATTGAAAATGCAAACATTACGATGACGGACCAGTGTTGACTACGCGTGAAAATATTCTCATAAAAACCACAAAAAAAAGAGGTTATGTGAAAAAATATAAAAAAAAAAAATGTATTTATAATGGAATCGAATAAGCATGACTAATAAAATATCTGGTCAATTTTTGTTAAAACAGTTTATTTAAAAAATAAATTCAAGCACCGTTTTTCACCGTTTTTAGACTTTGTAAGTTTGAGTGAACAATTTACTTTCATGATGCAATTTTATATTTACTTACTATAGATGTTTACTATTTCATGTGTATTTACATACATACGTAAAAATATAATTGTTATCTTTATCGTCATCGTATGAGGGCGGAAATTCCAAATAGGTAATAATTCATACCTTCACGAAATTTCACGATTCCAATGAAATTGATAATTATCAATTCACAATTAAAATGAGTGAAGAATAAATAATCGATAAAAAATAGATGTTGTAATGGTGACATTGTAAATTGCAATTATTAACTTTTTACTTCGATCAATCAATCTATCGATCTATCAATGCTTATATTTATTTGAGAAAGTGTTTCTGCTGGATTCATTATAGTTTTGTGAGATAGAATCACATTCTTACACACGTACGGACGCACGCACGTACGTACGATGATGTACGGATAGCTTATTCTCGTGATAAAAGTTCGATCAATGTTCAATTTCGATCTTAACATACTACTTATAAATAGAAATAAAATTGGCTAATTTTTACATGTCGTACGAGAACAATGTTTAAAATAAAAAAAGATTCAAAATTTTACCTAATGCCTAAGTGCTATTAAAAAGGTTATATTGGTAATTTTTTCCAAAACAATTGATTATTTAACTTACCTATCAGCTAGCTTGATACCACGCCCGACAAGTTGAAACATAAAAAAACATAGCAACTGAATGTTTAGGTATACAGGGTGTCCAAGAACCTGGCGTCCAACTGGATTCCCACGATGCCCCAAGTTCTAACAGTACTCAGAAAAATATTTTAAAAAATCCACCCCATGTACTTACAGAATTATACTGATTTCAAAAAAAAAGGGGAAATGAGCACCCTGTGACATACTTTTGAATGCTGTGACTGCTAATGCTGATAATTTCGATATTTCTTGGAGGTTTTGTAATCTAGGGTATTGCTGTGTCTAAATAGAATGTAAAAATAAAGTACTTTTTGTACCATTTTAAAATAAAATATTATTTTAACTAAAGGTGATATGGAAAACTATTGAATTTCGCAACTTTGACCGACTGTAGTGTAAAAAAAATGTACCAAAATAGTATGGCAAGTGACGTCAAATTTTGACGCGTTTATTCCTCTTTTTAAAAAGGTATAATACTTACACATTAATTTGAAAAAAAAAATTTTGATAATATTTTTACTCAACAACCCAATTTTTACGAAGTGCCTACCTACTAACGGTAACTGTCGGACCCTTTCTTATCTTAGAAACTGTTATGTTACTACTATTATTTACTTCGGTTCCAAGAGTGAGCAAGAAGGAAATACACACAGGTAGATGGGTTCCCAGTAGAATAAAAGCAAAGAATGTTAGTTTAAAGATATTTTATTACAATAAATGTTCAAAATGTTGACCACCCGCGGCAATACAAGCTCTCACTCTCCTTAAAAAGGACCGCTTTATGTTTCGCGAGTGACGTATCACCTGCACTGCTTGTGTTATCTTCTCACGAAGGTCAGCGATGTCATTAATGGGCTTCGCATAAACGAGCTCCTTCATAGTTCCCCAGAAAAAAAAATCCAGCGGATTTAAGTCAGGTGAGCGGGCTGGCCACGGGATTGTTCCTGATCGCCCAATCCACCTGTTCGGGTATTGCTCGTCCAAAAACTCTCTAACGGATACGCGAAAATGTGCTGGACAGCCGTCGTGTTGGAACCACATATCTGGTGGGGTCTCTTCTAGTAAGTTTGGCAAATCATTTTGAAGAAAATTTAAATATGATTCGCCAGTCAAATTCTCGGGCATCTCAAATGGACCAATAATATTCCCACAGAGAATACCGGTCCACATGTTCACTTTGAACCGGTACTGGGATCTATCTTCTCGCATCAAGTGCGGATTTTCCACATGCCACTCGTGCAAGTTGTGTAGGTTCATGTAGCCATCTTTCTTAAATGTTGATTCATCTGACCACAAAATTTTGTCGATAAAGTTTTCGTCTTCTCGATGTTTTTGCAGGATTGTTTCACAAAACGCGACTCGGCTCGGATAGTCTCGAGGTAAAAGACTTTGCACTCGCTGTACGTGGTACGGATGATATTCTTCTTTTTGGAGAATACTGTGTGCTGTGCTCTTCGGTATCCCCGTATCAGCTTCTATTCCTCGCACAGAGATGCTTGGATTTGCCGACACCGCCTCTAAAACTTCATCGCGTATGAAGTCATTTACGGGTCGTCCTTCACCAGCTACTTGATTGGGGAACCGCCCGTCACATAGTGATCTGTGCACATTAATGAAAACTCGATGGTCGGGATATCGCGTAGCCCTCGGATACCTTTCTCTGTAAAGTCTCGCTGCAGCTCGTCCATTACCTCTACATTCTCCATAAATGTAGTGCATATTTGCGTATTCTTGCGGAGTGTAGGTCGCCATGGTAGCACACACAAAACACAAACTGTCCAAACACAGGCAAAGGTCGTCGTAAAGAGTTCGTTTCAAAGTCCAGAGCACAAAGAGTAATCGAGTCCAATAAACAAAGCTTTAAATCGTAGTACGTGATCAATGGTAACAATAAGAGAGAGGTGCGTAGTAACGGCAAGAGGCAGTGACGTGTACTGACCGTACTGTTATCCTAAATAGCACGATCCCAGATAGCGTCACTATCTATCTCACTCGCACCTCTAACCTTTTTCTCCCTCACTCTTACCTGAATAATGGGGTACCATAAAGAAGAACCAGCAAATCGCAAAGATAGTTTCTGTCTTGCTCCCTCCTGTTGTAATAACGAATCACTATGGTGAGATGCATGCACATACCGTCCCTTACGGTCTAACCTGTTTTTTGAGAGGCCTGTTGTTATTTTTATGAGCATACAATAGTAATTCTTTAGAGGTTAGATTCAATTCGTCGTAAATTTTTCTTTCTAAGAATTCTGTAAGACATCGTAAAAATTGGGTTGTTGAGTAAAAATATTATCAAAATTTTTTTTTTCAAATTAATGTGTAAGTATTATACCTTTTTAAAAAGAGGAATAAACGCGTCAAAATTTGACGTCACTTGCCATACTATTTTGGTACATTTTTTTTACACTACAGTCGGTCAAAGTTGCGAAATTCAATAGTTTTCCATATCACCTTTAGTTAAAATAATATTTTATTTTAAAATGGTACAAAAAGTACTTTATTTTTACATTCTATTTAGACACAGCAATACCCTAGATTACAAAACCTCCAAGAAATATCGAAATTATCAGCATTAGCAGTCACAGCATTCAAAAGTATGTCACAGGGTGCTCATTTCCCCTTTTTTTTTGAAATCAGTATAATTCTGTAAGTACATGGGGTGGATTTTTTAAAATATTTTTCTGAGTACTGTTAGAACTTGGGGCATCGTGGGAATCCAGTTGGACGCCAGGTTCTTGGACACCCTGTATAATATTTGTATAATTGTGTTTAAAAGTTTAGAAAAAACAGAGGAAATACAGTCTAAATATTGTCATTTAAATAACAGACGATAAATGTTACTACCCACTTACAAATATCACTACAAACACATTCAATACGGTTAAGTTCAGGGTCGCATGGTCGCACGTCAGAGCACGTGACCACAACCGCAGGGGGGACCACACCTCCAAAAATACTGTCTGGTGCTAAAGTATCAAATACCCGATTTCAAGCTGGTATTTCGTTGGCCCTAATTTATATAATAATAATGTATTATAGTTCATTAATAATCCGACAAAAGTATACATAAGTAAGTGGGACCGTTTACGTATGTGCGACTAACGCACAAATCAACCTGTCACTGGCCACTGCTGAACGAAGATCTCCGACAAGAACTGATATCCTGGTCTTGGGCACTCCGCGTCTTCGCGTAAATAATAAGTTGAGGTTTTTATGTATTTGTTTACCAGTAATTATTACACTAAACCATTCGTACAAAATATAGAGATTAAGTCTTAATCTAAGTGCAGAACTTATTAAAGTTAACACCACATGCATATATTCTAGTATAATTAACGTCAAATACGTTATTGTCTATCATTTTGGGGATATTCGACAAAAAAAATGATATTCAGGTAGCAAAAACAATGATCGTTTAGAATTTGTCTGCGGCATTGATATTAATTTTGTCAATCAATAAACTAAAACTGCTTCGTTTGGATGCTTAAGCCCAAATTCACCAGTTCCTGATAAAGTTTCAGGCAGTTATTTGTCACATAACACTATTTAACAGATAAAACTTTCTGATAAATATACGCATATCTGACATATCTGACGAAATCAAAATCTGTATATATTTTAGAGATAAATTGCCATTAGTCCATTAAGAACTTTATCAACGAGTGGTGAGACTGGTGATTAATATAAACTTACCTTGGCGACGACTCCTGATGCTTCGTGTCCCATAATCATTGGTTCTTTAAGGAGGAAGTGTCCACAAGCGCCTTCTTGCCAGTAATGAACGTCTGAGCCGCAAATTCCCACACAATCCATACGGAGGAGGACCTCTGGAAATAATTGTTTAATCAGTAGATTTTACACAACCTCTCGCTTTCCAAGGAGTACCAAACTATTCCGATCTTGGGCAGTTTGTATTCATCCGTTACCAGCTAACTTCTTCAAATAGTCAAGATAAAAGTGAACTTAAAAGAAAAAATTCGCGCAAGGTTTGCTCAGAGCGTGCACTGGAGCAACAAATTACCCAATAAGTTTAACAATAGGGTATATCTACGTGACTCCAAAGTGCACAAAATATTTTTATTTGAAAACTTTCCTGCTAAAAAAATATATACATGTAATCATTTCTTCAAATTTATTACAATCAAACAGTGGCTTTTTTGAAATTCCCGCGCAAATTTTTAAAAGACAACACCACTGGATGAGCAAAACGTGACATCAATTTATCCTCGGACGTTTTCTGATCTGCCAACAAGTTGTTCGTATGATTTCTCATGGTTATATTTTCTATTGTTTCGTGGTTTTTTCATACAAAGTTATCAATTTTCTATATCAAATTGTCAAATTCATTTGCTTGAATATGGTACAGGAAGTTCTGAATAAGTAGACAAAATTTTGTTATTCTAGTAATTAAGTCACATGTTGGCATTTGTATGTATTGTATGTATTTGTATGTATCTTATATATTTAGAATATCTTCTAGAACTTTTCGTAAAGCAGGTTATATTTTCGTCGTAGTTTGTAAACAAAACAAGTATGTGCAATTAACTAAGTAAAAAATATTGTTATATGTATTTTATTACTTTTTTAATATCCTTACTTATGTTAAAATGATCTTTACAACCATTATATTAAGTGTTTCTTTACTTTTCCACGGTAATAAGCTGATTAGAAAAAAAAACTCGGTAACTTTGTGAACCAAATATGCTTTGTTGCTGACATGAGTGTAATCTGTCGTCACAGAAAAAGCGCTATTTCTTTTAGCTTAGTTTTGTAAGTTCTTACCATCGTCATTTATTTCTGGTATCGGTGTCTGTATCTGTAGAAAAAAAATATTCTTTTTAAAATAACATTCAAGTAAGTTGTACTTCTTAAGACTTACCCAAATTAGCTATTCGACATTAAGTAACTATTTCTTTTTCAATCTTTATCGTTTTGTTTTTGTGTCAATATGTTCTGAATTTATAAATAGTGGCATAATTAACGGTTTGTAGACCAGGTGCAAGTTTCTGCAGCAAAAAGAAGAACGGATGTAAACACATTACATTCGTTCTACGCTATTAAATTATTAATAATCAAATTAAATATAAACTTAGACCGATAATATCAAATTATATTTTCATTAAATCACGAAGAAAATGATTGAGTATTATCTACCACTTAGTACGTTACGTGATAACAAAACATGACGCAGTGATTGCCGAAATGTGTCAACAAACAGTAATTAGTATTCACACTTAACCAGTCACAAAATATATTGGCATTTAACTTTTACATTAATATTTAAATATATGTCTTTCCACAAAGAAATGTTTATCAGTATTTTAAGGTTAGGTACATTTTAGTTCAGAAACATTACGACTCTAAAATGTTAAGGACCTACTTCTAAGGACGCTTATATAACATTTTAACTATATTAAAAAGAAAATCTTAAAACCTAGTATCCGTCAAATTTTTACATTGATGCCAGAAAAATTATTTAAAATCTTTATAGTCTTTAAATTTTTCTCGTCGAAACTCTTGGCCCTTTGTTCCTCGAGCTGTCAGAAAATTTATTCGTGCCCAAGTTTACATAGTACGTTTTAGCTTCAAATTAGGTCTATACTAAAAGTAATGAGCCGAAGAAGGGACCGCGAGCCGCCAGAGAGTGGGGACCTCTGGTAACAGACTAGTTGCTGCGGTCGGCGATAGGATAGTTTGTTGTGTCCTGGTTGTAGAAATGCAATCGAGTCGCAACAATCATTGATACTTGTCGCAGCGTGATGATATATAGCTTATAGCCCTCCCCGATAACTTGGCTAACTAGCACTGAAAGAGTTTTTCAACCATACAGACAAATAAATAAACAAATTCTTCCGCTTTGCAATACAATTATACAAGTATAGATTAATATTCTAACATAGGAACATTTGTATATTCATTTTATTAAGTTATTTCTGTAATTCAAAATCAGCCTAACGACTGATGTAAAGACGAAACATACTCGTAACTACAAATTATTCCTAGAATAGCTGTCAGCCACTCCATTTTTACTTTAACTGGTGTCAATTTCTATCGTAGATTGTGCTGGTAAAATAATATACATAGTTGTGTGTTAGTGACATTATGTGAACAGAAACTATTTTTATCGACATCAAGTACAATTATAAAAATCAAAACTAGACCAGTTTCAGAAAATGTTCAGAGATCTAAAATATTTTAATCTTAAATAGTGCTCATATTGCTCATTGTCATAACCAATCAATACCGACCCGAAAAACATAAGTTGTTGGCAAAATTAAAATGATCAAAATGATGATTGAGTTTTGATGAGCCTATGTCCAGTAGTGGGCGTCTTTCGGCTGAGATGATGATGATGGTCAATTGTTATTAAATAAACTGATTGGCTAGCTTTGAACATTCCTAAGGGGCGATACACGACAAATTGATGACATTGATTTGACAAAGGTAATAAAATTCGAAGAGATTAGGTGTCGAGTGATCCTGTTTTTTTAAAACAATACCCGATCTAGAAATGAATCCTGTGTCGCGTGTGACTTTACAAATGTTAATTGAATCTGACACAAGGATCACCCAAACTGAGAACAACTTTGTAGGCACCTAAAGTGTTACCCCATGTGGGATCCCGAAACACGCAGCGTAGTAGGAAGCGGCGAGATGATCATTGCAATCACAACGCCATTCATACGCTTGATCATCATAATTAAGTTGTTGTTTTAAATATTTTGTTCGACACAAGTGATCTAAGTCTACAACAGTCTTTAATAAATACTCTTTTGTATATAAAAGGATTAATAAAATTGTGCATAATGGTTCTAAAATACAACGTTTAAATAAAAAGATAATAAAAAACTCTAGCCGTGTTGTTATAAAACAATTTTATCCTTCCTCGTTCTAAATTGTTGGAACGAGTTGGGTAAGTACATTTACATATAAGCAATTCTTACATTGTCTGACAACTTTGCATTCCAACAAATACGGTAGAACTATTATCTCAACAGACTTGTTTTAGATGCTAACTAGTGATATTTGGCACTTACATATTTAGTTGATTTACCTTAACTATTATATACGTAGGAAAGCGGGTACTAAGACATACTATTACTACATAAACACTTAAAGCAATACTTTTTAAGATGTTTAAGCAACTTTGAGTTGGTAAAACTATCGATTTACTAAATATCTCTTATAAAATACATAGGATCTAATCACCAAACTTGTTAATAAATTTAGTATTAGCTGTTATCGGAACTAACAAACTTCGTTTCATCATAACTGCAAAGGAATTTCGTATAATTCAATCGATCTTTTAAATTTAAACTTTAATAAATTGCATTAAGGGTATAAAATAACTATAACATGAAGATTTACTATACGTACCAGTTGTAAATCCTTGGGTTTGTATAATATAGCGGTTAAATTATCTGTTGCCATTTTGGACGTGCACTCTGCTCGCTTTTCACTGAACTACTGAATCAAATGAAGGCCGGCAAGTACAAGTCGGTCTGTAGTTCAACCGTCTTATGTCAACTGTCAACAGATTAGCGGAAAAATGAAAGTCATGAAGTTCGTTGAATAGCATCTACTTAATCTATTACGTAATACATGTGAATGCTGGAGGTGTGTCTGTTTGTACGTCAGCTAATTGGACAAATCGATTTACTTAGTTTTATACATAGGTGTATAATTTGTAAGGTTAAGTTGCAATAATATACAGTGAACAGCAAGTAAACAAAATAAAACTTTTTGTTATTATTTGTTATTCATTAAATTTAGAACCACAACAATCATGATGGACCATAAAAATGAAATTATCAAACTAATGTTCTGTCTAATAAACAAAAGTCTTATAATTAGTAGTTTTTTGTTACAAATAAATTAAAGTCTAGTCCGAAAAGAAATGGACATAGTTTGTCTAAAGACAGTGCAAGATTAATCTAAAAGAGCAATCTAACATAACACTGAAACTGATATTTTTAGCTTTTTTTTTTCGGGACATCTCCCACACTACCCCGCAAAATGGGGGTATTAAAAATTTGTCAATAACACAAAGTGATGTCTCACGCTAGGATCGCACTCACAGTACTTAGGAAGTGGTGAGGTCACCGCTTTCGTGCAATCTGCATTAGCTAGCTTGAAGTCTACACATCAGACTATAGGAATGTTAAATATCTTTTATTATAAGTAAATGTCCCTGTGGTGACGGATTAAGAACACGTAATGTCACCATTCCTATTCATCCCGTCGGTGTCGTAAGAAACGACTAAGGGATCAAAATGGAAACCTTGAAACAAACTAAAGCGATCCGTCTAGCCAGTGTGGTATAGTAGGCTAAAATCTCCTTTCTAAGAGGTCTATGCCCAGCAGTGGTCTGTTTGAAGCTGTTAATTGATTATATGTAAATAAGTAAACAATCCGAATAAAGTAGTGTTTAACATGATGTGTGAAACTGGACTTACTTTGTAAGCAATTACTATGTATACCTACTTATTTAAAATCTTCATTGTAATGCTGTATATCTGTAGATTAGATTAGAAAATGATAGTGGACTGTTTTTATTATCATTCATTATTGTAATACAGGTGATAAGAAGGCATCTAAATTGTTTTAAGTGTATTTACATTGTTAAATATAATAATAATATCCTCACCCATCTCACACACGGTCGTCTGTTCCCGAATTAGGTACGATGGTGACCAGATTGCTGATAAACATACTTATATATTTTTAATTATGTACGTACTATAGATAAATTACACTCAGATATTGAACAAATGATCGTGTGTATCACACCTCTGGCAGTCTGGCTGAGCAGTCAGGATCTCTAACCACTGGAAGGTCGATTTGATATGTAAAAAAAATGTTTTTGCTTTATCTCACCACTTTTAATTTCATCTGGTAACATTATGATAATTAACCTACTTGGTCTGGTTTATCGCGGACTTCTAGCATAAGGCCTGGACTCTAACTCTATCGTACCACTAAATAGACCTAAAACGATAATTAGGAATGTTAGATACCTTCCGATTTCCGTTCTGGAAATAATGTAAAAACTCCTCTTAGTACAAAGTCGATATAATGAGAGGATCTAAGCTAGAACTTTAGTTGGTCACAAATTACACGCTGTACATACCTACAGCCCCAACTTCAAATGATTTAAACAACATTAAACACATTCAAAAACCTGGTACGCATCCTGTATATGACTGAAATTAAAAACACATTAAAAAATCATCATAATCTGATCTCCTCTGTATTATGCCCAAATCCCGTCGATCTGTAGTATATAGTAGTTAATGAAACATAAAATGTAAAACAAACAGCCTTAGTACAGAACATGTTTTAATATGTGGTTAATGACATTTGTTGTATTTTCATTTCCAATTTTGATTAAAACCTCGCCAGCACCAACACACTTGTTGGTGAACCGAGTGGGACCATGTGAAGACGAACCCCAGGATACCATATCGGTGTCAGAACTCAAAATATCGACGCAGACATACGATTCGACTTTGAGTGGAACACTTAACATCACAGGAAACATCGAGGACGGATGGAAAATTAAGGTTTATTTTTCGTACATTTTTGTTAGCTTGGTTTGTATGTTTGTAATGGGCTTATGTGAGCGTGTTTTTAGTTTTTTTAAAACTATTTTTATTATTATTTTAATTTTCCTTTGTACTACTAACCAGATGAGTTGACGTTGAGTCCCAGTTATGGGAGAATATGACAAATACTGTTTGTACGTCATCAACAATATCTTCTAACTCTTGATTCTTAGATACAATAACTTTTCTTCTTCTATATTTTTTTCTACATTAAGAGCCTGCCAAAGTGACTACTCTGTCTGATGGAAAGCATGAATAGAATCCAAGAGTTGTGGTCACCATACTCATTACAAATGCATACAATACAGTGTGGTGACACACACTATGGCGGCCTTGTGAGATGCCTTTTTACGCCCTGCTTGGGAACGTAAACGGCATGACAGTCATTGTGGCAGTGTAAGGCTCACACAGTTATCACGATAACTGTCACCCCTCCATTAATGGGCCTCCGGTCCCGCACTCTTCTGTTCGCTTCTAGAAAAATTAAATGATGGAATAACCTTTTCTTTGATTTTTACAAAAAGAAAATATACAAAGTATTGTTTATGTTCCAGGTAATAGTAGAAAAATGCCTGGATATGCGGAACAGAGATACTTGTGATCACTTTAGATCGTTCTACCTTGTACGGGATGGCTGCAACGACGACGGCGAAAATGAACAGATTATATATAACATGTTCTTCCATTATGTCAATCCAAAGTGAGTTCATCGCATTCGTTGAAGATTTTATTATCGTTCTAATCAAAACTTTCAAAGGTCAGAAATGATATTATTCTTTAAAAAAACTATTACAATCACTGGTAGTTTTACTGGCTTCTATATTGGCAACCCAAGACGTATACAGACTGTTACAGAAACGAAGTGTCTATTTTGTGTATTCAGTTTTAAAAATGACATAATGTGGTTTGTTTCGTTATTTCTTCCTAGACTGAGTCTTAGGAAATTGCGGCGCCTTCTAACCGTAAAGTCCGACGTGTAAAAATTTCTGTAAAAGATTTACTTGCAGAAATAAATATTATTTTAAGAAGCTTTATGTCATTTATTTCAATTCTTGTTGTTGTTGTTCAGTTGATTTTATTCCATAATTATTTTTTTTATTGTAAATGCGTTTTCTGGTACTTAGATGCACATTTCTAGCAGCTCTAAATTCTAACATCTTGATGCTCAACAGACTACACGACGTTTTTCACAGCTTGCTTTCAATGATCGTTTACATAAGACTGAAATGTAATTTATGTAAAGTGAAGAAAGTAGTCGTCCGTTCGGTGACGGATTAAGAATACGTAGTGTTACCAACCCTATTCATCCCGTAAGTGTCGTAAGAGGCGACTAAGGGAAAAAAATATTTAGGAAGAGAAGGAAAACTTGAAACAAATCCTATTCCAACCCGTCTGGTCAGCGTGGTATAGGAGTCCAAAACCTCCTTGCTAAGGAGAGGCCTATGTCCAGCAGCGGACTATAAAAGGCTGTTGATGTTGATGAAAGAAAGTACATCTCCCTCACTCACTCACTACTTGATGAAAACTACGACCGATTTTGTGTTAATACATTCAACATACCTATAGTAATTTTTTATAGGCTGGAGTGTCCAATTAAACCGGGATCATACGAAGTTGTGAACTATCCGTTCTTTACTCAGGACAATTATGTACCTGTATACGAGGCCAAAATATCGACCAGTGTGTTTGGGTACATCTATCGATTACTGGGGTACTCGCAAGATAAATGCAAGGTAAAATGATTATTTATAGTAAAATATGTATAGTGATTACTAACTGTCACATCATACCCCTATACAATTTGTTCAACCAACGCAAAACCTAACAATAAATACTGCAAAAGCTAACCTTAATTTAAAAAAAGTATCGCTTCATTTTACTTATTTGTTGTTTAACGAATTTTTGTGTTGCAAAGGAATAAAAATTTTTTTAATTTTTCCCTGATACATTTAACAGCTTGCATTATCTTTTGCTCGCAATCATGATTTTCCTTCCAATGCGTTTGATTCATACTCACCGTTCCTTTTCAACACTATTACTCTACAAATCTCCTTATTTTTTACCTTCCAGTGACCTTACTAACTACTGCAAATTACAGTGACCTTACTAACCTACCCTTTGAGGAAATAGGTGGGAGCAAGTTTTGAGTTGTATAAGGACATCACAGATTTGCGGATACACCGAGGAGCAATATGAGTTATACATGATTGCAATGCACTAATTGAAATATCATTTATTTTAGATTCTTTGCGTAGAAGCTTACGTACAACTGATTTACATACGGGACCACGTGTGGGTGCAGAATACGGACGTAAGGTCAACCACTGTTGGATCTTCCTCCAAGTTCCAAAATGAAGATGATGATAATGCTGTTAATAACGATTACGATAGAACTTGATGATCTACGTATGGCACACAGCAAAAGATACTTCAATACCATCTCATTCGCGAGAACTTTGATTCCTGCATCGCGCGATCAAAGTTCTCGTGCCAGTTAGCATAAATACAATTGCCCAACTTTAACTGTTGGTCCCGCGAAACACCAGGTATGGTCACATCGCCTGGTCGGAGTTTTCTCTTACTGTGTTGGAGGGATGTAAGGTCTGTCGCTGCATATATGCATTTTACTTCTTAATTAATGGTTTAGGAACAAGTATTAAAGTTTGAACTTATTGCGACGATATTAGATTAGTATATTCTTCTTCAGTTTAGACGAAAAAAGGGGGGTTTTGTTGTGTATAAAAAAAAAGTCAGTTTAACTTATATTTATATTATTTTAGGATTATAAAAGTAAATAATAATTAAACAAATTATATCTATAAAACAAAATATATATACAAAATATATTTATTCATCCCACCCCCACAAACCGTGACTGTCCCGTATCGTCTCTCTATTCTCTCTCCTCTGTCGCGTCAGAGCACTAGCTTCTCCTTTCACTACCGCCCGCTTCCTCTCCATTTTCTTCCGTTTCATCTCGAGATTTTTCTTTACCTGCTGTTTTATAACTTGTGGGGCTATGGTGGTAGCAGAATTATATGTTCTCATGGAACGCACATCTGACAACGCCTTGTCAATCATTGCTAACCGATACTTCTGTGAATTCTTATCTAGTACTTCTATATTATCTTCACTTACTTCTTGTTCAGGCTTAACTAGCGTGGGTGCATCTTCATCTTCTCTTTCGTTTTCTTTGTTAATATCCTCAAAGTTTTCTTTTATGGTTAACTTAACTGTTTTTGCTGTAATTTCTGGTACTGTAATCCTTGAGTCGTTTTGCATAGATGCGTCTACTTCTTTTCTAAGCTCCTCTAAATCTTGTTCTTCATATTTTGCGTTATTTTCTTCATCACTGACTTCATCGTTGTCTTTATCATCGAAATCGCTTTCATTATCACTGACTTGAAGACCAATACCCATTTCCTGTAAATTAAAATGAATAGAAAATGTTATCCAGCATTTTGAGATGTTTGCCTCTTTTTTTTTGATACCTGCCTTACTATTATCTTAATGCAAATAAACTGTGGCCTTTATCGACACTTTCTGCTCATATCAGTAATGCCATACTACACTAGTGATAGACTGTAAATTTAGTCCGTCACCATACACGAAGTAAGAATTTTAGAGTAAATTTCAACAGTTCTTGATACAGTTTCGGGTAGTTTTCTTCAGATACGAGTAACTGTTAAATATTGTTATAAGACAGAAACTTTTATGAGTTACTGCTATATGTATATATATGGTTATTTGATATATTTATTTCTATTCAATACTTGTGAAACCGAAATCTGTAGTAATCTAGCAGATGAGTTCAAAATAATAAAAGTGTGTGTAGTGCAAGTGATGAAATAGATCCTTAGTAACACTTATTTATTACCTCTAGTAAATCATCTTCCAAGTCCTTAGTACGCTTATATCCAGAACAGGCAACTTCCGTGTCCAATTCATCGTCCCGCTCTAGATCGCTAAACTTTGGGTAGAGATCAGATTCATAACCAAAACGCCTTTTGAAGAATTCTCGAACACAACGCACATCACGATCGAAATAGCTGTTTACAAGTAAAACACATAAACATTTAACAAAGGTTTGCATGTTAATATTACTGTAATTATTTGCTTTGCTAAAAAGGTTTGTTATAAATATACAATACGAAAATGGGTCACCGAGGTTATAAAGAAACGAGAAAGAAAGATAGTATCTTTCTCTTTATTTCTACATATTTAGGACACAAAAAAGAAAAATATCTTTTTGCTCGTTATCATATATCAGTAGCAATTTATACTACACTTAACTACTTACTGTTCAGCATTAGGATGTGAAGTGGACACCATTTGTGGGAAATCAATGATAATAGGATGATTGGTTTCATCTATCATTATATTAAACTCGTTGAAATCACCGTGGATCACACCGCAGTTACCGAGACGTACGATAAGGTTCATTAGTTCATCATATAAAACATCTGGCTCAGCTACAGATGTAACGTGGGTTCTGGAAATAAATTTAAATATTATAAGAGACCTAAAATTCATCCTTGAGGGACACCCATATCACGTTTACTAAACTATGAATCTTAAAATATAGTTCTACATAATAAGTTTTCATCTACTTATTAATAACTAGCATTATATTATTATAGAAATACTGACAATACACATACAAATCAGTTACATTCTAACACACAAGTTTCACTCTATCAAAAGGCTTTTGTAAAATCGATTTTAATAATTTTTCGAGAAAAGTGTATCATAATATTCATTAAATATAGTCACTTACAGGGGTCCTCCATGCACCAACTGCATTACAACACAATGTCTGTTGAAATCGATCGGTTTGGGAACAGGGAAGCCGCGGTCATATAGCGCCTTCATATAAGCAAACTCTTTAGTGGCAGATATACGTGACAGATAAAGCCAAGAGGCACGATGACGATGTGCGTGGTAGTCACGCTTGCCTTTGATGTTCCGAAAGCATGTACGGCCCAATCTGAAATACATTATTAATGATTATCTATGTTACTGTAAAAAGTTGACCTATGACAAATCTTAAGTTTTTCCGGTAAAACCTAAGATTTATCTACTCCTATCGGTAAAAATCCGAATCATTTTGTGATAATCATTAATTTCGAACTTTTACCACCATTCACTTGGTAAATCTTAGGATTTGCCTTAAAGACAAGGTAAATGTTAAAATAAACATGTCACAAGAACATTGTTATTGAATCGTGTAGGTTAGATTAGATCAATATAAATTCATATATCTTTACAAAATTTTTGCATGTATCGTATTAAAGTAAGTAAAGTAAAAAAAATAAAGCGCCATCTATCAGATACCGTGAGTATTTTTATAGTCTAAAAAAATTTTGTAACATGCTATCGGGCGAAAAAACCTAATAGGGAAATATATCGCATTTACAAAATATGGACAGAATCAAATACGTATCATATACGTAATGAGATGTTTTATCGCGGTAAAAAATAGTATATTACTCTCCAGCCTCCTATCTTCAGACACAAAAATCATAGTATAAAATTCCTCCGTTGCGACGTGAAAGAAAGACAACCATACAAACAAATATACTTTCGCTTTTGTAATATTAGTAAGAAAGTAAGGATAGTAAAGGTAAGGCTCATGCGGTGTGAGGTATGTTGTAATTTTATCACTAGGAAAATAATATTATAGACCTAAAGATCAGTTAGTTATAATATATAAATTTCACATATTACTGGTCTGAGTTGAAAAATCATTTTCATGTTGAATAGCCTATTTCTCAAGGAAAGCTAGATTAAAACACAATTCAACAAATAAGAGCTGAGCACCATGAAAACTATAGTGCAAAAAACTTTTTTTCTTTTAGAAAGATATAGAAGAAGTTGTATATGTCACAAACCCACACTCCTCTTTGAATATTGCTAAGCTCATAAAAAAATAAATAAAGAATATTCTTACCTGTGGAGCTTCAAACACAAAGGCGTTCTGTCTTCATCACCAACGATATAAATATTGGACTCTTTACCGACTCCTATCTGATTGCCAAATGAGGCAATAATGTTCCTGTTTGTAAGAGCCTTGAGAGCCAAAAAGTCATATCCACAGTTTGTAAGACGAAAACCATCAACTGAAAATGATAAAAATGGATGCTTTAATTTCAGCTGAAGTATTAAGCATAAGCTCTTTGTTTTGACCCGACTTGCTAACAGATTTTTTACATAATATTCGTATCGTATAAAATCACACTTGTTTTTCCACAGGAGTAGGCAGAGGCATGTTAATCACTCACTTTTCACCTCTGTTTTGGTCCAACGAATAAGGTGGCGAGCTTATTGTTGCTATATAGCTATATGTTTTATTTGTCAGAACTACGTTTGTCACTCAGCAAGTCCACTACTTGCAAGTGAAGTTGACTTAGGACCCTAAATTCTTAGTGGGGAGCCTATACACACCACACAGGTTTTTTTACAAGTACTGTTTCTGAAGAGGTTCTGAATTCTTCACAATTTGTATTTTTTTTACTTTATCACAACATGTAATAAAATAAGTTTCGCCTATCTGTTTGCTATAAACTTAAAAACTTCTTAATTTACCTTAATGCAGTTTTCACTAAAAGACAGAAGGTTTAAATATATTCTTTTTCACGTTATTACCAATGCATAACTAGGGTAACTTACAAGTAGATAATGCTATTTCTAGGTCATATGGTATTTTCATACACCATATTATAAGTTTAACAAAATATAACCTATATCATACAGAGAGATGCTCCTGTTCTATCAAAACTCTTAACATTAACATACTACTTAAAAAAGAGTAGCTCCAATACTTAGGTTTTAACAGTTGATTAATTAGTTATGTCTGTTGGTCGTTGTAATATATCTGTCTTTGTGATTTGTTAGTAAGCATATAGCGCATTTGACAATTTAGCCTATTTCCAATCATCGCATGGCTGGACATAGGTCTCTCCTTAGACTGTAGGTTTTGGCCTATTCTCATACCACACTGGCTTGTGTCAGTGAGTCAAGTCACACTGGCATGTGGTATTTTCGCAGACAAAAAAAAAAGAATGCCCAGGATACCTTGGTAGAAGTGATACTGGAACACAATTATCACTATACGAAAACAGATAATGATAACTATGTTTATAAATATAGTTGTTAATACTAAGGCGTTATAACTTACATTGTTTTCCACGTTCATAACTCAAAAGTCTATGTTTACATAATTCTTTCATCAATTTGTGGACACCACCGTGACGGAGGTTCGCTATGGAGGCCACGAGGGAACCAGGGACCAGTTCATGGTTCTTCATACCCATTTCCACCTGGAATTAATAAAAATATTTTTAAGTTAGAGAGTAAAAGTTACCACTTAATTTGAAAGCACATTAAATTTTGAAACTTAATCGTACCGCAGTTAGGACTCTGAAATCCTCACTGGTTAAATACTTCATTATAGCTACGTCTAACTTCCCCATCTTGAGAAAATTTGTGTAAAAATTTAAGATTAAGAATGAGTTTGAACAACGTGATCACTAAGTATGTATATAAAACATGAGGAATAAAAATTAACTAAACGTCAAAATTTAGAACAGTGTTACTAGTTTCTAAGATGCGTTTAGTTAACGCTACAGTTTCCGTTTACTCTGCAGGTAATCCTTTAACAGTTTATCTTTTAAACACATCACATTGGCAAAATTGTGATAACGCTATACCATAAAATCATTAATTTAATCAAAATTTCGGTTTGACTTTGAACAACATTGTTCAAATTCATATCATTTATCTGAAGTAAATGGGTAAGTATATAATAAGATATTACAAGTTTAACATAATGTGAACAGATCTACACACCGACAAATTAAAAATACTAGCTCATTTAGCAAAGGAGACTTTTTATTGTTTTAATTTTACAACGTGTTAAGCGGATCACCATAATATTTTTTTTTTACTCAAACAATAAATTATTCGAATTATGTAATCTTAAAAGAATACTTAAAAGAATCTTCGATCTTAAATGATATTAATTTAAGGACTCAGAAACTAATACTATATTCGTGAAATATTACAATATTTAACAGTTCGAATTGTAACATCTATATTTAGGAATGATGAGATGTTAAATATTTACTAATAAATAATCATTATCATTATCGGGCTCATCGGAGTCCATTGGCTGGAAAAGGCCGAAATAAGCCAAACTATACTACAATACAATATTTGTAAATTAAGACACAGTAAATTGCACAATGAGAGTCCAGAACACGATATTGAAATATTTTTTCTTGACTGTACATTAAATTCATAAAATTTAGTATTAGAGGGTAGTAGCATCCACTACTAGTGTATTATAAAATTAACAAAAAAGAAATTTTAAGGAGATTGAAAGAAATAAAAAAGTTTTCAAAACTTACAGTTTGCAGTAAGTAAATAAATCAAAATTCAGACTCTAGCGTAATGTCTTGATTCTCTTTTATTTGGTATTTAGTAAGTTTATTTTATGAAATTTTCGGATAAAGTTGTTGTATGGATGAAATAAATAAATGTATAATTTTTATTGTACTTGAAACACTTATATTTTGATATTTTCTGTTATCGATATATTCTATATATCTATCTATCTCGACACTAATTCATGTCACTGTTTTGTATTTGACTGTTTTTATTATCACTTTTTTAGTGATCATATTCAAATGTATGCCTTTCGTGCACGTCATAGAGTCTAGAATAGTTCTATTTGTGTCAAATTGTGTCCGAGTCTGTGACGTAAATCGTTTTAGAAACATAGTTAATTGCATAGTTATTAAAGTAATTAATTAACATTTTTATAGCATTGATAATAGTACTCTGTGGTAAAGAGATAATCTGTTGTGGTGCCCGTGCCTCATCGACTCTTTATTTCCCAAGTTTTCATGCTGGGTTGGCGTAACCAGAATTTTAAGACTTATTAATGCGTATCGCGTTCTGAAGCATCATTTTTGCATATTGATTGCCCTTGACATTCCACCGCTGTTTTGCTAGATAACAAAACTTACTTATTCATTTCATTTGTCTTTTTATATTGATGCAATGGCAGATGTAGGTTTCCAGAACGGTTTTATTAGATTAGAGGAGATTCCCGCAGCGTATTACTCAGGCCAGATTGTAAATGGCTCTGTAGTTTTTGAACTTAGAGCACCTCTTAATTTTTCTGGTAGGTATCTATGATTATATATGATTTTCTGTGCTGTAGTGAGAAAAACAGAATATTTTTTTTCTTTTATTTTAATGAATTTATTTGTTTTTATTAGAAATATGTATCCAATATATTGGCGAAGCAAATGTACTTTGGTCCTATACCCAAATTGATACTGTTCATGGAAGTGAACGGAGAAGTGAAATTAAATATCAAGCTCGTGAAGAATATTTTAATTATACTGAGACCCTGGCTGGAGGGCAAGGTGAGTTATGAAATTTTTTATTGAAATTTATTCAGTAATTTTGTGTTGCTTATATTCATGATGAAAAAAAAGTTAATTTTAAATTTTAAAACACAACATCGTCATAGGCTCTGATGATTTGTAAATAATATTTTAATATTGACCTATTGTCTTATAAAAACACCTATTATTTTTTAACTCTAAAGCCATATAGTAATCTCTGAATTGTACTAAAATTAATATATTAAGGTGATTACTGTTTTTATGGTCTCAAAATAAAAGGTTTTAACGTAAGTCATAAATTGTTCTAATGGCTAACATTGTCAATTTTACAACAACTACATAAGTCCCCCTTATTGTTTAAAAATATACTTGCAAAAGGAACAGAGCTGATCATCAAATCATGATGGACTATACATCTTGAAAAATTATGGATATGGAAGTCCTAAAGTTCTTTTTTATAATAATAATGTTATGCATGTCATATAGGTACCAATCACTTGCATTAATCACATTCAAGTGTAGATGGTAAACAATTTATGAATAATTAATCCATTTATTCACTCTCACAAAACCTTCTTTTGCTAGTTACAAATTGCTACTATAACCAGGTAACTTCTTGACAGACTAGTGCCTGAGGTATCTTAAAAAAAAACCAGAGAACCTGTACTCGTCTACAACTAAAACAGAACACACATCTTTGTATAAAATGTCTGTCAATCTGTTGTGGCAATGAGTATGCACTGATTGGCTGAGTGATTGTGAATTCCCATTTTTGTAGAACTAGGAGTGGACTCCGTGTAGTGACGGATTAAGGATTATGGAGTGAATCGACCCTTGAGTGTCATAAGAGATGACTAAGGAAGCAAATTGCAAAGAGAAGGAAAAAATCCTATTCTAATCTGTCTAGCCGTCGTGATATAGTTTGCCAAAATTTCCTTGCTTAGGAGAGACCTATGTCCAGCAGTGAACTGTTAAGGGCTATTGATGTAAAGAGTACACTCATAACTTCCAATCTTATACAGATAAAAATATTAAGTTGAGCACCAAAAAGTTCTGTACCAATTAAGCTTAAATTTTGACACAATATAATAATACAATAAACTGATTTTAAGATGATCTTTTTCCCTTTTTTGTGTCAATTTTTTCCCTCATGTGTCATCAATGAATCTATGTTGATAAAATAATAAATTCATATACTTTTAGGAATATCTCAGCTGAGTCGCACACATCACTCCTTGCCTTTCAAATTCCAAGTACCGTTTACTGCTCCATCATCCTTCAAGGGCCAAAAAGGTAGTGTGACATATAGGATCATTGCTACTATGCTCTACCCTGATGGGCAGAGAGAAGTGTTGGAAAAAGTGATTACTGTTGTCGCTCCTTTGGATCTGAATAATGGCAATCCTGCTTTAAGGGTAAGTTCTGAGATTTTTTTTTTCTGTACACTTAAAGGCTCAAAGTTTATGATAAATGATCTTTTATAGATATTTTTACACGTCAGACTTTACAGCTAGAAGGCGCTGGCATTTCCTAAGACTTATTCGGGGAAGAAATGCCAAAACAAACCAAAGAAGTGTGCTTTTTTTAAATCAGTGAACACAGGTGAAATAAAAACTAAGCAAGTACAGTATTGGGTCTGGGTTGGCCTTTTAAAAAAGGACCGTAGTTTTGTGTTCGTCTGACCATACAAACAGCAGAGTTATTACTGTTTATAACAGCAAAAGCTTATGTAAAATAATAATATTTCTCATTCAAAAGCGGGTTGGTTTGACTGGGGGAACATACGAGTATATATTATCTATACTAATGTTATAAAGCTGAAAAGTTTGTTTGTTTGGTTTCCTAATCTCCAGCAGTATACATCCTATTTGGAAAAATCTTGCAGTGTCAAAAAGCCCGGTTATCGAGTAAGGCTATAGGCTTTATATCATTACGCTACGACTTAAAAGAGAGGAGTAATGAAGAATGTTGAAAAACGGGGACTAATTCTTACTTAACTTTTTTATGATCAGTTATTTTATTTGTTCACGTTATATAACATTACGCCAATAGGAGACGCAGAAGAGGTTGCACGGGTCACCCAGTCAATAATATAATCAAAGAAGGAAATATTATCAAAGTATGAATAGTTAAGTAGGTATTGTTGATATGATATGGATAACCATTTTAATCAACAGATGTATAATTAGATGCAGAGTTAATATTCCATTCATGTGTTAGAAGCAATATGCAGTCTATATTTAGACGATAGACATTTTCCTACGCGCGTTTTTTTTTTTACATAGTTTTTACTAACCCAACGCTTTTTGGTCGTTAAAGGCGTTAACGTTTCAATTTAATTTTAAATTGAAATTGAAAGCCTTTGTTAAAATCCTTATTAAAATATCTATGATATGTATGTATTTAGAAATATAAAGGTATGTTTGTCAGCAGACTGATTTCCATATCACAGGCTTTACCTAAATGGAAATCAGATAGCCGCATGTGAGATGTGTGTGAGATGTGTGTTTATTTATTTATTATTTATTGATTGGCTAGTTAAAACTTTGCACTTCTGTAATCGAATGTACGGCAAACAAAGCACACGTCCATTCCTTTAGTATACCATTTGGGTGTTGCAACAAGTTTCAAAAATAGGCAGCTATTTTTATAGCCCCGTGTTTTACGCAATCCATTTGCCTCGAGTTTTCTTGATAATGGAAATATAGTCACAAGGTTAAAAGGAAAATATATGCCTAAATGATACAGCAAAGGTCTGACTGGTCATTAAAATCAAAACCTACCAAAAGCATCAATTTTTTATCTAATGACTTAAATTATAATTAAATCCCAAAATATCATGTGTACGATTTGAACCACAGTAATTGTTAATGGTACATTCGTCATGGTACATTCGTTGCACTAAGTTTTACAAATAGAGAATACAATCCTGGGGCCACGGGATTTTCGATGCGTAATCCCGGGATGCCGGAGCTATCCCGGGATTACACTTTGTGGTTTCTAATTGGGCTCAAATGAAAAAAAAACTTGAATTATTTCTTAAAAAATGTTTTTAATATCCTTGCACAATATAAATTACAATACAGTAAGAAAAGAAAATTGACAAAACCAAAAAAAAATACTTACCCCGAGATCCCGAGATTCGGGATCCCGGGATTGCATTCTCTAGTTACAAACCAACTTTAACTGTTTCTAAGTGACACAATTAAATTGGGTACCGATCAGATTGCTTGTCGGTATATACACGCTATACGATTTTAATATACTGGACAGTCATTTGTAACAAATGTGTTTCTAATGTTTTTTTTAACGTAATAACTTTATACCATTGTCAGGATCCCATAGATATGGAGTTGGAAGAGTTAAGTCCTTGCAACTGGTGTTTCGAATCAGGTGCTGTGACAGTACGGATTCGGCTGCCTGTGACCGGCTACTGTCCCGGACAGACCATACCAATTGCTATTGAAGTTCAAAACCAGAGCAGCATTGAAGTAACGGAGCTTGTGTTTGAAATTTTAACCGTAAGTGAATATAATATGTTCTATTTTCATTGGTAGGTGTGGAGGGAACGAGTATCATGTCCCTCCGACACAAAGGGAGGATCCTCCGACCAGGCGAGGTGATCATGCCTGGCGGGCCATGCCCCAACGGTCGATGTTGGGATGTTGTTCATGTGCTAATTGCCACGCGAATCTCTATATCGCGATACAGGATTTGTAGTTGCATTGTAGTTCATTACATTCATACGTTTCGTTCATACTTCGTAGTTCAATGTATCTTCACTAGATGGCGCTGTTGTATATTTTTCTTTGTGTTGTAATGTAGAAGCCGCCACAGTAGGTAACAGGTATTCCTTTGCCATTAGAAGTGGAACCAATTCAAATAGATATTATATATCCTGCAGAGTTACATGGGCGTGACGTGGGGAGACATCCTTCAGCACATAAAACCGGTGTTAAGCAATTCTTTCTTTGCTTTTCACCGAGTGCGTGACTTAACCAGAGTCCAAACCCCTTATTCTAGAGGAAGGAACTGTAAAAGTGGTAACGCGATTATAACACTCGAGTTCATGGTTCGTCTGCTCCTTTGGCTCCGCTATCCCATAAGCGCCAAAGCATGCACCATATATTACTAATTAAAAGCATAAAGGGTTTATACGTGAACCCGTCTTAATGTCAAGCAATGTTCATAGGTAGCCCTAAGATGGTGGGTAGAATTAGTCCTGACGCTATCTTTGACATCATTTTTGACGGTAAAGTGTTGCTTTTTAGTCAATCGGTCAAGGATCTCGATCTGCACGTAGACACAAAATTGAATTAAAATAAAAACAAACAAGTATTTTGCGTGGTCTCTTAAGATTTGAAAAAAATCTTCTGGTGAAAACAAAGATTATGCTAGTGTAGACTTATGGATTTTCCCAGGCATCGACTATGTGGATGTGTTACCTCGACCTGAATGCAGATATCGTCAATAAATTAGACCGACTCCTCAACAATTGCATTCGATTCATATTCAACTTACGAAAGTATGACCATGTAGCCGCTTATCATAGGCAACTGTTATAGTTGTCTACTAAAAGATACGATATGGTGTACTCTCTTCTCCACTCTCCCAACTCACCACCTCGCCTAGCATCCCACTTGCAACTTCACTCCCCTGATAAACACTACCTTCTTTGTCCTTCACATAATTGCCATATTGTTCATGTTTCCTTCATTGTCGAAGCTCTAAATCTCTGGAACGCTCTTCCCTCAGGCATTAGGACGTTTACCAACTGATTAAACTTCTAAGATTAGAGTACGCAAGCTTGTAATTGTACGAGTATTATGTATATATGTATTTGTTTTATGTTTATAATATTATGTAGTACGTAATTAATTCAAACGATCCTCGCTCGTTCCAATTTTATACCTGACTCACACAGCTCTGCAACTCTCATTCGATTGGGAGAAAATACCTTTAGCGTGAAGTAATTTTTTTTTGTTTTCTATATTAAGAACCTGCCAAAGTGACTCTACTCTGCCTGATGGAAAGCATGAATAAAATCCAAGAGCCCTGTTCACCACACTCATTGTAAATGCAGACAATGCAGTGTGGTGACTCACACTATGGTGGCCTAGTGAGATGCTTTGTCACGCCCACTTAGGGACGTTAAAGGCATGACAGTCATTATGGCAGTGTAAGGCTCACAGTTATCACGATAACTGTCACCCCTACATCAATGGGCCTCCGGTATAGCTTATGCAATGTGTTTGCAGGAACTATATATATAAATAAATATATCAAAATTTTACAGAAAGAACTATACCGCAGTACACAGCCACCTTCTGAGTACGTAGTTCCTGGGAGAGTGCTGACCACCGTGAAAAAAGGCGCTATCATGTCCAAAAGTAAGAGAAACTTTACGTGCGATTTGGTTGTGCCCGATATGATTGTGCCTTACTTGGAAAACTGCAGCATTATAGATGTTGGATATTTTTTCCGGGTAAGTTCTTTGAAGAGTTTTTTTTATAACTTAACATGCTCACACACGGCTGTTTGATCACGACCTAGCCAAAGATAGTACTATAGTAACCAGATATGATACTCATCGATGCAGGGGTGACAGTTACCGTGGTAACTGTGTAAGCCTTACACTGTCACGATGACTGTCATGCCTTTTACGTCCCCAAGCGGGATGTAAAAAAGTATCTCACAAGACCATCATAGTATGGGTCACCATACTGCATTGTCTGCATTTGCAATGAGTATGGTGACCACAACTCTTGAATTCTATTCATGCTTTCGATCAGGCAGAGTAGAGTCACTTTGGAAGGCTCTTAATACAGAAGAACGCTGATAAACATACTTGTATTATATATTTTTAAATACATACTTGTAAACTATTTATAACTAGACAAATTCTATTATTATCTATACTATTCAAATTATGGTTTGCCATAATCGCCACGATAGGCATGCAGGTTCACGATCGCAGTGAGATGATGTACTCAGTAGGATGCTGCTTCCCATCCTCTGGTGTACTATCGCTTAGTTGACTTTTACGAGACCTATGTGAGGAGATGGAGTGGTGGTACTTTTAGCGGGCACCACACGGCACCTTGGGGGAGGCCCATGTTTAGCAGTGGATGTCTTTTGGCTGAGATGATCATGATGATTATGACGAAGTGTGCATTTCGATCTTATACCTTTTTTTTTTTAAAAAGACAACGCCCACACTAGGAATAAAATCTGTGTCGCGGGGGACTTTCCAAACATACAAGAAACGGACACATAGAGCACCCAGACTTGGAACAACAATTTGTGGATCACACAGTGTTGTCCCATGTGGGATTTGAACCCACAACACTCAGTGTTGTTGTTGTTGTGTTGTTGTCAATACTTACTTATTAGTTGTTACAGAAGACTGCTTTTTCAAGCATTGCAATTTGAATAAAAAGATAAATGACAACAAATGATCGTGCTTATCACCTTTCTAAGGAGAGGCCTATGTCCAGCAGTGGACTGTTAAGGGCTGTTGATGATGATGATGAGTCATTATATAATGTCTGAGAATACTAAGCAAAGTTTACTTATTTGCTTTTACGTTTGTTTCTAACATGTAGTTTTAACCTACTTTTCATTTCAGGCAACCGTCTCATTATCCGGCTGTAATGATGAAATGCAAGAGGAAGCTGAGATATGTCTAGGTCTTGTGCCATTGAGGGAAACTCTAACCTCAGAGTATAGACACCCCATGGCTGACAGTCTACCCTCCTGTCCTATACCAGTTAACGACGGATCTATGAATTTAACCCCACCACGAGTACCGACTCCAGTACATCATGGATCCCGCCAGAACATAAACCGAAGTCAGCCTAATTTAAGTCAAAGAGGCTATCAGCAGGACTACCCACCGCCGTATCCAGGCGGTAATATGCCTTATCCCACTGACAATAAATTCCGAAATTCCACTGGGGATATTGGTTTCCGTACTCCTCCGAGGGTCTCGGTAGCCGACATGCCATATCCGCCAACTGCGCAGTCAAATCCGCCTTACCCATCGGCGAACTTGATGCCTGGTGGAGTACCACCTTATCCGACTGGAAACCTAATGCCTGGTGGGACTCCGTATCCTACTGGAAATACTTCCCAAGGTGCAGCTCCACCTTATCCGCAAGTAAATAATGGTGGTTTGCCCACGTATGCCCAGGCTGAGTTCGCGCCGTCAGCTCCACCGGCTGCCGAGTGATTGTATACTGTACAACGTTTGAAATAAGAATTAAAATCAATTAAGAGGCGTTCCTTAACACATTATATTATTAAAAAAATATACTTTCGATATATAACAGGTAATTGAGTTACATTTTTCGGTCTTGTTCTATGGGATTTGATTTATGCATGTTCCTTAGATCATTTATGTGTAGATAGGTTATCACTGTCAAACAAATAAACGAGCCATGTAGCGAGGGCGACAACACAGTTGACTACTTACTCCTTATTTTTGATGATTTGCTTTGATAGTCTATCTAGATATATCAATGATCTAAGACTTAAAAAACCATAATTTACAATTTTATGTGTGACAAAATATTCAGTCAGCCATTCATAATTATCTTCTGCCGGGTGCAAAGCGATAATTAGAAGTTGACTTAGCAAATAATGTAAAATACGGTTAAAAATCTGTCTCAAAGTTTTGCTAACATTGCTTGTAAACTTAGGATCGTCAATAATTCGGGTTACTTATTTTCATAATGAGCTAAAAATATTCTAGTTCAGATCTAGACTTGTATTAGGTCTATATGACCTAAGCAATGCCTTTTATACCCTCCGTAGGGGGGCGAAGGGCGTGTGTGGGACTCCGGGAGAACTGGTTCCCCCACTAAACCCCGCGGCGTCCCACCTCGGCCGTCGGAAGAAGCTCCAAGAATCATAAGCAGCTTCTAGAGTCCTCCCTGCCGTATCTCACGATTGAGGTACATCACGGGCACCTCATGCATCAGGGCAGGGCGCTATCACAACACTTGCTGTTCTACAGTAAGAAGCAGAACAGCGCCCTACCCCAGACGGTCCCCCAGCCGCACCGGAGTGTCACCTGTCTCGGGTCGTTTATGCAGCATTGCCTAGAATCTAGGTTTTTGCTAAAAACTTCCAAAATTTCTTTGATACTGTATGTTTTTACAAACGGATTCCACTATTTTTACATTTGTTTTAAAGTTTATATTTTACGATAAGTTGAAGCATGTTCTTATATTTTAAGAATTTTAATGGTTTCTTGTTATACTTACTAACGCATAAAATATCGGACAAATATTATAGAATGTATTTAGAAGTAGCTTTTGTTACTGGTAATTATAGTTATTGAAGATATACACTTACGTCCATTTGTAAGTTTTGATAAATCGACTCGCTCCTTAGCCACTAAGGCACCTTTAGCATCGTATCGCTATTAGCGACTGCAGACCTTAAAATATAACTTGATTTAAAAAGTAACTTAAAAAGCGATTGTATTTTTAATAACCTATATTTTCATTCTTTACGTGCCAGTTCACAAATGAAGGGTATCACATTATACATATAAAAATTTCACACTTTAAAATATACCTCGTAAATCGATACCAGTGACACCAGTCTCAAAGACCAAGGTATATTTTAAAGACAATAAGATTAAGAATACAGTGTCCACCTATTCATCCCTTGGGTGTCGAAAAAGCCTACTAAATTAACAAAAAAACAGCTCTGCAAGGAGAAGGAAAACTTGAAGCAAACATCTTTCCAGGTATAGTTGTCTTCTTTTTAGAAAGGAAACATCCTTTTGCTTTGGAAGAGACTAACTTCCGACAGTGGGCTATAGAATGGCTCGCTGACTGTCCTGGAATACGCATGTCAAATTAACTGTAATGATATCTTTGATAGCTATAAACATTTAGGTATAAAAATATTTACAAAGCTTTCAAATATATATACGTGTGCTTTAAAAGCAAAATATAGGTAATTATAGGTTAGGTTTAAAAAGTCACTGGTCATAATTTGATAGTACAAGGCGATATATACCTACACTTAGTTGTAATAAGGTTCAAATATACGGGCGTGTTACTTTAGCCTTTTATACTTTACAATATTAAATCGAATACTAGACTATTATAATATTTTGTTGTCATGTGCCTTGATAAATAAAAAGACGTTACAGGAAAACGCACAATATTTTTTTTGTCATGAATAACTGTCAAGAATAGATATAATTGGCCTGTATGTATCTACACGGCCACCCTCTGGCACATTGTGGTGGCACTTGTGAGTAAAAAGGAATAAAATTAAAGTGAAAAATCGTTTTTGAAACGGTTTCTATATCGTGTCAAAATTTGAGCTAAATCGTGCAGTCGTTTTTGAGTTTTTGAAGTATCAACAAACTAACTTTACTCGTACGTTGATTTAAAATCACCTAACGGTTGAATTTAGACCATCGATTATTCTATAATCTATGGTTTGCTTTTTTCATTGGCAAATGTACCTTAAACTTGTACTGATTTTAAATAGGCGGCCATGGAATCCTCTTCCATTATTAACGTAATATATAAGTATTTGAGAGTTATATTGCAGCCTTTTAAAATAATGTGATATGTCCAAAAAATGTGTAGCTATATATTTTATTTATGAATTTTGATTATAGTATACATATAGTTATATACTCAAGAAATATACAATAATTGTACAGGTATTTAAATTGTTCCGATAACAACACGGAATTTTGGCAAAACAATACATTTTTATTTGTTTTTATTATTATTATTTTCTTAATATTATATAACTTAAGTGCTATCTATTGTTGTTACTCGTACTATACCGCTGAATACTATAAGAATATAATTAAAGAAAATTAAGAAATAAATATGAAGGAAAATGTATAAAACATTGGTGTCGTTTGTTGAAAGGATTGTTGTTGTTGATGCGCATGCGCATCGTCTATGTTTTATAAGGAACCGCACTATATATGTTGGGTTGTGCACTTCTCACGATTCGAATATTTTATTAATCATATTTTGCAAGTGATGACTTGTCACTTTGTGCCATATATACTTAAGTAAGGAGTTCTAACTAAAATATGCGACCTATTCGATACTAAGCGATTATCGATGTTGTAAAAATGATCAGAGAAAAACGCTTAAAAGAAAATGTCCGCTAGGTATCGACAAATCTTTCCGTAGCCGGAGCTTGTAGCCGCTTACCTACAAATAACTCGTGTTCTTGTATACCACTATCTCTTTGAATCGATAAATGACAATAAGTACCCTTTTGACACTTTGTATTGTCAATGAACACAGGGTTGATTAAAATTCGTATTACCCTTAAAGGGAACCAAATACTCGAAGCTTAAAGATTTGAAGGGTTTATATAAAACCTAAATTACTATGGGTTTCGTAATATGATTTTAAATACAGGCAAGGTTCATTGGTTAGAAGTCAATAATTTAATTACAATTTTATACTCATATAAATAAGTCATAAAATGGAATAATTTGTAACTACAAGAATAATCAGAAATAAAAATCGAATAAATGATAAAAAATGTTTAAATTAATGGAAAAGAATTTATTGTATCTTCTGTTTTAATGTGTAAGTCGTTAGTTGTAAGTCACTGATATTGAAGACATTAAACGTTGGCATGTACATAATTATCATTGTAACAATACATCGACCTCTGCATAGAACAAAGATATGATCATGTCACTAAAAGGTTTTTCCGTCCTTTTAAAACTTATTTTGTACTAGCAAGAAGACAAAAAAAACTCAAAAATATGTCACTAGAATCATATGCCTACTACCTACTAGGTAGTAGAGCCACGCTGATTTCAGCACGAGCGAGCCAGCTCGACCGCGGCAGTACTACCCTCCCACAGAAGACCAACCTAAAGCGCCAGCATCCGTGTTGTCGTGTTTCGTTGGTGAGTGTGAGACCGGAGGCCCATCGATGCAGGGGTGACAGTTATCGTGGTAACTGTGTAAGCCTTACACTGTCACGATGACTGTCATGTCTTGTTGTCCCCAAGCAGGGTGTGAAGAAGCATCTCACAAGGCCGCCATAGTGTGGGTCACCATACTGCATTGTCTGCATTTGCGATGAGTATGGTGAGCACAACTATTCGTGCTTCCGATCAGGCAGAGTACAGTCACTTTGGCAGGCTTTTAATATATAAAAAAAAATATATACACAAGAAATTGTCGTATCGTACAAAGGTTGAATCTTGATTGATCAGGCCTTTGGTCGACACGTCACTATTTTCTTAACGCGAATGCATTTTTTACTACAATGTGTGGATTTAAAAGTACGATAAAAATATGTGGCAACATGACTATAATATATGCTTTGTTCTACACATGGATCGATATTACTCATTGACACATTATGTCCAATTTGTACTGTCATAATATAAATAATACGATATGCTTATTATGATGTAGATTTTATATAACCTTTATTATGGCATTTTTTTATAAATGTCCTATGTGCCTACTTCGGATATATTGTATACACTTTCTAATTATATAATTGTTGTTGTCACGTTGTGGTTTCATTTGATTCACCTTTACGCGTTCTATTTTATTCAAAGCAATAACAAGTGGTTTCTGTTCAACTCGTTAACTTTTAAACCAATCTTCAATTTACAGTATGTACGTAAGTACTTTATTCACTCGTATGTTCAACACAAGCTATTTTCTTAATTTAAGTTACCGATACCAAAAATAAAACGAGTAATAATAATAATAACAGACACGGAAAAGTTTAACTAGCCCTTCTCAGTCATAGTTTATGGTAGCCAACAGGACACCTCAGTTGGCCTCATATAATGAAGATATTGATGAACTAATGCAGAGTGAAGTTATGTCCGTAAGAATCCAAAATAACGATAGGATAAGGAGTGTTTTGGAAGATGCGGTTCGGTAATACCGACATTTAAATTACGACAATAGATCCGGTCTATTCATAAACGTAATTTAGCGCTGGTGAGTGCCCTGGATTCGTTATTACCGGATTGTTTTAATAATAGCGAAGATTTTGTTGTGTGTGTGTATTCTAAACTGTGCGGCTATTGTAGTTTGTCGAGTAGCTGGTGTTAGATTTAACTAGCTATCAATGTTGTAATATGCGGCCGAGAGTCATGCACTTTGTGAAACAGGCTTTCTTGGGGACTACCATTAGTCCTCAAAAGTACGTCATGTGTCGCAGAGTGCATAGACTTTTTAAAGCCAATAGTTTATGAATGGGCAAATTGGATAAATCTGCATAGAAAAAGTGGATTGATAGAATCAAAAGCGTAATGGAAGGAATTGTGTCCATGTGTGAGTGTTGAGCATTTTCCAGATAAAAATACCACAAACACATTTTGGCGTAACATCTGGTCAATGCTTGTCACTCATACTGAATTTGGAGGTTTTGGAATGACACAGGCTCATATGATTCTATCACAATTATGGAACCCAATACCATTGACAATGATAATGTAAGTTGTGCAGTTTGTTTATTGTCGCATTGGAAATCACCTCGTCAATTGGACTGCACAAATGTTTGCCTTAAGTGGTTCCGAAGTTCACAAGCACGAAAAGCATGCGAAGTTGGCGCCGTGGTGCTAAAGAGTTCCTTATCATATACATACATGACCATTAACCGACTGGACAGGTAATAGACAGGCTTATGATTAGGTTCCTCATAAATGGCTTTTGAAGATGCTAGATTTATATAAAATTGATGCAACTCTGTGCACTTGAAGTCATATGTTGCTTTTGAAGTCTTGAAGTCATGTATGGGTAAATGGAGAACAACACTTCCCTGTCAATAATGCCGTCAAACTTGGATAGACGATGTACTAATGAAGATCGAGCGAATTTAAGTATATTTCAAGATGACAGTCTAAGTCTCTTGTGGTTTTGTCTAACTTTGAACCCTCTTAGTACTCATTAGGCTGCAGGGTAAGGCTATATAGGTTATTTATAAGTTGCAATAAGATGATCAAGTTATATCTCACCTTCTTTATATGGTTGAATTTTCAGATTCAACAAAACTTTGATCTCTGTCAACCACTGAAATCTGCAATTATCTAGGTTTTTCAGTGGTTTGGAATACCAGAATCTGGTCAAATGTTAACAGATTAACGCTTTTTTGATTGTCTGATAAAAGTACTTGGTCTTTTATCACGGAGTAATAAGGTGCTAGCCTATAATGGTTAGGTCATGCTGGTTCTGATGTATTCTTTTGGTGTACTTAGATGAACTCAGACTGAATTAGATACCGTTGACAGGAGGTCGCACGCAGGAGTGTGCATTTCGAATGCATCACCCACGTTTGCGTTACGTTAGTACATTGCAATGTAGTTGCAGTGGATACTGGTTTTTCCCCGCTCGTTTTGGCTGAAAGAAATTAGTGAAAATCTGTAGTACTCAGTGCTAATGATCGCAGAGACGTCTGGAAGGACATAGAATATTATGGCCGCTTTTATCGGGCCCTATATAGGTCTGATATAGACTTTCAAGCATTTACGTCTTTATTTTGGTATGTTGATCTCGTCGGAGAAACTGAAGATTTTGTTTGTAAAACTATTGACATCTGTCGAGCATGCCACCGTCCTTTGGAAACTATCATCGATGTTATTTCTGGTTGTTCTTATCTTACTAACGGTAAATTTGCATAGGCACAACCAAGTAGCCAGGGTCGTACACTAACAACTTGTCCTTAATATCATCTTACGAATTTAGAGGTGCTATGCTACAGGTATGTTCTCGAGATTATCGATATTGCCGTTCTCATAACGAGAATCTTATAAAATCTGAAAAAGAAAAAGAAATAAAACATTTGGATCTATCTCACGAGATTGTCGATAATCTATTGTTGTTGTTGATGTTGATTGTTTCGATAGTTGTATCTGATTACGGATTGATGGCCAAGAGCCTCAACCAACACTTGAGACGTGAGTCACTTTATTTTAGAAGGCTGGATCAAGGGACGGATGCAGAAAGCAGTCCTCCTTGACATGGCCCATATAGTGAGGAGGTTCCTGTTTTTGGAGCCCTAAACCCCGGTGTCTTGGTCTCTGTTCCCGATTGCCGTGATCTGCTATTTTTATATTTTTAAATATGTATTTTTGTCTTCCTTTATGTACTACATTTTTAATGTAATCAATGTTTTTATAGAAATATAGAAAATATTATATTATCTCACATGTAACTTTTTGATATTAAATTAGACGGAGTCCGTGCTATATTCTTTTTTTTCTTTTTTTTTTTGATGTATGGTTGTTGGCCTATATAATAACAGTTCGACCTTATCTGGTTTCGCAATTAGAACCACTAATCACTAGACCAATAGGCCTGACACAACACGGTGACCACACCATGGCAATATAACACAGTTTGGCAATACTACTGTGGCGACTTCCACATTACAGCACAAAGAAAAATATACAACAGCGCCATTTGCGAAGATACATCGAACTACGAAGTATGAATGTAACGAACTACGAAGCAACTACTAATCCTGTATCGCGAAATAAAGATTCGCGTGGCAATTAGCATATATACAACATCCCAACATCAACCGTTGGACCGTGGCCCGCCAGGCATAAACACCTCGCCTGATCAGAGGGAGGGTCCTGCTCCTGAAAGGGAGGATCCTTTGTGTCGGAGGGACATATGACATACGTCCCTCCATACTCCTTTTTTAATAGAAGGGATCCGGTGGCAAAGCCACTTATTACAAGGTAGTTAGAAAAAAAAAGTTTGAAGAAGAACTTGTCTTTATTTAAAATCATTTATAACAATTAAGTATTGTATAAAAATGTCATAAAATGGTATATATTTAATAAAATGCAGTTTAACTGTAAATGACGAACACTTATGTGTACACTTACGACTAAAAGCGGGCGGACACTAATGTTGACATAAAGCACACTTTATGGCATCTATTAAGTTTATAAATATCATCTAAATCTTATACTTATATAATTTTATCAATATCAAGCCTATCGTTAGAAAAAAAAACGATTTTATCGAATTTTGAAGTAGTGTTTAATTTTCTTCAGTGGCAACACATTAAAAACCACAACTTGTAAAGTTTATCGTATAAAATATCAAAAAGGTTTAGAAAATAGTCAATGGTTTAATTTTTCGGCTCAATTTTCTAGCCATTTCCGTTTTCTGTAAATATTATATTTCAATACCAGGCACTACACTCATGTCATTACGTAGAGTTATATTGTTTATAATGACATATATCGTATCATCAAATAGAAAAATATAATTCCTTGTTCAGTTTGTCTCTTTACAATAATAAAAATGGCTCCGTATTTAATCTTACAATATCTGAAGTGATTAAGTACGGAGGTCAGGGTTGATCAACTCTATGCTACAAAATATTGATTAGGGGTTTTTAGAGTCAACAGAGATAACAATAGCGGAACAACAAAAACAGCGGTATTATTCTCGCTGTAATCATACCACGGACAATAGTGTTAAATTAAAATTTTTTTTTTTGAAAACAAATACTACTCGTATGTCAAAAACTTTGATAATCAAACAATAGCGTAGTTTCTTAATTGTAGTTTTAAGATAACAGGTTAATCAAAATATAAATATTTAATAATTATTTCGTGTCATTTACTGGCAACACTATCAAAAAAAAACCGCTCGTTTGATTTTCATTTCTCCTGCATTGAAAACGTTGAATCGAGCACTTTGTTCCTCCGTGGTATTTTGGGTGAAATCAAGGTGGTATAGTTGCGAGATATAGACGCCAGTTCTGAAACTCCGACATCGTTTTTGTTGTTTTACAATGAGTTCCAACAGAGAAAAGACGAGAATGTGTTGATTGGTATAAATTGTTATATTTACAAATAAACTTTTATAACGGACCTATCTTAATTGTGTTTTTTGATAAAGTTGATTGATTTTGTCAACCACTACTTCTACAAAATATCAAATCTAAATACGTATACACCTGAACTTCGAAGAACTCTTTGAAAGCTGCTTCGAATTTTGAAGTCAAATAGATTTGCAGATAGCGCCGCTTAGGAGAAATTTTCTCCCAAATTTTGTTTGAAGTTGTCATTCTTCTGTCTGAGTATGTATCCTCTGACGTAAGTACATGTTTTAAATCTCGATTTAGTATTTTTTTAAATAAAGGTCTACATCCACTACTGTGACCATGAGAGTGTTGTGCAGAAATAAATTAAAAAATAATACTGATTAGATGCAAAGGGACCACTCCTTAAAAAATAGCTTGATCTCTGTGACAATCATCACTATTGTGATATTAGAACTTACGAGGTACGTTTAGGTGTAAATTATACTATTATATTTATAATGTATTGAACTTCATCTATATCTATCTATATATATAAAAGAAAGTGGTGTTAGTTACACCACTTATAACTCAAGAACGGCTGAAAGGATTTAGCTGAAAATTGGTGGGGAGGTAGCTTAGAACCAGGAGACGGACATAGGATACTTTTTATCTTTTTTTTTAATATTTTTCCCTAGCGAAAAATTGAATTGAATAAAATACAAAATTTGCTTATTTATTGCCTCTAAGGCGGAACAGAGTTCGCCGGGTCCGCTAGTATATATATAAAAGAAAGTGATGTTAGTTACACCACTTATATCTCAAGAACGGCTGAACGGATTTAGCTGAAAATCGGAGGGGAGGTAGCTTAGAACCAGGAGAGGGACATAGGATACTTTTTATCCCGTTCGACCGCGTTTCAGTCTAAAATCAAAAATCTGCTTATTTATTGCCTCTAAGGCGGAACAGAGTTGGCGGGGTAAGCTAGTTTGTAATAAAACTGGCACGCAAAGAATGGTGATATCGGTGATGCAATATAAAATCGCTTGTCCAAAATTACTTTGTCTGTTTCGTACCCATCTGTCATGGAGATCAAGTCCTTTTTTAAGGACACAAGTGTCTATACACTTAAACAAAAGAAATTCTAACACCGGATTCCTGGGATCCCATGGGGTCACTTAGGTCCAATCTCATTTACTCTAAATCTCAACAACTTTTAGTAAGCAGCTGCCATGTGTATAGTATAAATTAAACCGTTTCATCACTTCACGTTACAGTAGTGTGCGTAAATCTTTATTTAGCTACGTTGATAGTTTATTCTTAATCGAATCTATATGGTATACAAAATATTTTGATTCAATATAAGTTTTTATATAGGCACTCATTTTATCTCAGTATACATTAATTGCGTTGACCGATCTGTTTTTAAACTAGACAAGTAGACAATGTAATACAGCTCTCATTTTTATTAATATCTTCCTATATTTTATTTCAACATGGTTTATATAAACATTACAATAGTAAATAGACCAAAAATCTTTTTTAGGCGATTATTTTAAATATGCCTTTATTAGCGTCACCTGTTTGGTTATTTGTACTTTGGTAGAAAATAACTGACAAGTCGGTGTGGTAGCAAATAATTTTAATTTTCTACCAAACCAAACCTACCAAAAAACTAGCTGGTAATACTAAGCGTGTTTTTTGAAGTGAAACTTTTTTAGAATGCTTGCGATTTGAAACTCGATGAAACAAACACACATGTATAGATTTACGACGGCGAGGAAATAAGATAGAATACATTACACAGTATTTTATATTCTCGATCTCCTCTTTGGGCGATGTTTCGTAGTGTTTACTCTGGTCTACAGAGCATTGTCTCACAGTGAGTATATTTATGTTGTACTAAGCTTGGTCCTAGTCCCAGCGTTCTACGTGTAAAGCTACTTTTCGGTAGTTTCATTTCTACCGTGTGTGAATTGTACACAAACTTTTTGTTTTTTTTTTTAAATTATATTTATTTATAGAATAACTTGGTAAAAGAGCACACGGATCATCGAAGGTAAGTGGCTACCGTTGCCCTTTGAGTTTTATTATACACTTATAAGTTTTTAAGTAGCTTATATAAATATTGTGCTCTTTACGTATTTATGTGCCATTATGTTACTACACTTGGAAGCGCTATTACATAAAAAAACATATAAATACATATATAAACGTTTACTTTCAAGAAATTTAATTACACTTATTCAAGCTTAGGCCGCACTGTTTTATCTACATAGGCTTGCAAAAAATTTAGGTTTGAAAACTACAAATTATTTAAAAAAAATACCTAAACTAGATTCATGTATTGTGTATATGTCACTCTCATAAAGATAAATTTAACGTCATCTGAACCACCAAAATCCATTAAGTCGTGTAGGCTACAGAGCGTGCAGTAGAGCGGAAAAATTATTTTTTTTTCCTATGGTAGTTTTTTTGATATTAGTCATATTAGCCGATCCCAAATAATCTTCGGAATAATAGAGATTAAGATGATTTCATAGATTATGAGTTGGTCAAACACATCACATTTTATTAATTACTACGTAGAAGTAGAAAAAATGTAACTGGATGAAATGAGACTGAAAATAAAAATAGTACTTGTGTTTTTATTTTGGTATCTTTTTTTTATTTTTGGCCTACCAAAGTGATTCTACTGCCTGAAGGAAAGTATGAATAGAATCCAAGAGTGCTGGTTGCCATACTCATGACAAATGCAGACAATGCAGTAAGTCGACTCGCGCCGTGGCGGCTTAGACCCACGCTATGGCGGCCTAGATCTACACTATGGCGGCTTAGACCCACGCTATGGCTACCTAACCCACGCTATGGCGGACTAGTGTATAGCATACTAAGTGTAAATTACGAATAAGAAATGGACTTTTATTAATACAATCAAGTAATATGACTAAAATTGAATAAAATCAAATATTCTATGATTTTAACACAAATAAGAAAAAAAGATCATCAACTGCTTATAACAGCCCACTGCTGGACATGAGCCTCTCCTTCGAAAGGAGGTTTTGGCCTACTAGCCAGGCCTATCATGACTTTAGCTCCAAATTAAAGCAGCAAAACTAAAGCGCAAAGTATTTTCACGCTATCTCAAAGTATCTTTTTGACACTTGTACTATTTCTTCTAAATAGAGCAGTATACACACAATCCAACAGCATAACCCTCCTTCTAGAGCAGTCGGGTAAAAAGTAAGATTAACAACTGATGAATAAGTCTATTAAGAATCACATGTATCAAGTATAAAAAAGAAAAATTAACAAAAAATTTTTTTCATACAACTTACGCCTATTGACTAATCATATTAGTATACAATTTAAATGTTACAATAATAAAAAAAAAAACAATATAAAACAGGTATATAAATGGTAAAAAGTCATTTTCAGAAACATAAAAAGAGATTATAAATGTTAACAAGTTAGAAAAATAGCTGTTCCTTCGAAAACAATTTATAAAAGTTTACACTTACTTACAAAAAATATTCTTATAATTTAAGCATTAAATTGGCATTTACTTGCCAATAAAATATAATAATCTTATTTTATAGTATATTTTGTATTCGAATAAAAAGAAGAATGTATACACAATTCTTCTTTTTTTCTCATATTAAGAACCTGCCAAAGTGACTCTACTCTGCCATGAAAAGCACGAATAGAATACAAGAGTTGCGGTCACCACACTCACTGTAAATGCAGACAAAGCAGTGTGGTGCCCCACACTATGGCGACCTAGTGAGATGCTTTGTCACGCCTCACTTAGGGACGTCATCGTGACAGTGTAAGGCTCACACAGTTACCACGATAACTGTCACCCCTGCATCAATATTTAATATTACTGTCTAAACAGAAAGGGAACCTGTACTAGATTGTACTTGCGCGTCGAGAAGATTTCATAAGGAAAGCAGATAAACGAAGACATTTTGATTGTTATTGACACTTAGGAGACTAGGGCGAGGACACGCAATGTTATGAAGCGGACTTAGAACGATATCTGGAGGCTTGAAAGATCAAAGAGTAACCGCTGAGACGACGCCAGAAGTTTGTAGGAA
This sequence comes from Hypercompe scribonia, assembly GCA_949316085.1. Classification (NCBI taxonomy): domain Eukaryota; kingdom Metazoa; phylum Arthropoda; class Insecta; order Lepidoptera; family Erebidae; genus Hypercompe; species Hypercompe scribonia. The sequence goes on along the minus strand of OX438984.1, from coordinate 2,611,988 downwards.
TTATACATTTATGTGTTTCAATTTTGAGTGTTAAGTATTTATTGTTATACATCAGATTTAATTACTTGTCATTAACTGTAATAATGTATTTTGTTGCTTTGAAGGACCAAAAACTGTCATAAAACAAGTCAGTGGTCATAAACACACGTTAGAAGTTTAGAATATGAAAAATATATATATTAGTAGGTATATATTTTGGCTTTGAGCTACTCAAATTGTTCTATTGAATTACAAAAAACTCAAGCAGTTGATTAGTTTTTGTCGTTTCCACATAAGCATCGCAGAATCCAACTGAAATGGTAGTGTACGACAAATCCTTGCAATATAGGGTCTTTATGCCTCAGGGTTTCAATTGCCTCGGTGACACCTTTGTAGTGAGTGTGACTGCTGTGTCTGAGATCTCGGGGTTCGATTAACGGGTCGGACCAAATGTTTGTATGACCTACAAATATTTGTTTCCAAGTTTGGGTGTTTTATATGTATAACATATATGTATTTACAAAAAAAAAGTATATAGTATCAGTCAGTCTAGTTATCATAGCACAAGCTCTGCTTAGTTTTTTAGATGACATTGTGTGTCATATGTCCGAAAAATAGTTTATTTACGCTAGTCTCGTGGTGGCAGACATTATATTTAATATTTATAAAGAGGTTAGGAACAATAAAATTAAGTTCTATGGAAGTTACAGTAACAGGTATACTAGATTTCTCTTCAGTGTTTAGAAATTGAGGTTAGCACGTATAGGCGGAGTTATTTGTGCTGTAGTATCATGTTGCCCAATGTCCCCCTGAAATAGAAGTACATTTGAAAACAAATCCACAGCGTTAAAGGGGGTTTCAGTAGATTGCATACATACATCCACATCATATCACATCAAAAGCCTTAATTGTCTACTGTGTTGGCCTAATGTACCATGTTGGCCGCAATAGTGGGCAGGCGCTTGGAGGGATCTCGACGTCGTAATAGCAGCTGTTCCCGGATCCCTCCTATGTCCGGCGCAGAGTGGCACACCGTGTGGTTTTAGTCGGTCCGATTCCGACACACCACCTCGCCGTAAACCCCGGCGGGGTGACGGCCCGAGGGGGTTTTCAAAAGTTAAAAAGAAAAAGCAAAAAAAAACTGTACCATGTAGGCCAAAGGGGTTGGTACACTTTTTAGTGTCATGTTATGCTTCTCTTTGCAGCGATGTTGTTCCGTGTAGATCGCTCCTTTAGTCGGCTCTTATGAAACCCACGGAATAAATAGGGGTGAGGACGTCGTCCTTAATCTGTCACAACACGGACGACGGACACATCCACTAATATTTTTTTATTTTATTTATTAGATTTGGCGGCTGCCACAGATGGTACAGGATGGTATGGTAAAAATAACATTTTTCCACGAATGCTGTGGTATGCCAGTGTTTTATAGTGTATGCCAGTACACAGGTATTTAGTTACATCCGAGTAAAAACTGCATGCTATCTCAAGTACGAATAACCGTGACCCTGTAAGTAAATAGATAGTGCAGTAGTATAAAAACCACTCTACATACACAGAAAACCATAGAGAATATCACTTCAAAATAAAATTCAATACATCAAGGAACAGCTAGAAACTACGTAGACTTACTCATGTTATCTAAGCTTAAAGTTGCGGGGCTGATGGTGCTGCGTAGGGACTCGACGGAGGGCCGGTGGGCTGTAATAAAGGTTTTGACAGTAAGTTTTTTTTTTATAGCTGGTTGAGTGTTACATCTGAAGTATACAATATTCGGGCTATTCTACTCTACCAGACAAAACGCGGCTAGAGGACTAGATCCAAAAAGTACCAAGCTGTGGTGTGCCTTAAGAGAAACCTGCGTCCACAACGGAGTGATGATGATGGCCCTTTGTACATATATAGAAACGTAATGTATATGTTTATTGACACGTGTTTCCCTCCCACTACGATCCCGGGACCTTCAAGCGGGGTGTGAAAAAGCATCTCGCAAGCCCGCTATAGTGTGGGTCACCATACTGCATTGTCTGCATTTGCAATGAGTATGGTGACCACAACTCTTGGATTCTATTCATGCTTTCCACCAGGCAGAGTAGAGTCACATTGGTAGGCTCTTAATATAGAAAAAAAAACTTAGAATTAAAACAATTTACTTACGTAGGGTGTGTTGGATGCAGGCGGTAGAAGCGGTGCATTTGCACCATCACTACTTGCTACGAAGCCAAAGTTTCCAGTTTTTAGTAAATTGGAGTTAGTGACAGCTGGATTGGCCACAGGATCTGGACCAGGGTAAGGAGTAAGGACTGGTTGAGGTAGATTCCCGCCTGGGTATTGAGAACTATCGTAGGGTGTGACGGTTGGATAAGGCTGATTTCCTTGCGGAGGGTAAGGTTGATTGGGGTAAGGCTGATTTGGATACGGTTGATTTCCTTGGTTAGGGTAAGGTTGGTTTCCTGGGTTTGGGTAAGATTGATTTCCTGGATTGGGGTAAGGCTGGTTGCCTGGGTAGGGCTGATTTCCAGGGTAAGATTGTGGTCCAGGGTAGGGTTGTGGACCAGGGTAAGGAGTATTTTGTTGGAAGTTTCCGTTAGGCTGAGCCGTAATAGCTTGTGGTGGAGGAATGATTGCTGGAGCGGGATAGTAGTTGCCGCCTGGTATGTTTTGACCCTGCATGTTTTTGGGCATTTGATCCTTAAATGGGTTGGGTACGTTGTCCTGGAAACCCACTAGTGGGATATTGCCAAACACTATGGGGTGAGTTTCTTCAGCGTCTTCGTGACAACCGCTGACTTCTATTGACAACTGAAATTTTTTTTAATATTTTATATGACGTATTGGTACTATCATAGGTTTTGGTCCGATGTACAAGTACAAGTCGTGACCACTGCCCTAGTAGTAGTGTAGATTCATCATCATCATCATCTTAGCCAAAAGACGTCCACTGCTGGTCATAGACCTTCTCCAAGGTTCTTCACAACAACCGGACCTGTGCCGCCTGCAGAATTGTAGATTCCTAGGTTGAAAATAAATGATTTCGCCTTAACCATTGCATGAAACGTCTCAAAGCACAGCCAGAATTGTCCTCCAATATTAATGAATTATTTTGAGATCTTGAAGCCAAAATCTAATATATAAAATTCTCGTGTCACAGTTTTCGTTGCCATACTCCTCCGAAACGGCTTGACCGATTTTGATGAAATTTTTTGTGCTTATTCGGTATCTATGAGAATCGGCCAACATCTATTTTTCATCCCCCTAAATGTTAGGGGAGTATAACCCTACATTTTTTTTTTATTTTTTAGACAAAATTTTTAATTTCTATTTTTTTATGATACAACATACAAAATACATACAATCCTCAATTTTCAACCTTCTACGATCAACCTTTATTTTCTAATAGCCATTTTAGTAATTTAATCATTTTTCAGCCCGCTCAAATTACTTAGAAATAATTTATATGGCAAAGCATCGTTTGCCGGGTCAGCTAGTTAATTTATAAAAAATAACAGCAGCTAGGTGTTACTTCACATATTTCATACAAATACCTAGTCTTGCCATAAATATTGTAATAAAGAAAAAAGAAAATTGTTAACTGCAAATAACATTTATTACTTTTACAGTGTGTCAGTTTAATACATAAATATAAAACAATTAAAAATATAAAAAGCTTATTCGAAGTGGTCTCCATTGGCTGCAATACAGTCCTTTAAACGATGAGGCCAGTTATCAATAGAAGCACGCACTCTTTCCATGGGAAAATTCTTCACTGCCAATCGTATAGATTGTTTTAGGGACTCCAAATTATCATGGCGTTTAGAGCAAGCTGTACTCTCTAAAACTGACCACAAATCATAATCCAGCGGATTAAGATCGGGACTAGACGACGGCCAGTCTTCAGCTCTGATGAAGTCCGAAACGTTCGATTCCAACCAAGACTGCGTGGACCGAGCTTTATGACCCGGCGCCGAGTCTTGCTGGAAGGACCATACTTGGTTATTGAACATGGTGATGTTAAGGGGCTTAACTACCTTCTCAAGAATGGTATCTTGATACACTTGTGCCGATGTTTTGATACCTTTTTCACAAAAATATGGCTCAGTCACTCCTTCATAGCTAACACCCCACCAAACCATCACTGAAGTCGGATAATGTCCACGTTGCACTCTGTCGACTAATTGGGAAGCTTCCTTAGAGCTTTGAGCATAAATACGGTCATTTTGTTTGTTAAAATGTTGCTCAATTGTAAAAATTTTCTCATCCGTAAACAAAATTTTTCTGTGACCTCCCTTTGCGTACCGCTTCAGTAGTTGTTTCGATTTTACCACCCTATTCTTCTTTAAATTATCAGTTAAGAAATGGCCAGTGCGTCTCTTATAGGCTGCAAGTCCTAAGTCATCTTTTAAAATACGCGACATGGTTCTAGGTGCTATCTTCATTTCCCGAGATAAAATCTTTTGCTTTCGGACAGGATTTCTTCGAATTCTTTCCCTTACTGCTTTGACCACCTTTTTCGTACGAACACTACGTGGACGGCCAGATCTTTTTCTGTCACAAACAGAGGAGGTCTCATTGTACCTATTAATAGCCCGGTACACAAACATTTTACTAATACCAAGTGTATGGAGAGTTTTAAAAATTGCATTTGGCTCCATACCTACTTTGTGTAATGCTATCACAGCGATTCGGTTCTCTTTATCACCCCACACCATTTTAATATCGCAAAATATTTTACAATGTATTGGCGCCAAAATGAGAAAACACAATGAACAATCGTATAAAAATGACAGATTCGAAATTCAAATGTAATATTTTTTTATAATTAAGTGTAACAGTATTTATGGCCAGACTAAGTATATATCGTGTTTACTTACAATTTACTAGATATTACCATCATCATGTCAGCCTAAATAAGTCCACTGCTGGACATAGGCCTCCCCTAAGTCTCCACAACAATCGGTCCTATGCTGCCCAATCCACGATCTTTACCAGGTCGTCAGACCATCTTGTAGATACGCATATAATTCATTTTAGGCAGTTTGATAACCTTTAAACAGTGTATTTACCTTGAAGCTATAGCTGACATCAATATACTTGCACGCATCGAAGTTGTAAATCTCCATAGAGGGGACAGCCATCTCCAAGTTCCACTCAGGAGTGGTTCCGCCGTTCACAGGCCCCTTCTTCAGTTGAGCCACTGTGAATGTATCTGTGTGGACGTCTGGTTGTGAAACTGCCTCGAATCTTATTTCCTGAAAAAAAACATTTTTCAGTTTCTTAGTCACACTACGCGATTCATAGTAGTAGTATTTTTTCTGGATCATCATCAAGTTTTTTTTCGATCAAAGGATTATCAAAATATTGGCGACACCATATTACGAGTAAAGAGAATAGAAAATATGGTAGATTAAAAATGATTAAGGGGTACTTTTGCGTTTCTTTGACATACAAATAAATTCATCACATATACTTACGGCCGTCTGATCCCAAACAAATCCTTATTATGGTAAACAGACTGCTGATAAACATACGTATACACTGTGACTGGTGAGATACCTTCAATACTTATGGAGAGTACTCGGTACTCGATTCTCGTTAACTTGATATAAAAAAAATAGGTGTTTATTTTTTATCGAAATGTCTCTAAAAAATAAGTCCGCGCGGTGTCCAAGTATTCCGCAGTTAAATACTGGGCTCTCGGTGTACTGTGTACGAAGTTTACTAAGAAGTTATTTAATATTTCGTTTTTATGTTATTTTATTTCATGATATATATTCGCATACTATCACGTCCTCAAATATTGAAGGTATCTCACCAGTCAGTCTGTATATTGATCAATACATATAGATATTCAGAAGACTATTACTAAAGAGTAAATATTACTAAATTTGTTTAAAACTTACCCTTTTTATGATCATGTCTATCTCATCGACGTCTACACGACTTAGGTTCGAGACTTTAACTTCGAGCGGTATGGTCTGACCGGGACAGTATCCTCCTACTGGCATCTTAACTCGAATCTCTGAGGAACCTGCAGCCGCACACCAACAGCAGTAAGAGTTTATCAGCTCTAGCTCTAGAGGTTCCTGAAACAATATATTTTTTTAGGAATTTTGGGTAAATATAAGGTCTGTTATCGATTGAGACAAGATTTATGCTCAGCTGATTTTTCACTTCGAGGTTTCAACTAAGAAGCTTGAGTTGCAGGTGTTCATTGGTGGTGGAAGTCAATAACAATCAAATGATCTGTCCGTTTGTCTATCATATAAGAAAAGCGTGTTTCGTTCGAAAATATTATATTTGAAAACAGAGTTTCTTTAGATTAAAGGATAACATGTATAAACCATGACGCATTCAGGAGGAATACGTTTATTTGATCTGTTTAGTTACAAGCATATGCAAAAACACAATTTAACTGCAAGCCGTATTTGATTCAAAGATTAATACTACTTAGTATGCTCTAGCTGACCAGGGTAACTTTGTCTGTGTGTCTTAAAAGAAATATTCCTCACTTTTCTATCAGCTTTTATTGACGCTCGGCTCCTATTTGTCATAGCGTGATGTTGTATAACCTTCCTCAATAAATAGGCTATCGAACACTAAAATAATATTTAAATTGAAAACCAGTAGTGCCTGAGAATAGTGTAGTGGTAAGGCACGTTTTGCGCCCACCGACCGCTGCCACACGGGACGAATGTACGGCCTGAAAGCCTTTATGCCCCACATTTTAACTCTTTGATATCTAAGATAATAATTTTAATGGCATGCAGTAAAGGGCAATTTTGATCTACAATAAATGCCCAACATATCTGATAATAACAAGTGATTAATTCAAAATAAATAGTTGTGTATAGGGTTCTTAATCAAGAACTTAGAGCTCCTAGTCAACTTCACGTGCAAGTGGTGCACCAGCTACCGTGGTGGTGTACCAGAGACCGGTGGCCCATTGATGCAGGGGTGACAGTTATCGTGGTAGCTGTGTCAGCCTTACACTGTCACGATGACTGTCATGCCTTTTACGTCCCCAAGCGGGGTGTGAAAAAGCATCTCACAAGGCCGCCATAGTATGGATCACCATACTGCATTGTCTGCATTTGCAATGTGTATGGTAACCACAACTCTTGGATTCTATTCATGCTTTCTATCAGGCAGAGTAGTCACTTTGGCGGGCTCTTAATGTAGGAAAAATAAAAGAGCTGATCGACGGATGACGCTCTAGCAAATAAAAAATCCCAAGTAGCGGCAATGGAGTCACCATATATTACGCGGGATGAAAAGTAGGCGTTTAATATGCCTCTGCCTACCCCTCTGTGGAAACAGGTGTATGAATGTATGTAGTCATTTAATAATGTAGTAAGAAATAATACTGTGTTCTTTAAAATTGCTTCGTAAAAAACTCATTATTTTTTTGTAAAATAATCAAGGTCATAATGGTTACTGTGGGTTATTAGAAGATATCGTTGACTTTTTTAGGTTTTTTAAAGATAAAAGTATATTACTACTAACCTACTAATATACATGTATTATCCATATAAACCGTCCTCTTCAATCACTTTGTCTATGCGTAAAAACCGCATTAAAATCCATCGGGTAATTAAAAAGATCTGAGCGAACAACATCAAAAAGCGACTTCATTTCATACTATGTGTATTTTTTGTTTGCGCTCCGCAATCTAAACGACTTGATGGATGTAAGACTTGACAGAGATCGTTACATTCATATTAATTATACAAGCGACACTGGGACTATAAAATCATAAAAAGTAAACTTTAAATATCTATGCTATATATTAAATAATTGTTTTGTAGTAGCCACGGTAGTAGAGAGCCGGAGGCCCATTGATGCAGGGGTGACAGTTATCGTGGTAAGTGTGAGCCTTACACTGCCATGATGACTGTTATGTCTTTAATATCTCCAAGCGGGGCGTGAAGAAGCATATCATTAGGCCACCATAGTGTGGGTCATCATACTGCATTGCATTACCACAACTTTAGATTCTATTCATGCTTTCCACCAAGCATAGAAGTCACTTTGGCCGGCTCTCAAAATAAAAGTGTCGTTTTTTCAGCTAGTTACTTTTATTTATTTATAACAGCCAGTATATTCTCTCTATTTACGGCACTTGTGCCTTGTTATAAAAACACTAAACACCACATTGATTCTTCAAACGAGCAAAACGTCCAAGGTCATGAGCTAACGCCCGTCGCGACTATTGTGCCGAACGCTGAGCGTCACACATGCCGAATTACCACAACACAGATATAAGGCAATAAATTGAGTCGCGTTCCGTTCACTCGTACACAATTGATAACGACTATTCTGTTAAGAAGATTTTTATCGAGAATAAAACGAGTCGAGTACACTAGAATAAAGTGTCGTATTGCTTCCTTTTTAGCTAACCAGTTTATAACCAGATTTGGCGCCGAATGTCATGAAGTATTTATGTGTTAGTCAAAATGATTAAATCTTAATGGCATTGCTAAAATTGTTCTTAACCTGGAGAAGCGGTTATGCTTAGACTTCGATTAGAAGATTATTAAACAATCTTATTATTTATTATAGACACGCTAAAAGCGTGGAATTTGGAAAGAATAACTCGAGTATGGCAAAGATCTTATATACACAGAATAAACAGTAGATACACGAAAAAAAATTACGAAAAATTTCCTGCTCCCGGCAGTCAATTCGCCATCATGAGACTGCTCTAATGTTTTAAAAAAGGGTTTCGCTCTGTTTATATACCTATGCCCAGTCCTAGTTTGGAAAGTATCCAGAATTTAATACCCTTTATCGTTGTTTCCATAAACCTTCGACTAATCACAGGGCCGCGTTCTATGGCATATATATATAATACGATCGCATAAATACACCTGAATACATGTCTGTGTGTTAAAACACTATACCTACATTTATCAATATCAAGGCCGGGATCGATTGCTCAAACCAAAATAAGATTCCGTGAAAAGTTCGTTACATAGCGAACAGGGCGTGGTAAAAAATTACATAGTAGGTACTACCGCATATTGAATCTATATTATTATTTTTTACAGTTAGAGCCTGCCAATGTGAATCTACTCTGCCTGATGGAAAGCATGAGTAGAATCCAAGATTTGTGTCACCATACTCATTTTAAATGCATACAATGTGAGTATGGTGATACTATGGCGGCCTAGTGAGATGCTCTTTCACGCCCCGCTTACAGAACTTGAGATCATAGTGGGAGTGAAACATATGCATTGCTAGTGAGTTCTAGGTTTTGATTGACAGACACAGCAAAGAAGAGTCGAACCGTTTAGTTGGAGAGCGTACGTCTGCCAGTCTAAAACGGAGACTTCCATGTTGCCCTGTAGAGGAACAGAAAAGGTAGGACCAGTTGGAAGAGCTCGTCAGAATACTTTATGATAAAGGTGATAGAGGGCTGCCATAGATGTAACTTCTTTTCGCAACTGCATAGGCGAAAGGGATTCGGTGGTTTCATGACTGTCGATAATGTGCAACCAATCGCGAGCGCCTAGCAAATACTGCGTGGATCTATTGCAAAGGTAAGATCGGTACTCCACGCAGAAGCGAACCTGGGTATTATAAAGAAGACACAGATGCTTGGGCAAGAACGAGCGTCTCATTTTGTTTAGTACACCTAGCTTCTGCGAGGCCGTCCTAGTGACACTCAATATTGAGTCCCGGCAAATATAAATATCATAACATTATAAAGCTCAAGACGAAGCGTAGGTAGACCCCCACAAGATGGACCGACGACATAGTCCGAGTAGCGGGAAGCCGATGGATGCAGTTGGCGTCCAGTCGTACGGCGTGGCGTTCTATGGGGAGGATGGCGTTCTATAGGGGGAGGTCTATGTTCAGCAGTGGACGTCTTCCGGCTGATGATATGATGATTAAGCTGAAGAGTTTGTTTGTTTGATAGAATGCGCTAATCTCAATAATTACTGGCTCGAAATGAGAAACTCCTTCAGTGGTCACAGCATATTTATCGAGACAGGCTATATGTAATATCATGTTATCATTAAAAGGAGCCGAGTTAGCACAAGTAGATGATGTAGAGGCCTCTAAGACTGTGAACGCTACATCATTTGTAAGCACATTTGAAACCGGAAAAGCGCTAAGGTCATACTAGTTTATCGTTTAAGTCCAAGGCCTGACAAAAATAGTCATTTCGGTTTTTAGTTTTACATGAGCATCTGCAGTTAAATCGATCCACTTATGACGGTATAATCGTTTGGTTTTAATCGGTAAGACTAACACAGTACTAAACAATTGGTTCTGTATGGACACATGAACCTAAAAAAAGAATTTTAACATAATCTACAATGGTGGTAATAATCACTAGGTATTTATTTATATATGTCTATAATTAAGAAAAGAAACAATTTGACCACAGAGTATGTATACGTGTACAAATACTTGTGTATGCGTGTGTCAAATGCCTGCTGGTTTGTGTAATGTTTTATTTATTGATTTAATGTACTTTATAAGCATTATTATTGAAAAACATTACCGTTCTGCACTTCTCCTACACATAAACTATAAGTGTGCCAAATTTTATGCTCCTGAGTCCGCGCAAAGTATTTATGTATTTCAGTTCTCTAGTACCCATAGTACAGCTCTGCTTAGTTTGGGACTAGATGACGTTGTGTGTCAGATGTCCGAAATGTTATTATATGTATAATATTATTATTATTATATTTGGTGAGAGGTCCTCCTGTACTTAAGTAAAAATTATTTATTAGCTACACTATTATATTTGCCATTCTAGTGTAACAATACTTGCACTTACCTTACAGAAAGGATTCAGATTTAAGTCGACAGGCACAAAGACTCTAAAAGCGGCCATTTTTTCTTTATTTGACGAGAATATGCCAGACGTGACCATGACGGCTTTGACACGGTACCGTATGTGCCCGTCGGTGGCTTCGAAGGAAGATGGAATGTTGATCGGTAACGGAAAATCAAAGTTGAACTCATGATGACCTTGCTGCAACTGGTGATCTCCTGGAAATAACATCCTTGAATTAATAAAAGGTTGGTATGAGTATATACATGAGACGACATGCTGGATTTCTATTGATACAAACAACAGCTTTAATAGTCCACTGCTGGTCATACGTCTCTTCCCAGAAAAGACGTTTTCGTCTAATTTACCACGCTGGCCAGAAAGATTGGTTGGTAGAGAGTATCTTTTAAGTTTTTCTTTTCTCTGCAGTACTTCTTCCTGCATAGTGTGTCCCTTACGAAACCTCTTATGAAACAGATGAACAGAGGTGATGACTCTCCTTATTGTCAATCTATCACCACAGATAACATCATAGCACTTACATTGTCATCTTGGCGCTATGCAGAAATAATGACATAAATACAATGTAATGTAAGTAAACACCATACAATTGTCCAGCGATTGCTCGCCGCTTCCAGCGCGTGCATGCTTTGATGGCCAGGTTAACAACAAAATAAAGCAACATCTGTTTGTTTCCAAAATATTGACACTGTAGTGTGATGACAGCTAAGTGACAGTTCAAGTTCAATTCAGTGACAAAACAAAAAAAAATCTATCTAGGACAATGGTTTGTGGTGAGGTTGATAAAGTTTTTGGCGCATGAACTTGAATACGAAAGGTGTGCACAATTGACCCAGAAGGTCAATTCTCGTAAGAAATATTCGTATAGAATTTAGTTTAGCCTATTCTTAATTTCACAAATAAGATATTCTCCTAGTAAGTTAGTAAAGTGTTGCTTAGACTAGCAGAATACCTACTCAACTGTCGGTGACAAAACAATATAATCATATAACAATAGCCATTGTTGTATATTTGATACGAGAATTTGATACATTATTATTTATTATCTTTTATGACATTTGTGAGAGTAGATTGGAACTGAATAAGAAATTTTATGTTGCCGCGAATTGACCTTCAGTCCGCTTGTGAGCGTGGTTTTTCTTTTTTTATCGTGCGGAGACCCCCCTCGGGCCGTCACCCCACCGGGGTTTACGGTGAGGTAGTGTGTCGGAATCGGACCGACTAAAACCACACGGTGTGCAACTCTGCGCCTGAGATAGGAGGGATCCAGGAACCGCTGCTATTACGACATCCATACGTGTGTTAATTTAAAGGTATGTTGCAGATTTTCGTGTTAAGATAGTTAGAAAAATCTGTTTATTATCTACTGGTTGATTAGCCTCGCACAGGTATACTTACTAATGAAGAAAACAAAGCTGTCTTTCATTTACAGTTAAATAACCAAGTGTCTTCTGTCAATTCTTTAATTTCTGAATTATCTCTATATTGCTTTTTGTCTCACGTACTCTTAAAATTTTGTCATAAATATTTCCTTTCGTTTAAACTGGCATACAAACCCAATAAAAATAGTTAAATAGATGCATCCGTTTTGAATGGAGCTCTTGCGTACATTCGGTAATTCATTTTTATTTGTGTAAATAAAAGATGAGATCATTAGACAAGCTACATGGCATCTCTGTCAATACTAACAGACATTATTGTGTCGTATATTTATACAAATTATAAAGTACGAATGTTATTTTTTTAAACTTTCGTACTGCGAGTAAATCCTGTGTCACGAGAGACTACACACACACACATTGTTGTCCCATGTAGAGATTGAGGTGACAGATGGTCGCTGGTCTACCAGTTAGCGTATACGACTGCCGATCAAGAGGTCTTGGGTTCGATTTGCGGATCAGGCCAAGGTCAGGTTTTTGTGATTATAAAACTTATAGACAAGAGTCACAAATGTGATACTTGGAGCAGAGAGGCAGCACCAAAAGGTTTGAGGATCACTATAACAACCACTCCAGTCCTGCCTGCAACCAAGGATTGCCCGCGACCATCACCAATGGTCGGAATTCCTGGGGCGAGGGGGGGTTTAACCACGCTTTCGTCTTCCTTATTAACAATTATAATAATATTATGTATAATGTATGTATAAAGTCTATACATGGGTATAGACGGCCTCGTAAAATCCACTTAAATATGTTTGACCTTCATTAGCGTGTCGTCTGTATAATTCACCACAGGTGACGTTTGTCTGGGGTCCACTTAACAAAATTAGATCACTTTTTTCCAAAGTAGAAGGTTAACAATTCGGTGGTATTTTTTTTTTGCTACTTTACAACTATCATTTACGAATCAGTATTTGGTAGGGTATCACGTGTACTATTGCAATGCTGAGAAAATATACAGGTGTTCATTTTGTCTTTATAAAAGCCTACCACAGTGAATCTACTCTGTCTGATGGAAGGCATGAATAGAATCCAAGAGTGGTGGTCGCCATACTCATTGCGAATGCAAACAATGCAGTATGGCGACCCACTAAATATTTATTTCTGGTTAATTTAGCGACATTTTATTTTAATTATTTTTCTTGGCATATGACACTATATAAATTTTATTCATTATTTTTTCTTATATTTGACATTTTTTTGATTTTATATTTAATATTGAATATATTTAATATGAAATTTAAGTTATTGAAACTGAAATTAAATTTAAATTACTCATATGGTGATTGCTGTTATTCTCTGTAATTGTTTATAATATGTAAAAACATTCGCATACAATGTAAAAATTGTTTTATGAAGAAGTAAATAAGAAATTCATCACGATATTCAAGTATTGAAGTCGGTTTTTTAGAGGTCGATGTCACTTTTTTAAAATAGATTCATCATTCACTGTCGTTTTCTCCTGCGCATTCTGTTTTACAAATTTAATGTGCATTACGAACTTTAAACAGATTAAGACAGAACAGATATATGACATGAGAAGTCAGAGGTGTAATTATACACATCGTGGGTGATAACGGATAATAAACAACACCGGCACACCTACCTGTGAACACTCAGTTCGCATTAAAAAATTAAGGTTACCCATATTGCGCGCATCATATTCAACTACTGGATAGATTTAACATCACGATCAATATTTCACTTTATTTCATTTGTTTTTAGAGTAGATTATTGCTTAACAGAGAAAAAGTGACTTGTGACTTGACGTGAAAAATCTCAAAAATAGTTAAAAATGACTATCAATAAATTGTAGCTTCCGATTGTTAGCCTTATTGGCTAACATGCTTAGAAAATGTTCAAAATATTTAACAAGGTGCAGTATTGTCTAACGATTTAGGCATAAAAACTGAATAAATGAGCATCTATGATATTCTACATTCATTTAATTTCTTATTAAAAAACAGTCCATTGATGCAGAGGTGACGTTTGTTCTGGTAAGTGTGTGCAATACAATGCTACGATGACTGTCATGCCTTTACGTCCCCAAGTGAGCCGTGAAATAGCATCTCACTAGGCCGCCACAGTGTGGATCACCAGACAGCATTGTCTGTATTCGCAATAAGTATGGTGACCACAATTCTTGGAGTGATCGGTGAGTGCGCGACCGGAAGCTCACTTGAAGCAGGGATGACAGGTATCGTAATGAGTGTGTGAGCCTTGCACTGCCACGATGATTGTCACGCCTTTACGTTCCCAAGTGGGCCGTGAAAAAGCATCACACTAGGTCGCCATAATGTAGGTCACCATTCTGCATTGTTTACATACACAATGAGTATGGTGATCATCAAGCAGAGTAGTCACTTTGGCAGGTTCTTAGAATAAAAAAATAAAAATTAATAATAATAATGGCACTGTGTGGCCGGACCACTATTAAATAGTCGTCCGGGTGTAATTATTTTACAACTTTTTAAATATGTTATTATTAACATAGTATAATTATAATAGCCGTTAACAAACAATCGAAAATGAGTGAGAGATGTTAGTATATTACCGGTATTCTTATCCTAAACTAATATTTAACCGACTTTAAAAAAGGAGGTTCTATATTCCACTGTATACGTTTTTTTTTTAATATTTTTTTCATATGATTGCTAGTAAGGATTTTAAACGAAAGTCATTTTTTATACTGTTTCTTAAAAACAAAATTGAAATATACACTGCAATCGGAAGTGGGTAATTTATGCCATTTCCTCTTTCTTAAAAAAACTAACCATATTTAATTTGTGAAATGTAACGCGCAAAATTAAGTAAACAAAGAACCTCGTTTTATTTTGATAAAATATTTTGATGTACATATAAATGTAAATAAAAACTCCTATAGTGGCGATTATTTGAAGACAGACCATACCACCTAGTGGCGATTATTTGATGACAGACCACACCACATAGTGGCGATTATTTGAAGACAGACCATACCACCTAGTGGCGATTATTTGAAGACAGACCTTACCACATAGTAGCGATTATTTGAAGACAGACCATACCACTTAGTGGCGGTTATTTGAAGATAGACAATACCACCTAGAGGCGATTATTTGAAGACAGACCATACCACCTAGTGGCGATTATTTGAAGATAGACCATACCACCTAGTGGCGATTATTTGAAGATAGACCATACAACCTAGTGGCGATTATTTGAAGACAGACTGCACAAGCAGACGTGTTTTTTTTTTCAAGATTTTATTGTTAAAATACAATTACTTTGGCTTTTGGTCCAGTGGTTAGTGATCCCGACTGCAAAGCCATAGGTCGTGGGTTCTATTCTCAACTTAGACAAATAAATGCATAGTCAAAACCAATTCTTGTGCCTGGGAGCAATTTATCTATAATGTGTCCATTTAGAATGCTTTCCAGCAGTCTGTTTACCATAGTGCAGTCACTGTCTATTCTGGGATCAGACAACCATGTTTACTGAAGTTATTACTATTTCTTTCTTAATAATAAATGCAGAATTCTAAATGATTTCGACATTGAGTCTAGCACCATAATAAACTCAACATATGTTTTTTAAGTTCGGATACGTCATAAGTTATATTTAGAAACGCTTATTATAGACAGTGAAGCTAAAACAAGCCATTAGGAGCGTTACCAAAATGTTTCCGGACTCACTATAAAGTGATTCTTTAATACGATTGAGAAAATCTTATTAATCCCATATGTACCGTAATATTTGTTTTGCAAAATTGTACAAAAACACACTTACGAGGATTAAGATTAGATTGAAAAGTTTCAAACAAACAAAAGACATGATAGTATTAATTCTGCATGCGACTTTACACATGTGGTAATTGTTTCTAGAAAACTACCCATCTAGTGATTATTCATATATCCTAACCAAAACTGCCCGGGTCGACCACTATTTATCCCCCAATCGTGGGATTAAGCGTGACATATTTAATTTAAACAAATCAAACCCAAGAAACAAAGAAGGATACGAAGAATCGAATGGAGAAAAGTAAAAGAGTGGATAACTGTTCTTCGAGCGAAGAGGACGTATTGGTGGGAACGCCAATCTCGGTGTGGCTCCTAGAAGTCATTTTGACTGCTGGGAGCCGAACAATTTCAGAACGATTACGTTCCAAATCCATTCGACCGTACGTCTACTATCCATCCAAGTCCATTTGACCATCTATCCATCCATGCGACCGTCCGTCCATCCACTCATCCGATCGTCCACTCATCTATCCAGTCTACCAAAATCTTGAATGTATAATTTTATTAGTACGACCAAATGCTCAATGTCTATCATTAGACCGGAGGTCCATTGATGCAGGGATGACAGCTATCGTGGTAACTGTGTAAGCCTTACACTGTCACGATGACTGTCATGCCTTTTACGTCCCCAACCGGGGTGTGAAAAAGCATCTCACAAGGCCGCCATAGTGTGGCTCACCATTCTGCATTGTCTGCATTTGCAATGAGTATGGTGACCACAACTCTTGGATTCTATTCATGCTTTCCATCAGGCAGAATCGTCATTTTGGCAGGCTATTAATATAAAAAAAAAGAGTCGCGCATGATTTCACTCACATGAGTCATCTACGAAAGTAGTCTGCAAGGGTCTAAATATATTTTCTGGTCAGGTTGGAGTGAATAAAAAAGACAATTGTCTTAGTCGATATGGTGTACGAACCATTGACAACGCGCTTTGAATTTCTAATAGTTTACAACTAGATGTTGTATCGTTTAGCATCAGCAACCAAGTTTTTTTTTAAAGACATTTGCAACTTGAAGGATTTGTTTTTAGGTTTCAGTGATTAAATACTCATATTAATTGTAAGCAATGTAAAGACGACGGATGTTTGAAATACAGTTTACCATTTAGGATGCGCAAAAATATTTTTTTCCAAACTTGTTTTTGTATACCAAATCATCATGTATACCGTAGCACATAAAGTATGGAAAAAAATATATTAATTTTGTACGTATAAAGTACTTTTCTATCGCTCGAGAATAAAATATTTTTTTTTGGTTCACATTACTCTACTACGTGTTCACGAAAAAAGGGATCGTAACTTTAAAATTATTAAAAATATTTTTATTATATGATGTAACTAAAAATTTGCTTTATCTGTGCTATTAGACGTTGCTAATTATCAAATTTCAAGATTCTGAGCTCACGGGGAGTACCCTGTATGTTTTGATATTTTACAGCTCCAATGGACAGTAGACCTGAGTACAGTGGACCCCCGGTAATTCGACAAACGTTTTGCAGGGCAGTGTCGGACTATCGAATTTGTCGGATTATAGAGTACTGCCAAGACCCCCTATAGTCTGGATTTTGTTTACGAAAGAGTACCTTGTAATCTGACAAATTATAAACAAATGATAAAATTCTATATGTTGTCTTCTGGGCTTGTGACGACATTATTAGGTATGTATACGTAATGCACAATGAATAAACGCTTAGCTGCACCGCTATCACACGTAGTAAAATTCAAACTAAGCAATCGGAATTGAAACAACCTACGCATCGAGCACAAGTTGTAACCTGTTCAATCATGCACGATCTACATTAGCGAAAATTGTTTGAGTAATGTCGGATTACAACTATTACAAGGGGGTCCGGATTAGCCAGGGGCCGGATTACCGAGGGTCCACTGTATTTTATATAAATTTCAGCTTGATATCTCCACGTATTCCTGAGCAAAAGGATCTTATGAAACGGACGGATAGATAACACAGTAATCTTATGAGAGTTCTGTTTTTTCTTTTCGAGGTACGGAACCCTAAAAAGGAACAAAACCTACACGATATAAGATAAAAACAATCTTTGAAGCGGGCTGTATATCGTGTTCAAGTGTTAGTATGAATTAGGGCTAACTGTAATTACCTTGTTAACATTTTTACATCACTTAAACTTTCTCTGGACTTCCATAATCTTTCAAGACTTAAATCAGCCAGCCATTTCTGAGTTTTAGTGAGACAAACGAACAATAATTATATACAAAATGATATAGATTTTCCGATGATGACCATAAATACACACTATATACTCCAGAGAAAGGTAAGGTTAAGTTACTTCACGATACGACTCAAATGCGTAAGCGTAACCGCTAAAAGCTGTTTATCACAAAACGACGATGCAAAACGAACTGCAGAAAGAAATTGTTATCGTTTTATTATCAATTGTTTTCAAAGAAAATGCAGCTATATATAACTGGGTTTCTTTTTTATCTGAGAGTAAATAAAAGATAAAAAAAAAGATTACTTGTTTTAGATGTTATCTGTTGAGTCTAACCAACAGAATGTGTTTCATCTCAAAGACAGTGAAGTATGACTGCAAATTATTATTCTATTACTAATTTATATTATAATGTAATGTACTGTAAGTTTAAAGTAGCTCAACGTGCGATGGAGCGTGCGATGCTGGGCGTTTCCCTGGCTGATAAAATTCGTAACGAGGTTATTCGATAGAGAACTAGAGTAACTAACATCGCACGGAGAATCAGTATGCTGAAGTGGAAGTGGGCCGGCCGTGTCTCCAGACGAACCGATGGTCGCTGGAGACGAGAGTGGATACCACGATTGGGCAAACGTAGTGTAGAGCGTCCTGCGGCGCGGTGGACCGATGACTTGAAGAAGGTGGCTGTCAGCGGATGGATGGGAATTGCTCAAGACCGGGATCATTGGCGTTCCTTGGAGGTCAGCAGCTGACGGCGATAGGTTGATTGATTGAATGTACTATTATGCTATCTAAGACTTGGTCCTCATCTAACGCTTGAAGCATCTCTTCTCCGTCGTGTCCTCATGGTGGGAAAGTTATGATTGGGCATAAGGAGGTCAATTCACCAAGAGACATAACATGGACTTATAGAAAAGCTTGCGTTCATCAGTTATTTCGTTGATTTTCACCATAAGCACGGGTGACCTAGTAGTTTAAGGGCGGCGTGGCTCTCTACGCGCTGAGTGCAGTGGGTTCAAACCCCACATGAGACAATACTTTGTGTGATCCTCAAACTGTTGTTCTGAGTCTGGGCGTTCTTTGTATGTTTATAAAGCCCCGCGATACAGGATTTATTCATTGTAAGGTTATCTTTTAAAAAAAATAGAGAATGAGTGAAGTAACTACAACTCCAGACCTCTATCTTTTTGTAAGGTGGGAAAACGCAATTGTAACTTGAGTTGCATGTATCCCTAGGAACGTATCAGATGACGTATCTGCTCGATTACCCTCATCATTACATAGTATACAATGAAGTCGTTGACTGTTTTTGCACGTTTATATTTTTCAAACTTCTCACCAGATTTTGATGCTTTTTCACTAGGGATGCGCCGATCCGATTCGACTTCTACGAAAATCGGATTCAAGGCATTCGAGCTAGTCAATTTTCGAATCAGATTGACCCCATGTGATCCGATCGAGGATCGATTCAACTTTTTCGAATATTTAAACTTGTTGTAGAGAACGTGGAATTTTCTTGATATGTATACATAAATCTCTAGTATTTTAAAGTCGGAAAACGTTTAAATTAAGCATTATCTACTCTTGTTAGTAGATGATTGGGTTCCGTACTCAAATTAAGCTAATTCAACTCGGTGAGATCATGCCCCATAAAATAGGCCGTAGCTGTTTAAAGCGTATATCCTTCTTCAACGAACAGCACGTTCTCTGAACAGTAGTTCAGAGAGATTCGTTTCTCTGAACTACTGTTCAGAGATGATGATGTTCATATATGATGTGTACTTCTCTCATTCTCTGAACAATAGGTAGAGAGAGGAGGCCCATTGATGCAGGGGTGACAGTTGTCGTAGTAAGTGTGTGCAATATAATGCTACGATGACTGTCATGCTTTTACGTCCCTAAGTGAGGCGTAAAAAAGCATCTTAATAAGCCGCAATAGTGTGGGTCACCATACTACATTGTCAGCATTCGCAATGAGTATGGGGACTACAGCTTTTGGATTCTATTCATGCTTTCCATCAGGCAGAGTAGAGTCACTTTGGCAGGCTCTCAAAAAAAAAAAGTTCCACTAATGCTTTTAAGTAACAAAAAAGCTCTTTAGCTTAATATTGGTATAAACAAAATTAAGCAGCTTATATTTTTGTTTCACTAAAACGTGCTTAGCAGTAGTATCAAATCCCACATCAAATATTTTGCTGGTCTTTATTATAAATCATTTTAATGCCAATAAATAACCATTAATACATTTGAATTGTGTGTATTATAATCGAAGAGCTTTGTTTCAGTACACGCGGACCTGGTTCGACCGGAGTGATTCCAAGGTCTCACAGAAAACTGGTGTTGAGCAGTTTTTTATTGCTTATCATCCAGTGAGTGATGCTGCAATACCTCGAGCCCTCTCCCTAATTATAGACAGAGGGCATGAGAAGGCTGCACACTTGTGAGTTTTAAATAGCAGGTGTTAATGGACAGAGGTACTTTTTTACCATCAGGTAACTTGTCTGCTCGTTAACCATAAAAATATATGTAAATAAATTTATTTTCTGTAGCTTACATTGTACACAGTACTACATTTTAAAGTTATATTCCTTTACGATTATAGTTAAGAAAAAATGATGAGAGTAAATTTTTACGATGCGCACGAGTTATGTCGTCATAGACGTGACGCCCCATAACGGCATCCGTCATGAACGACCATTTGGACTGATAAGCCGCAGACTTCCTGGAAACATTAGAACAAATAGCTCCTTGTCTCCAACGCATAGTAATAAGAATACTGTATTAATTTTAAGAGATTGTTTTATAAATAAAGTTAGTCTCAATCCGATCTTCAAGCCGAACACTTGTCTTTTTAAAAACTCTCTCGCCCTCGCTCACAACCTGACTCACGCGCACACTATTTTATTTTTTTAAATTTATTTTCAACATTTTATTTTAATTATGTACACAAGTATTTTTTATTTTATGGTATTTAAATAAAAATTTTCCTCAAAAGACAATCTACAAAATTGATCTGAAGTATTTTTTTTGAAAAATGTATAAAAGAAGTTATAGATCAAAAACGAAAATTTTTCTAAAAAATTTCTCACTTTTTTGCTTATAACTTCTTTACTTTTTAATTTAGGGTTAAACGTTATATTAACATATTGTAGGCAAAATAATTTGCTACAAATTATGACTTTACAAATTTTTTTCAAGACGCCTAGTTTCCGAGGTATCACGAAAAAAGTGTTTTCACCCCTTCTTCTAAAATGGCAGCCAGGGGATAAGGGTGGCGACCCCACAAAGTTGAGGTTAAGCTTCTATATACCTCCCACACGTCCCAAAAATAAAATTGCGTCCTCTAAAAAATGCCATATTCGGTCCTTAAATTGTAACATTTCAATGGACTATGTCTACATCTGAATTAACCATGTTGTTTACCGGCCATTTGTCATGTCCATCAAAACATATAAATGAAAAATTCATGTGTATGTAAATGTGTATGAGTATACATATATATAAACATATGTATATAGTAGGCTAGATGACACGTTAGTCAAATTAGTTATTTTTTATCATCTGTCAAGACGACAATTTTGTATGAAAAATGTACTAAATACAAAATTGTGACGTCACTGTTTTAGACCACTCAATTGAACAATATATTTCATTGTATATTTGATTGAAATTCGCAATAATAATAAAAAGCTATGTTAATTGTATTTAACGAGATGTTTCGCGATATTAGTTTTAATGAAGTGGACATTAGTATTTATTTACGATACAGTCATCTACCCAGTTAATGATAAGCTAGTATGACACAATCACTTCATCCTCTCCTACTCTGCAGCGTCAGACGATGTCCATACGTACTGGCAACACATAACATCTCTGTTACGATATTGTGTGCAATAAAGTTATTGAGTAGTCAAGTTTAATGAAACAGTGGAATATAAGTACAAGTACGTATTTGAAGAACGTATATTCCCTCTACTCATAATATTGTGTAGGCAACGAAGAGGAAAACAAGTGTATCTGCACTGTAACTGGTTATCCTGGTTAAAAATTCCAGGAATGTAGTACCAAGTACGTGGCGTGTTGAAAGTCAATGTGTTACAACAAAATACCCAACCACATAAATAATAAATACAAGAGCGGTGTCGCATTATGTCCGATTAGAATCCGATCCGAATCCGTGAAAATATTGTCCGAAGTAGACGCATAACTATTTTTATAGTAGTTCACGCACTAATTTTGCCCTCAGTTATCCGATATCGATATTATATTTCGAAAATAGTTTTTGACGGACCGAAGTAGCTATATTATTATTTGTATGAACGTATCGAGAATTTTTTACTTCTTGCCTTGCCGAGGAATGAAAAAAAGAATGTGAACGCTATGCTGGTTTTCCACGTAAAATGACGTAGGCTAAATGGTGACCCCTAAACTTCTTGGATTAAGATCAGACATAGCAATAGTGCGTGAACTATACATATTTCCGAATTCAGATATCGGAAGTATCCGAAATCCGTTCGTTCCGATTCACATCGGGCGTAGTGCGAAACCGCTCTTAAAAGTATGAGTAATGTTATGAAATTATTTATGTAGAAATGCGATGAGGGCTATCATTTGTTCTGTGTGTGAGTATAATTTATCTATAATATACATACATAAGTATGTCTATCATCAGACTGTTTACGATAGCACAGGCTCTGCGTTTCAGACGGCCGTGTGTGGGATGTGAGTATCTCATTATTATTAAAATCATAAGTTTGTTGCGTTAATTCTGTTCTATTTATAGGAATTTGAAGATTCGCAGGGCCATGAACTTTTAGGTTGCGTCTAGGCATTATAAATGAACTGTTCAGTAACAATATCGATAAATAAAATTAATTTGCTAACAATGAACACAAAAAGCCCGCAACAAGTCTTCATGGTTACATTTGGCGCGCTTCAAACACATGCGGTTATTATTTAACAAAACGCTTTATCCCGTAATATTTAAGTTTCTACCCTATTTTATACTCAATAAGGTCCTATTTTATTTTGACTGAAGATCTGTGTCGACCAAATTACAAATTTAAAAATGGCGCGCCGTACAAGGTCGTCGTGTTCTCTGAGAGGGAACCATAAGATATATTTATGATAACAGACTACAGTTTGACAAAAGCGTAAAAAATCGCTAACGCATACTTAAGTGGTTACGTAGATATGGCCAATTTTTGTTTCTTTTTATTCCTGTGTGCAGATATTAAAGTTGGCAACTCTTCTATTGGAATCATACTAATGCTCTTTGACTATTTATTGTAGGTTGTGTATTGCTCCTTTTGAATTTAATTGTGCCTTACTGTTCAGTGATCTTAATGACATTTTATACAAACGGGATATTGACGTAGATTACAAAACAGAATAGAATACAAGTCTCATTTTGAAAATCATTAATACAAGTGACTTTTGCGATGTTAAGAGTACTATAAATTTGAATCGAGGTTCACAGTGTATAAAAATTGCCTCTTATTTTATGTTTCTGTACTCTGAACGTTTTTTGAAACCATCCGTGTTATTGTTCAATAAAAAATACATACAGTTGAACATAGAATCTCCTCCTTATTGGAAGTTAGTCAAACGAACAACAAATATGCGATCATATTCTACGACCCTGAACGTAACCGAAATGCGAATGCTGACATCGTAAATGATAAATGACATTTATTTCTGCAAGTAAATCTTTTAGAGATATTTTTACACGTCAGTTAGATGTGTGGTGCAGACGGACAAAGGCAGAAAAGATGTCCGAAGGGTCGTAAAGTAGAGTTACTGGTTGAATAGTTAAGTTAAGCATAGACATGTCATGCAGAGGGATGAAAAAATATGTTGCAGGTGATGAGTGCAAGAGAAGAGAAAGATTTAACAAAAGATGGATGGACTGTTTGACAGAGGATCATCAACAGCCTTTTTTAATCCACTGCTGGACATAAGCCTCTCCTTAGCAAGGAGGTTTTGGCCTACTATACCACGCTGGCCAGACGGGCTGGAATAGGGTTTGTTCCAAGTTTTCCTTCTCTTTATAATGATTTTGTCTTGTATACTTTGTTCCCTTAGTCGCCTTTTACGACACTCACGGGATGGACAGGGGTGGTAACACTATGTATTCTTAATCCGTCACCACACGGACACGGACAGAGGATATTTTATAGAAAGGAGTAAACAGTGAAATAACAAGTGATAGGAGTAGAATTAAAAAATAAAACATGTCGCGACGACCCTAAATAAAATTGGGATAAGGGTTAGGCACATGATAATCCTGCTACCAGGCCGATGCGCGAAAGTCATTAGATTTTTTTTCTATACATAAACCTGCCAAAGTGACTCTACTCTGCCTGATGGAAAGCATGAATAGAATCCAAGAGCTGTGGTGACCATACTCATTGCAAATGCTGACAATGCCGTATGGTGATCCACACTATGGCGGCTTAGTGAGATGCTTTTTCATGTCCCGCTTGCGGACGTGAAAGGCATGACAGTCATTATGGCAGTGTAAGGCCGACACGATTACCACGATGACTGTCACCACTGCATCAATGGGCCTCCGGTCTCGCACTCACCAACGAAACACGACAGCATGGATGCTGTCGCTTTAGGTTGGTTTTCTGTGAGAGGGTAGTACCTTCCCGACACGTATTCAAGTTCTTGTAACTTTTGAGTGGATCCCTGTCTGGCATTGGGTAAACAGTTTATTCACAAATAAAGCCTACATTAAAAGGACCTAATTGGCAAAAGTCATTAAGCCATAACACATAGATACTAGGCATGGGTTTGTATCAATATGTCTTTTTTATTTGTTTTTAATTCCAGTTTGTTAGTCAATTGTCATCTGAGCATGTAAAAGGCATTAATATCATAGGAAAACGCCCAGTATAGATTATTTTCATATCCTATAGCGCAACTTTGAATACATTTTTTAGAGTCTATAAAGTGACCAGTCGTTCAGTTCTTTTTATCTCTTACAGATAAAAATAAGTAGGCTTGTGTCCTCTTTAAAATTTTTCTCCTTACATATAACTGAAGAAAAAAAAAATCATAGAGTAACAAATAAAATAAAATTGAGACGTACAATCGTCGGCCTTCGATGTCTTGTTGGATGAATAATGTCGATATTGTAACTTAAATTTTGCATATATTTACATTCTAAATCACTTTGTGTTCAACACATAGTGTTCCTTCAACCCTCGTCTGGTGACGTCATACTTAGTCAATTTTGTAAAGGGTCTTTGCTTTGTTTCATTTAACGATTTAGGGGAAGCGGCCTTGAACAGCGATTATCGCCGGAATAGTTAGCACGCGTTTCTAATTTCGTCAAAAACTCTTTTATTTATTTTTCCCTAAACATCGAAGACAAGTTGGCAACACTTACAAGCCGGGTGTAATTGATCTCGATACCGCATTCGATGTAATAAATAGACCATTACTATGTAGTATGTAGATTTATTATTGTGCCTACTAACAAATGTATTAAGTCATCAGATACTCGGCGCGTATATTTTTAACCGATTGCGCTAGAAAGTGACATGTATTTTTCGAGTGTAAGTATGTATATTTCTTTGGCACGGTCTGTAGTCTAAACTACTTGATAGATTTTGGCTTGAGAAGTGTTGTTAGATTCGACTTAATTGTGGAAGTAAGATCCTCAAATTTTTTGTTTGTAACTTTAAGTAGTACTAAATAATGATAGATAGCATAAAAATGTACTGTTTCATTAATGATTCCTTAATCTTTACTATCGTTTACCCTCTTACTGATAAACGAATTGTGTTCTTAAAATACCATTTAAAGGTCTCAAACCGGTCTGAATTGTTTCGCTTTTGTTTAAAGATACATGGCTATATAAACTTTTGGTAGAACATTCTAGTTTAATTTTAAGCGGCCTTGAGCAAATGGTGCTTTTCTTGTTTACATTTGGACTGTTTATTTGAATGAATGAAATGGTATACGAATTAGACATTTATAGCTCTTTTTCTCGGTGTTAATTAAGAAGTTTTAACTGCTAAGAGTAATATTTATTTATTTATTGGCCGTAAATAGGTGTTAACATTAAAAGTTAAGGATAAGTCTAGGAAACCAGTTCGCATGCCAACTAACACACAATGTCATTCAACTTTGGAATTGTGGATCGTGCTAGTAAAGTGTCGCTGCTCTAGAATCCTGAAAGAGGATATCGGTGGCATAAAATAATGTGTAGCTATTTTGACAAAACTGTTTGGTCATTATATGACCAAACAGTTTTGTCAAAGATTCGATTCGAATCGATTCGGTTCGATTTATAAATATTTTGGCTTACTTTAGAGTATTTCTTTCTGTGCATGATAGTTCAACATAAATACTGGAATTCCTTGGATTTCTAAACCTATCTATTTTCACATAACTGACAAAAGAGATTGGTTGACAAACCTATTTCTATGCAAATATATTGCCATATCTAAAATATTCTAATTTACAGAGTATGATCGGGTAATATTGTTTTGGTGTTTTATAACTTAGTATACTTAGCTGGAAAACGTGACAGGTCCTTTGTAACAAAGCTTTTAATTTAAAATACCAAATAATTTAAAAAATAGGAACGTCAGAGCGATTCTTACTTATTGCTTTCGTTGGACAAAAAAAGTCTAGCGCAAAAATTTTTTTTCGAAAATGGCGGATTACTGCAGAGTTGACTCTGGAATTGGCAATCGGCTTTAAGAAATTCTTTCTGCATACAATAGCTCAAATTTTCAAAAAAAGTTTTGTGGAATAGGAGCATCTGAAGACTAAAGTAATAGCTCCAGGACTATCTCAAGAGTAAAGTGCAGAATAACCTCGTATCGGGTGCATCTAATTTAATTCCCTCAGCGAAATACCGGCCAAACGCCAGTGCACTAACCTCATTAACCAATGATTGGGTGTGTGCATCAATGAACTGTTTCTTTTTTTAAGATAGTAACGACATACTGACCAGTATGTATTTAGGCAACTGATCTGATTTAAAGCAATATATCTTAGTCTACTTAGTGATGATTATGTCTATAGAAGTGTTGTTCTCATGGCGATGAAATTTATTAAATATACAAAAAATAACACTATCCAATAACCTAATTATTATAGAAATAAAGCACGTCAGAAATGCGATGAAAGAGGTTTAAATAGCAATTGAAGTCTTTCGATGGAAAGATAAATCGATTTTGTAAGAAGGTAACTCCTTGCTTAGGAAAGGCCTATGTCCAGCAGTGGACTGTTAAAGTCTGTGTTGATGAACTCCATAGTACCTCCATTTATATCTTGCGGATGCACCATAGGAAGGATTCAAGATTAATTTTTGGATAAAATATAGGAAGAAAGAGAAGCCGATAGCAAAAGCCAGTTATCTCATCTACATAATTTTGCTACATATTTATGTTTCGTGGCATTCTGAATTAAAATTAGAAAATTCTTGTCTATGTCATCCAGCATTTGAATAACAATCATAACAGCATATAACTTTAAAAACGTTTAAATTGAATGTATCATCAAATGATAGTGTAGCAGACACAACACAAATATGTATACCTCCTGAATCACGTTACATGACGAGTGTTTGCTCTCAGTACATAACATTTGACTTATCTTCTTTCAGACTGACGCCATATTTTTTTTATTTAGAGCCTGCTAAAGTGACTTTACTCTTCTTATGTAGCGTCATGAAGTAATGTTGTACAATAGACACAGTACAATTTATGCTTGTTTCGAGACTAGATGGCGTTGTGTGTCAGATGTCAATTCGATAAATTTTCAATCTTCGGAAGTATAATCATGTGTCTGCTTTGCGTTCTCAGTTAAAATGGTTAGTTATTCGCCTATGCAATCAGCGAGCACTTACTCAACTCTATATTCATTTGTCAACTCACCACCCTTGCCTACTTCCCTTACTCTGGACATCGAATACCTGTGCTCTAACCATGATAGAAATGTTCGTTCAGTAAATAATTTGCTTCTCTCATATCAGTTTCACAACTCAGTTCGTAAACTGTTTTTTTGCTCAAGCAGTACTACTCTGAAATGCGTCTGGAAACGGATTTACATTCAAAAAATCTATGAATCTCCTTCTCAATGCTATGAATACGCCGAAATAGCAGAACTATTCAATCTACAACATACCTTATATTTCGATATTCGTAGTGTATATCACTCGATCGAAATCATTCATGGGAATATATTTATGTATATTCTCTGATAGATTCCCCAGGATGGTGGCATATCCGACAGATGTCAACCGTACCATTGGTCAGGATATTTTGCCAAGAGTTATTCGTCATGATAACTTTGTTCATAACCGCACAAACAAAACCATCGGTTTATCCAATGAGATCACCCTATCATAGCCGAGACGCAGACGCTTGAAAGCCTATATCTAGGGCCTGACAAAACTTATCATGCAGTTCTTTGCCCTAACATACTTCCCTGCGATCATTAGTATTGAGTACTACAGGTTTTCGCCAATTCTCTGTAGCTAGAGCGAACGGGGTGAAACCGGTATCCACTGCAACTACATTGCAATGTACTCCCACATCAGTGTGTAGGTTGTATATCTCGCAATTGTGTTAGGTCTCGATGTTTAATAGACCACGACCCCTAAAGTTTCGCGGGATGTACAATCTCATAAACAACGAACGTTGGTAGTGCATTCGGTTAATTTTTATTCTTATTATAGCCTATGCACTTGTGTATGACACATAGTTTTAGTTCACGGTCGGTTAGTCCAGATAGCACATTTTTTGTATGTCTTTAGTTTTTCCGTCTAAGATTTGCAATGGGAGGATGAATTTTCACGAATATTTTACTGATAAATATGTAATGTAAGTAGTAGTAATTTAGGATACTGTTATTTTGGAAAAAGAATCAGGGTTTCAAGTAAAAAAAAACATAAAATGTCACACCACAAAAAACTAATTATCGATGTTTTTTTTTCGATAATTTGATTTTATTAGTTATGACGTCATTAAGTCAGATGTTAACTCACCATTTTCACTGCCAAATACAAACACCTTCCTGTTGAAGTACTCTTCATAAGAATCGTGGTCTATAGTCTCAACGACATTCCGATCATTGACACGACGCGTACGCGTTGTCGTCCAGTGCACTTTGCAGAATCCTTTAAAACTTATATATATACCTGAAACAAACATTTTTATTTAGTAGCAACGAAAAAACAAGGTAATAGTATTTTGCTATCTAGATTTTTCAGGTTGGAGAACTGCCAGAAATTAAATCTGGGTTTTATTTTAGCACTACGTACCTTGTGCTACTGCACATACCCAATAATAATAGTAATATGGTTTATTTTCGCTCCAAAACCGAAATACAAAAAAAATTGAGACTGACGATGATATACCTCTAGTCGGTTTCGGTCAAGGTGGCCAGTTTAAACGGAGACTAGTCAACTATGTAAAGGTGTACTCTCTACTCCTTTTCTCTTACAGTCCGATGGGATGATTATTCGACACGACCAGGGAGAGTTCAGGCGTAAGACCAACGGCTTTACGTACTCTTCAAAGTACGGAGATTAAGATCTCAATGCAGAAAAACTCAACAACAGTTTTCTTGCCCAACCCGGGACCAACGGTGTAGAAAAAAAATTAAGACTGTGGAGGGAACGGGCGTCATGTCCCTCCGACGCAAAGGGAGGATCCTCCGACCAGGAGAGATAATCATGCCTGGCGGGCCACGGCCCAACGGTTGATGTTGGGATGTTGTATATTTGTTAATTGCCACGCGAATCTCTGTTTCGCGATACAGGATAGTAGTTGCTGAGTAGTTCATCATACTACGTAGTTCAATGTATCTTCGCTAGATGGCGCTGTTGTATATTTTTGGTTTTTGTGTTGTAATGTGGAAATCGCCACAAAGACCATAAGAGCTAGTGATCCCTACATCTCCACTAATGCTTAAAGATTATTGGAAATTGCATTATGAGCCAATTGTTTCTAGCTGTTTTGTGTAATTGGGGCAAATGAGCAGGCAGGGTAGCTGATAATAAGTGATTACCTCCACGCATGGCTCCCCGTAACTCAGGAGTCGCTAGTGGCTAAGCCAGCCTCAGAATCAGGCAAACGTAACAAGAACACGGTTCAGAAGGTGCAGTTTTCTATAACTAGATATTTCTCAATTTGATTTTCGTTCAATGTGCATATATTCTGCGTGTCTTTTTTGCAAGTGATTTAAGTATTTTTGTTTTTATTTGTATAGGTCGTTCACAAGGTTGGTTCCATTGGATTTTTAAAAACTTATTGCACTACTAAACTAGATAACACCAAGATATTAAACTACGTCATAATTATAGATTCTTTATGAAACTAGAGCAAAGATATCAGTAATGTGTACATATTTTGTAGTGATCAGTTTTGCCAACACAAACAACAACTCAATTCGAACACATTCGAGACAATAGGCAGATCCAACGCAAAGGTGACACTTTGAGAAGGATCCCTGGGTAACTTGAGTCACGGTCCATTAAAGAATTGATCGAGAATATATTCTATTAATATTGATGGACTGTTCCTTTAATTAACTGATCATAGAACACGGCAAGTTGGCAAGTTGTGCCTCGCATTATTTTCTTGAAATGGTTGGTTTTGATATTCAGCACGTGACCTGCATAATTTATATCATTTTGTTTCGTCCCTCCGGGTTTATAGACACTGCTCCGCTTCAAAGAATCGCAGTGTGATTTTTTAGAAGCCACCACAGTTGTACACTGCTACTCTTCGCTTTGAGACATCGTGGTGGAATTGATGGGAAATGAAGAAGAAAGTTGACATGAAAAATAGATCATAACAATCTTTGAAGTGGATTGTATTTGGCGTCAAAGTTTGAGTTCAATCGGGGCAGAACCTTCTAGTTTTTGAAGCGTAAACAAACCAACTTAATATTTGTATGTAGTTAGAATAAGAACACAGATAGATGATCATATAAATATGTTTGACTCTATTCTGTCTGATGGAATGCATGAATAGGATCCAAAAGTTCTAGTCATCATACTCGGTACAGTACAGCATGGTGGTGTACACTATAGTGACCTATTGAGATGCTTTTTCCCGCCTCGCGTGATGACGTAAAAGGCATGAAAGTCATCGTGTCAGTGTAAGGTTTACACACCACTGGTTATATAGATAGACCATTCTTCAATAAATACGTAATCTAAGGCAAAAGAAATTATCCTTTCTGTTTGTCTTTCATTGACCTAGCACAATAACACAATATACCTAATTTTAGGTACTTAATGGCCCTATGATGAGGCTTTTGAAAAATAAAGAGCAAACGGAAATTATTCGTTTATGGGTCTTACACGACTATGTTGCACACAATGAATGGCTGCCTCGGTGGCGCAGCCGTGGCCAATGCGACCACTATTCTTGAAGTCTCGGGTTGGATCAAACGTTTGCATGATTTACAAATATTTGTTTTGGAGTTTGAGTGTTTTCTATGAATAATATGTGCGTATTTGAATAAGAAAAAGGTATACAAGTAATCTATCAGCAAGTCTAGTTACCCTAGTACAAGCTCTGCTCAATTTGAAACTAGATGGCGTCGTGTGTCAAATGTTCGAAATATTAAAAAAATGAGTTAAGTACATACTACACGAGTAGGTACTTAACAATTAGAAATAATTATTATATAATATTATTTTTATCAAGAAGCAATTATTACAAGTGATAGTAAAGTAAATAAAAATAAAGTAATACAAAAAGTCATTGTTTTTTTAAATTATTTTAAGCGATGTCGTACGCGTACTGTCATAACAAGCATACAAAGATGTGTACACCAGTTTTTTTTTTCAGAAAAAGAAATGGTTTACGAAGTTATTCTCATTAAAAAATAATTAGTGTTATGAAAAAAGACCCGGTAAAAAGAAATCACGAACGAACCCTGGAAAATATCTATCGTTGTGAGACTAGGGTAAAGATTTTCTTTTAGCATTTTTGCCTGCCACAGCAAGGCCGAAAGAATATGATTATAATCAATAGACTTGTTTTTCCCCGCGGCTCTGCTTGCGTGGAATTTGGTCTGACACATTAAGTTTCGTATCAGATTATTTTAAAAAACAAATATTTTTTTAACACACAAACAATCACACATCATCTTCGTGTAACTTCAATGGTTTAGGCAGCGTATGCCAAGATAACTCTCAGAGGCCAAGTTTTTTTTTCGACTTAATTGACATTGACATTGACCAAAGTTACATAAAATCATTTCAAATTGTAGCCAATATGTTATGTCGATTATAATCGATATTACTGTAAAGTTTCATCCAAATCCGTCCAGTATTTTTTTCGTAAAAGAGTTACAAACATCCATACCCACAAACTTTCGCATTTATCAAAAATATAGTCAAAAATAGACCTTGTGCAACCTTGTAGAAGTGTTACAGGTTTTGGCTCAAATCACAAGCAAGTAAACAGGCAAAGCTCAAATAGATATGTATCAATCACATGCTTCAATCAGGAAAATGGTACCAACAATAATTACGTCGCGTCAGTTTGAAAATTGTTAGTGGCTGACGCATTTGACTGTAATTTACTAATCATATTGCTGAAGTAGCTCTTAAGTACAATTCACCAGTTTATTACAAGAAAATCTAGCTGTCTAAAGAGTATCCATAGATTTGTAAAATGGATGGGTTTTGGGAAGACTCAAGATATTCAGGTTAAAAAAAATCAGAATATATTGTAATCGATTTAGGTTTTATATTTATTATCTACTAGCTTTTGCTCGTGGATTCGCTCACGTTGAGTTTGGTCTGCATTAAGCTTCATGACAGATCATCCTATTAATATTATAAAGTATGAAAAGTAAAAAAAATATTTATTTAAAATAATCTATTAGCCAAGACGAGGGTCAAAGCTAGTTTTAAATAAATATATATTTTTTTAACATACAACCAATCCTACGGTACATCATCTTTGTGTAACTTCAATGGTTTAGGCAGCGTACGCCAAGATAATTCTCAGAGGCCAGATTTTTTTCCGACTTAATTGACATATATACTTATGTTACGCCCAAAATTACATAAAATCATTACAAATTGTAGCTTGTATGTTATTCCGATATATAACCCATATTATTGTAAAGTTTCATCCAAATCCGTCCAGTAGTTTTTTTGTGATAGAGTGACAAACGTCCATACAAAGTCTCGCATTTATAATATTAGTAGGATGAATGTAAAATGTTCGGTGGAGCTTCGAAGAGCATTTCGGGCGATTGGTACCCCGAGTGCGAGGGGTAGCAAGTGCGCTGCATCGTTTGCTGCCCAATCTCGGGAACCACGGGAAGAAGTTCCCCTCCTCTACATGTGGGTTGTTAGATCCATGGTCCTCTATGGGGCACCCGTCTGGTTTAATGATCTAGCGGGTGCCTCCTGCTGCCGGGCCCTACTCAGGAGCCTGCAGCGATTGATGGTCATACGGATCGTGCGGGGCTACCGCACAATCTCCTATGAGGCGGCGAAGATCCTGGCGCGATCTCCGCCCTTCGATAGTCTGGCCGACATGGACGCGATGGTCTACGACCAAATTCGTTCTGTTGGTCGGAATGCTGAAGAGGCCGCGCCAGATCATGAGCCCGGAATGCTACGGCAGAACGCGCATAAGCAAGCTTTGGTGGCTTGGCAGGCACGGCTCGAAACTCAGGGCTGTGCTAGCCAACGCGCCGTCGGAGCCGTTCTGCTGAACTTCGAAGCGTGGATAGAGAGGACCGACTGTGTCACCTATCGATTGACCCAGATACTCACCGGGCACGGCTGCTTCGGTGAGTATCTGAATCGAATAGGACGGGAGGCTACGGCACAATGCCACCACTGCGAGTCCGAACGGAACTCCGCCCAGCACACGCTGGAGGACTGCCCTGCTTGGGAGTCTGAGCGTCGAGTCCTGGTCGGACGGATCGGACGAAACCTTTCACCGTCAGCAATGCTGGCGAGTCGTGAAAGATGGGAAGCCGCGATCTCCTTCTGTGAGCAGGTTATGCTCCGGAAGGAGACCGTAGAGCGAGATCGGGAAAGGGCCGATCCCGCTCGAAAGAAGCGGTAAAGGGGACGCGGCAGAGGTCGCTAGCTCCCTAATCGCCGCCTAAGGGTCGCTGCGGCCACATCTTGGGGCGTTGTGACTGCTGCAAACGACCCGAGTCAGGTGACACTCGGCCGGGGAGTGTCTTCTGGGGCGGGGCGCTGTTCTTACTGCGCAGGGCCATGGGAGGTGCGATAGCGTCTTGCCCCTGGGGCATGAGGTGCCCGAGATGTACCTCACTTGTGAGGTGCGGCAGGGAGGACTCTAGAAGCCGCTAATGCGTTCCTAGAGCTCCTCCCAACTGCCGAGGTAGGCCGCCGCGGGGTTTAGTGGGTAGACCGGTTTTCCGAGAGTCCCACACACGCCTTTCGTCCCTCCGGAGGGTATGGTGCGAAAAGCATTCCCCGCGTTAAAGAAAAAAAAAAGGATGAATGTAAAAAAACTTCGATAAAACAAAAGATTAACCAAAAACATTCAACTGTTTTATGTTTGTTTTGCTAGTTGTGATTAGAAGCGAAAACAAAATCTATATTATAATTACGAATGTTTAATGTGTGTGTTTGAATTAATCTATGTGGTGACGGATTAAAAATACCGAGTATGCCATCCCTATTCATCCTGTGAGTGTCGTAAGAGGCGACTAAGCAAGACAATATCACTTTACAGAGAAGGAAAACTTGATGCAAACTCTATACCAACTCGTCCGGCCTGTGTGGTATAGTAGGCCAAAACCTCCTTCTTATGAAGAGGCCTACGTCCAGCAGAGGACTATTAATGCCTGATGATCGTGATTTATGAATTTATGAATGAATGGTATTAACATCCGAGTATATTGTTATACATATCATAGACAAAGAAAGATTAAAAGTGGAAGAAAAACTTTGCTGCTGGTATTATTGAAACAAGGATCTTTCATAGGTTTTTACTCTAACTTTATTTTTAAGCTAATGTGTAGTTTTTATCGCGGGCTTCGAGCGCGGCGAGCGAATCAAGAAATTCCGTAACGAAAACAAACCTAACACCCCCCACTCTGACCGGCACGGTGGTGCGGCGTTGAAAACTGTGCATCGTCTAACGTCGTTTCAGTTCGACAGATTTCGGCACGTTGTTTGTGTCCGTGCGACTAGACGTATCCGTGTACACTGTAGGAAGGTCGAACGGATCGAGACGAGCTGCTCCGAAATATTATAATTGCATAAGTTGATAAAAAATGTCATGCAATAACTTTACCGCGTCAGTCCCCAAATGCCACCCCTAATTTTTTTTCTTCTATAATAATAGTCTGCCAAGGTGACTGTACTCTGTCTTTTTTTTTCTATGCGGGAATCCCCACGTATACCACCGAAAGGTGGTTATGTCGGACTCGAACCGACCAAAAAGAAAGACCAGTAGCCGGGGAACCAGGTGCACCCTAATAAGAAAATTCCTGGAACCCCGATATACCTCGCATCACTAGTACATATCCCCCTCGTGTGGCAACCCTGATGTTCCCTTGTCTTCCTGCTTTTAAAAGGGCGAGCGCAGTCCGTAGCGCCCGTATCGCCACCCCGGCCTGCTTCTGCTAGTGACAGATGGGTTCACCTGCCACCCTCAGGCCTGCGCTTATAGAGGACGGAGACGCTTAACGATTTCCGGCGCCTGAGTCTTCTGCATTCTGCTGTTCCCGGGCATGGCGGACCGGGAGAATTTTAAACCTCTCCCGGTCTCGCTGCGGTGTCTCCTTTGCAAATATAACCTGCCCGCAGAAAGAGACAGCGGAGTTCCACGCGCTCTCGCTCCGTATCATGGCCGTAATTATGTTACAGAGCGAGAGAATCCCTACTTCGATGACCGCCATGAGCTTGCGCCTGTTTCACTCATGCCGGGTATTCTGCCGGTGTGTACTTAGAGAATTAGTTCAGCTGTAGAACAAAACTGTGTATAGTGTAAAAATTGTCTAAGTCTAAAAACTATCAACTTTATTGGTGGAGAAATGTATTGTGTAATGATATGTCATTATTCTGCTTAAAGTGTTGATAAAACCATACTGGTTTTAAAACAACCAATATCATTATAGTATAATAGGTAAATCAGAAATTTAACCTATACAACGTTAATGTTTTTTAAGTTACTTTATGCTTTAAAAACTCAAAAAGTTCTAAACTGATTGAACTGAAATTTCAAAGATTTTTTTATCTATTATTATTTTAGATTTTCATATTTTTTCTGAATAAATAATATTTTGTCATGGAGATAAATAAATTGAAATGCCTCATAATATTATATATTTATATTAAAAACACATTTTTTATCTACAGTTATAAGATCACTTAATAATACATAATAGAATACACAGGCCCCTATGATACAATAATAATTACTACTGCAAGTGTTGGCTAAAAAAGTATATCTAAATATACTTGACAATTTAATTGACTTGAATAAAGTCCAGATAATACTGAATACATCCAACACAAACAATTTCATAGAAGGTGAAGGTCAAGCTTCACCAGATAAATATG
Organism: Hypercompe scribonia; assembly: GCA_949316085.1. Lineage (NCBI taxonomy): Eukaryota > Metazoa > Arthropoda > Insecta > Lepidoptera > Erebidae > Hypercompe > Hypercompe scribonia. Next base: position 2,575,240 of record OX438984.1, on the reverse strand, counting down.
GCACAGCAACAAAATAAAGCAGCATTGTATGTATATTGGTGTTTTGTCAATTTTATCTAAATAATGTGGGTCTAGGTTGTCATAGTGTGGGTCTAGGTTGTCATAGTGTGGGTCTAGGTTGTCATAGTGTGTGTCACCATACTGCATTGTCCGTATTCACAAGGAGTATAGTTACCATCACTCTTGGATTATAAGAACGAAGTTCCACATCGCGCGTTACGAAGGAGGCTAGACAGAAAAATTCAGACGAAAAGTTGTCACGACACTTTTTGCTATAGTGTAGTAAACCATGTGGCATGCGCATGCTTCTCTGTCTGTCTCTCTCCCTCTCTCTCTTATAGAAAGCAAGCTACTTATTTTCGTTTCGTCTTTTTATTTTGCTTTGAACAGTGTAGTGTTGTGACGATTATTTTTGTTTTGTTAAGTTTATACAGGTTTTTGTACATAATAAATAATAAAATAATAGAAAATAATACCAAAAAAAACTTTTATTACAATTCCTTCACTAATTAATCGAAAGGAACTTCGTTCCATCCAGGTGTCCCTTGACACCTCTTCAGTGTTTATTCGTGTTTTTTGTCAGGCAGACTGGACTCAGTTTGGAAGGACCCTAATAAAAAAATTGAATAGAATGATTTCAAGTTACATAATTTTTTATTTTTATTAACATACTGATTGATACTGGTTTGTTGATCTATTGGTAAATTACCTTAATTGCTATGCCAGAAAATCAAATCTACAAATTTGATATTCACCTATCTTATTAATATTATAAACGGTGAAAGTTTCTATGAATGTTTGTTACCCTTTCACTTAACAAGGGCTTTGAAGAACCTTGCCATAGGCATAGATTATAGATTGGAATAGTACATAGGTTTTCCATGCTGAAAAAATGTTGTGTTCCTGTGTGCTGAGCAAGGTTCAGCAAGAACTACAGGTAACACTGCTGTGCGTAGTTAGTCACGAATAATTGTATGGTGAGAAGGAGTGTCCTGTGACTGGGTGTCTATAATATTTGTGTTTAGGATACACTATGTTTATTATTAACAGTCAGATTACTATGGTCTGTTCGAGGTTTGATTGTCTTAAAAAGACTTTTTTAAATAGATATTTTCGATCTTAAAGAAAAAATTACTGTCACTAAATTTTGGTACTATATTACTTTTACAAGTAAAAATTTAATACAGGCTTTTAATGTTTGTTCGTTCTGCTAGACTCTAGACATGCAGATTTTTTTTATAAAGAATAATTTGATTGCTTTTTTAATTATGATGAAATTTTTGGAATATAGTCAAGTGTTATGAGTAGAGTACAACTGATATACTTGTACTTTTTTGAAGGGAGTCTCTTATTTCTTTTAGTTCTTTTTTTTTTAATGACAGTGATGTAAAACCTAACTGATTATGCATATTTATTAAAACTAGTCATTAACTAATCTATTTAGAAACTGAAGACCTACTAAAACCATTTTCTACAATTAGAAGTGTAAATACTGATTTACATTTCTAATTGTTTCTATAAATAAATTTAAAGAATGTAAATAAAATATACATCAGAATATAAGTACTATAATCACTAATTAAAATTCTATTTTCAAAATTACTCTGCCAATATACCAAATTTCAAACACGTAAATGAAACGACTAAATTGGATAAACATTTATGCAAACACTTCAGTTCAACTGAAGTTACCTAATTTATTTTTGACATAAAAGCCGGCTATCGCAACTACTTTTTTAATATACGGTTGCGTCGATCACAATATTAGTTTTGAAAAAAAAAAATTGTAGAACCACAGTATAGACTACTATGATTTCGCATAACAACTGAATTTACCGAATATGTTAATTCTAACTCCAGTCTGGGGTCTCAATTTATGCTGAGTATTTTTAATACTGCTTACCATGAATATTTTTAGGTTTCCCTTGATCGAAAACCATTCGACCATAAATGGTTTGACCGGCAAAATAAGCACCATTATCACTGTCCAAAAGTATCTGTCCGGCATCAAATCCCATGATAAAAATAATTTCACCAATCCACCGCACGTCACAACAATCCGATACACAATTAGTTTTGACCAAAATTTGACACTAGGGCACCACTAAAATGACAAATGACAGTAGTCGACTTCTCTTGTAATAGAGTTGCGAGCAACAGTATGTAAATAATTCGATTGTTCAGACTAAATCATATAATTTCAATGAATTGAAAAGAAATATTCAATTTTTAAATGAAAGGTCCTTTAATCTTTTATGAAAGACATTTGAAAAAAGTTAATGTTTCAGTTTATTGAAAAAGCTTTTTTGTTACAAATAAGCAATGTAATGTGCATTACAAATAAACAGATTTATAATAATTTTTAAATTTTTATTGACACCATAACTACTCCTTTCTCATGAAAGAATATCTAAGAGTATTCAACTGAGAGTTTGTTGTAGATTGCCAACGTCTCTAACTAAATCGGTATCCCGAGAAGGACTATAAGACGATGATCAAGTTAAAACTTTAGTCTTACGAATAGAATTGTCCTCAATTTTGGTAAAATACTCCGCAAGGATAATGATCGTCCTTATTATCTTTAGGAGTTAGATACTACATTAACATATTATATTGTTAATTCAAAAATTTATGTAACAATTTGGTTAATTAATCCAATTTCCAATCAACCAAAATCCAAGCTCCAAGTCAAACATGTACATATTTACCGATGACTTAGTGTTAAAATTATAAGTTTATTATATGGATTAAATCATCGAATAAATTTTTTCGTAAATTTAGTCTTAGAGAAGCACTGACAGCAAAGTCATTGCCAGTACACTTAATAATAACGTTTTCAAAATAGACGAGTTTTGTCTGGTAATTTAACAGACAGACAGGATTAGTTATCGTTACTTAAAGAAATATATTTTTATTCAGTAAATAAATGAATCGTATATTCACCTAGAATTTAAGATACTGGCACACTGCTTACGGCAGCGAATATTTCCAATGGCATTTATAAAGTTTCATTCAGGCTGTCATTTCACGCATTCATTCCATTTAGTTGTCAAGCAGGTTTCAGAGTGGGAGATTGTTAAAGGCATCGCTAACACGGCGTCCACGTGTTTTTACTATTTTACATTTTTTTTACTTTCTTGACATAAAAGTGTAGTTTTTATAATACATTTAAATTGATTAGAGTTTATTCGCGAAGGTTCTACGTTATTAAACGAAAAATTTACTAGTATTGCAAGTTTTAACGAAGATACTGGTCGTTTCAAGATTTAAATAATGTTTTATTTTTTTGTGTGCCAGTAGAATAAATAAATAAATAAAATGGGTTCGCATCAAAAAGATATAGAGATGAGTTCTGTGAAGCCTGAGCCGAGTCTTAGCGTTGCGGCTGATGTATTGAATGCACCGGTAACTGACGAAGAAGATGTTATTATTGGAAGATTTCGAAAGATAAGTTCCGCTAAGTCTATGGCAGCTACAAATGGGAATATTCAGTACCCAACAGATTTACCATCGAAGTATGAGGATGTTGAAGCAGGAATACAGTTCCGAATGAAAGATACCGGTGAAAGAGATCGGTTACTTCCGGAAAATGCTTTGAATATTCAAGGTGTAATTACGACAAACTCCCCTAACGTCGGTAAGAGCAGTTTCCGTGATGTGGAGAAACCATCTCGGTTTAAGGATCAGCCTTCTGCTACTAGGTTTCAGGTGAGTAACTCAATCTTTTAAGCAACCAGGAACCTGTTCTGCTCCTGCACCTGTTAACAGAGCTTACTTGTACTCTCATACTTAAGATATGTTTTTTTGGACGAATAATGTAACTGTATTAGTTTGCACAGCACACATGCATAAAACTTAAGTTGAAATTTTCCTATTTCCTTAACATTTGTTACATTTTAGGAAATGTATTAAAAAAATAAACATAATCAATTATAATTTTGCCTCAGCAAACTGAAAACCACATAAACCTATTAATAGAAAACCAACAAATATATGGTACTGACCTCTTTCAACGCTAAGTCACATAGTCAAAACAAAGTATTAATTAATTAATGTTTAACGCTTGCATCTTAGCTAAGGGGCAGACACAACAGGGAATTTAATATAGCAAGTATTTTTTAAATATCACAATATCACTACAAAGAGAAGGAAAACTTGAAGCAAACTATATTCGATTGGAATAGGGTTTGTTTCAAGTTTTCCTCTAGCCAGCATGGTACAGTAGGCCAAAACCTTGCTAAGGAGAGGCCTATGCCCAGAAGTGGACTGTAAAAGGCTGTTGATAAGTCTTTTTGTTATTATACAGGTATAAATATTGATTATTAAATAGTGTCATAACTCAAATAATTCATGTACAGTATTATACTAACACAAAGACTCACAATTTGTTAAACTATGCTACATTACAGTTTATTTTGATCACCTTTTGTTTGTCTGCGTCATGGAAACTGCAAAGTTAAGAATTGTGTCAAGTGGAATATAAAAATTGGTTTTTATGTGTGGCTTCACCAATAAGTATTTTTTAATTCTTAACAGCCACTCCTAACAATTTTTTTCATGTATGTGATACTCTATACTACCCTCACTCATGTTGCTCCACTCTTAATGGTTCTGTTGGTCAATGAACATGATACCTTTTTTAAATCTAAATAAAGTCCAGAGACTAACATATTTAAAAACAACAAAATATTTCTTGTACAGATTCATCAACAGCCTTTTATAGTCTACTACTGGATATAGTTCTTTCTTTAGCAATGAGGTTTTGGACTACTATACCATGCTGGCCAGACAGGTTGGAATAGGGTTTGTTTCAAGTTTTCCTTCTCTTTGTAAAGATGTTGTCTTGCATACTTTATTCCCTTAGTCGCCTTTTACGACACCCACGGTATGAATAGGGGTGGTAACACTATGTATTCTTAATCTGTCACCACACTGACAATGTACATATTGCATAATAGATAATAAATATAAAATTGATGATGGAAATTTAGTATTATTTTTGTAATAAGTAATGATTTTTCTACATGCATAGTTATTTAAAACATAGATTATATTACAGAGACCAGACATGTTATTTTAATTAAATATATACACAATCTGTTTATACAAAACAATTAAAATAATCCATGAATAGTTTTAACACTGATAAATCAGTAGTTGCGATAATAAGGCTGTAGTATTGTGTAACACAATGTGATAATGTATGGAGGTCAGAGCCATAGTTCTATCTATCTGTTTACAAAGATGACTTCCAGAGATAGTGTGTCACATAGCTCCAACATTTTATGTAAATAAGTAGGGAAAAATTATGCATTTTTTTTATTATACTTTTATGAGGCCATTTAGTAAACATTGAAATCTATGGTATATACATCTTGCCATAATAAAAAGTTTATGCAACTGAGAGATAGAACTTTCGTTGAAGAATAAGCTTCAGAAGACACATTACTCTTACAATGAATCTACTAATAGTAATCAAACGATTGCATGACGACTAAGTCATACGAAAAAGCATATGACTTGATGGTAACTAACTGTAGTTAGAGAACGGACTTCCATTCGCGTTCGTTAACATAGGAAATTAGTGAGAAATCTATCAAGTCCATCCCTGACCAGTCAGGTTTCAAACTTTCGTACAAAACGATACTTTTTTAGAACCGAGGGTCTTGATAGATGCGTCACTATTTTCTTAACACGAATAGACTATACTTAATTATGCTTTTAACAACAATTCCAGTATTTCTAGAAACATTGGCACACTCCAGTGACACTATGACTAATATTGAAGCACTCTACATATTATGTTATTTTTGTTAGCAAGTTTAAAACTTGAATTAATGATAAAACCATTAAAATAATCATATACTTGATTTACAAGGATGAGTGCCATCAACACTTACACTCTGAATTTTCTAGTAGGTACTTTACACGGTTTTGTTGTTTTTGCTAATATGTATGTTTCTATCTTGACGCCAATATTTGTCGCCTGAATATAGAGATCCTGAAATACGAATTTCAAGTTTTATGAGTGGTTTCTACTTTTTTTTTCTACAAATGTTACGATCTACGGAGGATGCTTATAGCTTATGGAAACGTGGACGCTGACCTAAAGAGACAGAGACAGTTAGCCACTTGATAGGACACACTAACTTCTTTAGAATAATACTGGAAGGAAAAATAGCAGGCTAGAGGAACTTAGATTAACATACAAACAGCAGGGGAAGAAGGAAGTCGTGGTCTATCAGGAAGTCAAACAGATTGCAGAAAACAGTAAAGAGTGACGATTCCTCCATCGACAAGGGTTTGGCTCTTAAATCACAAAAGAGATACGGAGAGAGTGTTATCAGAGTGGTACCATGGCCTCACAAAAAAAACCGATGTTAAGCAATTATTTCGTTGCTTTTCACCCACAAAGTAACGTTACGAGATAAGGTACTGCGACGAAGAGGAGATAAGGTGCTGCGCACCTTATCTCCTCTTCTCTTAAATCTGGGAGGGGAGGAGGCCTCCATGGGTAGTGGTAGTTACATGCTGTGTGTAAGTGACCTCTCTTTACTATACAAAATACATAAAAGGAGATTAAAAATACTCATCCTATACTTGACGAGGTGTTTGGCTGAACAAGATAGCATCTTGTGATGAAGCGAGCCAGGGAAAACTCAATATTGGCCGCATGAATATGACTCGCGTCTTTTATCCCGAAAGAGGTAAACAGAAGCGTATTTAAGCGCCCGCATTGTACAGTATACAATTTTCTTTCTTTGTTTTTTAAATGACAAGTCCCGCACTGGGATTATTCATGCATCGCGGGGAACTTTACAAACACGGAAACAACGGACACAATTTGTGGATCCCACAAATTGATGTCCCATGTAAGGTTTAAGACTACAACACTCAGCGCAGTGGAAAGCGTCGAGGTGACCGCTTCAACCACTACACTATCCGTGCAGTCATTTTTGTGTCATTAACGTGAAACAGGGTAGCAAATTGTTATAATAGCCAGTTGTCATGAACTCATATATTTAAATATATATAAAAATAGCTTTAAAAACATACAATATTATAAATAAACTACAAGCGATCACGCTTATCACACAATATTTGTGCTGGTTAGACATCAAAACCCACTCGACTAGAAGTTATAATGGCTAACCCCTAGACCAACAGGTCAGTCGGCTCGAAACAGAAACACTAGAACCCAATCATTCGTATCATCATTGACGGTAATGTAACGATACTATGAATGTTTGCGACATACTACAATCGCCAAGCAGTCCGGCGGTCTAGGTCATAGGCGCCTACTTGTACGGACCAATAAATCATAATAGCGGCAAATTGAATAAGTGCACGAGCGGCGGTAGGCTTCCTATAGCCTCGATTCGTCTGTCTTAGGACCGGTTAAGAAATGGACGGATTATGTACCTGACGATCCATGGGACAGTATTTATGGTAGTGTAATTTCATACAAAACTAGCTCTACCATGCTCTTTGGAGTTACATCGATAAAAAATGATGAACAGAACTGATTCAAAATTGATCTTTGAAGCTGGTTGTATATCATGTCAGCATTTTTAACTCGATCGTTGCAAAATTTTTGTAGTTTTTGAAGCGTACACAAACCAACTTACCATATTTAAAAATATTAACCGTAATACGTAAACCACTTTGAATATCTTAGCGTCTCCTTGATGATATCTTCAAGACTTTTAGTGTTGGTTAATATTTTCAATTCTATACGTAATTAACAATAGAACTGTCAAACCAGTTCTGTGTTAATCTATGTAAACAGGTTTCTTATAAATTTTAATCCAATATTTTCAGTATGTGACTAAACAAAATTCCAAGACATAAAGTTATGATTTCGTTACATATTCAAGTCCGGTGTCTCAATATCTGAATAAAATCCCCAGAGTCCTCCCTAATGCTCTGAAGTTTTGCCGTACATTTTCTTTGAAAGAGAACATCTCATCTCATTTACATGATTATGTTTTCCGCTCTTCTGGGTACAAAGGATGATTCAACTGGTTTGTTGATCAAGTTTGTCAGTCTTAACTCTTAATCTTTAACAACAATTTTTATTTTTGTTGTCACAATTTGTAGTTTTTTCTTATGAATATGGGGATGCGATGGAAACAAAATTTCCTAGCCAGCGAAACTGATCTCACTTTAATACTAGGCAATCTTTGTAAGTCTAATGTACTTACATTACTATAAGCAACTAGCTGCGCGTGGGCTGTTTAAGCAGGGTTGCAGGCAAGGGCAGCCAAAATCCTGATCTAGGGTAATTTATTGATCCATTATCAAAATTTAGAGCAAGTAGCAAAGAGTAGAGTGAACAGGTATCTTTTGGATGGGCGTGTACCACCTTCGTCTTCATCTGCACTTTCCATCAGGTGAGATAGAGGACAAACGCCTATTCCATTACAGATGTAAAAAAAAAAGTAAATCCGTCAGTCCTGAACCTTATCTCTCTCCTCAGCCGCGACAGATAACCATACCATCGGATTGTGCGAGTGAGAGAATAGAGAGTGCACCTGTGTTTGCGCATACACTAGTGCTGTGTACTAGTGTATGCGCAAACGCAAATGCATATATCCTGCGTAGTTGACGGGTTGTCCATTGAGACTGGTTTTCTTTGCTGAAATCGGCTAGAAGTACATCATCTTCATCAAAATTTATGAAAAATCGTTTTGTAATAGGTAACGTTAAATGTATTCAAAGTGGTTAGAAGTTACAATCATAATAAATAAGATAAAAAAGTGTCTTTATGTCAAATTTAAATGACGGTAGTTACCAAACAAGTTTAGACAATTTTGCTTGTCTTTTTTTTTTGTAAATCAGTTGTGGCTGTCTGTCCACCGGTATTGTTTTTTTGGTAGCATTTCTGAATTTGAGAATAATAGGGAATATGCATGTATTTTTTTTTTAATTTCTCAAAATGTTTCTATTAGAAATTACATAACCAAAATAAAATATAACACATCCGAAATATTAACCATTAAGTTACAAAACCTGATTAAAATCTATTATTTTCGGATGATTTAAACGCGGTCATTTTGGCATACCTATTTTGAGACGACAGACACACTCATATCAACAATGAAATGTTTGATTCTAAGTTCTAAAGTTCCTAAGTTATATTTTTTTTAATCAACTTATTACCAAATAAAGAAAAACTTCTCATAAATATTGTATCGTTACCCTGTGCGACAATAACACGAAAACTACACCTTTCAAAGTATACACTGAGAGCTGTTTATACTGTTGTAAAAATTATTTTAACATAAGGAAGGTCCTCCTCGATAAAACCCAATTAAAATGTACAGGATAAATGATAATAAGGACAATTATAGCAATAGTTTGCTCATTAATATAGTGAATAAGTATTTAAAATTTCATTTAAAGATATTTGCGTTTTTTTTACACACAGCTATCATTCAATCACCACGAAAAGTTCAAACTAACAGAAGACGTCCGAGGATACATTGACGTCACGTTTTGTTCCACCAATAGCGTTGCGTTTAAGAAATTAGCGATTGAATTTAATAAAAACCACTATTTGATTTTTAAATTTTGCTTTTAAATTGTAATAAATTTAAAAATAATCATATAAGTTTATTTTTAAATAAATAATTTGTACATTTTGGAATCACGTGCCCTTATTCTGTTATTACGTCACGTCTAATTCTGAGAATCACATAAAATCACGAACAAATTACTATTTTGCAATATACTTATCAAGAATGTTGTTTACGCCGCTCCCACCTCTGTCTACGTTATAAATTCTAATGAAGTTATTGCAACTAAACAAGTATGCTGAATTAAATAACTGTTATATTATTTTGTTCATTTACATATTTTTTATTTACATTTTCATATTTATGTTTACTTTTGTATGGAAACCTCCAGATACCGACGAAAGAACTATGGCAATATCTTTTTGATTCTATTCAAATCTGGTAATCCTGTCCCTCTAGACTGTCTATGCCATAAGGGCCAAACTGGCAGGCGAGTTACCTGACTAACTCTAGAGTTAGTAATAGTAACTACTATTTAGTTAGTAATAGTAGTTAGTAGCTAGAGTCTAGAGTTAGCAGCAATAGTAGTTATATAGCGATATTATACAAAGTATATTCGGAGTAGATAATGATTACGATTAATCTAGAACTTTCCACACCATTTCAAACGATATTGTGTTTTACGATATTTGCTTCTCGATGTAAACTTACGGTTATTGGTTATATGTTAAGTTGGTTTGTATACGCTTCAATAACTCAAAAAGTTCTATACCGATTGAACTAAAATTTTGACACGATATACTACCAGTTTCAAAGATCAATTTTACATCACTTTTGTTCAGTGCAACTCAAAACGCAGGGTGAAACTATTTATGTATAAAATTATAACAAACACTGTCCCATAGAACGTCAAGTATATAAACCATTCCTTTCTCAACTAAATGCAGCCCAAAAACACCCAAGTATGTTCCAGCCCTTTGAGTCTCCTTACCTCTCGGAATTAGGGAGAGGCTAATGTCCAGCAGGTTGTTGATGTGATAAGATATGGGGTATGGAGCTCCACTAATCTCGTCAAATCGGCTCTATCAATGGGAAAGTAAATTTTATCCTTATTTTCAAACTGTTCTCCTGACAAATTGTAACCACGCTCAGTCTAAGTCTAAAATATATGTCCAATTGAAGATAATTCCCATAAAATATACTTAAAAATCGAATTAGCTACGCTTTACTGACCTTAATAAGTAAACATGTCAGTTAGAGTATGTCAATGAAAATGAGACGTCTATTTTGCATCGTAAAGGCAACGTTGCCTGTCTAACGTGCATGTAATTTGCTATTCAAATGCTGTAATTACTTATATTATGTCGGAATTTAAGATCTTATATCGTCCGAAAATGGATAATACTTCAACTGACACGATCGAAAATTGTCTTTTAACGTCAAAAGAGTCCGTGTGGTGACAGATTAAGAATACATAGTGTTACCACCCCTATTCATCCCGTGGGTGTCGTAAAAGGCGACTGAGGCAATCAAATATGCAAGATAACATCATTTTACAAAGAGAAGGAAAACTTGAAACAGACCCTATTCCAACCCGTCTGGCCAGCGTGGTGACCAGGAGAGGCCTATGTCCAGCAGTGGACTGTAAAAGACTGCTGATGATATCAATAAAAGATTAATGTTGAATGGTGTTGTAATTATAGTCTAGTGGTACATTCTGGATTTAACGTCTTGTTCTATTTCAATGACCAGAGTAACTTGAGCTGTCATTGCATAGATATTTCCACCATAACACTTTAAAATATATACTAAACCACTATGTTTAATGTTTATAGTTATAATGTAGCCATTTTTATTAATTTCAACCTTTATTGCGTATGTTGTTTAGAAGTATGGCCTTCAGCACTTCCTCTATATTTAAATATTAAAGAATATTAAATATACTATGCTTTTGTTCGTCATATTAGTTTTAAAATGAGCACGAAGGATTGTCTACGCGTAATAATTTATGTAAGAAGGTGTAGTTTTTATTTATTTAGTAAATTACTATGGTTCAAATGTTTTTTACCTTATGTTCAAACAATTGAATGTACACCACATATAAACTTCCCTTCTAAGTATGAATGAATATTTACTGAGTCATACCTTACAATTGTCTTAACGAGTAAACTTCTCAGATTCACATAAAAGAGACATCCTTTAACAGAAGACAAAAATAACTTCAGACCATTCTATTAACACAATATGAAGAGGCGGCATCTTATTTTAGATCGAGAACATTACGAAAGAATAAGTGTCTTAGACTTCACTGCAAAAGGTTCTATTTGCGAAAACCCCGTTTTATAAAGGGACATATAGGTCATGCAATGTGTAAGGTTGCATTCAATTTCATTATTTTTTATGGAATCGTACAACCCTACACTAATGAGCTGACCACATTTATTGGCGTGGTAATTGGAAATGTCAGACTCACATCTGGAGAAAAAGTGAGAGCAGGGTAAAATATATGTTACTCGTATTTATTAGAGATGTAATAATAATAAGTAAAACATTGATTACGAATTATCTAATAGAGGTGCGGCTGATAAGGAAGGCACTTAGGTACGGCTTATCATCTCATTAACTATATTACTAAATCTGCCACTCATTGTTAGTAAAAACACCGCCTATTGCTATTGGGTTCATTAATACTTTATTTCTAGAAAAAGTAATAACAAAACCGTGTCAGCAGAATCAAGAGATTCTTGTATTTCATAGTACAAACAGTCTAAGACCATGATTGGCGCTTCTTGGCGAAAGCCTTACTTTTAGCGATGAACGATAATAAAGTACTCGTAGTTTAAAAATTCTGCTACTTCGTACAAAATGTAAGGAATGTTTTAAAAGTTATGGGATTAGAAAGCACCCAAATAATTCTTTTTTTTCTGTTAATGTATGAAAACCCCCACGGGTCATCATCCCACCGGGGTTTGCGGCGGTGTGGTGTTCGAATCGGATCGACTAAAACCATATGGTGTACCACTCTGCGCCTGGAATGGGAGGGATGCGGGAACTGCTGTTATTAAGCCATCCGGACCCTTCCCAGATCCAAAAAACTTATAGTCCAACTTTTTCTTTTTAAAGTATAAAAAAGTAAGGATTAAGGTGGCTGAGAAAAGAAATCAGAATCAAAAATTCAATATCTGCATAATGTATTTCTCTTCAGTCATGCCTCAGGACGTGGATTGGCTCTACCATTGTGATACCATCACCTCCCTACAGTATTTTCTTTTTATCAGTTAATTTGTGGTATTTTTTCTTACTAACTTGTTCATACTATATTTGTGTAGGTAAACCTAGTATCATCATCAACAGCCTTTTACAGTCCACTGCTAGACATAGGCCTCTCCTTAGCAAGGAGGTTTTGGCCTACTATACCACGCTCGTCAGACGGGTTGAAATAGGGTTTGTTTCAAGTTTTCCTTCTCTTTGTAATGATGTTGTCTTGCATATTTGGTTCCCTTAGTCGCCTTTTACGACAGCCTCGGGATGAATATACATAGACATACCTAATATATATTTATAATTTTTTTATAAAATAGAACAATTTAGTTGTATAGCTTACTAATTTCGAATATACACCTGCCACCCACGCAGCTATGTATCACGCAAAGTTTTGACGGTAAGAAACTACATATGGGAAGAAATAAGCCATATGCAATATATTTATAGAAACCTAAATTAAAATTAAAAAAATAATAAAATAATCTTTGTAATGGACAACACTAAACCAAAAATGTATTGCTATATTTTCTTTTTTTGCCAATAAATCAGCTAAAAATGTATAAAATGCACCTTTCCGCTAATAAAATTCTGAAAACGTTGGTATGTTGGTTTAAAGTTGATTTACGAAGATTCCAATGTGTTTGTTATGAAAGAGTTATATATAATATTGACTATAAATCTAAAAGAGACTTGTTACATTAACAAATCATACATGAGGCGTTCTAGGTCATCGGATAAAAATAAAAATAGATTGCATTGAATCTTGTGTCGATACCCATCCGCGCTATAACGTAGATAGACCATAAATCTTTGTGCAGTAAGTAAAATAAAGTGGAGTGGTATAAATGGTAGATGATTGGATGTATCTGCCTCCTGAGTATAGCGGTTAGCGTTTGCGACGGCCAATCAAGTGGTCTCGGGTTCGTTGCCCGACCAAAGTGTTGTTGGGTTTTTCTTACAAGGAATTCTTAATAACAGCCCGGAGTGTGGACAGAACAGTTTAAACCGTCGGTCCCCGGTCCCGAGAGTAAGTGCTCTCAAATATATTGACAACTACATTGTTCAATCTTTGAATATACTTTACCCTTTTAGTTGCGGAAGTCCGATGCCAGTCGCTACTTGGAAAGACTGATATGCCGATAAAACCAGTTGAACTAGTTCCTCTGGTAAAGCGAAGTGATACTGCAGAGATTCTAGTTTGGGCGGTGGTTTGACAACAATCCTTACCGTCGGTCAGGCTGACCTGACAGTGATAGGGCCTTACAGACAACCGAAATTAGGCAATTCTTTCTTTGCTATTCACCAAGCGAGTGAGGTCACCTTAGGAAAGAATAGTTGATGTGAACTTACCTCAGACCTTAACCTACAGTTCAGTATGAGTATCCGCAGGGGCACTGTGTCTAAGACACAAATAGACAATAATTTAGTTCCTGTCAGCGTCGTACTCCAACTGTTACGTAAGCACCAGATCTGTTCAGTTAGAAGCAGTATTTTTAAACTGTGTGCATGGTAACTTTGTCGAAGTTTAATTGACGTGGGAAAAAGAAACTGGATTGTGTCGTATCTTAAGAATGATTAGATGTGCAAGTAAATAGTAATATACAAGTTTCAAGAGTTGAAACTTTGTTTCCTGTTAAATAAAACACAAGGATATTGTAAAAACATTTGTTTTTGGCAATAAATAGACGGCTTCGTCTTTGTGGTGTAAGTGACGACCGTCGCTTCAAGTCAAGAAGCATAAGAGCATTGCTGCTCTTTGAGCAAAGAATATAGCACTCACTCACTCGGCGAAAGGTCGCAAAATAATTGTTGTAACTGTAACACCACATTCCAGTAAGTCTGTGGTATCATACCAGTTAAGACGATCGAAGTAAATAAATAAATACTTCGGACATTTGACACACAATGACATCTAGTTTCAAGCTAAGTAGAGCTTATATAAGGTGGACCAAGAATTCATTAACATTTGAATCTAATATCCCGCGCAAACATGTTACGGGAGTTCTTGGGAACGATGTTACTGGAATTTGCTGCCTACAATCATAACATATGGTTTTAACAAGATGAAACCGCTTATCACACATATCCATGGCCACCCAGAAGACTTCTTTTTATGGGGTTATTTGAAGAATGGTGTCTACATCAATAAACCAAATACACTACGTCAACTAAAAGAAAAATCAGCGAAGAGATGTCGACGATCACGTGGTTTCTTTACAGACGAGTATTCGAAAGTTTCGGTGCTCACTTAGAAAAGCGCAAACGTCGAAACGGTGGTCATTTAGACGATGTCATTTTTAAAAAATACCAACTAATTAGCTTTTTTTGTAAATAAACAATTTTTGTAATGTATCAAATGATTTTTTTTATAAGATTTTTTCAAATCTTAACTAATTCGTGGCCCACCCTATACTATGATAACTAGACTAACTGATAGAATACTTATATACTTACTACTACTTATATACTATATATAATAAATAAATAAATATTTCGGACATTTGACGCACAACGTCATCTAGTTTCAAACTCGGCAAAGCTTGTGCTATGATAACAAACTAGACTGACTGATAGAATATTCATATACTTTTTTTTTGTAAATACATGCATATTATACGGGTAGTTCTATGATAAGAGGTAACTTGCTGCAATCACTTTTAAGTGGATTTTTTATTTCCCAAACAATTAGCATGTTTTTCTGAAATTGGTTATTAAGTCTGCAATAGTCTCTACCCTGGTCTGTCCTCTTGCTGGTTTTAGTTCAACTTTCAGGTATTACACAGCTTCTTTGTATTATTTTGTTGAGTAAAGTCTGTTTAGTATAATTTTAAATAAATAAACTGGATTATTAAGGAAAACACGACAGTATTTGTTATTTTTTTTATAATTTTGAAGCTTAATTTTTGTCCTGACTCTTGTGTCTCTACCCTGGTAAATTTTATTTCGGTATTCCCAACATAAATATAAGACTGCTGTATGCTGAATAGAGCTCAAGTATATCTATCGATGTGAAGTTAGCAATACTAAACACGCATGGTAATAAAGCATCACCATTTTGTCATTTGTTGCGACGTAACCGTGCAGTGCAGTCTAGCAAGGTCATTGTGTCTCTCCACTGGTAAGTTATTAAAGTTATAGTATTTATTTAATTTATTAGCATTTACTATTGTTTTGATAAAACTATAATAGTTGTAGGGTGAGATATAATAAAACCAATAATAGCTTATGTTAATTACAAAAATTTAATTTAGCGTGAAAATGTCTCTTCCCTGCTGTAGTGCCAGGGGAGAGACTAATTGACCAGGGTAAATAAAATATATCATAAAATATAAATCTAAATAGCTAAATTATGTCAAAGCTTGATTTAGATGATTTATCATTTTGTAATGAAATTTTATTGAAAAAAAGTATTTCCCAGTTTTATTTGTTATTAAATATTGTTACAGATTATGTCACCACGAAGAAAGTTATCGTGAGAATAAAAATTACAGAAGAAACGTGAAGCAGAGAAGCTACGGTATCAAAAGATTAAAAATGATCTAGAAAAATATAAATTACTACAGCTAATAAGAAAACGAAAAATTTGGAAGAAGAAAGCAAAAGAGCGTAGGCAACGACTCGCTCACCAAAATGTAACTAAATTTCTGCTAATTCTAACGACGTTGATATCATACGCACAAGAAAATTTAAATGAATTGCTGCCAAACTTATATAAGACCGAGCCACACGGTAAATGTATGTTACTAATAAAAAAAGATACTATAAACAAATTAAAAACTAAAGCCGCATGTTACAAAATACAGTTATAAAGATTACGAAAGTGTGAAAAACTTACAGCTTACAGCTAAAGAAGCTGTGATTCATATAGATTTCAGTTAAAATTACTTACTGAATATGGAGAGATTCAAGCTTTTCATTTTGGAAGTTCGCGTCAACAGATAAATTTGCACACATACAACCGTGTGCAAATTTACAATTTACACCCAAGAAAACACATTAGATGGAATAAAGACTACATGCTACTGTTCGATATCACAAAATTTGTCGCATTGACTTCCAGCTGTATAGGCACACTTACAGCCAATTTCAAATAGGTTACTGTCCAAAGTAGAGATTCTCCATTTTTGGAGCGATGGACCTGTAACAAATACATGTTCTACTTTTTTGTCGTACAGTTAACAGAATTCTACCGGAAAATTTGGAATTATCTGAAAGCTGGACACGGTAAGGCCGCTCCTGATGGTCTCGGTACTGTTTGCTAGAGATCGACCGACTGTTTGGTGGCTATAGACTGCGATATAGCATCTCTGAGTGATTTGTCTGAAAACGGTCCTAACATCAATGTTTTCCTCATTGACGACAAGAATGTCAGAGAGAAAGAGGCTTTGTTTGTTAATGTTAAAGAACAAATTAAGACTTTTCCCGGTACTTTGCATGTCCATCAAATGTCTTGGCACATTGAAGGTTCAAAAAAATTGAAAATGAAGACTTAGAACGGCTCGTTATGACATATTTGTCCATTAAAAAAAATTTTCTCCGCGTCGAGGATGTTAACGGATTGGATTCAGAGTCTGAGAAAGAGAACTCATTGCGGTGCAAGAGGCACCGTATAGATGATGATTAAGAACCGTCAACATCAAAAAAAAACTTTCAAAAACAACGACTTTATTCTAGTCAAATTACTGTCAGTCACACAGTAGTCAAATGGTACTTCACTGTTACGTAGCTATGTGTACGATTTTGGAAGCAAATAATGAAATACAGGTAGTTTTCTACACAATACGAGACAAAACTGGCAAATTATATGAAGTTGATGAACATGATATCTCATTCATTTTAGAAGATCAGATTGTCCAGACGCTCTCTATGCAAAATCTAATTTGAAAAAGGATAAAGGTGTTCAATTCTTTGAATTAGTGGATAAATAAAATAAAATAAATAAATAAATATTTTGGACATTGACACACAGCGTCATCTAGTTTCAAACTAAACAGAACTTGTGCTATGATAACTAGACTGACTGATAGAATACTTATATATTTTTTTTTGTAAATACCAACATATTATACATAGAAAACACCCAAACTTCGAAACAAATACTTGTAGATCATACAAACATTTGGTCCAACCCAGAAATTGAACACGAGACCTGACAGCAGCAGCACAGCAGTCGCATTTACTACCGCCGCGCAGTTAGTAGATGTTTTTGAGAAATCTCGAAGATTCTTTTTTTTTGTTCATATGCCATCTGTTTTCGTTATTTTATTATATTTGATTGTGCTTAGAGTAAACCATATTCATTCAATGAAAAGCATAGCGTAGGCATAAAAAATGTCCTGATTCTAAGAGTCTGATCATCTTATAAAAGCGCTAGTCTACTACTTAATTAGTATTGATGATATAAAATATTTTATTAGTTGTTATATGGATGATGACTCTTTTACTCCATAAGTTTGTGAAAAAAAGAAAAAAATGATTCTGTTTTTAACTGACTTTAAAAAATTAGGTCCTTCAATTCGATTATATATGTACCTACATATATATTTTTTTATGTGTGTTCGTCGTTTATAGACAGATTTTGATGAATCCTTTCTTTAGATGTAATAAAGGGCAGTACTTAAGAGGTAGTCTAAATACAAGTGGTTTATATACTAGTCTGATAAAAATTGTAGTGATTATAAGGTAAGTTCCATGTTCAATAAAAGTTGGTTTTATTATTATTATAGTTTCATATTTTATTTATTGTATCAGTCTCTCCCCTGGTCTAATATGTATCTACCCTGGTTTTGATGTCTCTACCCTGTCCTCTGTATTTACCCTGGCCTTCTAAAAAGTAATATAATATGTACTAAGTGACTTGTCATTATGTGAAAAGGTGTATAAACTTATAACAAAACGAAACGAAATATGTCACGAAACACTTATATAATATAAGTGTTTCGTGACTTATTTCCAACTTTTTTCCTTGGCCGTATCTTCTAAGGGCTTGAAATCTCTTATTGTAGAACTACCCATACATAGAAAACACCCAAACTTCGAAACAAATATTTGCAGATCATACAAAGATTTTGTCCGACCCGGGAATGAAACCTCAAACGCTGCGACATCGAGGTAGTTATGTGCCGACACATGCCTTTTCCATGATGATTTTGCATATTTCCTGTAAATTGCTGTTCTGTATTTGACTCTCACGCAGTCTTTGGATATGATCGCCGAGTAAAAAGACTGGATATCGCAGTTTTGCAGCTCAGAAATAATAGCAGTACAGTTTGCCAGATGTCGAGCTGCACTAACTGGCTTCGCAACTTTCGCCGTGTCTTGTTCTTGCCAAGTACACTAAGCTATTTGCGGCGCCGTTTCATTTACATGTTTAAAGTACCACACCTTGTTTGTATAGTAATGTACACCGTAAACGGTTAACGTGCCATTAATATGCTATAAGAACAATGTTGGAGACAACACTGGATCACCACGACCTTAAATGCATCTGCAAGTCAGAAAGTTTTAGCTGTATTTTGTCAGCCACTGCCGGTAGACACCTGCAAACCCTGTCACAGGTTCGTTGTCAGTCTCTGACTGGGATTGGGACTCTGGTAATTTTATTCACTCGTTCAAAAGCAACGAAAACGTTCTGAACACCGAGCCTTTCTATGAGACGCGTGATGTGAATACCGTCCGATGTGCCGAAGTACTCGTATGGCTCTAACACACTACGGAAAGTAGAACATTCGGCAATCTTTTCTTTTTCATTTATCTTTAAATCACATTCGCTATATTTATTTGAAAGTTTTATGGAATTTAAAGCGAAATAGTTATTTCAAGTTCACATTGGTGACCTATACATATGTAACAATAAATATTATGGTTTTGGAATAGTCGTTGCGCACGCGCCGCTGACGTGTTCAGCATGGTGTCATGCTTATATTCTGGGCCAGGTAGTTTCTTGTTATTGCATACCATCTTTACTGTGTTTCCACAACAAGGGTTGCCAATTTTTTCAAAAGAAAAGTACTTAATATGAAAAAAAAAAATTGAAACAATATATTATATTTATCTTGTTTTATGCATAACAGTAAAAATTAGAAATAAATTGTTCTCGTAAAAGTTTTATAACGTTTATTCATAGGTACTGTAATAGAATACGTTATTATAAATCACTTGCTATTAACCGCAACTTCGCCTGTGTGATTATTATTTTGTGCTTCTGAGAAAATGAGAAACTTCCATACGACTCTTATTGTATCTACTTAGTGTGACAAAATTTCAACAATCACTTGTGGGTGAATACAACTTGTAAACATCAGTTGCCAAAATTTCAAGTTTGTAGCCATAGCGGCACGGATTTAGGCTCTACATTGATGTATTTTTTTTAACGTGTGGAAATCCGCGCGGGCCGTCACCCTACTGGGGTTTACGGCGGGGTGGTGTGTCGGAATCGGACCGACTAAAACCACACGGTGTGCCACTCTGCGCCTGACATAGGAGGGATCCGGGAACAGCTGTTATTACGACATTCAGATCATGCATTGATGTATCAGAATTTAATAAGCATATTTAAAGATGCTAGGCAACCCTAAGTAAATTGAAACTGGTATTTGAAAATAACGCGTAGTTTTTTTATGGTACACTATCAATGGTGCGAGTGTAACGCGTAAAACGAATCAGTCATGGCTGTTTGACATATTAGCGGATACAATAGAGGTGCCGTGATATATTTGTGTATGAGAAAAAATCTTGTGATCATGTTATAAACCACCTTTGACTTGCTTGACGTTTAGACCACAAATCCTAGTCTGGGTTTATTTTACATCTACTCAATCATTACGTTTTCAACGCCGAACGCTGGCACCGTGACGATCGAGCAGATGTGAAAATAAACTTACACTAGACCCTCTGGTTGCGTTGGTCATGGTCGGCCGATTATAATGTTGTCGCGTTAATGAAACAACGAATATGTAATTAAGTGTACTCATTGTCAGTTATAAAAGTATGTATGTCATGCGGAAGCGGAAGTATTTATCAATGATCTATGTTGAACAAAAATCGTGCGTGCCAGTTCGGCTAATTGTACCGACTCGAGGTCCTAGCGAACTCTTGTATGTAAAATCCGATGTCCTTAAGGTTAAAAGTGCTTTATTTGCCTTATTTTTGTGGTTTACACCTAAAATTTATATGTAAGTAAGTAGTCCAAACATGTTCATTAGCATTATCGATAGCTTTTATAGTCCACTGTTGGACATAGACCTCTCCTTAGAAAGGAGGTTTTATCTACGCTGTCCAGATGGATTTTTGTCAAGTTTTCCTTCTCTTCATAATGCTGGTGTCTGCATGATTTGCGCCCTTCGTTACTTCTTACGACCTCCATGGGATGAATAGAGCTGGTGATACTTTGTATTCTTAATCCGTCACCATTAATTAATTAATATTTTTATTTACATGTCTGTGTGACATCCGCCATTGTAATTGTTCAATGCGACATATCACCTCCATGCTAAAAAAAAGCCTTATTTCAATGCTTTAGTTTGAGATATTTTGTATGTTATGGTATATACATGTAAATCAATAATAAAATTTCTGTTGTTCCCAGATGGAGGACGACAAAACTGAGTCCCATGTGACGGAGGATTCGGAAGGTTCTGGTATGGACAGCGATGATCCTCTGACAGCGACCGATACTAAATATGGTAAAAGTTTTAGGTGAGTAAGTTCTTGTTATTGGGACAAAGAGGATGTTTAAAACGGGAAATAATTTGTGATGGCCTGTCGGTTTGAGGCCCTTTGTTTCATTTCCGGGCTTCTCGGTCAAGTACCATGATGTAACAAGCTCAGTTAATCGACAATTTGGCTTATAATCGGCTAATTAATGACAAAATTTGAGTAAGAAGTAACTGTTGCATCATACCCAAAATAATTCATTTAGAATACGAACAATTGATCTTAGCTTCTTGCAAGGGGTAAGCTGTCTCTTTTTTGTCACATTGTTTGGAACCTTATTTCATAATATTTAGTAGTAGAAACCTGGAAAAAGCGAATTCGTTCTGTATTTTATTGGGATTATCGCTCCATGTTGGATGATTGAGTGAGGTTTACCATTCATCGACAAAGGAGAGTATCGTTCAAGGTTGAAGGTCTTATGACTTACCAAACTGTATTCTCTGGTCTTTGAATTTTATTTTATTTAGACATAAGACACGTGTAACGTTATCTAAACGTTTTTGTGTAAACTATGAACTCGTTAATGATGTGACGAATTTGGCATTTCAATTCGTAGTTTTTCTTGAAGGTTACATACGAATATTATCGACTTAGTTGATCAATACATTGCGTATTGTGTTATAGAAAACGGATTAGCCCGTTTGTAGCTTGATAACACTTCATTTCTCTGCATATTATGTTGTTGTATGTATACGGTAGTAATAAGATTGATGGTGACGGATGGACAGATGTCCGTGTGGTGACGGATTAAGAATACATAGTGTTACCACCCCTATTCATCCCGTGGGTGTCGTAAAAGGCGACTAAGGGAATAAAATATTCAGGAAAATATTACTACAAAGAGAAGGAAAACTTGAAACAAACCCTATTGGGTGGTGTAGTAGGCCAAAACCTTCTTGCTAAGGAGAGGCCTATGTCCAGCAGTGGACTGTAAAAGGCTGTTGATGATGATGATGATGAAGATTGATGGTATGATGCCAATATTACTGCAGGGATGGCGTAGTGGTTTAAGTGTCCACAGCTTCCCACTGCTGAGTGTTGTGGCCCCCACATGGAACAACACTTTGTGTGATCCACAAATTGTTGATCTGAGTATCGATGTTCTTTGTGTTCGTTTGATGCGTGTTTGTAAAGTCCTCTGTGAGGATTGATATCCATTGTGCGTGTTTTCAAAAAAGAAAATAAAAACAGAAATAAGTTGGTTTATATTTACAGACATTTTACTAGAGAAGCTCTACCAAGGTTGGATAACTATAGGAACGTATTATCGCTACACGCGGCGCCGCGACCAACGTTGGATGAGCTGCATAACGCCTCGTTATCTAGGAAGGTAAGTGTCTACTGTATATTATGTATAGATAGATTTATGGATTATATAGCCTCTAGTTGACAGCTGGTTACATAAACGTATATTCTTTTACTCGTGCCGAGCAAAATTTTATTTCATTACCAATAATTCCTTGTACGACGATTTGGTCCTTCG
This sequence comes from Hypercompe scribonia, assembly GCA_949316085.1. Lineage (NCBI taxonomy): Eukaryota > Metazoa > Arthropoda > Insecta > Lepidoptera > Erebidae > Hypercompe > Hypercompe scribonia. Next base: position 2,552,260 of record OX438984.1, on the reverse strand, counting down.
TTCCGGTAATCCGTTGTCCCTTTTTGGAATAGTAACTTTTCAGTGTGACAAAACAAGTAATAATCGAATAGATTAAGTTATAAAATTCTTTTCAAGCGTTCTTAACTGTTAATAAAGAAATTATTGATATTTCTAAAATTATTATCTGCGTATTTAGCAACCAAAATTAAACTCTCAGCAAACATCTTCCTTCCAAGTTACTTATAACTAGTTCTGGTCCAGATGAAAAAAAAAACAAGTGACTCTGCACACACACAGCAAACACTGTCTGGATAAATGTTTCTGAGTGATGGAAAATTAATTTTTCACGAACAAAGTCATGAAACCGCCATTATTCTGAAAGATATTGAAGAATACATAATTTTTCTTCTTAACACATGATTGCTTCTTAATAACGTATTACTATAATTAATATCCATTACAAAAATCTTTTTAACCTCACGTGGTCAACTAAAATCACGAACATGAGTCACCTAAGTATAGTAGTCAGTAGTAAGTCTCTTTGTAGGTAGTAGAGCCACGCTGATTTCAGCACGAGCGGGCCGGCTCGACCGGGGCAGTACTACCCTCACACAGAAGACCAACCTAAAGCGCCAGCATCCGTGTTGTCGTGTTTCGTTGGTGAGTGTGAGACCGGGGGCCCATTGATGCAGGGGGACAGTCATCGTGGTAACTGTGTAAGCCTTACACTGTCACGATGACTGTCATGCCTTTTACGTCCCCAAGCGGGGTGTGAAAAAGCATCTCACAAGGCCGCCATGGTGTGGGTCACCATACTGCACTGTCTGCATTTGCAATGAGTATGGTGACCACAACTCTTGGATTCTATTCACGCTTTCCATCAGGCAGAGTAGAGTCACTTTGGCAGGCCCTTAACAAAAAAAAAAACAGTCAGAGTTGAAATTAACTAAATAATATATAAATACTCACCCATGTAACCTTCACGGTCTTATCATAGATTAAATGCGCTGAAGTGCATTCACGTTCAAATACATATATATCTCTCGGCTTTGTTTACATACCGTTGTAAACAAAGCGGTTAAAGCCGTGACCGCAACAGATTATATTATTACTAGCGTTATGACTTGGGCATTTAAGGTTAAGATACTAGATTACTTTGTCTCTCGCATTAATTATCATTTTTTTTTACAAATACAGTTTTTTTTTTAAAAAGACAACACCCGCATTACGAACAAATCCTGTGTTGGCGGGCGACTTTACAAACATTCAAGAAACGGACACAAAGAACATTCAGACTCAGAACAACAATTTGTGGGTCACACTTGTGGGGTTTGAAGCCACAACACTCAGCGCAGTAGAGCGGCGTGGCGACCATTTAAACCACTAGGCCAACTGTGCAGTCAAATAGATATAAATATGCCAAATATTTCAATAGTTTTCTAGGTACATAAAGATACCAGGTTATACCAAACGGGTTATCAGTCCTTCGAGCTGAACTTGGGTTGAAGTTTCGTTCATAAAAAAGATGAAATTCGTTAAAAATCGTCTCTATTTTAGAAAATGTCATATAATATGTTCTACTAAAATCAATGGCAGTGGGCGGAGCACATTATACCCAGAAACGATGGCGATGGTGCCTTAAAGTTCTGGAGTGGCGACCGTGTACTGGGAAACGCAGCGTTGGTAGGCCTCCAACAAGGTGGTCTGACGATCTGGTGAAGGTCGCGGGTAGCTGCTGGATGCGGGCGGCACGAGACCGGCTGTTGTGGAGAAACTTGGGGAAGGCCTATGTCCAGCAGTGTACGTCTTTTGACTGAGCAGAAGAAGAAGAAAAAGAAAATCAAAAGCCCCTTTTTTTCAGGATCTCACGCGTGTCAAAAATATTGCCATGTTACACTAATTTAATTAATGTTCCACACCTGTATGGAAATAAGACACCCCATTGCGATGTAACCTCTAACCTATAGTACAATACGGTCAAGTTACTAATTGTGCTAATTGTTCGCCGTCAATTAATTGGTCACGTTATTTTGAGACGTCGCGTGACACGTGAGATCTCTTGGTAAACATGATGCCCTAATACCTGTTGGTTTCAAATAACAAGAAAAATCAATAACTGTTGTTTCTCTAATATAATAATAGCAGACACTGTAGTGTTAGCACCCCTATTCATCCCGTGGGTGTCATAAAAGGCAACTAAGGGAATAAAATATTCAGGAAAATATTACTACAAAGAGAAGGAAAACTTGAAACAAACCCTATTGGGTGGTGTAGTAGGCCAAAACCTTCTTGCTAAGGAGAGGTCTATGTCTAACAGTCGACTGTAATAGGCTGTTGATGAGACACTATAGTGTAAAAGAAATATCTTTAGAAAATATCTTCACTTTATACAGGGAAGCATGTGGCTATGCTACAAATCGTCTACTTAAGCCCCAAGACATTTAATGACTCACGTATTTAGAATAATCGTGTAGGTGCCCGGGCTTGACCAAAAAGTATTATTGAGTTTTCCGGGTTAAAAAAATGCGCTGAGTTTGTAAACTGCTCTCTGAGCAGGGGTTTGAAACCCTATTTTGCGCCTGATTTCTCTCCATTCGTGTGTGTGAACATTCATCCCATCGGATTGTGAGAGTGAATGAGCAGAAGGTGCACTTGTGTTTGCGCACACACTTGTGCTCTTGCGTTGTTGGTTGGTTTCATTTGAGATTGATTGAGACCGAAATCAGCTAGGAGTAAGTACATCATTATCATCAACAATCGTGTAGGATACCAATGTGTTAGTATGTCATGATGATGCTGTTTGCCGATCCGTTAATTCAGAATCATACTGCTTTTGATGAATATCTGACTCTATTAGTTTCAGAATCTATAATATTGTCTTTTGCATCTTATTCGTTAAAAAATAAATATTCGCTAGTTTTATGAGATAGTTCTCCGTATGGTGATGGATTAAGAGTACAGAGTGACACAAGAAGGGAACAAAATATGCAAGACAACATAACTGAAAAGTTACGGCAAATTTAAAACCAACGCTATATCAGCCCATGTGTGCCCCGTGGTATAGTAGACCAATACCTCCTTGATAAGGAGAAGCCTATATCTAGCAGTGAACTGTTAAAGGCTGTTAATCATGATTGATGAATTTTACAGCATAAAAATATTCTACCAATTCCTTGTCCACATCATATTTTTTTGAAAGGGGTTTTAGCTGGTCTTTTTTAAAATAGACCTTCAACTTAATGCATACCATCCTTGGGAACGGGATAAAGGAAAATGGTTAATTGGGACATGAGTAAGATATTGGGCAAGAAAGCTAGGATGGCAGCGGCATGAGAGGCTCTTCCTTACCGTCCAAATCAGTTAAAACCTGGAGTAAAAAGCTGCATATATTTCGCACCCAATACGTACCCGGCTCCTTTAAGCGAGGCGTAATAAGCATTTTATTAGACTGCCATAGCGAGGATCACCATACTGCATTGTCTGCATTCGCAATGCGACCACCACTTTTGAATTCTATTCATGTTGTCCATCAGGCACAATAGAGTCAATTTCGTAGGCCCAAAATTAAAAAAAATGAACATTGCAGAAGCTCCACGATATGTCCGTCTCATGATAGGAAAGGTCAATAGAACAGTAACTGATCTACTTAACATATTTATTAACCTAAAGTTCAAGGGATCGTGAACCTTGTAGGTGTGCGTTTATTAAAGCATGGTGATGCTTGATCTACGACCTGTTAGTCATGAACTAAATAACTTCGTTGCACTATGCAATGCATTTACGTGACGCATTCGAAGATCTAAACTGCATTTTATTGCATGCAGGATGGATATTGTCGTTTTCCTTTAACATTAGCATGCGACTTGAACGACGTCGAAGTTAACTGAGCAGCAAAAAAGCTCTGTACTTGATTTGTAGCGATGATTTTTATTACAATATAAAATATATAAAAAAAAACGTGTCTGTTTGAAACCAAAATAGCCAATATATTTATATATGACTAAACACGTACATATTATCAATAGACTACTCCAAGCACAACAAATGATGATGCTCATCAATTTACATTATGAACGATATGAAGTAAAATATCTAATCTTAATGATTTTTTGTCGAATTTGGTCACCAGGCGATCTTTAGGTTTTTTAACACTCTCTTTTATTAGCTTGGGTTGTATCTATGTATGTAACGGAATCTTTGAGCTTAATTTTCACCGGTTTCTAAAAATTTGATCAACTTGAAACTTTGCACACGTCTCAAGGACCGATGACAATTCGATAATTTGATAATAGATTTATGAGTTTGTCACAGACTAAAAAATGAAAAATAAATAATAGTTTAAAAAAACTAAAAAAACGCGCTTTTATTGGTAATCGAACTAAAAACTAGAAAATAATCTTTAAGAACAAAGAGTCTAATATTATAGTAGTAGAATATCGAACAATCAATCATAGTGAAATCGCCTCAAAATAAAATTATAATAAAATTTAAGTTATTAACAGAATAATTCAATTCAGAGTAAAAAGCGTGGGGTGCATTTTACTGCGATTCATAACTATCCTCTCATAGATAGTTGCCAATAGAATGATTGTAATATTTAAAATATCGAGCACCACACGATTTTTATTCTGAATTGAATTATTCTGTTAATAACTTAAATTTTATTATGATATTATTTTGAGGCGATTCGCTATGATTGATTGTTCGATCTTCTACTACTGTAATATTAGACTCTTTGTCATTAAAGATTATTTTCTAGTTTTTAGTTCGATTAGCAATAAAAGCGCGTTTTTTTTAGTTTTTTTAAACTATTATTTATTAGATAGACAAATTGTTGGCTTACTAACAGAAGATCTATCAACAGAAGTCATTGCAATGAGTTATTTTGTATTCCATTTCCCCTATATCACTACTTACTCCCTTCAACCTTTATCACTGCTTACTCCCTACAACCTCTTTCACACAGTCCTTCAATTCATTGCAAAATTTTGGCTTTTTTCTTTTATGCCCGCCGTCTGCCTTTTGTCGACTCTCCTTGTTAATGTAATCGTTCAAACAGTATCAAGTAAAATGCTATTATACACGTGTACATGTATGTATTCAAATAGCTAATAAATACAATCTTTCCTTGCAGCCAGGTCAAACTTTAGAGAAAGACATGGCCGACAGGACAATAGAAAGTCCAAACATTAAGTTTGGATGGATTAAAGGTGTGTTGATGCGGTGCCTACTCAACATATGGGGCGTGATGCTGTTCCTCAGGCTGTCTTGGGTTGTTGGACAAGCTGGTGTGGGTTAGTACCTTTAGTGTTCGATGCCATCACACCAACTAATATCAGAAGGCTCTGTAGAGGCTGATTGTTTCGAATTTAGATATTGTCAGTGTATAAATAGCTTTAAATAAATAACTTGACGTTTATGATCAAAAAAACAAATCAGTAAGTTGATTCTGCAAATTCTTTTACATGATACTGCTTTTGCCATATTATAGATCAAGTTTGGTATTTTAGTTGAAATTGCAGCTGATATCATAAATAAGTTTAATGTTTTGTCTCTCCGTATGGTGACGGATCAAGATGAGTGTAACCACCCCTATGCATCTCTTGGGTGTCGTAAGAGCTGACTACGAGAATAGTATATAAAGAGAAGGAAAATTTGAAACAACCTCTAAACCAACTCCTCGCGTGTGCTTAATATACTGGGCCAAAGCCTCTCCAAGGAGAAGCCATTTGTCCAGCAGTGGACTATTAAAGGCTGTTGATGATAATGAAGATTAATCTTCTAAGCTTAAACTATAGTGAATAAGATAGTTATTTCCCGGCAGCGCAGTCAATAGTCCTGATCCTCACTACTTCCGTGGTGACCACCATCACGGCACTGTCCATGTCCGCCATCAGCACCAATGGAGTTATTAAAGGAGGTAGGTGATTTGTTTGTCTTTGGTATTTACTCTAGTACTAATAACTGGTCATGCCGTTTTGAGCAGAAGTGTGCAGAAATTGTACTCAAAATATATGGGCAAAAACCACAATGGTTGACGTTCATTTATTTTGTTAATATTATATATTTATAATTTTTTGTCAGTGTGTGTCGCCAGTGATGACTTACGGTGCAGAGACGTGGTCACTCACTATGGGCTTGATAAGAAGACTCAAAGTCACCCAAAGAGTAATGGAGAGGGCAATGCTCGCAGTTTCTTTGTGTGATCGAATCAGGAATGAGAAGATCCGCAGACGAACCAAGGTCACCGATATTGCCAGTAAAATTGCTTGGGGAGGCCTATGTCCAGCAGTGGACGTATTTTGGCTGAGATGATGATGATACATTTTTGTCAACTGTAATAGTGTGGAATACCCGGCTGATGAACTGGAACTTGTTTAATTAAGATAAACGAAAACGGTTCATTCCAAAGGGAAAAGGGAATAATTTGAAATATAAACGATTTGTTTAAAAATCTAATCGACGTTTAATACGCCTCTGCCTATCCTTCCGGGGAAACAGGTGTGATTTTATGTATGTTGTCTAAGAACTGTATTGATTGGTTTTTGTATATTATATAATATACAAAAAAACAACAACTAGGTAGTAGAGCCACGCTGATTTCAGCACGAGCGTTCCGGCTCGACCGGGACAGTACTACCCTCCCACAGAAGACCAACCTAAAGCGCCAGCATCCGTGTTGTCGTGTTTCGTTGGTGAGTGTGAGACCGAAGGCCCATTGATGCAGGGGTGACAGTTATCGTGGTAGCTGTGTAAGCCTTACACTGTCACGATGACTGTCATGCCTTTTACGTCCCCAAGTGTGGTGTGAGAAAGCATCTCGCAAGGCCGCCATAGTGTATGTCACCATACTGCATTGTCTGCATTTACAATGAGTATGGTGACCACAACTCTTGGATTCTATTCATGCTTTCCTTCAGGCAGATTAGAGTCACTTTGGCGGGCTCTTAATTTAGAAAAAAATAAATAAAAAAATAGTTGAGTAGTTCAATCTCTATCTTTGATTAAACGTTATTTAAAACACAGAAAAAGTTAAAAATAATGCTGAAAATATGGATATTAAGCCGAATCACGTTGAAAAGTGATTGAAACAGAAAGTACCACGCTTTATTTTCATCGATTGATCTAATGTCTTAAATAAATACTCGTGCTTCTGGTGTTCTTATGTCAATCTGCTTTTTCAAAACATGTTATTTACACCTCATTCCAAAGCTGTCTCTCTCCCTCCATCTTCCACCCTTTCCTCTTACTCTCTCTCCCCATCTGTCTTTTCCTCTTATTTTCTCCATCTCCTCCTTATCTCCGATTCATCATCGATCTCTCAACATTAAACGAAACTTGTCTTATTTACAGGAGGTACATATTACATGATATCGCGGTCGCTGGGCCCGGAGTTCGGCGGTTCCATTGGCCTGATATTCTCGATGGCGAATGCTGTAGCGTGTGCTATGTATGTTGTTGGGTTCGGAGAGTCACTCATCACCCTTATACCGGACACGGCTTTGATGATTAGCAAGAGTTGGGTAAGTTATATTTTTGTTCTTGTTGAAGAAACGAAATTTCCTCAGTGGCCAATTTACAAAAAAAATAATTTGCTTTAGAATCGGATATTGTTCACTATTTTATTGATTTTAAATTTGTTTTCGCGTAACCCTGATTTTTGTCTAAAATTAAAGTAGCCTAAGTTACTCTTCATAATATCAGTTATTGCCAGTGAAAGATCCGTCGAAATCAATCCTGCCGTTGCAGAAATGACACACTATTAAAAACATATCCTGTGTCGCGGGGGACTTTATAAACATACAAAAACAAAGACAAAAAACACACTAAGTGTTGTTCCATTTTTGATTTGAAACCACAATACCTAATAGAGGTTCACCACAACGTAGTAGAAAGCGGTGTGGCGATAGGTTATACCACATCACCATACTTTTAACTGCCTCGGTGGCGCAGTGGTAGTGAATGCTACTACTGTACTTGAGGTCTAAGGTCGAGTCCCGGGTCGGACCAAACGTTTGTATGATCTGCTAATATTTGTTTCAAAGTTTTCTATGTATAATATGTATATATTTACAAAATAAAAGTACATAGGTATTATATCAGACAGTCTAGTTATTATAGCACAAGCTCTGCTTAGTTTGAAACTAGATGACGTTGTGTGTCAAATGTCTGAAATATTTATTTATTTACTTGCAGAAACTGGAAATACTACTTAATTCTGTTACACTGTAACTCACTTTTTCCTCTTACAGGATCAGGCCATCTACGGCTGTATAACAATAGTACTCCTCACGGGTATAGTTATAGTTGGTATGGAGTGGGAAGCTAAAGCTCAGATAGTCTTACTGATCGTTCTGCTGGCGGCGATAGCAGACTTCTGCATAGGAACCATTATCGGGCCTAAGAGTGAAGTAGAAATTGCGCAGGGATTCGTCGGATATAATAGTAAGTTTGTTTGTTGTTTTTTTTATTTAAAGTGCCTGCCAAAGTGACTCTACTCTGCCTGATGGAAAGCATGAATAAAATTCAAAAGTTGTAGTTACCATACTCATTGCGACTGCTGACAATGCAGTATGGTGACACACTCTATGGCGGCCTTGTGAGATGCTCTTTCACACCGCACTTGGGGACATAAAAGGCATGACAGTCATCGTGACAGTGTAAGGCTTACACAGTTACCACGATAACTGTCACCCCTGCATCAATGGGCCTCCGGTCTCACACTCACCAACGAAACACGACAACACGGCTGCTGGCGCTTTAGGTTGGTCTTCTGTGGGAGGGTAGTACTGCCCCGGTCGAGCCGGCCCGCTCGTGCTGAAATCAGCGTGGCTCTACTACCTACTTTCGAAAAGACGAGTCCAACATTAGACACTAGGAATATAGCCGATATCGTGGACAACTTTACAAACACACGAATCGGACTCAAAGAACACCCAGACTCGGAACATCAAATTTTTGATCACTCAAAGTGTTGTGCCATGTAAGTGCAGTAAGAAGTGGTAAGGTGACTACTGTAATCGCTGCACTATCTCTGCAGCCAAAAGTAAAAAAAAACATGTATGACACATTTAAAATATTATGCGAGTAAGCTGACATCGAATAACAATTTAAAATAACACTATTATCAAAATTTTGTGACGAGTAATTTTGCTTAAAAAACTTTAGAATTTTCACCGTGGCAGTTCCTCGTAATATGTTCTCGTATTGAAAAGAAAAACCATATTAGACTCAGTAGTTTGACAGGTGATATGTTTAACATAATGTAATATTTAATTGTTTTTTTTTCAGTGACTGTTCTTCACAACAACATGGGTCCTGACTACAGGCTGTTTGAGGGGGTGGAACACAATTTCTTCTCTGTGTTTTCAATATTTTTCCCTGCGGCGACCGGCATATTGGCTGGAGCTAACATTTCGGGTGACTTGAAAGTAAATAAAACAATGATTATTTACTTATATATTTATATGATTAACTGCCTCGATGACGCAGCGGTAACGAATGCGACTGCTGTGCTTGAGGTCGCGGGTTCGATTCCCGGGTCGGACTAAATGTTTGTATGATCTGCAAATATTTGTGCCGAAGTTTGGATGTTTTCTAAGTATAATATGTATGTATGTATGTAGAATAGTCAGTCTAGTTATCACAGCACAAGCTCTGATTAATTTGAAACTAGTTGACGTTGTGTGTCAAATGTCCAAAAATTGACCGAAATTATATGATGTGCTCAAAATGTTGTCGGTTTCTTTATTATTTAGGTACTTCTAGAAGACTGATTGGGCACGCAATTATAGGAATAGTGGGTTAAAACTTCCTTTCTAATGAGAGGCTTAAATCCAATAGTGGTGATAATGGTGATTACTGCAATAGTTATATCTAGTATTGTGTTAGAATGCGTTTAGATTGGTTATGGTAGACAGAGTTCAACGATTTAGGATAGCTAAAATAAGGGGAGAAAATACGCAGACGACCTACCTAATAATAATACCGTGTACATTTGCAACTAAAGATTCAAAAGTACGTTGCCACGTCCGGAGGAGGGCGAATATTTGGATTTTGGTACGGTTATTCACTTTGTGCTTGCCATTTGTGGTTGGTAAACACGGGACCGGCTGTTGTGAAGAACTAGGAGAGGCCTATGTCCAGCAGTGGGAGTCTTTTGGTTTAAGAACTGCTTACTTAATACCGAATTTCTGAGAGGCCGCGATATGGATATATGGTGGTGTAAACATGAAAAATTACGTCATTTAAAAAAAGAAAAAAAATTTTGAGGTAGTCATTTTCCCAAATACGTGTTTTGACGTTCAAATGGCATAATATAATAACCATCTTAGTAGTTCGAAACCTTCTTTCTGAACCTTCTTTTTTTCTTCTTTCGAGATGAACAGTGATTATAACATCTACATTTTGTTTCAGGACCCCTCAAAATCCATACCCAAAGGTACCCTCCTAGCGATCTTCTTGACAACTTTGTCGTATCTGCTCATCGCGCTGCTTGCCGGATGGACGGTACTGCGGGACGCATCTGGAGACGTGGCGGACATCGCCAACTTCACCATCTCTGACTGTGCCGTGAACAGGACTTGTTTGTACGGCTTGCAGAACAGCAACGATGTGAGTATATCTCCCACTCTCGTTCTAAAGAAGACTTTGGATGAAGGGTTGTTGTATGATATAGGGAGTAACCTACAAATCAAATCGAAAACTTTTATTGCGCGATGTAGGTTAAGTCAACATGATACTGTTTGGTTCAATTCCTAGATGGCGTGAATATCGTTTTGAATTAGTCTTTAAAGGCAAAATATAGTCGAATAAAAATACATTATTTTCTTATTAATGATATTATTTTTGAAGGTAGGTAATTTTTTCGGGGCTTCATCAAATTCCACGAGGGAAATTGAGAACAGAGATGGGTTCAGAGATATAAATGACGAAATTAGTATAGCACGTTCTGTTAATATATGCCTGGGCAAATCGTAATATCCTTTCCTCTTGTTCCCGCCTGGTCATTTTAAGTTATATGCTTTGCCTGGTCTTGTTAACGTAAACCCTTCTTGTAAAATGACTTACGATGTTCACAGTTAGTTCAGAGATCTTGTAGTTTTAAATAATGCCAAGGTGACACTACTTTGCCTGATGGAAAGCATGAATAAAATCCAAGGGTGGTGGTCATCATACTCAATGCGAAAACAGGCAATGCAGTATGATGACCCACACTATGTCGCCTGTTGCAGTGTGGTATAAGTTTTTTGAAGTAAAAATATATAAAGTATGCGTGTGCAGGTGATCCGGCTGGTGTCGGGGTTCGGTCCGCTGATCTACGGCGGGTGCTTCGCCGCCACGCTGTCCTCGGCGCTCGCCTCGCTCGTCAGCGCGCCCAAGGTGTTCCAGGTATAATTGTTCAATCCTTACTCAATTACTATATTGTTCGATTAAGAATGCAGAAATAATGACACGTAGTATTATGTATGCTGTTGAATAGATATTAATGTTAAAAAAATGACGCCATTGCAATCCGGAGATGTATGTAAAATGTCTTCACAGTATTTGTTTGGTGTTGTATCAAGACCCTGTGAGCTGATGATCGCTTGAATAAAGCCTTAGCGTACTCTAACCACTGAAATAGGGACCTAAAATGAATTATTTTAAGGTTTATTTTCAAATTCATTCAAAATTAATAACTTTTCTTCGAGAGCTAAAAGCCTTGCCCCAGACTAAGTTGGAGTGAGTTCCCCGAGGCACGGAGGCTCAATGTGTCAAAAATGGCCATCCATCCATAACCTGACCTTGCTAGGATTACTTAACTTTGCCGTTTGCTAACCGCTTAACCCCGAAAGAGGTAAATGAAGTGTGGTGTTTGCCAGGCGCTGTGCCAAGACAAGCTGTACCCGTACCTGGAGTTCTTCGCGAAGGGCTACGGGCCCAACAACGAGCCCGTGCGCGGCTACGTGCTCACATTTGTCATCGCGTTCGCATTTATACTTATGGGTGGGTCATGTTCATTCACAATACTCGGTTGGATTGTATTCATGCTTTCCATCGGACAGAATAAGGCCTCTTCGTCAAACCCAGGATAAAAAAACTACCATTAACTATGTTTTAAACGAGTAAATAAATAAATATTTTTGAAGTGAAACTTCTTTATCGAGGGTAGAAAAAAATTTAGTGTAACATTTTTTCGTTACGCGTCACATTTTTCGGTTACGCGCCATCTTTTTCTTATCCCTACCACGCGTGATTCGAAGTATACTTTCTCCAGCGGAGTAGGGATTGGTAAATGTCTCCAATGTATTTTGCGGCCCGTTTTGAGTAGTTACATTTTTGAAATCCAGGTGGCGATTGCATCGACTTCGGACGGGTTTAAATTATTTTTTTGAAAATTAACGTTATAAAGAAGTTTCACTTCTTACGAGTGTACGCTAGTACACGCACACATTTTTTTTTACTTGACTAGAGTTTAATGATCTGACGGCTAAATAGATTATTGGAATAAAGAAAAAAGATATTTTTAAATTAATAAACAGAAATCATGATTGGTATATCTCTTTAAAAACTACGATCCCAAAGAACGGCGCTCGTTGACCCAAACACACATAATTGTCACGAATATACGTCAAACTCATGACGTCGTTTCTAGTATAATTTTGGATTCAAATCTTACATTTTTAAGGTTAATCAACTATTTTAAGCTTCAAAAATGGCCCACTGTTATCATGGAGCGTCATGTTGTCCTCTCAACCTTAATTATTTGTTTGCCTAATATTGTCGACAGGTGGGCTGAACCAGATCGCGCCGCTGATATCCAACTTCTTCCTCGCCGCGTACGCGCTCATCAACTTCTCAACTTTCCACGCGAGCTTGGCCAGGCCGGTCGGCTGGAGACCTACCTTCAGGGTATGACTAATTTTCTTTTTTCCTTTTAAGAGTCTACTAAAGTGACTTTACACTGCCTGATGGCAAGTACGAATAGAATTCAAAGAGTTGTGGTCACCATACTCATTGCAAATGCAGACAATGCAGTATGGTGACCCACACTATGGCGGCCTAGTGAGGCACTTTTTCACGCTTCACTTTCGGACGTAAAAGGCATGACAGTCATCGTGATATTCTATTCCACACACTTACCACGATATTAAGGGTCATGTGATATTAAGGGAATCCTGCTATTGAGGAAAGGGGTTTGTCTTTTGTATTGTCATTCACTCGATAAAAAGCATATAGAAATAACTTAGGCCGATTAATTACTCAATTGCTCAATATTTGTTATTCTATTTAGTGTCAATCTTAAATCCACTGTGCATCAAGTCTTTTTTTTTTTCAATGTCAAGAGCCTGCCAAAGTGACTCTACTCTGCCTGATGGAAAGCATGAATAGAATCCAAGAGTTGTGGTCACCGTACTCATTGCAAATGCAGACAATGCAGTATAGTGACCCACACTATGGCGGCGTTGTGAGATGCTTCTTCACACCCCGCTTGGGGACGTAAAAGGCATGACAGTCATTGTGACAGTGTAAGGCTTACACAGTTACTACGATAACTGTCACCCCTGCATCAATGGGCCTCCGGTCTCACACTCACCAACGAAACACGACAACACGGATGCTGTCGCTTTGAGTTAGTCGTCTGTGGGAGGGTAGTACTGCCCCGGTCGAGCCGGCCCGCTCGTGCTGAGATCAGCGTGGCTCTACTACCTCAAGTCTTGTTATAGTAACACAGTTTGCCCTTGCAACTCGAAAACTCTTCCCATTTAATTTCTACTAACGACACATTGTCAGTGTTGCCTGTAACAATAGCTTGATATGAACGGTTGTGGTTGTCAGTTCTACAACATGTGGTTGTCGCTGCTGGGCTCGATGCTGTGCGTGGCGATCATGTTCGTGATCTCGTGGTCCACCGCGCTCGTCACCTTCGCGGCTCTGCTCGCACTCTACCTCCTCGTGTCTTATCGGAAACCAGGTATGTAATTTTGATAATTTTGTTATATGGTAATTTTGTTATATGAATGCTCATATAACAAAATTACCTTTTTACGCTTTTTTACCAATCCCCCTTTCTAAAGAGAGGCTTATGTCCAGCTGTGGACTGTTGTGGAATGTGAAATGGCAAAAAGTGGATCAATCTTTTATCCTGTAACTAGGTTGTTGCTCGTGGCTTCGCTCGCTCGACTATTTCTTATTTCGTGTTTGTAACTTTCAAAATAATGAACTTTAATACAACCGTTTATCGCCTATTTTACCCCCTTAGGGACGAAATTACTAAAAATCCCTTCTTAGTGAGTACTTATGTGCTGCTAATATTTCAAGTACGTAGCTTCCGCGGTTTAGGCTTTACTCTGATGATTCAGTCTGTCAGGGCATGTTAGTTTATGTGAAAATATAATACGTATATATTTATATTTTTTTTATTATTAGATAAAATATTTATGGAGAAATAATATTGGCTATAAAACTTCACGCTACAACTTGGATATAAAAACGGCGGCAACTGCGTGGAATTGGGTAGATGACTGTATCATAAATAAATACCAATGTCCACTTCATTAAAACTAATATCGTGAAACATCTCGGCAAATACAATTAACATAGCTTTTTATTATTATTACGAATTTCAATCAAATATACAGTAAAATATATTGTTCAATTGAGTAGTCTAAAACAGTGACGTCACAATTTGGTATTTAGTACATTTTTCATACAAAATTGTCGTTTTGACAGATGATAAAAAGTAACTAATTTGACTATGGTGTCATCTTGCCTATACTGTCCCACGAACATAAATGAGATACTCATGTTTTTCAGATGTGAATTGGGGCTCGACGACTCAAGCACAGACTTACAAGACAGCACTGACAGGGGTCTACTTACTCAATGCTGTCACTGAACACGTTAAGAACTATAGGTATGTCAATTAATTTTAAGCAACATTGAGGGTAACTGTAAATCTCGCATTTCATTGAGCATCGTTAAAACGACTAGTACCGACTAAATTGAGTAAAATTTGATTCACAAAATACTGGGATAATAACAATCCAAGATTAGACATGAAGATTAGGAGCTTAGGAAAAATTGTTGGAAACATTTATTGCTTGTGCGAAAAAATTAGGGTATGTAAACAATATTTGCCTTTAATGGCCAGTGTAGGAAAGTCCCGAGTATAAATTATAAATTGATTAGGACATCACATAAAATAGATGTCAATTATCTCCTTTCCGTGTTTCCCTCCCATTATGATCCCGGGTCCTTTAAGCGAGGCGTGTGAAAGCATCTCACTAGGCCGCCATACTGCACTGTCTTCATTCGCGGTGAGTACGGCGACCACCGCTCTTGGATTCTATCCATCTTTCCATCAGGCAGAATAGAGTCACTTTGGTAGGTTGTAATTAAAAAAAAACACAATTTGTTTCAATTTTTGTGATTTATAAAAAGCTCCACCATGAAGTATGAACTTCTCGGCTACCGTCAGTTGGTCTGCACCGGTGTTGCCATTTATTTTGAGAGATTAATTTGATAATTATAAATAGAGAGTTAATTCATGTTTTTTTGTGTTTGATGTTATGTTCTTATTTTAATATGTAATTGTTTATGTAATTTAATATAGTAATCGACTCTGGATTTGGTAGTTATAGTTATATTTAACTAATCCAAATCTGAATTTGCAGGCCACAGATCTTGGTGCTGACAGGGTTCCCAGGCGAGCGGCCTATACTTACTGACTTCACGTATCTGCTCACTAAGGGTCATTCACTCATGCTTTGCGGCCATATAATGCAGGTAAGACAGGACTCGGAGCGTCACCACCCCCATTCATCGCATGGGTATCGTCAGATGCGACTAAGGAAACAAACTAAAAAAAAATGAAATAAACGGGTTGGCAACTCGTCTGACCTGTGTGGTACAGTACCTTTCGAAGGAGAGATCTATGTCCAGCAGTGGAGCATTATAAGCTGTTGATGAATGAAATTATTGCTGCTAGTTTGCTGTAGTTTGCTGTTACTAAGAGAATGAATAATACTCACGAGTCAAACAACTTTTAACGAACAGAAAAAATACGTTGCCTTTTAACGAAAATCTTAACGGATTTCGAGATAAGGGTACTTTTACATTTATGCAACATCCATTTGGACTATAGACCGACACATACACGTGAATGTGCTGATTGCACGGTTGCCCTAGTGGTTTAAGCGATCTTGATGTCGTAATAACAGCGGTTCCCGGATCCCTCCTATCTCAGGCGCAGAGTGGCACACCGTGTGGTTTTAGTCGGTCCGATTCCGACACCCCACCCCGCCGTAAACTCCGCTGGGGTGACAGCCCGAGGGGGTTGCCACACGTTAAAAAAAAAAAAGTGGTTTAAGCGATCGCCACGCCGCACTCTACTTCGCGGAGTGTTATGAGCTCAAGGGACAACACTTTGTGTGAATCACAAATTGTTGTTCTGAGTCTGGGTGTCCTTTGTGTCCGTTTCTTGTATGTTTGTAAAGTCCCCCGCCACAGAGGATTTATTCCTAATGCGGACGTTGTCTTTTTTTAAAAAAAACTGTTTTTGTGAAAAAAAAAACCTGCATTGTCTTCTTTGTGGCCAGTGATTTAATAGTGCGAAAACTTAATTTGTGTTGACAAGTAATACCAAATGTGGATGCCCAATTTCAACGAAGATAACGAACAGCTATAGTACATACCAAAAAGAACAGATGGCCTATCAGGCCATAATTGTATAAAGTTACCGTTGATTGGCAAGTTAGGGTTACCGATCAGATCATCCACTAGATAGACCAACCTCGTAAACATTTACGGTTCATATGGAACCAAATAGTCTTTTTGGAAGTTATTGATAGAGGTCTACAGTCTATGGTTTGCTTATGGTAGTGATAATGATGATTTCCAAGAAGTGCAGTCAGCAAAACTACCACAAGTAGTATATGGTAATCTAACCTGTCCACAGGGAGCAGTGAGCCACCGCGGCCGAGAGGCGCTGAGCAGTCGCGCCTACCAGTGGTTCAGCCGCCGCAAGATCAAGGCCTTCTACGCCATCGTCGACGATGTCGGCTTCAAGGACGGAGCCAGTGCTTTGGTGCAGGTATTTATAACTTCTCCAAATCATCAGCTAACAATCCACCGCTGGACGTAGACCTCTCTTTAGAAAGGAGGTTTTGGTCTAATATACCAGGCTGGCTGGACGATTAGGTGTAGTGTTTCTCGATCTGGATGTCGTAATAGCAGCCGTTCCCGGATTCCTCCTATCTCAGGCGCAGAGTGGCACACCGTGTGGTTTTAGTCGGTCCGATTCCAACACACCACCCCGCCGTAAACCCCGGTGGGGTGACGGCCCGAGGGGGTTTCCATACGTTAAAAAAAAAGGTATAGTGTTTCTGTCAAGTTTTCCCTCTCTTTGCGGTGCAGTTCTCCTGGATATTTTGCTGCTTTAGTCAACTCTTTCGATGCCACCAATTGAAGTGAAAATGATATTTAGTTAATACTAATAATATCTTAGTATAATTTAGCTAACAACAATAAGTTATCATTGTTTCGATTGTTATTAACTAACGCATATCACACAAGAATCTGATTCCAAACTAAGCAGAGCCTGTAACATGGTTACTGAACTGCTAATAAACATACTCATACATTTCTAAATACACATGTGGCGACTTTTAGCACAAACAAAAATATACAACAGCGCCATCTAGCAAAGATACATTGAACTACGAATGATGTTAAGCTACGAAGCAACTACTAATCCTGTATCGCGAAATAGAGATTCACTGGCAAATTAGCACATATACAACACCCGAACATCAACCGTTAGGTCGTGGCCCGCCAGGCATGATCACCTCGCCTGGTCGAAGGATCATCCTCCCTTTGTTTCGGAGACATGACTTCGTCCCTCCACACAGACATTATACTAGATTAATTACATTCACAAGCAAAACAAGCGCACTCCTAACACTTTTATTTATCCTAGGTGGAAACTGAACCTTCGGCTTACCTACTAACTACTTATCTATCAGTATGCAGGCGTCCATAGGCTGCGGTAACCGCTTACCATAAGGCGGGCCGTATGCTTGATTGCCACCGTCATGGTATAAAAAAAATAAGTTCATGTATCAAGTTTTTTTTTTGCAGGCAAGCGGTATAGGCAAGCTGAAACCAAATATTCTGCTAATGGGATTCAAAGAGAATTGGCAGACGTGTGATAGAAACGAAATCATTGACTACGTTGAGGTTATGCAGTGAGTGTAAACATTGTATTTGAGATAATTTTTATCTAATAACAATGACTTATACGGATAGACAAAGTAACCATTGGTTGTACGCATGACCTAGTTAATGGTCTACACTTAAATTCCGCATCAGACATATGGGTATTTAAACCCAACCTTATCAAGTTATTGTGTTTTCAGTTCTGTTGTAACTTATATATATGAAGTTGTGCTTAGTTATGGCCCTAAATAAATGGAAGCATACTCATTTTGGTCCAAATACCTTCCATTGGAGTATATACTCGTAACAAATTGTCCACTCCCCAAGCTCTACGCCCTGACCAATCAGGTTTCGTACGAAGTTATAATTTGCTTCCTAATTGGTCAAGGGGCGTGGCTAAACCAATGCGTCACTATTTTTTTTAACGCGAATGGATTATAGAATATTATTCTTTACTCCAAGAACTATGTGTAATGTCTTAAATTGTGTATGTGATGTATTGCGGTTGTTTCATAACAGCAAAGCCTTAGACGTGCACATGGCGATAGCCTTGCTCCACGTCGAGGGGGGACAGTACACCAGCGAAGCTCTGGACGACGATCTGTTGGCGTATTTGACTGATATCAATATAAAAGACCTGTCTACTTTTTCACGTGAGTCAATAATTACTAGCTTAAGCTTATATTAAGGAATTAATCTGTGAATGTTATCTTATATTTAAATATAATCCTTATGTGCTCAACATTAGGTGTGGTTTCACTATACATACATGTTTTTTACAGGTTCTAAAGGGGATAACAAGGAATCAAAATCGAATGAGAGTCTCAACACGCACTCTAGAGGTGAATTTTTACCTTAATCTGCAATTAATGTCAATATTTCTTAATAAAGTTATATAACAAGCAAACAAATTAATCCACATGTTATTTACAGTTACATATTTAATAAAACAGGTTGCAGCTCTTCATTTGTATTGAAAAAGTGAAACAAAACGAACCCCTGTAGAAATATTCATTCATTCACTCATTCATCATTCATTCGTTCCTTCATTCATTGTTGCATAAATGTGGTGATTTAGGCAGCAGTATGTCAGATGTGTCGATGGGCTCGCCACAGTTGAACCGCGCGGTCATCACGGATCCGGCTGCAAAAACTAAAAACAAGGAACAGGCACAGAAGTCCACTGATAAAGAAAGGTAATATATTTTGATTCTTGACGAGCCTGTTGGCCAAGTGGTTAGTGATCCTGACTGCTAAGTTCTAGTTTAGTTTAGCTTAGTCGTGGGTTTGACTCACACACAGGGCAAATTTTTGTGTGATGAGCACGATCATTAGTTCTGTCTATATCATATCAACAGCTTTTTACAGTCCACTGCTGGACATAGGCCAGGCAAGTAGGTTTTGGCCTACTATACCACGCTGGCCAAACGGGTTGGAATAGGGTTTGTTTCAAATTTCCCTTCTCTTTGTAATGATGTACGACACCCACGGGATGAGTAGGGGTGGTAACACTATGTATCCTTAATCTGTCACCACCCAGACGTGTGTTCTGTGTTCTGTCTATGTGTAATTTAGCTATTACAAATATATAAGTATGTTTATCAACAGTCTGGTTACCATGGTACAGGCTTGACTTAGTTTGCGTTCAAAGGGCCGTGTGTGAGTATATATTATTGTTGTTTTCTTTCCTATAAATAGAGAAAACAGCCATTATTACTGTATTTTATCTTTTATTATGTAAAATTTGACTCGATGCCTTAGTGGTAGCGAAAGCGACTACTGTGTTTGAGGTCTCGGGTTCGATTCCCGGATCGGACCAAATGTTTGTGTGATCTTCAAATATTTGTTTCGAAGCTTGGGTGTTTTCTATGTATAATATGTATGTATTTACAAAAAAAAGTATAGAAGTATTCTATTAGTCAGTCTAGTTATCTTAGCACAAGCTCTGCTTAGTTTGAAATTAGATGGCGTTGTGTGTTAAATGTTTGAAATATTTATTTATTATTTATTTGGTGCATTACTGCAATTTAATTTATCTTCAGCAATATGTAGCAGTTAAAGTAGTGTGAAATATAATTTTGGAAGTAATGGATAAAATTTGTTGCCTGACGATTAGGGTCTAAGGGTTCTACAGAGGGTTTTGGACGAGTTATTTCACAACGACGCTTTCTCGATAGCGAGTGCGTTGCGATTAGTGAAGATTTCAGTGCGGGCCACCGTGACAGCGAGTTAATATAAAATAAATCTACACTAGACGCTTAAATAGTTTACCATTAATGCTGCACTAGCTTTAAATATAAATTATTTAATTAATGCTATCAAAAAGTTGTACATTCTTGGATTAGCCGATGGGTGGTTCGCCTGTCACAAGAAGTGGTTTAATTTGGTCGAATATCAAGGCCTTTTGTGATACTCGGATATATTGTGACCGGCTAGGAGCTAAGTGGTAACTAAGTAGGTTAACAAATTGCAAAGTTAAGTAACCCTAGCCATATCAGATTATGGAAGAGGGATCTTTTTTAATACATTGAAACCCTTCCGTCTCTCGGAGAGTACGTTTAGCGTATACGTGCACGTGCGCATCGTGCAGTGTATACGATAAGTCACTGTTTAGTGGTACGCGTACTCCCAGGGGTACGTAAGATTGCATCAAGGGGTACGCGAGCAATCTCTTAATTAAAATATTAAATCCTTAAGATCAATACCTAATGATTATTTAATTCTTTTCTCCCGACTCCTTAAAGTTATTTGTGGTCGGGTCATTTTCTTAATGTCATATTAAATGTCACTTTTTACATAAGTGTTCTTAGAAACCTATGTTCAATAATCGCATTTTACTTTGACTTTGACTAAGGGGTACGCAAGTTCGAGGTCTTTCTTGAAGTGGTACGTAGAAAAAATTAATCGGGAGCCACTGCGATAAGTGTACTCCGTTTATGTACTGTATTCTAATTAAATATATTTATTGAAAGAGGAAATTCACCTTTCCTCTTAATGTGCTTTTGACGAATGGATATTTTAAAGAATACAAAGTATCACTAGCTTACCACACTACACTAGTCATCCCGTGGATATGGTAAGAGAGCAAACTCCACAGGACAACAGGATAGAGGAGAAAGTAATAAGTTCCCCCCCCCCCCAGCGCGGTGAAGCCCCTGACGCTGGGCGGCGCGGTGCGGCGCGCGCTGGGCGCGGGCGCGGTGCGGCGCGCGTCGTCGCTCACGTCGGCCGAGCTGTTCACGCGGCGCCAGGCCGGCTCCGTGGACGTGTGGTGGCTCTACGACGACGGAGGTACACGTACAGGCCGTTGCACGCGTCACGTGCTCCGACGCTATCTAACTGATTATTTATTTAGCTCGTTATAATTATCGACAAAAAATAACTAACTGCCTCTGCGATTACTGTGTTGAAGTTTCTGGTTTGATGCCCGGATCGGACCAAATATTTGTTTCGGAATTTGGATGTTTCCTATGTAAAATAGGTAAGTATATATTTACAAAAAAAAGTATATAAATATTCTATCGATCAATCTAGCCGTCGTAGCACAAACTTTGATTAATGTAAACCTTGAAGATGTTGTGTTGGATATACTAAATATAAAAAAAAGATACTTAACAATACATTTGAATATTAGAAACATACAATTTTAAATAAAACAAAGATTCTTGACATAATGAGCTCAGATCTCTATATTACGTATATTCTTCCAAAAATACCTTGCGTAAGTTGACTTTTGATTTCTAAAATCCTACTAATATTATAAATACAAACGTTCCTAAGAATATATGAATATTTGTTACTCTTTCACACATATACTACTGAACGAGTTTATATGAAACTTCACAGTAATATAGCTCGTACACAAGATTATCACATAGACTACTTTACCTATCCGACATAAACGTGGACGAAGCCACAAACTAAAGCTAGTACTTAATAATACATATTAAACTGAAAGTAATATTGCTCAAATAACTACTTTTGTACACCTTATATGACTTTTCCTCTTGGTTTCCTGAAATCTATAATTCCAATCCATCTATCACCGTCCACTGCTGAACGAAGGTCTCCCCCAAGGAACGCCAACCATCCCGGTTTTGGGCAATTCACATCCATCCACTGCCAGCCACCTTCTTCAAGTCGTCTGTCCATCGCGCCGCAGGGCGCCCTACACTACGTTTGGGCAATCGCGGTATCCACTCTAGTACACTTCGGCTCCAGCAACCATCGGTTCGTCTGGAGACATGGTCGGCCCGGCACGTAGGAGGAAGCCGTATAAACAAATATTGTTTAATTTAACCAAAAATAATTGATCGTAAAATGATACTCGAGTGACGGCAACGGAGTTTTTTATGTCACAATACTGAACCCACCTATTTTCCATGCAGGTTTAACCCTTCTACTGCCGTACATACTGTCTACACGCCGCGCGTGGTCATCATGTCCCTTACGTGTTTTCACACTGGCC
Organism: Hypercompe scribonia; assembly: GCA_949316085.1. Lineage (NCBI taxonomy): Eukaryota > Metazoa > Arthropoda > Insecta > Lepidoptera > Erebidae > Hypercompe > Hypercompe scribonia. The sequence goes on along the minus strand of OX438984.1, from coordinate 2,529,630 downwards.
AACAAGAACACAGAACTTGAAATAGAAGAAAGAAAGTGAGTATTCAATTATATCTGGAATTTTAAAATTAATTGTTTAACTGTGGTTAATTGGGTAGTCGACTGTATCGTAAATAAATACCAATGTCCACTTCATTAAAACTAATATCGCGAAACATCTTGGAAAATACAATTAACATAGCTTTTTGTTATTATTACGAATTTCAATCAAATATACAATGAAATATATTGTTCAATTGAGTAGTCTAAAACAGTGAAGTCACAATTTTGTGTTTGGTACATTTTTCATACAAAATTGTCGTTTTGACAGATGATAAAAAGTAACTAATTTGACTAAGGTGTCATCTAGCCTATTCACACTATTGCATAAAGCATTATGATTTTATATACATTTTTATCTATACATCGCGATGTATACGTATACGCAATTTATACATGTTACCTCAGCGATCAAATTTTTTCACATAAAATAAAATGTCACCCGGCTCGAAGGACCAAATGTTAAAACTTGTGTTATGTTACTTAAAAAACTTTGTTATTAATTGTTTAAGTTCTAAAAGTATGTAAAAATCGTATTTTTATATCTTTGATGTGGTTGACTTGGTTGGTTTAAGTACTACGTGACCAGCGTCTCATGCCGCCTTGAGTATGACCGCGGATGGACGGGACGAGTTTTCCCCTCCATCCGTTACAATGGCCAGCCGCGAGAAGGCGACGTCCGCGAGTGCCGTACGTCGCCTAAATAGAGAGTTTATCCGCAAATGGTGCCCGCTTTAGAGGGCAGGCGCTAGGAGGGATCTGGATGTCGTAATAACAGCTGTTCCCGGATCCCTCCTATCTCAGGCGCAGAGTGGCACACCGTGTGGTTTTAGTCGGTCCGATTCCGACACACCACCCCGCCGCAAATTCCGGTGGGGTGACGGCCCGAGGGGGTTTCGACACGTTAAAAAAGAAAAAAAAAGTACCGCGTGATTCTTTTGTAGTTATTATCGACAAGTATTATATTATTAATTTATTCAAACGCTCTCTTTTGTCAACAGCATGGCTTCACTACTATCTAAGTTCAGAATAGACTACTCCGCATTGAAGATGGTGCCCGACATCACGCGAAGACCGAAGGACTCCACGCTTGCATACTTTGACAAACTTATCCAACCATTCCGAAGCCCCGATGATAACGACTCAGGTTTGTTCTATGTTTGTGGTGACAGGTTTCAAGCACGGAGTATCAGTGTTCTTATTCACCTCCTAAGAGAACAAGGTTCGTACAGCAAAGAAGGACCACTTGGAAAACGCCAATCTGTGTGGCCAACGTGCTATAGTAAGACAAAATCTCCTTTCTGATGTCCAGCAGTGGACATGATCCATTGAAAATATTAAAAACTGTTACTATTCCTACAGGTTTATTCTAGGTGAATTTATTTTCATAGAAAAAACGACTTTAGATACTACGTAATTAAGTTCAAAATAACTTCTAATAGGTTTCGTATTCAGAAAATTGTTTGTAAACGGTCAACCTAGTTCCGAACTCAATCGACGTTGCGTAATTCCACTTGGCACATAAGTGAGCGTATTCTAGACAATGTCCGGTTTCCTAGACATGAAAACGAAAATATTAATTTTTGATTACTTAATTTTGTACCTTTTAAAAATGCACGGATGGCGTAGTGGTTTAAGCGGTCGCCACGTCACTCTCTATTACGCTAAGTGTTGTGGGTTTAAACCCCACACGGCACTTTGTGTGATCCACAAATTGTTGTTTTGAGTCTGAGTGTTCTTTGTGACCGTTTTTTGTATGTTTGCGAAGGTACCAGGATATATTCCTAATGTGGACGTTATCTTTTAAATAAAAGAAGAAAAAAGAAAGGATGGAATGTGTTCTTCAAATTTAAACATTGTCAATCTTGGGTATAAAAATTTAGAAGCAAAAATAGATAGAATTGAATCATGATCCAGTTATATATTGTTTAAATCGTGCTTATAGAATCAACTAAGAAACTGTACCTTGACCACTAAATTATAATCCTTTTGTATAAAACGAGCTTAGAGTGGACTATTGACCTGACTGCCAGTCTATAAGAATTGATTCCCACCGACGATATTGTATAATATGATAAAAACGATCATCTGTTCAGTCTGGGCACAATTTATGCATAGTATCTATATTTAGAAATATGTAAGTCTTCTGGCCCTGATTCCGTCTAATTTTTGCCTGCCAAAGTGATTCTACTCTGCCTGATTGAAAGCATGAATAGAATCCAAAGAGTTGTGGTCACCATACTCATTGCATATACAGACAATGCAGTATGGTGACCCACACTATGGCGGCCTTGTGAGATGCTCTTTCACACCCCGCTTGGGGACGTAAAAGGCATGACAGTCATCGTGACAGTGTAAGGCTTACACAGTTACTACTATAACTGTCACCCCTGCATCGATGGGCCTCCGGTCTCACACTCTCCAACGAAACACGACAACACGGATTCTGGTGCTTTAGGTTGGTCTTCTGTGGGAGGGTAGTACTGCCCCGGTCGAGCCGGCCCGCTCGTGTTGAAATCAGCGTGGCTCTACTACCTAGCAACTTAACTAATTTAGAGTAATTTGTGATTTATAGTATTATATGTACTTATATAATTTTCTTTTACAGAGGGCGGCATCACAGAAGCAGACCTGATAGCTGCTCAAGACCGCACGTACCGCCACCTACGCTTGAGGGAACTCATATCCGCACAATCTCGAGGGGCTAGACTTGTCTGTGTAACGTTACCGATGCCAAGACGAAGGGGGATCGTACCCCCTCCCTTGTACCAGGCCTGGTTGCATGCTATAGCAACGGCTGCTGACAGAACCCTCCTGGTTAGGGGTAACCACGCTGCTGTGCTTACCTTCTACTCTTAATGATTTTACAGAATAATATGACACATGTCAACCTTAAGATTCGAAATAGCAATGCGCTTGTGGCCTCTGAGTTGCAAGCGCTGATGGACGGTGGTCACTTTCCATCAGGCGACCCGTCTATTCCTTAGCCAAGTTCCGTAAAAAAAAACATTCAACTGCTTACTGAAAGTACCAGGCACCTAGAACTTACGAGGAGGTCATGTTAAGATGTATATACCAGTGATATAGTCAACGTTTGCCTGCGTTATAAGATTGGCGGTAAGCAGTCATTATTACGTTTGCGTGCAAATTTGCCTTTTTTTTAAACTATTTTTTTTTAATCATGTGGTAATGGCTGTTAGAAGCCATGCTCAGGCAAGTATAAATATCTGTCTGTACACAATAACAAATGTGACGTCAGCTCCGCTTCTAGAAGTATGGACCCTTTTTTTTTTTATCGTGTGGAAACCCCCTCGGGCCGTCATCCCACCGGGGTTTACGGCGGGGTGGTGTGTCGGAATCGGACCGACTAAAACCACACGGTGTGCCACTCTGCGCCTGACATAGGAGGGACCCGGAAACAGCTGCTATTACGACATCCAGATCCCTCCTAGCGCCTACCAGCTACCGCGGGCACTACCTGCGGGTATACTCTCTATTTAAGGCGACGTACGGCACACGCGGACGTCGCCTCCTCGCGGTTAGAAGTATGGACCCTACTATCCAGCGGGTCGAAGAGATTTTTTAACAGAGGAAAATCGTATCGAAGTTTTTAGTACACTATACGTAAAATTTTACTTGTTTTGTGGCTTTTGTATAATTCTTTATATAATTAATTATTAATGTGTGTGTTAGTGTTAAATGTTTTCTATGTTATCCTAAATCATTCCAATGTACAAATATTTCTAACGCCTTAAAAAAATACGTTAAAAATCCTTCTCGAAGGCAGTAACGATCTCGTGACTTTTGAGTTGCAAGGGCGGCGGTGGTCGCTTTCCATTGAGTTGCCCGTCTGCTCTCTATATCACAAATAACTACTAAACCATCACAAAAGAAAATAGTGTCTTTAATTTATTCACTTAGAATTAAGTTTACGTATAACGAAAAATACTAAGTATTTTTCACAAACAGAATTTAGATTTTACGATTTCTTATGTTTTTACTTCGTTTGATAAATATTTAGATTAGATTGGATTTGATAAACGATGCGAATCTTAATGACATTTTAATAAAATCTACACATAATTGTGATAAAAAGAAATAATGAATTATAAGAAAATTAATTAACTTTTTTTTTACATTTATAGACTCGCATAAATATAATTCCTATGTTGTGTCATCTGTTGAAATAAAAATTAGCTTTTGAACGTCTTTTAACTGTCATATAACTGCCTCGGTAACACAGCGATAGCGAGTGCGTCTGTTCTGCTTGAGGTCTCGGGTTCGATGCCCGGGTCGGACCAAATGTTTGTATGATCTGCAAATATTTGTTTTGGAGTTTGTGTTTCGGGATGTTGTATATTTCTATATATACTGTTAGTCGATTAATTTATTAGACGGTGTTACCACATAAAAAATACGACAAAAATGCTTAAAATGTTACACTTGACAAAATGTTTTTTTTTTTTACGGTAAAAATGATGATTTTATTCGTTTTTTTTTATAAAGGCAAATAATGGATGTCAATGAAGTACAAATTTACTTTTAAGTTTTTTATTTTATTTTGTATTTATTTACTAACATAGTGTTTTAAAACTGACTAATCTTTTTTAGAAAGCAGAATCGAGACGTTTTTAATCGAGTGATAAATTGTCATTTTTATTAACATATAAACATCATAAAGTTAAATGTGTATAATACTATATAAAAGCATAATAAAAACTATTACAAAGTTGTACAATTGTAAGCTACAACTGCAAATACATAAATAGATTAACTAAACTCATTTATATTAAACAAAAAAAATGTTAAAAATAATACTTTAATACCTATTAATGTATAATTATTTAGTTAATGCTATCATACGATATTTAATTCAAAAAAGTAATCGAAACATGTCAAAAGAGAGTCTGAAATTGATTTTTTTATATTATAATCTAAGCGTCGGAGGTCAAAAGTACATACAATATGTAGAGACAGTTCTGAGAGACAGGCTGTCGGAGGGCATGGGTTTGATTCCCAGCTAGGACAAATATTTGTATGGTGAACCGGATTATTTGTTGTGTCTGGGTGTAATTTATTTATAATATGTATGTATTTAGAAATATAAAGTATGTTTATTAGCAGTCTGGTTACCATAGCACAGGTTCTGCCTAATTTGGAATCAGACAGCCATGTGTGAGATGCGTGTAGTTATTTATTTATTTATGTATGTTTTTCTCTGTAGTAGCCAAAAAAATATCTTTTCATTAAGCACGCTTGAATCTTCGATATGTATACTAGCGCCAGTCTGTGCGTTTCAGGGACTATTTTTTTTGTTTTCAACCCCTCTTCAATTAATCGAAGTGTGGCAACATTGTCGTAACTGATGTCTATGCTTATTCCTCGTCATAGATTAAAATAACAATAAAAAGTAAGTTAATGTTGCCTTAGAAAAAAATATGACATGTATTTCTTAGGGCCTATATTTTTTGCTACTATTTTATATTCATAAATTAGTTTGTATTAAATAGTCGAATAAAGCTAATCTAACACTTACTATCAACTAATTGTTCGAAACCCTATGCGAATAAGGACTCACTCTTGATAAAAGCATTTGCTGGATGGGTTAGCGATAATACTATTAATGCTTAACTTAAGATTCCTTAAACAAATATCATTTTTTAATATTTTTGATAGATCTGAGAATATTGTGAATCTTAATATATCTCTACTATTTGTAAGTTATATTTTTTCTAAATCTATACAACTTGACAATTATCTTAATATATATATATATAAATTACGTGTCACGGTGTTTATCCGCGATGGACTTCTAAACTACTTAAACGATTTTAATCAAACTTAGCACACCGTGTGCGGTTTGATCCAACTTGAAAGATATGTAGGATAACTTATATATCTATTTATGACATCTATGTAAAAAAGCATGGTGGTGCCCATGACTGATGTTTTTCTAACTTCCTTCATTAATAGTTTACTACAATGTAAAAAAACAAAAAAATTTGGCTCAGCAACGCGTGGTCGCGTCTACTAGCGTTTTATAAAATGTTATATATCATAGCGATGTGGTCTCAGTCTATTGTTATTGTAAATTGCAACTACATTGCTACTTTTGTATGTGTCGTGTATACATCGTGTAATTTTTTAAGTCAATAATACAGTAATGTATTTAAACTTATCGTTCAGTGTGCAAATTGTCTTTTTAATAATTGATTTTAGATTTCAGACTTGCCCGATTTTTACAGCGGGACTTACTTGCGATAAAATTATTTGAACTAATGTATTTTTTTTATGTTTGTGAGAAACCTGACATACTACAAAAAAATTTGTAAGTGGTATCCATATTTATAAAGGACCATCTGAGTCTATAGGTGTTATCCAGGGTGGCCGTTAGCCTTTGTGCTTTTTCGCATTCTCCAGGTCCGTTCAGCCGTAGTGCGTGAAAGAGTAACAAATATAAATACAATTTTCGCATATCTATTATTAAAAGCGGCTACACACGACCCTTAAATCACTGGCGATATCGGGACAGCTGTAGTGGGGATGAAATCGGCTACTATTCTACACACGGAAATCGGGTAAGATTTGCCAACACACGAGGTGATTTATGATACGATCTAGGGTCCTACCCACCACTGTCCCGATATTGCCATTGATTTTAGGGTCTTGTGTACGGTGTAGAGTATAGCGCCAGGTCCGTAGTGGGGTCCCGTTGAGTCCGAAACAAGTCGCGTATTCTTGAAATGCACTTTTGACTGAAAACTAACTACAGCGGTACTTTTTCGCGACAAAATTTCAAAAGGTCTCTACCTTCTGTTTCCCGATGTTTCGAACCAATGCAACAAAATTATTTGTAAAATCGTGAAAATCTAAAAACAGTTATTTTATATATCTATTTTTATCTACAGTATTTCCATGAATCGACTGATCTCTAAGCCAGAATACACTTGTCGTAATACATAATACATAATTATATATTGTAAGATGCTTCTCCGTGACAGTTCTAAACTTGATATACGTGTTATTTCAAACATTGTTTGATCGTTATTCAGGGTAAACAAAATATATTTGTAAAACTTACAAGGTTTTTGACCCATCACAATACTGTATTCGAATTGAACTAGGGTATTTAGCCCAGTTTCAGTAAAGCATCACTAGAGCGCCTGTAACTTATCTACCTCTTTGTGTATTATATCTAATTGACAACAAATAGCTACTTAACTATTAGGCTAGATGACACCTTAGTCAAATTAGTTACTTTTTATCATCTGTCAAAACGTCAATTTTGTATGAAAAATGTACCAAACACAAAATTGTGACGTCACTGTTTTAGACCACTCCATTGAACAATATATTTCATTGTATATTTGATTGAAATTCGTAATAATCATAAAACACTATTTTAATTGTATTTTCCGAGATGTTTCGCGATATTAGTTTTAATGAAGTGGACATTGGTATTTATTTACGATACAATCATCTACCTAATTACCTTAGCCGGTTTGATAATATGGTCAAAAAAAAAGTAAGGATCCATTTTTATCTATAAAAAAACATCACAAAACAGGTTTTAATATTATTGGTTTGTTTTATAGCGCTTTGGTTTCTTAATATTTTCTCAGCGTTGACTTATGACAGTTCGTCAAAAACCATTAAATAATAGTCATTAATCTTGACCTATTTGACAAAGAACAATTTTTATTGTTTTCTTGCTCTCGCGTACTTTGAGATCGGACACACGTGAGATGTGATAAGTTATTGTCATTTAAAAAGTGGACAACTTTGCCCACAGCTTATACATAAGCTTGTACGGGTTTATTTATGCCTGGAATATTATTTTATGACTTTCGAATGTTTTATCAGTTTGACATGAATTTTTAACATCGCCAATTTTATTAATATTAAATTATTTTTATTATATTTATTTTTATTAATTTTCTTTTAATATGTTACTTTTATGTGCTAGATTTGATCCAAAGCTTATTTATTGTAATTTTACAACTGGTGTACAAATTCTAAATGGATTGTGAAAAAACTAAATCTTAAGAAATAGTTGTTTTATTTTTAATGAACCCTTTAACACATGACAGAACTAATGTAAGAAGAACTGGGGAAGAAAGAATTTGGAAGAAAATACTCATTTCTCTTAGTTCATAGAAGAAAGCTTATATTGATTGTCTCGGTGCCGCAGTGGTACCGTATGCGACTGCTGTGCTTGAAGTCTCGGGTTCGATGCACGGTTCGCACCAAATGTTTGTATGATCTGTAAATATTTGTTTCGGAGTTTGGGTATTTTCTATGCATAATATGTATGTATTTATACAAAAGTACATCCGTATTTATATCAATTCTTTAGTGCCCATAGTATTAGTTTGAGACTAGATGGCGTTGTGTGTCAAAGGACCGAAATAAGATGTATGGATATAGTTGACTTTTTTTTCCACAGCAGATTTGGCCCCAAATTTTACACCTCCCAAATTGAAGATACTGTCGACATACGAGTATATCTAGGAAATCGATCATTGGAGAAGGAGTGAGAAGTTAATTGGGGTTGCATCTGGAACGGATCTTTCCATTAGTTCCTATCCTGAGCATCTCTCAGAGACAGCTCCAAGACATGCTCATGCTCCTATTTAATAGTTACAATAGAGTAGATGAATCTTAGACTTTCTTTCAATCCGTCTTATTGTTGTACGACTGCACAATGTCTTTGCCTCAGATGTTCACAGTTGCAGTGTATTTTTTATGTAATAAGACTGAACTATTTACAATCAAACAACCACTATCTATCTATTATTTGAGGTCTTACCACTCATTTAAAAATGACGCGTTAAACTGTTTCTAAAATGCGTGCGTCTCACTCAGACATTTACAGGCTGAATGTCTAACAGTTTCAATATGGTTTAAACGATTTTTTTGCGAGTCACACACTCATGGAAGCAGATAGTAGACTGCCTTGTCACAAGCGTATATCATTACGATCTCTGTATATACATTTCCTGTTTTAGATGTCCGGTTTTGAAATCAAATTAGTTCTTGACCTTTCGTAGATGAAGTAAGTGGAATAGGTCGATGCCTCCCGTTTAATTAAGATAAGAATACAAACGAACTAGCCTTTTAAACGAGCTTCAAGAGTTTTCTACAAGACCAATCAAAATATTATTTCTCACGATTCAAGTTTATTTATTCAGACATAATTGACAACTTAGTGGTCAATGTTCAGAAAAGTGTTAAGCGAAGTGCGGTGAATCGTAGCTGATGTTGCAAATTTAAACGATTTGGACGAACAACAGCATTAGCAAATACACCGTATCTATGCGATTTATTCGTTTTCTAATACCGATGGCAGAATGCAACAATTATCTCGGACTCTCGATGCGTCTTGTTCGTTGGCGGCAAGCGCGCAAGTCAGTCGGTCTGCGAGCGCGCCATTCGACGTACGCGTCTGTCAACTGATTACCGAACTAAACACGTTCCACGCCCTGTTTTCGAAAAAGTGTGATAAACAAAACTTTTTAGTGTTAGTAAACTGTGTTGTGTGTTCGTGCGAGTTATTTTTTTTTCTTTTATAGTGCTGACATACCCGGATCTGAGGGACAGTGCTGAGGTAAACATGTGTTTTAATTTACTTTTTAAGCACGTACGACGCTGATAGTTTTTTAATATTTTGAATTGATTCAATGGAATTAATATTCTTTGATAATACGGAGAGAATGTTTTTTTGCTCGTTAATATACTACAACAGGTTGGACAATTTTGAATATTTAGATTTTAGAACTAGAACACATAGTTCCTTACCTTGAAAGTTAAAAGTTGTGAATGGTATTTATAGTTGTATGCAGTTATGTTTATTTTTTATTTGGAGATCACCAACCACGAACAATTTTATTTCTTTTGCTTTTATTTCCTGTGTTGTTTACTTTAATTGTTGCTGTTCATAATTGTTGTAATTACGTCTGAACTACAAGCGGTCTTTTAATTACAGTCCTAAAATATATCTTGATATTTGTGACAGATGGTTACGAAACTGACGAAGTAAGTTTGGACTATATTTTCATTCTTTACGTGCTAATTTTATTACAAACAATACATTGTAATTACAAAAAATCACACTTAAAATGTGCCTCGTAATTTCTAAATTGACACTAGTGACAAATGTCATAGACATCAAGTTATATTTTAAGGACTACAGTGTCCTCATTTAATAGTTACACATAATTCTAGTTTAAAATGACAATTAACATTATTAACCCTCCTGAATGGAATTCACTGTCAAATATTTTATTAAATTAAAACTTGTTAAAGAATTGACCGAATATATCCAAGCCAGAGTTATCTAAGTATATTGTCCAAATTCCTGGAGAGACCTTATCAGGGATATGTATAAACGTTCGATAAACAGATCGTCTTAATGCACAATATTATCAATGGGTCGACTTATCGGGATCAAGAGATAACTGTGGGAGCGCGTATTAAATTCCAATATAATTTATACACCGAGTAAGTTATTAGTTTACTTATAACACGTGATTTTACCTACAATTACAGTGTTTGTACTTATCTATGAATTTTATACAGCCAATTACCTAAATAAGAGTTATCGTACCTTTATTGTTTTTATATTACTATTAAAGTTCAATGAACCTATTATTATTTACATTTTTACGTATTAAAATCTACTCAGCTCGATTGAGTATAATTATATTACTTTAAAGTGGCTAAGATTTAGGCTCTTGTTTAGATATTTACATACTTTAGGCATTTTATATTAGATATTTAGTGACTTGCCCGTGTCGTGACGGATTCAAAATACATAGTGTTACCACACCTATTCATCCCGTGGGTGTCGTAAAAGGCGACTAAGGGAATAAAGTATGCAAGACAATATCTTTACAAAGAGAAGGAAAACTTGAAACAAACACTATTCCAACCAGTCTGGCTAGCGTGGTATAGTAGGCCAAAACCTCCTTGCTAAGGAGAGGCCTATGTCCAGCAGTGGATTGTAAAAGGCTGTTGATGATTTGGTGACTATTATAGTCTTAATATGTTCTTCCCCTTTTTTTTTTAAATTTGGAATTAGGTCACACTTCGAGTATAAATAAGGAGGTTCCCAATTCGGAGGTTTTTTGTTTCTTACGTTGGTTAGCCTTAAAGTTCATTATTTAAGACACGATTTGGAAACTTCCTTTTTTTTGAAAAAAAAAAAAATATGGAATGTAGAAAAGAATTTATTACGATTCATCATTACTTATCTATGTGCGCGTATTGGAATCAGTTACACTTTAAAAAAAAAATAGCAGTATGTACTGATTGCATAGTAAATCACAAGTCTTACTAATACCGTCCGTACCGTCATACTAATAATCTGTAGTATCATGTACCTACCCACCTTCCTTACGATACAAGGGTTTCTTTTTGGTAATCCCTTAAAGATAATAAAACAAAGAACGTTTAAAAAAATTAGTTTTCATTTAAGTGTGTATTATCGTTACCTCTTTCATTTCACAATGCCAAGAATATTTAAAAAAAAACATTTCATTTTATATCCTCGTTGACATTAAATAGTTTTTATAGCATTCTTTGTCTTACATTATAACTTCTGTTTAAGATATACTCGTTTAATTTACATAAGAATGTTTAATGTGTCTATGAGATTTTTGGGCCTTTAGAACTCGGCAATGGGTCGCAAATTACGAAGAAAGTGTTAACTTTAAAATGGTTACGTCCTTGAAATATCATACGAGAAACTTCATCTAATTTCTTTCTTTGAAAGACTATCTGTACTAATATTATAAAGCTTAAGAGCTTGTTAGTTGAACGCGCTAATAGTTCAAATTGCAAATCTTTTCGTGTAGGAAAACTCCCTTTTCAAAGAAACCCTTGGGCTTTATAACATAACGATACGACCAATAGGAGTGGCGTTTCAATTAAAAAATGTAATTGCAGAAACTGATAAAACTTATTCATTTTGAGAGACGCTAACAATGTTGTCTTTAAGCTAGTTTACTAACATCAATGCAGCTTCATCATGGCGAATTGTAATAATCTACGCTTCATCTTGGGTATAGGCCTCTAAGCTCCACAACAGGTCGTCGCATGCAACCCGCATCCAACGACTTTCCGCGACCCTTATCAGGTCGTCGGACCTCTTTGACGTAATTCCTACATGTATCTGTAATTTACATTATCAAATTGAGAGAACATACGCCCGTTAGACGCTTCAAAGACATGAATTGAACAAACGATAACGCATGTAAAATTTTAAGAGTTTTCATTTGTAGGTCAGTACATTGAAACATGCCTAGGCGCAGATCTGTGTGATTCATATAAAAGTGTATCACGACCATTTTGTACCGGACCGGCATCCGATAATGTCATGCTCAATGCACACTGTTCCGGACATCGGAGCCGTTATGTTCAATTAAGTGCACGCGTCTATACTGAATTTATTTTGTTTCTATATATATTTAATATATTAAAACCTACTAACACAATTTATTATAAAAATGAATTCGTTTTCTCGCCGCGTTTTAGTGTGCGATTTCTTTTTTTTTTGGATCAATGTTAAAAAAATTGTTATAATATAGATTATGTGATCTGATACAGTTTTCTATAACTGAGGTATAGTTTGTGGACAATAAAATACCTTATTGAAGTTTTAGCGCTTGAAATTAACGAGTTAGCTGAACGTTTTATTTGATTGAACGCGTTAAACTTAGAAACTAGTGGTTTGAATCGAAAAATTAATGTTGTATACTCTATTAATTGAGGAAGGCTTAAAGGTTATATAACATCACGCTACGACCAATAAGACCCGAGTAGCAATTAAAAATGTTGTCAGCATGGACAATATGTTTTCTTTTGAGAAACGCAGACATGGACGCGTCCATTTATATTTGTCTCTTCCAGCACTTTCTTGATTTAGTTTGAAATAATCTGTTTTATCGTAAGCCGATTAACTGCTGATAATACGAGTATACCTAGTTTAGCGATTTCTCTATTACGGTTCTATAGAGTATTTTTAAATAAATAACTTCATACACCTTGCACGGCTGTCTGATTGCTAATTAAGAAGAGCCTGTGCTATGGTAACCACACTGATAAACATTCTTAAAAGAATTTAAATACACACATGTTATAGATCAAATAATCGTGCTCACCACAAGAATACTTGTCCTGGTTGGGAATCGAACTCACGGCCGGCTCGTTTAGGTCACTAATCACTAAACCAACAGGGTAGTCCTTAAATAGTTACTTGCGTCAAGTTTTTGTGATGTGATAGCTTCAATCAATCAACCTATCGCCGTCCACTGCTGAACGAAGGTCTCCCCAAGGAACGCCAACCATCCCGGTCTTGAGCAATTCGCACCTTCTTCAGGTAGTTGGTCCATCGCGCCTGTGGAAGTGGCCCGCCATGTCTCCAGACGAACCGATAGTCGCTGGAGCTAGTGTGCTAGAGTGGATACCACGATTAGGTAAACGTAGTATGTGATAGCTTATTTTCTTTTAAATTTGTTGGGCCATTAAGATTATAATATATTTCTATGTATAATACAAGTTATATTTATAAGGCGAAAGGCTATTAGAACGACTATCCTATTCGACACGGATACTGGTTTGACCTTTACCTTTATATTTGCGAAATAAATAGAGACTGTGCAGCAATGATATTTGATAAGCAATGTTATTCGTTTAAATTAAAATGCAAGGAGAAAAAAAGTTGATTCAAATCACAATCAATAAGAAAAGTAGTCAAAAAAGAAAAATAGTAACTACAGTTCCTGTGGTGACGGATTGGAATACAGAGTTGCCCTGTTCATCTCGTGGGTGTTGTAAGAAAAAGAGAAGAAAAACTTAACCGAAACCCTATATTAATCCGTTTGGCCAGCGTGATTAGTGAACCAAAATCTCCTTTCTAAGGAGAGACCTCCTGCAGAGTGAGAGAGATATATCCTGCAGTGGATAGAGTTGTTGTTCACGATTGATGAATGACCTACAAACACGATTTCGACCACCGTCACGGTCACGCTCCAGAAGTTTTTTGAATACTATTTTTCAAAATACAACGTGTGTACCTAACATGTTCAAGTCTGTAGTATAGGCACTCTTATGTATGTATAGGTAATTCTATTTGTTTTATATTACAAATTGTCGTATTTTTTTTTCTATATTAACAGCCTGCCCAAGTGACTTTACTCTACCTGATGGAAAGCATAAATAGAATCCAGGAGTTGTGGTCACCATACTCATTGCAAATGCAGACAATGCAGTATGGTGACCCACACTATGGCGGCCTTGTGAGATGCGTTTTCACACCCCGCTTGGGGACGTAAAAGGCATGGCAGTCATCGTGACAGTGTAAGGCTTACACAGTTACCACGATAACTATCATCCCTGCATCAATGGGCCTCCGGTCTCACACTCACCAACGAAACACGACAACACGGATGCTGGCGCTTTAGGTTGGTCTTCTGTGGAAGGTAGGGTAGTACCGCCCCGGTCGAGCCGGCCCGCTCGTGCTGAAATCAGTGTATAAAAGCAAAGAAAATTTTTTGTTTTTCTCATTTCTCTTTGGACAATAATCGTTTATCAAAAATATCTACATATGACTTTCACACACGCACGTAGGGTATTGCGTCTCACTTATCGACAGATATTTAACACCACGTAAATATTTTAAAGCTCCATAAGTTAAAAGTAGGTTAATTAGTTTTCAAACCGTAATTTTATAGTGTTGGCCCAATATTGTCCCTATAATTGTTGAGTGGGTGTTGTGTAGGTACAATTAGAAACAGCTAGTTCGTCACACACGGTAATAAACTTGTCTTTATCATGCATTCTTACAGCTTTCTAAGTACTTATAAAATTAAAAAAAAAGCTTTTAAGCATATATTATATACATACTCTTTGATCTTTTCCAACTTTTGACTCCTTTTAGTAAATTCGGTAGATGACTGTATCGTAAATAAATGCCAATGTTATTAAAACTAATATCGTGAAACATCTTGGAAAATACAATTAACATAGCTTTTCATTATTATTACGAATTTCAATCAAATATACAGTGAAATATATTGTTCAATTGAGTAGTCTAAAACAGTGACGTTACAATTTTGTATTTAGTACATTTTTCATTCAAAATTGTCGTTTTGACAGATGGTAAAAAGTAACCAATTTGACTAAGGTGTCATCTAGCCTATTGTACTTGTGTTAATCGTATGCTTGTGTGTCGAATAACGAGAGACACTAACCAGCAAACGAAGTGACTGCCGTCGCTAAGGAACACATGCAGTCGAAGAGACTAGTCTAAAATAATATTATTTAGGACATCTGACACATAACGTCATCTAGCTCCAAGCTAAGTAGAGCAACTGATACAATACATGTACATTTTTTTTGGAAATATATACGTATTATACGTAGAAAACACTCAAACTCCGAAACAAATATTTGCAGATCACACAAACGTTTGGTTAAATCGAAATCGAACCCGAGATCTCAAGCACAGCAGTCACATACGCTATCGTTGCACTACCGAGGCAGTCATGATTTACACCTTCCCCTTAGAGTTAGGAGGGGGGAAGAGGCTGAAAATTATATCTGTATTAACATCACTAACTCCGTGAAAAACTAACGACAGTTGCAGAAAATAGCGATTTTTCTCTTAGATCGTGGTATTATTACGGTCGAGCGACCCACACGTGGAGAAGCGTACCTCACCCAAGAAATCTACAGAAAGAT
The DNA here is from genome assembly GCA_949316085.1 of Hypercompe scribonia. Classification (NCBI taxonomy): domain Eukaryota; kingdom Metazoa; phylum Arthropoda; class Insecta; order Lepidoptera; family Erebidae; genus Hypercompe; species Hypercompe scribonia. Next base: position 2,513,851 of record OX438984.1, on the reverse strand, counting down.
TCAAGATATTACTACGTATAAACACAATTGGTTATCTATTACATTGTGAAATCCTATTGTAAACGATTGCATTACAATACATAATGTTTATAATATTGCACAACTTTACTGTCGGTGTTCAATGTACGAATTCCCATGCGTGCCTATTGTTACTTGTAGCGAGTAACTATGCTAAAACGGACAGTAAGTATTACGCTTACCTTTTTCTACTACAAAAACTTTTAATTGTATAACTGAAATGTTTATATTTAAACAGGCAATTCTGATCCGTGTGGTGATAGATTAAAAATACAGCGCGTGATGACCTCTATTCTGCCCATGAGAATTGTAAAAAGTGACTAAGAATGCAAAAAACACAGTACGCAGAACATTAGTGCAAAAAGAAGGAAACCTGGACACAAACCCTTTTTTTTTTCAACGTGTGGAAACCCCCTCGGGCCGTCACCCCAGCCGGGTTTACGGCGGGGTGGTGTGTCGGAATCGGACCGACTAAAACCATACGGTGTGCCACTCTGCGCCTGAGATAGGAGGGATCCGGGAACCGCTGCTATTACGACATCCAGCTGGACACAAACCCCATATTGACCCATCTTGATTCTTGATTTTAGAGACCGGAGACGCATTGATGCAGGGGTGACAGTTACGAGTATGGTGGTAACTGCGTGAGCTTTACTCTGCCACAATGACTGTCATGCCTTTTACGTCCTCAAGCGGGGCGTGAAAAAACATCTCACTAGGCCGCCATAGTCTGAGTCACTATTACTACTGGTCATACTATATTGCTTGCATTTGCAATAAGTATGATGACCACAACTCTGGCATTGTATTCATGCTTTCCATCAGGCAGAGTAGAGTAACTTTGGCATGTTATTATTGTAGAAAAAAAAATCTGGCCAGAGTATTATAGTAGTCCAAAACCTCCTTTCTATGAGAGACCACATTCAATGATGGCTTGGTAAAACAAGAAGTTGAAAATATTTCATTTGATTCATTTGAGACAGACGTTTTTGTGTTCGTAAATTTGTAAGTAAAAGTGTAAATACGTAAGGAAACTAACTGATATTCCTTGAAATTAAAAAGTATATTTTAAATCAGTTTTTATTAAAAGTAACTAAAATACATATATTTATAAGAAAGTGCATTTACACGTGGCTCCATCTACCTTAAAATTTCAAGCGTGGGTATGCAAAGCTTGTACTCCACTTGTGACTATTGAGTTGGATAGCCATCAATAGTCACGTTCTGACCACAACACCTGTCGCCCCCTTCACCCCCTATAATAGAAAAAAAAATTGATTTATAACCGTGTCATACTACCATAATGCATAACCATAGAGTTATTACAACAGCCACTAGAAATCTGCTTTAAAAGCGATTTCGAAAAGGTCATTGTTAGTTATAGACACGCAGTTTCAATATCGTGAAGAAAACAATTGAGTATTTAAAAACTGTTTGTTTCAAGTCGTTATTTTTACCTTTCTTTCTATTTTGTTTATTTTTTGAGCAGAAATGACATTTTGTACCATGATGGTATTAAACCACAGGCATTTTGACAACCTCGGTGGCGTAGTGGAAGCGTATGCCTCTGCTGTGCTTGAGGTCTGCGGTGTTTTCTATATATAATGTGTATATATTTACAAAAAAAGAATATATGTAGTATATCAGTTGTCTAGTACTCCTAGTAGAAGCTCTGCTTAGTTTGGGACTAGATGGCGTGGTACGTCAGATGACCGAAAAAATACATATATCCGAAATATATATTTTCTCTCAGTATACCTTAAGGTGCTGTACAAGTTTGGAACTACGTGAGCCTGCCCTTTGTGCCGAAGTGTGGCTCCTTCGTTACAAAATTTGGCATTATTGTCTGTCTTAAACATTGTTCAGCATTATTGATTTATACATGAAACTTAATGCACATGTTGTACAAAGATGAACATCATGCCATGAGGCATTCTCTCCTAGTCGACGTAGATGTAGAAATTGGACGGTAAATGCTAAGATACAAATCGAATTTACATAGTTCATGATAGTTTATTAGTGAAGAGATAAGCCTACGTTAGATATAAATAACTAATATACGTAAATTTATTATTACAAAGGTATGTTGATCATGATGGTGTACTACTCCTAACCGAATTCGGCCACGGCGACTCAACACCGGGGTGCTTATCGCTCCTTTTTTTTTTTAACGTGTGGGAACCCCCTCGGGCCGGTGCTTATCGCTCCTTGGGGTGACCCTCGTTCAGCAGTGGACGGCGATAGGTTGATTTGATGGACCAGTCTTAACAAAGACCAGTTAACTACGTAGGAGATGTATTAGAGTGCACAAGTGCTTGCGCAAACACAGTTGTACTGTTTGTACCCCACTCTCACACAGAATGGCTATCTGGCATGAGCGGCGTGAGATCTGGCATACGACCAACGGTTTTTTACGCTCTCTCTTTGTCAGGCTTTTTTTAAAAAAAAGGTACTTTGAGTTCCAATCAATATTTGACAATATACAATTTTTATTTTACATATGAGCACTAAGAAGCAATATCCGAATCCATATTGCGGAATAAGACTAAATAAGTGCCAGAGGAAAAGGAAGCATAGTTTCCGCAATTTTGTTCTCACAAGTTGTGGTAACTCAGGTTTATGGCTATTTCAGACGATCGAGCGTGAGAACAATTCAAGCTAATTATTATTTTGCAATGTTTTAAGATCATTTACATTGTGAAACATATTATATTTGAAGTCTACTTTATTTTGGGGAAATAGGTTTTACGGTTTATATGTACGGACTTTATTTTTTTTCGTTTGTGTGTCGCCAAAAAGACTGTTACCCAGTTTATACAAGATAAAGTGTACGTAATAGTAATAATGATGATATCTACACTCATCTTAAATACGGCTATCTGATCCCAAAATTTCAGTCGTCTGATCTCAAACTCAGTCGCCATTTTGTGCTGAACCATGCTTGTGCACAAAATGGCGGCTCAACTGGAGTATTACCTATACAAAAAGGTGTAGCAGTTCTTTTATTGTTTTTACCGAGGTAGTGAAGTTACCGAAGCTCAAAACCTTCCTCTAATTCTAGGGGGAGGGACTGAAAGGGTATTGCACTTGTGGCCCTTGTCTTGGAGGTGTGCGGAGGAGGAAGCTACTTACCATCATATCACTCGTCAACTCGTTACCTTGTACATTAAAAAAACCTGTACTATGGTAACCATACTGCTGATAAACTTTGCTGTAACAGTGGATCACTAGCCAATAAACCAAAGGGCTTGTAACACAAAATCTACATTAATACAAGCGAATCTTTTTATTTATTAGCTTGCGTTTTGAGAGTACCCACACACTAAATGTTAGTTATATTCTCAAACCTTCATACATTTTAAGTAACAATATAAAAAAAACGAGAAGGGCAAATTGTAACTGATTTTACGTATCTCGCGTCTATTGTATCTAAATCGTTACCATTATAAAGTTGTGCAGTAACGCCGGTAACGCAGTTACGCAACAAGCTTGCTATTAATAATAATTCGATGAAAATAGTAATGTAGAGTTCTCAATAAACAAAATTATGAAGGGTTTTATGTAATTCGGCATTGTACACTATTAGTTTGGTGTTCAGTTGCGCGTGCGGTGCTAGGCTATCAGAGGTGTTAAACATTTTTGGTAAATAAAGCGGTTTAAATTATGAGAATAATTGAAAAATGTGTGTATCTATGTGTGAGTGCACATGAAGGATATATGCATTCAATGATGCACACATTACATCTTTTGCATGTTCAGTTTCGAAACAACTTTTTTAAATTTTGCCCTTTATTATTTCTAAATGTTTTAAATCCCTTTAATAAAAATACATAGTGATAATCTTTTCTGCCTAATTTCCTTATAAATACGAAAAAATATTGTAGGTGTTATAATATTATAATGTAAATGGTACATATCTAATATTAAATCTTCACGGGCAAAATGTTTAGAAAATGGTCTAGACAACATTTTAATGATTAAAATCAAATTTGTTCATATCTTATGCCTTGTTATATCTTTCGTTCGATTATCATAAAAACTTGCGAGTAAAATAGTTGCAAGGGACACTACAAAGAAAATAGGTGAACTAAATTCAGAACACTGGTTCATCACAGACTTTTGAAGGAAAACCATACGTTAGAAAAGCTTCGTCTAGCGTATGTACTTAGTTCATTAGTACCTTCGAAGATTTATTCTCGGTTATCACGCTGCGAAATCGAAGGACGTCATGAAACAGGTTTAAAACTTGTTGCCGAATATTTCTACTTAGTGAGTAGTTAATCTTTGTATACTAATAGATGTTTTTACTCACTACTTAAAATGCTTTTTTTAGACATAGACCTATTTTTTTACTGCCTGGTTCGATTAAAAATAAAAAAAAAAATTAAAGAGTCGTATTAAATCGCCCTTTATTGCCCAAGCTGTAAAACTCTGGCACGCCCTCCCCCTAGAAATAAGAAGGTGTGTTAACCCATTATCCTTTAAGGTTAGAGTACGCAAGCTTTACGGACGACAGCTTTCTCCAAAGCTGGTCGGCGCTGCTTCTGCCCTTGGGCGACTTTTGCCCAATCTGGGTGGAGCTAGCGTGGCGACGAGACGGCTATACACGGGGGTTGTCCGGTCAATGGCGCTGTATGGTGCACCGGTGTGGGCGGCGGCTCTGACCGCCCAGAATAGGGCTCGCCTCTGGCGCCCTCAGAGGATATTGGCGGTTAGAGCCATACGCGGTTACCGCACCGTATCGACGGAGGCGGCGTGCGCCTTGGCAGGAACACCCCCGTGGGATTTGGAGGCGGAAGTGCTCGCCGAAGTTTATCGGCGAACGGCTGACTTCCGGGCGGGTACCGGCATACGGCCCCCGCCCGAAGAGATACGCGAGTGGCGAGAGGCCGCTCGTCTAGCCACGATGGCTCGTTGGTCGTCCCGGCTGGAGACTCCACGTGCTGGCTTTGCCGCCGTGGAGGCTCTCCAGCCGGTCATCGCCGAGTGGGCAGGGCGACAGCACGGGACCCTTTCCTTCCGACTGACGCAGGTCCTTTCCGGGCACGGTTGCTTCGGGAAGTATCTGCACTCCGTCGCCAGGAGGGAATTGAGTCCCGCCTGTCACCACTGCGACTGCAGTGAGGACTCGGCTCAGCACACGCTGGCGGTTTGTTCCGCTTGGGCGGCGCAGCGTGGGGTCCTTACTGCAGTTATTGGAGGAGATCTCTCGCTACCGGCCGTCATACGCTCCATGGCCGGTAGCGACAGTTGTTTTACCGCGGTTGCAACCTTCTGCGAAGACGTAATTTCGCGGAAGGAGGCGGCGGAGAAGGCCCGGGAGGACGACCTCCACTCGGACCCAATTCGCCGCCGGCGTACCGGGCGGCGGAGACGCGCGTACCAGCGTCTCATGCCGCCTTGAGTGTGGCCGCGGATGGACGGGACGGGTTTTCCCCTCCATCCGCTATAGTGGCCAGCCGCGAGGAGGTGACGTCCGCGGAGGGATTTGGATGTCGTAATAACAGCTGTTCCCGGTCCCTCCTATGTCAGGCGCAGAGTGGCACACCGTGTGGTTTTAGTCGGTCCGATTCCGACACACCACCCCGCCGTAAACCCCGGTGGGGTGACGGCCCGAGGGGGTTTCCACACGTTATAAAAAAAAAAAAAAAAAAAAAAAAAAAAAAAAAAAAAAAAACGCAAGCTTTACGGAGACTTGTTGACGGAGTCATCAGAATAATTGCTGGCCTATTCATCATTGTACGAATATTTATGTATCTGTGTGTATGTATATATGTATGAAGATATGTGTTTACTTTTATATATATATATGTATATCATTATGTATTAAAATATACAATATTTATTCGCAAATTAAAAAATCAACACCACTAGCTCCAATGTTACACCTGCTACACACATCTCTGCGTCACCCAAAGGTCAACTGGAAGATAATGCCTACGGCATTAAGTCCGCCTTATGCATTGTAACTTATTTGCAGAAAGTATAAATAAATAAATAAATAAATAAATAAATAAATAAATTAAAGAAAACAGCGATGAAATAATTTGTTTTGCAATATAGTGATTTGCGTAGCGCCTTGACATGAACAGCTTGTTAGAAAAGAGCGCTATGTTCTCTGTAGCATTGAACAGCTCATCGTATTATAGAGATGCCAGTTTTATAGCCAACTATCTTTAAGACGCTGCTTTTTAAGACCAACCGGAAATGTGCCAGTTAAACCAGTGATGTAAAAAGTGCTTCAAACAGGACTTGAAACCACATAGAGACTTATTCGTACATTCTCTAAGTTGGTCAATACTAAGTTATATTTGCAAACAAGCAATACATAATATTCAGACCGTTTTGAACCAAAACAGCCATTGCCAATGTTTCATGGTCCATAGAGGGTTCTTAGACAGGATGAATTGCTTAGATACTTTTGTTTAGTAAATTTTTATCCAATTGACACAATGATTTTAATCATAAATGTATTTCGACTCAGTGTGGTACTTGTCGTAAATGTGTGAGGTCGCTGTATCTCTTGACAATGAGCGCCGAGGGAGTTCGAGTTCTGTAATGTCTAATTATTAATAAATACTTATTGTCTTCATAAAACAAAAATACATGTTAAAACATAGATTGGAGATAACTTGTGCTAGAATAATTATTATGAGAAAAATAGTAGCGTTAGGTAACATTATTCACCAGAACAAAGTATAAGCTTTGACTGATATAAATTGTTACGTAGCAGAAAATAAAACATAACGTCTCAGAATTTTTTTTTTTTTTAAAGACAACGCCCGCATTAGGAATAAATCCTGTGTCGCGGGGGACTTTACAAACATACAAGAAACGGACACAAAGAACACCCAGACTCAGAATAACAATTTGTGGATCACACAAAGTGTTGTTCCATGTAGGATTTTAACCCACAACACAGCGGAGCGGAGAGCGGCGTGGCGACCGCTTAAACCACTAGGCTAATCGTGCAGTCAAATTTTTGCTTTAATAATACACGTGGTCCTTCTACACTATAATGCGTTATACCAATACGTATAATAACCAAGAAGATAGTACCATAAACTATTTTAGATATTTTTATACGTAGTGCTGAATGGCCTTAGGTTTGTGACTTTGGGTTTTATTTTTAAATTTCACTTCTTATGTATTATATACTTATTGTTTGACAGCAAATATGTCTATTAATGTTACAGTCTTAGACGCATGTTTAATAACAGAACAGTCTTCGAATACATAGTTCGGGGGTTTTTCTTAAGAATTACTTTTTTCTGATCGTAAAAGCGTTACATTTTTAAGATAAGATTGGCGACGAGTAGGGAGCCGGCCATAAGAGACTATACGTTACAACATTATCACACATTGCACAGACTCCAAAGAAAATACGAAAAGGGACGAGAAAAAAATGATAATATTATAATATCTACTTATTTCAATTGCGTCAAAGTTCCAATATCTCAGAAAAACAAACGGATCTATTCTAAAATAAGTTTACGTAACCTGTTTTCGATTCTATGAAAGTAATAAGGTAAAATATTTATCTTATTTATGTTTAAAGTAATTAAATGATGCAGAATCCGTTATCCAAACATGTTTAGTCAGATTGACACTTGTTTTAACTAAATTAAATGTCAATGGATGACATTAACTAAAATTTGTTCGACATTTAGAACAACTTAGTAATTTATTCTGTGCGGCGTCGACTAAACAGTGACTAATGTCGACGAACTGAATTTGATGCGGTTTTTTTCAAATGCCGCACGGAATATGTAGTGATTTATTTGTTTGTATACCGGTGGTCTAACTGTTGACGACGCCTGGCCGTGGGCTATTGTCAATTCTCAATAGATATTTCATTATATTAGTTGGTACAATGGACTTGTGTTACGTTTTATTTGTACACTATGTAATCGGAGATGATTTGCGTCACAAATTCTGGGCAAACTTGTCATACTTACTGTTTTGGTGTATCCCACAGTGTATATGGATCTCAGTAAGAGATATTTAGGATTATTATTGATTTTTATACAGAAAAACAAACAGTTACACAATTTCCTTCGAGTAACCCTTCTTTGCATGATTTTTTCTATTTTTTTTACAAAAACAAGTGATGTAATTAATGCTCTAGATTAAAGGGAAAATATTTAAAAAAATCTACTATAAATAAAAATATGAATTGTGTAAAAAACAATATGACGGATGACAATATGTCCCAAAATAAATATAAAATAGTTTTAATGATGAAATGTTATGATGGAAAGTCTATCATTATGCAAAGAAGGGTTAAAATATTAAGCATACAATGATATCCACATGTTACAAAATATTAATCCCGTGCTTTGAATGCGCCTGATCTCTCCCCGGTCGTGTCGGATAACCGTCCATCGAATAGTAAGAGTGGAGAAACACAGGTATCACTTGTGTTCACACACTTCACTTTACTTCTCTTCCTGTGTAATTGGCAAATCTCCTTTGAAACTGGCCGTCATGACCGAAATCGACCAGGAGTCCATTATCGTCATAAAATATTAAAACTCAATAGTGTTTGTTCAAATGTAAAGGACATACATGTAAAATACTTTTTCTGTCTTCTGTTTTTTTCTTCTTCTGGCTTTTTCTGTTGTCTGTCTTCTGTGGCACGCTCTACCAGTTGAGATCAGACGTGCGCAAACACTGACAGCGTTTAAGAGATTGGTAAAGGAACATTATCTGGGAGATATCAATGTTACATAGTGTTAACTTTGCTGCACTCGATCAGGTAAAGATGTTCCCCTTAGGTATGTATGGAATGTCTATAAGTTTCAGCTGTTTTTCTTGTATATATTGATTTATAAATTCACACTACGTGTTACTGTTACTTAATATAATTTGTATGTACTACTTCCATTTCCTTTTCCTGTATACTTCTAATACACCAGGCACTACCTTATACTTTCCATCTCGTGCTTTTCTTTCCATCCCATGGTTGCCTGTAAGAGATTGCCAATAGGCGATAAGGCCGCCACTTGTACTTCTTTAGCTTTAAGTTACTTTTGAATTTAATCTGGTGTACAATAAAGAGATATATTGTTATTATTACATATTAAAATTTTAAAACCAAACCATTGACAACAATAAATACTCCTAGATCTTTTTCATTTAGATTATATAGACCAGTTGACATTATGACTTTGAAATGCTTAACACGGAAATGTAATTTAACTGTGCTCTATCGAATTTAATACACATATTAAATGTTTGTATTTATAAAAATATAAGTATATTTGAGCAGTCTGACTATCCTCAGGCCCTGTCTAATTTGATGTCAGACGGTCGTGTATGAGACGTGTCAAATTTTTCTAACAACACAATTTGTTCGTGTAAATAATTACCATTTGCATAATTTAAGTTAATAATAGCAACACTTACATAATGCTACATGACAAGGAGTATAACAGAATTTTTACGATATTTTTATTTCACCTTTGTTTACCACAAAGGTTATAATTATCTATTTACCGGTTTACTGAATTAAGTGACAACTGTTTCAACATTAGTTTGAGAGGCTAACGCTTTGGTACAAATACTCGACTAAAGTGATACCTTGACATCACTTAAAATAGGTGTCACGTATTGTTTTCTTTGCTTTTCACAGAGTAAGTAAGGTTACTGGAAGCCAAGGAGTCCTTTCTTCAAACTCCCACTTAAAGGTGGTAACACGCTCACGATTTTTGAGTTGCAGGCGGTAAGTATTCGCCAGCAAATGACCAAACTAATCCTTTACTATAATATGAAAAAAAGAAAAACTCGTGGCAAACACAAGTGACGGGATATTGCCACTATCAAATTAATTTTATTATTTACAACAAACATATTACAAAACACTTATGTGCAATATATTAAATTTAACAATAATTCGTAGAGTTAGCGATGAAGATTGATTAAGTAACTAGTGTTGCGCAATCCGGTATCGGTACGAATCGATTCGAGGCGGCCGATTTAGTACCGTGATGTGACTATGAGCGTGGCGCATGTAACTTCCGATATTTTTGACATGGAAACACATATTTTAAACCCACCTCATATCTGCAAAACTTCCGAAGCGAACATTGCAAGCTGACCAAGTATATATTGAACTTATAGTTAGGAGAAGGCAGAATATGCAGATTCTGGCATGATAGAGAAGAACCTGTTGCTTTTGTGACTAAATACAAATTGTCACTAATCCTCACTCCACGAAAGTCATCATTTAGACTTCTCCTTAGAAAGGAGGTATATTATAAAACACTGGCCAGACGAGTTCGCATAGGATTTGATTCAAGTTTCCTCCCCTTTGCAGTAATGTTGTACCTTGTCAATCCTATACACTTTATCTTAGAATACAAAGTTTTGAATTAACAACGCTCATTCGACTTCTTTTATCCTATTTTATCAAGCTATATTTATATCTTTTCCATTTGATATGAAAAGTTCTAAAGTATTACAATGCAAAGTATACTGTATTTACTTAAACTGTAGGTCTAATATATCGAAAAATGGCAATAATTTGTGAAAATAATGTTTTGTTAAAATAAATCGCGCCAATCAGAAGCGAGAATCGGTGGCGGGCTTAATCGTTATTGGTCAACTCGGCGGAGGACAACGGACATTTAATAATGACATACGATGTTCAAATTTGGCGGTAATGTTAAGGTCCTATATGCAACTGTGAGACGAGTATTTTGTTACCATTACTGTTAGTTATTTTCAAATATGTTTAGTTTTTACTAAAAATGTATAAGTGTTTACTTACTAATAAACTTGTTATAAAGTCCACTGCTGAACGAAGGTCTTTTGTTTTTTTCTTTAACGTGTGGACACCCCCTCGGGTCGTCACGGGCGAATCGGACCGAATAAAACCTCACGGTGTGCCACTCTGCGCTTGAGATAGGAGGGACTCAAAAACAGCTGATAGTACGACATCCATGCGAAGGTTTACCCTAAGGAGTACGAACCATCTCCCACCTTGTTCAAGTCGTCAGTCCATCGTGCCGCAGGGCACCCTACACTATGTTTGTCCAATTACGGTCTCCAGTTCAGCAGTGGACACCGATCGTTTGATTTGATTTACTAAAGTTTTATATTGTTTTATATTTATTTTATATTTCATTTTCTAATTTTGATTTTCTTAACACTAAGCTAATTTTCATTATTGATTCTCTTGATCTTAATATTAATTTGTTCTATTCTTTTCACTGATTTTCAAACTCTTAAATGCAACTGTAAGACCGATTTTATTTCCACAGTTAATTTGAAATTAGTTTTAGTATTTGCCTAAAATTATATAGAAGTTTACTTACTAATAAGCTTGTATTTTTTTCAATACAAGTGATAGACTCAAACTAATTGAAAATAGTTAACTTCTGATGATACGTTTCATGAATCTATTTTATCAGTACACAGAAAATACAAATTATCCACGATAATTCGTTGAGTATATCGTACATGTATATATGTATAACATAAATTACCTTCTATTTCATACCAAACATAATTATTTTGGAGTAAACAGTAAACAGTTTTAGCATCTGATTTTCTTGTATTGTAAGCACCCATTAAGAAAGTATTTTTAAGAATTTCAACACTCAAAGGGATGCACGAAATAAGTAATAATCACGCTAGCAAACCGCAGGTCATAGCTAGTGTCGTATAAAATGAATAAATTACTTTATTATATCAGTAGGAATACACGTCAAAGACTAATTGAAGCCACGTGTCTTGAATAATAATGAATCTCATACCTTTATGGTATACATGCGTTACATAAATGCTGACGATAATACAATAACTATACATTGATGCAGGGGTGACAGTTATCGTGGTAACTGTGTAAACCTTACACTGTCACGATGACTGTCATGCCTTTTACGTCCCCAAGCAGGGTGTGAAAAAGTATCTCTCAAGGCAGCCATAGTGTGGGTCACCATACTGCATTGTCTGCATTTGCAATGAGTATGGTGACCACAACTCTTGGATTCTATTCATGCTTTCCATCAGGCAGAGTCGAGTCACTGTGGCAGGCTCTTAATATAGAAAAAAAAACTATCTGTATTGTAATATTGTCAGCATTTTGTAATTAATACTAGTGTTACATGTGATGGTACAACGCAATTTTTTTTCATCAGCCTGCTAAAGTGACTCTACTCTGCCTGATATAAAGCCTAAATAGAATCCAAGAGTTGTGGTCACTATACTCATTGCGATTGCAGGCAATGCAGTATGGTGATCCATACTATTGGGGACGTAAAACGCATGACAGTCATAGCGGCAGTGTAAGTCTCACTCAATTGCCATGATAACTATCACCACTGCATTAATGGGTCTCCGTCTCGCACTCATCAACGAAGCACGACAGCACAGATACTGTTAGTTTTATATTTTATCTTCTGTAAGAGACGAGAAGTGTCCCAGTCGTGCTGGTCTTTCTTGCTGCATTCAATGTAGCTCTACTGCCTATCGTGTAAATGTTGCAAGAAATAAATAACATAAATAGATAAATAGCATAAATAACAAAATACGCAGTCATCGTGTGTTAGACATCTGCTGTTGAACACTTTTATATATATATTTTTTTTTTAAAAGACAACGCCCGCATTAGAAATAAATCCTATACCGCGGGGGACTTTACAAACATACAAGAAACGTACACAAAGAACACCCAGACTCAGAACAACAATTTGTGGATCACACAAAGTGTTGTCCCATGTAGGATTTGAACCCACAACACTCAGCGAAGTGGAGTGTGGCGTGGCGACCGCTTAAATTACTAGGCCAATCGTGCAGTCAGAATTTACTTTTACCTTAATCTGACATTTTGACTTTTATTTTATGGAGAGCTGTATTTCGTCGCAGTGGATTGGCTCAACCGGAGTTAACATGGTTCACAGATTACCCCTAGGGGCACGGCTTCACGGAAAACCACGGTTAAATAAGTCTTTCGTTACTCTTCGCCAATTAAAGGAAGTTGTAAGACCTCCTTCCTAATTCTTGGCCACTCAAAAGCAGAAACGCACTTTTGTTTCCTGCAGTTCAGGAAAGTGAAATGACGGCAATCTTTACGACCGCCAAACAGAAGTTCATATTAAATAGTTATATATCAATTATAGCTGAAGGAGCTTTTACTGGCTGAATTGGCGACGTCTTAGTTCATCACCTGGTATTATTATATCTTATTGTGGTAAAATGTATGCGCGGATATGTACATACGTGTATTACATATGTATGTGTTTATGCACATATATTTGCTTATTTATGGTCCAACTAGTCTATATACACTAAATCCACTGTCAATTACTTCTTATCCTTAAGTCTACCTGATCTTTTCTCTGCGTCGCCTAATTTGTTGGCTGGCAGAAAATGGCTTAGGCATTAAGTCCGCCGATGCATGTATTTGTGTACAAAGTTGTAAATAAATAAATAAAATAAATAAATTATATTAATTTCAAAGCTTCTTGATATTTAACCTTTTTGCACGTTAGGCCAGCTGCTTGCGTCTTTGCCAAGTTTTTTTTTTAAATAAAACACTTTGAAATGACCGGCATCACCAATAGTTATAGCCCTAGCTCTTGTGTACAAGATTTAATACGTAAAACGGATCTCTTGTCACGAGTCCACAATGATATTTTAAAAACCTTGAGACGTACACGATGGTTGTAGATTGTACCGCATACATCGACGGCTATGATAGCCGTCTGGGAAAAACCATTGTTTATTAATAGGCTATGAAGCTATTAGCACTTTTTTGTGAATAATCTTTTATGATATACTGTTTGTGTTTTTTGTTGTGATATTAAATGTTTGTCTGCTATTTCTGATTAACAATTTATGGGGTACTTGACGACAGGACTTGGAAACTCCTAAGCAAAGCGATTTAATGAAGATTAATGTGTATGGAAATATGATGTTTTTGTTGCTAAATTCACATAAGATTAAAAAAAGTTTTTTTAGACGGTTTGACAGTCTGGCAATATTTAATTCGAGTCATAGATGCGAACATGGTTGCAACTATTCTTTACATTTCAATAACTATCAGTACAAAAATTATTTCTTCTCCAACTCGTCTCTTCTCTTTTGATTAAAGTAGATAAAATAATAGTTCAAGCATACTTTAAATTTTTCCTTCGTTTAATAACTCGAGTGCCGCTAATAGATTTGCTCCTTGTTGCAAGTGAGACAAAACTATTATTTTCTTGGCACAACGTAGATTGTACGAGTATATCTCTGTCTAACACTTCCGGGGATCTAATTACTCACGGCTATGTGTAAGTATATGTAGCTTTGTTTATTTAATCATCAAATATATAATAGATCTGAGGTCTTTGATTGTTCGTTTTTTGGTCGCCTGAATCTGAATTGAACTGTCTTCGTCCGTTGTTTCAGATACCTGTAATCGTATAACATTGAAGAGTTGTCTTGGATTGTCGCGTATCATCTTTGTCACTTTTATTTAGGTGAGTTAAAGAAAGTTTTAATGTAGTTAGCAATACCAATTTTGTTTTGATTTTTGAATTTTGTATTTACTGTTCACAAGTTAGAATTTACAAATATAATTCAGTAGATGTTATATTACAAATAACATAGTACTGATACTACCCTGTACTATTGGTTTGTTAGTCCATCTGATAAGGTAATTTGGACCTTCTAAGTACACATGACAGTAAGTTTTTAAATGGTGATGTAACTCAATGAAAGCTCTTTTTCAAATAAGTCCAAAATTTGATGCAAGATTACAATAAGTAATATGTCCAGATCAACGTCAAGTCAATACAAATACCTCGATCCCGTCATATTAAACAATCTTATCATATTTTTAGTATCGAAAATGTAATAATATCGATAGTTATTTAGGTATTATCAGTTATACAACATTTATTGAGTTGTGTTGTGACTACTAGCACATACTAAAAACAGTTCAGTACCATCTAGCGAAGAAACTGAACTGCGGAGTAACTAAAATGCAAACAGAGTGTTAAATACACATCGTCCAGCATACAACACTTCTTAACATATTGTAACTTTAGGGACACGACCAACTCCGTGAAAATTTAAATGTGCCTTCTTTAAATTTTAGCTTTTAACGTTCATATTTTGTGTCAGTTTCACTATTTAAATGAATCTAATGACAGCTCAAATGCCCAAATCCATCAAATCGTTTAAGCTGCCGAACGTGTCCAAAAAATATACATACGAGTACATACACTTGAAAAACATATCCCTTCTGCTGGCATAGGTCGGGTAAAAAAACATCAACTCATACACAAGAATCATAATTCTCATTTATCTTTTAACATTCGAAACGTAAAACAATCAATCCCTGACCTGCACTATGCCGCTATCGCGACCAGATGCGCGCACGCAGCCGTGCCGGCCCGTGCCACGCTGATAAACACAATGTGACTGCCATGATCCGAGTTAATTAGATTTGTACTAAGGTTGCCGATTAAGGTCGAGATATGGCAGTTCTTGCATGAGCACTCTGCGCAAGAACTAAATGCCCATTTAACCTCGAAAAGTATTTATCTGAAAATGGTGTTATGATAAAGTACACTGCATTTCATTGCAAGCAGAGATTGCAGAATTCATTTTCGCTGAGCGCAAATGATGTACTATCATATTGAATACTGTTAATCTTGGGGCCTATCGTTAGTCAACTAATTTTCATGAACTTGTATGCAACTAAGAGAAACTGATGTTCTTTCAGGATAATTAACATATTTTCATTATCACCATCATCAGCGTATCCCAGTCAACTGCTGGATAAAAGCCTTTCCTTTTGAACGACTTTAGGCTTCTCGCAATATATATATGTAATAGTCAGAATTAGTAGTGGGCTGGCCATATTAGCCCTGAAACCGAGAACAATTGCGTGAACTGGCTCTGGTTAGTAGTGTGAGATGTCTACAGGCTAGGTGGAGAGATGTTTTGCGCAAGATAAAAGCAAGAATAAGTCATTTATTATACTAGCTGTATTAAGAGCCATTACGACACGGAGGTAACATTGATGAGAAATGAGGAAAAAGTAGAAAAAAAATCTTTAAAGCGGTTTATGTATCGTATCTAAATTTGAGTGCAATCGGTGTAGAACTTTTTGAGTTTTTGAGGCGAACACAAACCAACTTAACAATTTATATATGGATGTGTCTGTAACTGTCATCGCAGCTTTCATATAAAATATGTGTTCATACGTGACTCTATCACACGATATCTGACTATCTCTCAATAATTTCATTTAATGTTACGGTGGCGTAATGGTCGAGCGCTTCTACGTCAGTACGACCGTTGGTTCTACACAAGTAGTTGTCCCTAGTTGGTTCTTTTTGTTCTATCAGCTTGTTTAAACGATTGTGGACACCCCTGAGTTACAACGGATGCTTCTTTTGTATTAGAAATGTCTTCAGTTTCAGTCTCATTTTTACATAAAAAAGTACGATGTGGTTATCGCACTTTTCTTACTCATAGGCAAAAGCCACCCTAATAGTGTTCGATAGTACAGGAGAGATTCTCTTTATATTTCTAGGCTCTAACGATTTGATGCAACGTTATAATTATAAAATTTTTACTAGTTTAGTAACCTCATCTTAATAGTTTTTTTTTTCTATATGAAGAACCTGCCAAAGTGACTCTACTCTGCTTGATTGAAAGCATGAGTAGAATTCAAAAAGTTGTGGTCACCATACTCATTGTAAATGCAGACAATGCAGTGTAGTGGCCTACACCATGGCGGCCTAGTGAGATGCTTTTTATGCCACGCTTGGGCAAGTCTGACAGTCATCGTGGCAGTGTACTATAAGGCTCACACAGTTATCACGATAACTGTCAACCCTGCATCAATAGGCCTCCGGTCTCACACTCACAAATGAAACCCGACAGCACGAATGCTGGCGCTTTAGGTTGGTCTTCTGTGGGAGGGTATTACTGGCCCGGTCGAACCGGCCCGCTCGTGCTGAAATCAGCGTGACTCTACTACCAAAAGAGTTAACAAACATAACAAGAGATTTTCCTATTTTGCTAAACCTCTCTGTTCATCTAATAATAGGCTAGAACCAGCGACTTCATGGAGTAGTACAAACTTTATATAGTTAAGTGGTAACACTCAGGAAAAGAATAGAAGTAGTTTATGGACAATCATGTTACTGCCACGCTAAAAAACATTTTCGTGTGTTGTGATAAGACACTTTTTACGTTGCGCGTCTCACCTGTAGGTAAATATGTACATCTAGCACTTGCGTGTTAGCGTGTCATCAATATAGAACTTTATTCAATTTATTCATTTAATACCGGACTGTGACCACGTGTAGAATCGAACATTTTATCTGCATGTTCGATATACATGTCCAGTTGTATATAGAACGCCATGAAATCGTGTGACACACATAAGAAGCAATGTATTACGACAAAATTATTGTAATCGTTTACATGTTCACTAGATATAAATAATGAATGGTGGTGTTTATTGGTTTGTGGTGATAATTGATTTCATAGAACTAAAAAGTTAATTACTAGCACTAAATCTATTGTTTATGGTATGAACATGATGTAGATAAGTGCTTTGTGTTAAGTGCTTACCTTACCTATCGGTTTGGTTTATACCTACATCGTGAGAGGCTTTGTTCCTGTGCCCGTCTGATACTTGTTATGCGCTAGTAAAATTATCGTCTATTTTTTTTATTTTAATTTAGTTTCATAGACGCAATAATTTAAAAAAGAATCGAACATAAACATTGATTATTAAAAAAAACACCTTGAAGTAACGAAGTGCAAAGTCCTAATAGGTTTTTTTTTTAATTTGAATAGTATAATGCTTGTTTTAAAAGCCACTAGACTGGATGTCTTTGCCGAAAGATAACATTAAAAATTAAGTTATTATGACGTCACTCGCTTGTGACATTTGTGATCACATAAACAGATAAAAAATATTTTTAGCATCGTTGCATTGTATGATAATTGTGACGACGGAGGATATAACCGTTATTAAAATTAAGAAAAATAAATATAATAGAAAAAACAGAGTTATTTTACTAGTTGTTAGAATAATTAAAAATATTTCATTGCTTAAGTTGGTAGTTGAAATTATTTATCAGACACCAGAACAAAACTTATAGTAGATTTGAGTTTTTGAGTCAACCCTCCTAAATATAAGGGGGACTCAAAGGGTAAGTCCGCACTAGTAAGTAAGTAAGTAAAAAAAAAAACGAGGTCAGTCATGAGGACTGTCGACAGAAGTGGACACTTAAAATTGTACTTTAAAAAATGAAACATCCTTTTTTGAAATGTATTGAAAAATAGTCCCATTACAAAACATATTTACATTATTTTCGCATCTAGTATATACACAACAATAGCTACCTCACCCGCTACAAAACTTTTGATCCCTCCAAGACCGTAACGTTTCACATCGCATACATTGCCGCGCAGGCGCACACCCTTCAACCAAACGTCCAACAGAGCGCCATGTATAACGTGCTTTGTTTAACACAATGACGTGTGGCGATGATTTTTGTTCACCAAAAAGTGCTCAGTACACGTAAAAAAGTTTTCAGTTAAAAAATCGATGTTGTTTTTTTGTATGTAGCAATATAACCTGCTTTCGCAATTAACCAATACCAGTATTAAATAGCAATAACAATTAATGTAATATTGCACCACGAGCCAATAGAACTGTAACATAAAAAGAAAAAAACGTACACAGTTTTGTTATTTTGTTTCGTTGACATTGAATGTCGTCACGGTTTGGGAAATAAGACCAGAATTATGAAGGGAACAACAACACTTATTATTTCCGACGTTTAAAATACTGTTGGTCGTTTGGAATTGGCGATTTCGGTGCAGATTCTGTTTCAGACAGCTTGATGCAAACTTTTGTGGTTTTTTTTTTATACCACGACGGTGGCAAACAAGCATACGTCCCGCCTGATGGTAAGCGGTTACCGCAGCCTATGGACGCCTGCGGTACCAGGGGCATCACGTGCGCGTTGCCGACTGTTGAAAAACCTATTTAAAAAATGTGGAACGCTTCACGATTTTGCGTGTCATCCTTAAACACTTTATGAAAAATAGCTTTTAATGTAATTAGAGACAGCCACACAAAAACGATTTAAAAACACACATATAACACTGTCAATGTTTGCCACTCGATTTTGTAATCTCGAACAATACGACACGTCACGACATGCCATTGTTGACGTGACGTGCCTTACCGATACGAGAGTTCGACTGTAAATCTATGCATTGAAGAAATTCAACACAGACGTGTACGACTCCCAACATAATGGTTGCATGGATTGCTCATGTTAGGCTGGAAGACAGCTGTAAAAAATCTTTGAATTTTGTAACTTGGTATGTGCAAGGAGTTCCGTATCTTGGGAGTTCGAGAAATGACATTCACATACGGAGACACGTACTGTGGAAGAACGGTTGTCATGTCCCCCAAACACAAAGGGAGGATCTTACAACTAAACGAGGTGATTATTGGCCAATCTTTGCGGGCCACAGTCTAATAATTGCTTTTGGTATATATGCCAATCGACGCGAGAATCTCTGTATCGCGATACAAGGTTAGTTATGGCGTAGTTTTGTGTATCTTCGGTATATGGTGCTGCATATCTTCGTTTGTAATGTATGTAGAAGTCGCCACACATACTTTACCATTTAGCGAAAGTGAACAAGTGGCTAAACCAAAAAACCTCTACTTCAAAATATGGCCTAATTTTGTATATGAAATAACATTACTGCCTGGCCCTACGGTGCATCCCCCGTGCGTGGCCAAGCATAAATCTAACGTTTCGTATCGTAACGTATAACACGTAGTTATCGTGAGTTGCAAAACATAAAAAGCGACTATTAACAAAAAGAATTAACACTGGCCATCACGAAGTTTTCTTATAACTGGTATTTGTACAGTAGAAGTAAAAAAAAAGCAAAAAATATTATACTCGTACACAATGTCGAAGCACTCGCGTGAATCGAAAACTGCCAATTAAAGTAAGAAGCTGTGATGAAAATATCGTTTTTTATCCTCTAGAGTTGATCAATAGACCGTTCATTGCTACGAAATCCATAAGCAATAAGTGCTATGAGATCAGCATTCCGTGAAGATGTAGACAGACCACGAGGTTTTTTCCTTAAATTGTCACAGGTTATGGGCAGTGTGAATGGCGTACTACTTAGTTACCGTAACTGAAATTAAGGTCTCTGATCATACTTTGATCTAGATGCTGTCTTACCTTGATCTGAAATAAATAAAAAGTAATATTAATCGCTTTGTTACTTTGATTCCGGGGTAATTAGATTGCCTCCAGTAGTTTTCAGTTTAGTAACTTCAAGTCTTGCATGTTCCATTAATGAGATCTAAATTTTTGGATATGCACATATACATATTTAAAGCTTGATACTTTTGGTTTGATGATATGTGATTGTAACTAGTGTTAGTGTAGTCTACTGCTACTGCTACTACTTTTTTTTAACGTTTGGAAACTCCCTCGGGTCGTCATCCCAACGGGGTATACAGCGAGGTGGTGTCGGAATCAGACCGACTAAAACCACACGGTGTGCCACTCTGCGTGTGACATAGGAGGAATCCGGGAACAGCTGTTATTACGACATCCAGGCTGCTTTGTTGTCTGCCCCAAGCTTTAGAGGCCTGAATTAAAAACTGCCGCTTATCGAATAACATTCGACGTTTCAACTTTTATGTTTTCTGAGTTCGAAGTATCTATATTTTTTCATCTGTTTGTTATGGCTGTTTTTTGACCTTCAATGTCTAAAATGATATATGATTATTGACAAAAGCCTTTGGATGTGTGTTATATGTATTAAGAGCTGTACGGAAGCCATTTGTGTTTGCTACTGTAGTTAAACGTCATTACTATAAAGTGATTACATGTCTACACATAAAATAACTTTCAGAAAGATTCTATTGTCTGTGTAGTGTTTTGGATCTGTCATCCCATGTCTAGTCTTAGCCGGTTCGACCACGGTGACCAATTTCAACGAAGATGAGCCAAGTACGAAGGAGATATAGTGCACAAGTATGTGCGTGAACGCAGATGGACACACAATACCCCATATCGACTAATTAAACAGAATAAATCGATACAACATTGTATGTTGGGTATCTACACATATTTTTGGCAGACAATTAGTCTATACATGTATAGACTAATTGTCTGCCATTGTCACCATGCTTCAGGACACTGCATTAAGCCATAAAATTAAACAAAGCTTCCATGATCAAAAGATCAAAAAAGCCATTGACCAAATATTTGTCATTGGATTTTTTCGCTTATTTTTTTGGCTTATCCATGTGTAAGGCCACATTTTGGAAAAGTGATAAATACTGAGTATTGAGTATCTTTTAAACGCAGGTTGCCTTCACATTAGAATATCTTGAAAAATACAAAAGCGTCAAAGAACCTCGTATGAATGTAAGTAGTTTAGAGACACTTTCAAAGTAATTTACATGTCTGAACATACAACATGTTCAAAAGCAATTATAAAAAAATACAGTTAACCATTGACAATAACATCCTTGTACATGAATCATGTATCGGTACGCATTGGTTACGGGTTCAGTGGGACAGTCGTCGGATAGGAAGCAAACCGGTTTGAGTACACCCACGAGATTCGTGATATTTCAATGTCAATAACATCCGAGTAAGTGAACTTAAAGCAATCGGGGTTTCCCTAGTGTTGTTTTTGATAGATATAATCAAAATATAAAAAAGGAAGTTTTAAAACACTAGATTAACGCCTAAGTCGGAATCACTGTTGCATAATTAACTGGATTAAGATTGTTAACACTTTACATTACAAGCAACACAACAACGGCCTTTCCTTGGAAAGGAGGTTTTGGCCATAAGACCACTTGGACGGTGTGGTACAGTAAGACGTCGTAACCGTCTAGACCAGTTGATTTAGGATTTAGTTCAAGTTTTTATTCTGTAAATTGGCATCGGCACATTACTGATATAGACGGAAACTAGTATCAATCAACTTTATAGTTATCGCTAAAGATGACACCAGGTATTTCCGCATTTTTGATGTTGAGAATCGATTAAATAATTACTAAAAACAGTTATAAATACAGCTAGAAGATGATAGCAGACGTATGTTACCCACTTTATAATGTACACTTCAGTTTCTTTGAATGAAGCTGTTGATGTCATGTGTTGCGGTGCCGTGTTGAAGAGTGAGAATGGAGAGTTTTTGGTATGGAGCAGATTCTCATAACTCTATTGAGAAATAGGGCCTAGAATCAGGTCGAACTCAGCGACAAGTTCCTGTAGTTTTAGCTCAACGTTTGCTAACTTGGTTGTATAGTGTCCACAATGGAGCATCTTACAGAGAATGACAGTGAATGCTATTAGTCGGTAATTGGCCGGGTTGAAACGGTGGCCTTTTTTTAGAAACGTTCAATATTTGCTTCTCTTTAGGTTCTTTAGGCCTCTGGAACAATTCATGAGGAATATGACAGGTGGCGCAGCGGTAATGTATGCGACTGCTATGCTTGAGGTCTCGGGTTCGATACCCGGGTCGGACTAAATGTTTGTATGATATGTATAATATGTATGTATTTACGAAAAAAAAAGTATATAAGTATTCTATCAGTCAGTCTAGTTATCATAGCACAAGCTCTGCTTAGTTTGAAACTAGATGACGTTGTGTGTCAAATGTCTGAAATATTTATTATTATTTATTTATTAATACAGTAGACAACCCCTATGCACAGTTCTTAATAGTAGTAGAATTTAAGGGTGGTACAAGATCAGGTGTAAGAGTATTTTAGACCTACGTATTGGTCATAACATGCTGTATTAGGATACAAGTTTTCCTAAAACTACCGTCTGTGGCTAGCGTAGTGGTAAAAATAACAGACAATTCTGATGTAAGTTACAAGACGTTAATTAGTACTTATCATAAATAACAATAACTATACATTGATTGATTCTTTAGTTAAACAACTTATTATATAAATATAATAAGTTGTGACACTTCCTGTGGGATATAAGACATTACGTTATTGATGCTTAATCCTCCACTTTTACGTTTTATAATCGCATTAAAACGCTTTCGAATGAGCTCAATCCGCTTTTGTAATATTCGTCATCAACGTGAAGCAATGCATTTAACAATCAATAGTTTGTTTTGATAGGAGTTGAAAATCCTTAAGAATCGCCGGTTTTTTTTGTACACAGGATCCAGAAGTATGTAGTGTTTCAACTGAAAATACTCCGACTACTGGCTTCACCCGTTATACTATAGGGAGGATCTGGACAGCGAGACAGTCTATCAGTTGACACTGTCCTAGTCCTGGTTTCTCAACAGCAGGAGCTACAGAAGAGCCGTCAGTGTGTAGTGTGCCATGTGATTTGTGATTTCAGCACAAATCGACTCGCGTCGATTTTGGGACCGTCCAAAATCGACATTAAGCAATTTTTCCATTGCTTTCTCAGTGATTGAGGGCACCAGGGACCCTACTACCTCCCTTTTATTGTGGAGAGAGGTAAACGGCGAAATTGTGTCCCTTGATTTACATATATGTATACTGCACTGCACGGTTTAAAACCATCACGCTATATGTGCGTGGCACAATGGCGCGGGGGTGTTGTTGTTTCAAACCTTACATGAGGTCAACAAATTGTTGTCCTCAGTCTGAGTGTTTTTTGTATCCGTTCATGTGTGTTTGTAAAGCCAACACGACAAAGGACTTGTTCTTATGTTGTATTTTTATTAAAAAAAAAGATATCCATAGGCGGCCACGGCCCCCCTTATAACAGAAAAGGACACAATCAAAGGAAATTTTAATCTTAAACAACATATTGGAAGATATAAATACATATGTAAACTGGTCAAAGGAAATCTGTCATTTGTATAGGGAATTGGTATACAGTAGTAAACATTTGTAGGTATATCAGTGTTTCGGATCAACTCTTAACTTTCTTAATCTTTGATTTCTAACGGATAAAATGATTGAAGATAACATACACGTAATGATTGTAATCATGGTTTCCTGAAAGATTAAAATCAATTATTTCATTTTCAACACCATTTCTTGGTAATCAAAATAACATCTGAATTTTGACTGCACAGATGGCGTAGTGATTTAAGTGTTGTACAAACTGCAAATCTAGTGATCTACAAAGTGTTGTTCTGAGTTTATGTGTTTTTTGTGTTCGTTTCTATTGTTTGTAAGGTTCTCGAGATTCAGGATATTTCTAATGTGGAGGTTGTCTTTAAGAAAGAAATTGGTTTGATTGAACAGATTTTCACCAAGTGACGAAATTTTTGAAATCCAAGAAAGCAGTATAAGATATTATAGTATCAAATACAGCGATCCTTGTACCTATAAACTAGAAATAAATAACTATTGTTTTGCTAATTAAAGATCAATTTATTCTTTTAAAAATGGTAATATATTTTCTCTATTGGCAAATTGTTTATACATTTAAATAAATCACTTCACTAATAGATATATACCTCATTGTTATGTAACTGTTAAGATAGATTTCGGGCATAATCAACAGCGTTTAACAGTTCTCCGCTATATATAGTCCTCTTTTTAGAATCTGGGAAACCTCAGCTGTTTCCCTCACGATTGGGTCTAACTAGGCGCTGCGTTGATCCTAGAGAGGACCCATAGAGAATATGATCCGTGTCCTTTCCAGAGTAGGACGCCTGAGACCGGCCGTCGGCATGGTTTGTAGTGGAAACACTACATATTCCTGGCTCCTACGTCCCTGAGGAGCTGGAGATCCGAAACACCCACCACTAGGGATTTTGAATTTTTGCTGACTGACATAAAAATAAGATTTTCTTTAGAAAGGAGGTTAATACCTACGGTTTAAAATACATAAAAAAAGTTCACGTGAGATTCCTATAATACAACACCATAATAAACTACATAAAGTAAGTAATATTTATCATACATCATCGTCATCATCATATCAGCCAAAAGACGTCCATTGCTGAACAACCTGTGGAAACCCCCTCGGGTCTGACTAAAACTGACTAAAACCACACGGTGTGCCACTCTGCGTCTGGAATAGGAGGGATCTGGGAACAGTTGTTTTTATGACATCCGGACCCCTCCTAGTGCCTGCCCGCTTGCTGGACAAAGGCCTTCCCCAAGGTTCGCCACAACTGCCGATCCTGTACCGCCCGCATTCCGCGGCTTCCCGTGACCTTAACCACGTCGCCGGACCGCCTTGTAGAGGTGCCTACCTACGCTGCGTTTCCCAGTGCGCTGTCACCACTCTAGAACTATATGGCCCCATCGGCCATTGACACATAGGTATTGTCAATTTATTCATGCACTACCCGGTGCATTTTTTTTCGATTTCTTGTGGTTTTATCAATTTTTATATAATTATTACATATTATAGAACGGTTCGACCCGAACCAATCTATAATAATTGCTCAGCGCGTAAATTACATAAACTAAATTGCCTTTTTATTTTTGTTTCTATAATTACTGTGATTGTCTGAAGCGCAGTGTAGGTATTAACGGGTGTCTATTAACAATTTACCAAGTAAGCTGTTAAATGACCGGCATTTGTACTATTCATGGTTATTTCGTACAATCACCAATCAATACTAACATATACCGTTACGGCTTTGACCGTTTTATCTATTTGTAACTTGCTAGTGATTAGTTATTATTTCGTATTTTATTTTTCTTAATTTTAAAATGACAAACTTTCATGGAATCGTTCATATCTGTCTTTGTGCTGTTAAGAGTGTAATTGCCAAATTGCCTTTCTTAATGTGTGCTTACAACGTAAATAAAAAATTAGTTTACAAAACTAAAAACACGTTTAAACAAACTTACAAAAGTCGATTACAAACAAACGCAGGCGAAGTTAATAAAAGCGTTTAAAAACCCCTAAATCACCTACTAAATTTTAAGTTTGCAGTTCCAGTGGATTCAGCTCTGTTTTCAAATTCACCGGTGTGTGCTCGAATCACACCATCACAATTGCTGAATGTTGACTCATGCTGTACATTTGCGGTGATATAAATGTGTCACAATGATAATAATTTAAGTAAATTCTACATACAGCGCAACACAGCGCCATCTAGCAAAGACACATCAAACAATAGAGTAATGAACTACGGAGCAACTACTAATCCTGAATCGCGATATAGAAATTCTCGTGGCGATTAGGACATGTACACCATCCCAACATCAATCGTCGGGTCGCGGTTCGCCAGGCATGATCGCCTTGCCTGGTCGGAGGATTTTCCTTTTGTGTCGGAGGGACATGACACCCATCGCTCCACATACGAATTATTAGTTTTTAGTGTATATAGTAGCGTATCAACAAAAGCTGTTCTTATTAATGGACTCACGGCTATCTTTTGAAAAATAATAATAAAAAAATCACCATATTGTTTTCTGGAATTCAGTATTTTCTAATCCAAATTTCCTTTTATTTCTTTATATTTTATTTACCCATCGATCACGATGGCTGAATTGAAGAGAAAATAGGCAAATCAGTACAAAATTTCCATTCATTGCACTCACGTAACAGCTATATCATGGCGGCCGATTGATTGTTTGATGGTATTTAGATAGATATCTTTCTTCTATCTTTACAACTAAATAAGAGTATCCAAAAAGATATGTTATCTCAGATACTATAAGTAATAAATGGCAATGAAGTATTTATGTATTATGTCATTTGGTGTTTTAGGATTTGAGCGACGATATTATATTCTATTTAATTGTGTTATGATATACATATATACTCAGTGTGGTGACGTATTAGAATACGGAGTCTCACCACCCCAATTCATCCCGTGGGTTTCGTTAGAGGGCGACTAAGGGAGTAAATTACGCAGAACATTATCACTGCAAAGAGAGGGAAACACTATACCTAACCGACGGGCCAGGGTGGTATAGTAGGCCAAAACCTTTGTGTAGAGAGGCCTATTACGATCAGTGGTCTATTAAAGGCTGTTGATGATGATTGATGATATAATCAGACAGAATAACCGCACATATATGTTTTTTTTATAGAAATCTACCAAAGTGACTCTATTCTGACAGATGGAAAGCATGAATAGAATCCAAGAGCGGTGGTCGCCGTACTCACTGCGAATGAAGACAGTGCAGTATGGCGACTCACGCCATGGTGGCCTAGTGAGATGCTTTTTTCACGCCCCGCTTAAAGGACCCGGGATCGTAGTGGGAGGGAAACACGTGCGCTGGCAATGAATTCCAGGCTTTAACTGATTTGCACAGGAAGGAAGAGCCGAACCGCTTAGTTCGGGAGCGTATGTCTACTATTCTGAAACGCTGACTTCTATATATGTTAATACAAAAAAAAACCATTTGGAATAGCCATGTCGTAGTCATCAATAATTAAAAAAAAGGTTTTAATATCATCTAATAAAAGTACCATATTCACTAGAGTAACTTCAAGTGGAGTAACTTTTATCATTCATTTCATAGACACGATCACCTCGGTCGCAAAAGCCATCTCTTGTGTTCGAGGGTCATAACACCTATTTCTCCACAATAACTTATGTCCAAAGCTTCGCTTTTATGAATATCGTTTTCATTGATCAATATGTTTCTTATAATCTATCTCAGTGCGAAATTCCATCTAAATTCATTCTTCCATTCTAACGTTACTATGTAACGAGCTTCCGGAGGAATGTGTGTTACTTTTACTTACGCATTTGTAAGACTGGTAGCCGCGAGGAGGCGACGTCCACGTGTGCCTTGTCGCCTAAATACAGAATTCTATTATTATTTTTTCTATTTTAAGAACCTGACAAAGTCATTCAACTCTGCTTGATGGAAATCATGAATAGAACCCAAGAGTTGTGGCTACCATACTATTGCAAATGCAGGCAATGCAGTATGGTGATCCACACTATGGCGACCTAGTGAGATGCTTTTTCACGTCCCGCTTAGAGACATGAAAGGCATGACAGTCATTGTGGCAGTGAAGGCTCTCACGATTACCATGATGACTGTCACCTCTGTATAAATGAGCCTCCGGTCTCACACTCACTAACGAAACACGACAGCATGATTGCTGTCGCTTTAAGTTGGTCTTATGTGAGAGGGTAGTACTGCTCCGATCTAGGCGCTCTGTTTGTGCTGAAATCAGCATTTCTCTACTTCCTGAATTCACTAGAAGATAGTGTCCACAGTAATGAGCAAGAGCTGGAAGGGATCCGGATGGCTGAATAACAGCAGTTCCCGGATCCCTCCTATTAAAAACGCAGAGTTGCACACCGTGTGGTTTTAGTCGGTCCGATTCCGACACACCACCTTGCCACAAACCCCGGTAGGGTCATTTAAAGATTAAGTAGATGTCAATGAAGTGTTACTTTATCTGTCATTGAAGCCTATTTTAACGCGTAATTGGCCCGTTAAAATACCTTGATACAATTCACACAATAGTCATGGGAGCAAATTGAAACAAAAACGAAATGTCTTATCTGCATCCATTCACTTTGTAATGAGTTTTATTGTCTAGATTTTTAAGTTGAAATTTGAATAACTATTGATGTAAGTTAAGTTTTATTTTCTTAAGAGCTGTATAATAAGTGGTTTCTTTGTTTTCGCAGAGATAGGACGAATTATATCTTTGAGTTTAATTAATTGAGATCTTGACCTGTAAGTATGTTTATGATATAAATAACTCATTTCATTCAAATGTTTTCATTACGTTTATTTAATTAATGTTTTGATTTATGGGAAACTATTGGATGTGAGCGGTATGGGACTGCTGTGGAGAACCCGGATTCTTCCTATCTCAGGCGCAGAGTGGCACACCGTTTTAGTCAGTCCGATTCCGACACACAACCCCGCCGTAAACTCGAGTAGGGTGACGGCCCTTTCCACAAGTTTAAAAAAGGCCTATATCCAGCAGTAAACATCTTTATGCTGAGATGATGATGACGAGTTAAGGTTGTAAATAAACCAGTTGTAATTATATTGTTGGCGAAGTGTACTAGAGTGGAGACCACGATTGGGCAAACGTAGTGTAGGGCGCCCTGGGCGCGATGGAGCGACGACTTGAAGAAGGCAGCGGATGGATGCGAATTGCCCAAAACCGGGATGGTTGTCGCTCCTTGGGGAAGACCTTCGTTCAGCAATTGACGGCGATAGATTGATTGTTAAATTGTAAAATAATCATCGAACTATACGCAGCAGATTCTGCTTGTGTAGTCGGTATCTGCGCTCATATATTTTTTTAATGCATCATCATGGTCTTTCTGAGGGTCTAACGGAAAATTTGCATTTGCTGTAATTGCTGCCACAAGCTTAAAACCAACTTAATTAAATAAGAATATATACATAAACTTATTATTTTTTATTATTCCTGTAAAGACAAAGCAATCCTGATTACTAAGTCATAAGTTATTTAAAAACGCTCGTCACAGGAAATATCTAGTCACAGTAAAAATCTTTTTGCATTAGAGATAGTAAGAGAGTAATAACGCTCCCAAAACTTCTTTCTATGAAACCTATGTCCAGCAGTGGACTATAAAAGGCAGCTACAGCTACTTGTAAATAAGTGTATACTAGCATTCATCCATTCAAACTACATTTACCATTTGTCCGTCTGTCAGTGTTCTATAAATATCGGGTGGTATTATGCGCGCGCGCAGCTCGCTGTTTGACCTTTGTGTCAAATTCATTCAGAGGCGTGTTGTGCGAGGTACTATATCTTATGTGACTCTTTTATGAGGTCTCAGAGCTTATGTGACTTAAGCCTTTTTGTTATTGATAGTTATGGGTTGTTGTATGTCATTTAACATGTAGAAATTGTGATATTTTGACGGTAGATGGCTCTGATGGCTCTACCACGTTGATTTTGAGTTATAAATGGGTTACAACGACTCTGAACTCTGATCTGTTTCTTGCCTTGTATTGTTTCCATTCTCGCATTACCTTCTTTCTTTACCTTACCTTTCGTTCTTTCTCTCTCATTTTGCCATCTTTAACTTCCAAAGTAACTGGTAGACGACCAAAGGTATGCTAATACTGCCTAATTCGGACTTTCTTTCTTTCAAAATGGATTACCTAATGGTAAATAACCACGGTAAATGTTGTTTCTGGGCGTAACAACATTTAATTGCGGTCATTAAACAAAGATTTGTCCTGGGCGGGAATCGAACCCAGGATCACATGGCAGTCAGGGTCACTAATCACTAGACCAACATGTCCATTAAGTATTAGGCATTTATGTATCAGGAATAAATATTAGATAGGTAACAGAAATCGTGATTGCTAATAAAAAGTTAATTTCCTCACGTATTCATATTATAAATAAGTGCTTTTCAACCACAGTGATCTTCGAGTAATGAAAAACAAAACTTGTTCTAGCTATACTGATTTAAGTGGACTTAATCATCAGCTAGATTCCTCGTGTACCAGAACAATCTAGTAAAGTAGATGACCGTGCATTGATATCTGCCCTTTTGAAGATCGCGACGTGGTTCTTCTACCGCAAAAGTTTGAATTTTAAACTTGTATAATGGTAAACTAGGCAAAGCCAGTACTCTGGTAACCAGACCACAGACAAACATAATTATATTACTGCTAATATTATAAATGCGAATGTAAGTTTGTTTGTTACGGTTTCACGCGAAAACTACTCAACCGATCGTCATGAAATTTTGTACACATGTTCATGTTAGTAGAAGTAACATAGGGTACTTTTTATTAAAAAAATAAAAATAAAATGATCTGTTACGAAACTTATGGTGGCAGACCAAATTCCACGCGAGCGAAGCCGCGAGTAAAAGCTAGCTAGTACTTATATATTTCTAAATCCATACATATTATAAAAGCTATGATCGTGCTCATTATACTATTTGTTTTGGAATCGAACCTACGGCTACGGCTTAGCAGTCAGGGTCATTGACCACTAGACCAAGATTCAAGACTTTTTCTACTTCAAAAAAGGATCAAATTGAACATTATAACCTGTCTTCGGGTCTGAATATGTTGCCAATACAACAAAACTTAGAATTAATAAATTTTGAAGATTTTGATCTAACGTCTTTTTTAATATAGAAAGCTACAACGCGCGTCGTGACTCCTGCAACTATGACAGTTGATTATCTCAACGCCATCACATCATCTGGAAATGAGCTTTCCAGATGATGCGGCTCTGACGATAGCTCATTATACAGATTACGCGATCAGCGTTCACGTTTTCTAACGTAATAACTTAGAATTTTGTTCGGTGATGCTATGAAATTATGTTGTGATCAAATTATCTTATAATAACATCTTATTAAGAAATGTTAAAAGACGATTTTACGTTTTCTGTCTCAAAGATTGATTCCATATTTGAATATTTTACGGCATTCACCTATCAGTCGGTATGACTTATGGCTCGATCGATTTATGCTTAACGTAAAATGGATGCTTACAATGTTTTAGATCGTATATCGTAATATGAGAGCGAGGCTAACAGTTGTTTTTTATAGCAACCTACCAAAGTGACTCTATTCTGCCTGACAGAAAGTATGAATAGAACCCAAGAGCGGTGGTCGCCGTACTCACTGCGAATGAAGACAGTGCAGTATGGCGACCCACGCTATTGCGGCCAAAAGTTGTCTAAATTTCTCAATAAATACCTACGTGACTATAAAACCGTAAATCGCTATACTTTAGTCAATTAGTCTACGTAATTCTTTAAATACTTAACTTCGGTTTTCGGTAAACAAATTGAGTAATACTTATATTTCATTTGCTTTTCTGGTCAAACGTTTACACAAGCACTGGCTAACAGCAATTGGTATGAATGGCTGTCAAATACCAAATAGTTTCGTACACAATAGTGTTTAAATTGAACTACTACGAAATATAATAGTGTCGTTACAATGAAATGTGAAAAGAGCTATTATTTTTTTTAATGATTTTACAAATAGCAAGAGGTTGTCAATTCAGTTACACTTTAATAATGTTTGTTATCTTGAAACTTAGTTATTTATCAACAGATTTGATTTCTTTATTTGTCGGACATTTAAAAAAAATAGAAAGAATTATATAGAAAGAAATGCAGCAATACAGTTATATATATATGCAGACATATTTATAACTTTAAACTACACCTGTTTATTCTAGAAACATCAAGAAGTGAGTCATTACTGTGTTTATTTTTTCATATTTATTTTCGTCGTCACTTTGATTCCGTGAGTTGGGAAAGAGACGGCCTATACATTACTTAATAATATTTTTAAGAATAAATTATAGTGAAATAATATCTTAATTTTGTCAAAGAGAACTATTTATTAAAAAAATAAACTATATAAATAAAAATATAACAATTTCGGTTCTCGTTAGACACGCAACGTTGAACACGCCGAGATGCAGTCTGCTCGTCAAGGCTATATAGTTTATTTATACGGCTCATCATTATTGTCACTTGATTTTTCTATTTTAAATTTCGAATAAAGTCTATGTTGAACGAAACAGAGAGAACATTCAGAAATAAATTGGTTTAAAACAGTTTTTAAATGGCAACTACTGGACATAGGCCTTTTCTTTGGAGAGAAAGGAGCATTTGTCTTTTGTTTGCATTTGGAGGTGGCGAGTGACATGCCGTATTCTTAACCTGTCACTACACAGACAGTTATATAACATATGATTAATAATCTACAGAACAGTTTTTCTCTGACAGTCAGTTTTCTCTATTTGTAGAAGGAGTGAAACATAAAAATCACAGTCAGGAGGAGTTTGAGCTCCAATGACCTCCTTACTTGGTGAAAAACAATAAAATAATTACACACCAGGTCCATTTATGCCCAAATTAGGCTTTTGAATGAAACATTGAAATAAAAAAAACTGCTTACTTCGAAATCTAAAATATTTTTATCTCTTACAATGTGTATACTCTGTGAGTTAATCAAATACTAGAGAGAGAAAGCCATATGAAGTTAATATGCATAACTCAATGATTTCTCTGCGCGCACGCATCGATACGAATGCATTTTCTTCTATGAAAATGCACGCGCGCAACTAAATCAAGTGGACATCGAACACTTTTCTTATTGTATAATCGTCAATATTTGATCATTTTTTGTTACCAATTTGACATCGCATGTTTGCACTAACTTTTTTTATTATAACACATCTAGAAATTTGGAAAATGTGACAGCTTCAAGACTTCATTAGTGAAAAATGCAAAGTAGATATTTTTTTTAGAGATCTGATGTTCTTGTATGAGTCTATTAAATTAGGATAGTTGATAGTTCGTTATGATACTTAACGGAGCCATTAATTACGATTGCCAGTTCAGTAGCGTCTTTCAAGTTTTGCCATCCTTATTACAAGAGAATGATAAGATTTTTTTGATAAAATCAATTTTATTTTTTTTTATTTTAAGAGCCTGCCAAAGTGACACTACTCTGCCTATTGGAAAGCATGAATAGAATCCAAAATTTGTGATCACCATAATCTTTGCAAATGCAGACAATGCAGTATGGCGACTATGGCGTCCTAGTGAGATGCTTCTTCACGCCTCACTTAGGGACGTAAAAGGTATAACAGTCATCGTGGCATTGTAATGCTCACACACTTACTACGACAACTGCCACCCCTGTATTAATGGGCCTCCAGTCTCGTCCTCACCAACGAAATACGACAGCATGGATGCCGTCGCTTTAGGTTGATCTTCTGTAAAAGGGTACTGCTCCGATCGAGTCAACCCGTTTGTGCTGAATTCGCGTGGCTCTACTACATGATGTTTTTCTTTTCTCATTTAAGGTAATTTTCTTGGATCGTGTTTCAAGGTTTCTTTGGATTAGTCCAATCGTAAATAAACTCACAAATTAAGAACGTCTATGAAAAGCAACTAGAGTTCAATCCATTTATGAAAAGCTTTATGGAGTGGGCTATCGACATGAGACGCTGTATGCTAAAGCATTTTATTTACGTACAAATAAACAAATAAATATTTCGGAAATTTAACACACAACGTCATCTAGTTTCAAACTAAGCAGAGTTTGTGCTATAACAACTAGACTGACTGATAGAATACTTATATATACACTTTTTTTTTGTAAATACATACATATTATACCTACATAAAAAACACCTAAACTTTGAAACAAATATTTGCAGATCATACAAACATTTGATTTGACCCGGAAATCGTACCCGAGACCTCAAACACAGCGGTCACATTCACTACCGCAGCGCCACCGAGGCAGTTGAAATAGTGGTATGAAAGTATGAAAGATACAAAGGATAGTAAAATTTAGGGTATCATGCATAGACATATACACATACATAAAATCACACCTGTTTTCTCGGAGGGGTAGGCAGAGAAATATCCACATAGTCCACTTTTCGGTTGTGTTTTAGTCCCACGTAATAGGTGGCGATAGTTGCCTCTAATCGAGATGTTTAATTTCTTGGCGGTTTATTACAGTTACTGTTTTAATTTACAGTTATATACAACAAAACCAATACTGATATAATTTTGATATGTTGAATATTAATAGTACATGACTAATTTCAACATTGCAACATACTAAAATGCCAAGTACACTCATAATGTTAAATGTAAAACCATTTTACATACGCATTTAATATATTCTATCATAAACTCTGACATCTCTAATAATCTTAAGTTTTTATAACAACACTTTCATCATATCTTTGACTTGTTGGCTTATAATTGGACCTCTGGTCTGGTCGTGGGTCCAACCACCCTCGACCATGACACAGTCATTTGTCCCCTGTCTTGGTGCAATTTACTTATAGCTTGCATATTAGAACGCCAACGCCAAGTGTGGGTTACAATACTCCATTGCCTGCATTCGCCATGAGTATAGTGACCACCACTCTTGGATTCTATTCATGCTTTCCATCAGACAGAGTAGAGTCACTTTGGTACACAGCGAGTAAAAATAATAAACACATGTAACAGTATCAGCTGTCAGAAACAATGCTCTCTCTAAAATGGTACTTTGGTTTTGCGCTAATAACTTGTTATTAAACAGGAGTAAAACCAAATGTGTTAAATTTTATACTAGGAATGTTAAACAAGTAAAAACTAGTGTTTTGATGAACGGGGAGGAACTGGAATTGACAGACAAGGCTGTCTTCCTAGGTATAACTTTAGATTCACGGTTACAATGGGGCCCACATATAGAAACGTTATCTGGTAGACTTAGTTCTGCAGCTTATGCTGTGAGAAAGATTCGTCAATTGACGGATGTTGATACTGCGCGATTAGTCTATTTCAGTTACTTTCACAGCATTATGTCCTATGGTTTATTGCTTTGGGGCAGTGCCTCTGATATTGATTCAATCTTTGTGCTCCAGAAACGAGTTATTAGGGCTATCTATAAGATGGGCCCGCGTGAGTCACTAAGAAACAGATTCAAAGAAATTAACATTCTCACACTACACTCACAATACATTTACGAGAATCTTTTGTATGTGCATAAAAATCTGTGTAAATTTAAGAAAAATAGTGATCTCCATCAATTTAATTTAAGAAATAAAAATAAACTTGCCTTGCACACTACTAGGCTCCATAAAATATCGAATTCGTTTGTGGGTCAATGTATACAATTTTATAACAAATTACCAAACAACATAGTATTATTATCTATTAGTAAATTTAAGAAATTTGTTAAGCTGAGGTTGTCCAAAAAGGCTTATTACTCAGTTTCAGACTATGTCACAGATTTAGATGTTTGGAAATGAATTGCTCTTTTTTTAAGACCTATGATTGTGAATGTAACTGCTAGTTTAATATTTAAAAGATTTTGAGTTAAAAGAGTGGTGGTGAGTTTCTTTCCTGGGTTCTTTTCTCACCACTCTACCATGAACAATCTGCGAACCCAGCTAGCTGTAATTTTAATCGACAGATTGTTCATCTTTCATCTTTTATTGTTTTTTTTATGACGTTCATAAGTGTCTTTTGTGACCTAAATGAATAAATGAATTTGACTTTGACTTTGACTTTGAGATTATCATAATACAAGCTCGACCTAGTTTTAGATTAGTCCAGTCCGCAGTATGGTGACCCACACTATGGCGGCCTTGTGAGATGCTTTTTCACACCCCGCTTGGGGACGTAAAATGTCAGTCATTGTGACAGTGTAAGGCTTACACAGTTACCATGACCCAGGTTGTATAGGCTGGGTGTACTTATACCTTTATAGGGGACATATATAGAAGAATTTTCAGCTTTTATAAGGCTTACACGGTTACCACGATAACTGTCACCCCTGCATCGATGGGCCTCCGGTCTCACACTCACCAACGAAACACGACAATACAGATGCTGGCGCTTTAGGTTGGTCTTCTGTGGAAGGGTAGTACTGCACCGGTCGAGCCGGCCCGCTCGTGCTGAAATCAGCGTGGCTTTACTACCTAGATTTATTATTATTATAAAAGTAACCAATTAAATACTTAAACAAAGTGTACCGTGGATACATTGCTAAACCATAAACAATCAGTATAATTATATTAGTTTTGTTCCAGAGGCCTTATATAATTGCGATTTAGTATGTCGCAATACACCTTCTCTTAGAATTCGATTAGCATCGTGGAATTATCGTGATTGTTAATATCGATTGATAAAATTGCAATGAAATACGATAAATATAAGTTTATTATGTAAGGCTGTTTATGTGGTGACTAATTGTGTACATGGAGCGTCTCGTGGGCGTCGTAAGAGCCCGACTAAGGGAGGAAACCATATAATACAAGTCGATGAGGGGTTGGTATAGTACTATATACCATCTGGATGTCGTAATAGCAGCTGTTCCTGGATCCCTCCTATGTCAGGTGCACAGTAGCACACCGTGTGGTTTTAGTTGGTCTGATTCCGACCACACCACCCCGTCGTAAGCCCCGGTGGGGTGACGGCCCGAGGGGGCTTCCACACGTTAAAAAAAACAGCTCCGACGCACGACTGGAGTTTACTCCTTAAGTACGATTGACAAAACAAACGCAAAAAAAGCTTATTTAACTGAAATTAACTGAAAAAAGATTGATACCGTATGAAACGGTAAATTAACAAATTAATGAAAATAACATAGAGATATAGTCGCTTTGCAGCATACTCTATACACGTCTTAATACACTCACAACCAGTGCAGCTGCCCCAAAACCAGTGCAGCCGCATCAAAAACGTTCATTTAGTAGATTTTACTCCTGACATTTTTCTCATACCGGGCACCTTATATCAAAAAACCGATTCTTAAGGAGTAAACTCCAAAAAAAGTACTACAGATCAACCCGTTTGGCAAGCGTGGCACAAAACCTCCCTTTTAAGGAGAGATCCTGTCCAGCAGTGGATTATTAAAGGCCCTTAATGATGCTAAGGCTAAAGGCCAAGTAACATTGGCTACTGTAAACGCCACATAGGTTATTATGAAGCGACATAATAGTAGTTGATACATGACTTATATAATGTCAGTAGGTCAAGACACCATTAAGACGTGATGCCCAATTTTGATTTGAACACAATTATGTTATATATTGAAAACAAGTACAAAAAGATTGGCTCAAGGCCAGTCCTATTATTGTATTCTGATATTTAGATATTTCCACACCAACACTTGTGTAACTAAAATACTAAATAGCTGAGTTCATGGTCGTACTATCACGAACACCAATACGTGCTAGGGTTTTCAATCGATTTCAAAGAAGGAAGAAATTTTATTTCTTTTTTTTTTCTAGCTTTAATTATGTATTATATATGCCCCTAATTATGATATGTCCGTGTGGTGACGTATTAAGAATACATCGTGTTACCACCCCCATTCATCCCGTGGGTGTGGACTAAGGGCACAAAGTATGCAAGACAACATCTTCACAAAGAGAAGGAAAACTTGAAACAAACCCTGTTCCAACCCGTCTGGCCAGCGTGGTATAGTAGGCCAAAACCTCCTAGCTAAGGGGAGGCCTATATCCAGCAGTGAACTGTAAAAGGTTGTTGATGATGATGATGATATGCCCCTGACCAGGGAAAAATGTTTCAAGTATAATTAATGAATGTATGTAAACCAGAGTAACTCGCGGCTATGCGAGAACCGAGTAGGTTAACGCATTGCAATAAGCCATTATAACCAAATCAGATTGTGGATGGGTGACTATATTTTTACAGAGCAAGACCTCTCTGCGATTACAGGAGCACGTTACGGTCACAGTTGCCACAGTTGGTCACACTAAGTACGTTAATCAGAATCAACGCCGCGCCTAGTCAGACCCTATCCTGGGGAGGCCACAAAGGCTTCCCCACCTATCAGTCCGACGTTATAGCAGCCTAATACTATATTCAAGTACGCATGAACAACTGTATGCATACAAATTATGTGTTTGATAATAGAGAAAAGATTGACTTTACGTAACTTGTGTAGGTATGTACTGATTATTATGTGTGGCAGTGGTTTAGTAGGTTCGCTATCCGGGTCGGTAACTTCATAG
Organism: Hypercompe scribonia; assembly: GCA_949316085.1. NCBI lineage: Eukaryota > Metazoa > Arthropoda > Insecta > Lepidoptera > Erebidae > Hypercompe > Hypercompe scribonia. The sequence goes on along the minus strand of OX438984.1, from coordinate 2,475,390 downwards.
CCCTATTTATCTAGAGTCAACTGAGTTAAACTAGTAAGATTTATAAATAAATATTTCAGATACTAAACCCACAACGCCATCTAGTTTCAAAGTAATCAGAGCTACTATGATAATTAGGCCAACTGATATAAATACATATATACCTTTATTATACATACATAAAAAACACCCAAACTTCGAAATAAATATTTACAGATCACTGGAACATTTAATTCGACCCAGGAATTGACCCTGAGATCTCAAACACAGCAGTCGCATGGCGAGAGTCATGATTTGGCACAAATAGGCTGGCTAGACCGAAGTTATACCGGGACTATATTATATTTCTTTGATCGTTTTTTACTTGTAGCCCTCGATTTGCAGATGTCGTTATTTAAAATCCGATGTTCTCGATGCTGTAAGAAAAAAGCATCAAACTTTGAATAATAAAATATGAATGAAATTGCTACACTTTGCGATTGTGGCTAGCAAATAACAAAGAAGCAGAAACGGTTAGAAATTTGAAAACATTTCATAATTGTGTTGGCTATAGCATATCCACTTTATGAAATAGATCTATCTCATAAACTCAGACAAGACCAAATCCTCATCAGTCCTGCGAAAGAAAATATACCTTGTTAAATGTTTAAATGGTAAATGATATTTTTCTAAGTAACTGTTTTACAGATATGTTTACATATCGGACTTTACAGTAAGAAGGCGGTCGGCATTTCCAAAGACTCACTCTGGGAAGAAATACTAAAACAAACCACAGAGGTGACTGTTTTAAGTCCGTAAACATTGAATAAATAAAAACTGAGCGAGTACAGTATGATAATTTCAGCTATATATTTTTTATAAATTCTCATTATTCGTAGCTTCTTACAGTTTAAGGGTTATTGTAGTTTAGTTGAAATAGGAATACGCACAGCCTGTTATGATCTATAGGCTACAGCTCAACCAAATTTCCTGTACGGAATTTGATTTTTTTTAAATGACAGAAAAGCTAGTAAAATGTAGTGTCATATTGGCCTTACCTTCACTGAACATTGAGGAAACAAAAGTTACAAGCCAGACAACAGTAGCTGTTTGTTTTCAAAGCACGAAGTTGATAACCATCGTATTATTCCAGTACACGATGTTAGCAAACCTCCGCTCTCCGACCAACTCCTCACATTTCTGAACTTTAATGTGAAAGGTTAGTATTAGGATAGTTGACTGTATCATTAATGAATACCAATGTCTGCTTCATTAAAACAAACATCACGAGACATGTCGGAAAATATAATTTTTATAGTTTACTATTGCGAATTTAAATGCAATAAACATTGAAATAAATTGTTCCATGAAGTAGTCTGAAACAGTGATGTCACAAGTTTTTATTTAATACATTTTTCATACAAAATTGTCGTTTTGACAGATGATAAAAAGTAGTTAATTTGACTATGGTGTCATCATCGTGCGCAAACGTGCAGATGAAATACATTTAAATTTCGAATCATTCGAATCATTTCTTCTTCTGAACATTATCATAGGCTAGAGAAGGCTACTACGTTAATGAGATATAAAACATCATCATCATCAGCAGCCTTTTACAAACCCTGCTGTACATAGGCCTCTCCTTAGCAAAGAGGTTTTGGCCTACTATACCACGCTGGCCAGACGGGTTGGAATAGGGTTTATTCCAAGTTTTCCTTCTCTTTGTCATGATGTTGTCTTGTGTACTTTGTTCCCTTAGTCGCTTTTTACGACACCCACGGTATGAATGGGGGTGGTAACGCTATGTATTCTTAATCCGTCACCACACGGACATAATATAAATAATATATAAATATATATATATACATATATATATATATAAAATATAGTACTTTTATTTATGTTCTGTTACTTAAAGGAACATCCATTTTAAAAACCCGGACCGGGATAAGTGAGCAAGCGGGTAACCTGATTGCAAGTGACAACATCTGCAATTCAACAGACGCAACTGCAAGTGTTTAGCTGTTCTTGTTGCGTAAATTTTGAGTATTAAATCATGCTTTAGGCGCATTTAAGTCACTAATACATTTTTTTTTATATATATATTGTTTAAAAATACAACGCCCGCGCTAGGAATAAATCTGGTGTCTCGGGGGACTTTACAAACATACAAGAAACGGACACAAAGACCATCCAGTCTCAGAACAACAATTTGTGGATCACACAAAGTATTGTCCCATATGAGATTTGAACCACAACACTTAGCGCAGTCGAGAGAGGCGTGGTGAGGCCAACCGTGCAGTCCAGTATCATTTAAAATCCTCACTAATGTAAGCGTGACCCTCAGATGAGGTCAAAATATAAGGGTATCTTAATGTTCTAAGTTATTAAATTTCTTTCACTTGTACACAATATGACACAGACAACCAAACATTTCAAATAGCTAATGACGAACATAGTTATAGCCATCTGTTGTTAGTGTTTGGCAAGAAGCAGTGATCGTGCGGTTGAGAGCCGCTTGCGCATGACAAAACGATGCACAGTGGTTCTTTAACCATGTGTTATGAACCTAAAAATATTATTTGACGATTTGAGTTTTAAATTTACAAATATTTAAATTAATTAAACAAACAACCAAAACGACTATAACAGTGGCATTGTGGTTTAAATTATCAGCTTACTATTTCTTATTGTTGTGATTCGGTTCAATTCATTTATTTGCAGAAATATAAGTTTACAGAGATCTTTACTTAGATTTATTTATATTTTACCATTATATAGTAGTGTGTAAAATAAGCAATAATTAAAAAAAAAGTTATTTTTAAACAGTTCGAAATATAAACAGTAAAAAAACTAATTAAAATATCAAAAAAATACACTCTGAGTGCTGTGGCTCGATGCTCAGACGTACTAACACTTTGTGTGATTCTGAAATTGTTCGATGTTCTTTGTGTCCGTTTTATGAATGTTTGCTGTCTTATGTGGCCCGTGATTTATTCTTAGTGCGGGAGTTATCTTTAAGAAAAAGTGATAAAAGACATTACAGCTTGAAGAGTGTTATTCTAGCTCCAACAAAGCTCACGCTCGTAGGTCAGATTAAAAGTAATGAACGATTGCCCGGTTTCTTGTCTACATACCTCTGTCACTTCTTACAAAACTCAAAAGACTAGAACCATTTCGCCCACAGATTGCAGGAAAGCTAGAAGAAAAGTTCTAGCCGTGAAAAATGTTTTTTTTTTCGTTTAGATTAAATGATAATGTAAATTCGAAAAAGCGATTTCAATGAACTTGGAATTTAATATCTCTAAAAATCGAATTAAAACAAAATTCTCTATAAACTTAAATATTTTTAAAGTTATAAAATACGTCTATCGCTACATCGTGCGATGCTGTGCCGGTAATACCACAGTGTCGCAATGACGGAAAACGCTTGAGGATGAATTGAAGGCCTGATGACTTTGAGATGCTTGGCCAATATTGTACTAGATAGTTGCTCATATTTATGTCTGCTGTAACATTTGCCTGCCCCTTTAGAGGTCGTTTACTTAGTTTCCGTTTCAAATACTCTTATATCTCATCTTTATCATTTTCCTGTTTTTCTCAAATTTATTTCGAGACGATGAATTTTGTAATATAGTATAGGGTTTTGCCATAAACCTGCCTGATGCCAACGTTCTTTGGGAATGTAAACGTTACTTGACAAGAGAAAAGAGTAATGAACCTCCGGGAAAAGATAATGGAAAGGCAAACATTGTAAGCAAGCGAGGTCCATTGACGTGATCCATGATCGATCTTATGACGATTTTATTTGTTGTAGACCCACTGAGACTTTTTTTTTAATTTATATAATGAAATTATTGCTTCCAATGTTATCGATTTTATTTCTCAATCCTCATTTCCTCATTCACTGCCTCATTCCATCTTTTCTCGCAAAAAATCTTTTTGACCAACACAAGTGTTAGGAATTCAAAATAGACATATGTAGTTATTTTAACGTGTTTATTTGTTTCTGTAGCAATAATTTTTAAATCTTGTTAGATCCAGTTTTTACTGAAATTTTATCTAAATAGATTTAATATAAACAAAAAAGCTCAGAAAATCTATTATGAATCTAGTCGATAAATCCTCCGAGAGCGAACCAGCATAGGGTAGCGTTGTCCCGATACCATAATTAATGAAAGAGGAAACACGAAAGAGACCTCAGCAGCTTGAAGTCAACCAACCCCAAGTAAAGTTAAGTAAAAGAAAGATTAGCAGGTAAAAAAAAATAACGTCTATTCTATAGAAAATCCTTAGGAAGGTGGTAATACTGGGTTTATTCATCCTTGTTTTATACTTACTTGCTAATAAATACTTCAAAATTGTAAAACTTTGAAACAGCATGGCCTTATGCAAGAAATTAACCGTTCTCTTATTGCCATAAAATCATAATCACACCGTACTGGTAATTGCAATGAGGTACACATAGTTACTAGATCGATATAATAATATATTTTAGAGACTAGAGTATGTACAGGTTTTAGAGACTAGAAAACATGCCTTAATCACAGCCGGGTTAAACCAAACAGCCTGTCTTGTCTCTCATTGCGCAATACCCTTTGATGTTTATGTCGTCCTGGTACTTAGGTTATTTAATAATATTCTTAGGATTTTCATAATGTAATTTTTCTTCCATTTTCCTACGTATTTCGCTAGTTTATTGTTTACTTTGATTCCAAACATATCTGCTTCACGGAGCTTCAATATTATCTGGTCAACCTCTTGTTACCGTCGCCTTCCATACAAAAGCTTTCTTTACCACAATTTGGTCATCTCTCTGCGTCATCACATATTTAAATTCTATCGTCAATGAAAATAATTAAATACATAGTTTCTTCAAGTGATAGGAAACTATTTATTTTCTATGGTACATTACTGATTGCCCGTGTAGTGACAGATTAAGAATGTGGAGTGTCAGCAACCAACCATGTTGTACCCATTGATCCCATCACCTCTTACGACACCCTAGAACAACACCACCGTGAAGAGGACGAAAACATTAGACACACTCTGTATTAACCCATCTGGCCAGCGTGGCCTAAGCCTAAGCCTCTTTCTACGGAGAGGCCTATGACCAGATATAGACTGTCAAAGTCTGTTGACGTTTACCGGTTTCAAATGTTCAAAAAAAACTATGTTTTAAGCTAACGTACGTTTAAAACATAGATTTTTTTCTCTACTACGACGAAGTCAAAAGGAATTGTAACAAATTGGGCAATCTGTTTGCTTGTATGTTCACCGTAGCGCCTAAACTGCTGAACTGATTTTAAGGAATAGGTGTCAATGGATTCGTAACAATGGCCCTGGTGACATAGGTTATATAAATTTCGACAATGTTTTTACTTAGTTGGGTCATAGTTTCTTAAACCTTTTTTTGTTTTAATTAATCCTAGGCCTCTTTTTTCAACTTATTTTATAACAAAATACATTATATTTGTCTTTTAACGTTTCCTTTAATAATAATACACAAGTCTAGTCTTTTTAACTATAACTTTGGCCCACGTTATAGTGAAAACTAGCCAATACGTATAATTATTTACAATATATTGTCTACAGAATTTCCTAAATTTTTTATAGTGTCTAACGTCATGTTAATCATATATGTTATTGATTAAAATAAATTTAATATCAAGCAAACACACGTCATCCATTAGGTTAATTAAATGTAACTACTAAATTTGTTTCCTGAAAGTAGCTATATACTATTCCAGACTATAACCTATCTCTGTGGCAAATTTCATCTAGATTTGTTCAGCCGTTTTGCTTCCATAGCCAAGTTGACATTCTAAAAGCGCAAAAACGCAAAAAAAAAATATTAGCCAATAACAGAAGAGGATAAAGACGTAAGCGATTGTATAAAGAGAATCGACGCAACACACTTCCACATTGGCTAAGGGGGCGGGCCTGATTTAGAAAAAAATTCACATATCCATTTCGGCCAACTCTCCTCTTAAATGTTAATAGAAGATCAATATTACATACATGTTACATTAAAAACAATATAGGAAAGTATGTGAAACTAATCTATTTATTAATCTAAAAAGGTTTGTATCCATATCTGTTAGTAACTACCCACAATTACCCATATATTAATTCCATGTAATTTAAATGGCGATGTCCACTGATAAAAGAAAAAAATAGGTTATTCACCCCTGATGACCACGCCACCCTGTGTCTATTAAAGCCTTTACACTAAGGGTATATTCTAAAGTACACGCTATTGTCAATTCAGTAGAGTTTATTTCCCCATAAAAACAGAAAATAGCTATGACTGGTTTAATACGATACGTAATTACAGTTTCGTTACAAACGAAGGTGGGTCAATTTATATTGGATAATCGTAGGGTACATGTCCCGATTGTTGGCTTTGTTTTTTACACGCGATCAACAAATAAGGTAGATGTTTGATGATATATTTATATTTCAGGGAATATTATTTTCATATTTGTCGGACATTGTGTCGCTATGTGTAAATTAAGGGTAAATACACTGTGTAAAATTATGGTAAAGTTACACTTTGTGTAAATTAAAGGTAACATACATTTCTTTTGTTTCAGGATGTCATTAGAAGAGTGAATAAGAGAAAAAGGTAACTATAACGATTTTATCTTTATATTATTTCTCGGAATTGGAAATTTGCTCCTTTTTTTGGATTTTTATGTCACGAATATCGCGAATAAACAATCACTCACGTGATTCCACTTGTGCGTTACACTGTAGTAATGTAGTAGTTCTAGTAGATAATAATACCAGAATTATCGAAAAAGAAATAACAGTGTATATGAACGTGTTCTACGTACATCAGATTTTTGTTCGGGTTGGAGACTTTCAGAACATGTTTAAACCATGCTTCGACCCACATGGATCGACTGGACTGAAATGATACCAAGGCCTTACTCATGCTATTTCTGTGAGGTGACGGTATAAGAATACAGTGTCACTATCTTTATTAATCCCATGGGTGTCGTAAGAGACGGCTAAGGGAACTGCGTTGGACAATACCTCTGTAAAAAGAAGAAAAATTTGAAACACTCCGTTTGGTTAAAATCTCCTTTCGTTTTTCAAAAACTGTTTACGATACCAAAGTTTTACTGTTGTTGAGCTTTCGTTGTTTTTTATCAAATTATTAATGTTACCAGGAGCTTAAATTCCGAAACATGTTTTATCATGTTACTTCTTTGAATGTTCATGTTATGTTCTAGACTAACCTTGTAGTAGCGATGTCTTTGGAGGAAACACGTGAGTTGTGGTGTATGTCGTGATGGTTCGGAATGGTCTTGTTTGGAGAAAGCGTAAAGAGTTGCTGGACCGAGACCCATACTCTGAGAGCATCAAACGTTAGGGCTGCCACAAACGATTTTAAGGGGTAATTTTTTTGCTCAAGTTGATTTGGCATCAAAGTGGACTAGAATTTAACATATTGGTGTTACTTTATGTAATAAATGAGAGTGGAATGACGAACTGTGTATGTGAGATCATTTATGTTCGTAGGAATAAAATAGGTATGCGGGTACTACTAAACACATGAGAGACATTTGTGAACTTAATAGTATACAGAAGAGACAGATTCACAACACTTGCCACTGTATTTCTAGCCCCGGTTACCTATCTGACATTTACACACAAAACTAGAAATTCTTCTTAGCTAAGCTGCCACGAACTAACCAATTTCCCGCCAGAAGATACCCTTTTCTTTACCCTATCTGAAAAATGAATAAGTCAGATTTTGCGATAACCATAAAAATAATTACCCAAAACTTTTCCAGTTTCCCACATCACGCCAATTCTTAATAAAATTTGTTATAAGTCTTTTATAGAATAACCAAACACTTAAAACTTCATGGTTGTGTCAACCCTACGGTATCACAACACATTCGTGTATGACAGTTACTATCATTCCCTTGTTTTACCAATCGCCCCGATGCACATGCACATACCACCCGCCATTTCTATGGACATTACTGTCGTGATAAACCACGTTTCCATTATCGATCAATACAGTTCCAAACAATGTATGTTTGAACGATGACTGTATACCAATGTACCTGATATTTTCGTGTTTTTACCATCGTTATGTGCAGCCATTGTTATTTAAAGTTTAGTCACCGTTGTTTAAATTGTTGTTAACGCTTCTTTATTGTAATGGTTTTGTAATTTTGTGTTACATTCAGGAGTTGAACTTTAGACTTTGGATCATATTCTTTAATTTTATGTCATCTGTGAGAATACAGAGTGTTACCATCCCTATTCTACCAATAAACGTTGTACGAGGCAACTAAGGTAACGAAATATACAAGAAATATACAAAAAGAAGGAAAACTTGAAAGAAACCTAATACCAATCCGTCTGGCCAGTGTGGTATAGTAGGCCAAAACTTACTGACTAAGGAGAGGCCTATGTCCAATAATGGACCGTTAAAGGCTGTTTTATTAACAGTCTCCAACAGTCCTTTGCATATCTTATAGTTAATGATATATAGGATAGTGGGACTCTGTATACTTAATCCGTCACCATACGGTCAATTTTTTTTTTTTTCGTGCCACCTAACATGTCTAATACATTCTTACCACCGGCTTCAAATCTTCCTACCATCCTTCATCTTGTGATCTTTCTATTTCCTGTCTATTTTCAGGATAAACATGAAGATATTTAATATCTTGAATAACTATAAAAATGATTAACTTCTGAACTGACGAAATAGTATTGAAGAAATATAATACCTCGCCACCAACATTATATCTGAACAAAGGATTTCGGTTCTATGGTCATTACCGTCGTATATTAAGAAAGTGGTCTATTAAGTCATTTTTGTTTGTCATCTTTGTGGACATAGTGCGTAATATTTTGTTTGGTAATCCAGCATTATACATATACATACATTACGTACGTTTCGACATATCATGGTGACATCTTTTGAGAGTTTATATCTACGACATTAAAAATTCTGAACAAACCTTTTAGATAGATTGCAACATTTGATAAAGTTTCAAAGTTCACAATCTGATGCAGACTCTTGAATTGTATTAAATAAATCTAAATGATAGCAAATATATTATACATATTTAAATTAATTTGTAATTTTTGGCAATAACAACTTGCCACACCTCACACATGGCCGTCTGATCCCAAGCTATCGTAAACAGGTAGGTGATAAACATACATAACATAGACATAGTAAATTATACCCAGACTCAGAAGAAAGTATCACACTCGTAACACAATTATTTACTCTGGATGGGAATAAATCCACTACCTCTGACAGTCAGGGTCTCTAACCACTAACAGGTCAGTCATTTATTATAAACTCATTTAAGAAAGCATCATTCATCCAATTACTATGTCATAACCTCTAAAAATTACATACGCATTTGTTAAAAGGGGAAAATGAAAGTGTGTTATGAGGAATTTGTCGTAAGATTTTATGATGGAATGGTTGCCTATAAAATTCTAGACATTAACTGTTCATTGTTCTCCATTTTTTGTGTTCAATGGGTACAACAGAACTCGAACTAGAAGATACACTACTTAGTTTGTTACTGTCCCTGTCTTATTGTTGTCCCAATCTTAGAAGAAAATTTTAGGAATTCAAAACGTCTTTCTTACTCAATTATTCTTGAATACTAGCTACAAACAAGGAGCTACATTTTGGGATCCTTATCGTCTGATCGAATAAGACTCTCAAGAGAATATTCTCCAGCAGAAATAGACATCTGATTACTTTTAGGCTCGTCTTCTACTGTATTAGTTTTCTTTTTAAGTTTTTTCTTCTTTTTTTAGTATATCAAGTTCCCATAAACATACATAGCATCTGTGCTGTAATAATAATAAAATTTTCGATCTTTCTGCGGAACTCTTACAGTTTCTACATTCGTTATAATGGTATTAATTTGGTATTAGTACTGGTTAGTCCCATTGTTTTATGAACCACCATTAAGAAAATAAACAAGGCCATTAAATAAGCTTAACAGACACAAATTGACTGTTAAAAGATCACAATTGTATATAAAGTCCATAATTGTCATAAAGACGTTTTTTCGTTGGTATATTTTGGCAACATTACAGTTTCTATTACAGTTTAATCACTTCATAACCCAAAAGCCACCATAACCTAAAATATATTAATCTATAATTATGTAATGGAACAATTCGTTTCCATAAATACAGATCGACTATTCGTCAAATTAGCAGCGTTAATTGATACGATCCGATTACGATTGGTTTATGTAAGTGCCCTGTGGCATTCCTTTATAGTATTAAACTACTGACTGTTATGCAAGTACATGTCGAATGCTTCATTGAAATCTATTTAAATTGCTAGCAGTCGTTCAGTGGTAAATTACTGAGCAGGTCGTTTCTTTTTGTTTAAGGGGCTGGATGGTAATTGCCGCAATTTGTAATGTATCAAGATGGATGTGGTTAGATAGGCTTTATTTTTTTATTTGTGTAGTTTGTATTGCACCTATGAGGAAGAAGATTTAGAAGAATGTTATATTAGTGATAAGTTGTTGATTACTTTATTTTAATTGAGTGTGTAGCTTGATAGCTGCTAATCTATGAGACTTACTTTTACAGAAGAATACAGATAGACAGATGATTATAGGTGAGATTTTGAGGTTAAGTTTTAGAATTAAAGCTATACGTCTAGAGCAGTAAAAGTTTTGCGTTATTTTTAAGTTTGTCTATTAGGAAATACTCAAAAATATTCAAGAAGTACAGCCATTACTGTCATCTTTTCCTTCTTCATTAATCTTCGGGTGTAGGTGTTAATATGTAAAATAAAGCTGCCGTAAAATGTTTCATTTTAATTTTATGTGTACTGTACATAATTAACTTAAAAATATTCATATATTTTTTCTCAATGTTAGATTGTTGTTATTCCACTTTCTAGGATATATCAGTAGTGTTAATGGATATGGTATAGAGCATTTTCTGCAATTAATCATCATAATTACTAAAATTGTTTCAGATATTTCTCCATGAAGATATTGTTCCTTGAGAAAATGTAGACCAATTCTTATTAGAAGTGGTCTACATTTTCTCTAGGATCAACATTTTCTCTAGGATCTACATTTTCCCTACACTTTCTCTAGGGTCTACATTTTCTCTAGGAATATATTGCTACTAATTTCTTGGGCAATTCATTTTTAAACTACCACATTCCTTTTAGATTTTTATCGAGTTATGGTATATTCCATGTGTGTTCGTCGCTTGCGCAAGTACTGTATGTGTAGTAACAATTCGTCACTTCCTTATTAGTTTCGTGAGGTCTGTCGTCTTACTATACTTTCCCTTCATCTTTATTTCACCAACAAATAAATCTCTATTGTCAATAATAACAAAAGGAAGGTTCAAAAGATTCAAACCTAGTTTAAAAGGGAAGAGATTTTCATTTGGACTGAAGATTTTTTTTATATGTAACGTGAAATTTTTAGTAATGGTAAATCGATTTTAACAATTCTCGTTTAGATTAAATTGTTGGTATAAAAAGTCTCTCCCACCTAATTTGAATGAAGGCTGTAAATTATAACCTTCTAACACTTTCTATTATTAAAAAAAACATAAGGATCTCCAGAAATTCTACATACACTACGAACTAAGGACGAAAAAACAAAATAATTCAATTCGGGGCCAATAATTTAAAATCTGAATTTTAGGGGCAGAGATTGGTGATTAGTGGGGTAATCTACGACAGATTTCGTACATTATACTATTAATATTAGAAACGAGAAATATTATGGTGGTTCAGGATGCTTCAAAATCATTCGGGTCAGAACTGTTGATCCAATCTGAGTGAAAAAGTTTAGGGATATAGTGATTAAGCAGAGAAAGGCTAATAAAAGCTTAGGATTCTTACTGACTACTTCAGATTGTTTTTAACTTACCCGTATTGTATGGTACAGATGGATGATGTAGCCTTGAGACAACTTGAGACAGCTGTCTAAATACCAGAATGCCTTCATTGACATTGAACAACTTAATAGAGCGAGAACTATTACTTTGTTTGTACCAATTACTTACGTCATTTTTCTAAAATAAGAATTTGTTCAGATTTTTAACCGCTTTGAAAGTGGAGATCAAGATGTGTTTCAAGATTTTTCATATTAATTTTATTAATTTTAACATGTTCATGAGATATTCCACATCCCATCACGTGAACAGCCTTAAACCGTCCACTGCTGGCCAAAGACCTCTCTTTGGTAAGGAAAGATTGGCCTACCACATTTGTCAGACGAGTTGATATAAGATTTTGTTTCAAAATTTTTTTCTCTTTGAATTGATGTTATCCTGCGTATTTTGCACCCTTAGTCGTTCTTACGACAGTCACAAAATGAATATTCCTAATGCGTCACAACATGGACAATTACATGTGTCAATGAGCAATTACTCGTAATACAATAAAGACTACACCTTTTTTTTATCTATCTTAAGAGCCTGCCAAAGTGACTCTACTCTGCCTGATGGGAAGCATGAATAGAATCCAAGAGTTGTGGTCACTATACTCATTGCAAATGCTGACAACGCAGTATAGTGACCCACACTATGGCGGCCTTGTGAGATGCTTTTTCACATCCCGCTTGGGGACGTAAAAGGCATGACAGTCATTGTGACAGTGTACTGCTTACACAGTTACCACGATAACTGTCACCCCTGCATCAATGGACGTATTTGACTATTGCTTCAATGGTTTATAGTTTCGACTATTGTACGAAAGGGTGAGAGTTAGATTTCCACAAAGTAATGGGTAAACTCAAAATCGGTATAACGACACATATGTTCTTAATTCAGATCAGACTTTTTGTGTGGTGGTAAAGATAAAATTGATCATTTCGTTCAGCATCGCGAATATTAACACGTGTAAAACTTAATTCATCCTCAATTCCATTTAAATGTAAGGTAAACCGTTTTTCTTTTATTTTTTTATTAGTTTAAAAGTCAATGGGTATTCTTTAAGATAGAGCTTGGTACTTAACTCTTTAGAGTATTATTAAAGCAGCAGTTGCACTTTATAACGCTGTTGAGACATTAAGTAGACGAACAAATTTTCTAGAATGATGCCTTGAAATACAGAACTATCGTAAAAGGTAGTGAAGTCTAAAAAAGGAAAGTAACGAAAAGCAAATCCTGTATTATTTCAGACCATTGTACAGTGCGTAGGTTGAAAGACCTCGATGGTTCACCGCCAATACACAATGGTTATTATTCCATATTGAACGAAGCCGTTAAAATTTTCTTAGCATCACTTTCTCCAGCTTTGTTGTCCGCTCTGGTCTCAGACTAAAGATTCTTTGTGCCAAATTTGTTGTACATTTAGGAAATTATGATTTTTCTCTTTCCGATGTTCTTAAACTTAAACATATGTATTTATATACTGTATGTACCTCGGATTAGATAAATATGCAGTACGAAAGTGACGTAGTAGCTAAAGTTGAGGAATGCCGGTCATGTTTTTGCCTCAAACCTGTAAATAATTTAACCATATTCAAACTGAACTATCTTGTAGTTATAACGATTTATTCTTTGTGCAGTTTACCGTATGAACGTTTTACAATTAGGATTTTTCTGAACAATATTTAATAACATTCTGTATTCATTTTTGACTTTTTTGTCCTTTAACCACCACCTTCCCTAGACGGAGGACCCACCCTTTGTGTTGGACGGACATATCACTTACCTCTCCACATACTCTTATCAAGAGAGACGCGATTTTTTCCTACTATTTTAACTATTCCTCTGCGTGTATGTATGTGCATCGTCATTCTTATCATACTGTACCAGCATGTAATCTGAGATGAATACGCCCACCGATTAGTGAGCAACTGTTTTCTATTTAATCATTATCAGTTTTAAAACGAATCATTAATATATTTATATAGGTATTTAGATAAATATCTATTGATTGTAAGCTGTATGTGTACGAATTAATTGTATATTGGCCTATTTATTGGTCACAGGTTCGATGAATATATATTCTTGTTTGTTCCCAGGAAAAATATTGTGTTATAAATAGTATTATTAAATATATACATGATATGTATAATTTTAATAATAATAATATTTCGGACATCTGACGATGCCATCTAGTACCAAACTAAGCTGAGTTTATACTATTGGTACTGGAAAACTTATATAATATGTATGTATAATACATACTTTTTTTTTCGAATATACTTACACACATATTATACATAACAAACACCCAAACTCCGAAACAAATATTTACTGATCATAAAAACATTTGATCCGGCCAATTGAACCCACGACCTCAAGCGCAGCAGTCGCGTAGAAATACGAGTATATGTGTCCAGCTGAAGGCAATAGGCTTGTCGAATATGACGTCAGTGGCGTTAAAATTATAGTCAGCAAAATGTGGGCGTTTAATACACTTACGAGTATGTCTACCCCTTCCGGGAATAAAGACATGTGTACTTGGATAATGTATGGATGGTTGTTATCTATAAGGTACACGTAATAGTTAATCTGCTATCTAAAATTCTTGTATTCAATAATATGCCTTATTTAATATGGTTAATGTATAAAAATACTATTTTATAAAAATGTCTATAGCCGCGTTTCGTAGGGGAAAACCCTTCGCGTCAACAATATGCTAAATGCTTGCGCAGCGGTCTGTGTACGACACATTGTGTATACCCGATTGTATGTGTGGGTGTGTTTGTTTTCAATAAGTTATAGGTATTCATATTTTGTACTGTGTTTATAAAACTATAATATGTTTCAGCTTATAACAAAATCAAGTATATACCTATATACTTGTTGGTCAGAGTGCTGGTAAATGTAAAAATCAGATTAATATATTTTAATTTAAAAATTATAAAATTAGAAATTTTAATATTTAATATTACAGAGTTAAATTTCAACTTTTATTGGCAGCCCTCTATGACTGCTTCCGTTTTCTTCTTTTATTATTTTTACTCAATTTTTTATTGTTGAAAAGTCTACAGATATTTCGACATAAACGGCCCACTCCACTGGAGTATACTATTGCCTTAGAGAAAACCGGTATTAAAGTTCTCTCTTTACTTTTCAATGAGTGAAGTAACGGCCCAATCCGCCATCCCCAATTGTGGACAAGAGAGTACCAACAGTCTCTCGAGTCGACGGTAGCACGGTAATATTGTCTATTGTGTCTCGTATACGTTTCAGATATAATTACCTACAGCCGCACGGTACATAAACATCCGCTAGGGCTAACCGTCTACAGTATTTTATTTTCAACTATCGTTTATTTAAGCTTCTTTCTAGTTTATGATAGTAAATATGTAGTAAATGAAATAGGTAATGTTCAATAAAAATACATGTTATGTGTTTTGTTCAATATATTTAATAAAAAATATATAATATAACACCTTTGAAAATTTGACATTGAAAAATATTTGTGCCTCGATTGAGACGAATGAAAATCTTTGTTGTTGAATTTTATATAATATTATATCCAGGTTAATTAAAACGTGTAATCTCAGGGTGCGTTATTAAAGAATTCAAGCAACCGAAAACACCACAATGCGGTCTATTACTGCTCTTTGCTACAGTACAGCCTTGTGCTTATTTCAATTTGAAAATTCAAAAATAGCACACTTACTGCTTAGAAAATCATTACACCGTCCATTCGTCAATGAGGCACATTCGCGTCTTAATGTGTACCGAGTGTATACCGAACTCAAAGCACGTAGGTATAACTCGCATTCCGAGCGTTCGTATGCAGATAAAATACTGTGAAATATAACCATAACGGTAGGCACTTAGGTGATAAATCTGCTCATTTCGTTATAGTAACAAGATCCGTTTTTAATTCCGTTTCTCTATATAACTATTATTACCATTACGTTCATAATAATTGGTTTAACAATAAGAAAGTTACGCCTTTCTCATGTTATACAAGTTGTTTACTTATATAAGCGTAATAATGTGTTATGTTTAAAATATGCGAGAACCATATTTATATGTTAAACATTGAACAACATTATGTACAACATAGATGTATATACCTGTAGTTCGAGAAGATAATAGAATCATTTTGTATGCACCCTTAAACACAGAATGGATTTTAATTACATTTTAATGTGTAACTTATTTCTCTTTATGGGTTTTAATACCATAAATGAATATGCAATAGTGGATTATAGCAAAAAACGGTAATTTAAAGCCATGACTGCATAAAAGAGAGAAATAAAAAGTTAAATATTAACTAAGAGTAGAATTCTCCATCTAATCAAGGTTTATGAAGAATAAATGTGGCGGATATGTTCTGTTGTGTAAGTACTGATCGCTGCGAAAACTTACATTGCGCGATGCAGAATTTGTTGATACTCCGTGTTTATATAAGATGGTAGTAAAGTGTTAATATGCACACAGATACACATACGACCTGGGTGGGAATAGGAACCCAGAACCTCGCACGATCGCTCCTCTCAAAGGCTAAGCAGGATTACTTACCACTAGATAAATAGACTCATTCTTTAAAATTCTTACTCACAGTCTTTTGCAACTGTGTCTCGGACGCGTTGCCAATCCCTTAAGTTTTAAAACCCGTCATTTGAAGAACTTTTTATGGGAATTATTTATAAAAGTTGAATCTGATTATAGATGCGAATCACTCTCAGTCGTAAAAATACCAATTATTAACAAATTACCAATAGTAATTGTAATAATTAAAACCCTGTAGAACCTTACGGAACTCTGCGAGACATATATCATATAATAAATGTATCCACAAGTTTACTATTTACTACCTTAGTACCTGCATTCCTCGATTCTCTAATAGCATATAAACATCCCAAGAGTATTTCATTCATTGAAGTCTATTGTTGAAAATTAACGATCATTCACATACAGATGAGTTTCGTTATATACTGTACTGACACTGACCTTGTATTTAAACATTTAATTATATACATATAATGTAACTAGTGTGAAATGTAACCATGTGTTGAGAAAACGTCGGACATTCTCGTTATTTTAGTTGTTTTTGTACACATTTATTTATTTTTTAAGAAAAGACAACGCCCGCATTAGGAATAAATCCTGTGTCACGCAGGACTTTACAAACATACAAGAAACGGACACAAAGAACATCCAGACTCAGAACAACAGTTTATGGATCACACAAAGTGTTGTCCCATGTAGGATTTGAACCCACAACACTCAGCGAATTAGAGAGCGGCATGGCGACCGCTTAAACCACAAGGCCAATCGTGCAGTCATTAATGTTTTACATCACTTTTTTTTTCTAAATAGAAACCTACCAAAGTAACTCTATTCTGCCTGATGGAAAGCATGAATAGAATCCAAGAGCGGTGGTCGTCGTACTCACTGCAGACTGTATTTACACTGTATTTGCTATCATTACAGTTAAAACTAATACGATGGAGAGGATAAATTATAATATCTACTTATGTTATAACATCTATTGCAAGTGCGTGATTTTACTCGATCGATACGAACAAATGTCAAGTTCTTCGTGAACTTCATTACCAATAACAATAATTTACGTAAGGAGTACTTTCACCCGTAACTTAGCCCTGGCTGCTGGCACGGCCAATAGAGGCAGGCGTCGGCGTACCGGTCAAGCACGCACAGGTAGAGGTGGCCCAGTCGCCATCATTATGCTCTATACCACGTACTCTATTCTCAAGGTAGTAGAGCTACAGAAACTGCAGTACGAATGGGTCAATCGCTCGCGCCAGTACTATCCTCTCATAGAAGATCAACCTAAAGCGACAGCATCCGTGCTGTAGTGTTTCGTTGGTGAGTGCGATACCGTGCTCATTGAAGCAGCGACAGTTATCGTGATAAGTGTGTCAGCTTCACATTGCCACGATGACGAAAAGGCAAAAGCCAAAAGTCCTGATAATATCGTTATATGTGTGTGCCCTATGCACACATAAATGTGTACTGTAGAGATTTACTTTCGCCTAATTTGTATAATGTTTAGGCGTTTGAGTAAAAGTGAGAATGATAATATAATTAGAGTTTAACAGAGCGGATAGACGCGTGGAGCGGCAGACTAATTACTGGATATGTGTTTTTATAGTTTGTGTATGTATATCATTGGTAGTAAAAGTGTAGTTATGATAGATTTATTGTTCTCATTTGAATGAAATGAAAGTTAAGTATAATCCTACTAATATCATAAATGCGAAAGTTTGTGAGTACGTATGTAAAAAACGAAAAAAACTACTGAACTACAGTAATATAGGTTATACATCGGAATAACATATAGGCTCCAATTTGTAATGATTTACGCTGCCTAAGCCATTGAAGTTACACAAAGATGATGTACCGTAGGATTATTTGTATGTTAAAAAATATATATTTATTAAAAATGATCTGTTACAAAACTTAATGTGGTAGACCAAATTCTACGTGAGCTAAGCCGCGGGCAAAAGCTAGTAATAAGTACAAAGGGAAATGCAGCGCCCTAATTCCTTTTTAGAAAACTTAAATTGCAGGTTTAATATCTCATAGTCAATCTATGTGCAAAGTAATTTCCTTAGATTAATAATATTTTTTGACACCTGACATCCAGTTCAACACAACACTATCTAGTGTCAAATTAAGCAAAACTTGTACTATCAAAGTTAGATTGACAGATAAAATACTTACATACTTTTTGAAAATACATAAATATATTAGACAACACTAAAACTCGACAACAAATAATTGCAGATATGTAGGTGTGTACAGAATTCTCCTAATCCTGGAAGTAGGTGGTACTCAAAGAATGAAAGCAAAGATAGTAGCGGTAGTCACTTACCATGCGATAACTTATCCCTATTATATATTAGTAATCCTATTCCAGCAAAAATCCAGCACTAAGAAAGTTGTAAGTAATCTACGGATAGCAAGTCAGCTTTTCATACTCATATCTGTTCACTTATAACTTAGTATAATATTTAATATTGCTAAAGATGTTTATGTTAACCTATGCGACTGCCTATCAAAATGTTGCTGAGTTTTTCTGATTATAGAAACGCTTTTTTTTCTATATTAAGAGCCTGACAAAGTGACTCTACTCTGCCTGATGGAAAGCATGAATAGAATCCAAAAGTTGTGGTCACCATACTCATTACAAATGCAGACAATGGCGTATGGTGACCTACACTATGGTGGCCTTGTGAGATGCTTTTTCACACCCCGCTTGGGAACGTAAAAGGCGTGACAGTCATCGTGGCAGTGTAAGGCATACACAGCTACCACGATAACTGTCACCCCTGCATCACATATAATGGCTTAATAACAGAACGAAGTTTGGAAGTTGCAGTCTTGACCTCGTGTCTCGGGATGCACGTAAAGGCGTCGGTACTGCGCCTGATCTCTCCCTGGTCGTGTCGGATAGCATTGGATTGTGAGAGTGAGGGAACAGAGAGTGCACTTGCGTTTGTGTTTGTTTGTGCGCTATTATATCTCCTGTGTAGTTGCCAGGTCTCCGTTGAGACTGGCCGTCGTGGCTCCTAAAAGTCGGCTATTAAAAAGAAAAACTATATTTATTAAGATAATATTTATTCCGTTTTGTTCAGTTGGTATTCTTTGCTCTAAACGGTTTAAAACAAGCTCCAGTGACATCGAAACAAAAAACGAACCAAAGTGTTTTAAATTTTATAGCATTGCATTTTTATGAACAAAACAAAAAAAACGAAACGCCGTGGTCAATTGTTAATCAGGCTTTAAATTCCTTATTGCGAAATGCTTCGTTTTCTGTAATTAAATTATAAACGGTAAGACTTCAAAAAAAGTTCTTATTTATCAATGTTTTAATCCAATCCTTTTAAATTGCGAAAAAACATTTTTTTTTTATTTTATTTTGGCAAGTGTCATTTTGTTTTTCATTTTATTGTTCTATTTTGTTTTGTGTCGTAATATTCTGATTTGATGCTTATAAGTCCTAATTGTTGAAGTGAATTAAGCGTTGCCGAAGCGTATAAAAAACGTATAAATTATTTTTATACATATGCACTAAAGATTCTGTGCTAATTAGGTAATTATCTATTATTATGTCTTATCTTCAATGTATTTTTAGAAGAATAGATACACTACACATAGGTTTTTAAACCAAAGCTATGAAAAACTTAACTCTCAGAGTAAAATGGATTCTGTGCCTCGTTTAGTTTAGAAGCATGAATGTAGTGTTATGAATTCTAATGAATGAATTGACCAAATCAATCCCAGTCATATTACATGATCTCAATAAGGTTTATTTTACAAAAACAGGAACTGAAATTAAATTGTTTACTTTCTTCTCTCGAATCTGATACAGTAGAGATTCTCCAGTCAAATACTAATTACTCGTAGTTGAACAAAGTTTAAGCGGAATTGAAACGAAAAATGGAATTATGCTTAAAATTAGATTATATTATAAAAATACAATCATAATTATAGTCGCCTCTCGATTCTTGAGTAGGCTTTTGTAATGTATAAGTTAGTCTTAAGCTGTAAATAATTGTCAAATTGTTGCGCATCCATTGCGATGTTTTTTAAAGACACATCTTTATAAATTCATTTTCTTTCTGGTACATAGTACTGTTTATGGGTTATTAATTTAGAATTATATGACAAAAGCGTTCGTGTTCGACATACATCGAACTACATTAGAGGTATAAGATCAAACATTGCACATGAACTGAAGTATGTAAAACATAGCAACTAGATTATTGTTGTTGCTTTTTTTTAAAGATAACGCCTGTATTTTGAATATACATATATCCTGTGTCGCGGGGGACTTTACAAACATACAAAAAACGGACACAAAGAACACTCAGACTCAGAATTACAATTTATGGATCACACAAAGTGTTGTCCCATGTAGCGTTTGAATCCACAACACTCAGCGCAGTGGACGTCGCTCACGTGGCGACCGCCTAAACCAATTTTTTTTTACGTGTGGAAACCCCCTCGTGCCTTCACCCCACCGGGGTTTACAGCGGAGTGGTGTGTGGGAATCGGACCGACTAAAACCACACGGTATGCCACTCTGCGCCTGACATGACCGCTTAAACCACTAGACCAACCAAGCAGTTAAATTTGTACGAGTATTATCGCGATAAACCCTTTGATGTGCGGTAGAAAACCGTTAGAGGTCTGAATCCAATGCAAGTTCGTCTGAATGATTTACGATTCAATGAATTACATGGCCAGACTCGTTGCGAATCTTGCTTATATAGATGGATGGAGAAGTAAAAGCCATAACTACTAAGAAAGATAGGGTCGCATACTTGTAACTTTGTTTTTTTACGGGGTGGAAAATCCCTTCGGATCTCCGGCTCCTCAGGGACACAGGAGCCAGGAGTATGTGGTGTTTCCACTAAAAACCACTCCGGCGGTCGGTCTCAGGCGTCCTACTCTGAAGGGGACCCGGGCCATGTTATTTCAGGTCCCCCCCAGGATCAACGCCATACCTGGTCAGACCCTCAGAAGCTACAAACTGTAACTAAAACGAAATTAAACAATTGAGTTAGTATTCTAAATATACCTTTACAAAAAAAGGTAATCGCTGTAATCTTAACTTGATCTTTGTTGCTTAACTTTAAGAGTCGTATTTTAAGCTATTTGTTTCTAGAAATAAAATTGCATTAAGTAATAGTTGAAACTGTTGAAAACGCATTGGAAATGCTAAGGCGCTGTCGTGGATTTGTTAAGAAATGACATTAGTTAAGGAGGTTAGCTTGAATACAGCTAAGTGTCGCTGTACACGGGTAATTTATCGCAGAACTCACAGTTGTGTTACGTGTGCATGACTGGAAAATTGTGTCGCTCTCTACTGAGAGTGAGGAAGGGTTCACATATTGTCCGTGATGCTTGCGTTTACAGTTTTTCTAGGTTATACAAGGTTTTTACCGTGTGTAACAAATAAACTAATCAAATTAACAATGCTTATTAACGTCTAAAATTATTATGGACATATCCATACCTTAATCCTGTTCGAGGTAGACAGAGATGATATTGTTTTCCATGATTCTGAAATACAACTTGCGCATTTTTCACGCTCATTAAAGTTTTCATGGACGCTCAACGGTTGCGAGTACTTTTAATGAGACTTGTCTTCAATACATCGCATACAAAGTCACATATCACCACAGCTTGTGATATGTATGTTACTAAAAATTAGTCAACTAGTTATAATAGAAAAAATGCTACTTAATCTCTTACCATACTAGTTCGATCTTGAATGTAGTAAGTCAATTTTGAGATGCCTCCGTTGAATAATAATCCAGTGCTTTGTAGTCGAGCCAACATCTATAAACTTATAAATGATGGTATACTCACAGCTAGGGAACTAAATGGGCTTGAGCAATGGTATCAATTTTTCATGGAATTTATTTTTAATGTGTGTATGAAAGGTCCCTTAGAATTGGTTAAAACCTCACTCTGTTGGAATATTAAAGACAGTCAAAAGGTCCACTATCTCATTGTAGAAACTGCAGAAAGCAGAAGTAAACACTATATCAACTCCTTTTTAGTTCGATTCGCCAAGATCAGGAAGAAATTGGCTATGTTTATTTTCCGAGAAAATTACAATCCTACCTACTAGCTAAACTGACATTCTATAAACGTAAACATTGATAAAAATCAACAAATGTTTGAGAATGGCGTCTCTTAATGTTAAGACAGGTGGTTATAACATTATTGGAGGAGATCTCTCGCTACCGGCCGTCATACGCACCATGGCCGGTAGCGACAGTTGTTTTACCGCGGTCGCAACCTTCTGCGAAGATGTAATTTCACGGAAGGAGGCGGCGGAGAAGGCCCAGGAGGACGATATCCACTCGAACCCAATACGGGACGAGTTTTCCCCTCCATCCGCTACAATGGCCAGCCGCGAGGAGGCGACGTCCGCGTGTGCCGTACGTCGTCTAAAATAGAGTTTATCCGCAGATGGTGCCCGAGGTAGCGGGCAGGCGCTAGGAGGGATCTGGATGTCGTAATAGCAACGGTTCCCGGATCCCTCCTATCTCAGGCGCAGAGTGGCACATCGTGTGGTTTTAGTCGGTCCGATGCCGACACACTACCCCGCCGTAAACCCCGGTGGGTGACGGCTCGAGGGGGTTTCCACACGTTAAATAAAAAAAAAAGGTGGTTATAACAAAGTATTAGCCAATAATACAAGACATTAGAGGCGATAGCTATTGTAGAGAGAGAATGGACGCTAGACACTTGCATCTTGGCTAAGGGTACTGGTATGTTCATCTTCTTTTCATCAGGTGTGTTATGATACACAAATATACCTTCATGGGCAACACCAGGATTATATTTAGGGGGTGCGTATACATCCATATATACTATTAACTACTATGAAATATATAATTATACTAAGTCTCCATGTAGTGACGGATTACGAATACAGAATGTCACTACCCATAGTCTTCCCATGGATGGAATAAAATATGCAAGACAACATCACTACAAAGAGAAGGAACACTTGTAACAAACGCTATACCAGCCCGTCTGGGCAGCATGGTCTCGAAACCTTCTTGCAAAAAAGAGAGCTAGCGATGATGAAATGATGATGATGATGATGATGATGATGATTATGATGACGATGATGATGATGGTGATAATGATGAGAATAACTAAGTCTTTACGTATGACATCGGCTTTTTTAAAATATAAGTTAATAATACCTTTTTTTTCTATGTATTTCCTTTTCTGCCAGTGGGATTCAAGTGCCCTCATTTGCATCCGTCTTCCGGCATCCATGTGTATCTTCATTTAACGAAAGAAAAAAACAACTAGCGTTATCCAACAAATCTAAGTCTTATGATGAAAATACAATTCGTTTCTCTGTTGGGGGTATAGATTTCTGCTAAGATTGAGTCCGATTTCTAAGTCCTTGAATGTTGTTGCAACGTCAGTCTGTTGTACAACCATTTGTAAAAGGGCATGGGACTATTATCGTTGTACGTTGGTTAAATAATGTTATAGTACAGTTGCGAAGAAAAGTGACATACGTTATCACGCACAACGAGTTTTTTTTTCTGAATGGATCACGCTTATTATATCTCTACCGATTTGTTTCATTTGTGTGCATTTTTATGACTTATTTTACTGATTTAACACACTGGTAGGCAAACATATATGCTTTTTTTTATATTAAGAACCTGTCAAAGTGACTCTACTTTGCCTGATGAATAGAATCCAAGAGTTGTGGTCACCATACTGGTGCAGACAATGCAGTATGGTGATCCACACTATAGCGGCCTAGCGAGATGCTTTTTCACGCCCTGGGGACGTGAAAGGCAATGACAGTCACAGTGGCAGTGTAACCTGATGACTGTCAACTCTGCATCAATGGGCCTCCGGTCTCTCACTCACCAACGAAACACGACAGCATGGATGCTATTGCTTTCGGTTGGTCTTTTGTGAGAGGGTAGTACTGCCACGGTCGAGCCGGCCCGTTTGTGCTGAAATCAGCGTGGCTCTACTACCTGATAAATGCTCCGAGTAATTATGCAACATTAAAGTTAAATAAGATCTTGATTTTAATAGAAATATTTAATTATTCATTAATGAAATAACGCATTAAAGGTACCAATGAGTATATATTATATATACACATTATAAATATTAATAAAAAAACAAAAACGCTGTCCTAATGATAATTATTTCATAACTGCAGCCAAATTTTTCGTGACGAGTAGGTCAATGTTTTAAATACTGGGTTACATTTTTCTAAAGGTTATATATTACTTAAGTATTATACACGAATATATAATTATTAATGATGTAGATATAACATTCAACTACGGAAATTCGTTTTTTAGACAGACCAAATAATAAATGGAACGTTAAAACACATTGTTTTTGTCAAATAATCATGAACGCGATAAATACATCGTACATATTGCTTGTGATCTTGTGATTTTTGCTTTTCGTTTGTAAAGCTTACTGCAAAAATTTATAAAACAAATAAAATAATAAAAAAAAATAATTCTTTCGTCCAAAAAATTATAAAAATTGAAACCATAGTAAAAAATTAAAGAAACAAAGACAAAACCATAACAACCATTAAATATCATCGACACAATCAGAATATAAAATAAATCAGTGTACACAGAATAAGTAAATTCTGAGAAATGTTTTTTGTACGACTGTACTACGGCATGCCTCTAGTTAAGATTCGAGCCGCGCGACACCAGCGTTTGCTTTATGTTGGTGTAATTTCATTCGCTAGGGATGTACGTTAAATATCGATATAATTAACAATTAAGAACTTAATTTAGACCTAATGGTTAAATATTCCTTCCACCATTTAAAAAGAGAGAGAAATGATCTTCAAATAAACTTTATGAAATTGTGGAAAGGACGGGTGTCATGTCCCTCCGATACAAAGGAAGAATATTAAGACTAGGCGAGGTGATCATGCCCGCCGGGCCGCTGCCCCTGGTTATTGTTGGAATGTCGCGTATATGCTAATCACCACACGAATCTTTATTTCGCTATACAGGATTAGTAGTTGCTCCGTAGTTTATTATACTTCGTAGTTCAACATGTCTTCGCTAGATGGCACTTTAATATGTTTTTCTGTTTGTGCTGTATGTGGAAGTCGCCACAAAATAAAAACTTCTCAAATATTTTCTTTTGTTATAAAATACAACTCCTGAATTATGATAATAGTCTTTGTCGCAGGGCACTTTATTAACATTCATAAAAGAAACATATAGAAACACTCAGACTCAGAATAAAAATTTCTGCATAATAAAAAGTATTATCCCATGTGGTGATCGAACCCACAACACTGTATAGTACGAAGTGACGTCACTGTCAGTGGGAATATCTATAGCAAATTAATTGATTTTATATATAATTATTCATTTTCTACGCTTAGTCTATGGTCACACGTTCACTTTCTTACGTTCCCATGCACTATTACTTAATCAAGTTTTCGTTTTATTATGTTCAGCAATTAGCAATTAGCAATACAGTGGAACGATGCATAAATTTTTACGTATCGAACTGTAATATAATATGTTCATGAAAAGTTAGTTAGTATATATATATATATATATGTATTTTGTGTGTGATATGTTTTGTATTTTGTTTTCATGTACGTTTATTGCTCATTCAGGAGTCACAGACTTTATGTATGCAGAACTGTTCCCTATTCAACATTACCGGGAGGCACACGCTATTTGTTACTATGTAAACATTATAGATACATATTTACGAGTATATTACTTATTATAATGTAGACATTGCATATGAAAATGTTTATTCACGCGTTAAATTCACCATACATGAACACTTTCCTTCTTTCTTGCATACCTTTCTCGCTGGTATCGCACATCGTTGGTAGCTTTAACTCTAGTATTATAGTTGTCACTTTATCTATACTTTAGGGCATTTATTGCACGTTCGGTTCTCATCTCATGTCTGCTGCTATGAATCCCGGTAAATCCTCAAATAGTCCTTCGAACCAGGTCTATGTGGTCCTAGAATTGGTAAAAACTGTTTTGTATATTAGTAATCAGATGATGATGATGATGATGAAATGAACTATACAACCACAACCTCTGGATCATCAGTCATGATCACCAAATCTGCCAACAGACAACCTTAGACATTTTACATACACAACTCCGATATATGCCTTTTATGAATTCAAGCAGGGCGCGAAGAAGCATCTCACTAGGCTGCTATAATGTTAGACTATATACGATACTTTCTTGTCACAACTCTTGGATTCTTTTTTCTTTTTAAAGGACAACGTCTGCACTAGGAATAAATCCTGTATCGCGGGGGACTTTATAAACATATAAGAATCGGACACAAAGAACACCCAGACTCAGAACAACAATTTATGGATCACACAAAGTGTTGTCCCATGTGGGATTTGAACCCACAACACTCAGCGCAGTAGAGAGCGGCGTGGTGAACGCTTAAACAACTTTTTTTTTTTTTTTTTTTTTTTTTTTTTTTTTTTTTTATCGTGTGAAAATCCCCTCGAGCCGTCACCCCACCGGGGTTTACGGCGGGGTGGTGTGTCGGAATCGGACCGACTAAAATCACACGGTGTGCCACTCTGCGCCTGACATAGGAGGGATCCGGGAACAGCTGCTATTACGTCATCCAGATCCCTCCTAGCGCCTGCCCGCTACCGCGGGCACCTTCTACGGATAACCTCTCCATTTAGGCGACGTACGGCACACGCGGACGTCGCCTCCTCGCGGCTGGCCAATATAGCGGATGGAGGGGAAAACCCGTCCTGTCCACCCGCGGCCACACTCAAGGCGGCATGAGGCGCTGGTATGCACGCCTCCGCCGCCCGGCTCGCCGGCGGCGAATTGGGTCCGAGTGGAGATTGTCCTCCCGGGCCCTCTCCGCCGCCTCCTTCCGCGAAATTACATCTTCGCAGAAGGTTGCGACCGCGGTAAAACAGCTATCGCTACCGACCATGGAGCGTATGACGGCCGGTAGCGAGAGATCTCCTCCAATAACTGCAGTGAGGACCCCACGCTGCGCCGCCCAAGCGGAACAAACCGCTAGCGTGTGCTGAGCCGAGTCCTCACTGCAGTCGCAGTGGTGACAGGCGGGACTCAATTCCCTCCTGGCGACCGAGTGCAGATACTTCCCAAAGCAACCGTGCCCGGAAAGGATCTGCGTCAGTCGGAAGGAAAGGGTCCCGTGCTGTCGCCCCGCCCACTCAGCGATGACCGGCTGGAGAGCCTCCACGGCGGCAAAGCCAGCACGTGGAGCCTCCAGCCGGGACGACCAACGAGCCATCGTGGCTCGACGAGCGGCCTCTCGCCACTCGCGCATCTCTTCAGGCGGGGGCCGCATGCCGCTACCCGCCCGGAAGTCAGCCGTCCGCCGATAAACTTCGGCGAGCACTTCCGCCTCCAAGTCCCACGGCGGAGTTCCGGCCAAGGCACACGCCGCCTCCGTCGATACGGTGCGGTAACCGCGTATGGCTCTAACCGCCAATATCCTCTGAGGGCGCCAAAGGCGAGCCCTATTCTGGGCGGTCAGAGCCGCCGCCCACACCGGTGCACCATACAGTGCCATTGACCGGACAACCCCCGTGTATAGCCGTCTCGTCGCGACGCTGGCTCCACCCAAATTCGGCAAAAGTCGCCCGAGGGCAGAGGCAGTGCCGACCAGCTTTGGAGAAAGCTGTCGGAAGTGCTCGTCGAAGAGCCACCTCCCGTCGAGGATCAGGCCCAGGTACTTCATCTGGGCCTGAACCGGTACGAGGACCGAATTGACTACGATAGAGGCGCCGGGTGGGGGACCACGCCGGGGCCCATGGAACAAAAGGGCCTCCGTCTTTTCTAGGGCCACCCGTAACCCCAGCGCCTCAATACGCCCGACCACCAAAGAGACTCCCGTGGTGGCCAGGCGCGCCGCCTCTTGGAAGTTCGCTCCCCGGGCCGTGACCAATGTATCATCGGCGTAACAAATTACACCCAGCCCGGGGGGAAGACGACCTCGAAGGGCCCAGTCGTATCCCATGTTCCACAGAAGTGGTCCGAGGACAGACCCCTGTGGAACACCGCACGACATGAGCCGCCGCCGCAGAACACCATCTCGGTCCTCGTACATGACGGTGCGCTCCTCAAGATAGTCTGCCACAAGCCGCCTCAGGTACTCTGGCACCCCATGGTATTGGAGTGCTTCCCTGATGCAGCTAAATGGCAGACTATTAAATGCGTTGGCGATGTCCAACGACACCGCCAACAGCACGCCACCACAGCTCACCGCCTCTTCGGTAACGGCCCTGAGGCGTAGCACGGCATCGACTGTCGAACGCCCCGCTCGAAAACCGAATTGGGCGTCCGACAGATCGGGACCCACCTCGCAGAGGTGCCGAACGATGCGGGCAGAGAGTATCCTCTCAAACAACTTACCCGCCTCGTCCAACAACACGATGGGCCTATAGGCCGCTACCGAATCGGCTGGCCGTCCCGGCTTTCTTAATAGGACCAGCTTCCCGCTTTTCCAGCACTCAGGGAAGCGTCCGGACGCCAGGCTAGCGTCCAAGACCTCCCTGAGACGGTCCGACATGTGTTCGAGGGCTCGGGCCAGCACTCGGGCAGGTATCCCGTCTGGCCCGGGGGCGGTGTTCTTAGAGCGGATCCGTAGAACAACCGCCCCTACCTCCGATTCCCTGACGGGCGGAACATTATTCTCGGTCCCCCCGTCTTCTCTGACCATTATGGCCATCGACGGGGGTGTGTGCTCCACCCGCTGCGGGAAAAGGCCCTCGACCACTTCCCGCAGGAAGCTGGGCTGGCGTGTCTCTGTAAGGGGGGGGCCCGACGTGCGGAGCTTTTGTCGCACCGCACGATAAGGGCGACCCCAGGGGTCACGATCGAGACCCTCCAGCATCTCCTTACGCTTAATTTCTTTGGCGCGGCTGATGGCCAGCTTCAGAGTTTTCCGCGCCTCTCGGTACTCCTCATGAAGCTGGTCCTCCCCGCTTTCTTCGCGGTGTCGCCGCCGACTACGGGTGTAGGACCTCCGGGCACGAGTACAGGCCGCGCGGAGGTCCGCCAACTCCTGGGACCACCAGTAAACCTCCTTCCGTGGAGGCCGATAACCTCGGATGCGGGGCATGGCCGCATCGCAGATTTGCGTAATCGCATCACGGAAACGACCAGCCCCCATGTCGACCTCCTCGGTCGGAGCCTGCGGAGACAGCCAAGAGTGAATAATGGCTGCCTCCTCTAGTAGGTCCCTATTCAGTTTGGCTACAGCCCACCGTGGAAAGCGAAAAGAACGCCGCGCCGCGTGACCCCTACTGGGGTCCTGGATCCGGGAGAGCTCAAATCGAATGTAGAGGTGATCCGAGAGCGTCTCAACCTCTTCCAGGACATACCAGTTCCTTACTCGTGCGGCGAGGGCAGGGGTAGCGAACGAAAGATCCACTATCGACCCTCCCTGCTGTCGCACGCACGTGTTGGTGGAGCCCCTGTTTAATAAACAGAGGCCCACCGAGGCCGCCCACTCCTCTACGGCCTCACCCCTGGCGTCCGTCCTGGGGGAACCCCACGCAATGGACTTTGCGTTGAAGTCCCCCAGCACTAAGACGTGCCCAGACGTTAGTCGCCGCATCGAGGTTTCCAAGTTGTTAAGGAAAACCTCGAAGTCGCTCAAACTCCGGTTGGGGGAGAAGTATACACCATATACGGTGATCCCCCCCCACTCAGCAGCAACATATCCAGTACCCTTGTCTCTTAGCGACAAGGGTGGGGAATGAGCCGCCGTGGAGCCGACGACTGCCACGGAGCCGTCCCGGTCACTCAACCAGTTTGGTCGAGGAGGAACGTAATAGGGTTCCGCGGCTACGGCAACACCGATCGACCACTGTGCTATAGTTTGCAAGAAGAGGTCCTGTGCCGCAGCACAGTGGTTGAGGTTCGTCTGGACAAAGAGGTTGGAGACTTGGTCCATTATTGAACCGTCTCTACAACCTCTTCCATGGGCAACGATGCTGACGTGCGGACAACATCGGAGGCAGCCTGGGTCGACTGGCTAGCCCCCGACACTTGTCGAGAATCGCGGGGAGGTTTGCACCCCACTTGCCCAATCTGGTGATTGGCGGGCTTGTTACCCGCCGCACATACCGGGCAGTGAGGGGCGGCAGAACACACTGTCGCCTTGTGCCCCGGTCGACCGCAGCGGAAACATAGTTCGCTGCAGTCAAAACAACTTACGTACTTGGCGCGTGTGTGTCCCGATGCCAGACATTTGTAGCATCTCATCGGTCTCGCCGCCAGGACTGTAATCCTAGCGCTGACGAAACCGACGAGTAGTCTGCCGGCGTCGGCCAGAATTTTGGCCGACGGTACGGGACAGCTGACCCACACTGCGCCAAGCCCTCCTGGACCGGGGCGGATGGTGC
This sequence comes from Hypercompe scribonia, assembly GCA_949316085.1. Taxonomy (NCBI): domain Eukaryota; kingdom Metazoa; phylum Arthropoda; class Insecta; order Lepidoptera; family Erebidae; genus Hypercompe; species Hypercompe scribonia. The sequence goes on along the minus strand of OX438984.1, from coordinate 2,444,540 downwards.
CGACCTTGATGTTCTCCACGTTGCAGCCTGTTCTCTCTATAACTGCAGCGCGGACATCCTCAGCCGTTACGGAATCGTCCAGGCCCGAGATACGCAATTCAGCGCACTTGGTGGGCCTGGCGATCTTAACACCATCAGTGGCTGCAAAAATTCCCCGCAGCTTCTCGGCGAAAGAGTCCGCCGTCTTTGCACCTTCAGCCCCAGGGAACTCGAGGATCCGAGCTCCCGTTTGGGCGAGGCGCATTCTAACACCCACCGTCCCGAAGTCGTGTGTGAGACTGTCCCGGGCCTTCTTGAAGATAGCCGCGTAGGACAGCCCACCATTAGCCGCCTCCGGTGACATGGTGACCACTACCGCCGCAGTTTTGGGCGCTTGCAGTTTGCGCGGCTTCTTTGTGGCGGCCATCGCCACCGATGGCGACTGCGGGGTAGAAGCTGCTTTTTGGGCAGCCTTTTTACCCCGCTTTCGGGACTTCTTAGCCCCCCCAACTACCTGCCAACCATCCGTGGACGGAGCAGATGTGGAGGGAGCAGATGTGGTGGTGCCAGGTACAGCGGCTGGAGTGGGGAGCGGAGGGAATTCTGCTCTAGACTTGACCGCCGTTTTGGGCCCTGATCGCTGTGCACCCGTCTTAGGTACTGCTTTAGCCGCCTGTCGTGTCCTCGGAGCGGCCGCAGGAATAGCAGACACTGACGCCGCAGGAATAGCAGACACTGACGCCGCAGGAACAGTTGACACCGACGCCGCCGCCGCATAGGACACACGACCGCCCACAACGGGCAGCGACGTCAGCGCCGATGCGGCCTTTGGTCTATGTGCCGCGAGCGGCGGCCGGACAACAGGGGCTGGAGGTAGTCTCGCCTCTAGGCCAGCGAGACGTCCGTCCATCATGCGCCACACTGCGTCTGTGATTTGGCGCAGGTGGGCATCAGCGATGGTACCGGGATTGACAGGGGCAAGCGATGGAGACGGGCCTTCTCGCTCAGGGCGAACCGCCCGGAATTGGGCAAACTGCGCGCTCAGCTCAGCCACCTCCCGTGTGAGATGGTCGTTGGCCGCTTGGAGACGAGCCACGTCCCCAATAAGGGTCTCAACAACCCCCGCAACTGCAGAAGAGGAGTCCTTAAGGGCCTTTACAAAAGCACCCTTAAGGTTACTCGACTTGGTGGCTACCTTGTGGATGATAGCCACCGCTGCTTTCGCTCTCTCTTGCATGCACGATGGCGTTTGGGGAACGGAATCCCCTACCATCGGCTCCTTGATCTTAAGCAAGAGATCTGCGATCTCCTCCTCTGCAAGTGCTTCGCCGTCCGCCCTAACCCGCCTATAGGCTTCCGCCTTACAGAAGACGGAGCCTGACGGGATCGAGACCGAAGTTCGCGACCTTCCTCTACGGCTGCTGGCGACTTTAGGAGGCAACATCTCCTGAGACGTGTCACTCTCCTCGTCTCTGGAGCGCCCGCGTTTTCGGGAGTCGCACAGCGCCGTTTCCATCAGGTCACCTCCTGTGCCATCTGACGAACATGCAGATCTGGAACGCAATCGTTCCGATGTTCTGCGGCTCCCAGCAGTCGTAATGACTTCTGGGAGCCTCGTTGACATAGGCGTTCCAACTGATGCGTCTTTTAAGTTGGACGAGAAGTCTTGCACTCTTACGCTTTTCTCGTTCTTCTCGTTCTTCTCCTTCTTCTCCTTCTCTCCTTCTACATTTAGGTTTTTATTTTTCATTTGAGATTCCATATTAGACCCACGAGTGGGGGAGAACTATAAGTCGACCCGGGCAGAGATCCCCCAATACCCGGGCAAGCGTACATTTATGCCCAACCGAGGGGTCCGCAGGTGCCTCGGCTGGGGGTGCGCTTGCGACTGAACAGCCCATCAGCCATGCATCCCCTGGTCACGCACCAGAACACGGGATTCGGGGTAATTTTTTATAGAGGTTTTCTTCCTCGCAGTCCGGGCGGCTAAGCCAAGACCCTCGCCCCCGATTGGTGTCGCGAGACATAACCACGACACTCCTTTCGGGATTACGATGTGACAACGGTGGCAGGAAGATTGAATCTTCCAATGCCTGCTCGGTGGCAGTGTGAGTACACACCGAGCCCGTTCTCCTTTCTCCACCATTGAAAGTGGAGAAACGTCGACCCATGAAAGGGTCCCACCATAATGATTTTTTATCGAGGTTTTCCTCCTCATTGCTCCGAAGAGCGAAGAGCCAACAGAGGAATCGACAAATATGCCCGCTCTGTTGGACCAAGTCTCGGCCGAATTGCCGTAGAAAATGGCTTCCTCTTCGTGCTAGAATATTAGCCGTTGGCAGTGATGAACACCATCGCCAACGTTACCAGGGTGCACCACGTGGAGGTTTTCTAGCCAAGCACCCCGAACGCTTAAACCACTAGGCCAACCGTGCAGTTATTCTATTCATATTTTCCATCAGGCGGATGAGCGTCACTTTCGCAGACTTTTAAAGTAGAAAAAAAATATCATCATAATTGTGGGCAAACTCCAGAAGTAAATATAAGACATCGATATATTTTAATATTCTACATTTGCCAACACTAAAACACGATCAATCCACGCTCAGGCGCATTCTGTCACGATCTCCGTGCTTTGAGCTACCACTTACACCGACATGGTTGTACTAAATATTTTGCTATACATTACCATATATGTCTATCCCATTTATGTTTTTTACCACATAAAACAGCAATGGATATCCACGTTGAGTTAATTACGTAGAATATTGATGCACAGAAGTTTTTCAACAAGTTGTGACATATGACAGGGTGCTTAGTTATAGAGGCTTCATATTTACTTCTTAAGTTATATTTTGTTTATTTACATTAGCGCCTTCCCTATCGCACATTGTGGTTCCATTGATGAGAAATGAGGGACAAAACCGATGCGCCGAATAGATCAAAATAATCTTTAAAGCCGTTTGTATCTCGTGACAAAAATTAAGCTCAATCGGACCAGCTATTTTTGAGTTTTTCGTTGGCAATCCAATTTAACATTTTTATATACTGTCCGTGGGGTGACGGATTAAGAATACATAGTGTTACCACCGCTATTCATCCCGTGGGTGTCGTAAAAGGGGACTAAGGGAACCAAATATACAAGATAACATCATTACAAAGAGAAGGAAAACTTGGAACAAACCCTATTCCAACCCGTCTGGCCAGCGTGGTATAGTAGGCCAAAACCTCTTTGCTAAGGAGAGGCCTATGTCCAGCAGTGGACTGTAAAAGGCTGTTGATGATAGAAGTATACAAGTTTTGATCTGTGGGCTGTGCAATTTCATACTGACATCTACTAGAACCAATGAGTCACAATATTTTACAACTTGATATGGTTATAGTCTAAGAGCCCACGACGCCTAGACCTTCGTTATATTATAAAAGCTGAAAATCATCGCGCGCACGCCTGGAGTAGACTTCAATGTGTCTGGGAAGATAGGGGAACCATCGAAAGTGACTGGGGATTGTGGAAACATTATTCGTATAGTTCTCTGAATAACATATATAAAAGTTAGATTTTAAACTATGATGAAAGTATATTTATAAATAATTAGCCTGTGAGGGTGTCTGGCAAGGGGTTGTTACCTTCCCAAGTGTGCGGCAATAGACGAGGCGGTTACTAATATGATTGTAAATTAAAATATATGAAAACTAAGTTTTATATTATCACAAATTTGAAATACAATTTTACTCACCTTTACTACCTGTTACCTGCCAAAGCCACTGCGACCCAGGTTGTATAGGCTGGGTGTACTTATACCTTTATAGGGGACATATATAGAAGAATTTTCAGCTTTTATAAGGCTTACACGGTTACCACGATAACTGTCACCCCTGCACCAATGGGCCTCCGTTCTCACACTCACCAACGAAACACGCCAGCACGGATGCTGTCGCTTTAGGTTGGTCTTCTGTGGGAGGGTAGTACTGCCCCGGTCAAGCTGGCCCGCTTGTGCTGAAATCTGTGTGGTTCTACTACCTAGAAAGAATTTATACGAATTAAATTACTGGCCCTGTTTGATGATTCATCTACGTAGAGCCTTAACCACTGAAGCTACAGGCTTGAAATTTTAGCAACAGATACCCCTTTTTTTTGTTTTGTACTGTGCGGAAATCCCCACCGAAGGGTGGTTATGTCGGACTCGAACCGACCAAAAACCGCACGCCGTCTCAGGTACCAATAGCCAGGGGACCAGGTGCACCCTAGTAAGGGAATCCCTGGAACCCCGACGTACCTCGGACCAACTACGGCTGCAGTGGCCCCCTCCTGTGTGACAACCTCATGGTTTCTTTACTGCCCTCCCTTTCCCCGAAAGGGTGCACGCAGTCCGTAGTGCTCGCATTGCCCACCCAACTTGAGCAACGGATACCTCTAAGAAGGGATTTTTTTCAAATTTTGTCCCGTTGAAAATAAGGGTTTTGTCATTTTTTAAATGTGTAACAAGTAATAAAAAAAACCACGTAAGAGCACAATTGTAACGAACAATAAATACAAAACTATTGACGTTCCAGTTCACGAATTTATACCACGTATCGTTTTACACAATACACAGCTCAAAGTTGAAGTATTTATACATTTAACTTTCAAACCGATTTAGTACGCGAACATTATGGTTTTATTAGTCATAACTTGATTAAATGGCTGCAATATATTCATTAGAAAGTACACTAACTGCAACCTCAATCAGTCCGAATGTAGGACGTTTATCTAACCTAAAGCATCTAGCGGTACACATTTTGTTTCTGTGGGTAGGTCTATAGGTAGGTCATCTAGGATTTCAATGAAGCTGGTATAAAGTGAGGTCGGTCAACTACTGGCCATAGACATCTTCTTAGAAAGGAGGTTTTGGTCTACTATGCCACGTTGACGTTAGACGGATTCGTATAGCGTTTGTGTCAAGATTAAATTCTCTTTACTGTCTATAATGTACCATAACTAGGAAAAAATATTTTAAATCGGTAAACATCAACAGTTTTTGTTTTCTTCTTCTTTTTGAAAAAGATAACGCCCGCACTAGGAATAAATCCTGTGTCACGGACTTTACAAACATACAAAAAACGGACACAAGGAACACCCAGACTCAGAACAACAATGTCTGTATCACACAAAATGTTGTCCCACGTAGAATTTGAACCCACAACACTCGGCGCAGTAGAGAGCGGCGTGGCGACCGCTTAAACCACTAGGCGAACCGTGCAGTCGAATAGTTTTAACAGTCCACTGCTGGACATAGGCCTCCCCGCAGAAAGGAGGCTTAGACTACGGTATCCAGACAGGATTGTATAGAATTTCTTTCAAATTTTTATCCTTTTTGCAGCGCTGTTGTCTTTCGTAGACTCTTAATCCCCTTAGTTGGATAATCCTGATGGATTCCTACGGTCGAAGGTAATTTCGAAGAATTTTTTTTTTGACCCTGTTACCCTTATCAAACTAGATAGAGCCTATCCTATGGTAATCATACTGCTGATAAACATATATATATTTCTAAATACATTACACTCAGACACAACAATTTCATCACACAAACATTTGTACAGAATGTGAATAGTACCCACGATCTCTTGCTTAACCGTCAGGATCACTAACCACTAATCCAAAAGGGGCGTCATTGAACTATAAAAGCCTTGTGTTGTATTATGGTATTCTTAATAATTTTGACGTGACGTAATAAAGGTATAAAAGTCTGTAAAACCTAACGAAATTTTACATAAACTTTGGCAAATTTCACTCAAAATAATTAATTTCACGAGTCAGTATTCTATAGCTACGCAGAAAACCGATGTTAAGGAATTCTTTCATTGTCAGTCACTCAGTGTAAAGTTGCCAAAAGTCAAACCTCTTTTTCGTCTAATTCTAAGGCGGCTGTCAAAGGGTGGCAACACATTGGTGTTGTAAGTTGCCGTGTGCGTATTGCTTAAGTTAATAACTTACAGTTACGAGTACAATCAGATGACTTCATTTCCTACCAGAAACAACTTGACAATATAAGAAGAAGCATCTCAATGGCACCTAGATTTGTTGAATTATTAGAAAAATTGCATTAATATCAAGCTTTGTGTTAAACTTGTTGAGGCTTTACATTTAACCTCTCCGTGTAGTCCATTTTCTTTAGATGGGTGTCGTAAGAGCGTCTAAGGGAGCAAACAATGATGACATCACTGCAAAAGAGAAGGAAAAAAAACACAAACCCGATACAAATCCGTGTGGCCAGCGTGGCGTTGGCAAGCCTAAACCTGCTTTCTAAGGAGAGGCTTTTATCCAGCAGTTGACTGTTAAAGGAACTGATCCAACCTAAATCACTGCTAGATTTCAACATTAATTTCATTCTTATTTCTCTATTTCTACAATTTTAGAACTTAACTTCTAAATTCAAATTTGATATTTCTAAATATATGCCAGCAGTACGCGTAAGTTGACCGTGACGTAGCAACGAGGTCGGTGCACAAAATATAAGTTCATTTAACACCAACCTCTTTGTGGGAATACAAAATCTTGTTTTAAAAAACAATGCAACTTTTATAAAAATGGTATGAGCCTGTGGAGCCTTGTGTTACAAAAAGTATCATTCACGCGCAGTCAACCTTGAACAATAATTTTACACACGCATTGCCAAAGCCATTGAAGGTTATGTTTACGTATTATGAACTGTACTTGATGCAGAAGGTAGATTTTTGACAAAGGAACTTCACCCAATCTTTTTTAAGATATCAAAGTACAATTTTTCATGGTGGTAGTAGTAAAATTTTACTACCTTAGCTTTGAAAGTGGAACTACAAGGTATAAGGCAGACAAACACATGAGTCATTTGATAAAGCACTATAAACTCCCGAGCTATAAATGTGTTAAGGGCGTAAGAGTTTCCTCCCAAGGAACAAAGAGAAAAGGTTGGGTATAAACTCTTAGAAAAACGAGATGTAACATTTATTAAACTCAATAGTAGGATGTCATTCTAATAATCTACAATCACCCTGCTATATAAATATAGCATGCTAATCGGAGCGGGAATTTAAATTAGAGATTTTGGTAGTAATTCAAAAAATGAGTCCAATTTTACGTAGAAAAATTCAAAGTCGACACAGAAAAGTGAAACAATTTCTTAACCGTGCTTAATATACATACAAATAACAAAAGGTAAATTGTCTATTACCTTATATGACAAAGGAAATTTATTCATGTGATCAGACTACAGAGAATGCGTACTGTCTGCCAGCCATCTACGTCATACACATTTGCTCTGAGCGGCGACTTATGCCCTGACCCACATACATAATTATCACAACTCATAAAGCCACTGTAATGACTAAATAAGGGCCTCGCTCACTTAGCGAACGGTACGATGCAAAATATTGAAGAAGGAGTAATGACATTTATTTAGCAAAGATGTGAGTCATGACCTCATCATGATGTATGACAGTTTGTAGCGATGTTCATTGTCCAGGCTAATTGTTTGATGGTAAGCGCCTAGCACCATCCATGAACACTTGTAACTTAGGAGTCTCATATTCATAGCTACCTAGAATCAGGAGAAAAGTAGGTTTGAGTGGGAAATAATTACTTCACACCAGTTTTTTGGCTATAACTCCGGTCGAATTTGACTGAAATTTTCAACACATAAGCATGACTCTACCACGTAGTTCTGAAGTGTTTCTTCGCTATATTTATGTGGTATTATGATTTGATGTTTCTAAATGAGCTAATAAACTCTCACACGAGGGTGTATGTAAGCTCTGATGAAACGAGTAAATATAATAGTAAAGAAATGTCAGGATAATAGGAAAGTAATTATCGTTTCGAAGGAAAGACTTATGTCGAGCTGAGGGCTGTTAAAAGCTATTGATGAGATGCAATAAGAAAATAGCTCATGGTGTTCTAACGCCTCTGTCCACCATGGATGGGAAGAAGGCTTTAAATGGGTATGGTGACCACAACTTGTGGTTTCTTTTTTTTTTGTCTGTATTAAGAGCCTGCCAAAATGACTCTACTCTGCCTGATGGAAAGCATGAATAGAATCCAAGAGTTGTGGTCACCACACTCATTGCAAATGCAGACAATGGAGTATGGTGACTCACACTATGGCGGCCTAGTGAGATGCTTTTTCACACCCCGCTTGGGGACGTAAAAAGCATGACAGTCATCGTGACAGTGTAAGGCTTATACAGTTACCACGATAACTGTCATCCCTGCTTCAATAGGCATGCGGTCTCCCACTCACCAACTAAACACGACAACACGGATGCTGGCGCTTTAGGTTGGTCTTCTGTGGGAGGGTAGTACTTCCCCGGTCGAGCCGTCCCGCTCGTGCTGAAATCAGCGTGGCTCTACTACCTGACAAATTATTTATTATTAATGCCTTTCATCATGCAGAGTAGAGTCAGTTAGGCGGGCTGTTAAAATAAAAAAATAAAAATAAGAAGTTTCAAATGTTTTTCATAGACTATTTATTAAGGTATCTAATAGGCGTTTTGTAACATTGACAAGTAACTCTACGAGCCAATGTACAACTATACGAGGACAATTAATAGTCAAAAAATTAAAATTGCTATAGTTATTTTAGCCCAAGATTTTATACGGATAATACTAAGATATATGTGTGACATTTGAAAAATAGTGAAATTTTTGTGACGAATCGTTTTGTGACAATCTATTTGTCAAACATAACTGAACAATAACTACACTCAAATATCAGTCTGAAAGTGAGTATTATCTGTGTAGTTTTGTAGTCAAGTTTCTTTCAAAATTACAGGGAATACCGGTTCTAATTGAGAAATTCTTTTAGTATTGAATAGCCAAGGAAAAAGTGAAAATGGGATAAATTTATTCCCTATGAGAGAGGAAGTTACGCCGGTTAGATAGTCGATAATTGATAATATATGTAACATGTGTTATATTCTGCATTGTGTCCGCTACTCTTGGATTCTATACATACTTTCTATCTGGCAGAGTAGAGTCACGTTGGCAGTCTGTTTAAAGAAAATAAAAGTGTTTCGCTACGTTAACAATATGAAACTGATCAGCTCTTTAAAAACATTTGGCTTAATAGAGGATTTCTCTGTAGGGTTTCGTCTTTCCATTTGCCCGAAAAAGATAATGAGCCTCTATAGCTAAAATAAAAAAAAATTGTGATATTATTTTTAATATTTTATATATTTGAACTATTTCACACTTATAAACGCATGGGGCGTATAAAGCTTCACATCAACAGCCTTAAACAGTCAACTACTGGACATAGGCCCCTCCTTAGAAAGTAGGTATTAGTCTACTGTATCACGCTGGCCAGTCGGGTTGGTATGTTTTAGAGTAGTTTGTCCCTTAGACCTCATAAAGCATACAACGTAAGAATAAAATAAAACTCTTAAGTCTGTTATTTTATCGATAATCAAGAAATGTAAGTCCCGAACAACTACTATTGTTTCTTATGGGAATTGTGTTATGTAAGACAGATATGGTGTAATGTCAGTAATGTCTTTTACGGCACACATGTTTAGTCGAGAGGAAAAGTACTCCGATTCCATTGTTAGCTGTAATTTGTTCTCTTATGTCATAGTTTAATCGAGTGCTTGTTAGTTTATTTTATATTATTGCTAAACGAGCGGTGGTCGATTCGATTCTCATTTTCCACGCAGTACAAATACTGTGTGATAAAGGCAATCTATTTATTAATTGTAGCAGCAGGTATAGCTCATCTGGCCACGATTATTTGTTCAGTGTTTTTTGATTTATCTATGATGTATTTCTAGCCATTTTGACCACCGTGGCTACTCTCGACCAGAACCGTGAATCGATTCCGATACTCCTTGATCGACAGTCGCATACGCTAACCGTTAGACCAACGTAGTAGTTATCTAAACGATAAAGAAATATATAAGAATATTCATTATTTTAGAAATGAGGACAAAGGTAACAAATAAGATACGATCCTACCCCCCCTGCTCCCTACCTGCATCTAAGTTCTGTTTTCTCATATGAAATTTACAGTGCCCATCATTTTATTAGTTTTTCATATCCCAATATACTTCTTTATGCAATATTACACACCTGTATTTGCTGGATGCGAGCAGCACAGGACCGGTTGCCGTGGAGAACCTTGGGGAGATCTATGTCCAGCGTCGGCTTAGATGATGATGGCACACTTTATTAAACTTTAGATACTTTAAAAAGTCATCCTGATAGACTAGAAACTCATTTTATTCTATCTCTTGAGGAGCGATCTCTACATACGCAGAACTCAACATTCTGACCAGTTATTTAAGAGATATACGGTGGGCCACGAATTAGTATTAGATAAAATTCATTTCTAAAAACTACATCGTCTAAATGACTACCGTTTCGACGTTTGCACTCTTCTAAGCGAGCACCGAAATTTTCGAATCGTCGGCAAAGTGACCGCGAGATCGCTGACATCCCTTCGCTGCTTTTTTCTTTTAGTTGACGTAGTGTATTTTGTTTATTGATGTAGACACGATTCTTCAAATAACCTCATAAAAATCTGTTGGGTATAGATCTGGACTTCTGTGTGGCCATGGTATGTCGCCTCCTCTGGAAATCAGCTTTGCCGGAAACATGTCGTTGACCTCCGGCAGAGACTCATTGGATGCTTGACAAGTGACTCCATCTTGTTGAAACCATGTGCTACGATTGTAGACAGCAAATTCCAGTAGCAGCGGACCCAAGAACTCCCGTAACATGTTTATACAGGATGTTAGATTCAAATGTTAACAAATTCTTGGGTGGGCCGCTATTATATTGTAACCCTGTTCTGTAATTAAACGTTCGTTTTCTTTGTATTTCCAGAACGTAAAATGACAGGAGCGAGATGAAATATTCCACTTAGTAATTCTACAAAATGTTATAAATATGGAGTCTCCAGTCAGAATATGTTTAGGTGAGTTTCATGTTAAAAATAAATCATTTAATATTATTTAATAATTGATAATTAGTTTGAAAAAGTTTTAGTGATTTTAAAATCACATACTATTTATTTTAAAAAGTAAAGAAATATTTTGATAAATAAACTTTCACAACGGAAAATATTGTACTTTGCACAAATCTGAGCATTTATTAGTGGTAGAATTATAAGTTAGTAATATAATCGCTTGTCACGTTCAAAACTAGTTTTCAAAGTGATCTTTAAAAATATAAAAAAATATTCGTATAAAATTTAACATATTTTTATTTTTCTTACTAAATAAAAATTGAGAATATCGTAGTAATTTGATAAAATACAAAATACCTTATTCAAAATAAAATAAAATATTGAACCAATTTTAAATACAACAAAAAACCAAGAATGTCATGTTATTTGATATTTTGTAAGTAACGTCCATCATATATGTATAATATAATATAAAATTATAATATATTTTCAATAAATTTTCAGGTGCAGCCTTAGTAGTGAACTTACTACTGCTGAGCAGCACGACAGTCTACGGCAACGCGATACCTCGCGACACGACATCGACTACCGTTGGAGATGAGCGGCTACACGCCAGGAGTCGAACCAAAACCCCTGATGTCTCCCTCAACGAATTAAACTCTAAGATAAAACCTAAAGTATCAACTTCGGAAGAAAACGCTAAATACAAAGATAGAGGAAGAGGCAACGTGAAATTTCACTCTCAGCTGAAAGCGACTACAGAAAATCCTCGTCGTAGAGAGAAACCCACAGAGCTGCCGAAGTTATTGGCAGTTACTGCTACGGAAGTTCAAGAACAAGACAGCAGACGTCTAGTTAAACAAACTAAGATACCAAGTCTCATCGTCAGTACGACATCTATGACAGTAGAAAAGGATCAACAAAGTGAAGAAGAGTACGATGATGATGAAGAGGAACAAGATTCTTCTGAAAAGTTTACTTCTAGTTTAGATAATTTCTTTAGTATACCTAGCTTTGGAGACTTTTCACATGACTCTGAATTTGATAGTTCTAATAAAAAAGTAAAACATGACTTTGATAGTTCAAGTTATGGTGGATTTTCAAGTTTGTTTCCTAGCCAGGCTAGTTATGGTTTTACAGAACCTACATATGGCTCTTTTAAATCGGAATTCTTCAACTATGAGACAGACCTCACTACACCCAAAAACGATTATTTCGACAAAAAATTTAACCAGGTTTCTAGAAGTATTAAAAAGAATTTAGATTCAATGAAAGCTAAAGCTGCGCCATCTAATGCCACAAACATTCAGAAAATTATAAATATGGAGAAACTGGGCAATAACAGCATTCCTGGTAACAAATCAACAGTATTTATTAAAAATACCAAAGAAATTCGTTTGTTAGATAACGACGGTGCTGGGAGCACAAACAAAGAGCTATCTGACGTTCAAGGTACAAGTATTTATTATGAAATGTCAGTGCTCTCTACTGAGACCTATGCTATTAACAATTCAGACTACGACTGTGATAACGACACAATTCCTTCAGGACCAACGCCCAGTACTTCAATAGAGGAGGAACTAATGTCAATTAATACTGTGCCGCAATCTCTGCCCGTAACAACAAAACTCCCGGATCCAAGACCAGAGGTTTTATCTACAGTAGCTTCAAGTTACTCACCGATGTCAACCACGTTACCTGTGTACAAAGCTATTAATCCTACTATTTTATCAACAAAGAAGTCAATCTCAACCGTGTTACCTGCATACAATACTATTAAACCTATTACTTCATCAACAAAGAAGTCAATATCAACTACACTACCTGTGTACAATACTGTAAATCCTATTGCATCATCAACAAAGAAGTCAATCTCGTCAATCGAAAACACAAAAACATATTTAAACAACTTTAGAAGTAGAAGTTACTCTAAACGCCTGAACTTTAATGGGAATAAAGATTCTCCTAACAGTGTGACTTCAAAACCTGTTCTAACATCTAGTGCAAGTCCAAGATTAACCCCAAAGTTCCAACTGCCAAAACTCAAAACCACTCCAAAAGTTAAACGCGTCTGGATGTGGCCACGGCGAAACAGTACAATTGTGTCACCTATTTATTCAGAGCATTTTAGTATAAAAACAAATACAACAACTCGACCCCGTTTGTCGAGCCCGTTCTTTATCAGACCAGTTAAAACGGCGTTGACAACAGTATCTTCGGAAATAGATCCTGTTTTGCAAGATGACATCAGCGGACCAAAGAAAGTAGTTCACTCTCAGTCGATATCCGATAATACAGTTCCTAGTTTGTCTAAGCGAGGTTCGACAAAGTTTGGTGCTTTTACAGCAACGTCGAAAGAAGTGGATGCTGAAAGTGAAATGCCACCGACCGCATGGGCTTTAGCAACTCTTCGTGTTCCGCCTCCTTCACCAGTTATGAACAAAATTAAATCATTAAATAAGAGTATCGATGAAAATGAATTACAGAGCGCCAATGAACTTTTAGGTAAGTTTGTGGAACAATAGCAAATTGTACAGTCGTACTGAATAATTAGTCACTGAAACAATTAGTCACTGAAACATATATGTATTCGAAAAATAATTAATAAAAAGTAATTAACAAAATACTAACATTTATGTCCAACAGTGGACTATTCGATGCTGTTGATGATGATTATGACTTAAAATCTTTTACCTTTCTAGACCGCTATGGTGCTGGTTACCATACTGCATTGTCTGTAATATGTATGGTGACCACTACTTTTAGATTCTATTCATGCTTTTCATTAGGCAGACAAGACTCACTTTGGTAGGCCCGAATAAAAAATAATGGTCTTGTTTCATTAATCTGGTAATTTGTTTCATTACAGACAAAACCAGAGCAACAACTACAGTATCAACAACAACCTCTACATTGCCTAATCCTATTAGTAATGATATTATCCCAAAGAAAATAAATAATGTCCTTCAAAATAAAATACGACCCCAGGCAATGACTACACCTACAAATGTTGAAACTCACTCAAAAGATACTATAAAATCGAAGGATATTTCTAATGTAAAGAATCTTTCAGCAGAAAATAGTGTAGAAGAATCAGCTTCAACAGAAGTCGTTACAGAATCATATAAATACTTTAAACAATCTTGGGTACCTATAGAAGAAGAAGACGATACTACTGAGAAAAATGATATAGAAAAAGAAACAAACCCAACTCTCAGTGTGGCTAAACCAACTAGCTTCAAATCGATTACGAAACTACCATCTGAAATCACCACACCTCAAGATGAAACTATTGCAACTTCAGAAGTTAATGAAACAATAACCGATACGAAGCCCAGCACTGATTATGAGATAACTACTATCAGATTCTCTTACGTGCCAACTGAGGACACTATAACAACTGAATTAGAAACAGACCCTACCGAATCAATAGTACCAAGCACATGGCATCCAGTTTTCCCAACGAGAACTCGAATAACGACTTTGGAAGAAACTCCTGTTACCACATATAGACCTAAGTATTCAGCAACTGAAGAGAAAGAAGATGAAACGACTACAATTTTCATAGAAACATCATCTCCAATAGAAGTGTCATCGCAAGTTTTAGAAAATCTTACTAAAATGGCCCTTCAAAATACTGAAGTACCTACAAAAATTAGCTCAGATGTTACTATTGTTCCAACTACATCGGAAGGCAATACTGAAATAGTTACTGAAGAAGTAACTTCTCAACCAACTTTAGTAGAGACAACCACTGAACCTGTTACTACCGAGCATGCTTCAACAACTATTGAAGTAACAACCACTGAAGCCACAACTACAGAACCCACAACTACAGAATCCACAACTACAGAATTCACGACTACAGAATCCACAACGACCGAAGCGTTAACTACTGAAGTTCCCACTACTCTAACATCTGAAATAGTTGAAGACACAACCACTACTGTAGTAGAAGTAGTCACGGAAATAAATACAGAAAAGGAACAAACAATTATTCCAACTTTATCATCTGTTACTACCAAAAGCTCGAATAAGAAGCAACAAGTGACAGATTCTCCAGATGTCAGCAGCAGCAATGAAGTCACTCCAGAAGCTATCAAAATAACGTCCACCGCATCACCTACAGGATATTTAACTACAACAGCTGCAAGAATAAGAACAATGACAACTAAATTACCGAAAACCGAAGTACTTACTACTACGGAAGTAATTGACGATACGACTACACAGCGGAGTAAGAAAATACAAGATACAACAGTCGATGCAACTACAACAAATACAGAATACACGACCAAAGTGAACAACGAAGATACAACAAGTTATACGGGCGAAATGACGACGGAGGCTTCGTCACGAGTATTTGAATCGGAGGAATCAGGATCTGGAGCGGCCATCGCGATCGCTGTCAGCACTATTGGGGTCGTTGCACTGATACTGCTTATCGGACTCTTGGTAAGTTTAATTTGTTTAACTAATGCGAAATATTGAAAAATAAACAACATTGAGTCGGTTTAGTTAAGTTCTTGTAATAAGTAAAGGCAATTTCAGTACAAGTGGGACAAAAAAGGTAACTACCGCAAAGTTTTTACTATTAACACGTTATTAACACAGTACAATACAAACAGTTTTATGTAACAACAATCTAATACGCGTTACAAATGTATAAACACACATGAGATTCAAATAAGTCTATAATATTTCTTCCAATGTCGTTTCTAATAATTTTTAATTTTAATCTTTCGCTAAGTGTCTAATACAATTTAAAATCTCACATCAAATTGATCTACTTCAGTAAAAAGTAAAATCTCAAGAAAGAGTAAATATCACAAAGTGGATGAGACGATACAGATAAAATTTTAATTGATTGAATTAAAATTCCAAATTCTCTCTTAGCATACACCATGTAAATATAATAATTAATAATTAAAAAAGATAGTGACCACCATTTTTATAATTCTATGGATAGATTAAAAAAGAAGATATTGTACCTGTGTATAAAACTACCCTCAGAATGACTTAACTTCAAACAATCAACTGCCTCGGTGGCGCAGCGGTAGTGAATACGGCTGCTGGGCTTGAGGTCTCGGGTTCGATCCCGGGTCGGACCAAATGTTTGTATAATCTGCAAATATTTGTTTCGAAGTTTGGGTGTTTTCTATGTGTAATATGTATTTATTTACAAAAAAAAAGTATATAAGTATTCTATTAGTCAGTCTAGTTATCATAGCACAAGCTCTGCTTAGTTTGAAGCTAGATGACGTTGTGTCAAATGTCTGAAATATTTATAAAAAAAAAAAAATTGTGAAAAACAAGCATGAAACTTCAAAAAAAAAGAAAGTAGAATGTGTCTAGGATAGTGTAACTCATTTACGGGGTGCCCCTTTATCATTCCCAATCAAAAATAGTTCACAACAAGATTTAAAAGAGCATGTTTTTTAAGGTTAGTTAGAACAGAAATTCTGGCAATTTTAAGTTAGGGCATTCTTATACAGCCAAAGGTTACACAACAGGAAAATATATCAAAACATCTTCTGATTATTCTCTTCTTGTTACAACTGCAACTTCGTGATTAGCGCCAATTGTTTAGAAGTCTTCATTAGATGAGTTTTCGTACAACATATCCAAAGTAATGAGCATAATATCTATAGGATCAGCTCACGATAAATTACGTTCACTACTTTGGAGAACGTTGTACTAGTTACTGAGGATACTGGATCGTCTGAAATAATATTATATTTCTTTTATATACGAGTATGTAAATTACAGTAAAAATTGTTGATAAAGACACATACGTGACACATGAAGGTCTGATTTCAAATTATGTACAACCGTGTGATGGATTAAGAATACCGAGTGCCACCATCACTATTCTTCTCATGGGTGTTGAAATAGGCGACCAAGGAAACAATATATGCAAGATAACATCACCGAAAAGAGAAGGAAAACTTTGAACATACATTTGACCAGTGTGAGTTTAGACGTTCAGACGTTCTAGTGTATGCCGTATGTTGTCTTAATAGAGAATTCACCTGAAGGTGAACAGGCGCTAGAATGAGTCTGGATGTCGCAACAACAGCTGTTTTCGGATCCCTCCTATCTCAGGTGCAGAGTGGCACACTGTGTGATTTTAGTCAAAGTTTTGAAGGGTGACGGTCCAAGGGGGGGAGTTTTGCTTCGCTTTGCCATGCAAAAGTAATTGATGATTGATTGATGCCATGAAAAAGTAGGGTAAAAACTATGATATTTTAATTAAACAGGCAAATAGGTTACAATATTTAAATTGATAAAAATCGCATATTGAGCAACCAGTATTGCAATTGTTTTCTATTATTTGCGTAATAAAAGGGGAATTACATTTTTAATTACCTTTTTAATTGGTGGTTAGACAGCAGCGTTGGTCTATGAAACAGGATATCCTGAAATATAACAAGAGTTACAGTTAGTTACTAAAAGTATTGTATATTATATAGTTGAACTAATCTGTTGGTTAAGTGGAAACCGTAAATGATAAAACAGACATTTAAATTTTTCATATTATCTTTAAATTTTTTTTTTTTTCATAATAAAATCTAACATGTTTATAAGTTTTGAGTGATTTTATATTTCTAAATTCTGTTTTGCCGCCAAAATTTTCATGTCTCTTTCTTCTTATACAGTTACGTAATCGTACGCGTAATTTATTTATTCTACTTTTGAGATAAATAGTAATAATACAATAAAATAAATATATAGCAATAAAACTAAATTTTGTACCAGGAGAATATAAAACGAAGAGTTGACACTAAATACGATATATTCAACCGTTGAATTACCACACACGTACACAAATATCTGTGAGGCATCCTCCATCGAAGTGGTCTTGCATGGTGTCTGTCGATAAAAATTCCTTGGTTTGCAACTCGAGGCGGTCTAATGTGGTCATCCGACACCGAGATACGGTTATCGTTTGTAACGACAATTGGCATACTTGGACGCCCGTTAGAAATGTCGGTCACAAGTTTGGAGAACGCTTGTTGACTTATGATGCCTTAGTACTATCGTTTAGATGATTAACCATTTAGTTTAACGTCCGCTAAAGAGAAAAGTTAAGAAACAAATTATTGGCTACCGATTAGTAGGCAATGAGATTAGATTTAAAATTAATTTGAAGTTTTACGTGCTGCGATAATCCCTAAAACTATGAATTCAAGATTCAGCACACAGAATTAAAGTTCAAGGCACATATGTCAACAGTGTGACTATGTCAACGGAACAAAAATTTAAGAGATGGAGTCATTAAAAAGATGGTTAACTCGTCTCTACAATGTCTTATTGTATTATTTGTATGACTACGAAATAGTTGAGTTATGACGTTTTTTGTGTCTGTTTAAATATTTGTGGGATTCCCCGCGATACAAAGAAGTCACTACTAATTGACCTGGAGTCGCGGGAGTCGGTAGTTGTCTTTGGCAAAAAAAAAGAGTTGTGGTCGAACTTCGAAAGAAATACTATATATACCTTAGTGGCCGAATTAATGGTGCCAGGAATAACAAATAATAACAATGAGCTTTGATGGGAAAATGTATACCAATAAAATTGAAAACCTCTTTTCGAACTTCTAATAGGATTCAAATGTTAAAAAAGTATTCAAGACTTAGATACGCAATACAATTCTATACACAATATTTTTTTAAGAAAAATGTGACATAACTATTTTTAAATATGGCAAATAAACTATTGTAATAGAACGTACTATAAGATGATATAAGGTGACGATTATTTACATTTAAGAAACCTAAACTAGAATAAAAATTTAACGAGTAGCTTTTAATAAATTCAAAGCTATGACATTGTCAAAATGCAAAGGTCAAAAGTCGTATTCAAGTACCTAATATTCTCCTATCTAACCTAAAAAATTGCAATCGACTGCACATTGAAGGTATTGGAAACTTTAATATAAGACTTAGACTTGTATAATGAGTATTCTGGACGTGTTTTTATATTAAACCTACTAACAACAATGTCCGTAAATCACAAAAATAATATTATAGGAAAAATAATTATTCGGTGTGGGAATTGCAATTAAAAAGAAGAGAGAGATATGAACGTAGAGTTACGATTATGGCTGCTTTTCGACCCAAGTTCGGAAATTTGATTCTTTTCGTACAATTAAATCATAATTTAAATAAAGGACATATTGCAGTTTTGTGAAACGATGTAATTTGCAAGGGTGCATAGGGTTCTCATCAAGAGCTTAAGGCCTCAAGCCAATCTCACCTGCAAGGGGTGCAACAGCTATTCGACGGACGAGGCTCTGGTGAATAAAAATCCCAGTTAGTGGCTCGCCATCTATTACGTGAGACCAAAGCACTGCCGAAAAGTGGACGTTAAATATACCTCTGCCTACCCCTCCGAGGAAACAGGCGTGACTTTATGTATATATGTAATTTGTAACAAAATTAATAATTAGTAGCCTAGTAGGAACTAGGCAAATCCTTAATGATCAACCTGACCGCATGAGAATAGTCTGACTATTGAGTAGTCCGATGAGGCCGGAGCCTCTTCTCCTTCCTCCTAAAAGATACCTAGGATAAGGACATTAAGTTTACAACAAACAACAAAACATTTAAAAATACATTGACCAGAAACAGTAAGTATTACTTTTCGTCTTTTATTGAGCGTAGATCTCTCTACAGTATTAAACGGAGTCGAACAATATAAACGTTTATAATACTAAGACAAACGGAAATATTTAAAAAAAAATCTTTGAAACGTATAGAGGCATCAATGTAATTCATTCATACTTATTTTTTGTTTTTTTGTATTAGTTTAAAATACGTTGCAAATATCATTATAATTGCTCACAACTAAAAATGTGAATAAAAAACATTGAAATGTGCATAAAATACCAAATGAAAGAAAAACTCAATTAAACAGCCTTATAAACATTTAGAAAAATAAGAAAATGTGTTATATTTCATAAAAGTCTTTTAATCATCGTAATTCCTTTAAACGTTCATAAATATGAGACATAGTTAAAAGTTATATTGACTGGATATAACTGTTACGTTTGCCAATATACAACTATAAAGAAAAAAGAAAATTCTTACCTAGCACTGCCTCGCCCTTTAACATAAACACTTAAAAAGCAACGACTCATTGACTAATGACTATAGTTTATTTTAAATGTAATCAAAAAAAGAAAACGTAACTGAATAAAATCGATAAATTATTCAAAATTCGAACAAACAATCAATGTGCAAAATTTAAAATCGGAACAATATGGTTCTTATAAACGATAGTCATTTCGTTGCGCACGCGCTGGTTGACGGTTGATACGTCACTGCGCTCATGCGCTATGCGACCACGCGCCTGCTCCCGCCACCTCATGGGACCAGGATTATGGAGACTTGAACGATGTACAGTATGCATAAAAAATAATTTTCAAGGATACTATTTTATTTGATTAACCTATCAAAAAAAGAGTAGTGATTAAAAACAAAAAAAAAATCTTATGTATAATTTCTTGCTACGTTTAATATAAAACTATCACGCTAATAAACACATAAAGATCCTGTATAAAAGAAAGAAAATTCACGTTTTTGAACCCACAAATGCAGCATAAGGCAGCCATACTTCGGCAGTCCGACCGAAGTGATAACACGGCCTCTCAGAAAATCAATTGTAAGGGATTATTCTGTAGCTTTTCACTATATGAGTTGGATTAATAGAGCTCTAAGAATAAGGAAGATTCTCGGGAAAGCGTCTTATTATCTTTTCTTCTTGACTGTACCAATGTGGCTTCTTAGGTTGACAGTTTCACAGTTTACTGGAACTTTTGTCTGCCTGAAAACAAAATACTCTGCTAGATGTTTTTACTGACTGTACTTATTTAACCTATGTTCCTAGTAAGAGTAGGTGTCACCAGTATCGCACAGTCGAGGATGTTTTTACAATGCAAATTATAAACAAAGCCAGCTTGATGACGGACCTTTCGTGTACGTTTTCATTGTTACGTACGACACGTTAGGTGTTTATGGTAGATGAAGGAGTACTCTTTTCTTTTTATACACTTCTGAAAATGAGCAAACCTTCCTCAGTTTGCGTTAGTGGGATTGTTAGAAAATTATTGAAAATTACTACAGCCTCGCCAGAAAAGAAATTGAATGTACTTTTAGAATTTAATTATGGTCTGCATCATATATCTTTTTATTTTATACGTTCTTATTAGATTTTAACGGTAAATACGCTGAGACATTTAGAAGTTAATGTGGGATACCGAAATTTAAACTATATTAGCCCAGAAAATATTACATTCCTTAAAACGTGGCTTACAAAATGGCATGACAGATCTACACTTGCAGTCATTTTTGTCGAGTTGTTGAAGTTTAGAGAACAGTTCTCTGAGAGCTTATAATTCCTTGAAGGATTACTATACCACGCTAGACCTGTTAAGCGTCAATGATCAATAGACCTGTAATTATAAGCGGGTTAGTTAAAGTTACATAATACCTTTAGGCATCTCGATTCTGTTTTGTTTACTTTCTTCTGTCCAGGTTGATGAGGAACACGAAGAGTTAGCATTACATAATTATAAGTAGAGCTGTTATTTTATAAATAGTCGTGGGTTGTCGAGGTAAATAGTAGTATTTGTTACTCGTTGATAATGTAGCTTCCCATTAGTGAAAGTATTTTTAAAATTGATATAATAATTTTCGCGTGAAAGCGTAACAAACAAACAAACTCACATTTGCATTTATAATATTAGTTGGGCCTGTTGATTTGGTTGTTTATGACCCCGACTGCTAAGCCAAATTCGTGTGATGAGCACAATTATATGTTCTGTGTCTGCGTGTAATTTATCTATCATATGAATTAGTTTAGAGATATTTAAGTATGTTTATCAGCAATCTGGTTACCATAGCAAAGGCTTTGCCTAATTTGGAACCAAACAGCCGTGAGTGAGATGTGTGAGGTTATTTATTTATTTTATAGTTAGGATTGCCTTGTTATTGCATAAATTTAGAACGTGATAAACTATTAAAAAAATAACAGTATTCGTGTCGTTTCACGTAACTCCTTGCGTTAAATGTCGTGTGTGAATGGAGACGCGTTCGGTGTAGGGCACCTCGTAAATTAACTTCTCAAGTAGACCGCAGTCCTTGAGGTCGCTATATTTTCACGAGACGTATATGATTGTGTGACCCAACTCAAGTACCTATTACCTGCTTATAACTTCGTGGAATGTGTTATCAGAGACGTTTAAAACAATTTACTTTTGAATAAATAAAGATTTGCTAATAAATTCTTCCTCCTCTCCTCTCCTAAGACCCCTCTCTGCCTAATGGAAAGCATGAACAGAGTCCAAGATTAGTGGTCACGATACTCACTGCGTAGCCCACACTATGGTCTATTTTTATTGATATTAATTAACTAACATTGTACTTCACAAACAGCTATCTGCTTTAAAACTTGGCAAATCTATGCTAGAGTATTCTTAAATGAATCTAAACGTTTTCACATTTAAAAAAATACACCCAGAAAGAACTAATCATAATTTCTGTCATACGACCATAAGTCCTGGGTGGGACTTGACACCATAACACAGACTCAACAGTCAGTATTACTAATCATTACACCATCAGGCCATTAGTATACTTATATACCTATATGCGTATAACTATACCGTTAATAGCCATCAATAGCCTTTAATAGTCCACTGCTGGACATAGGCCTATCCGTAGCAAGGAGGTTTTGGCCTACTACACCACGCTAGTCAGACGGGTTGGATTTTGTAGTGATATTTTCCTGAATAGTTTGTTCCCTTAGTCGCCTCTTACGACACCCACGGGATGAATAGGGGTGTTAACACTAGGAATTCTTAATCTGTCGACACATGGACTTTTAATAAATATATCCGTATAATTATGTTATAAGATTCAGTCCATAAACAAGGTTTACATGAAGATAAGCCAATTCGGTAGACGACTGTATCGTAAATAAATATCAATGTCCATTTCATTAAAACTAATGTCGCGAAACATCTCGGCAAATACAATTAACATAGTTTTTTATTATTATTACGAATTTCATATTCAGTGAAATATATTGTTCAATTGAATAGTCTAAAACAGTGACGTCATAATTTGGTATTTAGTACATTTTTCATACAAAATTGTCGTTTTGACAGATGATAAAAAGTAGCTAATTTGACTAAGGTGTCATCTAGCCTATTATAAATAGTCGAGTTTGTATATCGCGATTTTTTTGAAATACGAACGGGTGCACTCACCAAACTCCCTTGTTCTGGGGTATGTTCATGGGTGGTGGTAGTAACTCGTGACTTATCAGCTTGCCTACCGCCCTTTACCTAAAAAAAAATTGTACCATAAGATCTGGGACTACCCGTAATTCTACTTTTAATTGAACTGGCAATATAGTTCACTAACTACGTATCGAACCGTCAAAAATATACATTAGAGGAAGTAGGTACATATGTGGCTCAAATGTTACAATGTACATTTTATCTTACTGGCAATATTGATGAATGAATAAGCTTTATGCCTAGTAGTAACGATGACATAGCGACTTCAAAACTGAGACCCAACGTCCGGTTGATAAAGTTATTTGTTTATTAACTCTGAATTTAAGCCCTCGTATGTATATACTATGTATGTGTGTTTTTAATAAAGGATACTTTTACATTGAAATTGCTGGACAGTTTGTTTTATATATATCGCCCTACCTAACTGTATGTAATATGGCATACTTTAGACGGCTGTGGCCACTTTATTAGAAGTGTTTCAATATTTTTGTGTAATGGCATTCCACATTCCGTTACAGATAAGACCTCTGCTCCACAGATAAACAAATTATAAGCATGTAGTCTTTATTTTCTCGTAAATCGTTTTTTATACACACTCAGGAGTGTATTGAGTGTTAGTCATTCTTTGTTTTTGTTTTTTATATTAATAGCCTGCCAAAGTGACTATTCTGACTGATGGAAAGCATGAATAGAATCCAAGAGTTGTGGTCACCATACTCATTGCAAATGGACACAATGCAGTATAATGGCCCACACTTTGGCGGCCTAGTGAGATACTTTTTACGCTTGGGGACGTAAAAGGTATGACAGTCATCGTGACAGTGTAAGGCTTACACAGTTACCACGATAATTGTTACCCCTGTATCAATGGGCCTCCGGTCTCACACTCACCAACGAAAGACGACAACACGGACGCTGGCGCTTTAGGTTGGTCTTCTGTGGGAGGGTAGTACTGCCCCGGTCGAGCCGACCCGCTTATGCTGAAATCAGCTTGGCTCTACTACCTACTTAAGTTTTATTAAATCAATACTAGGGTATTGATTTATAAGAATATTTGTACTAAGGGAGTCTCAAATCGTATCGGAAACCTAATGTCATAAGACGCAAGTGTGTAAAATAGTAAGACTTGCGGTAAAAAATTGTAAGTTCAAGCCCACAATATGGACGATTTTGTTGTATTGTCCAATAATTAAAGGGTGTCCATAGTAGCTGATAGGTTATGTGACGTTATCTTCATTAAGACTTCAATGCAACGTAATTACAAAATCTAAACTAATGTAAAAAAAACTGAAAAGTGTCTTTTGGGGTTTGGTATACGCCAGATGACACCTTAGTCAAATTAGTTACTTTTTATCATCTGTCAAAACAACAATTTTGTATGAAAAATGTACTAAATACCAAATTGTGACGTCACTGTTTTAGACTACTCAATTGAACAATATATTTCACTGTATATTTGATTGAAATTCGTAATAATAATAAAAAGCTATGTTAATTGTATTTGCCGAGATGTTTCGCGATATTAGTTTTAATGAAGTGGACATTGGTATTTATTTACGATACACTCATCTACCCAATTGCCTAATTCATTTATTGAGGTAGGCTAACGCTAGGCATAATGCTAAGATCAATAAGAGCCTCGCATCCACTAATCTCTCTAAAAATATTCCCTTTAAGAGATGCAGACACAGTTATATTAGCTAGTTGTAAAACAATTCCGTACACTAGACCGTACAAGACGTACACTATATCAAAATTTCTGTGCTCTTTTCAGTTGGTGGTACGGCGCCGAGGTCGTCGAGGAGTCTATGCTCAGCGCTGCACTCCCGTGTCTCTGGACGCGTATAGTTTAGATAGCGTCAGTGTCGGCCATAGGAAAGGCAATCACCGTTTGAGGGCCAGCAAAAGAAGCTATGGAAACCCTGCGTATGATGATGAGGTGAGCACCACTATATACCAAAAACTCAGAACTCGGAGAATAGGGTCAGAACCCAGCGGATGGTGTTCTAAACTTGCATAGAATAGCTATCGTTAAACTTTCATAGCGCAATTTAAGATCAATAATGATGACATAGTTTAAGTTAAATTCGCTAGGTGGCGCTTGATGCTACTGCCGTTATTTAATTTTTCCACATCGGTTTTGTGGATCGGAATGTGACCTTGTTTATAACATTTTGAATAATCCTCAGTATTTAACCAAGTTGGAATATTGTTTTTTTGTAAAGACTTGAACTGAACTTCCGTACCAGGTATATATCCTGTATCGTGGGCAATTTTTCCACTCATATATGAAACGTATACACTCAACGCAGTAGGAAGCGGCAAAGTCACCGCTTAAACAACAACGAATGTAAAATACAAGTTACATTGATATTAGGTACAAAATAAATTTCAGGTGACATCCCATCCAATGCAGTACGCAGCTTTGGCCAGTTTTGCATTAGACGTGGAATCCATGACCGCAGAATTCGCAGAGATTCCCTCTCTGACGGTTAGACCTGAAGAAGTACCCCCAGGCTGTGAGGACAAGAACAGATATTCCAATGTACTTCCGCTGCCTGAGACCAGAGTCCCGCTGAACAGGCTTGGAAATGATCCTACGACAGAGTATATTAATGCTAATTATATTACGGTGAGTCCTACATTTTTTTCTAGTTCTTTATCAATTTTTCTCGATTTTTATTATTTGTTAACTCTGTAAGTTCAGAGAAAGTGTGAGCTGGATGCCTAACTAGCTTTATAACCGACAAAAAGGCCCTTTTTTCAGAAGAAGTAAACTCTTTTTACTCTTGCTAGAGAGGGTTCAAGAGTGAAACTGAATTGATGAAGTTGCCACTAAATCTTTTGTCGTAAGAACCTTACTTGCAACTTTTTTATTTCCTGTGCTGTGTGTTGTTGCGATGTTGTTAATGACAGGCACTGTAGCACGTTCAACTGATGGTGCCACTTCTGCAAAAGGTATCTCTTTCAAAGGTCGTAAGTTGTAATAACGGCGTCAGGCGTCTACCTGGCGCCTGTATGTCAACTTCTACCTCGACTGCCATCTGGCAGTGCTCAGCCAAGGTCTCCGTTGAAATTCAGATGTCAGCTTATTCCACATTACGAAATAGTGTTTGTCTTAAAATGTGGATACTATGTAATACTGTAGTAATTCTCTTAAAAAATTTAAATTGATTAATAACACTAGGCAACAAAAAAAATATTTTTTTTTTTCCCAGAGATCTGATTGTGTGATTCGGAATGGCCATGGTATAGAGAACTTAGAACAGTAAATAAAACATCTCAGTCACGTATAGCTTTTAAGAGAAATTTATTTTTATTTTTAACAATTTTTTGTAATTATTTTAAAGTAAAATATTATTTAGACTTGAAAAATAAACTAGTTTTTGTTCTTTTGGCTTTCCTGTTATAAGAAGAGGTTGGTGTCTCTCTAATTAAAAACCAGCAGTAGTCTGCAAGCATTGCAGTAGTCCATTTTCCCTGATAACGCTTTTCCATTGAGGCAATTTCTTGGTGAAAGCGCTCACCGTGCTCATCACTCACTGCGCCTAGATTTTCTTTAAAAAAATTAAGGTGCGAATGCAGAAAGTGTATTTTTAATGACATATTGCACCCCAGTTGTTTATAAGCATGTAACAATTGGTTTACAAGGCTTTCATATTGAGGCGATCGTTTATTTCCCAAAAAATTTTCCGTGACTTGAACAAATGCCAACCAAGCAGTTTTTTCTTCAGGATTTAACGTAGAAATAAACGACGGATCTTTTATTAACTTCTTAACGTCTGGGCCATTGAAAATACCTTCTTTTAATTTTGCATCACTTAAAGCTGGAAATTTTTGCTTTAGAAACTTAAAGCCTGGGCCGTCTTTGTTCATTGCTTTCACAAAGTTTTTGATTAACCCTAATTTAATGTGTAAAGGTGGTAACAGTACATGTTTTGGATCTACTAATGGGTCGTTTTTTACATTTTTCTGACCTGGATCATAAGAAGTTCTCAGTGGCCAAGTTTGTCTCACATAATGCTCAGCTTTTGCACGGCTATCCCACTCACATAAAAAACAACAGTACTTCGTGTATCCGGTTTGCAATCCTAGAAGTAAAGCAACCACTTTTAAGTCAGCACATATTGCCCAATGATGTTTATCATATTCTATTTTAGTCAATAAATGCTTTAAGACGTCATAAGTTTCTTTAAAATGTGCACCGTATGCCACTGGAATGGATGGATATTGGTTTCCATTGTGAAGAAGCACGGCTTTCAAGCTAGTTTTAGATGAATCTATAAACAGCCTCCATTCATCTGCTGAATGCTGGTGGCCCAATTTATCCAATAAACCAACAACATCGTTACAATAAATTAAATCTCCATCTTTAGAATAGAAATCCACATACGAACTATGTCGTTTACGGTATGCTGTAACACAAACTTCGGGTTGAAGAAGATTCCATTGCTTTAATCTTGAACCTAATATTTCAGATTTTTCCTTAGGTAAGTCTAAGTCTCTAACAAGATCGTCAAGCTCAGATTGGCTGATCAAATGTGGTGCTTTAGATGTACTTGCCACTTGAAAGTCTTCACATTCATCATCAGAACTAGAAGTGTTACTTGAGGATTCAACGTGACTTGGTGGGTTAGGTACTGGAAGATCTTCTGAATGTGGTATTGGTTTTGTTACGGAAGACACCTCTGCGTACTTTACTGTGTGCTTAGATTTCTTAGAAAATCCTTTGACATCTGTGAGACAAAAATAACAGTCACTTACATGATCCTTAGGTTCTCGCCAAATCATAGGTTGACCAAAAGGCATCTTTGTTGGTTTTCCATTAAACCAGTTTGTCAAATTCTTGTGGCATGAGAAGCAACACATGTGTGGCACCCAATATTTATCTTGGTTGCGAACGTCTAAACCAAAATATGCACGATAACACTTCGTAATTAACGGCGTTATGGGTTTTTTTTGACTCTTCGGTGAATATAAACCGCAAATAAAACAAAAGAAATCCGGAGAATTAACACAAAAGCGAGACATGGTGAAAGAAATCAATGTATACTGACACTACAAAATATTATTGTGATTGTTACTAAGAAGAATTTAGAGCTACCCTCCAAAACTAATAAAAAAAGTGATTTTTTACAAAAATATTAAAATCTCCATTCCTATACGTGACTGAAATAAATTATTATTTTTCTGGTATTAGGTGTATGATTATCAATAAAATACGGTATGAATTTTCCCCGGGAAATTTTGAGTGTTGCCTAGTGTAATTAGAAATGATTTTCTCTCTATTAAGGGTTTTTGTTCAAGAGAACTGTTCCATTTAGTAATATTTACTTTATCATTTTAAATACCATTATCAAATATGTGGTGGACAATTTTTCGTGATTTAAGATAATATTTTAGGCTTTCATTTATTATGCTTGCTGATCTCTTTCTATCTTAGGTATGTCTTTGTGTATTTTTTAATTAAACAATTGGTTAATAATACACTGAATGTACTGCCGTAGTAAGAATTTCCTATACCGATAGCTGAAGGAAGATAGACATTTTACTGCGGTTGTCGATGGGGTTAAGGTAATTCCCCTACTTAAGTCGATCTATGTCCAGTAGGAATCTATTATACCTACTAGTTGAAACCATAAAGTCATAGTTACATGACAGATAATAATGCCTTTTGTATTAATATATGTAGTAATCTATGTAGCATAAGTAAAAGACAGACAGACCTCTATGTGACAACTTTCGATAGCTTTAGTAGATATACGCTCTCGAACTGAATAGTTCGGCTCTTTGTCCCTCTGCCAAGATTCAAAAACTGGAACTCGCTACCAGCGCACGTACATATTTCTCTTCCACTGTGATTCCGGGTCGTTTATGCAAGACGTGAAAAAGTATCTCACTAGGCCGCTAAAGTCTGGACCACCATACTGTATTTTCTACATTCACAACGGGTACGATGATCACCACTCTTGGATTCTACTCATACTTTACATCAGACAGAGTAGAGTTACGTTGAAAAGAAATATTGAGACAGGCATCTTTAAAAAAAAATCAAGCTATGTAGAAGAAGCACAAGATGTAACCACAAACTCACTCAATTACTAAACGCGAAAAAATCCAAAAACTACAGGAATTATGTAAATAGATTTTGTCAGGGCAGGGTAGTTTACGAGTACAAGAGGTGTCCCAGCAATTAAGTAACGATTTTGACAATAACTTAACGATTATTTGTCCTGACTGAGAATCAAACTCGGACAAAACCAAAACGAAATCTTATCCATTATTTCTTGATTCAGGGTCCAGGCAACATCCGGAACTACTACATCGCATGCCAGGCACCACTCTCCAACACGGTGGTGGACTTCTGGCGCATGATTTGGGAGCAGAACTCCCGACTCGTTGTCATGCTTACAGAGTATATGGAAAACGGAGTTGTAAGTTATTTTTTTCAATTTCTTAGTTTTTTAGCAGTTAAGTCAAGACTTACACAGTAAGAGAACCATAATCGGTACCAATAGGTTGGCATGATCGGAGTAATACCGAAGCTCTACAAAAAACCGGTGTTAAACGATTCTTTCATTACCATTCAGCGAGTGAGGTTACCGAAGATCACTTCCTTCCTCTTCCTACTGCCATAATGGTCTAGCGGTTACCGTATGTGATTGCCAATCCTAAGGTCTCAGGTTCGATTCCCGGATCGTGTCAAAAATCATAGAGAGTGTTTCTGATTATAGAAATATTTAATGGACGAATAACTGTCCCATTGGATTATGACACTGAGGGAACAGAGAGTGCACCTGTGTTTGCTCACACACCTGTAGACTATAATATCTTGTGCGCAGTAGGCTGGTCTCCGTTGAGACTGACCGCCATGGCCGATAGCAGCTAAAAGTACCTCATTATTATTCTACGGGACATGTAAATGTACTTGTGACTTTAGATTTGAGGGTATCTGTGAGCGACGGTGGTTATTTACCGTCAAGTGTCTTGTCAGCTCATTTGCCTCTATAGCAATCCCAAAAAAAAATCATAGGACGTATCATTTTGTATCACAATTGGCATACAATACAGAAAGAAAGAATACCCTTCAAGTCATCAAAATTCTTGTATTTCCAGGAGAAGTGCTACGAATACCTCCCACCATCAGAAATCTCAGACAACAAACGTATCTTCGGAGAATTCAAAATCATTCTCAAGAAGCGTGAACAGCGCGATAAGTATGCCATCTCAAGCGTCCAGCTCATCAACCTCTCTACCAGAACCTGGAGAGAGGTCACCCACCTCTGGTACTTCTGGCCGGCTAAAGGAGTACCAGATGATTATGACTCTGTTATTGACTTCTTGTGTGAGATGAGGAGTTATATGAAGATTTCACAGGCAGCTAAAGAGTATGATGAGGAAGGTATGTGGAAGTTTTAGTTGCTGTACTAAATTAGATAATTCGAGAACCTGTGTGTAATTTTTTCAGTATCAAAATCTTGAATTTAAATTTGTAGGCTACGGATGTACAAGTTTTTAATGAAATAAAAAATAGTCGTAGTAAGTTCTACCGAATTACAAACTATTTGACTCCTTGCCGATTTCCAGGTCAAATTGCTTGTAACAAAACCACTTGACCTCAAGATAGTTACTGAAATTACTTAATTATTTATTTCTACTATCTGTGCATTATTGATTCTAGAAGATAGATTTCTTTTTAAACAGAAAAAGTAATTCCTTCAATTATTTTTTCTTTAATTTTGTCCTTTTGTTTTTTTATATTTTTACTACTCATTCATTAGAAACAAACAATCAACAGAAATACTGTAGCAATTCATCATTTTCCAGGTGTAGAAGTCATATACGGTGATCAAAACCGGACATCATTCAGTAATCTGTCCAAACTTCGAAGTGATGACAGCGGGTCTGGTAATGGAGTGAACGTGTATTCGCCAGCGAAGGCCGAAGAACAGATGCGAAGGGTCCCGGCCAATAACGGAACTCTCGGAAGGATGAAGGCAGCTTCTGATGTTGAAGGTACGCTTAGTGCGTCGACCTCTATTTAATTGTGAAAATGCTGCTGTATGTGGAAAAAGGTATTAACATGCGGCGTGTGTGCATATAGATACGGACGCGTGCGTGTGCTCGTACGTGGGTGCGTCTAACAGAAGGAGAAGAAGAAAAAGTAGGATAGGTTAGGAAAGCGTGTTTTTTTGTCTATGGGGAAGCACAAGCGTTGTAGGTTTGCGCTACTGTTGGGGTTGAGGGGGAGAGACAAATGAAAGTGGAGCTTCCCACGTGGAGCAGAGGAGGCAAATAAAAACAATGATAAGTTTAGAAATATATGAATGAGCGTGTTCGTGTGCGGGCAGGTATCCGGCCGTGCGTGGTGGTGTGCGCGAGCGGCGCGGGGCGCTCGGCGGCGCTGCTGGCGCTGGACGTGTGCGCGCGCGCGCTGCCCGGCGCCGCCGACGTGCCGCGCGTGGTGCGCCAGCTGCGCGCGCAGCGCCCGCACTCGCTCTCCAACAGGCACCACTACATCTTCGTCTACAAGGTCGGTGGCCCCCCTACCTATTATATATATGTTAATACGCCGAGAAGTAATAAGTGATGCATTTTTTCTCTTTATCGTAGAACTTTTATTGATAAAATAAAACATTATTAAGAAATTAATCCAAAGGACACCGGTCGATTTTGGCCTGGACTCGGTCAACCGATTCTTTAATTATATGTAGTTATTTTTAAATATTTAATAAATTATGGTCACAATTGAACAGTATTAATATAATAAATTGAAAAACGTTTTCATAAGACCCTTATTTGCTTTACGGCAGTAGTAATCGTTGCGTGTTTTCACGTAAATAAACAATCAAATGCAGTAGCAAAAACTGTTCAAAGGTCAAAAACGAAACAGCTTTTGAAATTGTTGCCAAAAACTACCAAAGCACATTGACATACTTTTCTTAAAATCCTTGATTTTTTTTGTAAAATGTGCTAATTGTAAAAAAAAGTGGCTACGCATGTAAGCTGTTTTTTCTATCCTAGCAACACTTGTCTAGAGTCTACCTATGTTACCTACCTTCTTCGAACTTCACCCATTTTTTTATTAGAGGAAGAGAATTTAAGTCGTGTAAATCGTATTAAACACGAAATTAGCGTCTCATGATAATAAATGAACTGTTGTTTAAAAAAAAAAAAAATACACAGTAAGCGCGCTGCGGCCCCGTAAAGGGATCCATTGCGATAAAACTGCCGAGAAACAAACTAGTGGTCAAACCACTCCCCGCACCCTATCCGACCTTTGTTTGCGCGGAATGTTAAATTCAAATATTAACGAACCCTTGACCCACCCTATATATTTTGAACTAGTTCCCTGTATAATTTAATTTATACTTAAATTCATAAAAATATGTATTCTATTAGGAATAGACTGAAAAATAATTTTGTTATTTCACTAACAAATTATTGGTGTTTAGACCAGGAATCATTACAAAGTGGTCGATGTCCTTTATAATCTTACAGGTAGTGGTGGTGTGGTTTTAAATTTTTGTAGGTCTTTCAAAGATATGTCAACGTGTGTTTGGTCGACGATTATCATGGTACAAAAGTTTAACAGTATTTTTTTCTTTCAGGTTTTAAGCGAATATGGCAACAAAATGCTAGGTGGCGGAGTTGATGCTATATAATAAACAAGTTAAATTACAACCCTATTATGACCCATGACAACGCTGACATGCATAACATATCACAGTGCATGGCTAACTTTAGATTAAAACAAAAACTATTTGGAACATACCAAAGTGTAAGATACGAGATCTCTTGAAAATTTGATAATTCAAAAATAATAATATTACATTATTACTATATTTTTGATTTTATTATGTTTTTATTTGTAACATTATAGATTTTTATTACCATTTATTATGTTTTGTCACAAATACGGCAACACAGCATAATCTAACGAAACTTGTACATAAGATTATTTTAAATAAGCATATTTTTGTTCGAACAATTTAATTTTATTTATTTATAGGGATCATTCCACTAGTCTATCGATTTTCGGTTTTCCTAAATGTTATAGCATAATTCCAATCACAATTTATCAATTCTATTTTAGGTAGAGGTTGTTGCGTTTTGCTGTGATTTCTACTAACTTTTAGTTTAATACTGATACTGAAACTACCGTAATTAAATATATTTAAGATTATAGTCTAAAACAAACTATTGAACAACAGAAAATATATACGAAAGCAAGAGTTTAAAATAAAGACGTAAAATACGTTCTATTACGCCACGCCAATAGAACTTATATTAAAATAAGTTCTATTGGCGTGTCTATTGTAATACTATCGTTGCAAGACGTTTATCTTAAAAAAAATACATATATGTAAAACACTCAATTTCAAAAAACAATAATGAAATTTCCAAGCAGGGAAAACTCTGTGACTCCACTTATATGGCCTAATATACTGATACTAGTGGGAGAAATCATGTAGAAGAATTTGATAACACAGAAGTGCTACCATAAAAATGATTTTATGACATTTTATATACATAACTTTTATTTTAATTATCTGTTGTTCAAAGTTATATTTATATAAGAAATAACATTAAAAATACTCTTATAAATTAGATTATAATTACACTTGGTGTAACAGTGGTGTTAAATTTTATGCGTATGTCTCTTGTTTTAGATCTTATGCTGTTGGAATTTGTTGTTTAATATAACTTAATTTCAAGTTATATTAATAATGTTAAAGAGCCTCCATTTAGTTAATATTAATTATAGATTCGGAGATAAATACAGATTATGAATAAATATAATAATTAAAAGAACTACCAATTTAAATAATGTCAATACGAGATAAGAATATTTCATGTTTTCTTTTAATATTAAGGGGTATATTATTTTCATTTAAAAATATCTCGAGTTAATTTAGCTAAAAATAGCAAAACATTTGTTTGTTTTTGGTAGAAATTTTATCCTAAATGTATTATATTTACTACCCAGTAAATAACATTTTAAAAAGTCTTAAATAAGCAACACAACCATTGAAGTAAAAACCTTTTAATAAAAATCATAGATTGACAGATATGAAAAAACATTTTTTTTTAAATTTAGAATTTTTTTAATGGGTTAGAATCTACAAGATTTTAAGATTACTATTGTATTAGAATATTCATAAATAAATACATGTTATACTTATGTTGTACATTATAGATATACATATATATTATATTTTTTTTTGTGAAAAGGCGGGCTTTAGTTATTTTATGTTGTTAAAAAGTCAAAGCATTTACATAATTATTTTAAATGCACTGTTTTATCCCACACGTTATTAGTTCATAAGTGGTATTGTTAATTTAGATATAAATTATATTATAATTTAAAATATATTATTGACCAAAAATTTATATATTCTTACATAATTGTATACGTCCTACAATTGACATTAAGATATATTTTAATATTAAATAAATTTATTAAAAAAAATCTTTTAATTTGAAGTCTTGACTTCTTTTTTATAGGTGACAAGCAGACTGATCGCCAGAAGGCTTGTGACTAAAGTATTTTAGTAGTAATACACACACAGAACAAATGATCGTTCCCTCCTCACACAATTTTCGCTGAGTTAGGTGAAAACCACACTTTGGCACCAATGGGTTGACAAGACCAGAGTTATACCACGTCCTTACAAAAAAACGAATGTTAAGCAACACTTCCTTGTTGTTTACCGAGTGAGTGAGGTTATGGAGGGGTTAAACCCTCTATTATTTTGAGGACACTAAAAATACCGCAATATAATATAAACACTTTTATATATAATTGGTGTAATGAGTGACATGAGCAGAAAATAACAAAGTGAAGTAGGAATAAAACAATACAATTCTCAACTTTATTCCAAGCGAATTATTCCGCCTCTAAATCTTCACCACTATCAGTATCAACATCATTCATAACTTTAATGTAATCTTTATCAATTTCGTTTACATCAGTTTTCTCATATTGATAATCATCATTTTCAATGTCAATCACTTCTTCAGATACAGTCTCTTCTGTGATTTCACTTGCCACTGATTCATCATGGTATTCATCGTAATTTGTCAGAATTTCTGCCCTATTCTGATCACGTTCTTGGTCTTCAGGAGCGAAAGCCCCTTCAAATAATTCTTCTTCGGAACTTGCCTGGAAACTAATTCTTTTATCCGAATGCGGTAACTTTTTGCCTTCCTCACTTATCAATGACAAATGTGGGCTTCTAGCAGTGTAGTCAATGCGAGCGTTCTCCTTTTCCGTTTCTTCCACAAGTGATAGATTCTCAATTATATGTGCATTGTATGGTTTGTGACGCGGCAAAGCACAGAAAGAACCCGCTAGGGAAATCGATGAATCAGTTTTCATCCCTGAAAAATGCAGTAATTAAAATGATCATGAAACAGATTTGAAAGTACAGGCAGCTTTACTTCATCAAACATCGTCATCGACAGCCAAGGCTTGCCATTCACCTCTTCTTAGAAATGAGTTTTCGGCCTACTACACAACGTCAGCTAGACGGATTGTTACAGCGTTTTTGTATCAAGTTTTTCTTATCTTTGAAGTACTGTTGTTCTGTGCAGACTTGGCTATTACGACAACCACGGAATGAATAAGGGTGGTATCACTCTACTCTTAATCAGTCGCCAAATGGATAAGCTATACTTATTTTAAGATGATGTAAGTATATTATGCTTTTATTAGGGTCCCGGTGAGCTGTTGGATGCTGTTATGGAGAACCTTAGAGGAGGTCTACCTCCAGCAGTTGACGCTCTTGGCTGAGATGATGATGATGGCTATATTTAAGTACTGCTTAATCTTGTCTTGTTAAGGAAACTTACTCACTATATTCAAACTGGTTGTTAGTTGGATCTGCAACAGAATTCAGTCACCTCTGTCAAAAGCCATACAGCAATTTTTTTGTGTTAGTACAGTGGACCCCCGGTAATTCGACAAACGTTTTGCAGGGCAGTGTCGGACTATCGAATTTATCGGATTATACAGTACTGCCTAAGTTTCCTATAGCCCGGTTTTTTTTACAAAAGAGTACCTTGTAATCCGACAAATTATAGACAAATGATAAAATTCTATATGTTGTCTTCTGGGCTTGTGACGACATTACTAGGTATGTATACGTGATGCACAATGAATAAACGCTGAGCTGCACCGCTATCACACGTAGTCAAATTCAAACTAAGCAATCGGAATTAAAACATTACCTACCCATCGACCGCAAGTTGTAACCTGTTCAATCATGCACGATCTACATTAGGCGAAAATTGTTTGATTGATGTCGGATTACGGGAGGGTCCGGATTAAACAGGAGCCGGATTACCGAGGGTCCACTGTATTAGTTTATCGATAGTTATGTGATATTATAGGGTTATTGATAGCATCCATAGCTTTATCATTTCGATCATTTATTTTATAGAAAATAAATGCAATTAGTATTTTGAAACTTGCTCGCGAACTCAAAGATTTATCACTTTTGCTTGATAGTGTCAAAATTTGTCAATAGACCTTACAATGTGTGAGTTTTATGGATCTAAGACTGATACTTTAAATTGTAGCAAAATTTGATAGTATGTATATACGTATGAAAAATGATTTTAATGTATACTATATTGATGCTATTGAAAAAATCCTTATTTTCAATTGCGCTTTTAAAATAATTGCTATTTCACAAGATCAACTAAACGAAATTATCGCCATAGCAACAACTCACGTATATTATAAAAAACTCCATAAAGATAAACAAGCGAAGATAAACTCATTTGTTGTTGTTTTTTTCTTAAAAAAAAGAAAAAACATCAATTGACAGTTACTGTTTAACAAGAACTGATATTGTTTCTTAACTTCCCCGCGTTCATAAGTAATCCATCATCGTTATCATCAGGATGCTAGTGGAGATTCTATTCAGTTGATACACATACGATGTTACTTGTGCTTCGCCTGTGTATCTGGTTGGGACTTAATAAGAAAAGGTTCAGAAAGAGACCAAAGAGGCAGTAACTAACCTCTTGCTGCATGCGTTCGGAGGTACTCGAGTTATTTGAAGTTGGTGCAATACCCTCAGGTTTTACGGTACTCGTGTAAGTCCTTACTTGTATTTCTTGCTCTTTCTTCGAGGCAATTTCACGTCTTACACCATAAGCACGATATGCAGCCTGGAAAGCGAACATGTCCAAATGATATACACGACTAACAAAAGCTCCAGTCTACTGTAATCTAAATGTATTAACAATTGTCCTCGATTCTTCATGTGGCGACTTCCACATACAGCGCAAACTTAAAAAGATATACTACAGCGCCATCTACCGAGGACACATCGAACTACGGAGTAATGAACTACGGAGCAACTATTAATCCTGTATCGCGATATACATAGAAATTTTTGCGGCTATTAGCATTTATACAACATCCCAACTTTAACCGTCGGAGTCGCATGGCATGATCATCTCGCGAGGTCGGAGGATTCTCTCTTTGTATCGGAGGGACATGACACCAGTCCCTGCACTATTGCTAAAATATGTGTTACATTATTTCAAATTATACATATTTTAAATTAATTTGAGCTAATTTTCAATCTTACTAGGAATTTTCAAAAACATTTTTATGTTGCAAGAGAACGTTCAACAATTAAGAACCTAGTTGATACTTCAGGCAATTCAATGGTATGTGGTACATATAGTGATCTCGTTAACTTCCGTATCGTTGAGTACTGCAAAGTTTAAGATTGAGTCAGACAGCTAACAGAATGTCGGTCCGATTCCGACACATCACCCCGCCGTAAACCCTGGTGGGATGACGGCCCGAGGGGGTTTCCACACGTTAAGCAAAAAAAAATGACAGTTAACAGGATGACAGTATACTGTAGGCACCTAAACGAGTACGACGGTAACGTGTTATCTTCTAAAAATGCCAGTACACATGACATTCTATATTTATTTATGCTTTGTCGCAGTACCGGAGATTTCCTTTCTAGGTTATGGTTCTCCGGTTACTGGTACCTGAGACGGTGTAAGAATTATTCGAGTTGGATAGTGGGGGATATCCGCGGGGATTTTAGTTACATCTGTGTTATTTAGATAAGTATATATTATTTTAGGTTATACTTTGGTACAGTAATTCCCAATATTCTACAAGGTTACACTTTTGTAACGTACCTTTTTTTTGAGGACAACACCCTCGCTAGGAATAAATCCTGTGTCTCGGGGGACTTTACATCATACAAGAAACGGACACAAAGCACACTCAGACTCAGAATAACAATTTGTGGATCACACAAAGTGTTGTTAGGTTTCAACCCGCAAAACACAGCACTGCAGAGAACCACGTGGCGGCAGCTTAAACCACTAGACCAACCGTGTCGTTTGAAAATTGTAAATATTCTTTTCTTTACTCATACATTCGAAAACTATTATTGTTTGCAAATCATTCTGCGATATTAGATTCAATTTTTCTAGTTAGTTCTTCACTAAAATCACTTCAAGTATTTTGTGCCACTACTGTCCAGGTAATAAATAAAATGTACTGGCACGTGCATCAGGCAGAGTAGAGTCACTTTAGTAGGCTCATAAAATAAAAAAAGAATAAAAATCACCTGCCCATATCTTATCGAGCACGGTCCCAAAGCGTCCGCTTTTTGACCCAATCTTAAACTATCAGTGGTCAAAGATAAATACAAAGACAGTACTTGAATTTTCGTAGCCATCGCTCCGTAAAGTCCATCTGCGGGTTCTGATTGCTGATACAGCTTCAGAGTGTGTGTCACTGCTGACGCTATTTCATCTTTGTCGTGGTCTGGTGG
The DNA here is from genome assembly GCA_949316085.1 of Hypercompe scribonia. Taxonomy (NCBI): domain Eukaryota; kingdom Metazoa; phylum Arthropoda; class Insecta; order Lepidoptera; family Erebidae; genus Hypercompe; species Hypercompe scribonia. The sequence goes on along the minus strand of OX438984.1, from coordinate 2,405,514 downwards.
TAGCTAGGATATTTAAAATGTTTTAAATTCGGTATAAACTAGGAGTTATAAATAATTGACCATCTTGAACATAATAATACCACAACCTCACAGAGAACCAACCAAGTTGTTGATTAACTGCGCAAGCTCATCTGCATCTCATATTGCTCATCGCGTGATATTATACAACGTGAACAAATTTGTTTACCATCAAAAGAGTTTTCAAAATCGGTTCACAGTAGATGGAGTAATCGGTGAATATGAACGAAAATACAACAGTAGATTATAGGACGACCTCCTTTTTTGAAGTCGGTTAAAAGAGGTTATAGTTACTTTAGAGCTAGAAATTTGTTGTCGTGGACTTTTTTTGTACTTTTTAAGGGGAACATGTTTTTTCATAAGTTATCTTTGCGAAACTATTTTCGCGGCGCACGTAATGGCAATTCTCGAAAGGAATCGTTTTCAACAATGATTTTTCAACATTTTTTATTGTTAATCCGCTCCTTTTCGTCGTAACGTGATGATATGTAGCTTACAGCTTTCCTCGATTGCTATCGAGCTATCGAAGATTGAGAGATTTTTTTAAATCGGAACCATAACTTCTGATATTAACACGTTCAACCAAACAAACAAATAAACAGACAAACAAACTCTTTAGTTTTATGACATTGGTATACATTATTTATTATGGACGAGCAGCGAACCCATGACTTCTGGTTTTGCAGCCAGGGTCATAATCCCTATAATTAAACTTCAAAATAATTGTACCTCGTATCTAGGTATGTAATGTGACTGATGACGTATATAGGCCAAGCGTACTGCGTCAATCAAGTCTGGGTACATATCAGCTTCGATATTTGTTTTGGCCAATATTGCTGCCAAAATATTTCCTTCGTCAACTGTAATAATAAAAGTTAAGTTATTTACTTTATAAATTACTAGCTTTTGCCCGCGGTTTCGCTCGCGCGGAATTTGGTCTGCCACATTAAGTTTCGTAACAGACCATTTCAAATAAATATCTTTTTTTTTAATAAAAAGTATTCTATGTTACTTCTAATACTCCCAAGAACATGTGTACACAATTTCATGATGATCGGTTCAGTAGTTTTCACGTGAAACCGTGACAAACTAACTTACATTCGCATTTACAATATTAGTAGGATGGAGATTACGAAAATTAATCTTCTGAAAGAAAACTTCTTTAGAATCGTTGTGGTTTTAAACACGGTGAAATTAAAACGCGTCACGATAAGGAAACACACATAAATGTACAGTTTTAAGTCAGCGAGAGAGTGAAATAGAATACAACAATGTACAATGTCTATATAATGGTTGAGTAACTCATCATCAGCCGGAAGACGTCCACTGCTGAACATAGGCCTCCCCGCTAGAACGCCACGCCGTACGACTGGACGCCAACTGCATCCATCGGCTCCCCGCGACTCGGACTATATCGTCGGTCCATCTTATGACACAATATTTTATATTCTCGGTCTCCTCTTTGTAGCGTACCCACTGTCGTCTACTAAGCATTGTCTTACAGTGAGTATATCTATATTGAACTAAGCTTGGTCCCAGTCCCAGCATTCTACGTACATATGTTATATAAAACTACTTTCCAAAAGTTTCACTTTTACCGTGTGTAAATTGCACACACACTTTTTTAATGTAAATAACTGAAAGTAATAAGTTAAGATTATGCAGCGCTGGTCGGTATGCGCTATCTCTTGGTATTCATGATTAACCACAATCACACTTTCAATAAAAAGCTCTGTTATAACATTAACAACTGATTTAAGTTATCGGATGGACTTACTTACAAAACAAAAGTCGTTATTCATAGGTATTTAATAAAAAATCACTAATTAATCTGACGGATTAGTCTAGTGGATAGTGACCCTGACTGCTAAACTGAAGGTCGTGGATTCGATTCCTATCCTGGACAAAGAGTTGTGTGATGAGCACGAATGTTTTTTGTCTGGGTGTAATTTATTTATAATATGTACGTAGAAACGTACGTAGAACGTTTAGAAATATTTAAATATGTTTACAAGCACTCTGATTATCATAACACAGGTTCTGCCTAATTTGTAATCAGACAGCCGTGTCTAAGATGTGTGAGGTAGTTTATTTATTTAATCTAAAAATAATGACGGGTCCAAGTCGTCAAACCAGTCAAATTTGAATTGAACTAAGCAAGAAGTATGATCGATCCTCGCAAATAATAATAAAAAATTCGTAAATATCGTACTTCTGAGGTATCACATCCAAGAAGGAAAAGCGCGTAGTCGAGCTTAGGTCTTTTTCTAAAGGCGTAAATTCATTTCTACTATGTATTTCCATTTCATGACTTTTCGAAACTAACTATGAACATACCGGACTTTTTCGGAATGAGTTGGCAGAACAGTCACAACCCTAGTACCAGATAGTGTATCATACAATATTAAATTCAAATATGTGTTTATATCAGCCAGAGTATCACTTAGCTTATTAAACACAAACACAATTAAACACCCGGTTATTCGACAGAGAACTAGAGTAACTGACGTCACACAGAGAATCAGTACGCTGAAGTGGAAGTGGGCCGGCCATGTCTCCAGACGAACCGATGATCACTGGAGCCGACATGTACTAGAGTGGATACCACGATTGGGTAAACGTAGTGTAGGCCGCTCTGCGGCGCGATGGACCGAGAAGGTGGCTGGCAGCGGATGGATGCGAATTGCCCAAGACCGGAATCATTGGCGTTACTTGGGGGAGACCTTCGTTCAGCAGTGGACAGCGTGTTTAAATGTAATATGCATGTATTATTTATTTAGTAGTAAGTTCAAGTATATCATTATATTTAAGGTATATTTATAAGCTCAATAACTTTACACCTACCGCGTCTTAATTCTACATCACCTGAAGGTCGCGAGGAGAGAATGCCTCATGGCGTTAAGTCCGTCTATGTACAACAAGTGCAATAAATTTAAATAAATAAATAAACAATCTTTTTCTTTTTTTTATTTGTTGCAGTGTTTACAACTTGTTGCAGTTTACAGTTTATTACGTACACTAAATGGTTAAAACAATGTTTTTGTTCAGCTGGTACTTAAAATAGGAAGACCTGTGCTATAAGTACCAGCAATCTTTCAATGACACATTTTTCTTTTTTACAGTGTGCTACGCGATCCTCTGTGGTCCTCTGTGATCCTCTGTGGAAGGGTAGTAACCCTTCCACAGAGGATCAACCTAAAGCGACAGCATCCGTGCTGTCGTGTTTCGTTGATGAGTGCGAGACCGGAGGCCCATTGATGCAGGGGTGACAGTTGTCGTTGTAAGTGGGCGCAATACAATGCCATGATAATTGTCATGCCTTTTACATCTCCAAGTGAGGCGTGAAAAAGCATCTTAATAGGTCGCCATAGTGGGGGTCACCATACTGTCTGTAATCGCAATGAGTATGGTGACTACAAGTTTTGGATTCTATTCAAGCTAACATCAGGCAGAGTAGGGTCTCTTTGGCAAGCTCTTAAATTAATATATAAATATATGTATGTATAATTTGATAAAACTCTCAATCTACTTGCCTTTTGTGTTTTGTAAATATTTCAAAACAATATCCTTGACTTTCACTGCGTTGTTTTCATCCAAACCTAACTGTTCTAGTTCGAAGAGCAATTCTGGTTGACAATCACACTGGCACACGTAGTCGCATACTTGGTCGGCAATGGAAAGGTGCTCTCGCGTTACTAACAGCGCAGAGAGATAGTTGGCGATGAAACTGTAGAGGTTAGAAGGTTGCGCCCGTAGAACCTATATAGTGAATAATATTATACTAATTAATATATTAGTATAAGAATGACATCACGATCACAACCTCTTTTTTTTTCGATGACCATGCGGCAAATCGCGTCGGATCTGCTCCTTGGGGAGCAGGAGTCACAAGTATGTGGTGTTCGCACCAAAAATCGCCCCGACGACCGGCTTTGCACCCTAGCACCCTACATTGGTGAGGGCCCAGACCATATGATTTTAGGTCCCCCCTCAAATTGACGCCGACGTCATGCTCTGTTAGGCCCTACCCCGGGGACAAAGTATTTCTCCCCCACAGTTCTGACGCGGCGGCCCGACCGTTATACCGTTCAGGCCGCCATCCTATACCCTACCGCAGCAATTATTTTGTCATCAGAGGCCTCCACTCTCTGGCTCCCAGTTCCGTCGACAGTTTATGACGCCGCCGACGATCTTCTTCTCTCGGGATCGGCTCTGTCCCGATCGCAATCACGATCACCACCTAGTGTGAGAGGTTGCCAGGGCCCAAACCTGGGTAATTTTGGCTCCGTTAACCACGAATAGCTCCCACCCATCGTTTCCAAAATTTATTTGAGGACTTTGAGGTTTTTTGCAATCTACTCTGTTTCTCTTTTACACAATACATTGATCATATCTTTCATTTTCTTCGTTTTTATTATCCTCTCCTCTTGTATCCGTCAAGGTCTACATAGTAAACTTTTTCCACCACATTTTGCTCACCTTTCCACATCACATGAGAGAGTGCTACTTTCAGGCCCTTGTATGTACTTTGTATATAATAATCAACTTACTTCTCTGGAAATATCACTCATTAACTCTTTTAATCCATCTGGTAAATTCAGCCTGCAATCTTCGATTAAATTTTTAGACGAAATCTTTTCCATGGTTATTGATATACTTGACAATGGCAGATATTATGATGTACTCTAGTAAGCCATGACATTAATTTTTACAAAAATATTAATATTATTATTATTTTTGATTTGAGTATTTATTTATAGTTACATTTATATAGGTTACACTCTTCTGCCGAACTGTATAACACTTTGTTAACAAATTTTTAATTTCTTAAATTTAATTTATTATCATTTAACCAGTAATCTAATACAATGACATCCAACTCTATTAAATACAATAAAAATATTGCAATATATCATATAGATTAAGTGTTGGAATTCAGGTTATTTTAAAAAAATACTTCTAAGTTAGAGCAGCCATTGAAGGTCTAATTCCAAAATTAATCCTTTATCTCAGAAACCCCATCAATCAGGAACGTTGATGGTACTACAGACACACTTTTACGTCACTAATACTATTAAAAAAACAATTTATTTTAAATCGTGTTTACACACAAAGTATCATTGATTTTTCTCATTAATCTTTATATGTTGTTATTTATAAAAATAACCTGTTTACATAATATCGTAACTTAAGTTTCATATCTCACTTTCTGACTGACCACTTCAGAATATGGGTACCATTCATAGAAGATTAAACACTATTCACTATAAATTTATTTGTTATTTCATGTTTTCCTGTATCAATTGTATTTTTTAAATGGTACTAGAAAAAGTGACAAAATTGAATCAGTAGTACCATCAATGGTTCTGTGGCAACATCACCATACAGCGTCATCTATCGAAGACCCGGCAAACTCAATCAGCTACGGAGTAACTTCTAATCCTGTATCTCGATATAGAAATTCTCGCACCGATTAGCATATGTACAGTTTCAACATCGACCGTTGGCCCGCGTCCTACCAGATATGGGGCTGATCACTTCACCTAGTCGGTGGATCCCCCCTTTGTGTTCTAGGGACATACTACCCGTTCCTCTACCTCTACTTTAGCAAGTAAACACAGGATAGAATAATTTTTTTTTTATTGGTACTAGTGACGTAAACGTGGGTCAGTAGTACCATTAATGGTAGTGATTAATGGCACTTCTGACATAAAAGGGCACTTAAACAGAGGTAACGCACTTATTCTCTCTTAGTAGCAGTTCTGTCTTGTAGTGTTTTACTAGCAAGCGGTTCGTCTGCTTGTTTGCTCTTTGTGCCGTAAAATTATTTTTTAAACCCATTTGATACATATTACCATGGTTTTTGTGATAATAGAAAGTGTATTTACATCGAATTAGTGCTTTTCAAGAAATTTTTGTCCATAATAATTATCGTTTGTGGTATTGCCGCACCGATATTGCTTTCAAGAAAAGAGTCTAGTCATTCAGATCAGCAATTCGCTGGTCACTACCGAGTTGCAAACGATCCCTGTCAGATCGTCAATAAAATGGGCGTCTATGAAATACAAGAGATTAATACCGAAAACATTTAATAGATATTAATATAAACTAGACAGCTTTTACTGAAATTTGTTAAACAACAATATAATGTTTGAAAAGTTGTATCCAAATTTAAAAAACAAATTATTCGACTAATAGTTATTGGAACAAATTAACATAATAAGTCTACTCAACAGACTCAACTAAACTTTTTACAGTAACAAATAGAATTCAATATTATTTGCACATTATTCTCCGCCTTCACCATCTGCAGTCAGATCTTCAACATCAGTGTTGTCAGCCGTGTCAGGAGCTGACTGTGCCCCACTCTCTGTGTAATCGTCGTAACCTTCACCTGACGATGACATAATAATAATTAATTAAATATTTGCAATAGTACCCTTTTCTCGGTTGGATAGCCTCAGCTTTAGATACCGTATCTTTCCACGGATGATGAAGTGGTTTAAGCGGTCACCTTGCCACTTTCGACTGTGCTGAGTATTGCCCACATGGCTTTGTGTGATCCACGAATTCTTGTGCTTATTCTAGGTACTGTTTTTGGCGAAACACATGTTTCATGAATGTTAGTAAAGCACTCTGCGACACGAGATATATTTCTAGCGTTAGAGTTGCCCTTTTAAAGATAATAAAGTTAATACACTTATAATTTAATCCTTAAAGTACTCGATTATCGAAAATATTCAAGTTCAATCATATCTATTTTAATGTCATGTAAAATATACCTATGTCTTCCGGTATTTCATATTGAAAATCTTCATCACCCTCTAACCCTTGTTCTACTCTCTCTTCTAGCACCTCAAGCAATTCTTCTGATCTTTCTTGCTTTGGGATAACTTCTGGAATCTGCAAATAGTAATAGATTAGAACCAGTTTATTGAATAAAACGTTTTGTTTGAAAGTAAAGTCGAAAACTTTTGTTTAGCTGAAAATAAACGACATTATCAATTTCCACGCATACCCAGGAGTTAATAGAAAGTTGTAAATCGTATGTGGTGCGATCATAGTACCTCCATATTTAAATACTATCAATCAGAATCGAGATTAATCAAAATTTATCTCTGTCCTATTGTTCAAAGACCCTCAACCGTGTTGAAGCTACTCCTAAGTGAACAAAAATAAAGGATTTGATCGAGGCCTATGCGTGCTCTGCTTCCTGAGCGCTCGGGGAAAAGAAGAATGCACCTGCCGCCCGCATCTCTGCCAGTTCCCTCTCTTATTTTACCTCAGCGCCCTCGTAACCCGCAGTCGAGGACACAATTAAGCGTTTTCTAGATATGCTGTAGCATCGTCAATCAGTATTACGAGTCCACTATGTGTGTTATTATTTTAAATGGTGAGCTCGTTGGATATGGTCAATATGACTTATCGACTTTCACTTGTGTTGAGCAGTGGAGTTATTTAGTGCTATTTCATAAGTTTTTACTAGTAGTTTGTTAAAGCGGTAAATAGTAGCAGGTCATGCCACCAAAGTATCTCCGTGCCAAATTTTATCAAAATCGGTTCAGCGGTTAAGCTGTGAAAGCGTACTTAGACAGAGTTACTTTCACAGTTATAATATTAGTAGGAATGGTCAGTTAGATAAAACTAATCGGACTGTAGTTTTATGATACTCGTTTCCAATAGGACCCAGGTGTATCAAACCTAAATTAAGCGAAGTACGTTTAGTAGATAAAGTCATACCCTCGAAAAAGATATTCTGGTATCACGTTGCTTTTCATCAGCTTCAAGTGCTTCTCTGTCTACGTGAAGAGTTTCTGAAAGAAATGTCAAACCAGCCAGTAATATGTCATTATCAGATCTGTCTTCACTGATCGGAAATGAGTTAATTTTGACAATTTTGAATCAAGTCACATTTACGGTACTTATGCCGTATGCGGTAATTATAAGATAAAAAGGACGAAAGGTTTGGCTTCATAAGCAGAATCCTCGATAAAATAACGTATTGACTTAATGTACACCAAAAGTTTTAATAATAACTATCTCATACATCTCACAAACGGTCATTTGATACTAAACTAGACAGAGTCTGCTTGACATGAGTCTGAACTAGATTGCTGATAAACACGGCGAGGAGGACCAGCTTCATGAGGAGTACTTAGAGGCGCGGAAAACTCTGAAGCTGGCCATTAGCCGCGCCAAAGAAGTGAAGAGGAAGGAGATGTTGGAGGGTCTCGATCGTGACCCCTTACAGAGACACTCCAGCCCAGCTTCCTGCGGGAAGTGGTCGAGGGTCTTTTCCCGCAGCGGGCGGAGCACACACCCCCGTCGATGGCCTTCATGGTCGAAGACGACGGGGGACGGAACGAGGATAATGTTCCGCCCGTCAGGGAATCGGAGATAGGGGCGTTCGTTCTACGGATTCGCTCTAAGAACACCGCCCCTGGGCCAGATGGGATACCTGCCCGAGTGCTGGCGCGAACCCTCGACCACATGTCGGATCGCCTCGGGGAAGTCCTAAACGCCAGCTTGGCATCCGGGCGCTTTCCTGAGGGTTGGAAGAGCGGGAAGCTGGTCCTACTACGGAAGCCGGGACGGCCGACCGATTCGGTCGCGGCCTATAGGCCCATCGTGTTGCTGGACGAGGCGGGTAAATTGTTTGAGAGGATACTCTCTGCCCGCATCGTCCGGCACCTCTGCGAGGTGGGCCCCGATCTGTCGGACGCCGCATACGGGTTTCGAGCCGGGCGTTCGACAGTCGATGCTGTGTTGCGCCTGAGGGCCGTGACCGAAGAGGCGGTGAGCTGTGGCGGCGTGCTGTTAGCGGTGTCGTTGGACATCGCCAACGCATTTAATAGTCTGCCATTTAGCTGCATCAGGGAAGCACTCCACTACCACGGGGTGCCAGAGTACCTGAGGCGGCTTGTGGCAGACTATCTTAGGGAGCGTACCGTCATGTACTAGGACCGAGATGGCATTCTGAGGCGGCGGCCCATGTCGTGCGGTGTTCCACAGGGGTCTGTCCTCGGACCACTCCTGTAGAATATGGGATACGACTGGGCCCTTCGAGGTCGTCTTCCCCCCGGGCTGGGGGTAATTTGTTACGTCGATAACACATTGGTCACGCCCCGGGGCGCGAACTTTCAAGAGGCGGCGCGCCTGGCCACCGTGGGAGTCTCTTTGGTGGTCGGGCGCATTGAGGCGCTGGGTTTACGAGTGGCCCTAGATAAGACGAAGGCCCTTTTGTTCCATGGGCCCCGTCGTGGTCCACCACCCGGCGCCTCTATCGTAGTCAATTCGGTCCTCGTACCGGTTTAGGCCCAGATGAAATATCTGGGCCTGATCCTCGACGGCAGGTGGCTCTTCGACGAGCACTTCCGACAGCTTTCTCCAAAGCTTCCGTCGCGACGAGACGGCTATATACGGAGGTTGTCCGGTCAATGGCGCTGTATAGTGCACCGGTGTGGGCGGCGGCTCTGACTGCCCAGAATAGGGCTCGCCTCTGGCGCCTTCAGAGGATATTGGCGGTTAGAGCCATACGCGGTTACCGCACCGTATCTACGGAGGCGGCGTGCGCCTTGGCCGGAACTCCCCCGTGGGATTTGGAGGCGGAAGTGCTCGCCGAAGTTTATCGGCGGACGGCTGACTTCCGGGCGGGTAGCGGCATACGGCCCCCGCCGGAAGAGGTACGCGAGTGGCGTGAGGCCGCTCGTCGAGCCACAATGGCTAGTTGGTCGTCCCGGTTGCAGACTCCATGTGCTGGCTTTGCCCTCGTGGAGGCTCTCCAGCCGGTCATCGCCGAGTGGGCGGGGCAGCAGCACGGGACCCTTTCCTTCCGACTGACACAGGTCCTTTTTCGGGCACGGTTGCTTCGGGAAGTATCTGCACTCGGTCACCAGGAGGAAATTGAGTCCCGCCTGTCACCACTGCGACTACAGTGAGGACTCGGCTCAGCACACGCTAGCGGTTTGTTCCGCCTGGGCGGCGCAGCGTGGGGTCCTCATTGCGGTTATTGGACGAGATCTCTCGTTACCGGCCGTCATACGCTCCATGGCCGGTAGCGACAGTTGTTTTACCGCGGTCGCAACCTTCTACGAAGACGTAATTTCGCGGAAGGAGGCGGCGGAGAAGGCCCGGGAGGACGATATCCACTGAGATCCAATTCGCCGCCGGCGAGCCGGGCGGCGGAGGCACGTATACCAGCGCCTCATGCCGCCTTGAGTGTGGCCGCGGGTGGACGGGACGGGTTTTCCCCTCCATCCGCTATAGTGGTCAGCCGCGAGGAGGTGACGTGCGCGTGTGCCGTACGTCGCCTAAATAGAGAGTTTATCCGCAGATGGTGCCCGGTTTAGCGGGCAGGCGCTAGGAGGAATCTGGATGTCGTAATAGCAGCGGTTCCCGGATCCCCCCTATGTTAGGCGCAGAGTGGCACACCGTGTGGTTTTAGTCGGTCCGATTCCGACACACTGCCTCGCCGTAAACCCCGGTGGGGTGACGGCCCGAGGGGGTTTCCACACGTAAAAAAAAAAAAGAAAAGATTGCTGATAAACATATGAATATATTTCTAAACACATAAAGACATATTATAGAAGAATTATACCCAATAATAATAATAATTACAAACACTTTTCATACGGCCGTCTGATTCCGAATTAGGCAGAGCCTGTGCAATGGTAACCCCACTGCTGATAAACATACATATATGTATGTTTCTAATGATCGTGATTGTGCAGCTAAAATCACTAGATCAACTGTCACGAAAAATGAATAAATATAGCGTGGTGCATCACTTTTAGAAGCAGATTCAGTTCTTTGGGAATTTTCTCGAATGACTGATAAAAATAAAGGTTATCAGAAATACACTAACCGTCAACAAAATTGCTCTTGGGCTCGTGAGGTTTTTCTTCTTCATCTTCACCTATGAAATCTCCAAGCAATTTGACAGCTTTCTTCGAAGTTGCACGCGGACTCTCCTCATGAGTGATGGTATTTAAAGGATCATATTGCATCCCGAGTTGCTTGTTTTTCTCTTCGTCAAATAATTTATCAACATTGTCTTCTTGGACACATGTTATTATATTCTGTATTGATACTTAGAGTCAAAATCAGATTTTTATTTGCTTAACTCATATACAGAAAGCTGATAGAATACAGTACATAATAGAATTGCTATGAATAATAACCTCAAGGAGGAGTGTATGAACATGTAGATTTATTTAATACATATTTAAATACATACAGACTATTATACAATACTTTAAAGTTACGAATAACTTCAAATTTGATTTGTAGGCATCAATACTATACAAATTGGATACAATCAACAAGAATTAAGTTTTAGTTTCAGAATATGATCTAGTAGAGGCTAAAATGACGGTTGAAAAACCACATTTCATTTCAAATATGATTTGTTGAGCTCCAGATATTTGCCAAAAAAAATGAGTAGACCTAGAGAACCAGTAGATTTAGAATTACTTTTCGTTGAAGACAAAAATAAATGTGACAAATCTACGATCCAACCAGCAATAGTGACCGCAGAGAACGCACACTTATTTGCTAAGTTTTTAAGATACTGCATCCTCTTAAATAACGAACAGGTACTACTGAATAACTTACAACCACTGGTCCTAGGTCAATCTCTCTAGCTCCTCCAACGTCCAATGGTGGTCCGGATAAGTCCACTTTTCGATCATGCTTTTTATCCTTCTTCGGACGTAAGTGTGTTAGTACATTTCTACGTATATGGTACCCTTTATATGCAGCCTATAAAACGACAAAGTTGTTTTCCAAAAGTGATTCTATTGTGTTCAAATTCTAGTAAAGTTTCTTATTTCTATTGGTTACAAGCAAAGAAAATAAAGAATGAACAATAATTTAAAAACATATTGCAATGGTGAGTGTTTCTTATGTTGTGCTAAAAAATAACTCATTGTTGTGTTAATAGAACACCGAGCGATATATGATAGGCCATTGGGACTGTGGCCCTTTAATTATAAAATAACCACATCATCATCATCATCACATTAACTGCTTTTTACAGTCCACTGCTGGACGTAGGCAGAGGCCTACGTCCAGCAAAACCAGAAGCAGAGCCAAAACCTTCTTTCTAAGGAGAACCTTAGAAAGAAGGTTTTGGCTTACTATACCACGTTGGCGAGTTGGTATAGGGTTTTCTTAAGTTCTCTTTCTTTTTGCTCTAATGTCGTCCTGAGAAATTTACTACCTTAGTCGCCTCTTACGGTCCCCACGGGATGAATAGGGCTGGTGACACTTTATTTTCTTAATCCGTCAGTTGATAATTAGGGTATAGTAGCAATGAAGTTCTTATGTGTAGTTCAACGGGAATACCATGAAATCTTCTATTTGTAAAATAATGTTTTCGATTTTACTTACTTGAATCTTTTCAGTAGCTCGGTGTAATTCCACCAATGAGGGTTTGGTTCTTTTGTACAACTCCAGGGTATGCTGCGCAGCGATTTCCCATGGTTCTTCAGGAGTTTTTTTCATACCCTGAATAATGGAATTAATTACGACAAGAAAACTCTGCTAAGTGTATCATCGTCATCAATATTATAATTGGGTAGATGACTGTATCGTCAATAAATACCAATGTCCACTTCATTAAAACTAATATCGCGAAACATCTCGGCAAATATAATTAACATAGCTTTTTATTATTATTACGACTTTCAATCAAATATACAGTGAAATATGTTGTTCAACTGAGTAGTCAGAAATAGTGACGTCACAATTTCGTATTTAGTACATTTTTCATACAAAATTGTCGTTTTGATAGATGATAAAAGTAAGTAAAACTAATTTGACTAAGGTATCATCTAGCCTACTATAATAATATCATTTTAATATTTTATTTATTTTTTTACGTTTTAAAAATATAGTCAATATGTGTCTAAATGCAATAAAAAAGATCATATTTTATTGTTTCTCATACACAGTATAAAATTAATAACAAATTTATACAGCACATCCAGCTCATGTAGACATAATCTGTGTGCCAGACTGGCATCTGCACTAGTATGACCTGTATTATAGATTACCAGCCCCTCCAGACTCTGGATAGTGGAATGTACGAGTACAGTGTAGTGGGAGGAGCAGTGAAAATTGTATTGACTTTCTAAAAATGATGAGTGATGAATTTGTATGTATGTGTGTTTGTGTGTATATGGGCGTATACGTGTGCATGAGTATGTGTTTGTGTACGTGTTTTTGCGTTCGTATGCGTCTGTGTACGTGTGTGCTCGTAAAAATCACTGAACTAGCTGCAGGAAATAGAATAATTTTGGAAGTTATGAGGGCACATAGTAGACATCTTCGGTTTCCTCGCAATTGAGGGACTTTAGCCACGAAGTGATAGCTCTTTTATATTTGTATCGGGTAAGCTGACAAAAATTTTTTTTTGTTTTTATTTTGGTACAGAAATCCACCCAGAAAATAACATTGTGTTACGATTTTAGATCAATTCTATTTGGGGACACGTAATTTGTAACATTGCGAGTTACAAGTTTCACATTGTACTCGCTTTGATATGAATGATGATGCTAAAAAATAAGGAACAAAGTGACTTGAAAGACAGACATGTAACTGCCGTGGAAGCGTTATATATCATGTAAAAATGTATGAGTTTTTGGAACATACACAAGTCAACTAAACAATTTCATATGTGTACATAAAATTACTTTTATCAAACCTTTTCCAGTAAATCCTTTCTGTACCAGAAGTCCTTGTAAGCGTTCCTCAGCACTTGACAAACTTTAGCTGACAAGTCCTCGTCCATTGGCACCTTAGTTAGCAATTTCTTCAATATTAGGTACTCTTTAATGTTTTCTTAAAAAAGGATATAAAATTAACACGTTTGGGAGTTACTATGTTTGTGTACTCCACAATATATTTTTATCAGATGCATCTACCACTTGAATGGGTAAATTAAACACAGTATAAACTTAATAGGAATTTACTGTTCAGGTGGTATCAATATTCACAGTATTTTGTCTCCAAGAGCTTGAGTTACATGCTTGTAGTCGCTTTTTTAATCCGAATCCACTTGAAATTCTTTTGTGTGTCCAACTCTGTGTATAAAAAGTGGCGTCGTCCAAAAACAGTGTTGCCACATGAACGCGACACACGTTTAAATTAACTCGTTTTTTAATAAAGTAATATAATAGCATCTAAATCTTGTCCGTGTGGTGACGGATTAATAATATATAGTGTTACTAGTCCTATTCATGCTGTGGGTTTCGTAAAAGGCGACTAAGGGAACAAAGTATACAAGACAACATAATTACAAAGAGAAGGAAAATTTGAAACAAGCCCTATTCCAACCCGTCTGGCCAGCGTGGTATAGTAGGCCAAAATCACCTTGCTAAGGAGGGGCCTATGTCCAGCAGTAGATTAAAAAAGGCTGTTGATGATGATGATAAAATTGCAAGAGTCATAAATACAATATCGTTATTTGAGGAGTCTCCGCCGGACCGAAATAGGTTTGGTCCACGGCATTTACTAGGTGAATGCCAATGTAGAAATTGCTTGGTACTGGTATCTCATAAGGTTGTGATATCACTCGAACCAGCACATTTGAGCCGAAGTATGACTCTCTGATGCTATATATGACTTATTTAAGTACTCAGTAAGTCCTTAATATCATAAAATTCGGCAAGCGTAAACTATTTTATTGGAATCTCTGTTTCACTGAAAATAGAGAATTATTGTAGAAAAATGTAGCAGTGCTTGGTACAAAAAACATTTTCATATTCATAAATGCATCCAGTACCTTTCTCTGCTTGTGGTTCAGACAATTCAATTTCAGTTTTGATAATCTCTGCTAAAGTTTCAGCCTTAGGTCGCTCCAGGCCGAGCTGTAATAAATGCTCGGATACCGAAGGTCGACAATCACATAAGTCGTCGAGGATATTAACCGCCATGATACCGTGCTCACGCGTGATTAGCAAAGCTGATAGATAGTTTGCTATGAAATCGAGAAGCTTTATTGGTTGAGCTCGGAGCACCTGTTGGCGAATATATTGGAGAAGCTAAATGAATAAGCCTGACGGGTTGTTGCCTAATCGTTAATGTTTCAAGTTGTATATACACACACACACTTCACTATTCGGTGCGACAGCTTCTGTTGCACGGTGCAGAATTAAAGTTACACTGAAGTTTGGTGTGTCTTCGCTAGATGGAACCATATTTTTTCTTTTTTTTATATTAATAGCCTGCCAAAGTGACTCTACTCTGCCTGATGGAAAGCATGAATAGAATCTGAGAGTTGTGGTCATCATACTCATTGCAAATGGAGACAATGCAGTATGGTGACCCACACTATGACGGCCTAGTGAGATGCTTTTTCACACCCCGCTTGAGGACGTAAAAGGCATAACAGTCATCGTGACAGTGTAAGGCTTACACAGGTACCACGATAACTGTCACCCCTGCATCAATGGGCCTCCGGTCTCACACTCACCAACGAAACACGAAAAAAAAATGGTTTTGTAGTAAGCGGAAGTCTCTACAGTTTCCATATTTAGTGACCGTTTCTCAATTAATAGCAAATGTATTTAATAGTGTAACGCTATTAAAAGGCGAAAGGCGCTTCCGTACTGCGACCGTATTGGTGAGTACAATCTTTAAATATTGAATGGACTAACCATTCAATATTTAAAGATTGTACTCACCTAAACGCCTATAAAATTACTCTTTATTAGCTCCAAATATCTGGAGGATCCATTAAATGTTTGTGTCTGTGTATATCTGACTATTTATATAGTTATGGAACTTTTTTAACGAAAACTACGAATCTGAAATATCTGGCATCAATTAGGATACTAGAAAAAGAAATCTATGTTATGCGTTCTATTTCTAGCAGATAAAACTGCAATTTATGAGATTGCATGCATGCATTATGAGCAATATGTTAAATAGGCATATGACATAACTCACTTCTCTAGTAATATCTGACATTAACTCTTTGAGTCCCTCAGGAACTGTGAAAACGTTTGAGCATCCATGTTTTTGCAGTAACTCATTCATTTCGTAAGAATTAAAGTATTAAGACAGTCGTGATTTCTTCACAATGACTGACAATTTTATGAAAGATGTCAGGACCTGTTATTTGATCGTTAGAAGAGAATCTACCATAGAGTATACTATCTAAATGCTCGTGAAGGAATTGTTTGTACACCTTTTAAAGAAATTTTTCCATAGTCGGTACAGTGAAATCTAGTCTTAAAGTTTTTGTTCTAGGTCTGGGTTTGATTTGTATCAGTTTCTATGCTTATAGTCACCGCGACACAGGATATATTCATACTCCGAAGTTACCTTTAAATATGTATAAAATAAGTGCAGAAACTTTAAACAGCATTAGTTAGAGGTGGTTATATAGCTAATGCATCTCTCATACACTCAGTCATACGTCATCAGCTGCATACGTCCTGTACGTACGCCAAATTTGCATAGCACGCAATCCTATAAAAATAAAGGTTACAGCTTATGTACCACACCAAAAGTAAATCGTGTAAACTCTGTAGCAGATTAGAGTAAAGTAAAGACCAAAACCTCTTCCCAATGAAATGAAAGTATGCATAAAAGAGAACATCGACTGATCAAGGAGAATGGAAGAAAATAACTCATTGCAACGACCACAAAAAACAGACCACAATGTGGGTAAAGGGTAGAAGGATTAAGGTGGAGGTTATGATTTCATTATATTGAAGGTACTACTGTCTGCAAACTGAAAAAAAAAATCGGAAACTTCTCCAGCACATTATTGACCTATTAGTCTTGAGATGATCCTGTGTCTGTGCCAAGAGCCGATATTCAATTATCAAACCAGGTTCTGTTCTGATCATTGTTCTGCGTCTGTCTGTAATTTAGTAATAAAATAGTACTAAGACACATATGAGCATGTTTATCAGCAAAATAGATGTTATAATACCTACAGACTCTGTTTAGATTAATCGTAGTGAAAACAGTCAACTTTATACTCAAAGAACCACATAAATAATCAGAAAATAACATTCTTAAATTGAAATATGATAACAATAAAACTATTATTTAGTTCAGAGATTGACTAAATCCTCATTTTGACCCACATGACCAAAAATAAAACTAGAATAGTTTTCGCGCCAAGTGTAAACGAAGCCATAGACTTCACGTTATTAATTCTGAGGATAACGTACCATGTTAATAGTAAACAAACTTTCATACACGCTCACAATGGCTCTGATATGCAAACAAATGTGTTCATGACAATTGAGTATTCAAAATGTTTCTGTAAATAAGACGTAAGTATGTTGAGACTTGGAGTTTCTGCGTTTAATGGTGAGGTTATGACACACACAGGCTACCTGCCAACATTTTTGATATATTGTCTTTACAATGCTTCATGAAACGAAACTGAAGTAAAATATTTGACTGATTTACTGTTCTAATGAATCTGTGTTCGGCATTTTTATTAATAATACTGTTATATTTGCATAATACTCGTATTATGTATTATGAATGTATAATTTTTTTTGTGAACGAATCTCAAGGTCTTATATTATGAATTCAAATACCTATGTTAATCTGTTTGCATTACTTTGAGTATTCTCTTTTCCTAAATTACATCATCTTACTAGGTTTTAGGTGAATACGGACTTTTTCCAATTGGACCTCCACAACCCTAAAGGTGAACTGAATTCGAAGGTCAAACTAGTGGTCAGTATATCTTAGAGCAGTATTTCCCTAAGTGTGGGTCGCGACCCACTGGTGGGTCGCGCGTAGATTTTGGGTGGGTCCCGAAATGGGTGTGTTGACGAGCTTTAGAAAAGGCCCAAGTCCAGCAGTGAACGTCAATAGGCTGATGATGATGGTATGATGGTGAACTAAGATAAGAATAAACGCGTAAATGCGTAGCAAGCTGCTTTTTTGTCTTCATGACAAAAAGTGGGCCGCGAACTTTAAACTTTTTTGTAAATGGGTCGCGGTCCCGACATGTTTGGGAAACACTGTCTTAGAGCATTGTCTGTCCAATAACGATTGCCATAGATGTTCATGACAATTGGGTTGATGACTGTATCGTAAGTAAATACCAATGTCCACTTCATTAAAACTAATATCGCGAAACATCTCGGAAAATACAATTAACATAGCTTTATATTATTATTACGAATTTTGATCAAATATACAGTGAAATATATTGTTCAATTGAGTAGTCTAAAACAGTGACGTCACAATTTGGTATTTAGTACATTTTTCATACAAAATTGTCGTTTTGACAGATGATAAAAAGTAATTAATTTGACTAAGATGTCATCTAGCCTATTGGGCCTGACGTCTTGTCGTGCTTTCGAGGCACTGGCATGAAACACCACCAAACTTCTATACTCTGTTAAGAATTCCTTGTAAGAAAAACTCAATAGCACTTTTGTCTGACCCAAAAAACTCGAGACCATTTTATCGGTAGTCACATACGTTAACAGCTAGACCACAGAGACAGTCTTTTATTTTTCTTGAACTGTATCTAATTACAAAATATACAGCGAGGAGCCTATTCTAGAGAGAGGTCAAGTTCTAGTGGTTAGTGATCTTAAATGATAGTGAGTTCGAATCCCACCTAGGACAAATAGTTGTATGAGTAACATGATCATTACTTCTATGTCTTGGTGTATTTTATCTATAATGTGTACGTATTTAGTAATACATTGGTATTAGCCTTATTATCACAGCACAGGCTCTGCTTAACTTGGAATCAGATGATGTGTGATCAGCCGTGTGTGTGTGTGTGTGTCAAATTATTATTATTGTTATAAGCTATACTCGTACTATGTTAATTCGTGTTTTCTTATCGAGCCTGTTCTAAATTCGTATATGTCGTATTCGTATATGTATCTGCAAGGTAGTAGAGCCATGCTGATTTCAGCTCGACCGGGGTAGTACTACCCTCCCACAGAAGACCAACTTAAGGTGCCAGCATCCATGTCGTGCTTCGTTGGTGAGTGTGAGGCCGGAGGCCCATTGATGCAGGGATGACAGTTATCGTGGTAACTGTGTAAACTTTACACTGTCACAATGACTGTCATGCCTTTTACGTCCTCAAGCAGGGTGTGAAAAAGGATCTCATAAGGCCGCCATAGTGTGGGTCATCATAGTGCATTGTCTGCATTTGCAATGAGTATGGTGACCACAACTCTTGGATTCTATTCATGCTTTCAATTGGGCAGAGTAGAGTCACTTTGGCAGGCTCTTAATAAAAAAAAAACAATGTACGAGCTTTATTCAAGTTGAGTTGCTAGCGACCTACACTATAACACAGGTCATTATTATTATCACTATGTACGTGTATTATTAGCCATTTATATATATATATCTATACAACACCATGGAATTACCGTAAAATAATCTGTGGTTGTTGGACTTAACCATGAATCAGAACCTTGTTGATTATTTACTGTAGAATATGTCCGTCGCCCGCCTGACATATACGCCAAGATAAGAGTTGGCTAGTTCCACAGTCCTTTTAATATACAACCACTTTAAATAGCTAAAGTAAGTACGTAAGTAGGGTTGTCACTCGTACCGTTAAATAACGAGTTGATAGTTTCTTATGGGGAGGTGTAACGCTTTGTTAGGGAAGCCTAAGAGACTTGCGTCGTATCGCGTTACTGTGTTTCTCTAACGCATACGACAGCGGCATGCAGGTTTCTCCTCTCTCACTCTAACCCATAGCTCTAGCCGAATTATAAAAGATTTAATTAATAAATAATCTTGCCTTACATTATCATGTCAATACACATAAAATTTGAGATTAACATAAGTTTTCCTCATTTTAACCAATTTCAATATTAACTAGTTCAACTTAGATTAGTTTAAATTATCATTTCTGTCAGGTGTCCTGAGAAGCACACGTTTCTTCAAAGTCAGACTTCTACAATCAAAGTACAAGACGATATCGAAATTCTGGAGATGAACCATTGTAGAATTTTTTAGGGCTCTCAACGGACGTACATCTGTGGTAATCATTAGGTAGAATGATTACCACAGATGTATGTATTTTTTAAATAATTAACCGGAACCAATAGCTTAACGTATATTTTTTAAATAATAAATCTAGTTTCTTAAGTAACATATGAATTCTGTAAATGTGTTTTCCTCCCACTATGATCCCGGGTTCCTTAAGTGGAGTGTAAAAAGCATCTTACTAGGCCACCACAGTGTATGGTGATCGCTCTTGGATTCTTTTCATACTTTCCATCAGGCAGACTAGTCATTTTGGCCGGTGCTAATTAAAAAAAAAGTACAGAAAATGTCAATACTGACAAAGACATGTGGATACGTGAAAAAACTTCTGTCTAATGACTCGATAGGCGGTGTCAGTTTGCCGCAGAGGGCTTGCACCGCTGAACCAGTCAGCCTGTGTCTAGAGTGCAATGACTGTACGATTGACGTGGTGATTTAGGCGGTTGCCTCGTCTCTTCCTACTGTAGCGAAGTGCTGTGGGTCCGATCCCCACGTGGGACAACACTTCGTGTGATCCACAAATGATTGTTCTAAGTCTGACCGGTCTTTGTGTCCATTTGTTGTATGTTGGTAAATCCCCGGATTTGTTCCTAGGGTGGGTGTTGTCTTTAAAAAAAATCTACTTAATACCCATCGTAAGTTTAATTATATGTTCTGTAAGATAAATCGTGAAAGAGATATTTTTTGTACTAGTTGTTTTTATAAATACAGTTTAATTACAAAAATCTTACAGTTAGCTTACTATTGCAATGATGAGTCTCTGAAACTTACACTTCACAATAAATATTTGAAGTTTATAAACTGTTATATGTTAATTTTCTGCTTAATAGTGACATATATTTTATGTGTATATTACAATTATTATCATAATTGTATGTATATTCTAATATATTCATATCGATATGTAGTTCGAAGTTAGTCCTAAATACATAAGGATAAAATGTAGTTTGCAAATTTACGATGCCTACTTATATAGGTGTAGGTAACCGCCTACCACAAGTAGTGAGCGTCTCTCACGATTTCTTTTTCACGGCTGACATACCCCCCTTAACAGAGTAAATGCTATTTCATCCATAAATGTTACGATATATGTTTGATTGTATATATTGTATTGTAGATATTGTTTTACTAAAAACAGGAGTGTGACAGCCCTAGTAACGTTAAAAGTGACGTTACTAAAATTGACATGAATTAATCATACCTATTTATTTATTTATATACGGCTCATTGTATTTACTCGTCGGCACACCATTCTTTGTTAATCACCATTTTATAATGACCTTAATACGCCCTTCTGATTTCCGTTTATAATATAATGAATGCATTACGCGGGAGATCAATTTAAATTGGTCGATTTATATGTAATACGTATAAATTCTACAAGTCGTTTGAATACTGTCGTTCAATTGTGAACTTTATTCGAATGGAATAAAGTTCTTCGATATTGTTGCTGTAAAAATTTACATTTGTATCTGTATACACATTAATACTGAGATAGGCGGTAGTCTATTTTGTTTAAGACTCCGCGCCGCGTGGTTGTGCGCGCCGTAAGACATACTGTCTGTTCGGTATAGATAAACATTAGTAAAAAAAAAACTGATAAAGTTTAAATTTAATCTTTAGCATGTGTGTAATAAAAGCGTTTAAATTTTTTTCAGTGATACCTTCAATTTAAAGTAAGTGTTAAAGTGTTAATAGTGAAAACAAGAATAACTACAGAAAGACTTGTGAAAATTCATAAAAACAAAGTGTTTATCAATAATCAAGATGGAAGCTGTAACCGCTAGAGCGATTTCCATGCTAGCTCTTGGCATCGGAAGTTTCCTAGCAGGTATGCTGCCTACCTGTTTCTCCGAAAGAACGCGACAGAGTCATCCATTTCTCATATCATGCCTCTTGTGTTTCGGAGGAGGGGTTCTACTATCCACCTCGTTAGTCCACATGTTGCCAGAAACCAGAGAAAAGTTACCAGAATATTCAGAAGTGATGCTGTGTTTAGGATTTTTTACGGTGTATCTAGTGGACGAACTGTCCCATCTGGTTTATAAGAGCAACAGTCATCATCCAGAAAGGCGGGATCTTGGCGAGCGGTCTAGTTTGCTGATAAGAGAAAGAGATGATGCAGAGTTGAGAGAGAGACACGATGGAGGGTCGGAGCTTTGTCACGTAAATCATACTGAGCCCTGTAATAGGAATTCTTCTAGCGTGGTGGGATTACTCTCTGCTCTGTTCATTCATAGTGTTTTGGAAGGATTGGCAATTGGTTTGCAAGAGAATACCACTCAGGTAAGAATATTTTTCTTTTTAATTATATATTTATTAATTATATTCGTAAAAGAACTCTGGATTTACCAAGATATGCTTATAACAGAGTGAGCAAATAGTGATAAATTTAATATGCTTTTTGATAATGAAAGCAAATGGTGAGAGGGACTCTTCAGTGATTATTAGAGGGTTCCCCTTAACGTCTTTTTATTTTTATAAATGTTGTAGATTTTAGGCAGATAATTTTCTATTTCCATAAAAGTTAATATATCTGGCAACCTCTCCTTCTATCGTAGCTCACATGGCTAAGGTCAAGCACCTATTGCCTGTTGGTCCAGTGGTTAGTGATCCTAATTGCTAAACCAGATGTAGTTGGTTCAATTTCCACTCAACACAAATAATTGTGTTATGAGTACGTACTTTATGACATGTATGTATTTAGAAATACATAAGTATGCTTATCAGCAGTCTGATTACCATGGTGTAGGCTCTGCCTAGTTCACAGCCGTGTGTCAGAAGTAGGAAGTGTGAAAAAAAACAAATGTAAGGAAATGACTGCTCCCAATACTAAGTCACGTGGTCAAAACAACAAATTAGCCAATAATACAAGAGAATATAGACGTTGGCGATTGTAGACAAAGAATCGATGCGAACGCTTGTATCTTGACTGAGGGGGTCTTGAACTACATATTGTCTAGACAGTCCATTTTTTCTTACATTCACTACCCTTAACTGTTAATATCAAGTACTACTTACATAATTGCACATTTAACTAAGTAAAACATACCTACGATACTGTTTCATATAACTATACCCAGCCACACTTCGCTGTGGTATAGTATGGTTACATTGGTGGGAATAAGTGAATAACAAAACTCAACCAAAATTGTTAAAAACAATATTTGAAGCGGGTTGTATAATATAAGAAAAAGTGCAGCAGTTGTTGAGATTTTGTGGCGTACACAAACCAACTTAACATGTTTAAGTAAGTAAATACATGTTGTATAATTGAATGAGCAAGGTTTATTGTATTACATGGTAATGTTTACATTAGTACAGAACAAAACTGATTAAATTAAACACAGCGCGGACATAACGTTACCCAAAAAATGACTTTCCAATTTTGCAAGGTAGACCTTTTTTATTAGGCTATTTATGCTCACTGCGGCTTGGCTTCCGTTTCTTATGCCTAGAACTTTGGTTTTCTGAAAAAAACGTAAGCTAAGTCACTTTTAACCCTTAAAACTCTTGAAAATCAGTTCGCCTGTTCTGAGAATTGGTCTGATAAGAACAAACAGACAAAAAAATTACTACACGGTTTTCCATTTTATATATTCATAAAGATGAATACAAATGGGGACCATGAGTTAGTATTAAAGAAATACAGTGTACATATTTATATGTACATAGGTATGTGACGTCAGGCTTTACGCAGAACCGACGGCTTAAAGTGCTGACAATCGGCACGCAAAGCCGCCCGTCCTGCGGCTTATCTTTTCCCGGTCTTTATTCTTATTATTCTCTTTGTTACGTTTATAAATATTACGTCTTGATTACATTTTTAAATACACAAAAAAGGAAAATAAATATGCATATTTAAAAATATAAAAAAAACAGTGGACTACCGAGTGACGTACAGGGACTAAGAAACTGGTGGTTAGGGCGTCAAAGACCGGAATCTCCTCACTATACGGACCGTGTCAACAAAGACTGACTTCTGCAGCAGTACCTAGGGCCAGCCTTCTAACATAATATTATTATCATAGATATGTAGAATGTCACGCCTCAAACACTAGTCGCCATTTTTTTGTTTCTACCGTCGTTTTGATTATTAAAAAATGAAATCCCATAAATAAAGCATATTATTAGTTAATAACTGTTAAAATCTACCAAAAACTAGACTAAACTATTTTAAAGTATCTCAACAGTTATGATGACACATACCAATCAAATTAATATTTTGTAGACGGTCGCCTGCACCAAGACTGGACCAGGCAGTAGATACCTATACTATTTTAGGACTTCTCAGATCTTTGTGGCGTTTCGGCATCATATTATCAACAACATTTAACAGTCTACTGCTAGATTACCTTAGCAAGGAAATTTTACCATACTATACCACGCTGACCAGACTACGATCCCGGGTCAAAGAAGCAACTCACTAGACCGCCATAATGTGGGTCGCCGTACTGCGTTGTCTTCATTTGCAGTGAGTACGGCGACCACCACTCTTGGATTCCATTCATGCTTTTCATCCGGCAGAGTAGAGTCACTTTGGTGGGCTTCTATAAATAAAAGTACGGGTTGGTACAAGGTTTGTTTCGAGATTTCCTTCTCATTGCGGTGATATTTTCTGCGTAGTTTACTCTCTTAGACACCCATGGAATGATTAAGGATGGTGACACTTCATAATCTTAATCAATTACTACACGGACCACCATAAGTAACCATAAGTTTAAAGTAGCTCAGTGTGCGATGGAGCGTGCCATACTAGGTGTTTCTCTGGCTGATAAAATTCGTAAGGAGGTTATTCGATAGAGAACGAGAGTAACTGATATCGCACGGAGAATCAGTATGCTGAAGTGGAAGTGAGCTGGCCATGTCTCCAGACGAACCGATGGTCGCTGGAACCGAGGTGTACTAGAGTGGATACCACGATTGGGCAAACGTAGTGTAGGGCGCCCTGCGGCGCGATGGACCGACGACTTGAAGAGGGTGGCTGGCAGCGGATGGATGTGAAATGCCCAAGCGGGATGGTTGGCGTTCCTTGGGGGGAGACCCTCGTTCACCAGTAGACGGCGATAGGTTGATTGATTGACACGGACACTTTTGTTACTACATACATACACACATAAACATATTACATACACAAAGTACACTCAGATATACAAAAACTCATAACGGTCATTGCACAACTGTTTATTTCGAGTAAGAATCGAACCTCCTTGTGGTGATGGATTAAGAATACAGAGTGTCACCATCCCCATACTTCCAATGGGTGTCATAGGAGACGATTAAAGGGAAGAAAAATGCAAGGCAACTCCATTGCAAAAAATAGAAAAACTTGAAATAAACCCTATACCAACCTGTCTGGTCAGCGTTATATCCTAGACCAAAACGTCTTTGCCGAGGAGAGGCCTATGTCCAGTAGTGGACTGTTGAAGGCTCTTTATGATGATGATGACGAATCGAACCCATCACCTCTGATCTAAGATCACCAAGTGATAGAGCAACAGGTCAACAAAGAAGTCCATTTGACGTCATTTCCATATTGACAATTAATAATCTGCTATCTTTCAAATATATTATGATAACTTAAAAAATATTAAATGCAGAAGGAAAGATCTAATATTTTCTAAAAATACCTACTTTCCTCGTAAACGTGATACAGTTATTATCTTATCTTATCGTATTCTTGGCTTTAGTGGTAGACTCTTGAGCATACTGACTAAGGTCAACTGATATCACAAGAACCCTTAGTTACTTAGTTGCCATTTAAAGTTTAATTTAATTATGGAAGTAACGATGACGTGAGTAGACTGTGAAAAGAGGCTACGAAAGAAGTAACCTCTCTTTTTCTGTTTTTGAAGTCGGTTAAATACTAAAAGATATACACAATAGTAAATAATCTATATAAATATGTATGAAAGAAAGTGGTGTTAGTTACACCACTTATAACTCAAGAACGGCTGAACGGATTTAGCTGAAAATCGGTGGGGAGGTAGCTTAGAACCAGGAGACGGACATAGGATACTTTTTACCTTTTTTTTAAAATATTTTTTCCTAATAAAAAGTTGAATTGAATAAAATACAAAATCTGCTTACTTATTGCCTCTAAGGCGGAACAGAGTTCACCGGGTCAGCTAGTTAATGATAATTAAGAGCTATTGATGATGACGTGTGGTGGTGACGGATAAAGAATACAGAGTTACCCTATTCATCCCGTGGGTGGGTGTCAACAGCACTGCAAAGAGAAGGAAAACTATAAACCAACCTTATACCAAACCGGCTGACTAATGTGGTAGAGTAGGATAAAACCTCCTTGCTAAAGAAAGTCCAGCAGTAACCTGTTAAAGACTGTTGTTGTGATGTTTGATGCTGATACGCAACAATGTTCTGATGGTGTCACTATGCAGCATAGTCATGCCACCGGTACTTGTCACTGGCGGCCACAGAGAATTAGTTCAGTTATGGGTAACCCTAATGGTGTTCACTTTGTGTTCTAAGTTTTTAACGATGGACAAGGAAGCCTATACATCGTACAATAGTATCTATAACTCGAACGCCGCAGCGAACTCACGCGCTGGTTCCCCGCACAATCCATCGTTCTAGCCCGGTGGCTATGCTAGTCTGTCACCCACCGCGCATGGTCTGGCCGTCTGCAGCGAATTCTGTGTAGATTATTTTTAATTTATTATTATATTATGGTACAATATCTGCAATATCTGTGAGGATTTTACCAGTGGCTTTATGATGATACCGCCTCTTGTGCATGGTATACAATATCTGATCATTTATCTCTGTTATACTAATGTGTACTGGAAAAAAAACTTAAGTCTCCGCTTTTACTGCTTTTATGACACTGGCTGCTTGGTTATCGTGACAATGAAGCGTGACATACTAAGGTTATGCAAACTATGATGACTAATGTTACCGGGGAATCACTTAGTACAGCGTCTGAAATCATTTAAAAAATTAAATGATTTCGACACATGTGATCACAATTCGATTGTATTTTTTAATGTTTGTTATTTCATAACTCCGTCATGTTAACATCTTATATAGTTTTAATTTACTTTATGTATACAACAACAACACTTAATATAAAAAATAACATACAACACCAAAAACATGCTGTTTTTTAATTTTGAGGTCAATATTTTATTAATGTTAATCACAGCTACACGATCACTAACCGATTATTCACATCGAAACCAGTATACGGGGAAATCCCGAGATTCACCTAACGCATATAGCTAAGAAAGAAGGACAACTAAATGCAATCAAATACAAACTTAAAACATTGAACTTGAAGATATAAATATAGTACGAAAAAGTATCAAAAAAAGTGAATTCAAATATTAAAACACCCAGAATGAGCGTAAAAAAGCAAAAATACACACATTTGAACAAGGCTGAAGCTGAGCTGGTTACATATGCATGAACAATTGTTCACATAATTAGAAATATTAGTCTCAAGTTTCTTGTTTTTGCATCTTAAATAAGACATGTTGAAATGTTCAACCAAATTCTAAGTAAGAAAGATTTCTATTGTTTTCTTGCTTACTTTAAATTCCGTTCATCATTACTTTTGTACATTGTTCTCTTCAATGTTGACAAGGTCATGCATCATCACCGAATCAGCTCAAATACCGAGTTTCATAAACATGTTTTATTTAGAAGTACAGTGGACCCGCGGTAATCCGGCCCCTGTCTAATCCGGACCCCCTGTAATCCGACATCAATCAAACAATTTTCGCTAATGTAGATCGTGCATGATTGAACAGGTTACAACTTGTGCTCGACGCGAAGGTATTGATTCAATTCCGATTGCTTTGTTTGAATTTGACTGCGTGTGATACCAGTGCAACGTAACGTGTGTTCATTGTTTGCTGTTTATTCATTGCGTGTTAAGTATACGTACCTAGTAATGTCAAAAAAAGCCGGACTACAGAGGGTCCTAGGCAGTACTCTATAATCCGACAAATTCGATAGTCCGACACTGCCCTGCAAAACGTTTGTCGAATTACCGGAGGTCCGCTGTAGATTCAATTTCATTTAAACTAATAAAAACGTGTTAATAATAGAACACCATCCCGCTGTTACAAAGATAATTGTCTTGATCTTCTCTCACAAGGAGATTTGAGAAGTTGTCCAGCTAATAACTTTATTCTTGTATATATGTATAGTGTGGGTCACAAATTAGTTAACGTTTGAAAAAATCGTTTAAAAAAACCATTTGATATTTAGCTGGAATTTGTTTTTTAAAAATTACATCATCTAAATGACCACCGTTTCGATGTCTGCACTCTTCTAAGCGAACACTGAAATTTTCGAATACTCGTCAGCAAAGAGACCGTGAGATCGCCGATTTCGATTCGCTGATTTTTTCGTTTAGTTGACGTAGTGTATTTGGTTTATTGATGTAGACACGATTCTTCAAACAACTCCATAAAAAAAGTCTGCTGGGGATAGATCAGGACTTCTGGCTGCTCATGAAATGTCGCCTCATCTGGAAATCAGCTTTTCCGGAAACATGTCTTTGACTACCGGTAGGGACTCATTGGATGTGTGACAAGTGGCTCCATCTTGTTGAAACCATGTGTTACGATTGTAGACAGCAAATTTCAGTGGTGTGGTTCTCAAGAACGCCCGTAACATGTTTGTGCGGGACGTTAGATTCAAATATTAACGAATTCTTGGTCCACCCTATATGCTCTTAATCTGAATCTCGGAAACGGCTCCAATGATTTTTATGAAATTTAGCATGCAGAGGGTTTCAGGGTGATAAACCGATCTAGCTAGGTTTCATTTATAGAAATTGTTATATCCATGTTTTCAAGCAATGAAATATTTGTCTAATAGGTGCGTTTTGACACTTATTTTTATGACAAAATTAGAGATGGGAACAAAAGAAGTTGGAAAATTGCAAATTGACTATCACACAATAATACCGAGGAAAACTTAGTTTCCAGGTACTATAATATTCAGAGAGGACCTACTGTGAGTTTATTTCACATCAACTCGCCCTCGCCAGCGCACTCGTTTTGCTTTGCGATTAGTGAAGATTTCTGTACGGACCAATCATAACGTCGAATGCAGTCAACGTGGAGTTAATGTTAAATACACTTCCTCGGTGGCGCAGCGGTAGTAAATGCGACTGCTGTGTTTGAGTTCTCGGGTTCGATTCTCGGGTTGGAACAAATGTTTGTATGATCTGCAAATATTTATTTCGAAATTTCAGTGTTTTTTATGTATAATATGTATATATTTACAAAATAAAAGTATACAAGTATTCTTTCAGTCAGTCTAGTTATCATAGCACAAGTTCTTCCTAGTTTGAAACTAGATGACGTTGTGTGTCAAATGTTTGAAATATTTATTTATTTATTATAAATAAACTCCCACTAGTCTCCTAGGTCTCTTTCCTTAACAATATAGCAGAAAAAGAAGAAGAGAAGTTCACTAGGTAGTAGAGCCACGCTGATTTCAGCACGAACGGGCCGGCTCGACCGGGGTAGTACTACCCTCCCACAGAACAGAACCAACCTAAAGCGACAGCATCCGTGTTGTCGTGTTTTGTTGGTGAGTGCGAGACCGGAGGCCCATTGATGCAGGGGTGACAGTTATCGTGATAACTGTGTAAGTCTTACACTGTCACGATAACTGTCATGCCTTTTACGTCCCCAAACCGGGTGTGAAAAAGCATCTCACAAGGCCGCTATAGTGTGGGTCACCATATTACATTGTCTACATTTGCAATGAGTACGGTGACCACAACTCTTGGATTCTATTCATGCTTTCTATCAGGCAGAGTCACTTTAGCAGGCTCTTAATATAGAAAAAAAAAGTAGAAAGTACTGTGTCGAATGAATAAGTATATATTAATATTATTTATTTTTTTGTTGGATTGAACGCACTAATTTCAAAAAGTACTGATCCAATTTGAAAATTTCTTTCAGTGTTAGATAACCTAGTTATCGAGAAACGCTATAGGTACTATGACCAAAAGAAGAAGAGAAGAATTATTAATTTTGAGAGGTTCCATTGCGTGCGCTGTGTAAACGGTTCAAGTCTTGCGAACATAATGTACGAAAGAATTCTTTGTCTTTAAAAATTCTAAAAACAAAGTTCGGTATAGCATATGTCTACCTTTCAAGGTTGGCTTAATAGCAGCTATTCCCGGATTCCTCTTATGTCAGGCGCAGAGTGGCACACCGTGTGGTTTTAGTCGGTCCGATTCCGACACACCACCCCGCCGTAAACCCCGGTGGGGCTAATATTTATACAAAAGTTTTAACTTTTAACTTTATTAAATGTAAAGTTTTACCGAGAGATTAAGTCTAAGGGCGGATTCTCACTATGTCGTGACGTTTAAATTGTCATCGTCTGTACCTGTTTCCATTATATCGAATGTTTATCGTCACTATGGTGTCGCAATATTTTATCTTTGTATGACTGCCGTACATATCTAGCTGTTCCAATTGTATACTAATGAAATTTTTACGGGTCGCAGCAGCCTTGTCGCTTTGTACATCAATTACCTCTACATTCTTTTGAACATCAGCAGTGTGTAGAGTTGCCGAGTACAATGTATATTGTATTACACATTGAATAAATGTAGTATATTTTTCCAAATCAATTAATTTTCCCGTGAACATAGGCAAATAGTATGACGAAATTTATATCAAAATAGGAGGTAAGCACTATGTTTTGCGGTTATTTTAAACGATAAATAGTCGCAATATGAACATATGATTTGGCGTCACGATAAGCAGTGACATATTTTTATCGTTATACAACTGCAGTGCTATCAGTGCCCATTGACTTGACAATCTGACGTCACTGCAAAAAAAGTCGTGGACGATATTTAATCGTGTCGTCTTATATGTGAACTTCTATTTAAACGCACAAGGTATGACGCTTTAAGCGACACGATAATCTATCGAGACGACACAGTGGGAACACGTAATAAAGTGACACAAAGTTTTAAACATTTATTTGACATTACTGATTTATATATTGTACTAAAGTAAGTACCCCAACTTCACTACATTAAAATAAATGAAAATTTCATTAATTTAAATTATCATAATTTTAACGGCTTCACTTATTACCAGATAAAATATTTGATATTCATCCATTACTTTAAAATTTCAACTTAATTACTGCATTTTTGTAAAGATTCAATCACTTACCTACCGTCGTTTAATCTGAGCGAAATATCATCCTTTTGTGCTAAAAGAACAAAGCAACAGTTTCTCCAATAAACTATTGTAAAACTAGACCTTGAATAAAACTAGTTGAGCAGTACCCTAAAGAGCATTGGTGAAAGGCATCCGGACATGTGGACGCCACTATATCTTGATACTTTTTGCGAGAACAATAAACAACTTACAAAGGACAGCACATCGGAAACATTACTTTTTATAGGTAGAGAAGACTAAGGTCATCTGAGTAAGTTTTAATCGCTGTGGAAACTTTCTGCGTCAATCGTGTGTAGTTATTGAGAATAAATTAATTGATACTTTGTTATTTAGTATTATATGAATCATTTTCTTTACAATACTTTATGGTTCTCACATCAAAACTGCCTATGAATTCGTCTTTTTACAGTCAATATTTCCTATCCAAAGGTTACCTGGAAGGTATTGCTTTTTAACGGAACTGCGGGATGGACTAATCATCATCATTATCAAGAGCCTTTTACAGTCCACTGCTGGACATAGGCCTCTCCTTAGCAAGAAGGTTTTTTGGCCTTTTGTTTCTTTCAAGTTTTCCTTCTCTTTGTAATTGTTGTCTTGCATACTTTGGACCAATACGATCTACAAACCTTCAAGAAAAGAGCGTAAGCCCACCGTCTTTCAG
The DNA here is from genome assembly GCA_949316085.1 of Hypercompe scribonia. Classification (NCBI taxonomy): domain Eukaryota; kingdom Metazoa; phylum Arthropoda; class Insecta; order Lepidoptera; family Erebidae; genus Hypercompe; species Hypercompe scribonia. Next base: position 2,373,633 of record OX438984.1, on the reverse strand, counting down.
CTTTCATCTGTAAAATAGGTACATAAAAAAGGAATCGACGGAAAATAACTTTCAAGCATTACTTGTTAAGTCCCGTGTGAATCATAGCAGCGAATATTTGCGACTACAATTGAACAAAGACTCAAGTAACAAAGAAGATTAGCACAGAGAAATAGGTATCTTTTTTAATGAAAACATCTATTAAGAGAAATCGTCCGGTTATTAGGCATGAATATATGGAGACGGTGACATCACGAGTTCGTTATATAAACTAGAGATGCCACGTGATGAGTGACAAAAATATTTCGTCCTTTTACCTTCTTAAAGGTCAATTACAAAACTAGCAATCTACTCTCAATCTTACTATTGTCATAAAAATTATTCACGTGGTAAAAAAAAAACTTTATTGCTCATCAGTTAATAAAGTTTATATATAAAAGCATCTCACTAGGCCCAATAGTGTGTTGCCTGCATTCGAATGAGTGTGGTGACCACAACTATTGGTTTCTATTCATGCTTTCCATCGGGCAGAGTGCAGTCATTTTGGCAGGCTTGAATGACCAACAAATGGTGACTATGATGATGATTAGTCCATCCTGCAGGCCCTGTAACAATTTGTCTATAGATTTTATTTATTAATTACTTAAGAACTGTTTGTGGTCAAAAGTAACATAAAAGGAATTGTTACTGGCCATAAGTGAAGCCAAGACAGTGCATAAAAAAATTATAATGAGGTTAACCCTTGGCAATGAAGTCTGAAGCGTCAGTCACTAAAAGAAGAGTAGTCCAATAAGTCAAATCCTACTCAACTTCAACAGGCTAGGAACTGATTGTAAAAAATATTAATATAAAGAAAAAAACAAAAATTAAAAAGATATTTCGTGACCCTTTTGCTGTGATTCAATTGCATAGTTATCAGGTATACGAATATATCTTAAAATGTGACCTCAAATTATGTAACGCGTTGTATAATGTTATGATATGAACTCCATGACCTGTGCCGCGTTGCAGGCTACGATAACCAGTTATCGTAGGACTATGTTGCCACTTCGAAAGAATGGCCACCGTGGTAAAACAATTGATTTATAACGCTGTCGGGTTAAGTTTGATTATGTTGAAATCTTTAATTATTTGTGTTTTAGAAGTAAAATAGGAGAATTCGTACCATTCAGTAGAATATGTACTTATATCCTGTATCATGGGGGATTTTACAAACACCATTGAGTTTAAGTTACATGTTTAGACACACACACACAGCTTTCATCAAAGTCCGCACACCAATTAACTGGGCATGGTTTCAAATTAATGAGTTCGTTCCCCTGAGTGTTATTGACCGAAAAGGAATTTTGTAAATCGGTCCATAATTGACGGAGAAATCGGTGAAAAAAAAAACATACAATGTAACACAGAATCTCTTTCTTTTTGAAGTCGCTTGAATCATTATTGAATCAGAACTAAAGAAATAAAGAAGTGATGCGCTGAAATTTTAAAACGTAGTAAATTGTTCGTAATAATTACAAAGGTTTGTAAAACGTATATATCTCAAACTACCTCGTTGGTCTAGCGGTTAGTGTATTCTACTAGCAATTAAAAGTATGACTACCTACTAGACAAAGCCCAGAGTTAGGAAGTTGGGATATTAATATATATACTATAATATTTTTGGCCATCTGAAAGACAACGCCATCTAGACCCAAATTAAGCAGAGCTTTTACTATGGTTACTAGACAACTGCTATAAATACATATATACTTTTTTTTGTAAATACATACATATTATACATAGAAAACACCAGAACTTCGAAACGAATATTTGCAGATCACACAACGAGAGAACTCAAGCACAGAAGTCACATACGCTACCATTGTGCCACCGAGGTGGTATTAACCCGATTCTCCGCCTGACCCCTCCCCTGTCGTGTTAGATAACCGCCACATCGGATTGTGAGAATGAGGGAACAGAGGGTGCATCTGTGTATACGCACGCGCTTGTGTTATGTAATATCTCCTGATAGTTTGCTAGTCTATGTTGCGACTAGCCGCCATGGCCGAGATCGTCTAGGTCTACCTCATATCTCAAGCTAATGGATTATATAATAATAATCGATTCTACAGAGTAGATTAACATGAATTGAAAGCTTATAGGATTGATGCTACGAACTTATTTATTATAATAGTTTATAGGATTACTGTTCATATGTCTCAAAACTAAATATTTAAAATATCCCTCAATCAAAACTCTCTGTCGCGTTTGAATACATCTATTAAAGCTGTGATCCAAGTAACATCTTTTAAATCAAAATATGTATAAAGATATCTGAGTTGCCAAAATGATTGTGCAATATCTATGGCACAACAATATTGGATATATTTCTCAACGCACTTATGTCTTAAGTTGCATGTGGCATCTCACTAAGCCGCCATAGCGTGGCTCGCCATACTGAATTGTGTGCACACGCAACGAGTATGGCGACCACCAGTCTTGGATTCTATTTACTGCCCAGAATAAAAAAAAGATATGTATGTATATGTCGTCTGCTCGTTTACGAGTTATACCATAAACAAAGAAAAACTAATAACCGTCCATAAAATTGTCTTTATATATTTGACAATTGTAAGTCGAATACACTCACCAAAGCCTCATATAACAAGTTTAACTTGTATTTTTGGTTTAAAAATAACAATTTTCCTCATTCCGTCCTTCGAAATTCCTTGACTTAATTGTACACCACTAAAAAACTTCTAAACGATGTATTTATGCTAAACTGGCTGTTGCCCGCATCATTATTTAGTCAGTTAGGCAGGTTAAAACTTTTACACGCCTCGTCCGCGTCTTCTATCATCATCATCATCATCAGCATCGTCATTAACAGCCTACTACAGTCCACTGCTGGACATAGGTCTTTCCCATTGCCACTCCGGTTGGTTTTAGGCTTCTCGGATCAGATATAATATAGTGGATTACCATAAAGAAGGTTATAGCGACGCAACGTTAATAAATAAATAAATATTTCAGACATTTGACACACAATGTCATCTAGTTTCAAACTAAGCAGAGCCTGTGCTATGATAACTAGATTGACTGATAGATTACTTAAATACTTTTTTTTTGTAAATGCATACATATTATGTATAGAAAACACCCACACTTCGAAAAAAATATTTGCAGATTATACAAACATTTGATCCGACCCGGGAATCGAACCCGAGACCTCTGGCAGCAGTCACATAATAGTTAGACATATGCTCTCGGAAACTGTTTTTTAAAACCTTTCAAGAGGCACAATTCCTTCATACTTTGTTTTTACGAAACTTTAACTGTTTAAACAACGCGTATAATAGAAGCTCTCAAAATAAATAATTTGCTTTCGCTTTTTGCAACATTTTTCAGTGATACTCCGCTCCTATTAGTCATAGCGTGATGATATATAGCCTATAGTCTTCCTCGATAAATGGACTATCTAACAATAAACTAATTTACCAGATCAGACCAGTTTTTTCTGGGAACCAAGTAAACACTCTTCAGTTTTATAATATTAGTATGGATATTCCTGTTTTTAAACAAGTGAGATTGAAAACACTGAGTCACAGAAAACCGGTGTTAAGCAATAAAAGCAATATTTTTAGTGAGTGATGACCTACCATCTGATGATGATGGCTTACCATCAGGTAACCCATCAGCTCGATTGACCCTCCATACACAATACAACATTTGATAAACAAACATATATGATGATACATTTCTAACCGATCTTGGCCACCGCAGCCACTTCCAAAGGAGACCAACTACGTAGAAGATGTTATAGTGCACTCGTATGTGCGCAAACACAGGTGCACTCTCTGTTCTCTCACTCTCACAATCCGACACGACTGGAGAGATCAGGCTCAGGACAGACGGCTTTACGTACCAACCATTTCTATGATCAGATGAACTCCATAACACTTTTTTGGGCCGATTTGGGAATCGAATCCGAGAGCCAGTTACGCAGACAACTCACGCACTGGAGATCGCAAAATATTCTCCGTCCTTCATAAGTACTACAGTTTTTTTTTACTGTGCGGAAATCTCCACAGTTACCACCGAAGGGTGGTTATATCGGACTCGAACCGACCAAAAACCGCACGCCGTCGCAGATACTAGTAGCCAGGGGACCAGGTGCACCCTAGTAAGGAAATCTCTGGAATCCCGACTTACCTCGGGCGACCTACAACTGTAAGTGGTCCCTCCTATGTGGAAACCTCATGGTTTCTTTACTGCCCCCCCGAAAGGGTACGCGCAGTCTGTAGCGCTCGCATTGCCACCATAAGTACTACCCGGGGGATAACAAGTGAAGCCATCTGTCACCATAGCAGCAGCAGATAGGGGTGGCAGCGAGACGCGCTACGTAGCACGCACTCTTCTGGGAGCAGAAAAGAGAACATCAGGTTCTGACTAAGGAGGGGTTAATTTGCAAGTTATAGGTAGAAGGTTCGAGATACGTCGTTGTTCCAGGAATTTATTTTCTAGGGTACACTTGCTTCATATTAGTGTGTGTAGTGCGGTTTTTAGTCGGTTAGAGTCTGTCGTAACCACCAATAGGCGGTATCCTGGAGTTTACCGCACAGAAAAAAGAAAAAAAGATGTGGTGGCACTCTGTATTCCAAATTTGTTACTAAACGGATTGAAGAGTTTAAAGATAGGACAGAAAACTATCTGATATTACTGTATGTACATTTTCCTTGTATCAGAACAGGAAAATGAACGAATGTGCACATCGTAAGCTTAACACAACACGATCATACTTTTACCTGTTCACCTACATCTTGAAACAACACCTGACATAAAATGTCTGACTGGGGAACTACCTGCGCCATGTTGAAGTTGGACAATAATTTACATAGATGCTTTCTTTAGAGTGGTAACAAGTTATTTATTTGAAAAGAAATCAAACTGCAGTTATAATTTATATCTTTTAAAGCGTGTCTCATTCCGAAATATATTTTATAAGTTGCTTATATTTTCGTAAAACACTTGACAGATTTAAAAAAAAAAAATTTTTGAAAACCTTAGCATAAGTTTACATAAAAAAACCGTATCATTGTTTAATCATTTTCGTACCTGATGGACTAAAAAGGCCTAGTACTGTATACTAGTCTATTTTAGTGCCAAATTATATTTAGATAGTGACATTTGACAACGTGATGATGATAATAATTTTGGACAAACCTATTTCATAATAATAGTCCGTGTGGTGACGAATTAAGAATACATAGTGTTACCACCCCTATTCGTCCCGTGGGTGTCATAAAAGGCGACTAAGGGAACAAAGTATGTAAGACAACATCATTACAAAGCGAAGGAAAACTTGTAACAAACCCTATTTCAACCCGTCTGGCCAGTGTGGTAGAATAGGCCAAAACCTCCTTGCTAAGGAGAGGCCTATGTCCGGCAGTGGACTGTAAAAGGCTGTTGATGATTGATAAGTTCAAAATAAAAATGCATCATCATCACCATCGTCTCCGGTGAAAGATGTCCACTGTTGAATATAAGAAAATCTATGTTTCTCACTTTCACTTATTACTGGAAGAATAATGACTCAAGATTTCGGACACTCATCTGTTTGAGCTCAAACTACACCAAACCTGATCTATGATAACCAGATTATTACTTCACATATACATATAGATAAATTAGACATAGAACCATCAATCGTTCTCACGACGACACAATTATTTCTGGACGGAAACCATGACTCAGCCAAGGTTAGCCAGTATAGCAGTAGACAGAATTAGACATAAACTAATATTATACCATATTGACATATTTGAGTAAGTATCATTTGCTGGTTTATCATCGTTTAAACTCTACATCCGCTGTTGTTATCTGTCAATGTAATCAGAGTTCACTCAGTGATCTAAAATCAAACTAAATATTGTGGCAGATCTGACTGTTAAAACGATCAGTAGGTATATAATACTAGCTTAAACGCCCAATTTCGTCAATGTATACGAATTTGTTTACCATTAAAAAGGCTATAGTGGGTACCTTAAAAGGTAGACATATACTGTCGTTGACTTTTTTTTTAAACTTTTTAAGAGAAATAATGCTGTCATATTCATATTTGCGAAACTTGAACCGTTAAACGCTCTCAAAAAAAAACCCTCGTTTTTGTAACATTTTACATTGATACTCAGCTCCTATTAGTCTTAGCGTGATGATGTACATCTTGAAGCCTTCCTCAATAAATTGACTATCTTATATTGAAACATTTTTCAAATTGGACCGGAAGTTCCTGAGATGAACGCGTTTAACCAAATAAATAGAATCGTCAGTTTTTATAATACAATATTAGTATAGATTATGTCACACATATATATGGGTGTAATATAATGTGTATATGTTTAGCAATATATAAGTATGTTCATTAGCAGTCTGGTTACCTTAGTACAGACTCTGCCTAGTTTGAGATCGGTCGTGTGTGAGATTTGTGAGATTATTTTCGTATTTTACAAACGTAAAATAATATGATTTTGATATGATTGAAAACACTATGATGAAACATAAGCTCTTTTAAATCATTTGTCAGAATAAAACCACATTAAGATTTTATATACAAGTAGTTTAGTTTGTAGAAAGAAGGATAGCAATTAGCTCCACCAAACATTAGCAAAATTGAATCAAGGATTTGAGAAATTGTCAATATAATCCCTCCCCAGTATAATAAGCCTTTTTTTAACCTGTGGAAACCCCCTCGAGCCGTCACCCTTCCGGGGTTTATGGCGGGGTGGCGTGTCGAAATCGGACCGACTAAAACCACACGGTGTACCATTCTGCGTCTGACATAGGAGGGATCCGGGAACAGCTGCTATTACGACGTCCAGATCCCTCCTAGCGCCTGCCCGCTAATACTGATAAGCCTGTCTTACCGAAAGGATAAACGGACACTTACAAATTTACTTGCTTCCACCATTTTTCTAGACTTCTGCACTTTATACACACATACATACATTTCCTAATGACCACGTAATCCATGAAACATTTGTCCAATCACTTATGAATTGACCTACATCGTCTGATAATGGTAAGCGCTATCACTGATAACAGAACAATAACATTACGAATTTTGTATTCGTAATGATAATGTTTATCCCCATCCAATGTTTATAGTTATCGGTATAATATATTTAAAACAGACAAACGAATTATCTCTTTTTATGGCTTTAAATATAACAGTAAGTGCGTAAATTAACACATTGAAAAGTTAAGCAATCCTAGTCAGGCCAGTCTGTGGACGGGTGCTTGTTGACACGTTGTGACTCCTCCGTGCCTCGAGGAGCATCTTAAACTCTCGATTCCGGTTGTCATACGAACATCTTTGACATACTTTACGAGCAGTTGGAGATCCAAAAACATGTCTGTCAAAATTTTTCTACAAAACTTCAATATATAGTATTGGAATGTTAGGATGGATAAACTGCCTTCTCCAACACGGGGTATTGGATATGAGTAGTTGTAACTCGACTGAGGCTCATTTAACAAACTTATTTACAGGAATGTTTACCAAGATTTTCTCGAAGAGATCGTAGTATTATAACAGTTAAGCTGACCCTTCTGTCTGGGTTTTCCCCCGTTAATATAAGATGATCAGAATTTCACAATATATTTTAGAGATTTATTTACAATCTACATATTTTCTTAATCATATAAATAGGACTGCACGAGCGTCGAGGAGGTTTAAGCGGTCACCTCGTCACTTCCTAAATTCTTAATACACTGAGTTCGCCCTTACCGTGTGAGGAATGTTGTACTGTGTCTGGGTGTTCTTTGGTTCTTTCTGTCCGTTTCATGTATGTTTGTAAACTCTTCCGTGATTTTTTTTTCTATATTAAGAACCTACCAAAATGACTACTTTGCCTGATGGAAAGCATGAATAGAATCCAAAACTTGTAGCCACAATACTCATTACAAATGCAGAGAATGCAGTATGGTGACTTACACGGTCGGCCTAATAAGATGCTTTTCCACGTCCTGCTTGCGGATGTAAAAGTGATGACAGTCATCGTGACAGTGTAAGGCTCACACAGTTACCACGCCTCAATGTGCTTCCGGACTCACACTCACCAACGAAACACGACAGCACAGATGCTGTCGCTTTAGGTTGGTCTTCTGTGGGAGTATAGTGCTGCCCTGGTCAAGCCGGCCCGTTTGTGCTGTATTCCAGGATTTATTCCTAGTCTTAGAGTTATAAAATCAGAAGAAATAGTCATAGCTCCCATTATCTTGACTTTACTGTTATCGGTAAAGTGTGGACTTGTTTTTTATTTAAGTGAAATATTAATGAGAATTCTATACGTGTTATTGAACCTTATGATAATAAATAAATTATTTATTTATTGTGTTTATAACTAACCATAAGCCTTCAGGGATTAAAGTACATAGACCTTTGTGGTTTCTCGTTGAAAAAAACAACATACTGTATGACTAAGTAAATAGTATACTTTTCCTCAAACCTGTTGCTCATTTTTAAGCCTCTAGAGACTGACTTTAATCTAGAGACTGAACAACGAGCAAACCTTACAGCAGCCACATATAATATCTCACCTACCATATAATGGCCAATCTTAGGCATGCGCTTTCTGGTCAAATCAAATAACTTTCTTGGCTTCTGTTCCTTATTCCGAAATTAATCTTGCAGAAAGTAGAAAACTACCAATCAGATTTTAAGCATTCATATGTACTTTATCATGATGACGATAATTTGTCGAGAGCTAGAGCTTAATCGATGTGTCACTATTTTCTTAGCACGAATTGGATTATAGTATCAAATTTATTAAAAATTGCACTTTCTATGCTTTTTCTCTGGCATTGGCAGTTTTAAAAACGATTATTTATTTGTGCTGAGTATATGCATTTTTTAAAAACTATTTGTGTTTTTTTTCTATTCTACTCTATTATTCGTGTTGTCACAGTTTAGAATTCTAGTGCACATCACGTGGCAATACCTTCGCTTGTGCTATCAAGTAAAAATATTTTGCAAGACTTTAGCAATACGTTGTGTTAATTTGTATAATTATCAGTCTAATTGCACAATACGAGTTTGTAGCTACGTGTCTTTTTGATGCCGTATTTGCATTTATATACATTTCCTTTATATTAACCATTCTTAAGACTTCATTTAAATAATATTTTTTATTATATTAAGTTTACAAATCTCGCACGTCCCTAAATAAAATATATTTCTAAAGACATATTACAGATATATATATATATACAAAAGTTCATGCTCTTTACGCAATTATTTGTCCTGGGTGACAATCAAACCTACAGCCGCTCCAGTTTAGCAGTCAGGCTGACTAGCCACTAGACATAACCATAACATAACATAACCTATTGAACCAGGGGTGATAGTTAACGTGATACCTAAGTGTGTAAACATTACAATGCCACGATTACTGCCATGCCTTTTACGTCTCAAGTGGGCGTGAAGAATTATCTCACTAGGCCGTAACAGTGTATATCACCATATTTTATTGTCTGCATTCGCAATAAGTATAGTAACCACAATTCTTGGATTGTATCATACATTCCATAAGGCAGAGTAGAGACACTTTGCAAGGCTCTCAAAATAGAAACCAAAAAGAAAAATAGACCTTCAGATCCGTAACACGTTATCATAACCCGACAGTACAATATTATGGTTAGAAACTGTTGAAATAAGAGATTAATATCTCATATTGTCATATTTCCTCGTATTGGAAGCAAAGCTTGATTCAGTACACAGAAATAATATTTAAGATTAATTTTTAAAGTATTATACAGGAAGCACCATGACTAATATTAAAATACATTTAGTCAATATACACATAGAAACAATGAGCTTGTTCGAAATTAAGATTGACAATTGGAACTTTATTGCTTTAACTTGAGAGTTGCTATTTGTTTAAACATTTTACTATTATCAATTTAAAACGTGGTAATAAATGCTACGTAATAATGGCTTAATAATGTATATTATTATTATGTAGTCCATAATGTATGCAAACTATTTTATATACTGCAGGTATTTAAATAAAACAATACATAGAACTAGTTAACAGACTATAAGGAAAAATGGTAGCCATTATGCGGTGGGTTTTTCGAAATAGATTACATAGACAATGTCTAGCATACAATAGAAGGATGAAAAATCAAAGTAAATAATTGTAATGAATATATCGTCCTTATATTACCTTTAATTTTACAGTTTAATTTATAAGTTTCTTCACTAACATTGCTTTGTGGTTCGGCAATTTGAATATAATATGTGTAAATATAACCTCGCATATCTCACACAAGGACGTCTCATCCGAAACTAGTCAGAGCCTGTACTGTGGTCTCTAGACTGATAAACAAATTTATGTATTTTTAAATACATCTTCCTAGCCTGTTATTGTCGAGATTTTTTTTTTATATTAAGAGCCTGCCAAAGTGACTCTACTCTGCCTGATGGAAAGCATGAATAGAATCCAAGAGTTGTGGTCACCATGCTCATTGCAAATGTAGACAATGCAGTATGGTGACCCACACTATGGCGACCTTGTGAGATGTTTTTTCACACCTCGCTTGAGGACGTAAAAGGCATGACAGTCATCGTGGCAGTGTAAGGCTTACACAGTCACCAAGATAACTGTCACTCCTGCATCAATGGGCCTCCGGTCACACACTCACCAACGGAACAAGACAACGCGGATGTTCATTATTTCGTATCAGCTACTAATTCAACAGGTTTTATCTGAATATCAGCTTTACTATGAAGCGACTGGCATCGGACCTCCGTAACCGTGAGGGTGAACTGAATTCGAAGGTTGACCAAGTTGTCAGTATATTTGAAAGCACTGACTTCCCAATAATGATTACTAAAGATCTTTATGACAACTGGGACCGAAGGCGTAACGTGCTCTCTGAGGCACAACCTTCATACTCTGGACTGCTATTAAAAATTTACTGTAAGAAAAATCTAACAACACTTTGACCCGACCCAAAAATTGAGCCCGAGACCTCACGATTGGCAGTCGCATATACTAATCGTTACATCAACCAGGTGGCCTAATTACACCTAGATATGAAACGAATTTGTGTTTATCACACAATTTGTTATTTATTGTAGATTTGAAACCTAAATTGATGGAAATAATGAATAGAATCGAAGATTTGTGGTCACCATAATCATCGCGAATGCAAACAATGTAGTATGGTGACCCACACTGGCCGCCTAGTAGGATGCTTTTCACGCCCCGCTTGGGGATTTAAAAGGCATGACAGTCATCACAGCAGCGTAAAGCTCCCACACTTACCACATGAACTGTCACTCTTGCATCAATGGGCCTCCAGTCTCGCTTTCACCAACGAACGACTACAGTCACTTTAGATTGGTCTTCTGTCCTGGTCGAACCGACTCGTTCGTGCTGAAACCAGCGTGGTTCTACTACCGACTAAAGGTTCTGAATCTGAGTCTAGGTGTCCTATGTATCTGTTTTATGTATACTTGTGAAGTCCATTGCGACACGTGGTTTGTTTCTAGTGCTGGGGTCTTTTATTTAAAGATAAAAATAAAGTATGTATAAAATCGATATCCAAAGAAAATATAAGTGTAGTTCAATTGCCCGGGTTTAATAAATTGAAATATTAAAATTGGAAAATGTAACACTATCGCATATTGTATACGAATCTCTTTTAATTAAAAATTTTAGGCTCCCAACCATCGTGCGCCTCTTTTAATAACGTGGGAACCTCAAATACTGCTAGGTCGACAATTGAAAACTTTTTTCCTAACACTTAATTTATGCCTCTTTAGAAACAGAGAAAAACACCTACTATTAACAAAACAAGTGATAAATACTTTTATAAACACAAACATAGGTATTTTTTTAAATAAAACTGTCTTTTTTTCATATATTTTTTTTAATTTTAACAGCCTGTCAAAGTGATTCTACTCTGTCTGATGAAAAGCACCATACTCATTGTGAATACACACAATACAATATGGTGTCGCCACTATGGCGCCCTAGTGAGATGCTTCTTCACACCTCGCTTGGGGACATAAAAGGCATGACAGTCATCGTGACATTGTAATGCTCACACACTTACCATGACAACTGTCAGCCCTGTCTTTATTGTACTTACAAATGAATTGATATGATTGTTAACAATAACTTAGTGAAATATAATTCAAAATACACTTATTGAAATTTGAACGAATAGCTAAGCTAATAAAGTGTTTAGTTTCACGAGTTATGTTTCAGTATTCTTCAGTCGTATTTTTAGTCGTATTTTATATCTAATATTATATTATAATTTAATATTGTTTGACCGGAGGCCCATTAATTCAGGTGTGACAGTTATCGTGGTAACTGTGTAAGCCTGACACTGTCACGATGACTGTCATGCCTTTTACGTCCCCAAGCGAGGTGTGAAAAACCATCTCACAAAGCCACCATAGTGTGGGTCACCATACTGCATTGACTGTATTTGCAATGAGTGTGGTAACCACAACTCTTGGATTCTATTCATGCTTTCCATTAAGCAGAGTGAAGTGACTCTCACTTTGGCAGGTTCTTAATATAGAAAAAAAACACGTGGATTTTTACCCGACTATGGTAAAATCATAAAGAAGGGTAATAGTTTTAGTGGTATATGTACGAATATGTCTCGTATGTCTGTTTGTATGTTCTACCGTAGCGCCTAAACTACTAAACTGATTTTATTGAATGAAATTTGTAACAATGGCCCGGGTAACATAGGCTATATAAGTTTTATCAAAATGTTATATGACGGAATTTAAACCCAGATTCTGATCTCAACTAAATTTAATTGAGATAATCAAATATCAAAAGAAAGGTCTTGGTGCGTACATTACAAATATAAATAAATAAATAAATAAATATTTTCGGACATTTGACACACAACGTCATCTAGTTTCAAACTAAGCAGAGCTTGTGCTATGATAACTAGACTGACTGATAGAATACTTATATACTTTTTTTTTTGTAAATACATACATATTATACATAGAAAACACCCAAACTTCGAAACAAATATTTATAGATCATACAAACATTTGGTCCGACCCGGGAATCGAACCTGAGACCTCAAGCATAGCAGTCGCACTCGCTACAGCTGCGCCACCGAGGTAGTTATGCAGTTATGTTATATATATCATACTGTTTAAGTACACGACTTGACTGATATTGACTTACAAGACTAAGATATTGACTGCACGGTTAGCCTAGTGATTAAAGTGGTCGCCACGCCGCTCTCTACTGCGCTGATTGTTGTGAGTGCCCCACATGGAATAACACTTTGTGTGATCTACAAATTATTGTTCTGATTCTGGGTCTTCTTTGTGTCCGTTTCTTGTACGTTTGTAAATTCCCAGCGACCCAGGATTTATTCCTAGTCTGGGCGAGTCATTAAAAAAATGTTTAAGTAAAAATTTATGGTTAAAATATGGTAATATGTTTGCGCGTTTGTACGGTTCAGTCATGTATGTAGATGTTGCACTGCTAGTGTATATGTGATCGGAAATAGAAAAATATTAACAAAAAGTTTAAAAAACTAGAGCCCAACTACGTAAAAAAAGGGGTCTAAAAAGAACGGGGCAAGAAATTAATTGAGGTCAAGGCAGAGCTGTGGTCGCACCTACTATGTACCATGCCTACTACGTCAATGGAAATCTTCCTCGGACCCACATAATCACCCTCTTAATTATAATTTTTAAACTTCACTTTTATATTCTTAAGTAATATTTAACGAAGAAAGATGGACCAATAATGTTTGAGAGCAAAGCGTTAAGGCTCAGGCTCAAAACGAGTAAAGATTCTTGTTTTAGAAATGTTGACTCATCATAAACCAGGCAGAGTCTGTACTACTGTCAGACAGTTGATATTACTAGATACATACATACTGAGCAGTCATGGGAAAGCTGGCACTCAACTGCACATGACGTCGCCACACCGCATTACATGTTACATACATTGTGAGACATTGTGGCGACGCGTGTTCAAGACAACTGTAACAGCCGGTCTGACTCTCAATTGTTAGCCGTGTCACATCAAAAAGGAACTAGCCACAATCCCTTATAATGTTCCACATAAGAGTTTCCCCCAAATAGAACTGGCAAAAGGGCAGAAAGTGCTGCTGGTAGCAATATATATGATTGACAATCTTTTTATTTAATATTGTCTGTTTTCAGGTCCTTCTCCTGTTCGCAGCAGTTGCATCTCACAAGTTTGTGGTGGGTTTCTGCCTCGGTGCAGAACTGTGCGAGAACTTCCCCACGCGTATTTGTACGCACATCTTCTGTGTGGCTCTGTTTAGTATGGGCTCTGTGGCGGGCATTGCCGTGGGTTCCGGCCTGGAGAGCGTAACTGCACTGAAGGATTCTGTTGCTGTACCCATTATGCAGGTAAAATATTAATCTTCGTAGTACTTTGTTTTCTAAAAAACAAAATGTTTACTGTTTTCCTCGTAGTGTTACACATTTTACCACCAGACCGGACCGCTAGCCACCAGAGAGAGGGGACCTCTGGTGGCGGATTAGTTGCTGCGGTCGGTGATAGGATAATTTGTTGCGGCCTGGTCGCAAAAATGCGATCGGGCCGCAACAAATTATAACCACCGGATCGATAGGTGGGGAAGCGTTTGTGGTCTCCCCAGGATGGAGTCTGACTAGGCGCGGCGTTGATTTTGGAGGGGACCTGAAATAATATGGTCCGGGTCCTCTACAGAGAAGGATGCCGGCTGTCGGGGTGGTTTTTAGTGGAAACACCACATACTCCTGATTTTTCACCCCGACAACAAAAAAAGGGGACATCAAGGAGATTGTTTATAACACGGTAATGTTTAAATCAAGGTTTAAGGCGTTCTTGTTGGACAAACGTCTATACTGTATAAAAATAGTTTTTAATGAAAATTATTTTTTTATCGATACATTTTTTTTCTTTTTATTTCATACAATTAGTTTTTTGACATGCACTTAAATTTTTGCTAAGAATTAAGTTTATGGTAGGTCTGATTTTACTTGATGAAATAAATAAAATTAAATTTAAATATATCCTTCAGGTCTGTGAAAACATTTCAATTTTATCATCATAATCAATCATCTAGAAATCATCAAAAAAACTTTCACAAAATTGTCAACACCTTCAAACAAGCGCCATCTATTAATAAAACATTCAACATTCCAGGGCTTAGCAGCTGGTACGCTTCTATACGTAACAGTTAGTGAAGTGTTACCCCGCGAGAGGGCGCGTTGGCACGAACGCAAACGAAGTGCTGGCATACTACAATTGATTGCAGTTGGAACTGGATTTGTACTCATGTATTTGACAACTAAATATTTAGGTAAGTAATATTTTATTAATTTAATTCTTTTGCTTTATACAAACACTTAATATTAAAACACTAATGAAAGAGACAATAGTCAAGGTATGCTACTCTACACGAGATGGCGTTGTAAAAAGTTTTCCAATGCTACCAGTTAAAAAAAAAACTAATAATATTAATTTTATTTGAAGAAACAAAGCAATCAACAGTATAAAATACTTGAGCCTATTATAACTCTCATTTTGTGAAATATATGTTCATAAATCTTATGTTAAATGTGCGGCTATTAACATCCAAAAAATAATAATTATAATAACGATGTTGACGTGGACATTCATTAAAGAACTTTAAAAAGTTGTTCAATTGCTTCATTTTGAAATATTTAGTTCTAGTAATTAATTCATATCTTTTATAAAAATTTTAATTTTCATAATTTATCATGGAACAATTGTGTAAAAATATACGTAAAATGAATAAATATACATTCTCTCAAATCGTAATGCCCGGAAAAGACTACTAAGCTTAGACAAACTACTTTAAAAGATCACATGTACACTTAACAATAAAGATTTTTGATAATAATGTTAAAATAATACGACTGTTTCATTGATTTCAGACCACGATGCTAACTGACCTTCAAAGCCGCCATAGAATTAGTACTTACATACTAAATTAGTTATGTATCAAGGAAAAAAATTACTTAAATTTCGTATAGGATTCGCAGAACGTGATGTTCAATGACGATATTAAAATGACTTAAGGTTTTGTGACCGTTAGTTAATAATATTTTTTTTATATTTTGTTAAAATGAGATTAGGAAATAAGGAAACAATAAAATAACTTTTGCTATTTCAGTATTTTATTTTATAAGTTTGTTTTTGATGTCAACAATAAAGTAATGTATAGTTGTGACGTATTTTTGATAAAAGTAAAAAAAATAATGATGCTTGGGAGCTTTATTGTAACTTTCTACATTTAGTTGTGATGACACATTAAAGTTTAATAAGTACATTGAACGTCAACTGGCAATAAAACTATATCATGCATTTAACAAAGTTTTCTACAACTGCTAACGGACCAGTAAATTGGTCTTTACTGGTTCATATACATTAAAATTAGTAAAACATGGCACTGTTTTGCGCACCTAATGCTAGCACATGCTGAAAAGGTTAGGTGGGTGAAGCGACATCTAGTCCTGATAAGGTAAACGACATGTTTACAGCTACTCTCTAACAGATGGCTCTATATAAAGTTTGAATCGGGTGGCATAACCGTAATTACAAAAATATTTTCTTCTCATTTTGATATAACACATCTAAATGCACAAAATAATCTCAGTCCACAATACTATTGTGTTATTTATATACATCAAATATATTTTATGGAAGCGATTTCTACGTACAAACTAACATTCATACTGTGTATCGGAATACCTCGTATTAGACAGTATAAATATAATGAAATTAATCCTTAAAAATAACTACATTTTTAAATACAATAAAAGTATTACAAAATAGAAAATAATACAGATCTTTGACTCGACGCACTTATATCTAAGAAGTAAGTACTGTTACAATAATAACAAAAATTATAAATTGTTAACTTTGAATAAATATTCTTAAGTTTAAGGGGCAGAGAGCATAATAATCAGTGGAACGACTAACTGACGGTGCTCTTCGTGTGAAACGACCTTTATAAGACCATCACTATTGACTAACTACACTTAGGTACCTAAGTGACAAAAGTGTATAAAGCAATTATCATTTTTTTTATGCTCGGTTCAAAAAACTTCATTGAAAGAAAGATTTTTTTTTAATATATTCGCGTGAACGTGTACTCGGAGAACTAACACATTAGACTCCAGTATAACCAGCGTGACACCAGACTAGTAGTAGCAGTAGACCTAGTACATTGAAGTACTATGTACTACATAACACGTCATTACATATTTTGTAAATTAAACCACTTTTCAACTTGAAAACTGATCATTTAATTCACTATTCCGTTCGAAAACTTAACAAAACATGAACAGGTTGTATGCAGAAATTGTTAATTCAGTTATCTAGATTCAGTCGAAGCGATACTAGAAAAGATTAAATAATAATAAAAAAATAAAAAAATGTTTCGGACATTTGACGCACAACGTCGTCTAGTTTCAAACTAAGTAGAGCTTGAACTACTGACTGAGAATGCTTATTTTTTTTTTTTTTGTAAATACATACATTGAAAACACTGAAACTTTGAAACAAATATTTGCAGATCGTACAAACATTTGGTCAGACCTGGAATGAACCCGAGGCCTCAGTTAGTTAACTTATACTATTTAAAATTCATCTTTAAACTGAATAACAACCGCTCACATTTAAGATAATTAAATATTAAAATAAATTCAGTAATTTTTGTAACTGTTATAACTAGTCTTATAACGGTTATTTCACAGAAGGAACGCCGCGTGACCGCACTACGTGACCTTACAGAACATGTTTATGAGAACTGATCACAGACTGCATTACTGTTACTATATCTTATAATAATAAAGTTATTGAAAGTGTCGTGACAAACGTAGTGAAGTCTACTATAACTATGCATCTCGATCTACCGGTAACTCTTATATATTACATGAATAGTGATGGCTCTCGTCACGCAGAATGATTGTAAGAGAGAGGGTAAAGAAACATAATATCGTTATTTTTACTAAAAATAATCATGTTACCATTGAAGTTATTAAAATAACGTTATTTTCAGTTGATGTGAAAACTGGTTACGCTATTTTTAGTACGTATTTTTGAACACTTATTTATCTGTGACAGCAGCCATTACACTGAATACAGATAATATTATATTGAAAATTTGAAGAATTCCCAGACAGTATACTATTATTATCTAAGGCACAAAGAAAGGCACTTTAATTTCGAAAGATCGAGACTAACTAAACGGATTACAACAAGAAGCGTAATACAGACAAAAAATAAAATAAATAATTAATAGACCGACCGAGAGCTGCACCGACCAAGCTCTTAACTTGATGTAGGTAACGATAAACGATCCACAGAATCCGAACACAGACAAACACAACTTTGCTGACGTTCAAATATTTTACACGAACTAAAGGAAACCATCAGAAAAGATATATTTGTAAACGTAATACTACGGGATGATCCCAAATTTGTTCAAAGTCCCGAATGGATTTCACTAGCACACACCTACAGTCAGGTTTCGTCGTCTTCGGCGACTCTCCTGTTTCTCTTTCGCTGCTTGTGTCTTCTACGGGCGGGTTTGTTGGTTTTGTTAGGTTTGATTTGGCACTCACAACCAGCACGCACTCTCACATAGTCCATTGACCAGCCACCAGAGCCTGGCACGGAGAAATGTCCTTCGCTCCGCGGTTGAGGAGTCTCGGTAGCTGGCGTGTGAAGGTAACGCACGAGGGCGTATGAGTACGAATACTTTTGAATGCATCTGGACTCGTTGTACAGTCTGGCATCAACAAACCGACACGGTTTGTCGACAACGTTAGCGGCACAAGAAATTTCAAACAGCCTTTGCTGGTTTTCACCATCCTCGTAGAGTTCTACGTAGTGGCCGGTGGGGGTTCGGCCGCCCTTCTTGGTGACCATCTCGAGGACTGAAGGGCAGCACTGAACCCCGTCTTTCTGGTTGCCCTCGTGCCGCAGAATGTACTGCATGTCACGCCAATGGGAGCGCTTCCACGACGCAGCTGGTGACATGTCTAGTTCCTCGTCCGTCCTGGAAGAAGATAAGTTTATTGCTTAGAAATTTAATTGAAAATTTGATAACTATCAGATACTTCACAGCTATAAGTTAATACAAATATAAGCACTAAAAATAGCATAGTAACAAAAAAATCTGCGTTACTTTAAAATCTATGTCAAAAATCACTGACGCTAATTTATTCAAAATAGCTTCTGCATTTTTATTGAACTTCTTTCTATCGTTACCCTAGCTTTCTAAGTTCGAGTTGAAAATGTAGTAATAGGTAAATATAAAAATATACATACACCACGCGGTGCGAGTAGTGGGGTTGGGGTGCGCGGCGCACGCGGCTCGCGTTGGCTATCACGTCGCCCGCGTCTGCCACTGCACCACACAGCACCTGGAATAAGATAATACACCTTTAAAAATGAAATATTTTTTCCTTTTCTTTTTAAAAATATCATTTATGAACCAATACTAATTTTATCAACCAATGGTAGGTACACGAGCACGGAGACTCAAGTGTCGTTCTGTTAAGGAGTGTTTTTTTGTTGTAGAGTATATTTATTTGTGTTACTAGTAAAGAGTCCACAAGTAAAAGAAACATCGCAATCGTAGCAAAATATTGTAGTTGCAACTAAAAATATGTATTCGTTTTTGTGTGTCCACCTCCTGTATAATCAGTAAAGATATAATGTGATTACCCAAGGAAGAGTCATTAATGTTTTTCGTTGCTTATCTTGTTTGTCTATGTATGTAATTTTCTTTATTACCTTAAAGTCTTCCAAACCACTGCGTTTTTTTTATTAAAATATCATTAGATTTGTCTTGGTAACCCAAATGTTCTTAGATAGGTGACGAGAAAAGAAACCAATAGGACGATTGTGAGACGCTACAGTTTCTAGTAAAACAAAATCGGTGAACGTTAAATGCAAACCTAATTAAATAAAATAGACTAAATAAATATAGATATAAGATATCCACATGGCGAAAATTCCTTTTGAAGAATTAGACCATTTACGAAATTTATATAAACAAAAAAAAATATGATATTCTCCATCTCCATATAATCGTAACTAAAAAGTGTAAAATAAAAAATACATTTAAATTCATTTAGTTATGTTAACCTATTTATTATTAACTTATTTTTATTTCACATTTAATCACTTAAAAATTACCGTAGTAGACAATCACTAAAATTGTAACGCTACCATGATAATTTTATCATTTCTATAAAATGTGGTATCTAGCGTTACACGCGTTTATGATCAAATAAAAAAACTATTCTGCTATTTTCCCATACTTGTAGATGTTAAAAATCAAAAACAAAAATCCGATCAACACAGATTCAAAACTGCAAAACTATGTAAGTGTTGTAACTAACGTATTACTCCAGATCAGACAAAGACAAAGTTCTATTTTTTCTGCTACTGTAGAATGTATTTGACATAAAGAGAACATAAACAAAACCACAGACAACGCTCGACACATAACTTACAAAGCGCGCGTTTCTTGACGTCATATTTAACAACAAACGTCAGATCTCGAGTTCACTATATCATTATTGTGTAGCAACAATTTCTACTGTGAAGCAATATTATTAAATCAACTCCTGAATAAAACAATAATAAATTTTCAACCCTATTTTGTGCATCATAAAGTGACTTTTATAATATTTATAAAGAAGAATTGGAGTTGAATCATAAGTGTTGGTATTCAGAAGAGATTTCAGCTAATTCTAAACATTAACGCAAGTTTTATGAATACTGGTTTCTATAAATAAGTTGAGATAAAAGGCTTGCCGGTAAGCCCATGGACTAGAGGGCTGTAAAGTCATGTCCATTACAGTTAGTGAATTTAATTTATTTATAAATAACTGTCCAGTGACGTGATACCTAGATAATGTCAAATCAAGTATGCAATCATGACAGGTCCGAGGCCAGGACGTTCTCGAGATATTGTTTACTTTTTCTTATCCATCCTCAAATATAATATCACTTTCCTTGACTACCTCGTCGATTTAGCGGTTAGCGTAGCGTAGCGATCAAGAAATCGTGGATTTGATTCCCGGGTCGAGCGAAAAAATGTCCTAGAGTACTCAGAGATTGGCAGTTGGGGTCTACACCCTCGTGCCTCGGAGAGCACGTAAATCCGTGAGCAAGTGAGAGTAAGGGAACAGAGAGTGTACCTGTGTTTGCGCACATACTTGTGTACTATAACATCTGCACAATGGGCTGGGCTCCGTTGGGTCACCTTGACCGAATGGCAGCTAGGAGTACATCATCAATATCATTGTCCTAATATTACTTTCTCGTCTAAGAAGAAATGGCTATAAGTACATTTCCTTTCAATATACTCCAATACAAATACGGCATGCTCAGACAGATTATAAGCTAGTATATTGACTTAAAATTTTAGTAAAACAAAAGTGTTCAAGTACTAATAAAGTATTCAGAACTTTTGATCCCTAGAAATACGGAAATGAGAACAAAAAGCTTCAGACAAATAGAAAGATTTGTTTCAGGTCAAAATAAGTTTAATTTCATGATTGTTATCTATACCTTACACATCAATCAATCAAATCAACCTATCGCCATCCACTGCTAAACGAAGGTCTTCTCCAAGGAGCGCCACCCATCCCGGTCTTGGGCAATTGGCATCCATTCGCTGCCAACCACCTTCTTCAAGTCACCGGTACATCGCGCCGCCGGGCGCCCTATACTACGTATCTACGTAAACTTTACACATATGAGTTGAGATTCTCTATGTATAATAAAAAAATACGTTATGTATGGCCCTCATTTAAATTATTACTAAAGGCGCTAATTTGATCACCCAAGTTGCGGATTAACATCATTATAACACTTTAGGAGCTCGGCCATATTTTTAACAATCACAAATCATACGTTTCACATAAATAGCATAATAGTCGTTACAAATCAAAATTATTGTATTTAACTTAGGTAATAAATAAAAAGGTCAAATGCATAAATCTAAATTATTAAAGTTATTTAGTTAGGCTCTGAACACACTGCAAATCGCGCAAAAGATATATAGACGCGTTTTCGTGATTTGCAAATATTTGACTGCCTCGGTGGCGCAGTGGTAACGTGTGCGACTCTAGGGTTTGTGTGATCAAATGTTTGTATGATCTGCAAATATTTGTTCCGGACTTTGGACTTTTTCTATATATAATATGTATGTATTAACGAAACCAAAATCTGTAAGTATTTTATCAGTCAATTTAGCTTTCAAAGTACAAGCTCTGCTTAGTTTGAAAGAAAATGGCGTTGTCAGATGTCTGTAATATTTATTTATAATTATTTTTGTTTTATATTTCATTACTAAATTCTAAACTATATACGACGAGCCTTGCCGTTAGTCTAGTGTGTGTAATCGTTACGTCTGTAGCAGAAGTATTCGATAGATTCTAATGGATTCGATGACCACATAACAGATTCATGGGTTCTGTGTCTGGATGTAATTTATCTTTTTTTTTCTGTCTTAAGAGCCTGGCCAAAGTGACTCTACTCTGCTTGATGGAAAGCATGAATAAAATCCAAGAGTTGTGGTCACCATACTCATTGCAAATGCAGACAATGTAGTATGGTGATCCACACTATGACGACCTAGTGAGATGCTTTTTCACACTCCACTTGAGGACGTAAAAGGCATGACAGTGATCGTGACAGTGTAAGGCTTACACAGTTACCACGATAACTGTCACTCCTGCATCAATGGGCCTTATGTATTAATTAAAATCCAGTAACCGACCATAGGCAGTCAATTCACTTGAAATCTTTTTACGAATGGTAAAAGCTATATATATTGCACTAACGACCCGCTTGGGGTTGTTACCCGACACGACCAGAGACAGATCAGGCGCAGGACCGACTTCTTACGTACTCTCCAAGGCACGTGGTATATATATCTACATATATCTAGAGATGTCATATATTATCTAGGGTTCTATATATAGATTAAAGATGGTACCGCAATAAAATTAGCTTAACTTTCCTTTAACATGATTTATAGTAAACAAAATAAATAATACCGAATATCTTAATAGATATGTAGGTCTATAGTTTTGTCTGATTTAGATATTTTACAAAACAGACGCTACCAATTTTAATAGTAAACTTCCTTCTTATGTCAATAAATTGAATCCCACATAATTATTACCATAAAGCTTTTGTTTTATCGTCTAAGTTAAAACGGTTTCGGATTTCTAGAGAAATAAATAAATGTTGTATACTATCTGAGAATATCAAATTGTTACTGCATGAGGCATCTGCGTTAAGAAAATAGCGACGTAGTGGTGAAACTTCGCTACCATACAAAGGATTACGACAACAATTTATTGCCAAAATGAAACATGCAATAGTTTTCTTATACAGAAGCCAACACTAGGCAAGCCTGTTCGTACAAATATAACATTAATATACAAATAATATGGTTATAAAATGTGTTCGATCGACATCAAGAAACTTCCTCTCCTTGGTAGTAGAGCCACGCTGATTTCAGCACGAGCGGGCCGGCTCGACCGGGGCAGTACTACCCTCCCACAGAAGACCAACCTAAAGCGCCAGCATCCGTGTTGTCATGTTTCGTTGGTGAGTTTGAGACCGGAGGCCCATTGATGCAGGGATGATAGTTATCGTGGTAACTGTGTAATCCACTGTCACGATGACTGTCATGCCTTACGTCCCCAAGTGGGGTGTGAAAAAGCATCTCACAAGGCCGCCATAGTGTGGGTCGCTATACTGAATTGTCTGCATTTGCAATGAGTTTGGTGACCACAACTCTTGGGTTCTATTCATGCTTTCCATTAAGCAGATTAGAGTCACATTGGCAGGCTCTCAATTGTCTCAGCAAAAGTCAGTACTTACAATCCGGTGATATAATTAACTTTATTAAGTACATTTAAGACCTACTCACAAAATCACTAAATAGATTTTTATTTTAGCACCATGTACGGAGTGTTTCTTAATACTACTTGAGTTAGCTATTGTCTAGAAAATGATCTGTAAATGGACTGAAACGTTTTTCAAAGGATGTTGTAACTTTGTGTACCTCTAGTGAGTTAGCTCGATGCTTCAGGAGTTGTGGATAATCTTCACTGTTTATTGTTTGCGTGTATTAAGCACTGAACGATGTGCTCGTTTAACTTATTTCAAATATGTTTTGTTGCATTGTTATACCTTGCTTTATTACTTACTAACTTTTGCCCGCGGCTTTGGTCAATTAAGTTACTGCGACATTAAATTTCGTAACAAATCATTTTAATTTTTTTTTTTAATAAAAAGTATCCTATGTTTTTCTAATACCTCCAAGAATATGTGTACAAAATTTCCTGATGATCGGAGTTATGTCGTCATAGACGTGACGCCCTACAATAGCATCAGTCATGAACGACCACTTAGCTGATAAGCCACAGACGCCCTGGAAACAATAGAACAACTAGCCCCTTGTCTCCAACGCATAATCAGAATACTGTGTATTGTTTTATAAATAAAGTTAATCTTGGCATCCGTCATGAACCACCACTTAGATGATAAGCCGCAGACTAAACATTAGAACAATTAGCTCTTTGTCTTCAATACATATCAATAAGAATACTGTTTTAACTTTAAGAAATGGTTTCGTAAATAAAGTTAGTCTCAATCCACTCTTCAAGCCGAACACTTGTCTTATTAAAAACCCTCTCGCCCTCGCTCACAACCTAACTGGCGCAGTCGGTACGTCACGATACTGTCGGTTCCTGCTGCAGAGAATACCTTTGCTAAGCGTCCGCGTTCGCGAATAAAAGAATCTACAGTGAGCGTAGTGCAAAGCAGAGGCAGACGAGCTGACCAGCTGAAGAAACGAAGACTCAGCCTACAAATCGGCAATGCTCGTGGGGTAAGTATAGACTCTACTACTCCCGAGACTCCTTAAACGATTTCCTGGACATCCCCATAACATTTGGTGTATCCAGTATCGTAAAAAACCGTTATAGCATTTTTTTTTATTGCAATACGCGTACTTATTAAAGAATTTTCTTACGTTGTTACCATCTAAATCACTGTAGTTAAAAATGACAAGTGAAAAGAAGGTACTAACTGAAAAATCTTTCATAGACGAAAAATCGGTAACCACCGATTTCTCCACGTTTTCCAAACTGTTACCCAGTTATGATGGGAATAGAAGGACCTTATCTTTTTATATTGAAGGTGTAGAAATTGCACTTAACTTAATTCACAATAGGGACGACCCCTCTATCATATGTTTAATCAGAAACAAACTAACCGGTAAAGCTGCGGAAGCGATGTCTCAAAGCCCAGGCTCCAAAACTTGGGAGGATATTAAGGAAGCCCTACAAAGAAAATTTGGGGAATTCCGCACCGAAATACAACTGGTTCAAGAATTAATACAAATTAATAGGAACGGTAGTTCTCTAGAAGTGTTTGGTGATAAAATCAGAGATCTGATGAGTACGCTCATTTCATCACAACCAACCAAAAAATTATTTTACGAACATATGGCTTTGGAAACATTTCTTGATAAATTAAACCCAATTACAAACGTTTTAATTCGATTAAAGCATGTGGAAAACCTAGAACAAGCCATTAATGTGGCAAAACAAGAAGAGATCAAACTTAGAGCTAGGCGCGCTCAACAAACTAAAACCAAACCGAATATTTCTAACAATAATAAAAATCCACACAAAACAGGTAATTTTTCAAAAAAAGATTCTAACTTCAATAAAAATAAAATTCCTGAAAACCTAGATTTAAACAGAAAAAAGTTATATTATCAAAACGAGGAAAATGATGACGAAAACAAATCGTCCTCGGAAGACGAACTTGAAGATAATCTGTCCGAAGAAATAAACAACGAAAATTTTCTTCAGGACATAGAAGACAAACTAATAACATAGTATTACTAAATAATATTCAAAACTACAATAAGCTACCTTATATTTACATAAGTGAACTAGGCGGTAGATTTCTACTAGATACAGGAGCCACACAATCTCTAATTAGCCCACAAGTCCTGAAAAATAAAACAAATAAAAAAATAAAAATCAAAAAAGAAACTCATCACATTAAAACAGCACACGGCACCTCTAAACATAAACAGGTAGCATACATAGAATTACCAGTAAAATTATTCAGACAGAAAATAACACATAAATTCCTAATCTTTAACTTTGATAAAGACTTTGTAGGATTACTAGGCTTAGATCTGCTAGCCCCTCTTAACTGTAAAATAGATATGAAAAACATGATGCTACACACTGAAAAAGCCGACATTCCAATTAGAGATGATATAAAATCATATACTAAAATTAAACCTAAATGTGAACAAGTAATAAACCTTTTGTGTAACTATCCAGAAGGAGAGTACTTTTCAGAGCAAAGAAAAATGAAAAGTGGACTTTTCTTTCCTTCAGCAGTAGTTTCAGTAAAAAACGGAAATTCTCTAACAACAGTAGTAAACACTTCTGAAAAAGAAATAATATTGAGAAACAACCGGCAGCTGAATCTACAAAAATTAAACTTAATAAAAAAGCCACCCCGAGAAACCCCCATAGAACAAGACAAAAGAATAAACAACTTACTTAAACAAAATCTAGAAAGATTAAGAACAGATCATATGAACCCCGAGGAAAACCGCGAAATAAGAAAATTATGCTACAACTACCGGGACATTTTCTATAGCGAGGAAATCCCCTTAAGCTTCACGCACAAAATTAAACACAAACTAAGGATAACAGAAGATAGACCAATTTATGTACGCTCATATAGACAGGCACCTAAACAAAAAATAGAAATAAAAAAGCAAATAAACAAACTTTTAGAACAAAAAATAATTCAAGAAAGCAGTTCTCCTTGGTCATGCCCAGTACACATAGTTCCAAAAAAAATAGATAGTACAGGAGAACAAAAATATAGGTTAGTAATCGACTACAGAAAACTGAATGAAAAAACAATAGAAGATAAATACCCCCTACCTAATATAGATGATATTTTGGATAAATTGGGACGTGCCCAATACTTCACAACACTAGATCTAGCGTCAGGTTACCATCAAGTGGAAATGCACCCTGACGACGTAGAAAAAACAGCATTTACAATAGATCGCGGACATTACGAGTTCCTCAGAATGCCATTTGGGTTAAAAAATGCACCCAGCACCTTTCAGAGATTAATGGATGTAGTATTACGTGGTCTAGATAATGTTCTAACATATCTCGATGACGTGATAATATATTCAACATCTTTACAGGAGCACATAGAAAAATGCAAACAGGTATTTGAGAGATTCCGAATTCACAACTTAAAAATTCAACTAAATAAATCAGAATTCTTACAGAAACAAGTCAAGTTCTTAGGCCACACATTAACAGATAAAGGCCTTCAGCCAAACGAAGACAAAATAAAAGCCGTAAAAAAATTTCCGGTCCCAAAATCACAGAAGGAAATAAAGTCGTTCCTAGGATTAGTAGGCTACTACAGAAAATTCATTCAGGATTTCGCAAAATTAACCAAACCCCTAACAAAATGTTTAAAAAAAGGCAATAAAATAAATTTAACCCCCGAGTACCTACAAGCGTTTGAAAAGTGTAAGGAAGTATTAATTAACGCACCTATTCTACAATATCCAGATTTCGAGAAACCGTTTGTTCTAACCACAGACGCCTCAGAGGTAGCAATTGGCGCAGTACTATCTCAAGGACAAATAGGCACAGACAGACCAGTAGCATATGCGTCACGTACACTATCCGATACAGAACAAAGATACTCAACAATCGAAAAAGAATTATTATGTATTGTGTGGGCCATAAAATATTTCAGACCCTACTTATACGGCAAAAGATTCACAATTTACACAGATCATCGCCCACTTACCTGGATAATGTCAATAAAAGACCCAAATTCAAAACTCACACGCTGGCGTCTAAGGTTGGCCGAATATAATTTTGACGTACAATACAAAAAAGGCAAATCTAACACTAATGCTGATGCACTGTCTAGAATACAAAGCATTCATCACAATAAATTAAAAACAAACACAGACCAACCACCCAGCACGTCAATCACCAACCAACAAACTAGAACACAAAATACAGATCGATTAGTCCACACCCCATTATTAGACCCAGACCTATTACACTTACCAAAGACACCTAACACATGCGAACGAAATTACCCAACACAACCTAATCAATCAACAACTATACAAGAGACACAAACACATAAAATACCGGAAATAGACGACGCGATCGATAGACAATTAAAACAATTTCACATCAGAAAAACACCCGGAAACGTATACAAGGTAGACGATAGGACAAAAGGAAAATATGTAATTAAAGATGTATGGATACCTATTAACGACACTAAACAGCAAATTACACAATTTTTAAAAGAGCACACTGTACCAGATAGAATTTTTCATTGCTATTTCCATCATGAGGAGTTTTACTCATTGTTTTGCGAAATTTACAAAACAACATTCAACAACCGGGGACCCAAACTAATAAGATGCTTGAATAGAGTTACACTAATAGAAAACATTCCTGAACAAATAGATCTGATAAGAAAATACCATGAAGGAAAAACCATTCACAGAGGAATTCAGGAGACATATAAACACATCCACAGAAACTATCACTGGCCCAACATGCTCCCATCAATACAGAAATTTATAAATAAATGCGATGCATGTTTAAAGAGCAAATACGAACGTAATCCGTTAAAACTACCCCTTTCTCTAACAAACACACCACACAAACCAATGGAACACATGTTCATGGATCTATATAGCAGCGGAGGTACAACCTTCCTAACAATCATAGATAACTTCACTAAGTATGCCCAAGCAATACCGCTTACTGCTTCAACTAGCATACACATAGCTGAAGCATTGCTATCAATATTTTCAGTCATAGGAGCACCTAAGAAAATCACAACAGACTCCGATTCAAAATTCGATAACGAAGTAATAACGGAAATATGTGCATTGCATAACATAAACATCCATTTCACCACACCCTATAACCCTAACTCCAACTCACCAATCGAAAGACTTCACTCAACCCTGGCAGAAATGATTAGAATCCAAAGAATAACTGACAAAGATGAACCCTCAAACCTCATGAAATACGCAATCATAGCATATAACAACACTATACACTCAGCAACCGGATTCACACCTTTCGAACTATTATACGGACACACAGACACCAGAAACCCATTGGAACTCCATTGCCCCAAAGAATTTTATCAAGAGTATGTATTAAAACACAAACAAATTATGGAAAATACACACAAATTAATTAATAACAAAATTTTAAATGAAAAACAAACAATAATCGAAAAAGCTAACAGAAATACTGAAAAACCTCAATTCAAAGTAGGCGATATTGTCTACAAACAAGTTGCCAAAACAGCGCGAAACAATAAATTAGAACCCAAATACTTAGGTCCATACACTATAATACGTATACACCCGGAGCAGATTGCGGAAATTGTCGGAAAACACGTAAACGCAAAAACTATAAGAGTTCACTTCCGTTTACTAAGGCGACCTGAAAATATTTCAGGAACGCCATCGCCCTTATCGTAGTGTTCTGGCTCGCCGCAACAGCTGCAATAATACAGTCAATAGATAATCACAACGAAATACTGATACTAACAGAAGCCAAAACACAATATCAATCAGATACATACCATTTAGCCGTAATATATAACACTACGAAAATAAGAGAGATATACCTAGACATAAGTTGCAATTATTATACAATTAAGTTAAAAGTAAATACCTCAGTAGAGTATATAACAATAAACGACAACAGATCAAATCAAAAGAAAACAATTAATATTATGCACGACTTCATAAAACGATTTGAAAAAAGCCTCAAAAACATTAAACATAACCAAGAAGAAATTTACAGAGCCATTGATCGTTATTCAACACAAAGTAACAAGTTTGTAACTAGGTTAATAACAACGAACATTTTTAATAATATCGAGAACTCGCCTCAACAACTGTATGATAGAATAGAAACCCTAGGAAACGCGTTAACATTTGCTCACCTCAAAAAGATGCACCCTAGTATAATAGACCCTTCATATTTAATCGAAGAACTTAACATAATTCAAAGAAAATAGATATATACCTAGCCTTTAACCCTAACATGGATAGTATTCATCTATGGGAAAAAGCAATCATCGTAAAAGCTTATAACACTAATCAAACCCTTAACTTCATACTGGACATACCACTTGCTACCGAACAATCTTACAACCTATTACATCTGTATTCTATCCCTAATAATAACAACACAATACTTATACCTAGCAACCCCATCCTAATCTTGGGAAATAATGAGTTTGCCTACCCTCACGAGCCATGCACATACCTCACCGGAGACAACGTAATCTGCAAACACTTAGAATGGCAACCCTTACTGCACTCTACGGACTGCATAGCTCAACTAATACAACACGAAGATCCGCCTAACTGCACCTACGCCACTGCAAGCTACAACAACAATATTATACAACAAATCAAAGACAAAACTAGAAAACATAGAACTAGATAACCTGAAAAGTACGCTGCAACAAACAGAAGAATTAAAGAATACGAGCGAAAACTTAACCATGATTACAAGCACCCCCAGCTGGTCATCAATTGCACTTTACTTCATAATAACAGCAACAGGAATAGGAATTGCAGTCTACAAATTCTGGTGGAAAACTAGATCAACGAAAATCTCGGCTGCACAACCGGAAGCCGTTGAACTTCAGCCTTCGCAGCCTTCGTGCCGCCTCCGTCTTAAGGGGGGAGGAGTTATGTCGTCATAGACGTGACGCCCTACAATAGCATCAGTCATGAACGACCACTTAGCTGATAAGCCACAGACGCCCTGGAAACAATAGAACAACTAGCCCCTTGTCTCCAACGCATAATCAGAATACTGTGTATTGTTTTATAAATAAAGTTAATCTTGGCATCCGTCATGAACCACCACTTAGATGATAAGCCGCAGACTAAACATTAGAACAATTAGCTCTTTGTCTTCAATACATATCAATAAGAATACTGTTTTAACTTTAAGAAATGGTTTCGTAAATAAAGTTAGTCTCAATCCACTCTTCAAGCCGAACACTTGTCTTATTAAAAACCCTCTCGCCCTCGCTCACAACCTAACTTCGGTAGAGTAATTTTCTCGCGAAACCGTAATAAACAAACCTACATTCGCGTTTATAATATTAAGTATGATGGTATGGAATGAATTATGTTCTATATACGTACATCTCTGTATTTTTATTTAAATCATCTTCATAATTATCTATAGCCTTTAATAGCCCACTGTTGGACATAGAGCTTTCCTTAGAAATAGGGTTTGAGTCAAGTTTTCCTTCTCTTTGCGTTGCTATTATCCTGCTTTCAGGATACCTTCGAGATGAACAGGGGTGGTGGCAATTCATATTCTTAATTCATCACGACATGGATATTCCTACCAATCAGGTTCCAAGAAATGAAGTTCTAAGAAAGCTTGTAACCAGAAAAATTGGCCAAGGTGCAGGGATGGAAGGCAGGAAAGGAGATGTTCACTGAAGCAGTAGACTTTTATAGGCTGTTGATGACGATGAATAGACTAGCACAACTTGAATCTTTGAATGTCAGTAGAGAGATTTCCAGATGGTCCATTGGCCAATATGACTGTTGTGAAATTATTTAAAATTTGGACAGTAAAGTCTAATTAATTCATGTTCCAGAAACCATGTTTAGTTTAGACATAGGCGCTGCAATATGCCTTAGAATATTGTCATCGTTTCTTTAGCTCTCAAAAGATTTTCGTCATTAGGACTTATGTTATTAAATACTGCAATAACAATTAATACTAGCCATTTGACTGCACGGTTGGTCTAGTTGTGTATGCGGTCGCCACGCCACTCTCTACTACGCCGAGTGCTGTGGGTGCCCCATATGGGACAACACTTTGTGTGATGCACAAATTATTGTTCTGAGTCTGGGTGTTTGTGTCCGTTTCTCGTATGTTTGTAAAGTCCCCCGCGAAACAGGCTTTATTCCTAGTGCGAGCGTTGTCTTTTTTTTAAGAAAAAAAAATGTTGTTTATGTATTGATGTGATTGTGTAGGAGGTCAGATTATCTTGATACGAATCTAATTTAACATAAACACCATTATAGACCGGCAAAGACTTTCTGTTACTCTACAATTACAAGTCGTTTCATACCTTGACAAGGAAATACTTAAAGTCTTGTCTTTTATTATCTGAATAACAACAGATAAACTGGTCTTTCGAAACCTTAGTACCAATACTGTACCCAAAAAGGCTTGTTTCAGTTTCGGAGTCCTCATTAAACCATAGCAGTAACATCATTTAGTTGGTATTACAAGACCAAACTTGTTAAGGGTTGCACAAAATGACACCTACGTGTCTAGACAACAGAGTTTCAATTTAAGTTATTGCTTCGGGTCTTAAGTTAATTGTCAATAAATACATCGTAAAACTCAGTTTAATCAGTAAGTAATGTTTTCAGAAACTGTTATTTAACCTTTATATTTGAAAGTGTAGGGTTCCAATTTGCTTGATGTCAATGTTTAGATGGTTTTTATTACACCAATATTGGGTTAGTTTAGTACAATATAATAAAGATTGGTTTTTTATACATATATAGATATGAACGAAACATGGAGTGATAAGTAAGACAATGATTTAGTTTGAGGCAGAGCAAAGAAATATATATAATTAAAAGTTACAATTACAAAGATATGCTCATCATAGATCTACATAATCTATCAAAACTTCAGATTTGTAATAATTATATTTTGTATGGGGTCCACCAAGAATTTAGGGCCCCAAACCAATCTCACCTGCAAGTGATGCACCAACTAATCGACTGACGCGGCTCTGCCAAAGAAAACATCTCGATTAGCGGCAAAAGGTTACCCGCCTGTTAGGTGGTAGTAGAGCTACGCTGATTTCAGCACCAGCGGGCCGGCTCGACCGGGGCAGTACTACCCACAGAAGACCAACCTAAAGCGCCAGCATCCATGTTTTCGTGTTTCGTTGATGAGTGTGAGACCGGAGACCCATTGATGCAGGGGTGGCAGTTATCGTGGTAACTATGTAAGCCTTACCTGTCACGATGACTGCCATGCCTTTTACGTCCCCAAGCGGGGTGTGAAAAAGCATCTCACAACGTCGCCATAGTGTGGGTTACCATACTGCATTGACTGCATTTGCAATGAGTATGGTGACCACAACTCTTGGATTCTATTCATGCTTTCCATCAGGCAGAGTAGAATCACTTTGGCAGGTTCTTAATACAGGTGGGACCAAAGACTGGCGAAAGGTAGGTGTTTAATATGCCTCTGTCTACACCTCCGGGAAAACAGATTTTATGTTTTTTTGTATATATTAAAATATTTAGGGGATCGAATGAAAAAGAAAAAAAAATTAAAGTATATAAAAAAAAATAGACGATTCAAAATGTGTAAAAATATGAAGAGTATTCAATATTTTAACTAGTTATAATTATTTTTTACTAACGCTATAATATGTGAGAAATGGTCACATTTCCTGTTATGGTAACACAGAGACACATTTAAAAAAAAAATATAAATGTGAATTCTGAAAATTTGTAACGAACGAACTCTTCAAAAACAGAAAAAAATATTTTTGCATTTGTTGGTTTACTTCTTAAGATTATTGGCTATGCCAAATCATTTCAAGGCACTTAACCGTGCCTACAACACTACACAACCCTTCCTACAACACTAAATATAAAACTGCAGATACATAATATTCTATAATCAGTTACTTCAACAGGTATTTTATCGAATATATTATTTATGTATTCGATACCTTATTTGGTATTTAAGACTACCCAGAAAATCTAACCTGCTAGGTGTGACAAAATAAATTTACCAAAGTTCACATTGTTTTAAGTTCAATCAATGTGGTATTTAATTGTTTTCTACTGGCATCAATTAATTTATTATCGACTTATCTTCAGAACTTATTCTAAATCAGCACTACAGTATTTCATTCGCTAGAGTTTTAACCATCCATGTCATGTAATAGGCGTCTCTCACAAGGAAACCGCGTTTTTGCGATATTTAACATTGATGCTCGACTCCTTAATGTTATATTGTCTATAGCGTTCCTCAATAAACAGGCAACACTTAAATAATTATTTAATTCGAACAAGAAGTTTCTAAAATAAACAAACTCTTTAGATTTATAATCTTAGTATAGATTATTAATACTCGGTACTAACTACATACTATACTGGATATTTTCACAGCTCAGACAAATTGTGGCGCCTACAAATTGGTGTTTAATTACAATAACAATAAACTGTATTGCGTCTAAAATATTTATTCAAATAATATAATTTACGAGGTAAGTTTTAATTTAAAAGCACGTTATGGCAACTATTTTAGCTAATAATTTTATCGTGTTAGTGTTAAAAGATATAAGATTTTCTGTTGAAAGGAGAATATAATTTGAGTTATTTGATTGATGTGGCAACTTTGGAACGTATAATACAACACGTTGCAATAACGTAGAAACAACTTCGAGGACGAGGTGTATAGAGGAATCCAGTTAGATTCGGCAGTGTTTGGGAATTGTTGTCGAGTCTTCTCATTGTCAATCCCGAGCCTTAAGACAGAAGTCTTTGTCAGTACTCGTACGTCCTACCCGTCATGATATACGGAGTCGAAACGTTGTCCACGTTTCGACGGTACGGCTGGTCCACAAGTCTAAAGTCACTCGGCGTGCTATGCTATGCTGTGCTCGCCGTTTCTCTAAGGGATTGTATTAGAAATGACGTGATTCGATAGAGAACCAAGGTCATCGACGTAGCCAACAGGATTAGCAAGCTGAAGTGGCAGTGGAGTGCAGTTGGATTAAATGTGTTCTTGAGTGGTGATCACGTCTCCGCAAACGTAGTGTAGGACGTCCACAGGCCAGGTGAAGTGATGACTTGCGTAAGATTGCCAGCAGGAACTAGATGCGGGAAGCCGAGGATCGAAACAAGTGGGGTGCAATTGAAGAGGCCTATGTCCAGCAGTGGACTGTGATAAGCTGATGATGACGATGTATAATAATAACAAGCACAGGACTTAGAATGTTAAACAATGCTTAAATACTTGAAAATTGAAGTAGTGTGGCACGTTGTAAAGTTAAACAACCATAGCCAGGTTATTCTTTGGATTGGATGACGACTCTTCTCTTAACTTATTGAGACCCTTCCGAGGCTTAGAGAGCACGTTATGCAACACCTGTTGCAATAGCAGAAGCCTTAATTAGTCGGACAATCCATTCAACCACAATCTAGTTTGGGAAGAAAGGATCGTAGGATGACGATGTATGCAATATTTTCGTTACATTTCGCGGAGTGAGTGAATTTCAATCGGATCTCAAATCTCCGATTCTGGGACGAGGACTTCAAAGCTGAAAATTGGGTTTTGATTGCGATATTGGGTTATTTATTAGGAATAACTGTTTAAATATTGTATTATTTTAGATATTTCATAATATTATTGTTATTGCATACTTTGAACATAAATTTAAATTATTTTACGCGTATTGGTAGAACATAGTTGATCTTTGTCACTCATGTATACATCTTACGTATAAAAACAATAAAAAATATATATCGATTGATTGAGACTTATCTTGAACTCAAAAACGATCACATTATAGACACATTAATTAAAAAGCTAAGCTGTCAAACCTATTTACTGAATGCAAGTTTACAATTACAATCTGTCACAAACATTTCAAGAATTAACCAACCAATTTGTTAGACATAAATCGATTGTCTTAAATCGATAAACGAGTATCGGACGCGAGCAGTGACAATCGATGTTTAGATTGATGGTGTTATTGTTATCGAGTGATGTCATCAATTTGGTTGTCTCACAATACCTGACTTTAGTGGGCTATTGTATGCCGTACTGATATTAAATAATGATAATTTAATCGATTAATTATATCTAAGAGTTTATTGATTACGATTTAATTGACATTCAATTTAGATGAATTGACATTCAATTTAGATGGTACGCAAGTTGCTTATTTCTTTTCTTTAGGGCATAGGGGACCAGACGTGTCATCTGATAGTGAGACTCGGAGACACCTTTAGCTTAGAGTTATAGAGTTATAAGTGAATTCTAGAGGTCTCGGGTTTGAGTCCGGGTCTGGTCCAGTGTTATTGAGTTTTCTGATTAGGAAGATGTTTAATAACAGCCCGGCATTTGCAAGTTGGTGTCTTAAACCCTGTGCCTCTGAGAGCACGTACACGCCTGATCTATGTGCAGTTGTGTTGGTTAAACGTACCATTGGATTATAAGAGTGAGGGAACAGAAAGTGCACCTGTCTAACGCACACACTTGTGCACTATAATATCACCTGCGTAGTTGGCTAGCGTCCGTTGAGATTGGCCGCCTTGGCCGAAATCGACTAAGAGTACTCAAACTGATGGGGTCATATCTCCAATTGATAGGGGAGCAGAAAATCAACCAAATATTTGTTTAACACCATTTTTCTAGAAGAATGTGATATTTCAAGATTTCTTTATGGTTTCATGCTTTTTATTAAACAATATATCTGACTAAATCATTACTTTAACCGAATAAAGTCCAGAGATTGTAGTCAGTTTGCCACTTCTCTGTCAACCTTCTTACTAATCAAATAGTAGCATGGCAACACATTGGTATATCCGTTACGTCTTTATCTTTCAATAACAATTCTCTCAACGAATTCGGATATTGTTCTATATTTAAATGTTTGTTGTAGTGTTGCAAGTAAAAATTATATACGGACTAATAAATCTTGATACATTTGACATTGGTTAGAATAAATGTGTAGTTAATACAACGTTATCGGTGACGCAGCGCCGCGGCTTTTAGCGTATCTCAAGTGTGCCGGGATGGTTAGGGCTGTCGCGAATGAGACTAGCTTTAAAATAGCCTTAATAATGATTGTAAGGGAAAAATATGTGTTTGAAACTTAATCGGTTCAGTATTTTTGAGTTTTTGTAGCGTACTACATCAATTATAAGATCACAACATGAGTTATTTTAATACATCTTTGAATATTTATAGACATAGGCGGGTAATGCTTCCATTTGTTAATTACCATATTTAATTTTAAAATTATTTTTCGTTACAAGGATTATAACAAATGAACTGTTAATAGTACTCGTAAAACGTGTACCCTGTACCTTAGGACTATTTAGTAATTTCATTGTCTAAAAAAATACGCATGTCGCTCCTTCTAGTATTAAACATACATAATAATTGCAAAACATATAGTGACAACCCTAAGACAGCGCCGGCTGGATCTGCGCGCACGCTTCGCACTCCATTAGAATTAAAGACATTCCGATTCGGAAATAATCCTTTTGAGTTGTAAACGTGAGAAGCAACGCTGATGAAGGACAAGTACTTGCACTATGCGATATTATTGAGCAACTCATGCATTACTTATGTACGTTGATTGCACTTCGGTACAAAGAAGTGTTGCCACTTAATAATAAGCACTCCGAAATTATGCGCTAAAGTAATATATAAACTTTAATTATGTTGTACTGGCAATAAGGATTAATGATAAGCTATTTTTTTAGTTAAGTTTTAGTTAAATTAAGTTAGCCGTAATTATGTGATCATGCCTGCGAAAAAGTTAATAAAGTTCTTCTGGCTGTATATAAAAGTTCTATTATAATAATTATTATTGACACGTTTCACACACGGATTCTGCCAAACTATACAAAACCTATACTATGGTCACCAGAGTGATGTTAATTAAACATAAATTGCTTTTATATTATTGTTTGTATATAAGGAAGCAAACTTTGTAAGCATTGTAAATAGAGTGAAGCTTTAAGACAAACCCTTTTTCTTTTGTGGAAACCCCCTTGGGCCCTCACCCCACCGGAGTTTACGGCGGGGTGGTGTGTCGGAATCGGACCGACTAAAACCATACGATGTGCCACTCTGCGCCTCTCTAGTAGGGATGGAACAGCTGTTACTACGACATCCAGATTAATTTTTTTAAGACAAACCCTATAACAACTTGTCCAGCTAGCCATGTAGTAGGCTAAAACTTCCTTTCTAAGGGGAGGTTTTTATCCAGCAGGAGACTAGTAAACGCTATTGGTGATTATGCATCTCTTCAGATAACTATCTACCGTGACATCAAATGAAATTATGTTATTGGTCAGATGCAAAGATATCAACATATATATCTAATAGATAGCTCACTACTGTCATGATGACATGACGTTAGTAAATTGCTAATTTAAATGTATCTACGATTGTATTGACATATGTCAAGTAACTTATTGACACATATACTAACTTGTCAAGTGTCTAATGACCATAGAGTATAATAGACGTATGCAGTATTCGACTTAAATAGACTACGTTGTGGTATTCGATATTCGACATGTGGTTTATTATGATTTATTTTGTCGAGTGTACTTACATAAGCTGTTGCAGTGTTGTGCCATCTAAGTGCTAAAGGTTTGAATTGAGTTATAAGAAGACTTTAGAATATGTTTAAATTAACGTTTGAGTGAATAAATATTTATGCAAAATAGTTCGGAGATCATACAGAAACGATATCTCATATCTCTGTATAATCTTTGGCCTATACATAATACTAGTGACCCTCCTAAGCTTCGCATGGAAACATTTGAAGAATGAAAATCGCATTAAAATTTATTGTATAGTTTGAATCATTCAAGCGTACCAAAATAGAATCCGAATTCATTTAATACTCTGTGACGGTACGTTTTATGATGGACGGTAGACGAAAACTAAGCTTATTATATTAAGTACGAAGGGCCTTTTTTACATAGTTTCCCGTGAGATGTTATTAGATGTAGTTTCTCATAACTCATAAGCCAGATTATAAAAAAATACAATTATTGGAAGATAAATACATGTGTAGTGTCAATCAACCTATTGCCGTCCACTGCTGAACGAAGGTCTCCCCAAGGAACGCTAACCATCCTGGTCTTGGGCAATTCGCATCCATCCGCTGCCAGCCACCTTCTTCAAGTCGCCGGTCCATCGCGCCGGAGGGCGCCCTACACTACGTTTGCCTAATCGTGGTATCCACTCTAGTACGATTCGGCTAGTGTAGTGTAGCCAGAAAGTTGATGAAAATAATAATAAAAGTTGCCGCTCAAAATCGTCTCCACACTTTCTTTACGTTATACGAAATAGACATACAGTAAAATAATTTTAATTTTCTCTAAAAAGCCTAATTAAATGGCGTAGTTCTAAATTCAAAATAAGAAACGCGTCGCCAATGACTGTCTAGAGATAATAACCTTTCATAAAAAAGTGGTTTGGTAAATAAATGTAATTCTTATGAGAAGACCAACCAAACTGACTCCATATAAACAGCTAATACACAAAGTCATTGTGATGAATTTAATGCATACGGCCCACGCTTAATAGCTTTTTCGATCGATATGTCTTTTTCGATTGTACTCGAGCATGATATTATCGAATGATTTTATAATTGGCAATAAAGTTTTATTTCATAATTGAATTATATATATTTGGACTCTTTACTTTTAACGCTGTACTGGTAATGTCTCATTTAAATATTGTTTATTGAAAATAAATATAGTGACGTAAGGGGTCACCCCTCACAGAAAACCAATCTAAAGCGACAGCATCCATGCTGTTGTGTCTCGTTGGTGAGTGCGAGACCGGAGACCCATTGATGCAGGGGTGACAGTTATCGTGGTAAATAGGTACACGGCTACAATGGCTGTCATATCTTTTACGTCCCCAAGCGAGTCTAAACAAAGCTTTCCACTAGGCCACCATAGTGTGGGTCACCATAGAGCATTGTCTGCATTTGCAATGAGTATGGTGACCGCAACTCTTGGATTCTATTTATGCTTTCCATCACGCAGAGTAGAGTCACTTTACCACGTAGAGAAGGCAAGAGGTTGATAACGCATATTTAAGTAAGATAGTAGGTAGGTAGATATAACCACGTGCTAAACTATAATTAAACAGAATGAATACTCCAAGAAAAAATTTGTCTTAAATTTTTTTGAAATGTCAATTCTGTCAGTAATTAATTGAAACGTCATTTGCATTTGAAAGAAGGCGAGGGTACTTTTGGTCAGCAGATTAAAAGGTAGTGTTTTTTTGGCTCGGAGACTACGTAAAGGCGTCGGTCCTGTGCCTGACCTCTCCTCAGTCGTGTCGGATAACCGTCCCATCGAATTGTGAGAATGAGGGAACAGAGAGTGCACCTGTATTTGCGCACACACGTGTGGACTGTAATATCTCCTGCGCAGATAGCTGATTATACTAACCGCCGTGGCCGAAATCAACTGGGAGTACATTATTGTTTTTTTAAGGAATGAGTCTGATACTTATGTACTCGTATCACAGTAGTATAATATGTATGCTAAACATAAGTATGTTTAGCGTAGTTTACAGTAGTCTGCTTACCATAATTATTTAATTTGCCTAATTTATAATCAGACGTAGGCATATAGATGATATAAAATTATAATTATTGTTCTTTTTAAGCCCTTATTAAACCACTTTAAAAGTGGTATGCTAATTCCCTTCCAAATCATGAACACTCAAAATAAAAATTCAAACCAAAATCCTCAACATGATACGACAATGAATATTATAATTTAAAATGTCAGTTGCGCCCAAAAAAAAAAGAAATGTCATCCGTGAAGTAGGTAATCTTGGGCTTCGTGTGAATGACAGGCATGCAGAATTAAATGTCAAACAATCAAGATATAATGCTCTTGTAGCCTTAAATCCAGACGGGCGTATAGGGTTACCACTTGTATGGTAATAGTCGCAATAGCTACCGTGGCTGCGACCACGATGCACCGCCGAGTGTTGTGGATTTAAATCTTACAATGGTAAGACATTGCTTTATTTACAATTTACTTAAAACACTTAATATTTTCGGAACGTATGAAGCAAATCAAGAACCATTTCAAGTATTTAAAATTATCGAATAATGTAAGCAATGAATTTAACACGCTATTGCTTTTGTCACCCTCTTTAAACTGTAACTGGAATGCAGTGCTGAATTTATAAATCTAAGAAATCCACATCGAATTATAGAGTTACTAATCCTACATCGCAACATGAAAGTTCTCATGTGCCGATTAATACATAGATCGCGGCCCAGCAAATAAAATTACCTCGCCTGGCCTCTTGTGTTAGGGAATATCTGTTAATTTGCATTTTTCTCGTTGGTAACCCTAGAAGAATAAGCTTCTTCAGTGATATAATCCTTTTCAACGGTTTAAGGTTGTTGATGATGTAGGAAGGAAGTGATGTATCATAATATGACAGAGAATATAGAAATGGCGGTCGGCTAATAGGGCTGTTTCCTACATTTAAAATAAATTACTTACTCAGGAAATAAAAAAAAATGTTTCTTTTAAAGATTATTCTAGTTTAAATAATTATAAAGTCTATTAATGTAAAATATTTTATAGTAATGTTATGTTCTATTGACAAGATATGGGCATTTTGGGATAAATTGATCAAATTCTAACCGTGAGCAAGCCATGCTTCAGAACAGACTTACTAGTTCGAGAACTCGCGGCAAATCTTTGGTGGCTTTCCATCAACAGTCCTTACAACTTGATTTCAAATAGCTACGAAATCGACGAAGACTTTGATCAAGCTATTTTATTTTGTATCACCCATATTTCCATGCCTTTCGTGCAAGTTTTATCACAAATGAAGCGCCAAACATAAGTAATGTACATGTTCACCCCTAAAATGTTCACCATAAGTTCTAAAATGACAATAGTGACATCTGTCAGAGACGTCATGATATATTTTGAAGACTATAGTGATTGAGATAACATTTAATTCATATCCATTATGGGTGGAGAGAGCATTCAAAGGACAACGGATTTGTTGCTCCTGAGTTGCATATTTCTGCTCATTTACTTTCATACCATAACAAGATAATTAGGACTGTGGTAAAGAAAAGTTTAGGTTCATTTTTGATTCTGTCTAAATTTCAATACGTTAAATAAATTAAACAGAGTGCCTCTAAAACGTTTATAATGGATGTTTCAACAGCATGTTACCTGTGTTAATGTGTTCTGTAACTTGGTATAAGCTATGCTGCAGTACAAGATGATATCAGGAAGCTAACTCTCAATTATTTAGTACATAGGAACATGACCCTGTAACCACGGTTAATGCTATTAAAAATCATTGAATTTGATTGTTAAAGTATAACGCAAAAGTCACATAAACGATCCCAGTATTAGTTTATTGTGGTATTCCTAGATGGCGTTAGGTGTTTTCACTACACTTATATTTGTACAAGCAAATTCTAAATATTTTGCTTCTTTATGACGGTACTTCATAAATAAATCATTTACGCTAACTATACTAAAGTGTACAATTTTATTACTTCATTATCTACGTTTATATCTTAAATTAATTTCCGTTCCCGCCAAATTGCTGAAATTAGAAACTTTTTGATTGGAACTTGGTGTCGGTAATTACGTTGTTTGGCGGCAAAATGCAAAATATTTGGTGAATAAATAGTTTAATGCATATCGAAGTAGCAAAATGTTGTTAGTTGTAAGGTAATTAGCATGTATGGAATATGCATGAACTGGATTTCATAGCCAGTTGAACGATGCTTAGGAGTAAAATTGCATTTCTACTTCTAATTATAGACAAGTTAAAAGAGTTGAACCTATTTTAAGAATTGCTCTAAGACGTTTTTACATAAAATAGATATTTATTACTTTTGAAAAAAAATAGTACAGTTTGTAGATATCAATCTGAGGTTTATGATTTAAAGTTAAAATATAAAAAAACAGTAGCAGTCGTGGGACTGCCGATAGAAGTGAAAACGGAACTGTTAAGTTGAGAGTAATTAAAACTATATGCAAAAATTATATGAAATTTTTTATGTTTCATATATAGCTATATATAATATATAATAATAATAAATTTCATATATAATATATAATATCATATTCTCCATAGCTATAGATATACTATTATCATTAGCATGTCGGTGACGCGAACCGAGGATTTTACCCTCTACCAAAACGCTCAACGCGCCTAAAGAAGTTTTCACTTCAATAAAAATTTAAAAAAATAAACATTTTGTGGTCTCATACCCCTATTTACTGAACAAATAAAATCTGTGTTTTCAACCAACCTCAAAATGTGTGTATGTATCTTTTTTTTTTTTAATTGAGTCTTGTGTTCCCATGTAGTTATGATACTTCAGTCTTCGTTCTATTCGTTCGCTAAATTAACCGTCCATAAGTTACCGTCTTTCTTTACCTTGACTTCAAGAATTACACTCCGAATAGTCTATGAAAGAAACCAGCAAAAACCATGTGTGCAATGTTACACACCATGACGACCACCAGAAATAACGAATGAATTGTTGATCATGCTGAATGAATTGAAAAAAAAAGAAAAAAAAAAGAGGTGTTTGTGCTTATATTAACGTGAGTCAGTGAAATGTCAAAAGAAACTGTAGAAACAAAATTGTAACACTTGTCATTTTTTTGACATAACATTGACAATAAAAAAAGGAATCAGATTTTTAATCTATTTAGTAGCTAGTCAAAACTTGCTTTATAATAAAAAAAAACATCAAACAAAGTTAATCACTCAAATTGAGCGTATGACAAATTATTGGTGTTCAAACAAAACGAAAGGAAAATAAACAAAACAAAAAATTCCTCGGCCCCCACATGTTATGGCCATTTACACATTCCCTTATCGAAAACAAACAGGAAATGGGCCTCCAATACACACGGAGGTGTCCAACAATATGTCCTACATGCAGTTTGACCATTATTTGTTGGAATGTTTGTCCAAACTCTCTAACAAATATTAGGTCGCACGAAACCCTTTGATTTGGACCAACGTTTGAGTAAACAGCGATCATTGAGATAACCGACCCGCCACCATTGAGTTTTTTTTTCATTTACTTGTAACAGGCAAAGGTATTTCAAAACGGTTCGGTTACACTGACTCAATATGTAGCGAATGAGGTAAACTTGAAAAACTAGATCAACGAATATATATTACGTACCTGTAGATATGAGGTTCCTTAAATTAGTAACTATCATAGAGTTAATTCTTTAAAATTTTATTTTTAAACATTTGATTTATTTGATTTTGACGTTATACTTTTTAATGCATTTTATTTTGACTGAATAAATTTTTGTAAAAGGTCTTTTTGGATTTGGCAACATTTAAGGGCTTTTTTTTTCAAACTTTTTGTTAAAGATAGTCTGGTATAACGTAAATTTAAAAAAAAAGAACATGCTTTCGTTAAACAAATTATTTGAGATGAGACATGATAATTATGGAATTAGTTAATTCAAATCGATATATTGAAGTAAGTTATTTAATTTTAGAGTAGATACGATAAACGTACTTGGGTTCGTGGATACTTGAACCTACTTAGTCATATGTACATGGGTATATACGATAATTTACCTACAGATCTGACACAAATTATTCCACGCAAAAGAAGGAAATAC
This sequence comes from Hypercompe scribonia, assembly GCA_949316085.1. Lineage (NCBI taxonomy): Eukaryota > Metazoa > Arthropoda > Insecta > Lepidoptera > Erebidae > Hypercompe > Hypercompe scribonia. Next base: position 2,329,008 of record OX438984.1, on the reverse strand, counting down.
AACCAGTTTAGTTATATTAAGTTCTCATTTCTGGGCCACTGGCTTTAGACACATGTCAAGTGTGTACACTTTAATTTAATAAATTCAAGTTATTACAGATTTTCCAGTGTCAATTTGAATTAGCCTGTTTTGCATTGCGTTTTTAATCGGACTGTCCTACTTCGCTATTACGCACAGGTATTGTACTGTTGCACAATTTTTGTTTTTAATCTGTGTTACATAAACAGTTTTAATGTTTTAATCTTAGTTCCAAAAGGAGTAGCTTCTTAATGGTTTTTTTTTTGTGTTTTGATCTTTGTCAAATTTTAACTGCCTCAGCGGCGCATTTGTAGCGTATGCGACTGCTGTGCTTAAGGTCTCATTCGATTGCCGGGTCGGTCTAAATGTTTGTATGATCTGCAAATATTTATGTCAAAATTTGGATATTTTCTACGTATAATATGTATGTATTCATAAAAAAGTATATTCACTGTCTAGTACCCATAGTACAAGCTCTGCTTAGTTTGGACTAGATGGCGTTGTGTGTCAGATATCCTAAATATTTATATTATATTATAAACTAGCTTAGACATTGTTTTATTAGTATTTTTACAAATTTAAAATTAATTCTATTTAAATTTTCGAAAAGTATTTTATTTGTAACGATAGAAAATTCAGAAATCAAGAACGCAGCTTATTGGAACAATGATGTAAGCTCATTAATGTCGATGAATCATTATTAATTGTACGTTATTTATTCTTACTTCTCTTACCTATGCCCCTAATTGTAATAGACAACTGATGTTTTAGTTTTACATATATAACTAATGTATGCTTTCTAACGTATTGTTGTCATACAACTAATTTACATTGATTCCAAAACGCAAACATGCGTACCAAATAATCCATTATTTATTTACTGAATGATTCATGTATTGTTGAAAAATATATTACTTTAAAGAGAAATACATTTGCATTTAAAAATAATAGACAAAACTCTTTTTAAACACGTAGTCTGTTGTAAAAGAAAGTGAAGGTTAAAAACGTGCGAAACGAAATTTGTCAACTATCCATTACTGTCGTTTATAGTTTATGGTATTAAAGCAAAGGACACACAACGTTCAGTGTATTTGAAACCGCCAATTTCTTTATGCGATGCCAATAGAATAACTGATTCTGTTGTACCTTAAAATTTAAAAAAGTAAACAACTACAGAGAACTTAACATTAATGTGTAATATTTTCCCTCGCTTTTAGTCTATGAGAGTGTTGGAATGAATGAATGAAATAAAAGGGATAGAAGTGTGAAATGTGGACAGAAAGTAGGAGCAGTTCGCTACTTGAATTGACCAATGAGTGCGCGCGGTATTAGAAGCTGTCAAATAGTAGGTGAGTGTTACAGTTTTGTTCGTTTTTATTTGAGTAATGTGATGTTTATTAGAGATCTGCTGTATATTGTAATTGAATGTTTCCCATCATCGTTAACGGGCTTTAATAGTCCACTGCTGGATATAAGTATCTCGTTACAAAGGAGGTTTTGACCTAGTTATCAAGGGAGGTCGTATTAAATTTTCTTTCTCTTTACAATGCCATGCGTAGTTTGTTCCCTTAATCGGCTCTTATGATATCCGCGAGATGACTAGTGGTGGCTATCGTAGAGATCAAATTTACATAAAAACACAAATACATCTCTACTATCACATTGTGTGCATATTATTTACTAAAAGTTAAAGTCTGTGCTAAAATAAATTATGATAATAATTATCTTTGTTGTAAAATGTCTACTCAAAATATTTCCATACGGTGTCACGGAGTACTTTCTAAATACCATTATATCATTGTTTTACCACTCGTTAGGTTTGTATAGTGATAATAAACGGCTTACAGATAAGTATGATTATCACTTTTGACCGAAATATGAATCTCTTTTGTCATATATTTGTTTAAAAATTAACTGAAGGTAAGTTACGAATCATGAACGCAAAAGAAAAATATCTGCAAATTGGAAATCACATAACACATCAACAGCTAACGTTTAACAGTTCACAGCTGGACATAGGCCTCTCCTTAGCTAGTAGGTTTTGGTCTAGTGTACCAGACGAGACTACGGCTAGACGGATTAGCTGGTACAGGGTTTGTTTCAAGTATGCCAATTTAGTTGCCCGATTCTCTGGTTAAAATAAGTACTTTAAGCAAATAAAAACTCTTAAAAGGAATTAAATGCGCTAAAATAGTAACATTTTTTATGACGTAAAGTGATCACCACTGCCATGACTCCAGAGATACGAGAGCCGTAACTTACTCGAACTTACGGAACCTCACTCACTTGATGAAATAACAAATGAGTATATTCCAGTTTTCTGTTAGAGCCGGATCAGATAGAGCCGTTCATATGTGCAGAAACATGGCTCTCTGACCATAGAAATATACATTTTAAACTTTTGCGTTCCGTGATATTTTAAAATTTATATTTTTCTTATGTAATTGACATTATATACTTTTTATATTATGTCTAACATTTCGAAGAGAGAAATAAACGAACGGAGGTAAAGACAACGTTCATACAGTCTTAATTGTCACTTTCAAATAACGAACTGTTAAATAGAATGCTAAAGGACCATTTATCACAATTCACTGGCCATTAAATAGCTCAGGAATTTATGGAAATAAAAAAGTAAACTTAACACCAGCTGCAAAGATCTACTGAGTTGCCCGGTTTTATCCGACAAGATTGCAATGTCGCATAAATCAATTTCAATTCAAAATGATTATCTACGGTCGTAAATTAGCACGTCCATAGTTGAGGCATGTTGGCGCGCTTCGTGTGAAAACAAGGCTGTTATTTTTTTAAAGTGTTAAGTTGAAAAAGAGGAAAATTGCATGATCTGTGTACCCTTGAAATAAAAAACGCTGAACGCAATAATATTGTTTAACACTTTGAAAACGTGTGTCACTACATGCATGGTTTAAAGTTTCGTAGCTTATTACTTTCCGTCATAAACACGTATAGACTTCATCTAAATGATTTTGTAAATGGATTTTGTCCTTTTTATATAATTTTAGAAGAGCAGAATAAATTTGGTTAAGATAGTTTGGTTCTTAAGTCATTTCGTGTACTTTTCAGAATGAGTCATGGATTTAACGCTACGTAGATCATAACACGCCGTTGCAAAAAGAGGATTTATATTTAACTTGTCTTCTAATCAAGCAATTGCTAGTACGCTGTCATTGAGATTTTTCTTTTTTAAATTTACTTTTGGTCGGCACACTAAGTTTTTTCTTCCGTTGTCTGGCAATCGCCAGTACACTGCTGTTTTTCTTATGCGTACCAAAGTGATTACTCTGTCTGATGGAAACGTGAATCGAAGTCAAGAGTCACCGTACTCATTGCAAATACAGGCAATGCAGTATTGTGACTATGACGGCCTAGTGAGATACTTTTTCACGCCCCGCTTTAAAGGACCCGGATCATAAAACGCTTACTTTCTTCCTAGTCATAACCTCTTTCAGGCAGTCCATTCAGCTTTTTCTTGGTCGTCTTCTAATCTTATATCCATCAACTTCTATACGAAAAACTTTCTTCACTATATTTGTTTATCGCAGCTCGTTACATGTTTTTTTATTATATTTTTTTTAAAAGACAACGTCCGCAATAGGAATAATTCCTGTGTTGCGGGGGACTTTACAAACATACAAGAAACGGACACAAATAACACCCAGACTCGAACAACAATTTATTGATCACACAAAGTGTTGTCCTATGTGGGATTTGAACCCACAACACTAAGCGCAGTAGAGAGCGGCGTGGCGACCACTTAAACCACTAAGCCAACCGTGTAGTTAAGTGTTTAGTAGTTTATACCAAGATAACCTTTGCTTCTCAATATTTCAAGTAATGATACTACTTTCAGACTTTCTTTAATTAAATGTATCATCCGTTTATATAATTATAGTCAGTGTATCGTTGGCAAATAACGAAATAGCCTCTATAAGGGAACGGGTGTTATTTCCCTCCAACACGAAGGGAGGATCCTTCGACCAGGTCACACCTAGAGGGCGGGGGCCCAGTGGCTGACGTTGGGAAGTTATATTCTAATTGGCGCGAGATTTCCTATATCCTGATACAGGATTTGTTACTTAGTAGTTCGGTGTGTCTTCGGTAGATGGCGCTGTAGTGTTTTTTGTTTACATTGAATGTGGAAGTCACGCCCCTAGTACACGAATGACCCAACATAGATACCTGGATACTGTTATACTGAAAACAAAATACTAACTTTGAGCATCAACAAAAATCACAATATACTTCTATCTGACAAATTATTTTCTATTTAATCTATATTACCTTTTAAACTAAGTAATATAAAAATTCTCAGGCTTTTTATCTCCACAATAAACACCTACATTCTATCCAAGTTATAGGCGTGAGATAAAACATATAACGACATAATAGGTAATAGAATTTGACAATGACATTTGGTTGAATAGAGAGCAGCCTACTGACGCGATAATCTCAGTTGGTTGATTCCAGTTTCCACTAGATAGACCTTTCACAGTGAACTCGAATAACCTGGGGTAACTTTGGACGTAAAAAATATTTTGAAATTGAACTTTTTATGCTCTTTTAATAAAATTGGTATATTAGTTAGTACAAAAATAGATAAAATAAAGACTACACGATAAGAGAAATTAAACTTGGCTGTGTGTATTGATACCTCGGTGTGGTGATACTCACCTGAACTGAAGTTGAAGTGTTATGTTGGACTCGAACCGACTTACACAACACTTCTCGAGATACAATGAAATATTTATCATAGTCATCATCATCTCAGCCAAAATACGTCCACTGCTGGACACAGGCCTCCCCCAAAGTTCTCCACAACAACCGGTCCCGTGCCGCCCGCATCCAACAGCTGCCCGCGACCTTCACCAGGTCGACGGACCACCTTGTGGGGGGCCTACCAGCGCTGCGTTTCCCAGTACGCGGTCGCCACTCCAGAACTTTACGGCCCCATCAAGGCATATTATTAGGTAATATTATTTGCTGCAGCCCAATATATTTTTTTTAAATTGTATTACAAAGTCTGGACATTATTATTGTAATATTTATATTAGAATTAGGGTTTTCTTAAGATGCCAAAAGTTTTAGTTTTTATACTTAGGTTAAATAAATTCCAGTGATATTACAGTATTATCATCGTACGATTTCATGTGTCCTGGACTGTTTATGTCCAACAGTAGCTTGATCAAAGCTGTTGATTAAATGTGATGAACCTATCGTAAAAAACAGTATTGTCTAGCAGAAAACGAAGTCGACGACAAGACGACAAAGACGACAAAAGTCGTATATAAATCGTCTTAATTCGTTTTGATGTAATAGTAAATCTTGATGGAAAATATTTTTTTAATAATTATCATTTCATAATTTTGAAAATAATAAACATAAAATAATTGAAAACCAAATAAAAAAACCTTAAACCATAGACAGTGATGTAGTATGACATTCATGTTATAAATAAAATCGAACGTCTACAGTCAATGTTCAAAAGTTAAATTCCCGCCGCAAGGAATTCCAGGAAATTAGAGAAACAAAGCTTCGCGCCCATAAACTTGAAAGCGAAATTTAAAAATCGAACACGTTCCGGCTACCAGGAAACTATTAGTGACGTTCAGCGCCACATATTTGATTATACAACTAGTCGATTAATGACTGCCTTTAATGAGAACGTTTTAGTTATCGCTCTCTTCCATGACCACAACAATGAATGCTGATACATTGACCTCTTGTTGCATGCGTTTTTGCTCGCGTAAACAAAACTGTTAACGCATGAAATAGAAGTACAAGTTCATAAATACTGTTTTCTTTGAACTGTTTATTTCATAAATGTATTTATAAAGACTTTATAAGGTTAATAGATAACTTTTACTAAAAAGAAGAAGTACGAATATTTTTACTTTTTTTTCATTTGAAACGTGGCAAGGAAAATTATTTTTCAATAATTGTCCGAAATTTAATAAATCATTATTAAAACAACGTTTTAACTCTCTACACTAAAAATATTTTAAATGGTTACAACTTTATTAACTTTACATAACGAGTATAACTTTCAGTGTCCTTTCAGTTTCAATTCCTCATCATAATACTAGCAATACAAAAACAAATAAGACGTTTTTTATATTAAACTCTGCAAGAGTATACATTAAAGTAATCAACATTATGAAAAAAGGTTTTAAACTTTTTAGAAATATAAAACCGTGTTGATTTAAACGAGTTCTTTATTTTTATCGAAACTTCCGTATTATGCACTAGCGGGAAAGTTGTTTAATGTTAGCGTTAACTGAGCTCTAGATTTTCATTTGCAGTTTATAAATTCGTTTATAGATTAAAACGTTCACACTTAAAATTTTTATTAGTTTCCGAACGATATTTTTAATTTTATAGACTTTCACTAAGTGGGTCCTACACGGACATTAGAAATTAATTTTGAAATATTTTTATTGCCAGTTATGTCTGTGGGAATGCTTGTCGAGAATATTGAAATTGTATTTTTATGACAGTAGGCGTGCCGATTGTTGATCTAGTTTTTATTAATTAATGTTGAAATTTGATATGCCTTAATTTTTTTATGTTATCCGCTTTGCACACCGTTCGTTTAAATTTCAAAACTAATTTATAATTAGGCTATCGGAACTACAATTTTTAAGATTTCATAAGTATTGTTTTTATTTCATTACTAAGGAAATCTTTCGGTATTCCTGTTTGTTCTATGCTCCACTTGAGTAAATGGTTAAGTAATACGCAGAGTCATTAAAATGAATGTTTTAAGTCATTAATACGCATAGATAAAACAAGTTTAGTAAGTACCAGAAAATTATAGTATAAAGTATTATTTTATGACATGCATTTAAAAATTAAAATAAACTCACCATTTTAATTGCCATGAGCAAAAATATTAATATCCAATGTATTGAATAAATCATACATAAAACAAGTAGGCACTGCGTTCGTTTAAAAAACTTAATATAATAACACTATGGAACTTTACAAATTTGGAATACATCACTATAATTTAACCACGTTATTTTTTAATTATCGATTCGAATATTCCATTTTCAAATGCGCGCGGTTGCGGGATTCACTATGAGCGTCTAGTGTTGCCCGCGACCTGATCCATACTGCACAGCTAACGCTTCTCTATCGTTTGACGAAGCATTCGATTAGAACGAACCGCTTTATTGGAATTCCATCGAGTTTTAGCTTATTCGCTTGTAGTGATAAAAATAATTTTCAACTAATGAAATATATTGGTGGATAAGGATGTTAGTATCCTATGTTATGTTATAACGTGCAGAACTAACAGGCAGCATAGGTGTGCAATTTTTTATGTTGTCGCATTAAACAGTAAACAGTGTTAGGTTAGGGAATAGTTAAATCGAAGAGGCGGGTAAATTCATCATCAACCGCCATAATCATTTAAAGAACATTGTCTCTCCTTTGAAAGAAGGTTTTGGCCTGCCATAACACATTGGTTAGATGAGCTATGACAAGTTTTTCTTCTTTTTATGTGTAAAAGACAAACTCTGCTAACACTGCGTTGGTGAATTTGTCATATGCTTAGGGCGGGAATTCACCCATGAGATGAATAGGGATGTTGACACTCAGTATTCTTAGTCCGTCACTACACGGACAGGTTTAACGTTTAACATTAGTAGTGTTAAATTTTACTACTACTACTGCATGAAATTGCCCGTGAGGTGACGGATTAAGCATACATAGTGTTACCACCCCTATTGATCCCGCGGGTGTCGTAAGAGGCGACTAAGGGAACAAACTATTCAGGAAAATATCACTACAAAGAAAAGTAACTCTTGAAACAACCCGTCTGGCCAGCGTGGTATAGTGGCCAAAACCTCCTTGCTAAGGAGAGGTCTATGTACAGCAGTGGACTGTAAAAGGTTGTTGATGATGATGATGATTACTGCACGAAAATGATTTTTTTTTCTTGTAGTTGTGTCTTAACGTGATAAATCTATGTAATAAATATTTGCGAATTATATTTTGTTAAACGTAATTCTTAGATTACTTGTGTTAAATAATTTATTAAAAAACGATTTATATTTAGTACTTACAATTAGATTTGTAAAGGTAATGTGAACAATATGTCACAAGCTATGTACAATGTAAACAATAATGTAGATGACGATGAAAATGATTACTTATGTAATGAACATAATGTACATTTTTGAAAAGCCTTAAAAATGTATAAACTTTACCATGACGTTATTCGCTCCCTAAAAATTGTCAGTAAAATCTAGGAGTCAAAAATGTGTGAACTATAAAGTGGCACACGCATATAAAACTCAAATATTTTACTAAATAATATTTGTACTTTATTTTGTAAAAGAAATATTTAATACAGTTGAACTCTTATTTTTGCGAGCCATTCTTTCGCAGACACACATACTGAGCTCTAAAAAACTTGTTTATTTTTTTAAGCCTACATTAGCTTGTGCATTAAGTTTATCTTTATTGCATATGTTTACCTGACTTTTATTACTTATGGTATGGAATAAACTATGTTTTGTGCACATATATCCCCGTATCTTTATTTAAATTATGTACTTCAAATACTCCCTGTAGAAAATGTCTGCAACTTACCACGAGTTTATGTAAATCAATTAATTTAATTCACAATTTTTTCAGGTCATGAATTTTTTGAAAGACTTCCTTTATGGTACTACCATTCCCTCGTGATATACACCATGACCCCATACTTCTGTGACATCGCTAGACATGGGTCACTGTACAGAAAATGCCATATAAGTTAAAAAGTAGCGAAGTGCATTGATTTGAAGTCTCAGATTCATGTGTCATGTTGTCAATATTCAATGTAATAAACATTCAACAAAAATATAATATAGATTAGTAATCCGATAGTCGAGTAACACTCATCAGACAGTCGCCAAGAGCCAGTCATCCGATACAAAATGATTGCCTGACCTATTAAACACACATTTACGTCAACTTGATAGCTTATTAATTCAGTTTAGTCGATTTAATTAGTCATATTTAAAGAGGCGCCTGTCCCCGCCCTAATGTATTCCTGTTTGATAATTTTGCGGGATGTCTAGTTGGCTATATATTATGTTTATGTAACGTAGATTTGATTCTATTGAGGATTTCGGTTAGATTCCGTTATCGGGTATTTTTAGACTGTTTTAAGTGTCCTTTCTTCGCCATTTAAGTGTCCTTTCTTCCAGTTTTTTTTTAAATTGGAGAGTGAGAGAGTACTGGGTATCTAGTAATCTAACTGACTCGATGAATTATTGGTGTAACCAAATATCAATTCAGAAGTCAGATGTAACACATCATATGTGATTAATATGTAAAGTTCGTTTTTTTATTTATGTTGTTAGAAGAGTGCAAACGTCGAAACGGTGGTCATTTAGACGATGTAATTTTTAAAAATTAAATTCCAACCAATTAGCTTTCTTGTAAATAAATAATTGTTATAATATATCAAATGGTTTTTATACGATTTTTTTAAATGTGAACTAGTTCGTGGCCCACCCTATAGAAATAAATAATGAGTATTTACTATACTATTGTCAGCGTCGACAGCCATTGATAGTCCCATGCTGGACATAAGTTTCTCCTTAGCAAGGAGGTTTTGGCCTACTATACACATATCACATGAGTTTTTGTAGGGTTTGATTCAAATTTTCCTTCTCTTTAGAGTGCTGTTACGTGGCGTAGTTTACTTTTTTAGACGCTTTTTAGGCGCTTGCGGCATTCTATTACTACAAGAAGTACTTAGAGTAGCACCTCATCGACACTCGCTAAAAAATGAATAAAAATAGAGTGATAATTTAATACAATGTTGCCATTTACATAACTTCTAGTACCACCATTTAATAACCTAAATGTTTTTGGGCGGATCCCAACAGACAGGATTTGTTGGCAGATGAAGCAATTATATCATTTTTTTCCTTTAATTTATAATACACTATTATAAGACTCCAGAATATTTTTATACGACTAAAAAGGCAAACAAGTACGCGGTTGATGAGTAACATAAATGGCAATGCTTAAGAACTTTTCAAGGGTACCTAAGCTCCTATGCTTCAGAGGGGTTCTTGTATGAATTTAGATTACGTCATGTATTGTCTGTCAAGAGAGGCAGGAGCTTGGGTTAACCTATTGCTGTCAAATGGGCTCAAAATGCGTAACACTAAAGATCTAAAATCATGCAGTACATATTACTAACGGTACAGGATCTGCTATTCCTCTTTGAATAACCAAAACGGTGATATGAAGTGTTTTTTTTCAAGTGGATGAATAAACTCACCGCGAGCAGAGTGGCCAGGGCGCTTGCCATGCGCATAGTCGCAGCGCGGCGCGTGCGCTGGCGGCGCTACGTGACGGAGGCGGCGGGCGGACGGGCGCGCGCGGGCCGCATCCGGCCGCCCTCCGATCCTCTACCACGGTCGCGACCACATCGCGCACCTATGGAAACAAACATACTTATATTAACACACGAATTGCTTTTTTTTAAAAAGACGACGCCGGGACTTACAATAAATCCTGTGTCGCGGAGGACTTTACAAACATACAAGAAACGGACACAAAGAACACCCAAACTCAGAAGAACAATTTGTGGATCATACAAAGTGTTATCTCATGTGGGATTTGAACCCACAACACTCAGCGTAGTAGAAAGTGGGACCGCTTAAACTACTAGGCCAACCGTGCAGTCTTGGAATGTTCTTTTTGCATCACAGAGGAATATGTTTTCAGTGCCCTTTTATTAGTTTTAAATTGTGGAAACAATGTTGGAATCACTACCTGAAACACTACAGTGTTCAGACACTCTTTTGCAGGGGTTTGCATACTCTAATATTTCAGAAATCAAGTCCTCGAGAAGCTGGGCAAACCTTGACAGTGTGCAGATGCATACCTATAGATATACCACGGAGTATCATAAACACATATATACGTCTAAATGTATAAATAATGATGATGTTCATTATATTAATTCATCATGAATTATATTATATTTAACTACAAGTCCGGTGGAGGTGGAGGTGGAAGTGGAGGTGGAGATGGAGATGAACAGCCCATATACTAAGGAGCACACAGGAAAAGTAGAATAAAATTGTAACAGACTGGTATCCTAGAGAGGAAAAAGGAAAAGGGGAAGACAACCCAAGAGATGGGAGGATGAACTGAAACTAACAGCAAGCACTGTTTGGAGAAGCGTGGCCAGAGATAGAACTCAATGGAAATTTTTGGAGGAGGCCGTTGCCAAAAGGCACACTGAGCTTAGAGATATCCTCTAACAGGGGAAACATATCTTCCACAACTATTTAAGTTCAGGATAAAGGGCTTATTATATTGTTACTACAAGTCCGACAAATGTACTATTGTTAAAATCGTGAATTTAAAGATCTACTTGATAATAACTGCCGATTATCTAACCGATAACGAGATTCGATTAAATAAATTGATCGATTCTTATCGGTGGAGCCGTCCTCAAGATGCTCCGTCATATACGTGGCAATATGCTTTTAATTTATTGCATTAAGAGTAACTGTTAAACGTAACTTAACGTTAACTAACACATTTTGCAAAATAACGGACAATTTTTTTTTGCTTATGGTATCCTTCACGAGTTGCCTTTTTCCCCGAATACTAATATACCATTTTAAAAAACAGTGAATGTTAAATTAGAATAAAATCAGGCAAGAGACAATATTTTAAAATCAAATAATTATTTCTCACTTAGGATAATGACCACTGGTCTTTAATTAGGAAACTCCAATATACACACGAATCATTATCGCATTGTGAAAAGTGATTGAATTAAATTTGACGAAATCTGAAAGCAAATAGGAGCTTCTTTGCTGTTAAATAGTTTCTGAAGTTATCTCATATGTTATAAGAGAAACACATATTAAAGAACTACTTCGTTTCAATAGAAAATTTCGTTTTAATGCTTAGAAATAGAAGATTCTACTCACTGTATGTCTATTAAGGACTTTCGGGCTATCTACTCTACCTCAAGCAAATTGTTTTAGATAGCCTGTTTTATTCAGCGCTAAGATATAACAAATTCTATTAATTCTATTTTGTTTTAAAAATATTTTGCAAGTCTTCAATAGTTTAATAATAAATAAAAATTCTCGTACCAATAAGTCTGTTTTAAATCCGCTTGCGCATTTCGTATAGCCTTATCCGTACACAATCTTCCGTTTTTACAAATTACAAAGATAAAATTCTTTTAAGAATAATACGATACATTATCTTTACAATTATTTTAACTATCGAGTTTTTATCAAATAGACAATTATGACGTCACGTTATAGTCACGCCTCCAGTGATGACGTTATGTGAAATATTGACAGTACTGTTTTAAACAGCTGACAGTAGACAATAGATTTTTGAGAAAGAAGATCAAGAGATAGCGTTTCGTGAGCCTTAAAGGTTTTTGTTTTTAATAAGTGTATAATAGGCTTTGTTACATTACTACCTTAAATATCTTTTTGATGTTTTTAATATTATTTTATAGCTTTAAAATAAGTAGTATTATTTTTAGACTTGCCACAGTGCTATGAAAAGTGGAGATATAATAAAAAAAAGTGATACTATTTGTATTACAAGTGCTGTCAACCACTTGTGATTTGATACATTTGCATAAAAATTAAAAATCAACCCCTTGAATGAGTCAGAATTGTATAAATAAGAAATTTATGTCTCTTCAGGTGGGCATGCTCCTACGTCTGTGTAGGGTGAGCCACGAATTAGTTAACATTTGAAAAAAAATATTAAAAAAAATCCATTTGACGTATTATAGAAATTGTTTATTCATTAGAAAGCTTAGTGTTACGATTGTAGCTAGCAAATTCCAGTAGCATCGATTCCAAGAACTGCCGTAACATATTTGTGCGGGTTGTTAGATTCAAATGTTAACGAATTCTTGACCCACCTTTTATTTTGTACCAAATTTGTTTTCAATTGCCATTTATCTACATTTTTTGATCAAAGATATTATCCGTTAACCTCAGTTACTTTACACGTTCTTAAAAGAATGTCAACAAAGGTATAAATATCAAAAACATGAGTTATTTAACATACACTTTGTTTTTCACCCATAATTTTAATCACATTAGTGACATTTTTAGTCATTTTTGGTAGATATTGAGAGTTTTTCTACTGTGAACAGGAAAATTAATTCATAAAAATCAGCCATAACATGAAACTATTCGTAACAGCGCTGCTCTGACTCTTAATTTTCTTAATTCAACTTTAGCACAAAAACAGCTAAATTGACATCATCGACAGCCTTTTACAGTCCTGTGCTGGACATAAGCCTCTCCTTAGCAAGGAGGTTTTGGCCTACTATACCACGCTGGCCAGACGGGTTGGAATAGGGTTTATTTCAAGTTTTTCATCTCTTTATAATGATGTTGTCTTGCATATTTGGTTCCCTTAGTCGCCTTTTACGACACCCACGGGATGAATAGGGGTGGTAACACTATGTATTCTTAATCCGTCACCACACTTAATTGACGGTTGCAAGGAATAAACACGTGACTGTAAACTCTGCAGAAGTAAAATAACTTAAGACAACAGTAAACAGTTTACCAAATCAAGTTGTCATTATCAATTTTAAGTAAGAGAAGCAATTCAACATAATTCCAAAGTCACTGAAGTTTCAAATGATTTTTCTTACTTTTTCTTTTAATTCTTTTCTATATCCCTTTTTCAGTGCATATTTCTGCATATAGAGAGTCAAATTTATTTTTTAGTTAAGCTCTTCGCTGCTGGAATAATCATCTGTATTCGTCTATATAATTTTTCTAAACCGTTTTACAAAATTTGTTCGGTTATTCGGACAGTAGCATTATTTCGGCTATTGTAATTTTAATCATAGCACATGTAAATAAACCCAAATTAGCGGAATGTAAGCTAGTATTATGTAAGCACAGAAAAATTATGACCTATATAATTGTTTACTTTAAGTGACTAAGCAATCGCATGGTTAGCAGATGTAATCTCAAGTATTGTATTCGATTTATGCTTAAAAATGTTAAATTTGTTATGTTATACAGCTAGTTAATACAGTGATTCAGTTCACTGATGTTCAGTGATCACTTCCGTTAGAGAACCATTACGACTTAGTTCAGGTATTCCCAACAATTTGGGTCATAGAGCGGCTCAGAGAGCAAAGTGGTCCCAGATTGATATTAAGTTAAAATTTTAATTACAGTTTTATAGTTTTAATTTATTCAATAACAATTGTAGCAAAATCCTGGGACACACTCCATGGGGTGCATTTTCAAAATTAGATTTCTTTTAGCTGTTCTGCAATTTTTCAAGCCTATTACGATAAATTAATAAACAAACTTTTGTTACCAGATTACCATTTACATTATGAAAATAAGTATAAGTTAAATACATTCTAAACGTACATTCCTATCTATATTTTCGAAGTTATAGAAAAGTGTATTAAGCTTCCCCATATTGTCAATTTTATTTTCGGAAGCAAACTATCAAACAAGCAATTTGGAAACATGGAAACGGTGCAATGAGCCGTGGGACATTTCCACACGATAAAAAAAAAGAATCACAACGGAAGTAGGCAAGCAGGAAGGGAAGGTACCTAACGATAGAATGTCAAAAACAAAATCGTTGTACTATGAAATAATCAAACAAAAATTTACAATGTGTGTAATGTTTTGTAATATGTGACCTTAGTGGCAATGTAACTCTTCTCAAACATGTAGTAATAGTAATGCTAATAAGTAGTTTAATTAGTGATGACGGGTACAAAACAAATGAGTATATATTGGTTTGTGACGTAACCGATGCGGTAATCAAGCGGATATGATTTGCTCACGAAAGAGACAACATCCTGTTGAGAATTTTATTACACTTGGAACAATATCAATTGGTTTTGGAGTAATGTCTCTTTAATAAGTTTTCAAAAGAAACTAGAAGACTAAATGGACAGATAACAAAAGTCAGTATTAACAAAAACCCAACAAAAAGGAGATGAAAAGTTCGTGAATTATCTTATTTTAAATTTGATTAATCGGGAGAGAAATGAAGATCATTTGCAATATGCTAACAACATTGCTAATGAAGATAATAGACAGTAAACAAGAAATATTAAAAGAATACGTTAACCCGTTGTGCCGAGTTGTCCTACGAACATCTGTGGCAATCGTTACATCCGTAACGAAGTTATCAGTGATTCAACTACCCAGTGGAACCAGTGATAATTTCGACAGACTTTTACAGAACTTGCATATCACCTAGGGAAATTATTATCCAAAGGTGATGGAGGTCTAATCGCAGTCATTCTACGTAAAAATTAGCGTCGTAGTAACTTGAGACCTAATTCTAACCATGTAAAAGCCGTGGATGATAACGATGAGTTATTTCAAGACAAACATGATGTATTAAATAATGCCTTGCAATTACTACACCTTATTACGTACTACAACGGACTCCTGCGCAAGTGACTTAAATAGCTTTAGGTAGTAGAACACCACCAAAAATCTGGTATTCGATCGTTTCCGAATTCAACCTCATTTAAAATAGTTTATCAAAAGACAATTCTGGTTTAATGATTAATAAACGTGTAATGTGAATGTGATAACATTATCTACTAATTTGATGATCTAACATTCTTTTAGGTAGAGATCGTAACTTACTTAAGCTGTTAAAATATTTTGATAATGTACATATTTGAATTTTAGATGTATGTGATATCGTAATGATAACCGATGTATAAAAAATTAGGCATTTCACTACCATAGGCAAACATGATTGGTTTTATTGGAGGAAACAACTACAAATAAATTTTGATTGTAATAAAAACTGCCGTAAGTACTATTCATATTTATCATGAAATGCGGGCAATTTTTTTATGATTGTAGGGTGCAAAGAAGTACGTGTCTCATCTAATATTAGTAACTGACATTCCAATAACGAATGTATTGCCGGCCTTCTAGACGTAAGTACGCTCTTTTCTCGAAGGGTCTTCTTAGTCTGGTAATATCGCAGGCGACAATTTGTCGTACCGACTGATTGTATCGTAAATGTTTCCATAGTACATAGCGGTTGAGTGCCAATTAAATGTCTCTGGGCCGTTGATGGCAAAGTATGCATTATCTTATATAATTATTTCTGTATCTAAAATAATATTAACCTGTGTGCATCTACCTTATAATATTATTGCCTTTCCCTAGAAGAGTAGACCCTGAAGACAGTGCTCTGGGCATAAAGTCTGCCGATGTATAACAGTGCAGATCATTTGAATATAATATATAAATAAATGAAATGTTAAGCGCAAAATCGATCAGAGGGGCTTGTGATGAGAGAGGCCTTTGTCCAGCAAAGGACTGCAATGATCATTCCTGACAGAAATTAAATTTTAATTGTCGTAAGAATAGACTCACTTTATATTGCTCTCTAACACTAAAGCACCACTATTTTGTATACAATATTTATAAATATTTCAGACATTTAACACACAACGTCATCTAGTTTCAAACTAAGCAGAGCTTGTTCTATGATAACTAGACTGACTGATACAACACTTACGTACTTTTCTTTTTTGTAAATACATACATATTATACGTAGAAAACACCCAAACTCCGAAACAAATATTTGGCAGATCATACAAACATTTGGTCCGACCTGGGAATCGAACCCGAGACCTCAAGCTCAGCAGTCGCTTTCGTTACCACTACGCCATCGAGACAGTCAATTAAACAAATTAAAATATCAGAAATCAAGCCACAGCGCCACTGGATTTTATCTCATTAAGCTACTGTTAAGCGTCTCTGATTCCCTAGTAGCCAATGTAATGAGGCACCCGGCAAACATTGTAGTTACGCAATAGTCGCTCGCTACGACTGGTTTCAGCAAGAGTGAAATTTATTGGTACAGGTAACTAGTCGCTAACCAGTTGAAAATTGTGAGAATTTCCATGCTTATTTTTATCAAGATCTGATACGATTGTATTAAATTAATATGCTCATGTTAAGACAGATATGAGATATAACAGGAATGTTTATGATAGGTAAGAAATCACAGATAAATTGTAAACGGAAATATATTGAGACGTTCACACGGAAGATGAACGTAAAGAAGCAAAGCTGAGGATACCACTAATCTTAGCTATATTTAACTATTTGCTTTTGAAAATGGATAAAAATGAGGTGACTTCCACACATAGCGAAAATAAAGACTTATTACAGCGCCATCTACAGAAGGCATTTCGAATTACGCAGTAATGAACTACGGAGCAACTACTAATCCTGTATTGCGAAATAATTAACTACACATATAAAACATCCAAACATCCACCGTTGGGCGGTCGGCCAGGCATGATCACCTCGTCTGGTCGGAAGATCCTCTCTTCTGTTGGAAGAACAGGACACCCGTTCCTTCACAAAGGTTTAGTTTTAAAGTCAAGAGCTGAAGAAAAAAATCACATTGTTGCTATTGCTTTTACTGTTGGCACAGTTAAGTTGGAATTGTTATTTATGACTCAGCCGTGAATTGACTCAAGATACGGTAGCTTAACATCCCAGTGTTAACTTTAGTAACTAATCTACACTTTAAAGATTGTTGCCTCTGAAGATATCAGCAACGACTTCAAATGTTGTTTGGTAAACTACCTACGTGTCTTTAGAACAAATAGAAAAATATGACAATATTTAACTATGTAAATACGTGAGACGGAACGTAGTTACGTGACAGGTGTCGAGTACGAGTTCTGTTCGAGTACAGGCTAACGTTCTAACATATAGCCAATCAGTAGCCCAAGGCTTATGAAGTCCACTGTTGCGTGATTGCTTTAATACCTTTATATTTACATAATTACTACGAAACGCGAAGGTTTAAAAGTCAATCAATCAACCTATCGCCGTCCACTGCTGGACGAAGGTCCCCGCCAAGGAACGCCAACGATCCCGGCCTTGGGCAATTCGCATCCATCCGCTGCCAGCCACCTTCTTCAAGTCGTCGCCCTACACTACGTTTGCCCAATCGTGATATCCACTCTACACTACGGCTCTAGCGACCGTTCGTCTGGAGACATGGCCCGCCCACTTCCACTTCAGCATACTGATTCTCCGTTCGACATCAGTTACTCTAGTTCTATGTCAAATAACCTCGTTACGAATTTTATTAGCCAGAGAAACACCCAGCATCGCATACTCCATGCTGAGCTACTTTAAACTTATGGGCCAGTCCAATGGTGAGTGTTCACGTCTCAGCTCCGTATGTCATTACAGGTAGAACGCACTGGTCAAATACTCTTATTCAAATAGGTTTAAAAGTATTAACATTCAATGATTTAGGGAATAAATTTCATAAATATTTTAATATATTGAAACCATAGTCAGTTCAGCTAAGGAGTATCGAAACCGATGTTCAATAAAACTAAAAACCATCAATTGTTTTGACGTCATTTGAAGAATAATAGATTCCCATCCAGAAGATGGATGGAGATTAACAGTTATTATTATTTATAGGCACAATTATTACGTAGCATGTTTATTCATGTATGTACTACACTATTTGGTTATGATGTAAGTGCGAAATAATGTCTAACACGGTTGAATGTATGGCATTGGCCAGATGGTGTCTATATCCTGGTGGCCTCTTCAATATGATTGAAGAACAGATATGGATACGTGACCTTAGCTTCTTCAAGCTTTTGCTGTCTTAGGCACATCTCATCTGAGGTTAGCTTTATCCTTTACTTTAGATATCTAAGATACAGGCGACGACGCCTTAACCGTTTTCTGTTCCCGTAGGAGTCTTGCAGTATCTCTTACATTAAATTTTTCGCCCAATCGGTTTTATTAACATAATTGGCATTCTTTCGTTCTGTTATCTGAAAACGATTACATTCCCATCACGGGTAGCCATCAGACAAGTAATAATGTTATAAATGTATTTGTCTTTGCAAGTCTTCACAAACATTTTTACAAGTCGGACTTTACTGTTAGAAGGCACCGGTATTTTTTAAGACTCACTCTGGGAAGAAATGAAGAAATAAAACACAGAGGTATCTTTTTTATGTCCGTGAATGGTACATCAAACTATGATGAGTTTGATCTATAAACAATCATAACTTTGAGTGACCTGCCCATACAGACGGCACACGAGACTCAATCATAGCGAATCTAAACTGTTATTAGTCAAGATCAACGACCCGAAGCGCAATCCTACCGCCGGCAAGATATTTTGGTAGGCTGTGGCAACACTTAAATCCACAAGAAAGTTATTAAATTTAAACTAAAATGACAAGTCTACATTTTACTCATATTTACACACACACAAAAAACTTACTGTACAATTCAAATTAAAACGAAAAAGTTCAAAGTACAACAATAAATTAAAAGTATATCACTTACAAATATAACAGACATGATAGGAACTTCGTTCCTGTGTGTGATTAGCATCAATCCCAAGCAAATTTGTCATCTAAACAATCTGTAATTGTACGCAATTAAACGTTAGTAAACGTTATTAAGTAGTTTTTGTTTTATTAAAGTCTTATATTTGTTAATATTTAAGTCTCGAGCAAGTGACTAATCGTAAGAAACTAACTCAATTTTTTAGCAGTTTACACGTTGCATCGATGTTAAATGAACACACAAGGGTTAATAGTAAAAAAATAATGATGTACGAATAAGTATGAAAACACTTATTTCGTAGTTAAATATGAGCGATCGACAATTTAATTGAATATTCTTTGTAATCTATGATTTTTGGATTTATACAATAAATAAAAAAAAAGAAATTAGTATCTTAGTGTCGCAAAAAATACTAGAGTTGCCTCAGTTTAGTTTAGATACAAGATATAACGAGTTTTCCTGGAGTGGTGACTATTTCTTTAGCTTGGAACTAGCCAGTCTAAATTTATTATCTGGTGAATATTCAAGTATATTTGATACTTTTAAGTATCTGCATAGATTATAGACCTGTTATACATTAATTTATTACCATCATACGAGATTGAGTAACGCCTTTGATTCTCATTTGACCTGCGACACAATATATCTTACTCCGTCAAGTATCGAATTCAATTAAAAACATAACCGAACGTTTCAAATATTCCATTAGCTCGTTCAATAATTTACCAAACCTTATTAACCTAGGGATAAATCTTGAGTAAAACTGCGTAAGCGTGACTTTATTTGTATTACTCATAGTATTAATATTTCAACTTTGGAATGTAGTGAAAATAGTTGAACCTTTGTATGCATCAATCGATTTAGCGAGCCTCTACTGCTATCTATTTAACGCATAGTGTGTTTTGGTTCATGTTCTAGGTTTATTTGTTTGTACCAGTGAGCGATGAAGCTTCATAAAATATTATCCATCTTTATGTCCCACGTAAGCAATAACAAATGAATGATATGCGTATAGATTTTTCTATGTTTTGCGCGCGTGGCATTGGCAGGTATTTTTGTTTTGTTTAATGATTCTTTGTTTTATGGTACTACTCCTGTGTCGGTTTACCAATTGTATTTATTTATTACAAACCTAAAATATAAACCAATGATTTTTGAAGTTCAACATTCGCTTGAACCAATGGAATGTTACCATCAAACCAATCCATTTATTGTACTGATCTCACAAGTTTCAACACGAATTGTAAATTGTTTTACAACTAATAATTCAAGAGATACTACTTGCATAATTTAGTTGGTAAAAGAAGCTCAGGGCCGTAACTATTAATATTAATTCTTGCACTTGATTGATAGATCACGACATATTAGTACTGATTTGTTATATCAATTCAAATTTCTGAATGTAGGTAATAACTTAGGGAATGCAACCGTTTGTACTCGTATTACTACAAAAGACGGATGTTTAATATGGCTGGCAATTACCTTATAAGGAATTCACGTTTCGATAGAATTAAAAAGTTATATATATATAATTTTCAGAAATAATTGTAATACTAAAATAGTATTATGAATAAATGAAGGATGTAAAATGATTGATCAGCACTGGATGCAACTTAAGAATAACCAATGAAATTATTTCAAATCATCAAATCCCCTGATTGCCCAATCTCTATCTTTCTAATATTGTGGACTATACAGATATTATGAGCCTTTAAATTTGATTGTCAGAAGGAATGTTTTTCAAGTGAATGAGAACTTGAATGTCTCTATGTTTCTGGCACTATCTTAAAGTACCATTGGATACCAGTTGTTTGAATGACATGTGGTCACAATCGAATTTTTGTTTAGTTTATTATTTTATAATTTTTTTACTAGCAGCCATGAGAACTTGCAACTTTCTTCGATCAAATAATTGATTTTAACAACCTTTATATTCTTAACCAGAGTATAAAAGCCACGTAAACATTAATGATTTTACGCGTTAAAGCAATTAAAATAATTTATGGTCTTGTTGAGTGTTTCGTTACAAATTTAGGTTTATTGACGAATCGGTATTAAACATGATGGGTTTGTTATTTACGATGTGTACCAAATCGTAATATGGTCATGTCTTGTTCGTACATGATGTTGTATGATGCAATTTATGCTCAGCTCCAATTTTATGAATAATAATCTGTCGAAGACGTAGGAATTTCCTATCTAGATGATTTGATTGTTTTTATCAGCACTGAGCAAAGTGAGTTCGCGTAACTTTCTTTGAAATTTAAAGTGAAATTGTACATAAAAAAAGTAATTTTTTTTATTTCAGTTTCAAGTCACTGGCAGTGCCGTTGACTGGCGTGTCGAATCTATGTTGCTCTATGCTATAAAACGTATGAGAGCCATGTTTGGCACATATAGGTCGGCTGGGCTGGTTTCTGAATTGATACCAATCCGTACAGAAAACTAATGTTGAGCATTTCTTTTGTTACTTTCCCCTGATTCTTATTTAAAAGACCCATCAAGTGACCCATCTGCTCATAAACTTCTATGTATTAAAGTGCAAACTAAGATGACGATAAAATATTTGTTGACCGGCTTGTCTGCCTAATGGTTAGCGATCCTGACTGCTAAATTAGAGGGCGTTGGTTCGATTCCCAACCAGGAAAAATGTTTGTGTGTTTAGTACAATTATTTTTTCCGTATGTAGGTAGTAGAACCACGCTGTTTTCAGTACGAGCGGACCGGCTCGACCGGGGCAGTACTACCCTCCCACAGAAGACCAACCTAAAGTGCCAGCATCCGTGTTGTCGTGTTTCGTTGGTAAGTGTGAGACCGGAGGCCCATTGATGCAGGGGTGACAGTTATCGTGGTAACTCTGTAAGCCTTAAACTGTCATGCTTCTTACGTCCCCAAGCGGGGTGTGAAAAAGCATCTCACATGGCCGCCATAGTGTGGGTCACCATACTGCATTATCTGCACTTACAATGAGTATGGTGACCACAACTCTTGGATTCTATTTATGCTTTCCATCAGGCAGCTACTCTGCCTGATGGAAAGTCACTTTATGTGGATTTTTTTTTAAAATGTATGAGTATGTTTATCAGCAGTTTGCTTACCATAGCACAGGTCCTGCCTAGTTTGAGATCAGACGGCCGTGTGTGAAATGTGTGAGGATATTATTTGTAATCGGCGCCGAAGTTTGCCAAATTTTTTTCACCCAAAGGTTACTGACTTCTATATTATTGAATACAATTGTCAAAATTGAAGCCAATTATGTCCAAATATTAAACTAGGAGCAGATTGATATAAATTTTAAATGGTCATATTTAAAAACTGGGTCGTAACGTTCACTGATCCGTTATTAGATATCAAGTAGGTACGATTTCATTATTATTTTTAGAAATTGAAGTAACTTTACCTATTCACGGTAAGAGGAGAAACTATACCTCTTTAAAGTTGTCACTTGGAGAAATTTTTCAAGCAAAATCAACTGATACAAACAGAAAACTGGGTTTTGATATAATTTATTGCTCAATAACACTATAACGGCTGAAAGAATGGGAATGTAATTTATCATAGTAACCTAGGTTTCCTTTGTCTGGTTAATTTACTTAAATTTTCATAACTTAGATCGAGATATGACGTTAGCATGAGCAAAACTTCAGCCAAAAATTAATTTAACTGTACGAGTGGTAAATTAATCACTATGTTCTACTTCCACTTCAAAATCACTATTATATATGTTACCAGATTTTAACGGGCATTCGACTAGTTCAATCACTAAAGATTCAAAATTTTGCCATGATATAGATATGGGTTGGTATGCAACAAATATATCTCTACTAGATATAATTCTTGATTACAGTGCATCATATTAATATTATAATCAAGTGTCGTAAGAAGCGCTCCTATTATCTGATTGGCTGCTCGACACATGCGCACACGCTGTCGCTCAATCCTGATTTATGATTGGTTGTTTCACTAATGAATTATTTAATGGCTGTCGTAAAACTAGTGTCAACCGTACATTAATATATGTTGTAAAAAAGGTTGGGCGTGAGTGAGGCGATGTATATAGACAAAGTTGAAAGTAGAAATATTATACTGGATGGTTTCTGTATTTGTTTTGTTAATAAACAATGAGTTGTATGCAATGACTGATACTTTTACTTGGAAAAGCATAAATTTCACCACACAGGTGTATTGTTTAGGTTTTTTATGATGTAAGTTAACCGAGGTGCCGTGCAGTTGAGCTTATCGTAGATATCATAACTGTAATATGTGTTTTAATATTTTATAATATATTTTAACATAAAAATTGTGGAAAAAACATATGTGCGTATCTTCGTGCACTGCAAAAATTGACAAGTAGCTCAAATGCTGCAATCCGTCTGGCTAATGCGTTTTATTAGGTCATAATCTCTTTGCTAAGAAGATGCTTATATGGTCTATTAAAGGTTGATGATGTGAAGCTGAAAAGTGCGGATATTGAGCAGTGAGTGGGCACAGCCATAACGAAATTTGTATGTTCTGTGTTTCGAGCACCTCGACACAAACGACGTATGAACGATTTTTTTAATTGACTTTTAATAGTACAAAACCTTGAAGGAAGGGAGATATTGAAGGTTCTCGAAGTTTTTGCATTAGTCTAGGAGGACAATTAAAGCCTCATGTTAAGATACAAATTGATTCATACAATATTTTATTATATTGTTTGTTCGTCAAACTCGACTTCCTATCAGAATTTCAGTTTTGATTCTTACCAAACTATATCAAAAAATTAATAAAATCGTTTCATCTATTAATATGATATCAGAAACAAATATTTATACTTAAATTACATATCTCTTGGATCTCTCTAACTCTCACCTTGGATTCTAAACTCACTGATTAAACATTCACCTTAGTCTTGGTTTTAATAGCTCAACTTCACTCAAGTGGGGCCACACCCCTGTGAAGCAGTGTTACAGAACGCAGTTTTACAACATTTTTATTTGTAAAGGACATAAAATTAATGGTGTCAAGTATTTGTTTTTAAGTAGCTTCAACCTCACTGTGAACAACTATTACTTAAGTTTAAAGAGTTGCTGATTAATTTGGGGCCATTTTCTCAGCTTCGTAAATTTATGACTGATAAGATTTTATTTTTATAGCTTCCTTAGTTTTGATGCACTTACAAAGCCATAAATTAACTGTTACAAGCTTTTTAAAATAGAATACTGTTATTTTTAGTTAGTAGACTCAATGGCGTACATAATTGTAAATTAATATGGGCTGGGAGGTTAAAATAAGAAGGTTTCTAGTTATTAGGTAGTAGAGCGACGTTGATTTCAGCACGAACGGGCCGACTCGGCCGGGGCAGTACTACCCTCTTAGAGAAGATCAACCTAAAGCGACAGCATTCGTGCTGTCGTGTTTCGTTGGTGCGTGTGCGATCTGAGGCCCATCGATGCAGGAATGACAGTTATCGTGGTAACTGTGTGAACCTTACATTTCCACGATGACGGTCATGTCTTTTACGTCCCCGGGGCGTGAAAAAGCATCTCACTTAGCCGCCATAGTGCAGGTCACTATACTGCATTGTCTGCATTTGCAATGAGTATGGTCACCACAACTCTTGGATACTATTCATGCTTTCCATCAGGTGATATAAGTAAACTGTGGAAGTAGAGTATATTACACAACTATTTTTTTATTTTTAATGAGTTTTTTTCCCTAACCATAGAAATTTTAATTGCCGATTTCAAGATCCAGTATTCATAGATCAACTTAAGTGAGAGAGAGAGAGCTAGTAAGAAACTCATTTGCCGTAATTTTATTACTTTTAAATTGATGCGATAACTTTGTATTAATTTTGTTATCTTGATTAAACCGACAAATTTTGTTACGAGTCATTTTTTAATAGTAAAAAAGCTGCTTTTGAACAGTGTGTGTATGTCGATATACCTATATTTAAATGTATGTGTAAGTGTGTATAAGTTTATGTTAGTTCTATATTGATAAAAAAACTAACATTCCTTTTAAATGTAAATGTAACCTCTGTGAACCCCACCAGATTTATGTACCGCCTAAAAGTCCGTTAATAGATAATATTCTTTACATTAATTCTACTGATACACATGAGTGTCTGAAATTGTAAAAAAAAATGTTAAAAAATATATTTTTCATGTTTCGGAATATTTAGAGTATGCCCAATTGTTTTCGGACTCCGCTGTAGCCTTTTTTACAGTAGCGAAGCGGGCAGATATCACTGTGATGTTATAGGTCACGAAAGCAAAACCAGATTAATAGAAAAGAACAATCGCTTAGTTTTTATTTTTTTTACATTTAGACATATGTAAGTGTATGAATATGTATTTGCATTACGTGTAGTTATGCTATGTAATGGTAGCTAATATACGTAAAGTATAATGTGCCCCACAAACTACATAATACAGTACAGTCCGTCTAAAGGTTGCCTGGAGGACATCGCAGACTGCGACAAAGCCACTCATTGTATCACTGTTTTTTATTTTGTTTGTATTCTACATTATATGTTTCCTAGTTATGGTATGCAATAAAGAGTACCTATCTATCAATATATCTACATCGTAAAACTCGAATACTTACATAGTAATAATATATATAAAGTGATAAACATGAATTAATAGATGGTGAGATCACTATAAGTTGAGAACTAGGAGTCACTTTGATGGATTAGGTGGTTCAATATGTCGTGACTAAAATTTATAATTAAAGGTACGTTTTGCCTTTAATTGACTTTGTAACAACATGATGGATGGTCTAAATACATAAGTCGAAGTAATCAGCGAAATTGAAACTCTATGGATCGTATGGACGGGCCGACTCAACTCTATAAACATTAAAGCCTACAGTGTACTCGCATGATACTTATTTAATTAATGTTCACTTTAAAAAAGGCACCTCTGTGGTTTGTTTTAGCATTTCTTCCCAAAATGAGTCTTAGGAAATACCGGCGACTTCTATCTGTTAAGTCGGACTTGTAAATATATCTCTAAAAGATTTACTTACAAAAATAAATTTCATTTTTTGTCAGTCAGTCGGTAACCTTTAAGAGAAATCTATGTGTTCTTTAATCAATTTTTGGGACACAAAAAGAAAAGAAAAAAGTCTTTCAAACATTTGACGAATATATATTAAATCTGTATAAAAGAAAGCAACTGAAATATTCCACAAATCAAACACTTATGTAAACGTTGGTGAAACACAATAAAACACATTACTAACGTAGATAAGGCTGCTAACAGACAGAACTAACGAAGCCGATGTTTTACGACTATCTAGATCGGTTGTAAGCCAACCAGGTACCACTGACATAGTTATTCCATCGTCTACGCACTCTCTTGATAATCGTGGCGTTTTAAAAAATAATTCGTTGTTTATGGAAATTGTTGAAGTTTATCGTCATTATCACGTTTTGGATAAAAGAAATGATTTCGAAGATGATGTTAAATAGGCTATATTTTCCTTTAATTATACGATAGTTATCTGTCAAACCAGACCCTTATTATATACTTTAAGAGCCTACCACAGTGACTCTGCTCTGCCTGATGGAAAGCACGCATAGATCCAAGAGTTGAGGTTATGATAGGTCGTCATTGCAGACAATGTAGTTTGGTCTATTTTGAAGTTTAAATTCTATCTCCTTATTAAACGTCAAACTATTAATTATAAATAGTAAATGTCCACAAACATTTAAACATTTTTAAATTTCTTACAAACTCTCTTTTTGTAATTATGAAATAGTGAATTTTGAATAGTGTTTAACTATGAATAAGGTTATAAAGTTAACACGATGGTTTAAAATCTCTGGCTTAACAAAACGAAAATGTTATAGTACAGCGGTGACTAACCGCAGGGTTTTGACTCCCAGTGCGAATATCTTGCACTAAGGCCACTCCCTTATCGCGGTCAGTGTTGTTCCGTCCTAATATATCTATCGGCTAGATACATAGATATTTCGTACAGTTTTGCTTCACTCTTTACATGCAATCTCCTGTTAACATATTTCCAGTGATAATATTGTTCGTGAGGTCTTGAGGTTCAGCTCTTGTCTCACCCAATGTTGCTTATCGTGGTGTAACTGTCCTAGCCTTCCTAACTCGTACGTTAGGTGTGTATATCTGGCCTCTAGTGATGTAAACCTAGCGGGGTCTCCTGATAAGTATGATTAATTTATTTAAAATTGTGTATACTATTAGTTGAAACTTTAGCTTTAAACCAAAGAACATTGGCGAACTGTCGAATCATATTTTTATTGCATATTTTTTTAGCGTCTAGTTATGAAAAATATACAAACATATAAAAATTAAACTTTTAACAATTCTGTCTTAGATGTAATTGTTTATAAAAGTTTAGATAAAGTTTATATTCTAGGTTAAAGATGAAGATGTTATGTATGTATATGTTGAAACATACCAATGAGTTTTCAACATAAATAAACGCAATCTTCTAGTAAAATACAGTGGAAGCTAGAATAAAAAAAATAGATTCAATTCCTATATAATTTGTTCATAGACTTTACTATTAAATAAAAGTCTAGAATAACTGTAAATAAGAAAAGACCAAAGATAAAGAAATACTTTAGTTAATGTTTTTTATCTGTGGAATCAACAACAAAAGATTTTATTTATAATCTCCGTAAATATGATCATGTATCCTCTTTCTGTTCGTAGCTCAGTTGGCTACCAAATCGTCTACGCCGAAAATTAGGCGCGCTCACTGTCTTATACTCTATACTTAATAACTCATCTTCGCAAATATATTGATATTTAAACTGCTATTTTCAACACTTATGTAGCAATCACGACAGAAAACTTCGGTCCTCTAACAATCTTCTCCTTCGTTGTCTCTTCCATACATCTGAGTTTGTTGGCTCATCTTTCTTTGTGCAGATCGTTCTTCTCTGGAATGAGCTTCCCCTCGAAGTCAAGATGGCTCCCAACGCCTTTTCATTTAAAAAAAGTGAAACAGTATCTATGGAGGCAGCTGGCAGAATCAACCAATACATGGTTATCATCTTATACTTATATTTATTTGTGTATGCATATCTTTATATACTTACATTAAGTTTGTATACGTATACTTCATTTATTACAAATCAATATCACCTGAAACGCACCTACTTTCTATTTTCTCTGCATCATCCAAAAGTTGACTGGTAGAGAATGCCTTAGGTATTAAGTCCGCCTATGTATATAAAGTGCATGACGTATAAATAAATAAATAAATAAAATGTCATGTTGTCATTTTTAATTGTCAACAGACGAGCCTATATATGAAACCTAAAAATAAAGTATAATAAATAAAAATAGTTTAGTTTAATAGTTTATTTTCTCTTCACTAAAATGGTTCTTACTATAATATTACATTCGAGTCAGACATCACATTTTGTGAGAGACTGGTGCCTGTGATAGGTATAAAATACGTGTGTTACAACTTGAAATATTGATCATCATTATTAAAGTTGTTAATACTGCCACTTAGTTACACTTTTTATAACTCACAAACAAACATATCGCCGTCCATTGCTGAACTAAGGTCTCCCCTCCGGCAACCATCCCACTTAAAAACTGTTTATTTAAGAAGTTTGTAAATATTACTGCGATTTATATGACACCGTCAATCAAACACAATTGAGTTTCTCTGTAAGAACATACTTGTAAGAAAAGAAACACGATGTCAGTTCCTTAATCACAATTTTAAAAATATCCTTTAATACAATTCATTAACAATAGTATCTTATTTACTGCACGCAAATTACGAGACGCTTTTTAGGTTATCTTATATTTTACCATAGACTGCGAAAGGTTTTTTATTAGTGCGGCTCGATGACGTTTGTTTCGCAGGAGAATTTAAATAAAGAATATCATATTTTTCTTTACATGTATTATTACAGACTTTTTGAATAAATAGTTTAATTTAATAAATGAGTAAATAAATAAGAAATAAATTTTAAAAAATAAATTTTAGATAAATAATTGCAGGAGAACGTTAAGATAAATATTTATTTTATCAAATTTTAGTTCATTTATGGTCATATTTACTAAGATCCATTACAGTATACTGTAATATTGTAAACAATACTTCAGTATACTAAGACATTTGTTATAAACATGAAAATAACACGACCACAAAAATATCGCAAACCCTTCTTTGGCAGTCGGGTAAAAAACAGAATGACTAAATTAAAAAGAAATCCCTCGCTCAGAATAAATTTTGTACCGCGGAGGACTTCAACAACATACAAGAAATGGACACAAAGAACACCCAGACTCGGAACAATAATTTGTGAATCACACAAAGTGTTGTCCTATGTAGAGTTGGGCAGTAGAAATCAGCGAGGTCACCATTTAAAGCACTACAGCATCCGTGCAGTGACTAAAACTGTGATTGTAATGCTTAAGATTCATGATACTTGACTTATCTTACGTCTATCTGCCTTAAATCTATCGTGGGACTGAAATAATTTGTGATATCGTGCAAGTGTCAAGATGTTTGTGAGGTGGATAAGCTTGAGCAATTCCAGGAGCTAAGGCATAAATCGAATCAAAGCATTCAAATAAATCATGATTCTACTTAGTCTGGCCATAAATACTGTTACACTTAATTATAAAAAAATATTACATTTGAATTTCGAATCTGTCATTTTTATACGATTGTTCATTGTGTTTTCTCATTTTGGCGCCAATACATTGTAAAATATTTTGCGATATTAAAATGGTGTGGGGTGATAAAGAGAACCGAATCGCTGTGATAGCATTACACAAAGTAGGTATGGAGCCAAATGCAATTTTTAAAACTCTCCATACACTTGGTATTAGTAAAATGTTTGTGTACCGGGCTATTAATAGGTACAATGAGACCTCCTCTGTTTGTGACAGAAAAAGATCTGGCCGTCCACGTAGTGTTCGTACGAAAAAGGTGGTCAAAGCAGTAAGGGAAAGAATTCGAAGAAATCCTGTCCGAAAGCAAAAGATTTTATCTCGGGAAATGAAGATAGCACCTAGAACCATGTCGCGTATTTTAAAAGATGACTTAGGACTTGCAGCCTATAAGAGACGCACTGGCCATTTCTTAACTGATAATTTAAAGAAGAATAGGGTGGTAAAATCGAAACAACTACTGAAGCGGTACGCAAAGGGAGGTCACAGAAAAATTTTGTTTACGGATGAGAAAATTTTTACAATTGAGCAACATTTTAACAAACAAAATGACCGTATTTATGCTCAAAGCTCTAAGGAAGCTTCCCAATTAGTCGACAGAGTGCAACGTGGACATTATCCGACTTCAGTGATGGTTTGGTGGGGTGTTAGCTATGAAGGAGTGACTGAGCCATATTTTTGTGAAAAAGGTATCAAAACATCGGCACAAGTGTATCAAGATACCATTCTTGAGAAGGTAGTTAAGCCCCTTAACATCACCATGTTCAATAACCAAGTATGGTCCTTCCAGCAAGACTCGGCGCCGGGTCATAAAGCTCGGTCCACGCAGTCTTGGTTGGAATCGAACGTTTCGGACTTCATCAGAGCTGAAGACTGGCCGTCGTCTAGTCCCGATCTTAATCCGCTGGATTATGATTTGTGGTCAGTTTTAGAGAGTACAGCTTGCTCTAAACGCCATGATAATTTGGAGTCCCTAAAACAATCTATACGATTGGCAGTGAAGAATTTTCCCATGGAAAGAGTGCGTGCTTCTATTGATAACTGGCCTCATCGTTTAAAGGACTGTATTGCAGCCAATGGAGACCACTTCGAATAAGCTTTTTATATTTTTAATTGTTTTATATTTATGTATTAAACTGACACACTGTAAAAGTAATAAATGTTATTTGCAGTTAACAATTTTCTTTTTTCTTTATTACAATATTTATGGCAAGACTAGGTAGTATCATGATTTGTAATGTAGGGAATGTATTTGATGATAAAGTTAGCTTCTATGTCAAGCATCTACCAAAAATACATGACTTATGGCACAGAGACGTGGTCACTCACTATGAGCTTGATAAGAAGACATAAAATCACCCAAAGAGCAATGGAGAGCGCAATGCTGGAAGTTTCTTTGCGTGCTCGAATCAGGAATGAAGAAGTCCGCAGACGAACCACGGTCACCGATATTGCCAGTAAAATTGCTAAACTTAAGTAGCAGTGGGCGGAGTACATTCCATGCAGAAACGATGGCCGATGGGGTCATAAAATTCTGGAGTGGTGACCGTTACTGAGAAACGCACAAGGTGGTCTGACGATCTAGTGAAGGTCATGGAAAGGTATTGGATGCGGGCGTTACGAGACTGGCTGTTGTGGAGTACCTTGGAAGGGCTTATGTCCAGCACTGGACATCTTTTAGCTGAAATTCTTCTTCGGAAATGAAGCTATCATGACTATCAACAGCCTTTAATAGTCCACTACCAGAACTAGACCTCGGCTCTCTTTACAAAGGAGGTTTTGGTTTACTATAAGATTTATTTAAAGTGTTCCTACTCTCTTCTCATTCTGCGTAATCGCTCCCTTAGTCGACCCTTACTACACTCACGGATATTATGGGGTAGTATTACTACTATTGTTACTTTATATTCTAAATTTGTCACCACGCGGATGCAAAATAAGGTATGCACTATTAAATCTCTGATTGATAATTACATATCAAGGATATGTATAGACCAATTTGTGATTATCAATTAATAATCACAATAAAATCACTTGCAATACTCCACAAGCCAATAAAATACACATACTTTTATCGATATCACATGTCAAGCGTTTATTTCTGCTAATTTGTTTTATATCGATAAAACTATTAATCAATTTCTTAATAGATAAAACATTGAACAGGTATTTCGTGAAAGTAAGATCGGATCGGATAGAGAATAGTTGTAAATTGTTTTGAAATTGTCTTTGGTTATACTGAATGAATAATTGAGGTGCATACAACTTCATTTATGATTAACCATGGTTTTGTTATCACCTAAAAATTATAACAAGCGTCTAGTTCTATAAATATGTATGATGCGCTTATTATGAGAATTTGTGTGTTTCTCTAAATGGAGTCAGTCTGATACGTCAAAATCATTATTTTTAAAACTGGAGTTCCTAAAAATTCGAAATTCGAATTTTAAATTGTTCATTTTTTTGTTTTGACGTTATACTTCAGTTGGTGCGTTAAGGAAAATGATGAGAGTAATTTTTTTCGATGCGCGCGCACACCGTCACGAAAAACTGACACCATGAAATTATATTGGCTAGGTAACATTTTAATTCATTATGTACAAATAATTTCTTTATGATATTCAAATAAAGTTTACTTATCTAGATAATGCGTTATAATAAAACTTTTTTCAATGTATTAAATACCTTTTTTTCTATTGTTAGTGTCGTTTTCTTCACAAACAAGGGATAACGCGAAGGATAATTTTTTTTTAAAGATTTTTATCTTGTTGAGCCAAAGAAGTGTAACTTCTTACGTGCGTACACAAGTACACTTTCCTAGCAGCACCTGGAAGATGTTTGCTCGACTTTTGTTCGGTAAATCGTGTTTTGGGATAAACACGGACAAAGCAAGGTTTTCTAAGAATAAAACCTTGCTAGATCGATTTATCGCCCCCGAAATCCTCTGCATAGTAAATTTGAAATAAATCTTTGGAGCCATTGCCGAGATTCAGATTATATCGGAATCACTTTTATTTATACCAGACATTTATTTAGTTATTTTGAGAAGTTTTGCAAAATTTGAATGGAATATGTTCAGTAGTTTGGCCACAGGACACTTTTTTTGTTACGTAGCTTACGTCATGTGATACGATATAATATATTAATTAATAATAACAAATTAATAAAATAAAAAAAAATTAAAGCAAAATCACACATATTTCAAAGAGCATACGAAAGATAATGCTGTGTGTGACAAAGAGGTTCATAAACTTTATTTGCTTTGTTGGCCACTGTCCGGCGAATATAAAATAAAAGCATGTAATTGGCTAATGCGTCACAGGCATCATTACTGTCAACCTACAACTAATCGCTCCGTTATTGCGCGCCTTTTTATCAATTGATTGTAAACAAAACATGTTAAGAAACAAGAATTGTAATATTATTAGGCTTCGTAAATTATGTTGTTTATTTAATTGTTTTTACACATATTTTTTTCCTAACTTGTTACAGTCCCAACAATTAGGAGCATTGATTCAATTATTTTATATTCGAAGACTTCCGGATTCTATCTAGAAAGTGGCGTCAGTTAGTGTAAGACTTTACTTTGATTAGTAACGAGTCCCGCTGATTTTATTAAAAAGTAACGATATTGATTGTGTTGTGCAGTGTGTGTGTGAAATTGAGTGTTGTGCTTGCTTTTAAGTTCTTAAATTATTTTGATTTACCGAAATCGACATTCATAATGCCATGAGTGACCTTACAGCCGTGGAATATACTGACATGGTTTTAATTTACGGGCAATGCCATCAAAACGCATTGTTCTTGTTTTACGGATATATCGTGAGAGATATGGAACTACGGGTATGTCCTACAATCAGTCGAATTTTTGTAAGGGAGGTACAAGGATTACGAGACAATCAAGGTTTAGTGCCTCGTAATGTTGAGCTTGCTCCCCGAACACTGATCGCTCTTAAAGAATATATGTTGGACCATTTCACGCGTAATTCTACATGCAGTTTACGTAGGGCTGTTCGTCAATTAGGTGTTCAGCATAAAAAGATTCATGGTATCTGAAAGGCTGATAAACGACAGCCGTTCAGGTTTCGAAGAGTATAGGCCATGAAATTGAAATTTTAAATGCTAAAATACACGAAAATATGTTGCGAAGATCTCGTCGATGCATTGAAGTGAGCGGTAGACACTTTGGAAGTTTAAAAATTTACATTAAATGAATTAAATTTTGAGCAAATATTGATGTGATTTTAAAAAAAGTGAACCAGGTGAAAATTGATTAGTGATTAGAATGTAATATTTCGCGACGCGATACAACACTTGGTTCGCGCCAGCCTTGATTTTGCCGCCATTTTTGTGCTGCTCGCGCTGCCGCCGTCTACAGGTAAGTAGCCCGTGTAATCAGTGGTGCTTTATTTCGAAATTGAAATAATTGTATTTATTTTGTTGCAAATTAGCATTACGGTATTTTTATGATTTTTTTTTCTAATTTTAACGGAATCATATTGAATCGTGCTACTTGCTAGTTACTGCTTTGCCATTACTTAGACGCCACGTTAGATATATACAAGAATTACTCATTTCAAGGTATGAGGTTAGCATTCATGTTGTCAAAAGAACTCGGAATCATTTGACTAAGAAGACTCAAATAAAGGTGTTTCATTTGAAGCGTGTGTGACATTTTCAGATTTTTTGTCGCGGTTACTTTATCAGTCGTATTTCATTTCTAAGTTATGTATTGCATTACTTAGTAAATTCAATAGAATAACTGTC
This sequence comes from Hypercompe scribonia, assembly GCA_949316085.1. NCBI lineage: Eukaryota > Metazoa > Arthropoda > Insecta > Lepidoptera > Erebidae > Hypercompe > Hypercompe scribonia. Next base: position 2,294,155 of record OX438984.1, on the reverse strand, counting down.
TATATACACTAAAATTATCTTATACGATAATTAAGTACATACCCTTGAGTTGATTGATCACGATATGTTAGTTAACCTTTTTTTTACCTGTGCGGAAATTCTCACGGATACCACTCGGACTCGAACCGACCAAAAACGTAGTCAGCCGGGAAACCAGGTGCACCCTAGTAAGGAAATTCCTTGAACCCCGGTGTACCTCGGGCCACCTACATCTGTGATGGGCCCCTCCCGTGTGAGAACCTCGTGGTTCCTTTACTACCCTCCAAAGGGGGGAGGAGGCTTGTAAGTTAGCCTGTGACGACGGACAGTGCAACCTGCTCGAAACGTCAGGCATCTCAAAGTTGTGAACATTCTCGTATTAATGCCCATAAATATAATTATTGAAAGCATGATTTATGAATTGCAAAGATTCAAATCAATGCGATACCAACGTTATTCATATCGTAACAATCAAAGGCCCACGGCGCTTGCTATTACTGGAAGGTTATGAATCACGACAGTATGACTACGGCAATTATAATTATCTGTATTCAATTGATTTATCAATATTGTGATGTGCCTATTAGAGCTTGTACAGAAGCTGCGAAAGATTTATCGTGAACGCCCATAGACAATTTGCCTCATTTGAGCGATGGCGTCTTATATTCTACGTTACAAGAGTTTTTTTTTAGTTGGCCATTTGTTGATTTGTCAATAAAATCTTTTTATATGAGATTCATCATTAACATTTTGTCTTCTATTGCTGAACAAAGGCTTTCCTCAAGGATCGCCATCTATTCCGGGCTTTTTAAAGTTCCACTTAAGTTTGAAAAAATTTTTTAGATTATAAATATTTGCACCCGTTAAGGGACAAAAATATAGCTTATACAACTATTAACAGTAACAATAATAATCTTTATTCCTGCAAAATAATTATTCATAAACATATCCACATATGTCATTAGTACACACTGTTTAGTTAAAATATTCCTGGTTGCCATTCTAGGGTTGCCTATGTTGTAGGGTCGTGTTAATTTATCGGTCGGGTAATAGGGTCGCTTATAGCTACTGTGTTCTTAACTCTAATTATAATATTTAGGGATTAATTAGTTCCAAAGTATTTTTGTTCCTTTTGGCCAACAGTGGCGGCTTTCTATCAATTTTCAGTCATTCAATCAGATCAGTCTACTTACTGACGTCATTGACTGAGGTTATCAATTTAATATGCGTTTTTAATGTAAAAGTTAATTTTGTAAACGTTCAAAGACTTAAACTTTAAGGATGACGTTAATTTTTTCGAATTGAATTCGAAATGAATTAAACAAATAATATTAAGCAATGTTAACAAATTATTTTTTTATATGAAAATAGATATTTGGAAATAATTTTCAAACATTTAGGACATTTGACAACGTCACCTAGTTTCAAACTAAGCAGAGCCTGTGCTATGATAACTAGACTGACTGATATAACACTTGCATACTTTTTTGTAAATACATACACATTATACATAGAAAACACTCAAACTTCGAAACAAATATCTGCAGATCATACAAACATTGACAAGACCGGGATTGTTGGCGTTCCTTAGGGGAGACCTTCGTTCAGCAGTGGATGGCGATAGGTTGATTGATTGATTGATTGATTGATTGATTGATTGATTGATACAAACATTAGGTCTGACCCGGAAATCGAACCCGAGACCTCAAGCACAACAGTCACATTCACTATCGCTGCGCCATCGAGGCACTATTTAGGTGCATTAAATATACATTTCTCTTTTATTCTAAATTTTAATCACAACGTTCTTCAATATGCTCTATAATATTTTGATAGGTGATAGGTCATGTTAAAAAAGTAACTAAGAATACGTTACGACGATTTTTAGTCACATCATATTTTTAGTGGACGTATACTCTATACAACCCACGATGGTTAAATGCATCGGGGCTGTCAGTAAAATCAATTTAATATTTAAAATTGTCAGCCTCAGAAATTGTATTATATAAAATCTTACATTACTATGCAAATCTGGCGTGGACAAGTATAAAAGATGAAGTTAATTTCATTCTAGAATATCGTAGTTTTACATGAAATATGTAACATAATTATAAAGGGAAAAATAAACTTTATCATACTTCTACAAAGAAGATATTAATTACCACTAAACTATTGACTAATATATGGTTTAATAGTTGGGTATTAATAAATAACTTATTTATAAATAAAATGAAATTGTCTTGTATGAAAGAAAATGTAACCTGCACTGAAGTGAAACGAAACTGTTGACCATGCCTTTATGAAGAGTATGCTTAAGAACTTGACGAAAGAGTATGCTTAGCTTCCCGAAAGAATAGGCTAGATGACACCTTAGTCAAATTAGTTACTTTTTATCATCTGTCAAAACGACAATTTTGTATGCAAAATGTACTAAATACCAAATTGTGACGTCACCGTTTTAGACTACTTAATTGAAGAACATATTTCACTGTATATTTGATTGAAATTGTGATTGTCCGTGTGGTAACGGATTAAGAATACATAGTGTTACCACCACTATTCATCCCGTGGGTGTCGTAAAAGGCGACTAAGGGAACAAAGTATGCAAGACAACATCATTACAAAGAGAGGGAAAACTTGAAACAAATACTATTCCAACCCGTCGGGCCAGCGTGGTATAGTAGGCCAAAACCTCCTTGCTAAGAAGAGGCCTATGTCCAGTAGCGGACTGTAAAAGGCTGTTGATGATAGTTTAATAGTTGGATATTAATAAATAACTTATTCATGAATGAAATGAAGTTCTCTCATATGAAAGTAAATGTAACCTGCATTGAAGTGAAATGAAACTGTTGACGAAAGAGTATGCTTAGCTTACTGAAAGAATAGGTTAGATGACACCTTAGTCAAATTAGTTACTTTTTATCATCTGTCAAAACGACAATTTTGTATGAAAAATGTACTAAATATCAAATTGTGACGTCACTGTTTTAGACTACTCAACTGAACAACATATTTCACTGTATATTTGATTGAAATTCGTAATAGTAATAAAAAGCTATGTGAATTGTATTTTGCGAGATGTTTCGCGACATTAGTTTTAATGAAGTGGACATTGGTATTTATTTATGATACTGTCATCTACCCAATTGGAAATATTTATATTTTTGTGCTATTATTTGCCTTTTTTGGCTTAAGAAGCTTTTCATTTCAATTCATTCATTCATTATTCAATCGATTTAGTATATAAATCATGATCCCATAAACAAATATACCCTAAATATGTAAATATTAGTTACAATTATTTCTTTCAAAAATTAAAAAGGAAATTGCGCTTATTGCTTCCATCAATTTGTGTTCGTTTTTTCTCACTTCTCATCATCTAAAGTCACAAGATACCATTGCGAAACTTGTCCAAGTATTGTATCTTTTCAGTCAGCCATAATTTCTTGTGTTATGCTATTTGAATAATTAGCTACTATACTATTATGACAATCAAAGTCCAGACTAGATATGTAGTGGAACGTTGTCGGTGATAAATATGTGAATATCTGAATAGATTTTCATAAAATCATCGTTAATGAATAACCAAGTACTTTCAATAGTTGCACATGCTTTACTTAAGCACCGAACGATATACATGCAAATTGTATGTAATTGTACATGTACTAGCTATAAGTCTTTGAAAGCAAGTTATGAGTGAAGTCCAATCGGATGATAAATTAACTGATCGATAGTTCACTGAAGCAACATGAGTAAAGGTAACGAGAAACCGATTTATATAAATATTCACACACGATTATATCCGTGTGGTGACGGATTAAGAATACAGAATGTCACTATCCCTTTTCATCTTATGGGTGACGTAGAAGAGAGTAAACTACACAAAAAAAAATTCGCTGCAAAAAGAAGGTAACCTTGAAACAAACTTTTTTTATTTGTTTTTGGAACGAAGTTCCTTACGGCAGGCTTGGAAGGGATAGGGATTTTGCTGCGGGACCGAACTAAAAAAAATGTGATAGTAAAACCGTAAGAAAAAATCCGTGGAATAAAACCGTTAAATGAGACGTGCACAGGCGCGACAGTCGCATACACAAACGAGTAGTGTATAATACCTTTCTCTTTCTCCCTCTTTCGTTACGGAATTTTCGACCGCACACATCACATTTACACGATTGACTCCGCAATTCCATCTTTTCGGGTGCTTTTGCTGCCATTTGGTAACTAGCATTGGCTTCCACAATCGCATATGCAGTTATATTACAAAAAAAAATGTAAATATCTTCCTTGTGTTCGCTTTTGAGCGGAATTCACATTTAAGAGATCGCGTTCCAGATCTGGAAATATGAGACTTTTGAAATCAATTTACATATTACTGTTTTGACTAATGTGCATTGTCATGTGTTAGAAAGAGGTAGAAATAGTACGAATGTTAAGTGCGTGATAGATAGTATGAAACGTAGCACACATGACGCGCTTTCGTAAATGTCAAACTTAGCGTTTTGAAATTGTTTCGTTTTTCGTTTAGAAATAGAAAGAGTGTTCGTGTCATTTCTTGAGAATACTTGAGATTATGGAATAAAAAATGTATCTATAATGTGAGTATTCGCCACGTGCTTGTCCATGAATTCATGAGTAGGTATATACTATGCATTGACGGGGTGGAGTGGTAATAGAAAGAGAAGGGATGAGAGAACTATTTTTCTATTTCTATGTAATTTTATGTTGTCAAACAAAAACAAAGAGACATATTTTGTTATTTTAGTTGAAATTTGAATTACGATGCTTTTTTATTTTAAGTAATTTATTATTTTATTTCCTAAAATACTGAATTTCCTAAATACTTTCTTGTCCTTAAATAAAAAGTAATCAGCAAAATTTAAGAGAAAAATCAAGAAAACCTACATAAAATTGAGCACGATTTTTTTTTGCAAATTGTGTCGATTCTACATTATCCGAAGGAACTTCGTTCCTACCTGGTGTCCCACGACACCATTTCATTTAGTATGTAGTAGTCTGCCTGATAGAAAGTATTTTTTTTAAAGTGTGGAAACCCCCTCGGGCCGTCACCCGACCGAGTTTTGCGGCAGGGTGGTGTATCGGAATCGGACCGACTAACATCACACGATATGCCACTCTGTGCCTGAGGTAGGAGGGATCTAGGAACTGCTTTCATTACGACATCCAGACCTCCTAGCGCCGGGCCGCTAGCGCGGGTATCATCTTCGGGTAAACTATCTTTTTAGGCGACGTACGGCACACGGTCATCTCTTCGCGGCTAGTCACTGTAGTGGATGGAAGGGAAACCTATGCCGTCCACTCGCGGCCGCACTAAGGGTGGCATGAGGCGCTGGTGAGCGCGCTTCCGCCACCCGATTCGCTGGTGGCGGAATGAGTTCGAGTGGAAATCGTTCTCCCGGGCCTTCTCCGCCGCCTTTATTCTTGAATAGTTTTCCCTACAGCATTTGATTATTTATTTACATGGCAACACAAATGCTTGGTACTACTGTAAATCAGATAAAAATATATATAAAATTATTTTTAATAACAATGATTCGTTATTTATAATATTTGTTAAAATTACAAATTATGAGTGTCGTCCACGTTCAGGCCAAGATTGGTCAGTTTTCTTTAAAAGAAAGACCATCTAACACAATTGACAAGCTACTTCTCAAAATGAAGAATTGAATTGGGTTTAAGTATGAACTTGCGCAATGACAATTTGCATGTCGATAGCAATAGATATTTATGACGACCGATGCTACAGGGGGCGTGACTGGTCACCCATATATGGAGCAGAAAGAGATTGCGATCATACCACCCACGATATCATTACAACAACCAACACGTATCTGTGCTTATTTTACTTTTGAAAAATGTTATCACGGAGCTTGGGTATTAAAATGACTAAAGTTAGTCCACACATATAAAATCCTTGTTAGTCTAGTAGTTAGCGTATGTTACTGCCTATCAGGAGGATTATAAGGAGGAGGGAATAATAACCCGGAGTATGAAAGTTGGGGATTTAGCTCTCGTGTTTCGGAAAGCATGTAAAGCGTGGCAGATAGCCGCCCCATCGCATTATGAGAGGTAAGGCACAGAGAGTCCACCTGTTATTGCACGCATATTTATGTAATATAATAACTGCTGGGTAGTTGGCTGATTTCCGTCAAGACTGACTTCCGTGGCTGAAATCGGCTAGGAGTACAACACATATAAAATTCCCTACCCTGAGCGAATCTAATTCGTCAACACAGAGCCCAAACTGTTGGAGCTACAAACACGAAGTTTTGCGAGCTGATGCTTTTCATCTTATAAACCCTCTAAGAAGGTACTAAGATCTAAGAAGGTATAATTTTTCCATCCTCTCCGTTCCTATATAGGACAACTCGTGCTGGCCTTGGAAGTCACCGTTTCAGAATGGTAGACATACGCGCTTCCGAACTAAACGGTTCGACTCTTCCTTCCTGTGCAGATCGGTTAAAGCCTAGAATGCATTACCAGCGCACGTGTTTCCCTCCCACTACGATCCCGGGTCCTTTAAGCGGGGCGTAAAAAAGCATCTCACTAGGCCGCCATAGCGTGGGTCGCCATATTGCACTGTCATCATTCGCAGTGAATATGGCGACCACCGCTCTTGGATTCTATTCATACTTTCCATCAGGTAGAATAGAGTCACTTTGGTAGGTTAAATATAAAAAAAAAATCAAGTTACAAAGTTATAAACACGATTTAAAAAGTAATCACGCTAACGAAGACGCGGCCAATAGCTGGTATTGAAATACACCAAAAGATGTATGCTTGGTTGATTCAGATGTAATGCAAGTAAATGTTTTGAATTGCCGCATAATTGTTACACATGAACTGTGATCTTTGTCTACTCTAGTTTTTATCCTTTTGTGATTCTTCAAACATTTATATATAAACGCGTATCTCGTTTATCTCATTTTATTCACATGTGTAACGTACAACATACAGTAGTACGATAATACACAGCGATTAAGCAAACCAACTGTATCCACAATATTGTTTGTTACAGTCCACCGTGCGAATACTTACCATGGTCATTGTATAGCGACTGACAACGTGGTGCCACCTCCACGCCTGTGTACTCTGCATCCTAATCACCTATTTACATGTGTACACAATAATTGGCTTATGTGATCTAACTATACGATGCAGATGATAATCGCCCGATTAAATAATAATAATCACATCGTACATCTCACACACGGCAATCTGATCCCTAACTTAATAGAAATATAGATCAATTTAGAGTAATAGTTACGACTTCTCGGTAAGTTTATAATTTGTTTGAACGCAGTAATGTGTTTAATACAATACGGTATACGCACAATACTCCAAAATGGATAAAATATTTTTATTTGTACTCTTTCCTATTAAAAAAAACATATGTATGTAATTATTTTTGAAATTTGTTAAATGTTTTCGTGAATTTCTAAAACGCAACGTTATTGGTGGAACAAAATGGGACGTCAATTTACCCTAGGATCTTTTCGTAAAGCAGATTATATTTTCGTCGAACTTTGTAAACAAAACAATATGTGCAGTTAACTAAGTAAAAAATATTTTTATATGTATTTTATCGCTTTTTTATTTTCCTTACTTATGTCAAAATGATCTGCGCAACTATTATATTATTTACTTTTCATTATATTTCTTTACTTTTTCACGATAGATGATTAGAAAAAAATAACTCGGTGCATTTATGAACTAAACACTTCGTTGTTGACATGAGTGTAGTCTGTCGTCACAAAATAAACGCTTCAAAATGGCCACGTTCAAACCGTCCGAAAATTATAGTGATTTTAATCTTTATTTAGCTTGTTGGTTTATATTTTGGATTTGTTAAAGTTTTTGGTATTGTAATATCTAGTTGATAGTTTTTTTTTTAAAAAAATACGTACATATTCTCCTTTCATCTGATTTGAATTAGAAAAAATAAAGTTATTATGACTTTCACAACGTGCGTATAGAATTGTATTTATGTCACAAATAGGTTGCAGTCAACGGTGAAATCGTAGAACTAAATTAACTTTACAATTAAATATGTACTCTTTAGGCCATTAGGTTTATGTGATTCTACGATAACGTAATAGAGGTAAATCAAACTTGTAACAAAACAAAAATAAATTATATGTGGCAATATAATTACCAGGTAGTAGAGCCACGCTCATTTCAGCATGAACGGGCGGGCTCGATCGGAGCAGTACTACCCTCCCACAGAAGATCAACCAAAAGCGACAACATCCGTGCCGTCGTGTTTCGTTGGTGAGCGCGAGACCGGAGGCCCATTGATGCAGGGGTGACAGTTGTCGTGGTAAATGTGTGTAATACAATGCTACAGTGACTGTCATGTCTTTTACGTCCCCAAAAATCGTAATAGACAATAGTGTGGGTCACCATACTGCATTGTCAGCTTTCACAATGAGTATGGTGACTACAGCTTTTGAATTCTATTCATGCTTTCCATCAAGCAGAGTAGAGTCACTTTGGCAGGTTAAAAAAAAAACTACCACAGAATTAAAAGTATCGGGAGTCTATAATATATTAATACGTAAAGAAAAATATTTGTATCTATTTTCACAAAGCTCTACAAACAGGAATGTAAAGTTTAACAGTTAGAGAAGAAGGTCTGAAAACTAAACTGTTACATGTAACTGTATTCAGATAGTTTAGTATCTACGATATGTTGGCCTATCATGATATGTAGTTTCTACAACCAAAGTTCAAGTTTTATTAGCCACGAATTAAACCAAAAGTAAAATATAGCTGAAATTCAACCTCTAAGCTATCTGTGGTATAAATTAATATTTAAATGTTTGTATAAACGAATGCATCGTCAATAAAATAGTGAAATATATAGCTAAATTGTAAAATATATTACTTAATGCAGAATTAGTTTATGTTAGAATATAAATATATTAATGTGTTGCAGTGTTTATCAGGTCCATCCATCTTTTCTTTGAACGTCGTCTACTTCTAGGTTATATGCGTCAACTTTTATCGTTACGTATCACATACCCAAATCAGGATAACCTGTTGCTTCTCTTAAAATTCGCTTGCGCCAATTTTAGGTTTCTCTTAATGTACATCGTAGCTACAACACACATCTATCTTCGCACTCCCATTTCAGTTATAAGTAGGTATGTATAACATAACTCGTCATTACGGATTGAACATAAAATAGTTCTATAAAGCAAAGAAAAATCAAAAATTTGAGTTACCTAATGGACACATCCATTAGGTAAGTCAAATTTTTGGAGAAAATGATCAAGTCGGGAAATATTTTTATTTGTTCTGATTAATCGTTTATTAATTATAAAATTAGTGGAGTTGTCGTAAAGTTTAAAAAATAAATAATCATTGTATTTATTTTTTTAGGTACCTTTTCTGTCTTTCATTACTTTTTCTTTTTGAATGTCTCGGTGGCGCAGTGGTTATGTATGCGACTGCTGTGATCGAATTCGATTCCAGGGTCGGACCAAATGTTTTTTTTTATATATATGAACCTACCAAAGTGACTATTCTGCCTGATGAAAAGCATGTTTAGAATCCAAGAAAGGTGGACGCCATACTCACTGCGAATGAAGACAGTGCAGTATTGCGTCTCACGCTATAGTGGCCTAGTGAGATGCTGTTTCACGCCCCGCTTAAAGGACCCGAGATAGCGGGAGGGAAACACGTGCACTGGTAATAAGTTCCAGGCTTTAACTGATTTACACAGGAAGGAAGAGCCGAACCGTTTAGTTCTGGAGCGTATGTCTATTTGTATGATCTACAAATATTTTTTGCGGGGATTTTTCAGTGTGTTAATACCTACTGAAAAATCCAATCAAAAAAATATATATATTTATATCAGTTGTCTAGAACGCAAAGTACAAGCCCTGCTTAGTGTGGGACTAGATAAGGTTGTGTCAGATGACCGAAATTTTAGTAATGTATATACATGCCGCCATAGTGTTGGTCGCCATTTTGAATTATCTGCATTCATAATGAACATGGTGGCCATCACTTTTGGATTCTGCTCATGCTTTCCATCAGACAGAGTAGAGTCACTTTGGTAGAACAAGAATACAAATAATAACAATGTGTTTGCAGTTATCTTATTTAGTTCCTTAATGACAAAAGATTCACCCTCTGTTGCGTTTGTGGAACTAAAACAACAACCAATAATATGTGGACGTTAAAAACATCTGTCTACCGTTTGTATGTATAAGTATATTTCATTAGTGAGCAGGAACTAAGGTGTTTGAAATAGCAACTTCAGCTACAGTATACATTACACATTTGCTTTGAATTAACACAAATTTGCAAGAGATAATCCATGGTTATATCAATTGTGATTGATCGTATCGTAATATAAACCGAACAAACTATTTTACTTCCAGATATAGAAAACATTTGAATACTTGTTTCTATTAATCAAAGCTAACGAAACCAGATAGCTAAAATTTGCGGTTTACCTTCAAAGGCTGAATTGTGGAAAGCTATTTAGAGCCGGTGGAAACAGGATTACCTGTTTGTTTCTTAATTACAAGTAAAACTTTTGATTAAAATTTTGCAATTACAGCAGCATCTGATCCTGAGTCAATTAAACCTAAATATTTTTCTGTTTAGTTACTGTCTCTTAGGCACCAGACGTGACGTAGTGTGATCATTCCTAAAACATTAAAATAGTCATCATGTTCCATATCATTTCGTAATTGTATTTGGTATCAAGACAATTTATAACATTGATAATATTTTAAGTTTGGTTTTTGAAGTGAAACTTCTTTATCGGGGTTGGAAAAAAATTTAGTGTAACATTTTTTCGTTACGCGTCACGTTTCTCCGTTACGCGCCATCTTTTTCTTATCCCTACCACGCGTGATTCGAAGTATACTTTCTCCAGCGGAGTAGGGATTGGTAAATGTCTCCAATGTATTTTACGGCCCGTTTTGAGTAGTTACATTTTTGAAATCCAGGTGGCGATTGCATCGACTTCGGACGGGTTTAAATTATTTTTTTGAAAAATAACGTCATAAAGAAGTTTCACTTCTTACGAGTGTACGCTAGTACACGCACACATTTTTTATTAATTCGTCAGCTGCCTGCCTGATGTCAAACCTCCTTGGAAATAGTTCATTATACGCAAAAAAAATATCCATAAACAATTGATTCAAATTAAGAGATTGAAGAAAAGTGTACTTTTTTAGATATTTAAATGAGTCGACTTTAAAAATAGATAATAATGACATTTAAAAAAAAAATGATAATACGTGTCATCTGATACCTTAACGCTTATTTAAAAAAAAGAAATACTTAAGTTGAAAGTGTTTTGAAACAGGTGAATGCTAACACGTTAGAGTTTGAAAGGAGTCTAAACTTGCCGCTGCTGTTTGTCGAATATACGCCCTAAGAAGTTTTTATTTCCAGGAAATAAACTATTCTTTAACTGTTGACCCTTTGGCCATTAACGTTAATTTTATTTCCAATTTAATGTTTGGAGGGTTACTCGTAGGAATAAATATAAAATGATCATTTTTATCTGTAACGTATAAAGAACAAGGTCTTATTGATGTAGTTATGTGGTAGGTATACCAAACGCAGTGGCTGGAGGAAGTGCAATAACGACTGGTTGCTTGGCTAGATCCCGATAAATCTGGCGCTACCCGGTGATATCGACCCACTGTTACTAAAATTGATCTGAGTACTAGCGTTAGGAATGATTAGACTGGACATGTGTGTATATTTAAGATTTATTTACAAAATACCCTTTTTTCTTTAAAATTCAGTCTAATTTCTATTATACTTAGTCTGGCCATAAATACTGTTACACTTAATTATAAAAAAATATTACATTTGAATTTCGAATCTGTCATTTTTATACGATTGTTCATTGTGTTTTCTCATTTTGGCGCCAATACATTGTAAAATATTTTGCGATATTAAAATGGTGTGGGGTGATAAAGAGATACGAATCGCTGTGATAGCATTACACAAAGTAGGTATGGAGCCAAATGCAATTTTTAAAACTCTCCATACACTTGGTATTAGTAAAATGTTTGTGTACCGGGCTATTAATAGGTACAATGAGACCTCCTCTGTTTGTGACAGAAAAAGATCTGGCCGTCCACGTAGTGTTCGTACGAAAAAGGTGGTCAAAGCAGTAAGGGAAAGAATTCGAAGAAATCCTGTCCGAAAGCAAAAGATTTTATCTCGGGAAATGAAGATAGCACCTAGAACCATGTCGCGTATTTTAAAAGATGACTTAGGACTTGCAGCCTATAAGAGACGCACTGGCCATTTCTTAACTGATAATTTAAAGAAGAATAGGGTGGTAAAATCGAAACAACTACTGAAGCGGTACGCAAAGGGAGGTCACAGAAAAATTTTGTTTACGGATGAGAAAATTTTTACAATTGAGCAACATTTTAACAAACAAAATGACCGTATTTATGCTCAAAGCTCTAAGGAAGCTTCCCAATTAGTCGACAGAGTGCAACGTGGACATTATCCGACTTCAGTGATGGTTTGGTGGGGTGTTAGCTATGAAGGAGTGACTGAGCCATATTTTTGTGAAAAAGGTATCAAAACATCGGCACAAGTGTATCAAGATACCATTCTTGAGAAGGTAGTTAAGCCCCTTAACATCACCATGTTCAATAACCAAGTATGGTCCTTCCAGCAAGACTCGGCGCCGGGTCATAAAGCTCGGTCCACGCAGTCTTGGTTGGAATCGAACGTTTCGGACTTCATCAGAGCTGAAGACTGGCCGTCGTCTAGTCCCGATCTTAATCCGCTGGATTATGATTTGTGGTCAGTTTTAGAGAGTACAGCTTGCTCTAAACGCCATGATAATTTGGAGTCCCTAAAACAATCTATACGATTGGCAGTGAAGAATTTTCCCATGGAAAGAGTGCGTGCTTCTATTGATAACTGGCCTCATCGTTTAAAGGACTGTATTGCAGCCAATGGAGACCACTTCGAATAAGCTTTTTATATTTTTAATTGTTTTATATTTATGTATTAAACTGACACACTGTAAAAGTAATAAATGTTATTTGCAGTTAACAATTTTCTTTTTTCTTTATTACAATATTTATGGCAAGACTAGGTATATGCTCGTATTACCTGTAGAGTCAGTGTTCAAATTCTAAATGCTATGTGCGAAAGAAATAAGTTCATTTTCAAAAATAAGATTGAATAGATAAATATAAATTTACTTAAAATAAAGAAAGAAATAGATTTTGTTTCAAGAATCATTTTATATGCCAAAATTAGGCGTTTTAGTAATTTTGTGTTTAATTGTTTACAAAGTTATATTGCCCGTGTTCTACAAGTACCTAAAAATGGCAAAGGAAGTAACCTCAAAACATAAAAAAGTATAACATTTATATGTGGAGGCAGTGATAATTCTTACGACACTGACTTTTCAAGGCTTTTACTAATTTTAAACTGTTGCGTTTTATCTACACACCTATGTATATAAAACTTTTAAGTAGATTTGTGTACAAAAACTTTGCCACTAATTGATCTCAAATTTTAGTACGACGTATCAAGTAAGTTGTACTTCAAAGATTTTTTTTTCTATTTTTCGCGTAAAGAAACAATAAAATTATACATTTTTTAGATAAATTAAGAAACAAGACTACAATAGCAAGACTAGGATATGTGACATTTAATCCGCGTGTGACAATGCTTATACAACTGCATATAAGTACATTAACAAAGGTAGGGTAAAGTACCTTACATACAAATGTTTACTAAAATAAATACAAGTTAAAAAGCTAAAAAACTCATTGAAAAAATTCGGTGCAAACAAGCACACGTTCAGTTGAAACGTATAAAGGCTTGTCAAAAACATTAAATCTTGACAATCTGCTCTTCTCTATATTTTAAGAAGTCTGCAAAGGTACGTAGCAAACGCGGAAGCACCCAGTTGATCTCGAACGAAGCATGGTTCACAGATCGTGACCGTAGCGAATAGTTATAGGTCATATCAGTTTGCCCTTGACCATCAGTGACAATGGGTCGTTGCTCTGCATCTTGACATCGAACCTGTTATAGTCCAGTTTTCCTGGAAATGGGCAAGCAGAGCTGAACAGGTTCAAACCGGATAGGAGCTGATTTTGCCACCATCCATCATCTTGTAAAATTGTTATTGGATTTGTAAGTAGTTTAAAATTATATGTTTGGCATAAGTAGGGTTTGTGGCTTATGTATTTGAGCATTTTACATGAAATTATTAGCGTGGGAGATTTATATCATAACACAAAGAGACTAGTTTGGCTGCAGTGAAATCATATCGTCCCAGAAAACCAACTTTAAGCAGTGACAGTGCAGAAAGGTCAGAAAGAAGAGAGAAAATACCAAGAATTTTTTTTTTCTATATTAAGAGCCTGCCAAAGTGACTCTACTCTGCCTGATGAAAAGTATGAATAGAACCCAAGAGTTGTGATCACCATACTCTTTGCAAATGCAGACAATGCAGTATGGTGACCCAGACTATGGCGACCTAATGAGATGCTTTTCACACCCGCTTGGGGACGTAAAAGGCATGACAGTCATCGTGGCACTGTAAGGCTCACACAGTTACCACGATAACTGTCACCCCTGCATCGATGGGCCACCGGTCTCGCACTCACCAACGAAACACGACAACACAGATGCTGGCGCTTTAGGTTGGTCTTCTGTGGGGGGTAGTACTACCCCGGTCGAGCCGGCCCGCTCGTGCTGAAATCAGCGTGGCTCTTCTACTTACCTACAAATTTTAACATTGATAATAAAACTAAAGTCCGTTACCACCCCTATTCATCCCGTGGGTGTCGTAAAAGGCGACTAAGAGAACAAAGTATGCAAGACAACATCATTATAAAGAGAAGGAAAACTTGAAACAGACCCTATTCTAACCCGTCTGGCCAGCGTGGTATAGTAAGCCAAAACCTCCTTGCTAAGAAGAGGCTTACGTCCAGCAGTGGATTGTTAAAGGCTGTTGATGATAATGATGATGATAATCTTCAAAACAATAAAGATAACGGTGATGGATTAAGAATATGGAGTGTCATCATCACAATTCATCGTGTGGTGTAGAGGCAACTTAGAGACTAAACTACTGAGGACAACATCACTGCAAAGAGAAGGAAAATTTAAAACAAACTATACCAACCCATCTAGCCGCCGTGGTATAGTAGGTCTTGAGAGGCCTGTATCCTTTCTTGGAAGGCGCTTCCCCTCGAAGTTAGGATGGTTAAAAGTCGCGACTTGCTTAAAATTAAAGTGAAGAAGCTTTTACTGCCTGAATTAGCGACGTCTTAGTTCATCACCTGGGATTATTACATCTTATAGTGGTAATATGTATGCACGGATATGTATGAGTTGTGTATATGTGTGTTATATATGTATGTGTTATACATTTATGTGTTTATGAAAGTATATTTGCTTATTTATGGTCAAACTAGTCTATATATACTAAATCCTCTGTCAATTACCTCTTATCCTTAAGTGCACCTACGTCATATTTTCTCCGCATCGCCCAATCGGTTGACTGGCAGATAATGCCTTAGGCATTAAGTCCGCCGATGGATGTATTTGTGCATAAAGTTGTAAATAAAAAATGAAATAAAAATTATATCGACCAGTGGACTGTTAAAGGCTGTTAATAATGACGAAGATATACAGAAGATGTATTTGTAGTAATCGATTTAAAAACTCGCGAAAGATATGTTGTATTTTACATCTGTATGCTACGACTTGGGGCGTATGTAATTGATATAGTGTGTGGTTTCACTTACATACGTACTTTACTGTGAGTTAATATTATTTTTAAATATATTTGCGAGCGTTTATCATTAGTTAATCTGGTTCTACTATTATTTTATGAACACTTATTTCATCCGAAAAAGAAGGGCCACGACAATCTCAAATAAAGTGTCGACTTAAGTTCCGTATCGTAAGCTTAACCTTTAGAAGCTTGTATAAGTAATTCCAACTTTACGTAAATGCTAACAATATTTATACACCTTTTGACAGGTGTCATTTTAGTGTTTTTATGAGACGTGTCACGTTTCTTAATAACTCTCTATAAATATGTAATATAAAACTAATTGCAACATTACTGAGCATGCAAAGTAACAGTCATAATTACTAAACAGTCAAGGGGTGACAGTTATCGTGGTAACCTTACACTGCTACAATGACTGTCATGCCTTTTACGTCCTCAAGCGGAGAGTGAAAAAGCATCTTACTAGGCCGCCATATTGTGGATCGACATACTGCATTGTCTGCATTTGCAATGTGTATGGTGACCATAACTCTTGGATTCTATTCGTGTTTCCCATTAGGCAGAGTAGAGTCACTTTGGCAGGTTCTTAACATATAACAAAGACGTTAAAACTTAAATACAAACACGTAAATATGACAAAGTATTGCTTAATGAAGTTACAATAAAATTGAAATAGTAATAATTAAGGTCCTTTCATTAAATTCTCATCACACACTCCTTTCGCGATTACTTTACAATCAATTCTCAATCTTTATGTTGTTTCAATACAATTCAAAGTTAAATGTTTATTTGTATAATATTTTATGAGGTGTAATGTTTCATGTACATAACATGAAACGGTTATTTTAATACATAAGCAAACGGTTAAGGTGTGAACTTTAAACAATAATCAATACAAATTAAAAACCTTTCTATTTATATTTTAATTTTGGTAACAAATCAATCAAATGGCAACATTAATTTTATGTTTTTTATAAAGGTTTTTTTATATTATTCTAGAATAAGCTTATGGTCTGACTTTAGTCAGTGGTTAAAATTCTATGTATGAGCTTTGAGGACTATTGTAGGGTTAGAAGAGAAAAGAGGTAAAATTAATCATTTTTTTAATATAATATGATTGGTTTCATACAATTATTACAGCGAAAGCTATCAAAAAATTTAAGTTAATCATTATACTGCTCACAGAAATCATTAGGATGCTTGATTTTCGGTGAAAGAAGAGTATTAAGGAAGTGGGAGTCACTTTCTGAACTCCCTTCCTTGTCACAAAATATCTCCATTTCAAAGGTTTTTATACGAAAAGCTATCATGAGGCTTTCACACCTACTAAGGTCGAAAGAGCTGACTTAGAGAACAAACTCCGCAGGATTTTTACAGTAACTGTTTGCCCACCCGTTTGACCAGCGTGATATAGTCAACCAAGATCTACTTGCCAGGTCTATGTTTAGCAGTAAAATATCATAGGCTATTGACGGAGCTCTCCGTGTGGTGACGGATTAAGAATACATAGTGTCACCACCCCTACTCATCCCCTTGGTGTCGTAAGAGGCGACTCAGGTCTACTCTACAGGACAACATGACTGCAAAGAGGAAGGAAAACTTGAAACAAACCCTATACCAACCCGTCTGACCAGCGTGGTCAAAACCTCCTTCCTAAGGAGAAGCCACAGTAGTGGACTGCTAAAAGCTGTGAATGATGATGATGCTGATTGATGGAGCTAAGCATCTAAATAGAGTTTAGAGTAGAGAGAGAGAGAGTACGATCCATATACGAGTATATGTACATGAGTTGCACGTTTTTGTCACTATCACAATGGTAAGTGGCTAGTCATTATTATTTCCTAGCACTTGCTAAGTAATAAGCCCTTTGACTCATATTAAATATCCCCTTGCCTCAGTTCAAGTATACACAAAGATCCAAATCGAGAACAAAATATTAGTGTCCATTAGCGCAAATATTTATGCAGCAAACTAAAGCTCAACGCTTCCGGGTTTAGTAACAGAACCACTTATATTTCAAATTCTCATTAGTTGAACTAAAACAACACACGTCATTTAAAATTAGTTTAGCGAAGTGATGAAGGATCTACAAATAAATATGGTAACTCAAAATGTGATGTAAGCTTTGTGTTATTTGTTCAATCATAACTCAAAATATATTGTAGAATTTATCGCAAGGGTCGTATTATAGAAACTGACTTTTCATGCTTAAATCTTGTGAAACAAAACACTATCTGAGTAAAGATTAATTTTACCAAATCAATTTTATAATACTTTGCATTGTGTATATTAGACTTTAATTGCAATAATTTAAATGACTTTAAACAGGATTAAGACATGATCTATCTTTTTTGAGTGTAAATTCTACAGTTTCAGGGCTTTCCTTTCTAGGGTACACCTGATTCCCTGTACCTGAGACGGCGTGCAGTTTTTGGTCGGTTCGAGTCCAACATAACTACCAGTAGGTGGTATCCGGGGGGATTTTGCACAGAAAAAAAAAGTGTAAATTCTACACGATTTCTTGCCTTATGAACGGATTTCAATCATTTTATATAACTCAATTATTTGTCAGATTAATTCCCCCCCCACACTATCGGTGAAAAGTAAGGCTTAGAGAATAAGGAAAAGATGAAAATAGGGATATCAGTTCTAATCAAATACCATGAGAAAAAAAAACCATCAGTAAAAACAAATTATAAGGGGCAAGAACTCTTTAGTAGCTACAACGCTTAAGTCTTATGCTTTTTTCGTATATATACTAATAAACTATCGATCAACAATAAGAAACGAACGTAATTTTATAACAAGAATATTGAGCGTCTTTCACATGAAAAGAGCGTGACTTCAAATTTGATTTGTAACTCTTATGTAATGTATTCTCACACGATTCAGCCATATTGCTGAACTATGGCTCGGCAGTATGTAGGGTGTAATAGGTTATTCCGTAAATAATCTCAAGTCACGAGGAAAGAAAATCTTTGGTATTTGTTCAACTTGAAGTTGATCTTTGTAATATTGTTTATAGCTTATTACTTGTGAAGTTATTGTGTTGACTTAGATTAAGTTATATTTCGATAATTTGTAATATTATCAAAGTCAAGTTTCGAATCTAATATTTATTTAGAGTTTTTAGTTGAACTCTAAGATTTAACTTAACAATTTAAGAGGTACCATAAGTTTACTGGCAAAAACGCTCTTCTGTCATTATAATAACGTACCACCTTGGTGTGTCGTGTTTACCTATTTGTAATTGTTAAAGTATAATTTTAAATCAATGAAAATTCACTATACTTCTATTACTTATATTCAATTAATTAGGTATACTGGATCGGTGGCTCGTAACCGTTGAATTTCAGCATTCGGATAGCACTGCTAATTTATTGTATTGTACCAAGCATTGTACCGTATAATATATCCTAGGTTTTTTATATTATACCCAGAGTCGAGCCCGCCCTAAAATCTTTTTAGAAATGACAAATAAAACGTAAAGAATAGTGGGCAATCCTACTAATGTTTGACGTTAGTAGCGCAGAAATAGTAAAGAAGCTTTACATTTAAAAAGAAAAGATTTCAAAAACCATATATAAACAATGTATAAAAAAGTGTATATAATTTTTGATCAATTTTATATAGTCTATGTCACCCGGGTCAAAGGTCGCTGGAGCCGAAGTGTACTAGAGTGGATACCACGATTGGTGTGTGTGAAACATAGTGTAGGGCGCCCTGTGGTGCGACGACTTGAAGAAGGTGGCTGGCAGCGGATAGATGCGAATTACCCAAAACTGGGATGGTTGGCGTTCCTTAGGGGAACCCTTCGTTCAGCAGTGGACGGCGATAGGTTGATTGAGACTCGGGTCACTATTACAAATCTACTGACATTCCATTCATTAACATCGATTATACATAGACTACCAAAACTTTAACCTTGCTTTTTGACTCTGCCGTAGTCGGGTAAAAATATGTTTTGCACCCTTGTTTCAAATATTTCGATTTTCGATTGATTGATCATAACGGCATTACTATAGAATTTACATTCAAAATTAAGTTACGATTTCATATAAAAATTGATTATTATTCAGCGTTAATGCGCGAAGAGCATAAATCAACTCGATTTATCGCGTTGTCAAAATAGGCGGCGCAATTGAACCGTGAAATCGAACTTATATGCGTATCGCCATATTTGGAACGGTTGGATCGTCGCGTACAACATGTTTTGAATAAGGAAAAATAATATAATGTTATATTTAAAGATGGCGGAGTGACGATCTATAGGATAAAAGTGAAAAGTCGATGATCGAACCAAGTGGTGTATAATTAGAGAGGCCTGTGTGCAGTAGTGGACTGTGACCTGTTTTCCTGTAATATGTGGTAAAAAATTCGTGACAAGACACGATAATGTGTGACAAGAAAATTAAGAATCGCACTTTGGTAAACAGCTTTCAGATATATATGTAGTGGGATTTAAGATGTTGTACGGGATTAATGTAAAGCTTGGTCTTTTTTGTGTTGTATTAAAAATTTGATATTTTACAATGTAACTTCCCTGTGGTGAATAAGATCTATATTTTAAGGCAAATCATCAAACTTTGTGATATATCTATTGATGTATTCCTATCCGATTTCACCATGGCCGCCAGTGTCAACTCAGACCAGCGAACTACGTAGGAGATGTTATAGTGCACATGTGAGTGCGCAAACATAGGTGCACGCTCTGTTTCCTCACTGTCATAATCCGACAGGATGGTTCTTGGACATGACCGGGGAGAGATTAGGCGGAGGATTGACGGCTTTACGCGTTTTCTGAGGCACGGGGATTAAGACCCTAACTCCCAAACTCCGTGCTGTTATCAAGTATTATTGTTGCCAGAAAAACTCAATAGTTCTTTTTGATCCGACCCGGGGATCGAACCCAAGACCTCTTGATTGGCTATTGTATACACTAACCGGCAATGAGGCAGTCACGACGACGACATTTTTACAGGTGAAAATTACCATCAAGAGCTTTGTGTTTAAAAATTTCGTTGTGCATTTTGTACTCACTAGTACCTGTCAAGACGATAATAACGCTTCCGTTTTGGCATATTGAAACTCCATAAAATTTCACGCCATCACGTTTAATGACAGGTTGCATAAACCCTTTCTGTATGAAATCACCGCTATGTGCATATTTTCACTGGGATGTTGTTAAAATATTGAAGTTAAGAGAAACAAGCAACCACCGTTAAATTGACGAATAGTTTAAAAAACTGACATCTTCTTTCATCTGTGACAGTTAATAGCGCAGAAGTGCAATTTAACACTCTATACTCCCGTTAAAACATGCAGAAACAAAAACTTATAACTGACAGATGACTTTATTGGAATATTCCTCAAGTAGAGTAGATTACAATAGCGTCTAAATAACATTACCTATAGAAATAACAACGTATATATAAAAAGTATTCAGAAGTATAACAGCTAATCATTAGAATAACAAAATTATTAAATGGTCTGCCAAAAGATGATCGTTATCTGGATCAATTGAGGAAAAGTAAAGTTTCTGGCTTAAAAACTTCGTCAAAGAATTTCTTGGTTCAATTTCTTTTTATTTGGAACATATTTCATTTCTTGGAGTTTGAGTAAAAAATTGCAAATTACGCCTCTGATCATTTCAAGAACTATTATATGAGTATTTTGCCTATAAATTGTTTTGGTAAGCTAAAGATTAGCAAAAAACAACTCAACTAACTAAGGAATCATTCGAAACCGAATGTTTAATTAACTTGAAAGTGATATTTTAACTTCAAAACAATAGTTCAAGCGATTTTAATAATATATTCCTATACACTTCACGATGATATCGTTTAACTTAACTTTAGACCTTACATGTATCAGAATAAAACATTTATTTCTTTGGCTATGAATTTAAAATATATTCTCAGGAGCGACACACTGGCCCGACTTCATAATAAAAACTCCAGTCGATCGTAAAAAGTGCATATTAAGAGAAAATTATTATTTAAATGACTACTAATAAAACACGGGACCTTTGGCGGTTAGAGTGGCTGCAATGAGAATTTTACAACGCCATTCTTTCGTTTGTAATAAACGACTAGCGAAATAATCCCCTAGTAGTGGTTTATCAACCTTTTGCTCTTAAATATGTATTGTCATAATCTCTATAACATATACGCTAAAATATATAAATTATACATCTTAATAATGGAATAGATGGAGCAGAAGAAGTAAGGATTTATTAGAAGAACATCAATGGATTGTCCTAGAGTTTATTCACCGTACTATTCTATGGCACAGATTTCTCATGAACTCTCACAAAAGCGAAAATGAACAGTGTGCAAATTGTTCATTTCAAAACATCGAACTTTACAAATTATCGTAGTTAACAGTGTTTTAGCAAGTAAAGCCATCATAAAATAGTGTGAAGGGTAGACGATACGAAATGCCTATTATGGTCTATTAATTGGATGATGTTTAGAAAGTGCTACTAACATTCCTTAAAATGTAGCTTGACTTTTGTGAAAGTTGTCACAAGTGTCAATTCAGAACTTACAATGTATTTTGATGAAACTGGCAAGTAGATAACGCAAATATACGTCATACAAAGTAAAATCGTTGGTTTAAAGTTACTTCGTTAGTTTTGTAGCCATCTGTTATGGAGATCAAGCTATACTTAAGGACTGTAGTAGCTTGATTTGAATTAATGAATTTTGATTTTGTGTTTGTCGAAAGTGTAAGTGAGTTCGGAGAGCACATTAAAGCCTTTAAGGCATTGGTCATTAAATCTTTGGCAATCGTTACGGGCAGTTGGAACCGTAAAAAGTTTAACAGCAGTCTTCCGACCGTTCTTCAATATCACCTAGGACTTGGGTTGTGGTTGTCTGATGGCTGTCATACTATGTAAAAAAGTTCAGCCGTATCACAAAAAAGCCGGTCCCAATCTAGTTTGAAAAGCTCGATGCAGGAACTTTTCAAAAGTGTGACGTGAAGTTAACAATTTTAATTAGTCACATGTCAAACGTCTGATGGTAAAACTGTCTTCCGTTGATTTATTCACAGTTTATTTGCCATCATTTTTTAATCATTTGTACATTATGATATTATTATATAATTAAGAGTCAAGGTTGTGACGTACTTAAATAATATTTCAAACAACAAAAACTTTGAAAAACCTCACTAGTTCACCTACCGCACGCAAGTAATAAAAAGCCTTCGAGATAACAACCTATTATTATTCAACTGAATACTGTCATTTAGCACGTATTACAGATGTTAGGAAAGCCAAGTTATTAAGCACTCTAAGGTTTATTGAGAATATTATTTATAGCAGAGTTAGGTGAGATAAGAAAATTTTATTAGAATAAAACAACGAGGAGTTCTTGTCTTTATGGTGTTTCTCCCAAGGCTGAAGTCTATCAAGTACTTAGTGAATTAATTTTGGATATGTTTGATGTAGACATCTTTTATTCTAAGGGAGCAATTTGTATCTTTGGCGAATTGAATTGGCGTAGCCGCTCTTTGAGTTTCCAAAAAATTTTGAGAGGGCTTTGATTTGGGCTTGGAAAAATTTACTCACTCAGTGAAAAGTATCGAAACAATTGTTTTCTGGTTTTCTTCTTAAAGCAGATCAATCTAAAGCGATAGCATCCGTGCTGTCGTGTTTCGTTGGTGATTACGAAACCGGAGGTAAGTGTGTGAATCTTACACTGCTACGATGGCTGTCATACCTTTTACGTTGCCAAGCACAGCGTGAAAAAGCATCTCACTAGGCCACCATAGTGTGGGGTCACCATACTACATTATCTGCATTCGCAATGAGTATGGTGACTACAACTCTTGGATTCTATTCTTGCTTTCCATCAGACAGAGTAGATTTACTTTGGATGGCTCTTAAATAAAAAAAAACACCAGTGAAGTTAAAGCACGGCCCCTAAGCCCGGTGTACCTAGGGTTATGTGATCCTCTTGTCCTATCCTATGTGATGATCTTGTCGAGCTACTTCAGTCTCAATCTCGTTTACCCGTCCCAGACTTGCAGTATTCTTATCTTCTTAGTTATCCTTACCAGAATTATTTTTTTTTGTTATTGTTAGTTAAAATGGTTAACAGCAAGTAGGCAGTTGGCACTTTCCTGAACTTTTAGCAATCATCTGCAAAAGTAAGATACTAAAAAATACGTACGGCAATATTTTGAATCATATTTGGATTGGTTTATATAAATCAGATAGAACTAAAAATACATTCAAGTGCAAATATTTCTTTTATTAAGTAAACAGGTTGGTTACTTTTGTCTCTTTGTAGCACTAAAATACCGGAATACACTATAAAACAACTTTCCAAACAATCATATCAAAAATTGAGGAGAAAACTACTATGCAAAATATCAAAGCTTACAAATAAACACAAATGACGATGTACCGTGAAAGCAGGTTAGATTCGAGCAATAGATTGCTTCGACATTAGCTGTCTTCTTTAGCACATCGAAAAATAATATTAGATTATCATCATCAGCAGTCTTCCATAGTCCAATGCTGGACATAGGCTTCTCCTTAATAAAGAGGTTTTGGCCTACTATACCACACTGACTAGACTAGTTGGCATAGGGTTTATTTCAAGTTTTCCTTCTCTTGCATTTTTTACTAGATTATACTGCCATTTTATTTTTCTTACCCTGAATTATATCTATTTAGTATTGAATTCTGCTTAAATCGAGTCCACTTCTTTTATCATCATCTTTATAGGTGCTCATAAAACCACACAACAGTTAACTTGGCGCATCTATTAGCAGTTTTAGATAAAATTTTCCTCCCAGTCATGAAAGTTTTTCTGAGAAGTATTCATTCGTGATTTACTTCCTTTGTTAATTTTAATAATAACAGCTGAATACAGATTAGATGGATAATTTCATGGAGATTTTTTCTTAAATTTTCAAGTTGGGAACTCTATTAAGTATCTTTCATCTTTTATGGTTGAAACTGTTTTATGTCTTGAGTGTTGTACGCTCATGCAGCTCATACAGTGATAAATTATACCAAGTTTTTCAAAATACATAAATTTATCATACCATGATGTTGGAATTCATTTCACAGTGTCTTAAAAATCTTCTAACATTATCACATTTAGTCTGCCAATTTTCCTTAGCCCGCAGACAAGATTAATTTATAAGATTTTACTTTTAATGTTAAAAAATACTCATTTTACGCTCATGAACTATTTACGAGTAAAATAATATGTTAGAATATTTCACATTAGTTAAATAGTTTGTTCATATACAAAAATATTAACTATGTCCAGAAAACGAGGCAATTGTAATTGGCAAAAACTGCTACTTACATTATCACAAACCACTGTTGCTTATGTATGTATATTAAACATGTTTATTAATATTTTGCAATAGTGTAATTCAGATGCTACCTATACATATAATCAAGCACACAATATAGCGTTAAATACACGACCAATTACGACGACGACCACGACGATACAATTCCAAATGGCTAAATAATTAGATTTTAATCTTTGTTTTGGTCTCATAGGCCAAAGTAAATAAACTTCACCCATGGTGTGGTCAGACATAAACCTCATGTCTTACTAAGAATAAATGTCAGTTTGCCGTGATAAGGTCAAATTGTCTATCTAGTTTTACACCCTTGTAAAGTATAATGCTTTTTGTTAGACTTGCTACACAGACGCGTAAAGCGTCAAGGGAGACGCTTAAAATTATTCACCAAGAATATGACAACGTGAATTTGTAATTACAAAATCCAGTATTATATTGCTGAATAGTAGACATATTATAGGAGTGAATGGCACTACCCATATCCGAGGCAATGGGACTCAAAATCCATAATATCAATTAAAAAAAAAAGTTGTCTTTGACGCCAAAAAACTCCTCGATTACGTTTTTTCTTGGGCATGTCTTTGTCTATTTTGTATTTGTTTCAAATGACAAGTCACATGTCATCAGCAGCATTTAGTACTCCACTAATGAATAGTGGACTCTTTTTGGTTTGGTGTAAGGTTCGTTCAAGTTTGCCTTCTATTTGTACTACTGTTATCCAGCAGTTAGCTTGCTTAGACTGAGCCAATAGGGAGATAGTGGATGGAATAATAGGTAGATAACACTCTGTTTTTTTAATCGGTCACCACACTCCCAAATAATACGTGTACCAAATCGCTCCGCTTACATTAGAGTTGCAGTCTAATCCTCGAACGTGTGCATTGAAGCGTCTGATCGTCAGTTACGGCCATTTTGTAATGTAGCATACAGGAAATGGCGGACAGGTAATGAAATAGAGATCTTTTATGGATTTTCGATGTAGAGGTTATACTGTTTATAGCTGTTATTGTTGGAATAGAAGTAATCTATAGAAATTACATCAGGTGTTTGTATAAAGAATGAATGAAAGATATGAATAGATATTATCGGCTTGTATTGTAGTCTTATTTCAAAGGAAATTAGGTTCATTTTAGGACGTAAAATTGCAATGTTCATACACAAAAGAAAATGGAATGGTCAAAGCAAGTGAACAAAACTTAATTCAAGACTAATTTTAAAAATGATCAGATTTAATTTCAAGCAATAAAAAATCTGATCAGTGAATATTATAGTTAGTAAAGAAAACTCTTTTATGTGATTAAAACAGCTACTTTATTTTATTATTCATTTATTTATTTATTTATTTACACTTTATGCACTTTGTACATCGGCGAACTTAATGCCCAAGGCATTCTCTTCCAGTCAACATTAGGGTGGTATAAAAATATTGTAAGGGAGGTGCACAGAGGTTACATTGACAATGAAAATATACCATATATGAGTACATATACATACATGAACACATACAATACATACGTCATAATTATTATTTCTGATATTTATATAGATATACATACAGTTTGTTATTAGTAAATTATTGTTATGAAACATACATGTATACATGCCTCATTAGTTTAGTAGTAAGAGTATGCAACTGCCAATAAAGAGGTGTCGGGTTCGATTTCTGGTTTGGGCCAGAAAAGTATTGTTGAGTTTTTCTGATTATAGAAATGTGTAATAACAACCTGGTCTTTGAAAGTTGCAAAGCCGTCGGTCCTGTGCCTGATATTTCCCTGGTCATGTTAGATAGCCGTCCAATCGGATTGTGAGAGTAAAGGAACAGAGAGTGCACCTGTGTATGTGCACATACTTGTGCACTATAATATCTCCCGCATATTTTGCTGGTCTTGGTTGAGACCGGCCGCCATGGCTGAAACCGGCTAGGAGAAACTCATCATATATGTACATATATACGTTAGCGTCTTAACTCTCAAAGGGGTAAGAGGATCTCATATCTCTCACACAGGTTTCGAACCTAGCTCAGACTCCAGCTTTCAACAAGGTTCTGTTTGTGCTGTATCTTTATTTTAAGAATATCTTTGTACCTTTTGAGAGAAATAAATTATATAAATTATATGTATTATTATATAATTATTATATTTCTTATATTACCACTTAAAGTAATGGTACACAAAGCCATATTATCTAAAATGCTCAGTTATTACACTACATTTAATCAATATGGTGTAATAAAAATCATCATAAATCATTTAATGTACTTCGATGACGTAATACATCATTAGAGTCCATTAATGATGATGGTGATGATATTGATTGTTTATTTTTATAGACATTAATTATTTGACATTAGTGTAATTATTAATTTACTGTCAGTCCTTTCCTCATTTGAGTGCTGCGCTATCTTTATCTATTTTCATATGACGAGGCTATTAATCTTGTAGTAACTATGACTTCGTGGTCGTGGACTCGATTTCCTCCAAGGATAAATTATTGTGTGATAAACACGATCATTCATTCCGTGTCGGGTGTTATTTATCGATAATTTGACTGCACGAACGGCGTAGTGGTTCAAGCGATCGCCAGTCCCTCTCTATTGCGCCGTGTTATGAGTTCAAACTCCACCCAGGACTACAATTTGTACGATCCACGATTTTGTTGCTCTGAGTCTGGGTGTACTTTGTGTTCGCATTTTGTATGTCTCTAAAGTCCACATAGGATATATTCCTAATATGGACGTTGTCTTTTTAAAAACCAAAAGCAAACAAAACAATTTATGTATGAATATGTATAAAAGTTGTAAATATAGTACACATACATACGAAGCAAATCCTCAGTGTAGACAGAACACAAGACTTTTGACTTAAAATAAGATCTCTAATCGTTAGACAAGTCTAACGGTGATAATAACAAAATATGTTACATAGTAAAGTAAAACAAATCATCTATTCAAATGATTCCTCTGTTAATTATTTACAAAACAATGTTATTCCGATGACTCAAGTTAGACACTTGAATCTAACGAGAGATTATTTGCACATAAATTGTTCAGTATCTTAGATAATTATATTTAGATTTATTTTTAGTAAAACATTGTTCGTTCATACATATTATGTGTTAAATTTACGTAATTTATATGTGTACAAAATGTCATGACTTGTGTGTAATTTGCAATAATTATGCTATAAATAACAATACATCTTATGGTTCAACATTCTTAAAGGCCTGTGTAAAGTGAAGAACTTATGTTCTTTTTTTTTCTATCTTAAGAGCATGCCAAAGTGACGCTACTCTGCTTGATGGAAAGCATGAATAGAATCCAAGAGTTGTGGTCACCATACTCATTGCAAATGCTGACAACGCAGTATGGTGACCCACATTATGGTGGCCTTGTGAGATGCTTTTTCACACCTCTCTTGGGAACGTAAAAGGCATGACAGTCATTGTGACAGTGTAAGACTTACACAGTTGCCACGATAACTGTCACCCCTGCATCAATGAGCCTCCGGTCTCACACTGACTAACGAAAAACGACAACACGGATGCTGTCGCTTTAGGTTGGTCTTCTGTGGGAGGGTAGTACTGCCCCGGTCGAGCCGGCCCGCTCGTGAAATCAACGTGGCTCTACTACCATAGTATATACTATCAGTTCCAAAATAATTTAAAGAAGATTTCTGTTATGGCTAAATTAAAAACACCAAACAGTTACACCAAAACATCACCATTTTATCATTATCTTTCTATATTTTTACGAAATTTAGTTAACATCAAGCAGTGTCTACCTTTTGCTGAAGATATCGATTGCTTTTATTTCTAGGAGTGATTATTTGCCAAGGGGCAATCCAGTTATTTATTTTGGAGAAGAAACAAGGGTAACAGTTAGTTATAAATTGACAAATAGGTTTAAGACTATAGTGTCCAGAAATCCGTCTTGAGATTGAAGAAGCCACTATGATAGCATCACCATTTGACCAACTCTACCGAGTGGAATTTTTGGAACAGTTCTTTATGATGCATTGGCGAGAGGACCTAGCTGAAGAAAAATGTAACGCGTTACGAAAAACCGTAAGAGAAAGAGAGAATTAGGGAGACAGAGAACTAGTCTCCCACTTACGAGTATATATATCTCCCATATGTTGGAATAATATAGCAAAATGTATATATATACACATATCTGTGCCTGCACTCGTGCATCCGTGCGTGCGTGCATGTGTGCGTGCTTGTATATATATTTATTTATTACTACATTATCTGTACATGGCACATAACTTCGATACGATATAATTATGAATATACATTTATTAAACCTTCGGAGAAAAGAATATACCATAGTAAGAGAGTTATTATAATTGTTCAGGGAAAGGGAAGCAAAGCAAGATAGGCCAAAAATATATTTTTACGAGTTGCTTAAATGAACACACCAAAGGGACTTCATTTCAAACGCGTGTCCCGCGACATTTTTTTTAGGTAATTTTAATTTTTTGCCAGGCTTCCCTAGTATTTTACAGAACCATTCCTATTAATCTAGGTGATGCACTGATGACTAATGACCTGATTCCCACGCTAGGATACACCACCTACCGATCAAACTCCGATAGCTGACGACGGTATGTCATATAATCCTTCATGTAACTTAATACTGAACACTTGCATATTAATTAACGTATTTATTTGGACGGGCAACACTAAATTATTCAAAATTGTATGCTAAATCATCTATTGTAATGCGATCCCGGGTTTACGCATATAAGATCTTTAGTAAAACTTGAATTGATATAACTTGAAATGTATATTGTACAAGAAGAAAAAATGAATTTATATATAGTTTGTAACTATTTGTACGTCTTATGAACTAAAGACAGTTACGGAACATAAAACTAATTATATAAAAGAAAGGAAGCAACTGCTAAATGCAGTAGAAGATTAAATATAACATAAGGAGTTGCTATATAGCCTATTATGAGCATGGGTTTTTTAAATCTTAAGAAAAAAGCCTTAAAAATACTTTGGGCCAAACATATTTTATAGTGTAAAAGAATATATGGATCACGTGATCGTAAGTAGCATAGGCACCAGCAACTCAAGAGCCAAAATACGGTGGGGGCGGTAGAGTTAGTTTCAAGCAGTGTTATGTGCATAAATTTCACGGATGCACAAATGGTGCAGTAGTTTTAAAGGTCACCTCACTAGTGTGTTGTGCCAGTTACTAGGGTTTTGAGCGTTTTGGGTTCGATCACTAAGACCAAATTATTCTTGTGTCTTAGTATTATTTGTGTGTTTATTCACTGCGATACGGCAGCAAGAGATGTCTTTAAAAAAAGTTATCGATCCGATGCCATCGAATTGGGCCTTAAATTGTAATAATTCAAGTACATCGAAGCAGATTACACACGATTATTTCGGACATTTGACATACAACATCAACTAGTTTCAAACTAAGCAGAACTTGTGCTATGATAACTAGACTGACTAATAGAATACTTATATACTTTTGTTTTGTAAATACATACCTATTATACATAGAAAACACCCAAACTTCGAAACAAATACTTGCAGATCATACAAACATTCGGTCTGACCCGAGGAATCGAACCCGAGACCTCAACCATAGTAGTCGCATTCACTACCGCTGCGCCACCGAGGCAGTTAGCGATAGATTAGAATTGATAATTATCCAGATAATCTAACGAATCTTGTTACAACTTTACTATGTCACTGTACGAATAATTTTGCAGTAGCTAGCCGCTAATCTTAATATAAATCCCATAGATATACAAGCCAATATTTCCATACTTTGTATGTTGAACAGGAAATTGCTTGTAAATGTCCTTTTTTTTACTCCAATTACATATATTAGCTTACAATTACTGTTATTCGTACTTATAATAAATTCTTTCATAATTTAAGCGTTAGTTATTTAGATGATCAGATCAGTCAGGCTAGTTTCAAGTAAAAGATTCTCTAATGAAATATTTTTAACTTCTATAGGGTGGGCCATGAGGGGTGCGGGTCGGGTAACCTCCACGTGCGTTCTCATGTTTCTTGTCCTTTCTGACCATTGCGGTCGGGGGGAACGGAAGCAGGAGGACCGGTGCACCCTGGGCGACGGTCAATGACTTCCTTTGTGAGGTGGGTATTGGCCGCCGGCGAATAACTCGACAGGGGGGTAAACGCTCTCCGTACTCTTCTGTTAAGCAGAAGAGACTGGACGAGCGTCGACAAGTGCCGAGGTGGGATCCATAGGGAACCCAGGGGCGGGTTGGCCCACTGCTTGCGCAGGGGTTGACAAGCATTAGTGCTATCGCCGGTGAGAGAGGATTAGCCACCCTCTTGCGTTCCGTAATCAACAGGGACTCAACAACGACCCGACTGGTGGCTCCAAGGGGGTACGCTGAGAACCTGTTGACCGGAGGGCTTGCCTTGATTGGCCGGCCCATGACAAGGATAGTCTATAACACCAGACAGCAAAGTCGTAAAAACCTGTGGATACCGGCCGACCTCCACAGTATATAGGCTTATCCGGGTGCAGGGGGCACCGCCCGGACGGACTTCATTTTCCCCATACTCGTGGGATTTAGTATGGATATGTTACAAACCAAAAAAACACAAACAACAACGGACGGATCAACAAAAGAAACTGGCTTTATCGAAAATGGACCGATTAAGATTACAGAGGAGAACGTGAGAGAAGGTGAGGAAAAGCGGTTGCGGCATCGGTCGCAATCGCTTATAACATCTTTCTCCAGACCCTCAACTCCGTTTTCGCTAGATGGAGATGAGCGAGTCGAAGAGAGCGATAGCTCTGCTTCGGTAGGGTCTCGAAGAGAAACGCGACGACAGTCTCGGAAGCGCGGTAATGACGCTTTGGATGGGTTTGGTCATGCGAAACGAGCACACAGTGGTAGTGACGCTAACAAGATGAGCTCAGTAGAAGTTGGCGCCCAAATGCTCGGTAGTCTCGCTGATGTCGAAGAGGTGCTAGACAAACCTCGCAGCACGAAGGCGGAATTGATGGGCACCATTCGCCGAGCTCTGCAGACGCTACAAAACGGCGTCAAGGAGCTCTGCAATAGGGCAGTGTCACGCGAGCAAGAGGAAGTGTCTGCACGGAACCGGGTCTCGGAGTTGGCTGACCAGGTGAGGAGTCTCCAACAGGAGATTGAATGCCTCACTCGAGCCAAGTCAATGGTGACAGCTTCGGTGGTACCGCATGCTTCCTTAACTCCAAACGTGGCTGGAAACATTCCGAAGCTAACAAGCGGCCAAGCGGTGACGATTCCAAAAGCCCATCCGGCAAGGGTGGACTGCCCGGACTGGGAGCAAATTGAGGTTATTATGAACCGAGAGTTTGCCCGATTCCAGTCCGGGCTCCTAGATAGATTTTTCCCAGAAAGGGGTGCTAGGCCCCCTCTAGGTCAGGGGCAGACGTCAGTGACCCAGCAGCCTGCTGCTGCAGTCCCAATGCTCTCTGCTCCTTCAGGGAAGAAAAAGAAAAAGAGGAAAAAGAAAAACAAGATGAAAAGACCCATCGTGCAAGCGCCGACACCTGTTCCACTGCTAACAAAACCATCGGCATCGGGAATAGAGAACCTGCCGGAACGAACACTGAGGAAGGAAGGCAACACCTGGGCTCAAGTTGTAGGGCGAAAAGCCAAGGCTGCGGCTGCAAAACATAGCCCAGTGGCTACTTCCTCTCAGAGGGTGAGGAAGCCGCAGCTACCGCGACCACCTACCAATGCCGCAATTGTAGTCATAGTGCCTCCGGAGTCTAGTGCTTCTCTGGCCGAGGTAATGCAGGCCGCAAAGTCCCGGGTAAAACTGGCGGAACTTGGCATTACAGGTGGGGTCCGTCAGCGAAAGGCAGTCACAGGGGACCTAGTACTGGAGGTCCCTGGGCCAGACAGCGCTGCCAAAGCGGATGCTCTAGCCGAACGATTGCGTGCGGCCATGAGTGACACGGATGCACGATTTGTGCGTCCGTGCAAGACCGCCGAACTGCGGGTGATGGATTTGGACGAATCCATTACCCCCACTGAGGTTGCAGAGGCAATAGCCGCAGCGGGAGGCTGCTCCCCGTCCGACATTAAGATCGGGGAAATACGCAGATCTGCAGCGCGGCTGGGAACGGTTTGGGTTCGGGGCCCACTTACGGCAATACGCCAAGTTGCGGCCGCTCAACGTGTGCAAGTGGGATGGGCATCAGTCCGTGCAGAAGTATTAGCACCACGGCCCCTGCAGTGCTACCAATGCCTCGAAATGGGGCACGTTAGGGTGAAGTGCTCGGGCCACGCTGACAGGAGTGGGCGCTGCTTCCGCTGTGGGGAATTGGGCCACAAGGCCCGAGCTTGTGTAGCAGACACACCGAGGTGTCCAGTGTGTCTTGACCACGGCCGGCCTGCGAATCATCGACTGGGCAGCAAAAGTTGCTGCCCACCGAAGAAAACGAAGAGGGGAGAGGTCCAACCTCAACCCATAACGAGTTCTAACTCGACGGGAGAGGCAATGGAGGCTTGAAATTCCCACCTCAGACTAAGATTCTCCAGGGCAACATTAACCACTGCCGCGCAGCACAGGATCTACTTGTTCAGACACTTGCGGAGCAGTCGGTTGCCCTGGCAGTCATTGCAGAGCCCTACAACATACCGGACCATCCGCGTTGGTTCGGGGCGGATGATGGTTTAGCGGTTATACATTGGGTGGGTGGAGAAAGCCTCCATTGCTCTCTTCTAAAAAAAGGTGCGGGCTTTGTGGCAGTCGAGTGGGGGATAACAGTGGTGATAGGCTGCTACTTCTCTCCCAATCGCGGCCTAGCTGAGTATGAGGCATACCTACATGGGTTAGGAATCTGCATCCGCAGCTTCACCTCCCGTCCGGTATTCGTCCTAGGTGACTTCAACGCCCACTCAAGAGAGTGGGGCGACACCCGGGACGACGCGAGGGGAGAGGCTATCCTGGAGTGGGCAGCTGGACTGGACCTCCGACTTCTCAATCGGGGTTCAGTTAGCACCTGTGTACGCTGGCAGGGGGAGTCTATTGTCGACCTGTCGTGGGCAACTCCTTCTGCAGTACATATGGTGTCGGGATGGCGAGTGGCGGAGGAAGTGGTTACTCTCTCGGACCACCGACACATCTTATTCGATGTGTCACTCCGCCGCCCGGATCGCCCTCAGCAGGAAAGAGAACCTTCGCGACGATGGTCCCTTAAGCAGCTCAACAGAGATATGGTTTTGGCTGCATCCCACGTCGCGGATTGGTCGGAGGAAAGAGTTTCGTACGATCCAGAAGAACTGGCTGTCTGGTTTGGGAATATTATGGCGTCCATATGTGATGCCTCAATGCCCCGAGTCAGGGCAGCCAGAAAGAGCTCGGCGTATTGGTGGAGCGCAGAGATCGCGCAGCTGAGAACGTCGGTTGCTAGATTGCGCCGCCCGTACCTTCGAGCTCGGAGAAGACGGCGAGCCACAGTCGAAGAGATCGATAGAGCGCGGCGGGAATATGGAGCTGCTGTAAAGGCTCTCAGCGATGCAATCGCAGAGGCCAAGGCTCGGTCATGGAAAGAACTCATCGCGGGACTGGATAGGGATCCATGGGGGCGCCCATACAAAATGATATTGGGCAAACTGAAGCCATGGGTCCCTCCGTTGACGGAAACTCTGGACCCAGAATTTTTGGGAAGAGTGCTCGATACACTCTTCCCAAGGGTCCAGGACAGTCCCCCGATTCCTCCGTCACAATCGGACCGGCAACCCTGGTCCGATGAATATGGGGTGACGGAGTTGGAGTTGGACCGGGTCATACGGCGGCTGGCTTCCCGCAACACCGCGCCTGGACCTGATGGTGTTCCAGGCCGGGCGTTGGTGATAGCTCTGTCGGTTCTGGGGAACAAACTGAGGCGAATCTTCACAGATTGTCTCAGCCTCGGTATCTTCCCCCTCGACTGGAAACAAGCGAGACTGGTACTTTTGAAAAAAGAAGGAAGGGCTGCAGATTCTCCCTCTGCATTCCGACCGATTTGCCTGCTGAACGAGTCGGGGAAACTTTTTGAGAGGGTTATCTCCGACCGGATCAGTGGGCATCTGTCGCGAGTGGGCCCTGATCTGTCGGCCTGTCAGTTTGGATTCCGACGGGGACGTTCGACAGTAGATGCTGTCAGGTGTGTTCGATCCCTGTCGGAGTCGACAATCCAATCAGGGGGGTGGCGTTGGCGGTTAGCCTTGATATTATCAACGCGTTCGGCACCCTCCCCTGGCAGGCAATTGGGGCGGCCCTTGTATATCACGAGGTACCGCTCTACCTGCGGGCCGTCGTAGAGGCCTATCTACGCGACAGGACAGTGAAGTTTATCGGTCGGAATGGAGTAGAAAACCAGAGGGAGGTATGTTGTGGGGTTCCCCAAGGCTCTATACTGGGCCCATTGCTGTGGAATCTCGCATACGATGCGGTCCTTCGTATCAGTCTGCCCTCTGGCCTAAGTGTAGTCTGCTATGCGGACGACACACTTATATTGGCTAGAGGGTCACGCTTTGAGGAAGTGCTTTGGCTTGCCGAGCAGGGGGTGGCTTGTGTTGTAAACAAGATCTGTGAGCTGGGCCTTAGGGTGGCGCCTCAGAAAACTGAGGCGATATGGTTTCATGGCCTACGCAGACGCCAGGAACCACCCAGCTCATGCCTTCGCGTGGGTGACGCTGAAGTCCAGGTGGGCCAGTACATGAGGCCTTATCCTGGACAGTCGATGGAGCTTCGAAGA
The DNA here is from genome assembly GCA_949316085.1 of Hypercompe scribonia. Taxonomy (NCBI): domain Eukaryota; kingdom Metazoa; phylum Arthropoda; class Insecta; order Lepidoptera; family Erebidae; genus Hypercompe; species Hypercompe scribonia. Next base: position 2,258,312 of record OX438984.1, on the reverse strand, counting down.
GCATTTCGGGCGATTAGTCCCCCGAGTGCGGGGGGTAGCAGGTGCGTTGCATCGTCTGTTGCCCAATCTCGGGGGACCACGGGAAGAAGTTCGCCGCCTCTATATGGGGGTTATTAGATCCATGGTCCTCTATGGGGCGCCCGTTTGGTTTAGTGACCTGGCGGGTGCCTCCCGCTGCCGGGCTCTACTCAGGAGCCTTCAGCGGTTGATGGCCATACGGATCGTGCGGGGCTACCGCACAATCTCCTATGAGGCGGCGACGATCCTGGCACGATCTCCGCCCTTCGATATTCTGGCCGACATGGACGCGATGGTTTACGACCAAATTCGTCGTTCTGTCGGTCGGAGTGCTGAAGAGGCCGCGCCAGATCATGAGCCCGGAATGCTACGGCAGAACGCGCATAAGCAAGCTCTGGTGGCTTGGCAGGCACGGCTCGAAACTGAGGGCTGTGCTAGCCAACGCGCCGTCGGAGCCGTTCTGCCGAACTTCGAAGCGTGGATAGAGAGGACCGACTGTGTCACCTATCGATTGACTCAGATACTCACCGGGCACGGCTGCTTTGGTGAGTATCTGAATCGAATAGGACGGGAGGCTACGGCACAATGCCACCACTGCGAGTCCGAACGGGACTCCGCCCAGCACACGCTGGAGGACTGCCCAGCTTGGGAGTCTGAGCGTCGAGTCCTGGTCGGACGGATCGGACGAAACCTTACGCCGTCAGCACTGATCACGGCAATGCTGGCGACTCGTGAGGGTTGGGAAGCCGCGGTCTCCTTCTGTGAGCATGTTATGCTCCGGAAAGAGACCGCAGAGCGAGATCGGGAAAGGGCCGATCCCGCTCGAAGGAGGCGGCGAAGGGGACGCGGCAGAGGTCGCTAGTTCCCTAATCGCCGCCTAAGGGTCGCTGCGGTCATATCTTGGGGCGATGTGACTGCTGCAAGTGACCCGAGACAGGTGACACTCCGGTGCGGCCGGGGAGTGTCGTCTGGGGCGGGGCGCTGTTCCGCCTCTTACTGTGCAGGGCGGAGAGAGGTGTGATAGCGTCCTGTCCTTGGGGCATGAGGTGCCCGGGATGTACCTCACTTGTGAGGTACGGCAGGGAGGACTCTAGAAGCCGCTAATGCGTTCCTGGAGCTCCTTCCGACTGCCGAGGTAGGCCGCCGCGGGGTTTAGTGGGTATATCGGTTTTCCGGGAGTCCCACACACGCCCTTCGTCCCTCCGGAGGGTATGGTGCGAAAAGCATTCCCCGCGTAAAAAAAAAAAAAAAAAAAAAAAAAAGGGTGGGCCATGAATTAGTTAACATTTGAAGAACCATTTGATATATTATAAAAAATAATTAGCTGAAATTTATTCTTTAAGAATAATATCGTCTAAATGATCACTTTTTTGACGTTTGCACTCTTCTAAGGGAGCACTGAAATTTTCGAGTACACGTCGGCAAAGAGACAGCGAGATCACCGACATCTTTTCGCTGATTTTCCTTTTAGTTAACGTAGTGTATTTGGTTTATTGATGTAGATACGATTCTTCAAATAATCCCATTAAAAGAAGTTTATACTTCATCTGGAAATCAGCTTTTCCGAAAACGTATCTTTGACCACCGACAGAGACTTGTTGGATGTGTGACAAGTAGCTCCATCTTGTTAAAACTATGTGTGACAATTGTAACCAGAAAATTGCCGTAGCATCGGTCTCAAGAACTCCCATAACATGCTTGCGCGGGTTGTACTTCTTTCATATACTCGTAAGGATATCGAAACGTCCCATTAGGATAGGGCTGGGTGAAAATGTATCAATTTCTTTCTGATCAACTAAAATACTAGTAGATTTTAGATTTATGTACCACGAACTATCCAAATTTGTAAATGCTTGAAATCCGTACAAAGATTGTCTGTAAGAGATAGCCGTAAGCGATAGGACCGCCGATCGTAATTATTATAATTTGTAATTATTTTTCTTTTGATCCTATTCGTGTTTGTCAATGAAGGTCGTTGTAATATATGCTGAAGTTATAATCATAATCCGTCGCAGCGCTATGTCACTAGAGTGTACGCTCCCGATGCATCTAGTCTCTATATTTTTATTGTCTGTATACACACACTTTGTATCAGAAAATATGGCGTCCTGAATAAAAGTTCATTAATTATTATAACGGATATTCCCTTTTCAATGTAATCTACGGTCCTATTTAACAAAGGTAAAAAAAAATATTCGTATTTGTTCCAAGTCGGTTAACTTTGAACTCAGCTTTCTTCCGCCGCTTATCACGATTCAAGTGGCAAATAAGTTTTCACAACATTACCATTTAAATACTCAATTAAAGATGATATATTATGCTACAGCATAAAAACTTAACCTACACCAATTTATACAGTATTAAGACTTAAAAACGGCAATTACATACGTGTTATTTTTTATTCTCGTACAGATAGCAAATTGGCCAATAAAAACTTTTAATTGAGACATCGAACCGAATACGCTTGGAATCGAATCTTGATTTGAGACTGTATATACGTGTACAAAAGTGGTTTACAATAATCTAGTAAAATATGTGGGGCGACTAGATAGCTTCACAATATTAGTGGTAGTGTCTTGCTTCCTTGTTGGTGCAGTGATTAGTGATTTTGATGTGGGTTTACTCGTAGTTCCCACTCAGAACAAATCATTTATTCTACGCCTGGGTGTAATTTATATATAACTTCTGTGTATTATGAAATTTATCAGTGTGTATTTATTCTGTACATTATTCTATACATATTATACATATATCTTCCGTGTGGTGACGGATAAAGAGTATGGAGTGTTACCACCTCTATTCATCCCATGGGTGTCGTCAGAGGTGACTAAGGGAGCAAATTACCAGGTCAACATCACTAAAAGGAGAAGGAAAACTCAATAGAATCTTAAAGAGATATCTGAGGTTATTATTACTATTATCTACACGATACCTGAAATTGGGACAAAGGTAAACAGGTAGGAAAAAAAATATTGTTGTTTACAAAGGACTATATAATAAGATTACCTTTTATTATATTTCTTGAAACTTTCATAAAAAACAGATATTAATGAATTACTTCTAATAGTTTTGGACAATTCAACATAATTACCAGTTATTTTTGCACATTAATTATAGTCTATTCGTTTTATTACATTACATTTTGAATTATCTAATATGATATGATAGATTTTTTAAATTAATTGTACGAAAACAGTTGATTCATATTTTTTACTTCCCAATTGATGTTACGGTACAGAGAAAACTTTTAAACTATTGTATAGCTTTTATCGCGTGCTCCAAGCGCGGCGACAGAATCAAGAAATTCCGTAACGAAAATAAACCTAACACCCCCCACTCCGACCGGCACAGTGGTGCGGCGTTGAAAACCGTGCATCGTCTAACATCATTTCAGTTCGGTAGACTTCGGCACGGTGTTGGTGTGCGTGCGATTAGACGTTTGCGTCTAGACTGTACGAGACGAGCTGCTCTGAAATATTATAATTGCATAAGTTGATAAAAAATGCTATGCGATAGCTTTACCGCGGCAATCCCCGAGTGCCACACGTATCCCTTATTACTATTTCTGTAATACAAATATTTAGATAATTATTAATATTTTTTGTCATGAAAACAAACTTTAGCACGTACCAGTACTTTGTATGTGGAACGAAGCGAGAGGAGCCGCTCAGATGGCTATCGCGCGGATTACGACCGGCTACAGGTGCGGGGTAAGAGCAGATCGCATGCTGCATGGCCAGGTAGAATATTTACGCGCGTGTATTCGACAATGCGTACTATGTTGTATAGAATACAATACTATAATAGAAAATGTCATTAAAGCGCTGTATTTACTCATATTAAACGTTTCTATACTGTTGTAAACGATTCAAATCGTCAAATGAACGACATTTTGTATGTATTGGATATGTCAAATCTTTTACAAATATTTGAGTTTAAGAACACATATGAACTAAATATTGTTTTTGTGATACCATGAATATAACTAATCCAGCTTTATTCGGTTTTATACTTTTGCGTTTCATAATTTTTAAATATTATATAGGTACTCTTAGGTTTAGCAATTTTAACTAAGTGGCCTACTGCCGCAGGGCGTATTGCACGTAGAAACGATGGCCGATGGAGCTATTATATAAAGTTCTGGAGTAGCGACCGCGTACTGAAAAATCTAACAGTGGTAGGCCCCTTACTAGGGGATCTAACGACCTGGTGAAGGTCACCGGAAACTGTAGGATGCGGCTGCCAAGCGACTGGTAGTTGTGGAGAACCTTGGGGAAAGCCAAATGAAAGCTCGTCAATTACTTAATGTAAAATTAGTTCAGTTCAGACGAATTTTATAGTTTTTTTTCCAATTCATACATTGATACATAGGTGACAGTTATCGTGGCAAGTGTGTAAACCTAATACAGCCACAATGATTATCATGCCTTTTACATCCCAAGCGGCGCGTGAAAAAGCATCTCACTAGGTCGCCATTGTGTGAGTCCCCCTACTGCACTGTCTGCATTCGCAAAAAGTATGGTGACCACAAATCTTGGATCTATTCATGCTTTCTATCAGGCAGAGTAGAGTCACTTTGGTAGGTTCTTAAAATTAAAAAAAACATGATCGATGTTAATTTTAATTATATTGCAAAAATCATATATACTTATCGACAAAACGTCGAAAAATATATGATTGTAGATTAAAAATTATTTGGTTAAGGACCCCCGTATATATATTACATATTCATCCCATGGATGACGTAAGAGGCGACTAAAGGAACAAACTACGCTGAAGTGCATCGCTACAAAAAGAAGGAAAACTTGAACAATCCCTACATTAAACCAGTACTCAACGTAATGTAGTAAGCCAAAAACCTCTTTTTGAAAGAGCGGCTTATGTTCAGGAGTGGACTGTTAAAACTGTTGATATGATATGTATATAAGTTAGTTAATAAATTGAAAACAATAAAAAGATTAAATTTATGTTTAGTTCAACGTTTTTCGATGTTTTTTTGATAGGTCTCATTAGTCTAGCGGTTAGTGTGTGCGACTGTCGATCAAGAGATTTCAATATCGATTCCTGGGCCAAAAAAGTGTGATACAGTTTTTTTCGTTACAGAAATAGTTAATAACAAACCGGAGTTAACAAGCTGGGGTCTTAACTTCCATGCCTCGGAGAGCACGTAAAACCATAAGTCCTGCGTCTGATCTTTCTCCGATCGTGTCAAATTCATTGGATTGTGTGAGTGAAGGAACAGAGAGTGCACTTGTGTTTTCGCACTCACTTGTGCACTATAACATCTCCTGGCTAGTCTCCATTGAGACTGGTCACCGTGGCCGACATTAGCTAGGAAATACATCATTAAATTTTATGGTATGAACACATATTGTATTAAGTAAGTGTAGCTTTATTACTAATAAATGATATATTACTCGTTTATTAAATATTACTGAGGGCGTGCAGTCGTTCCATAATTTATGACTTTACTTATGTTCCCATAAAATATTATGTCATTAAATCACTATCGTCTACAAACACTAATTGTATTTATGACAGAAACCATACAATTATTAGACGTTTTACCTTTAATGGCAGTTTCGCAAGCGGAAGTTGATTTCCATTTACTTTTAATGTTAATGGATGAAAATGTATAAATGTCATTATAAATTAATAGTTCAAATAACAGCTTTGGCAAGTCTACTGGGACCTCTGTCACAAAATTTCTTTTTTTTTTATTTGTGAGCCTGCTAAAGTGACTCTACTCTGCCTGACGGAAAGCATGAATAGAATCCAAAAATTGTAGTCACCATAGTCATTGCGAATGCTGACAACGTAGTATGGTGACCCATAAAGTTTTTAATATGTTATAACACTTTTCCAATAAAATTTCATTAAAATATAATCTAAACAGTATACTATAGGATTGCTTGGCATGAGTAACTGGTTCATCAACACAGACCCTGAACGGCTATGGCTATAAACGTGACATTTTGACAGCTTAAGCTTTTATGTTGTATACATTGACTAGGATCGGATGATTAGGTTTTGCCCCTAAGAAAATAAAATAAGGAATGAATGATTGTCTTGAAGGTACAGAAGATTACCCTAAAGCGAGAGCATTCGTGTTGCGTCTCTCATTAGTGAGTGTTAGATCGGAGGCCCATTGATGCAGGGGTGACAGTTATCGTCGTGTGTGTACACACACTTGGGTGAGCTTACATAACCACGATGATTGTTGTGCCTTTTATGTCCCCAAGTGAAGTGTGAAAAAGTATCTCACTAGGCCGCCATAGTGTGGGTCAGCATACTGCATGCGCATGCGCAATAAGTGCGACGATCATAACTCTCGGATTATACATGCATACTTTCCATCTGGCAGACCAAAGTCAGTTTGGAAGGCTTTTAAATAAAGAGGTGTCTGAGCCCTGCGTTGTCACGATGACTTTCATGTCTTTTACGTCCCCAAGCGGGGCGTGAAAAAGGATCTTACTGAACCGCCATAGTGTGGGTCAATATACTGCATTGCTTGCATTCACAGTGAGTATGGTGACCACAACTCTTGGATTCTACTCATACTTTTCATCAGGCAGACTAAAGTCACTTTGGCAGGCTCTTAATTAAAAAGAATAGTGTAAACTCTACGCCGTCACGATGACTTTAATGTTTTTACGTACCCAAGCAGGGTGTGAAAAAGGATCTGCCATATTGTGGGTCAACATACTGCATTATCTGCATTCGCAATTAGTACGGTGGTCACAACTCTTGAATTCTTATCATACTTTCTATCAGATAGACTAAAATCACTTTGGCAGGCTCTTAAATAAAAAAAAATATGTGAGCCTTACGCTGTCACGATGATTTTTATGCCTTTTACGTCCCCAAGCGGAGCGTGGAAAAACATCACACTGGGTCGCCATAGTGTGGGTCACTATACTGCATTATTTGCACTCGCAATAACTATGGTGACCATCGTTCTTGGAATCTATTCAAGGTTTCCACCAAGTTAGAAACACGAAATAAATAATAATCCACGTGCAATAACTAGTTTGTAATGTTTAGTTCTACGCCACGTTAACCATTTTATGAGGATTAGACTGTACTTTTTTCCCCTTTACGTATAATAAACGATCAACAAAATATTTTGTAATAGGGTATTTAATTTTAAACATTGTTTTGACTTGTACAGCAACATGTTTATACATAAGTACAGTTTTGTTCCTGTTGTGTCTACAACTTTGGCGTTGTTGACTTTGCCCCGTTTCACACGTAATTTGCGCTTGGTTTGTTGAGGGAAGTGAGTTTTGTACGATTATGGATGTAATTTATGCATTATACTCAGTTGAAGTTATATTAATTATATGCAAGTTGACCGTACAGATTTTTTTTAGTAATTCTTTGCGTTATATAGCCTTATAACTTTTCTCACTATATTCTTACTAAATGTATTTTAATTTTTATTAAAGTTTCTAGTAATTTTTATTACATTTAATTATATTCTCTGCTTAATATAACACTCATACTCTTTACTATATTGTCCGAAAGTAGTTGGTACTGCCGCCCGTGAACGTTATTAGAAAACGAATAAATATATGGGCATGACGTCTCTCAACGCTAAGTCAATTGGCCAAAACAAAATATTAGCCTTTAATCTAGTGGTGATGAACAGTTGGAATATAATTTAATAATAATATACAATTGATCAGTCCCTCTAGCCATATTGACAGTCTACAAACGTAAGCATTACTAGAAAATTAATAAATGTAAGGCAATGACATTTTTTAACGTTAAGATACGTAGTTAAAACAAAATATTAGCTAATAACGCAAGAAAATAGAGGCGTTAGTGATTGTAGAAAGAGAATTGACGCGAAACATTTGCTTGGCTAAGGGAGCAGGTCTGGCAGAGAGTGATTGTAGCACGAAAACTATACACATTACGAAATAATTAACAGGTGGCGATTTTATTAAGGTAATGTTTTTTCAGCATTTTATTGATTTTACTTTCGTTTATTTGCTGAAAACTTGTGAAAGCTAGTGTACACCTCAGTAGATATGACCAAAAGAAGTTTTAAGTGCCCTTTATCATAATTTTTAAAAAAACAATCATTTGATTAAAAAAAAAGAAATGATTAACGTGTCTACTATTCAAATATTATCTATAAGTGCAAACATAAACCGTATACCTCAACCAAGAAGATCAGAACATTTTCAAACATGAAAAATAAAACAATAAAAATAGAAAAATAAATAAAACAACAAATAAAATCCATGGACTAAAACGACCTGATAATAAATTTAAAACCAATAGAAATGAAAGCTACCTGGAAGAAAAATAATATACACTCCAGAAGCAGCTAATAAATTACATTAAATATTTTCACTTTTCAACAATACAAATAAAAACGTCAAGAGTGAACGATAAATTACAAAAAACAATAAAGCGAACAAGTTTATCGAACGTTGTTCGAAGAAGACCACCTACTAAGATTATTTTCATCACACACTACTTACAAATAAGATGACGTACACATACCTGAAATTAATATTGTTCAATATATCTGTCTCTTACAAGTACAGCTACATAAATCAAACGAATTTGTATGAGAAACTTATAAGTACAGACTTGTCTGATAGCAGAACACATTTCGACAACTTTACTTTGTTCCTACATATTACCAGGAAAAGAATATTGCTCGTGTCGCATTATTAGGAAGGGTAAATAATATGTCGAGTAAGCTGAAGTCACGTTCCTGTCATTTTGTTTCTAATTACGTAATAGGCAAGCCTGTAAGTAAATAGGTGCTATGGGAATTAAAGAGAGTGTGAAGTTAGAAGTTTTTGAAAGAGGAAAATCGGTAAGAAGGTGAAGCAAAGACGGGAAAGAGATATTCTTTGTCGCTCAACGGTTTGGTGATCAGGAACATATCGAACATGTTAGTATGGTATACCAGTAAATAGAACTTTACAGTAACAGCATCATAAAGTTCGATTTACTGTAAGATTACATACTTACACTTGGGCCGACGCAAAAAGAGTGATACCCGAAACAGATGTTAAGGTATTTCAAGTTTTACATTGAGTGAGTGAGGTCAGCGGAGGATTAAATTTTACGATTATCATTATTGATAGCCTTTAATGGTCCACTGTTGGACATAGTCCTCTTCTTAGCAAGGAGCTTTCGGTCTACTGTACTATGCAGATCAGATGGGCTGGTATAGGGTTTGTTTCAAATTTTACTTCTTTTGCAGTGGTATTATCCTGCGTAGTTTATTCTTTAAGTGTCTCTTATAATACCCATGAGATGAGTAGGGATGTTGTCAGCCCATATCTTTAACCAATCAACACACTAATTTTACTAGAAAACCCTCTAGTTGCAATGTATCTCTAAGTTATAGGTGGCAATAATCACTTACTGTCAGTTGACCCGTCTCTTCATGAGCTCTTTATCACATCCTTTTTTTTATATTAAGAGCCTGCAAAATAACTCTACTCTGCCTGACGGCAAGCATTAATAGAATCCAAGAGTTGTGGTCACCATACTCATTGTGAATACAGACAATGCATACTGCATTGTCTGTATTCACAATGAGTGACTCACACTATGGCGGTCTAGTAAGATGCTTTTTCACACTCGCTTGGGGACGTAAAAGGCATGACAGTCATCGTCGTATTGTATTGCATACACCACGACAACTGTCACCCCTGCATCAATGGGCCTCCGGTTTCGCACTTACCAACATACTGCAAAACCCTAGCTATTTAATTGACGCTCAAGATTAACACAAAATTTTAATATCTATCAGTTTGAGCGGTAGAATAACTATTAATTAGCTACCGAAATCCCATTTATGTATTACATTTATCAAAAAGCAATACTGCATGCCATGTTATTAACGGCAATGTATCTTACATTCGAGAATTTTGGGTTAATAGTATTTTCTGTGTACATAATTGACTTCTGTTTGTAAACGTGTTTGATTCACATGTTGCTTCCTATCATTTAACTGTTGATTTTATATTTATTTATTGTCATGACTACAAGTTTAGCAAACATTTAATCGTAGTAATACGAAGTTAAATAAAATGTGCCTTAGGCATGTTATTTTAGTGGAAACATCACATACTCTTGGCTCCTGCGTCCCCGAGGAGCCGGAGATCCGAAGGAGTTTTCAACACCTCGATAACAAAAAAAAAGCATGTTGAAAAAAATGACACTTAATGTGATGAACATCATCACATTAAGTGTCATTTTTATAAATCAAATCTATCAGGTCATCGCAGCGCAAGGTGAATTCAGTTTTTCAGTATTCTTACGTCAGTAAGTTACAAGTTATAACACATTTATAATCTCTTTAAAGTCTGGAACATTTCACAACCAGTTGGACTCGAAAAGTGAAGTCACACCTATCAATATTTATAGTTATCTATTTGAAAAATTACTTGTCAAAAGTTATATGCCCAAGGAATATTGCTTAGTATCATATTATTTTCTAGTAATTTAGTTCATAGGTTTAATTTGTGAGAGATATGTATTTTTTTAGTATTTCAAGAAACAAATGATTTCTTTAAATACTGTTGTTATTTTTTTTACTTTGACCTTTATTTCTTTTTTATGAATAAGAATTAATTACCACATATGTTCATAGTAACATATACGTGTCCTTGAAAATTCATTTATTCATTAGTCGTGTAAAAATATAATAAAAATAATAAAAAAGTTAAAAATATGCTTGAGTTTATTTGAGGAAAGAGAGAAGAATGGAATTATCTGGAGAGTCCAGATAAAAAAACGCCTCAACAATAAGATGACTTTGTTGAAAGATTTAGTTATTTGCGAAATGCTTTATTCCAGTGACGAAGTATGAAACAAATATCTGCGGTAGGTCGGGATTGATACAAATGTTTTATTTGAGAGTCGTTGAAAGTTTAATGAAAAGTTTATTTGTGGAAACATTTGATGCGGTGAAATAAAAAGTGTATAAAATTAATTGTGAAGAATGTGGTGGTCTATACGCTGAAAATATCACTTCCTAGATATCTTTTTTAAATTCTAGTGATTAACGAGATAGATTTATAAATCATTGACGTAGTTTACATCAAAACAACTTACTCGTGAGAAAACAAGAGAGAACAAGAAAATGTACATAAATAAAAGTGAAATTATATTTGTGTATATTTTCTGCGCATGTGTAAGTTTCTGCAAGTACTAATTGTGCCTATGAATGTACGTTATCACACCATACACGGACAGACGAACAGATGATTTACGTCTAAATTTAAGATTCACCAAAATATAAAATAAAAAATGCACTAAACTTAAATTTCAACTATAAATGTTAATCACATGTAGAAACTTCTTGATGTCATTAAATAATATTTGTTTCAAATCTGCCAGTTTGCCAATCAAATCATTCATCATATCGTTTGATTGTGATATGGCTGGTTGCTGATTTGTGTGGAACTATCAATCATGTTTAATTGCTCACCAGTGGCTTGTTATTCAATTAACTTAGCCGACAATTTGATTAGTCAGGTGCCAGCGCGTGTGATTTGTGATTACTTTTTTGCTGTACTGCCAGTGTGTTAATGTGTAATGAAAATTGCGTACATAATGTTAAGATTAGTTTCTAGTTATAAATATCAAGATATATGTCAAGGTATAGCAAAAAGAAAAAGGTTAAACAGATTTTAAATCAGCTTCAAATATGTAGTACAAATTATAGATAAAGATGAATTAGTGTGGAAGCAAAGGGCCACCAAAGTAATTAATGTTATCAAGATTATTTGACAGTGACCAACTTAAATTTGAAAAAGTAATAATTAGTAAATGAAAAACCGGTAAATATAAATAAATATGAAAAATGCCGATAATATGCTTTGATAGAGACACAATTCATTTAAAAGAAACAACCGATTGAAATAAATATTTTTTAATTTTTTTTCTGTTTGACTGACAGATGTAGGCACATGTCTTCCTACTCGTTAGTGTTTTGCTTACAGTACAAGAAGACTTATAAATGCGGTGCATCCCAAATAAGGCTTTACCGAAAGTGAAATAAATGGTATAAAACATAGTTATAGTTCTAAGAAGCCGTAGTTAATCAAGAGTTTGCCCTTTTAAGGAAGTAGAGCCACGCTGATTTCAGCACGAACGAGCCGGCTCGACCGGGGCAGTACTACCCTCCCACAGAAGACCAACCTAAAGCGCCAGCATCCGTGCTGTCGTGTTTCGTTAGTGAGTGCGAGACCGGAGGCCCATTGAAGCAGGGATGACAATTATCGTGATAACTATGTGAGGCTTACACTGCCACGATGACTGTCATGCCTTTTACGTCCCCAAGCGTGGCGTGAAAAAGCATCTCACTAGGCCGCCATAGTTGGGGCACCATACTGCATTGTCTGCATTTACAATGAGTATGGTGATCACAACTCTTTGAATTCTATCTATTCATGCTTTCAAGTAAATAATATCATTACTTTTCTTCAGAATCTAACTCAAGTCCATAATTGATAATACGTAGCTCCTTGATATAACAATGCAATATCAATGTAATTTATAGCTAGTTCTGCATGGTCACAATATTGAATCATTTAGCGCCATATATTTCACGAAACGCGTGGGTATTGTAGGTAACTCTTTTACTACGAATATATTTGTTATTTATTGTATCTTCAACGAATTGAATAAAATTTTATATACAGTATTTATTCGTATGTTTTACTAAACCTGTCAACATGAACACTTATTTACTGAAAACGTCGAAAGTTTGAATTTGTTACCGAGCGAAATACTATAAATATAATATTGCCAGTCAATATTTCAGTCTCTAATGACAGATCTATGATACGGAGCTATAATCAGATACAATGATAAATACAAAGTAAACTTTGCTACCGACTAACGATGACACAGACAAAATCCATCTTCTTCCTATGTAATTCGGATGAAAGTTCCGTGGACGCTATCGATGCTTCCAGCAATCGTAAGTTTGTCTTATAGAAGAAGTTGACTGAATGCGCTGAAATATTGGCACCAATTTGCACCAATCAACATTGTGATAAACTTGACCTGTGAATTGGAGAAATGCACTTGACAATGCAGAGTTGGACGTCTTCCACACTGATAGCTTTCATGACTAAGTTAAATGGGCACGCAGATTGTGAGATAGGATGCATACTCTGCACAATGTTAAAAGTAACGGTAATAAGTACGTTGACATATAGTTTTGGTTAACTTTTGGCTGTACTAGTAAGTCTTTATTGTTTACTAGCTTTTGCGCACAGTTTCGCTCGCGTAGTATTTGGTCTGTCACATTATATTTCGTAACAGATCATTTTAAATAAATATATTTTTTTAACATACACATAATCTTACGGTACATCATCTTTGTGTAACTTCAATGGCTTAGGCAGCGTACGCCAAGATAACTCTCAGAGACGAGATTTTTTTCCGACATAATTGACATGTATTATTTTATTACGACCAAAATTATATAAAATCTTGTACAAATTGTAGCGTAAATGTTATTCTGATGTATAAACTATTTTACTGTATAGTTTTATCCAAATCCGTCCAGTAGTTTTTTCGTGAAAGAGTATAGTATTTTAATGATTTTGACAGTCTATATACTATGTATATATATATATATATATGTTTACCGTAGCACTTAAAGCATTGAACCGGTTTTAATGAATGAAATGTCAAGGTATTTGTAACAATGGCTCGGTTGTCATTGACAAAAATAAATTGAATAAACATTTTAAATGACGAAATAAACTTCAGATTCGAAACTCGAAAAAAAAAGTGTTATAAGCATCGCGTGTTTGATATCAAAAGAAAGATCTTGGCAAGTACATTCCAAATATGTATATATATCATATTATTTGCGTCAAAAAATATCTTGGAGAGAATGATTGTCATGTCCCTCCGACACAAAGGGAGGATTCTCCAACCGGGCGAGGTGATCATGCTTGGCGGGCCGCAGCCCAACGGTTGATGTTAGGATGTTGTACACATGCTAATCGACGCGAGAATCTCTATTTCGCGATACAGAATTAGTAGTTGCTTCATAGTTCGATGTATCTTCACTATATGGCACTGTTGTATATTTTTTATTTGTGCTGTATGTGGAAGTAGCCACAATATGTTTAAAATGTGGTCGTACAATTCACATGGTCCAGTCGTTACAATTATTTACTTATTTAAATAAATAACAAAGCAATATTGTGTTAGAATATTAGATTATAACTAGAAGTAGTACGTAGTGTATGTGCGTGATTGGGAAACCGCAAAGTAGTAAATAAAAAAATAACATTTAAAAAAATTGTAACCCAACTATATTAATAAAAAGGAGAACTGAAAAACACGAAACAAGAAAATAAATCAGATAGAAATCCAAAAATCCGTAGGTATAGAAATGGTCAAAGTAGAGCCGTGGTCGCAACTACAATGTCCATTTAATGAAGCTGCTGCTGGCACCCACATGATCATGATACAGTCTTACTTGCGTTTATAGTGCATCACTTCTTTTATATACACATCTATGTGCACTTCTTTTGACTTCGTTTTTAAATTAATGAACAAATTTATTTTAAACTTAGCTTGACATTAGATTAAGTCTGTTTAGCTAACTTTAAAAAAATATATATGTATTTTACCATCTCTGAATTATAATAAAGGAAAATATACCGAAACTAAGAACTTCTCTCGGCTACTAACTTTCTATTTGTATTTCAAATGATTTTGCCGAAGCATATACACGTCAATCAAAGATCTTATCAACGTGGTAATAATAATGTCGTACAATCGTTTAAACAATTATCAACCCATTGAAATAGTTTCCATTAAATTATGGTGATCGTCAATTTGTTTATGTTTGATACCATGTATGGTGCAATGGTTCATTGATCGAGTTTATTTGAAATTAGTAGCACCCTATATACGGCTAAATTCAGTCACGATCGGAATGATTTTCTTTTTTTTTTATAATCGTTGATATGTTTACGTTTGACGATGTAATTAGTTACTCTCGAACATGGAAATGACATAAAGTTTTAAATGAAAATGAAAATATTTTTAACGCTGGCAATTCAGATCACGTCTGCGTTATTAATATTACATTTTAAAACACAAGAATCAAAACAGAAAGCCAACATGACATCTCAATAACAGTTTTAAAAATCGACTTGAAAGCATTATAAAGTTCAGGGAAATC
The DNA here is from genome assembly GCA_949316085.1 of Hypercompe scribonia. NCBI lineage: Eukaryota > Metazoa > Arthropoda > Insecta > Lepidoptera > Erebidae > Hypercompe > Hypercompe scribonia. The sequence continues at coordinate 2,243,095 of OX438984.1, read as the reverse complement.
TCATTTATTGTGTCGCATACTCAAAGCTGATTAAAGTGACCAGCCTTAAAACACATTACTGAGTACTCTAAATATATCACAAAATGAGAAAGTTAAGCCAGAACCGAAGTCCAAAAAATCAATCACAACCAACGGTAATGATCACTTAAAAGCTTCAAAGTGAATTAAGACAATACACGAAGCCGTTTAAAAATCTAAATTGAGATGTGAAGAAAGCGCCTGTCCGTCTTAATGAAAGTGTCAGAGCGAGAGAAAAAGAAGCAATGACAAATTAACATGGCGGTTGTCACGTCGTTTGTCAACGAGTGTTAATAGATTTAGTCAGTCTGTTATGATCATAATGGAAATGTTGGGAATTTTTGAGAGAATTGAGTGAGTGTAATCAAATTGATCTATGGCGTTGACACCATATTGGATTTTAGATCTTTTAATTTGTGAAAATAAATACTTGTTGATTTTAACTTTAGTTTATAAGTAGATATTATCAAAGACTTTAGATTCGTGTATAGTTTTGTAATAAATTACCATGCTTCTACAATACAAATTAAACATCATTAGTAATACTAAATTCTAAGTCTGAATTGATGGGACTCAACAACTGTGGCTTCATCAAGACGATTCTTTTTATCACTATTATTACTATTTATTGTTCTTTTATAGAGATTTATGTTTATCGATTTGACATTTGCATTTTTTAATTTTCTGCAGTCAATGCCAAAGTAATGATTGGTGATGACGATTGTAGCAATTACTAGCAAATGGGCAATAGTATGTACCTTTGTAATTTTGTTCTTCTTAAGAGGTCAACCGATTGTGACGTATCTGAAACAAGGAGATAGTTTAATTAGTTATAAATATACATTGGTTAACAATGGTTGAGCGTTAAATCATATATGATGGAGTGCGTGGAGGTGGATTTTCAATTTACCAAGTAAATGAATTATAATGTAATTTGACAACAAAATTTGGCGATCTAATGCTAAAATACCGTTATGGTAACTTTTTATCAGATCTCCCTGTAATGACTATTGATGTGATGGCAACTTTTCAAAGTAATAACATTTCCAAATAATTTTAATGCTTGCTTCAGCAAATAAATACAAGTTTGGTTTCAACTAAACTTGTATTTATTTGCATATACTATTTACATATACATCAACAGCCTTTAATAGTCCACTGCTGGACATAGGTCTCTCACAAGGTTAAGGTTGTTACATTAGAAGTTTTCTTAACTTCAAGAGTTAACTACCTGTTTGATCCCAAAACTACCAGCTTTAGGAATAGAGAAGGTTATTTACTTAAATGTATCTTGTACTAGACGCATTGAAGTGAATAATAAAGATAAACTTCTTTAAAAGTTGATTTGTTTTGAATTAATTATTTAGTCTATATCATACACACACACGCATACACGCTCGCAAGCACGACTTCACGCATGCACGCACTCACGCACGAATGCACGCACACACGTACCCACACACACATGCACATGCACATAGTATGTGAGTGTGTATGTGCAAGAGTGCTACGAGTATGAGAAATTCAATCAGACATAATTTAGTAAAATGTCGGTTTTGAATTATACATATTATTTAAAATACATATGTCGTATAAATTGTTTTTTATACACTATTAACCTTATGATGTGTCTGTTGGTCTAGTGGTTTTGATCTGACTGCTAAGCTGGAGGTAGTGGTTTCGATTATTATATAGGAAAAATAATTGTATGATAAGTACGGTGATTTGTTCTGTGTCTGAAAGTAATATATGTATGTATAAAATGTATGTATTTAGAAATATATGTGTATATTTATCAGCAGTCTAGTTACCATGGTACAGGCTCTGCCTAGTTTGGAATTAGACGGCCCTGTGTGAGTTGTTGTAATCTTCTATTATTATAATATTTTACATGAGTAAGATTTATTGGTTCAACGTTTCCAAACAAATTTTAGAATTTATTTTTTATCACCAAAAACTTCAGCCAAGGTTTTCTTTTAAATTCTTACAAATTATTTGTTACCCTTTCTTTACCACATAGCAGTTTATCATTAGCGTTAAAATCTTAAACTCTAAATCAAGATTAGTTTCATGGGCCAGTATAGTAAGTTGCTTATCTATTACGCCCAATGCGCGTTGAGAAGCTGTTTCAACACCTCAATAGTTGTATAGTTTAATCCCAAATCGTGACTTTAGAATCGGATATGATCACTTAACCCTTAACTGGCTTCTTCGATTACCTTAATAATACACAGGTGTAATTGAAAATGGTCGTCGTATAATTAAAAGTTTAAATTTATTAGTGTTTTATTTTTGTTTTTATTATTATTATTTCACTTCTAGTAAAGATTTGCATACACATTTTCTGGGGTATAATTTAATAAACATATATTTATTTATTTATTTTAAATTATTTCTAGTCACTTTTATTTTTGTACTTAACTCATGTTAAACGTTGCAATAGGCTTTTCGTTTATTCGAATTTATAACGCTATTGTTTGTTTGAAAGGGTAAAACAAAGGGTATATTGATACGAATTGTACATAAAACTATAATAATATTTAAGATAAATGATCGATCTATTATCACAGATAGGATTATTGTTGCCAATAAGCCTGATATTGTGGTGATAGATCGATTAGAGCGCTGCACAATGATTGTTGATATCGCCGTTCCTCATGACGAGAATCTCGTGAAAGTTGAAAAAGAAAAACAATTGAAGTATTTGGATCTGTCTCACGAGATTTATGTGTGCGGGAATGTGGATTCGGTGATCATTGTTCCGATTATCATATCTGTTCACGGATTGATAGCCAAGAGCCTCGACCAACACCTTAAGAGGCTCACGTTAGAAGGTTGGATCAAGGGTCTGATGCAGAAGGCAGTCCTCCTTGACACGGCCCGTATTGTGAGGAGGTTCCTGTCTCTGGAGCCCTAACCACCGATATCTTGGTCCCTGTACCCGATGTCGGTGGTCTACTATTTTTTATATTTTTAAATATGTATTTTTTATTTTTTATATATTTAAAAATGTAATCAATATGTATATTTAAATGTAATAAAGAGATAAATGATATTAAATCTAAGATAGAGAAGTAGTATTCCCAGGATTAATTCTTGATTAGATTCGCAAGTAGAGAGCTAGGAAATTCGAATTCACCAACTGAACTGAATTTTATAATATCGAATTTCATAATTAAGTAATAACTTTCAGTATTGTATTAAATAATTATAATTTAAATGTTGCATATCTTTCCTTTCTAAAATCATTAAACAGTCATAATTTATTTACGCAGTTTTCTTAGTGATGCGGATTTCAAAAATCTATTATCAGAGACTTTTCAAGAGTAATGAAAGCTCAAAAACGGACAGAAATGTTAAAGAATCGGTTATGAACGAGTCTCAGTACGGTTTGCCTTTTTTATTTATTAAAAATTATGGGTAGTTTTATAATGCCAATGAAATCCTACAAAATATTTATTAAAGACTTTTTTTTATGAAAGGCAACATCCATATTAAGAATATATCCTGTGTCGGGGACTTCACAAACATACAAGAAATGGACACAACGAACACCCAGACTCTGAACAACAATTTGTGGATAACTCAAAGAGTTGTCCCATGTGGGGTATGAATCCACAACGCTCAGCGCAGTAGAGAGCATTGTAGCGACCTTTGAAACCATCTGTGTAATCTTAAATAGTTATTTTTGCTAAGGACTACTAAATATCTTTATATCAAATGATTCTTTCTCCTAATACCATTGAAATTATTTTATCTTATATTTTATAACCAATTTCAAAGATAATGGGTGCATAACACGGCTACATAGTATTTAAATTCAGTTTTGTCGATTACCATCCTGAAATCCCATTAATCGATTTTATGACAATCAAATGGCAACTTTGTACAACGATAACCGCCTAATTTAAATTACTTTACTGGCAACTGCAACAAACAACCTAGCGGGGACTCCAACAGTCTAGTACTATCTTTACTTCCACATGCATTTCAAACTTTACTTTAGTTTAGAAAACATAAAGCATGTTATGCTTTAATAGATAATGAACATTTTCTTAATTGGACTTTAGTAATATCAAGATTAGGATTCAAATTTGCGTGAGAGATTACTGAGAGAACAAAATATGATTTCTCTATCGAATAAACTCGTACAGTGAACGCAACTCAAACAGTGTGATTTGTGATAATTATACTTAAATGCAAACGTCAAGAAAAAAGATTGATGGGTTTCGTCTCACAACATCATTTCACTTTGTAGATGAATCTGAATTAGAATAGACGTAGAATTATTAGGATAGTTAACACTTTTCTTTTTTATTTAACTTTTTAAACTATCAAATACTATCTCACTGTATAAAATTGTGTAGGTTTTAAATTGGCATTTTTTCATTGAGTAAAATATCAGAATATTGGTAAAAACGTCAGTTTTCTTCAATATACTGTTATTAGTTTTTAAGCTTTTTATAAGCTATCAATTTGGTTCATAGATGTGCAGTTGAGCCTAACATAATGTGATACGAAGTCGAAAACGAATCCTTAACGGCACAATATTACGTAAACGGATCTGAAAACCGAAAAACGAGAAAACTTCCAAATTAGTGTAGGGATAAACATTCCGATAAAAAAAACGGTAGCCTTTCTTCTATTTATAATAATAAGGGATCCTTATTGTTATCGCTAGAAAAATACATTATTTTTTTAATTTATTAGGCAAATTGATGTACGTTTTATTAATTTTCCTGATAAATTATGAAAATTTAGTAAATAAATGGTTTATTAATTTATTTTGAATTTGTAAAAAATAAATGTATTTTTTAGGAAAGGAGTAATGATAAGAATAAAATTATCAGTTCATATTAAAAAATATCATATGACGTCATTGGTAACAGTTTTAAAGAAATAGTTTTTAGTTTTATGTTAATATTTTACCCATAAAAAATTTAAAAGGAAAAATTTCACAGATGACAATTTTGTATTTCCAGTTTTATTTGACGCATGTACTCTCTTGCTCTCTAGTCTCCTGCCGAGACCTATAAGGAAAATACCACTGGCATCAACAAATAAAATAATTTCAATTAAGTCAAAACAATTAGTTAAAGACATATAAATACCTAAAGCAAAAAATAATCTAACATACATAATTCCATAAAATGTATAAATAACACATTTATAACATTTTTTTTTAAGTATAGGTCCACATTATGAATATATCCTGTGTCACAGTGACTTTACAAACATACAAGAAATGGACACAAAAAACAAGGAAATCAGAATAACAATTTGTGGATCACACTAAGTTCCATGTGGGGCTTGAACTCACAACACTCAGCGCTGAAGAGAGCGGTGTCGCGACCGCTTACCCTAATGGGGTATTGGTCAACCATGAAAATCCACAAGAAATAACAAAATTTATATGAACCTATTACGTGACTAATGTAAAATAAAATATATAAAAAATAAATATAATAAAATTTCTTTAGGCAGTAGAGCTACTCTGATTTCAGCACGAACGTGCCGACTCGGCCGGTGCAGTACTACCCTCCCACAGAAGACCAACCTAAAGCGCCAGCATCAGTGCTGTCGTATTTCCTTGGTGAGTGTGAGACCCGGAGGCCCATTGATGCAGGGGTGACAGTTATCGTGATAATTATTTGAGCCTTACACTGCTACGATGATTGTCTCGAATTTTACGTACTCAAGCGGGACATAAAAAAGCATTACCACAAGCACTAGGCCGCCATAGTGTGGGTCATCATACTGCATTATCTGCATTTGCAATGAGTATGGTGACCACAACTCTTTAGATTCTATTTATGCTTTCCATCAGGCTGAGTAGAGTCACTTTGGCAGGCTCTTAATATATGTAGAATATATATATATATAAACACGAAGACTCTCAGCCAATTTGACACCCATGGCATGACTAGTGTTGGTGACACTCTGCATTCTTAATCCATTACCTAATTTGTACAATTCGTTTATGTGAGTTTAGTAAATACTAATAATAATACTTAGGTAAGCTGTGATTCGTTATATGGCACACTCCTTAATGCATTCAACAACAATGTAAACAAGAGTACCGTGTATTCGTTGTGAAATTGATAAATTCTGTTGGTATTAGTGCGTTTGAGTATTTTGATATACGGCCCACTGCAACATTATTATGTGTTCGAGAATAACTTCAAACAAAACTATCTTATTATAATCATTTGCATATTCATCATTGTATGAGTATGTATGTATGTGTTTCTTTTATATATATACATCATTATCAACAGCCTTTTACAATCCACTGCTGAACATAGGGCTCTCCTTAGCAAGGTGGTTTTGGCCCACTATACCACACTGGCCAGACGGGTTGAAGTAGGGTTTGTTTCAAGTTTTCCTTCTCTCTGTAATGATATTTTCCGGAATAGTTTCTTTCCTTAGTCGCCTCTTACAAAACCCACGGGATGAATAGGCGTGGTAACACTATGTATTCTTAATCCATCACCACACGGACAGTATATATTTATATCATTATGTATTAAATAAACTATTTATACATAATTTAAATAATCCAGCCCACTAGCTCCAATGTTACACCTGCTACACACATCTCTGCATCACCTAAAGGTCGACTGGAAGAAAATGCCTGCGGCATTAAGTCCGCCTTATGCAATGTTAATTATTTGCAGGAAGTATAAATAAATAAATAATTTAGAGTCTTTAAAATATAGTTTGATCTCTGTGTCAGCTGTCACTAGTGTCATTTTAGAACTTAGAAACCAAAAAACATGCTAACAAAAATCGGTTATAAACAAGCAAACATACAGAAAAAGCTACTAAATACTAAAACATAATAGTAATTTATTAGTATGTGTCTTGGTAGATAATAGCAGACTATCAACCGTTTTTTCAACGTGCCCTCTCGGGCCGTCACCCTACAGGGCTTTGTGGCGAAGTGGTGTATCGGAATCGGACCGACTACGGTACGGTAGACGCGGACGTCACCTCCTCTCAAAATCAATCAGTCTGGTCGGTGTGATATAGGAAGTCAAAACTTTCTTTCGAAGGAGAGGTTTATGTCCAGTCGAGAATCAGGCTGGTCAGTGTGGTATAGAAAGTCAAAACTTTCTTTCGAAGGACAGGCGTATGTCCAGGCGACGGCTGTTACTAGCTCCTGATGATACGTTTGAGTGAGTTTGTTAGTTTAGCAGCGTGTTCCATCAACTCATACCGTATACGTTTGCGTACAGAATATATTATCATCAACAAAACGGGAGAGCTTCATGGCCAACTACATCCTAATCCGTTTGAGATCTTAATCCAAAAAGGCCTACCTATTACAACATGCACCAGTAAAGATGTTAAACAAGGATCAAAAGTGGCCAACGATTACACAAAAATCCAATTCAATTACCACGTCTTTTGTGGTTTAAAAGCCGCCTTTGTTGCCCCCATGAACGCCGAGTACCCGAATAATCAGTTTCAATATTTGTACCGCAATTTGTTTACCATTCGTATTCGAGAGCAGGCGCCCTCTGGTGTTACATTCAACATTAAAGTTTATTTCATGAGAAATTTCGTCAGGACCTCGTGGGAAAATTACCTTACGCAAACGTCAATATTGGCCTATACAATTTCATTGTCAAGTTTTGGTAGTTTTACCACCATCTCCAAACAGACTTGGCTATCCGCTTTTACACCTACGTTTGGTTGGTGTTTATATTTGTCATTAGGCTGTGTGTCGCCCTGCCGATATATAATGGTAAATAATGCATTGTTGTGGATCAACTTTTATGACTCTAAGCTTGGGATTCGTCATGGGTGGCTTATGAGTTTTAATTTTTTCCAGTTTTATGTGGTGTGTTATAAATTTAACGGTCGGGTTTTCTGAAATTGGAATTCGATTTTGATTAATATTTTTTTTCTTGCGTGTGATTGGAGAGCTAGATTTTAAGTCTGCATGTGCTAATGAATGAAATAATCAATTTTTACCTTAAGAAATCATACAATATAATTATCCTTTAAGATTATTGAGTCTTGTTGGAAATAGATAAGCTGTTAATTTGTCGTCTTCTTTATACATTTGGGACATCTCTATCTGTACTATCTGAAGGTACACATAAAATATTTAATTTCAATTAAAAAATATAAATAAAAATAAGTAGAGAAAATTATCCGTTCGCGTAACAGCGTAACGCATAATATGCTTTTTGCAATCAGTTACATGCAGGATCAGTTCAGATCACTTCAGTATTTCTTGTAAAGTCATCTTTAATTTGTAATATTTAAAAATTATGTGATGCCATTCCATTTCTTTTTCTTACATTACTTTTTCATATTTTTCATTCCGTTGCTTTACGATTTCCTCTTTTAAAATCTAAAAGGAAGGTTAAAGGTTTATTTCATTCCCATCTTATCCCTAAAGTATTACCTTTCACATCATATCAATAGCCTTTAACAGTCCACTGCTGAGCATATGCGTTTCCTTTGAAAGAAGATCCAGTGAGACACTTTTCACACTCTGCTTGGGGAAAGCTAAAGGCATGACAGTCATCGTGGCAGTGTAAGGTTTACACAGTTACCACGATAACTGATACTCCTGCATAAATAGGTCTCCGTTCACGTACTCTTTCCTTCTCTTTACAGTGATGCTCGTGCGTAGTTTGCTCCTTTAGTCTCCTCTTACGAAACTCATAGGATGATTAAGGGTGGTGACACTTTTTCTTTGTCTATATTAAGAGTCTACTAAAGTGACTCTACTGTGCCTGATGGAAAGTCTGAATACAATCCAAGAGATGTGCAAGAGGTGCAATGAGTGTGGTCACCATACTCATTGCAAATGCAGACAATGCAGTGTGGTGACCCACACTATGGTGGCCTAGTGAGATGCTTTTTTGCACTCCGCTTGGGGATGTAAAAGGTATGGCAATCATCGTAGCAGTATAAGGCTTACACAGTTACCACGATAACTATCATCTATCATCCCTGCATCATTGATGCAGGGGTGATAAGAGGCCCATTGTTGGCTTCCGGTCTCGGACTCACCAACGAAACACGACAGCACGGATACTGGTGCTTTAGACTGGTCTTCTGTGGGAGGGTAGTACTGCCCCGCTCGAGCCGGCAGTTTGTGCTGAAATCAGCGTGGCTCTACTACCTACTAAACTCTATATTCTTAATCCATCCCCACACACAGTATAACCTCTATTACATAGTAAATAAGACGAATGTTGTAATTTGCAAAATGACGGCGAAATTTTGGACAAGAATTCGATTCAAAGTCTAGTAGAGTTCAATATTTTTGACTCATATGTAATATTTGTCCATCCATCTTGCATTTATTGATCACTTACCATACCTACGTCGAAATGCTTCAATGTTCTTCTATGCGTTAACTGACTTTAACACCTTAAGCACCGTTTACACCCACGAGAGGACGAGGTGGTCTCCGCCGTGTGGTCTTTACGGATGCCACAAACAGTTCGAAACGTAAACAGATACACTTAAATGACAAAGTATTGTTTGACGTGTCAAATAGTGTCAAAGTTCACTAGGTACGGAAAGGGTGTAAACTAGATGGGTGGGCCTTATTTAAAAACAATATATTATATTTAGTCAGATGCATTATGAGATTTTTATAAAATAATGCATTATAATTTCTATTGAGGTTTTAAATTCAGTTGAATTTTTGGTTATTTTAAAACTTCGCCGTGATGAACCGACTTAATTTATGTTTCTTTTTTTTTTTCTTTACAACACTCGCATTAGTAGTAAAGAGGAAACGGACATAAAAACACCCAGACTCAGAACAACAATTTGTGGATCACACAAAGTGAATTCCCGTGTGGGGTTTGAACCCACAACACTCGGCGCAGTAGAGAGCGGCGTGGTGACCGCTTAACCACTACGCCATCTGTGTAGTCATTTTGGAAAATAGTTTAATTATTGCCGAGGGACAAATAATAATTTCTGTTTAGTTCAATTTAAATTAGAAGATAAAATAATATCCCTAAGGGTGGATATCATGAACACGCATTGAAATCTGTAATGCATTTTAAAAGAACCGAATTCCATATCAAAAATTATATTCAACTTTAAACTGAATGTAACTTAGTATTTTATATTACTAATGTAACAAACAACAAATTTTAACGTAGAAAATACATCTGGTTCAATCACAGATGTTACATTCTCTCACTTTCTTGATTTAAGAGCCAAACCCTTATCGGTGGAGCAATCGGAAGTCTTCGTATCTTCTGCGATCTGTTTAACCTCCTGATAGGGCATGACGCTCACTCCTTCACTTGCTGTATGTGTGTTAATTTAGGCCGTCCTCGTTGCCCCCGTCTCTTGCCTTCTATTTTAATACTAAATACTGTATTGTGATAATACAAAATATTGACTCCAAGTTACTCTTAATTTGTAAATATTCCATTATTATTATCAATTTTGGAGAATGTTTGTTACCCAATAACGCCAAAACAACTGAACAGATTTGGCTACCATAGCACAGAAATAATCTATAGGAGATTGGACTAGTAAATAGGCTATATTCAATTCATTCGTTTAGGTTTAAAAGCAAGCTAGGATGGAAAAATGATTCTAGGTTTATCACGATAACACCCTTAAATCTTAAAAACTATCATATTCTTAGGTGTTGCAGGTCAATTGCTATCGGTACTTTTGATTCTGGAAGAATATCACATAAAATTTTAATGCAAGTGAGGTCATGGTTCATATATAATATGAATTTTTACCATGTTATATACCATGTTACATATATTTTTATATATGGTGAAGGTGGCGGAAAGCTGTTCTATGCGGGTGGCACGGGACCGGCTGTTGTGGAGAATCTTTAGGGAGTTCTATGTCTAGCAGTGGACGTCTTTAGGCCGAGACGATGCTGATGGTATATGAACAGTATAGAGTTTCCAGATTGAACCAGTAGGTCATCACCAAACTTCATGTTCTAATATATCATGTCTTCTTTTGACCGCCAGATGTACATACAACATAATTGTATAACATATATTTTATACATACCAAGAGACATATACACAAATAAATGTATTGCCATTTTAGTTTTTAATTATTCAGAAATGCGTTTTAATTTAAGCAATTGCATTCTGATATCCACTGCTCCGTAGAATTAGGTTTCGTATAATGAGTGTAATCGATTAAGTATGCAATGTACCTCAAAGTTTCTTGTTTATATACAAACAAGTAAATATTTACGTAAATATAAACACAACCGTAACATATTTTAGCACGCTCATACGTTAAATATTATCATATGCTCATATGCTAATCTATATTCTACATTCCTTATTTTTTTTTATTTATTTCAAGTTAAAATGATCAATTTTGGGTGCAATTAATAAAGAAAATAATCATTGACATGTATTCATAAATAGTGAAATAGGCGTGTGAATATAACACCCAAAAAACACATAAGAGCATACAATCGTTACATAACATACAAAAAAAATATTAAAAAATTAACGTGTTATAAATCTAATTAATAAAAATAAAAATAATTATTATGTTCGTTATTTTTCACATGTCTAGAGTTAGTTTATAAAGTTTCTGGGGTATCTTGCACCCTTATATTGTTATCACCACATCATATCAACAGCCTTAACCAATCAGTAGCTGGATATAGACGAGGGGTCTATGAAGGGGTCTTAGAAGGGAGATTTAGGTTTAAATAATTATAAAGTATATATATTGTGTGAAGATGTTGAGAGCCAGTGAATTAAATAATTCTTGATTAATATGTCGGATCAGTTGCACGAATGTGAAGGCCTAAAGTAAAGGGCCGGTGAGTGCACGGTAGTCTTGTTATTTAAGTATAGGGTGGGCCAAGAGTTCGTTAACATTTGAATCTAACATCCCGCGCAAACATGTTATGGAAGTTCTTATGTCCGATGCTACTGGAATTTGCTGGCTACAATCGTAACACATGTTTTTAACAAGTTGGATTCATTTGTCACACATTCAATACGTCCTTGTCAGTGGTCAAAGACATGTTTCCGGAAAAGCTGATTTCCGGATGAGGTGTCGCCTCGTCTGGGAATCATTCCATGGTCAGAAGTCCTAATTTATCCCCAGCAGACTTCTTTTTATGGGGTTATTTGAAGAATCGTGTCTACATCAATAAACCAAATACACTACTACGAAGAGATGTCGGTGATTTTGCAGTCTCTTTACCGACGAGTATCCGAAAACTTCGGTGCTAACTTAGAAGAGGGCAAACGTCGAAATGGTAGTCATTTAGACGATGTAATTTTTAAAAAATAAATGCCAACTAATTAGTTTTCTTGGAAATAAATATTTTGTATAATATATAAGATGATTTTTTATATACGATTTTTTCAAATACTAACTAATTCGTGGCCCACCTTATGTAATCTAAGCAATTTTACATATGTTGGAATTTGTGAGTTTATTCAGAAACACCTGTAATCGTTACAGTTTGGTCAAGACCCTACCGGGTCTTTAAGTCGGTTTTAGTTTATCAACGGGTGTCTTATCGCCGTTTATGTATCAGTCGCTCTTACGTCTAAACATATCTTACTGTACTTGATTATATTATCAATTTAACTACACTGATAGCGTAGCGGTTAAGCGGTCGCTACACCGTTGTGCAAGTTGTGAGTTCAAACCTTATATGGGACAACACTTTCTGGGATCCGTAAACTGTTATTCTAAATCTGGATATTCTTTGTGTTCGCTTCACGTATGTTTGTAAAGTCCCCCGTGACACAGGCTTTATTCCTAATGCGGGAGATGGCTTTTCAAAAAAAAAAAACCTTTAATACCAGTCACTTTATTTATACTTTATGCACATAAAAAGTGACAAAAGCCAATACCGTAGGTATTTTCCACCAGTCGACCTTAGGGCGATGCAGAGCAAGCATGCAAAACAAGGTAGATGCACAGAAAATAGAACGCGATTTTCTGAAAGTAATAATAATAATAGTTAGATTACTACTTACACTCATGTATATACATATATATCTACACACACACACACACACACATATATATATAAATTCTAGAAAGAGGTAGTATAAGATTAGGGTAGATCTGATAGGGTGTTTAGTAAATGTTTCTACAATAGATATTTGAAACTTTACCGAATTAATGAGTATAAATATTATTTTTTTCTTTATTTTTTTTCTATGTTATGAGCGTGCTAAAGCGACTCTACTCTGCCTGATGCAAAGAATGAATAGAATCCACGAGTTGTGGTCACCATACTCATTGCAAATGTGGACAATGCAGTATGATGACTTACACTATGGTGGCCTTGTGAGATGCTTTTTCACACTCCGCTTGGGGACGTAAAAGGCATGACAGCCATCGTGACAGTGTAAGGCTTACACTGTTATTTAAAGAACTTTAGAGCAGGTGGAAGACAGAAGATTTAAAACATTGCTTAGGTGCTATCGAATTAATAGTAGTAACAGATAATGGTGATTGACATTGACAGTAGTGTAAGAGAATATGATCATACTATGTTGGAAATTTGAAATTTTATTTTAAGAACGCATCTTCACTTTTCCTTCTCTATTTGGGATCAGCATAATGTGTTAAGTTGCAAAAGTGGTCTAGTGGTAAGTGATTCAGGGGATTTGAATTCTATGAGGTTGTGTTATCACTCCGGTTGAAGCTAACTTGTATGTATGTGGAGGGACGGATATCATATGTCCCTTCGACATAAAGGCGGGCCACGGCCCAACAGTTGATGTTGGGATGTTGTATATATGCTAATTGCCACGCGAATCTCTATATCGCGATACAGGATTAGTAGTTGCATTGTAGTTCATTACATTCATACGTTTCGCTCATACTTCGTAGTTCGATGTATCTTCGCTAGGTGGCGCTGTTATATACTTTTGATTGTGCTATAATGTGGCATCACCACATGTATATGTTGAAATAAGACTTTCTCATGGCTGAATTTCTTTGTCGTTTGACAAATGTAATAGAACCAATACCAGTCTCTTACCAAAAGTTAGGCTTCAGTAGGTCCAACCGTCAGTAAGCGGAACACTTGACTCAACATTCATTGATCGGTCACGATTTCTTACTGAACACTTCCTAATGTAAACCAATAACAAAATCTTTTTACTGTGTATAATGTTATTACTACTTACACATATTTACTTGTATATTATTACGTATACTAAATCTATTTTACGACGGTAAGTGACTACTGCCACTTATGAACACCTGTGACTTAAGTGGAATGGCTCTCACAAGTTATCATCATGTTTATTCCAGAATTATATGGTTTGAGTCCTGTAGCCGAAACAATAACAAATAAACCAACTGGTTAGCTAATAGTATAAAATATCCAATAAGTTCTTGGCCAAATCAAATACATAAATTGTAACTTGAGTACAGTTTATGTTTAATAACTAATGAAGGGGTGCCAAGAACTTGCCAATCATGGCATCAATTTATTAAACCAATAGGAAAATACATAATGGCGCCACATTGCGTAAGTGGAACTAGTTATTTTACGCGTTATTAATCATTCGTGTGTTACGGTGCGTTTGAGCAATTTTGCTTAGAATTAGTTTGTGTATTGGTAGGTAATTCAAATATGGTGTTTAGAAGACGTGTGTTAAGTTGCATAATGAAATCAAATGTGTAAGAATGTTAACAATAATGGTTGTAGTATTTTTTACACATATCTAGTCTACTCTTGGACATATATCTCTGCTTTAGACAGGGAATTATAACCTACTATACCACGCTGACCAGATGGATTGGCCATTTCTGCGTACATAGATAAATTAGATCTAGACACAGAAGAAAGTTCTTCTATGGTTACTTATTCCATCAAATTTATCTACATTGTTTACTTATGAAACATAGTTTCTGGTATAAGCAAGTATCATTACATAAGTATATTATTAGAAATTATTTGGTTCTTCAACACAATACCTCCATGTAATTACATTCAAACTTCTCAATTCAAAGTATTGCTAATGTATTCATAATTTCCTTAAGAGTTATAATCACAAGCAGTTGTGCGCTTTTTCAAACAAATACTTGAAGCATTGTTGCAACAAGGAAACGTCCATTGATACAAAGCATCATATGACCTATGCAGTGTGCAGTAGCCATAATATTGACAGTTACGTACTGTACGTGGGAAGAGAAAACATTGGATATTGCTTGAGTACTCGAGAACCTGGAGAAGCAATACTCAATGATTTGAATCGTTAACATGTCATTTTAATAATGCGTCGTTGAATTGAACGAAGTTAGCGATCGACTAAGAGTTTGTCGATTTTAAATTTAATGATTAACTTAGATAGAGACATGTCTATTTTGTTTATTTATTAAAACTTCACGAACAGACTATGCAAATGTGACTATATATTCAAGTAAAGGTGACATAAAAATAATAATAGAAGATAGATAATGAAATGAAAATAGATATTTTGTAAGAATAGAACCAATAGACCTACGTATATACATAAATTCACGCTTGTTTCCCCCGAGGGGTAGGCAGAGGCATATTAAACGCCCACTTTTCGCTCGTGTTTTTATTCCACGTAATAGGAATTTTATGTTTGCCAGAGCTTCATGACAGCAAATACACCATTTGCAGGTGAGGTTGACTGGGGATCTAAGTTTTTGGTGGGAACCCTGTGTAATCTCAAATAGGGTAATCATCTCTGAGAATCTTGGCTAGTTTAACTACATCATCTATAGTGTATATAAATATTAAACTAACATACGAAAATTCAGAATGTAGCCGATTTAATTCTTGCTGTGCCGAGTTTTCTGATCTAATCCACTCTCACCGTTCTGCTCTACCGGTCTCATTGTTAACAGTGAACAAATTATAAATACCATCAATTAATATTAAATCCAATTCCATATCAACTCATCTGCGCAATCTCTCAACCTCGTCATAATCAAACTAATGTGTAGAACATATAAAATTGTTCGCTTGCCCTATTATCGCGTTTCACACTTGACTGTCGGCCCATAATTACTCAAGTTCTCATCCCAGGGTGGTTCCGAAGCTGTTATTAGGGTGTTACATATTGGGTGAATAAGCTTGACATTCTATGACACTATAGAAAAAATATTTTTATGAGAGTCTGGTTTATGGGCTATGGTGATTTCATTATCACCTTCACGGTTTTTGTTGGAGGAGTGGTGTTGACAGTAAGCGAGGAAGTTCACAGCTTGTGACTTTAAGATTTTAATGTTGCTTTCTATAGTGTAAGTAGGTAAATATGAGTGCTTAAGCCTCGGCACTAAACAGGCATTTAGAAATTCGATATAAGTTTTTGTTTGAAGTTAAATCAATGCTAATCAAACCAAAGATTTTAATGAAGTATCATATAATACTTTCAGGACTAAGTTAGTGTCATTTTACCTGTCTGATTTATTGAGATTCGCAGAGGAATGTCAATTTCTACAGTTCAATTTCTCCATAAGTAGGTAAAGATAAAGTTTTTAAAATTTGAATGAGTTAAACGTCAAGTCATGTCAAAAGTTTTTTGACAAGTTGTGAATGTCAAATAAAAGCAGTTATCATTGTCAAAAATATAATTATTTTTCTATAGTCGCTACTTTATACAAAATTCTTCTACCCAACAACCCTCTTCCCATACCAACGAAACTTATCAAAATATTATTAAATACTTAAAGGATAATTAAACTATAAACCAACCAATCTATTTATAACTATCGCTTTACGATTCATAATCGATTTGAAATGCGAGTCGAATGTGATCGATTGTTTTATCGATACCTGTAATTATGGTCATTACAGTTTTGTGGGTATATTAACGGTTTCTTGATATCCCCGCAAGGGAAGATGGTGTTAGATTATACAAATATTTATAGGTGATCATAATCTGTTTGAAGTTTGATAGTCAGATAGTAACAAAAAATGAAATAGATATTGAAGATAAGAGAAATTATAAGCTAAGAATTTTAATATTTAAACGAGATGTTGGAACCTAATTAATCTATATAATAAAAATATAGAAAGTGTGTGTTCATAGATTTTTTTGACAACAATAAAAAATTGAAAAAATAATTCTAGACCTTGTTGTCCGTCTATATGGTACCGTAATACCGTATAACGCAAAAATACTAAACGGAGGCAATGAAAATTGGTAGTGATATGGAGAATCAACATCTACAGTAAGTTTTTATTCCCGAAAAAACTTAAATAACTAAACACTCTCTACCGTTTAATTCTTCGCAAGATAGTCTTTCAATAATACTCGTTAAGGAGTAAATCCTTCTTAAAGTATTCTTTTTCTTAAGTTGCAAAGTTTTGCTACTTATTCTATCGGAGAATATTAATAGACTAAGACACGTTTTTGTGTAGCGGGTGTATAAATGGCGATGGCGTTGTATGTTGTATTGGCAAACCTGCTGGTCTAGTGGTAGCAGTCAGGTTGCTACTGGAGGTCGTGGGTTCGATCTCACTTAAGATAAATATTTGTGTTATAATTTATTTCTGATAAGTATGTTTTTAGAAATATATAGGTATGTTTATCAGCAGTATGGCTACATAGTACAGGCTCTGTCTAGTTTGGAATTAGACAGCCCTGTGAGAGATGTGTTGAGGCTATTTATTTATTGTACCGCTTGAAGCTTGAGGACGTTTTAAGTTATTGATATACGAGGGTAAGTTTTTAAGTTCGCGGAATGACAGTGAAAAAGGCGGGTAAACGCGCTCTTTTGATGCCTACCGTATTCAGTGACTCATAATTAGTCTGCATAGTAAAATTTGTTGTGATTGGATCATTAGTTATTAAACTATCGTTGACCAAGTATTTTAATCGGGAACGAAGTGAAAAAAATGGAGAAAATTGAATTCCGTGCGGTGATAAAGTTCCTTACTAAGCAAGGAAAGTCTGTTCAAACCATAATCAATGAGATGTCATCGGTTTACGGGGATTCTTGCCCAGGAAAAACAATGGTCTACAAGTGGCATAGTTTATTTAAACAAGGCAGGGAATCACTTGAAGACGACCCGAGGCCGGGGCGCTCCGTTGAGGTGACTACGCCAGAAGTTATTCCAAAAGTAGAAAAAATTGTATTGGAAGATGCTCGACTAAAAAAGAAACAACTCGCAGAAATGGTTGGAGTATCGGATACAACAATTTTTAAAATTTTACACGATCATCTTGGCATGACTAAGGTTAGCGCACGGTGGGTGCCGAGAATGCTCACGCCATTGCAAAAACAACAGCGCGTGGAATGTTCACGTGCGTTTTTGGACCTCTGCAATGAAGACAAGGATGGTGTATTGAATCAAATTGTTACTGGGGATGAAACTTGGGTTCATCATTATGAACCCGAGTCCAAACAAGACTCCATGCAGTGGCACAAAAAGGGCACAGCACCACCCAAGAAATTTAAGGTTTCACAGTCGGCTGGGAAACTCATGGCAACGATTTTTTCGGACTCAGAAGGAATATTATTGATAGATTATAAAGATAAAGGCATTTCTATAACGGGGGAATACTACGCTTCAATCTTAGAACAGTTAAAAGAAGCCATCAAAGAAAAAAGACGGGGAAAATTAACGAAAGGTGTCCTACTATTGCATGACAATGCTCCCGTTCACAAGAGCCGAGTCGCACTGGCTGCCCTGCATAAGGTGGGCTTCGATATTTTGAATCACCCAACCTACAGTCCAGATTTGGCTCCGAGTGATTATTATCTCTTTCCAAAAATGAAAAAAGAATTACGTGGTAAGAAATTTTCAACTGATGAGGAGGTTAAGGAGGCGGTTTCGGCGTATTTTTCAGACAAAGATAAAACTTTTTTTTACGAGGGAATAAAAAAACTAATTGAAAGATCTGAAAAATGTATTCGTGTTGCAGGGGAATATATAGAAAAAGAAAAATAATTTTGTGTTTTTATTATTACTCAATACCCTCCATTCCGCGAACTTAAAAACGCCCCCTCGTATATACGTTTATGTTATTTGTCTGACATTCTAGTGTTAAGCGATCCTTACTTTTAAGCTAGAAATCGTGGGTTGAATTCCCATCACAGACTAATGTTGCGTGGTAAGTGTGATCATTTGTTTTAAGTCTAGGAGGATGGAGGAGTCTGACAATCTCACTCTCTCTTAGTTTAAGAGCCAAGCCTTTGTCAGTGGAGCAACCTCCTTTGTCCTCTGCAATCTGTTTAACCTCCCGTTTATCAGCAGCCTGGTTCACAAAACTGCCTAGTGTGGAACCATGTAGTCGTGTAAGGTATGTACGGAAGTGGACGTTGTCATTTAGTACCTATTTCATATCTTTGAGTTAGTAGACGTTCCGACTACGTGCCACGGAAAAATAAAACGTGATAGCGTATACGACTGCTGTGCTAAGGTCTTGAGTTCGAATCAGTAGGACTAAATACTTACATGATATGCTGATATTTATTTCGAAGTTTGAGTTTGTTCTATGTATAATATGTATGTATTTAAAAACCAGTATTTACGAAAAACAAATATGCAGTCTAGCTATCATAGTATGAGTTCTGCTTCGTTCGAAACTAGATGACGTTGTACATTAGATGTACAACATTTTTACCACTCAAATACTTATACTTTGTTGTGGTTATAATTCAAAATGTCGCATGATATCTTCCCGAGAAGAATTAATGCCTCATAAAGGCTTTTAACTTATGAACTTAAGCAATATACCATTAATGAGTCATTAACACCCAGGGTGTGATTATAGCTCAATTACAACTATTAAAGAGTTTTAACGTCGTACTTAAATTATTTGATGGCAGTCGTTGTTTTGTTTACAGATAAATCTTAAAGGTTATCCGAATTATGTTCGCTGAGATGTCAAACATTGCGTGGGAATTGGACAAATTAACAGGGGGTTTATTAAATCTGGATGTCGTAACAGCAGCTGTTCCCGGATCCCTTCTATCTTAGGCGCAGAGTGGCACACCGTGTGGTTTTAGTCGGTCCGATTCCGACACCACCCCGCCGTAAACCGCGGTAGGGTGACGGCCCGAGGGAGTTTCCACACGTTAATAAAAGGTGGTTTATTAAATGACAACTGTGTTAAGTTCGACAGTCAACTTTGTTTTTATCACAGGTTTATCTGCTTTCAAGTTCAATGACAATGTTTGGTTAAGGCAATTGGGTAGATGACTGTATCGTAAATAAATACCAATGTCCACTTCATTAAAACTAATATCGCGAAATATCTCTGAAAGTACAATTAACATAGCTTTTTATTATTAAAACGAATTTTAATCAAATATATTGTTCAATTGAGTAGTCTAAAACGTGACGTCACAATTTGGTATTTAGTACATTTTTCATACAAAATTGTCGTTTTGACAGATGATAAAAAGTAAGTAATTTGGCTAAGGTGTCATCTAGCCTATTAGTGAATTAGGCTTTGAATAAAACAGTTATTAGATGCAATGGAAGCTGTCCCTAAATAGGTCCAAGTAAATCTTATTAAATCATTGTATTTATAAGATATTAATTTTACATGTACTGTATATTTCGGTAATAAGTTGTCAGTCAATGTAGCGTAAAGTTTAATTGACTAATGTGTCATCTAGTCTGTTACGTTTGGTATGTTTCTTGCAACGTCTATTAAGATCTCCTTCGAATGTATGGAGTACCATCATTGTTTGGATATAAATCCGAAGATAGGCTTGTGGTACGTTTTTACAGCAAAGTTGTTTTTGTGGCATTTCCATGAGGGTAAACGAGTAGACGGATCACCTGATAGGAAGTAATTACCGTCACACATGTACACCTGCAAATGAGGAGTCGCAATCACGGTGCCCAGGGAAGGGAAATATTACTTCCTTCGAAAAGGCTCAA
The DNA here is from genome assembly GCA_949316085.1 of Hypercompe scribonia. Classification (NCBI taxonomy): domain Eukaryota; kingdom Metazoa; phylum Arthropoda; class Insecta; order Lepidoptera; family Erebidae; genus Hypercompe; species Hypercompe scribonia. Next base: position 2,222,235 of record OX438984.1, on the reverse strand, counting down.
AAGACATCGACCTCTTTGTATGAACTCCTGGTTTAGATAGGGAAAATTTATAATTAATATTAAAATAATTTATATTATTATTTACTTTTCAAGGGCATTTAATAGAAAACACAATTTTATGATGTTTAATATCAATTCATTTACTTATATAAATAAATAGGTCGAAACAGAAAAGAAAACTCAAAGTTACATCCACTGTACGGGTTAGCGCATACAAAGCGAATGACATCATGTGACGGAGGCGGGCAACATAGCTTGACATTTGTCAAGTATTTTGGCATTTGTTTGCGCGGGATGTTAGATTCAAATGTTAACAAATTCTTGGCCCACCCTATATTATATTCGAAAATGCTACTTATCAACGTCGCAGAAATACCTAAATATAGTAAAACATAAAACAAATCGTACATTCAAATACTACCTTAAATTAACTCACTCATTCTCGATTATAACCTGTGAGTATAGCAATAATTCTCTGTGAGATTTTAACGAGCTATCTTAGCTGTCACTCTAACTAGACACACGAGACTGTTAAGCAAAAATATAGCTTATATAAATTATGTTAGTATTTAGTTCACGTTTAACTGTAAAGAGCACTTGTGATCTATTGCTTTCGAGATAAGCATACCGTTTAATAATACTGATTGTAATACGTTAATAGTTTGGGAAGTTTTACACGTTTTGAGACTGGAAATCCGTGTAGTGTTCGTTTAAGAATACAAAGTGTCACCACTCCTTCTCTTCCCATGGGTGTCGTAAGAGAATATTCAAGACATCACTGCAAAGAGAACGAAAACTTGAAACAAACTTTATACCAACCCATCTGGCCAGTGTGGTATAGTAGATCAAAACCTCCTTGCTAAGGGAGGTCTATATCCAGCATTGGACTATTAAACGCTGTTGTTGTTGAGTAATTTAGGAATTATTGAGAGTTGACACGCTGATTTCAGCACAAGCGGGCCGGCTCGACCCGGGCAGTACTACCCTCCCACAGAAGACCAACCCAAAGCGCCAACATCCGTGTTGTCGTGTTTCGTTGATGAGTGTGAGACCGGAGGCCCATTGATGCAGGGGTAACAGTTATCGTGGTAACTGTGTAAGCATTACACTGATTGACTGTCATGCCTTTTATGTCCCCAAATAGGGTGTGAAAAAGCATCTCACAAGGCTGTCATAGTGTGGGTCACCATACTGTATGGTGACCACAACTTTTGGATTCTATCAGGCAGAGTAGAGTCACTTGTGAAGACTCTTAATATGAAAAAAAAAACAGGGAATTGATAAACAAATAAGCTGTTTAGACCGCCAGAACCTGCTTTTCCACATAAAACAATTCTTGATACAAAAAGTCTAAAAGTGTTTAAGAGTCCAGGTGTTGCTCTAATAGTAAGTGACACTAACTGCTGGTTCATAGGTTGTAGATTTGATTTCAACGGTTCAAGCAAAATTTTATGATGAGCAAGATCAGTTGGTCAGGGTCTGTGTCTCATTCATCAGTAATAACGGATGACGATTTTCCATGTGATGACGTATCAATAATACGGAGTGTCATCACCCTTGTGCCGAAATCGCTCTTTTACTGGACTGTTAAATACTGTGGATATTGATTGACGAATAAGAGATTAATGATTAATATTTAGTAATATTTTGAAGTATTTTCATCACTAGTTTGGTGACCATAGAACCGGTTCTGTCCACGTTGCTTAAACGACTATATCAAGTGTCAAGTATCTCTAATAATTAATATTTTATATTTTCAAACAGAAAAATATTAATTTGTCTATAATTTTATACAGTTATTAAATAATTTTAAGATATCAAGATCTAAGATAACCAATGAAATTTATATATTCACCGATTTTTTTAATAACCTTTCAAATTATTACTGCCTTATATTTTTGTGTTTTCTCAACTACACCTGTGTATCACTGCACCAAATACGGTTTTTCTTGATTTTGAATCGGTAATTGTTCACTATTTCATTATGTCTTCGCATAACCCTATTTTTTTACTAAATTAAAAGTAACCTAAGTTACTCCTTATAATATTATATTAGTGGACCAAGAATTCGTTAACATTTGAATCTAACATCTCACGCAAACATGTTACGGGAGTTCTTGGGACCGATGCTACTGGAATTTGCTGGCTACAATCGTAACACATGGTTTCAACTAGATGGAACCACTTATCACACGTCCAATGAGTCCCTGCCGGTGGTCATGTATCCAGAAAAACTGATTCCCAGACGAGACGATATTCCATGGCCGAAGGTCGATAGAAGTCCAGCTCTATCCTCAGCAGACTTCTTTTTATAGGGGTTATTTGAAGAATTGTGTCTACATCAATAAACCAAATAGGTCAACTAAAAAAAAACAGCGAAGAGGTCAGCGATCTTACGGTCTCTTTGCGACAAGTATTCAAAAATTTCGGTCCTCGCTTAGAAGAGTACAGCGACATCTACCGAAGACACGTCGAACTACGAAATAATTAACTACGGAGCAACTACTAATCCTGTATCACGATATAGAAATTCTCGCGGCGACTAGCATATTTTCAACATCCCACAATCACGTCGGGGTCCTCACTGTGTAGGAACGGATATCATATTCTGCCGACATAAAGGAAGGGCCCACCGACCAGGGTCGCGGTCCGCCAGGGGTGATCACCTCACTTGGTCGGCAGATCCTTTGTGTTGGAGTAACTTGATACCTTTTCCTCCGCAATACAATATTGGGGTGAGAATTTAAACTAGCAAGTCCGGTTCCAACCAACTAACCACCAACAGTGACGGACCAAAGGTTGAACCAACAGGGTCATTGAACTGGATGTCGTTATAGCAGCGGTTCCCGGATCCCTCCTATCTCAGGCGCAGAGTGGCACACCGTGTGGTTTTAGTCGGTCCGATTCCGACACACTACCCCGCCGTAAACCCCGGTGGGGTGACGGCTCAAGGGGTTTCCACAAGTTAAAAAAAAATAGGGTCATTGAAAGCTATATAATACCTATTATCGTTAATAACCTTACATAAGTAAGTCGGCGCCTTCTAGCCGTAAAGACTTACTTACAAAACTGAACTCATTATTGTATTATGATTCATAAATATTTATTTACAACTGCAATTATTTAATTAAGTTAGTTCGAGGGTTAGTTTGCTTACCACTTCTAGTGTTGAGTTCAACTCGTCGACCGGTGCAGTTTAGCAGCTCTGATGGCTGTAATTATCACTTTATGACTTAACATATATCAGTTTATAATCATCAAAATACGTAATTTAATCTTTACGTAATCCAACAGTACACCCGTAAGACAGAGTATGCACACTTTGTATGATTAAGTGAACAATTCCTTCATTAAAGTAATCTAAAGTTGGATCTTGGAATTAGTAATGTTATGTCTGATTACCAGCTCGCCTTTGAACTGCGCCTGGGCAGTAAATTTAATAGATATCATCAGAGAATTTATACAAATGAAGCGTTTGGCAAATCGTGTTTTAATGTTGCTCTACGATTTGGTATTTTGTGGTTACATACATGCATACAAACGTTTATACACTCCATGTTATATTTTCAGAGGAGTAGGGAGCATGTTTTTGTTAAAGAATGATGATGATGTAACTCCTAGCCGTTTTGGCCGCGGCGGCCAGTTTCAATAAAGATCAATCAATTACGCACGAGATATTATAGTGCAGAAGTGTGTGCGTAAACACAGGTGTACTCCTTGTTCCCTCACTCTCACAAATCGATGTGACCTCTGATGTGCTACCCGACACGACCTGAGAGACAGCATGCGCAAGACTGACATCTTTACATACTCTCCGAGGCACGGGGACTAAGACCCCAACTTCCAAGGTCCGGCTTTTAGTAAGCAGAAAAACTCAATAATACTTTTTGGTGACCAGGGAATAGAACCTGAGACCCCTTGATTGGCAGTCGCTTACGCTAATTGCTAGACTAACAAGTAGTTAGGGTATTAAAATTAAACGAATACGTGGTTCACTACCAAATAAAACCCCTCTCCTTCACACACGTTGAAAAGCAACGAAGTAATACGGTCGTGAGCATCCACACCTGTATTAAGACACGGTCCTCCTACCTTAAGATAAACACTTATATTCTAGCCACTGAACGTGATTATTCCATTTGCATTCAACCATTTCATTTATACTATTTTGGTAATTAAAAACTATATAAGAAAAAGGAACGTAAAATTCAGAAAGAAAGGCTATGGAAGTAAATAGGTATTGTATTTACGGATGGATATTGAGGGTGATAACAATGGTTTTATTTTATAAGGTGAAGATCGCATACCTGTATCCTATTATGACTGTCACCGATAAGTAAGAATCCTAATATTTTATAATTTACTGTCAAATACATTAACACATTAAGATGTATAATTATCAAAAGTCATATAGTAGGTTCTACTTTCGCTTAATAGCCATGAATATTTATTTATATGTCAATTGGTCTGGGTATCTATAATTGGTGTGTACACGCGGCAAATGAAATATCTGATCATTTTTAACCTGCGATTATTTGAAAACAATTATGCTTAAATACATTTTTTAATTACAAATATTTTGTAAAAGTGACCACGTATTTCATGTGCTTTGGAAGGACAGGCTTCTATTACTAAACCTCTCGAGTTTGGAGTCATATAATTCCTTGGAACACTAAGATGGCCAGTACTTAGATGGTCTGATGATAAAACCTGAACGAGGAAATTCATTGGGCTTTTGTTCAATTTGAAAGTCGATTTGGCTTTAAAACGTATTGTTTTTATCTTTACTAATCTATAACTATTTCTAAGCAGTTTAGGAGTATATTGAACATACCACATTTTAAAATCGCTTTACACAAATATAACACCACAACTAATCGTAAAATTTATTGCTGACCTAACTAATGTTATGTCTCGGTGAGTCGCCAAAACTATTCAGAGTCATTAATTAGCTCTGTTTTGGTACAGTAATCAATATTGTAATCGACAGTCACATAAATCAGTATATTGAAACTTCAAAATGGAATGTCTGAAATAGCGACACGAACATGAACGAACATAGACAAATTTTATACAAGCAATTTCATGACTATGGCAGCTACGAGTAAATCTTTTTTTATACAACACGCGCACTCAGAAACAAAGAACACCCAGATTCATAATAACAAATTCTGTATTAATAAAGCGTTGTCCTATGTAAAAATTCAACTCACTTATCATGAAAAACTCCAATTCACAGCTCAGTACTTACTTTTATTCCACTTTTAATACTTTTACCGTCAAACTAGCACAGTTTCCACTAGACAACTTACCACCTCCATGATTTATCAGAAGAACTCCAATTCACAGCACAGTAAATACTTTAGTCGGCCAACTAGCATAGTTTTCACTAGACAACTTACCATCTCGATGGTTATTGAACGACTAACTCAGCTCCCGACTCAATAATCAAAAAACTGTGTCAATCCCACCATTCTCAATTTTTCAACGGAAGTTGTCACAAGAGAGTGACGGGGTCGAGTAGTGTTGCTATTTAAGAAAAATAAAACTACCCTCCATAAAATCATTACACACTATAGTAGAAAATGACGGAGAATCAAGGGTAGAGCTGACAAGCTTGAACAAAAGCGTTTAGAAGATCTTGATGTCAGACGGCACTCACAAAAGACCCTGCCCAAGCCTATCTACAACTATACATACTATGAAACTACTGCACTACCCCTAACCGCACTTTCAGGACACAATTTGAAAGGAGACTGCCATAGGGTCACCGTCGGCGGATACTTCGAGTAGTATATCATCATCATCATCAGTAGAAAATGGCGAGGTGAACACTTGAACCATCATGAAATCAGTGCGGTGAGTGAGTTGGATCGTTTCTACTTATGAGTTTTGAAATTCCGTTGACATGACACACTAATAAAAATGCAGTGCAACATGAGTATGAACAATTGCGTGTTTTAATACATCAGTACTGTCTAGATAACAAAGAGTTTTTAATGTTCGTTTGAAAACGAATTGCTGGACAGTATGGAGTATTAAAACAATTAGACCTTATTATATAGATGCAACAGTGTTTATAAGGTGCTTTTCACGCAGACAGAAATGGCAAAACAGACTTCTGAGGGTTCGCTCAGCCCGTTAGCAGTTAACCTCAACTGCAATAATAATAATAATTTGACTATTACACACATGGCCGTCTGATCCCAAACTAGGTAAAGCCAGCAAATGGTAACCAGACTGTGTATAAACATATATTTCAAAACACATATAATACATTATATGTAGATGAATTACGCTCAAACATGGAACCAAAAATGATCATGCATACGTTAGCTGTTCAGGATGGACAACTAACTCGGGTCATTTGGCTGTAGTCAGCAGTCAAAATCACTATCAGTTAGATAAGCACGACAGTTCTAGGCTATTTTTTTAACAAGGAAACTAGACCGAAGACTTACAGAAGTCAATAGTGACTTCCATTCCCGTTCTTTCCAAAGGTTGATCATGGCCATTCAATGCAGCAACGCAATAACTGTCATGGCCTCCTTTTTATCAAAAACAATCGTGGATGGATGAATTTATTTGCATTTACACACTTACACATTTACACGTACACACATATACACATGCATACATATACATACACATATACACATACACACAAAAGACTCACCCTCAGCTACAGACTAACTTTTATACTATTTTTTCTGTTTTGTTTGTTTTGAACCTTGTTTTAATTTCATTTCATATTCTATTTCAACTAAACTTTATAAAATATTTAAATATTGTGAAATCTCCTATTGGTTGCCGCGACACAAGCCACGAACTTAGTGCGGAAACCGTCGTTAAATTTAACTTTTAATTTGTTTTTAAGTATAAGTATAAATAAACAAAAAAATAAAAATATATTTGATATGTGAATTTATGACTTATGGTGTTAAACAATTGTTATGCAAATTGGTGAAGACTATAATAGCCATGTTTCTAGTATTACTTACACGCTTTTATGAAACATTTGCGGTGAAAGGTGTAGTGAACCCCGTTTATTGGTTATGTTTATACGGGTTTAAGTTCAAGGCTGTCATTGTGGTTTAAGTGGTTGTTAATGTTTCATTTTCATTGATATGCGAGAGTTTTAATAGCTTGAAACCTTAAAAATGGCAACGACCGTATCAGAGCCACCGATCGGTTTGAAAACTCAACAAAAATCGTAAAAAAGTGAGTGAGGTTGCCCGAGACACAATCCTCCCTTCATTTTTATTCTAGAGGAACTGCACACAACAGATAGCAAGGCACTTATACCTCTGGGTTGGCGGTAGGTGATGTGCTTTCAAGATCGTGTTTTCTTCAAATAATTTCTCACTTCGTCAGCAATAACAGTCGATATACATATTTTTTTAGATAATTAACACACAAAGCCTTCTTCAAACTAAACAGAGCTTATTCTATGACATCCAAACTTTTACATAGAAAACACTTAAACTCCGAAACAAATATCTATATGTCATACGAACATCAGTCGTATACGCTACCACTATATTACCGAGGCAGTGAAATTTAAAAGATTATTGAAATAACAACAAAATCCTTTTTATTTGCAGAATATTTTGAGAGTTTCCTTTTTTAATTCTTGTTTTAATTTTTGACGCAAAACTTGAATCACTCGGCAACCATTTAGTCGACTGTCAACTTCATCACCGTTTCGTTTTTTAATATACGTTTCCAATAAAGCAGCTGAAGGATTATCCATCGTTCAGCTCTAGACAGTCACATATTTTACTACATTCATTACTTGCTTATAGTGCTTTGACTAGTGCAGAGACTAAAACACGTTTCATAAATTGCTTGCTGTATGGCATGAAGGGAAAATATTTTTAAGTCTACCTGTAGAAAATATATTAAGTTTCAATAGTAATACATCATCCCTCACACAATCTTTGACTGCACGATTGCCCTAGTGGTTTAAGCGGTCGCCACGCCGTCCTACTACGCTGAGCGTTGTGGGTTCAAACCCCACATGGGACAACACTTTGTGTGATCCACAAATTGTTATTCTGAATCTTGGTGTTCTTTGTGTCCGTTTCTTGTATGTTTGTAAAGTCCCCGCGACACATGATTTATTCCTAGTACGGGTGTTGTCTTTTAAAAAAAAATCTTCTGATCTCAAAATAGGCAAAACGTGTACTATACATTATATACTGCTAAACGTACTTATATACTACTGAAACATACAAACGACACAGTTATTTTTCTTTTTTCTATGAGCCAACAAAGTGACTCTATTCTGCCTAATGGAAAGCATGGATAGAGTCCAAGAATTATTGACACCAAACTCATTGTGAATGCAGACAATTTAGTATGGTGACCCACACTATGGTGGTCTACTGAGACGCTTTTTCATGTCTCGATAGCCATCACCCCTGCATAAATGGATCATATAACTTGTCATATAATAATGATTCAAATTGAAGCGCAATAGTAACAACGATCGATTCCAAAGTTTAGTCGACGTCAACAGTGTCCACTAGTCGACTATTGGACAAAGGTCTCTCATAGGAAAAAGAAGTTTAAAGAAACCATTGAACTGTTAAATTTTTGCATAAAGTATTTTGCACTATATCTACTCAGTAATTAAACTAAGTTAATTAATAAACTAAACTCAGAAAGTATTTCGCGTCAAGAACCATGATCCGACTCATAAAGGTTATACTTAAACAGTAACTTACAACCAATATGCATATAAACAACAAAACCAATCCTCGGTTTTGCAATTCATTACATCTGAAGCCTTATTTATATGCAAAACTCGGTAACAATGTGATGGACAGACAGCCAGATGTTGGCTGTCAAAGGTATTAACATCACATAAGTGTCAAGGATGCAAAGGCCCAAACATCAGAGATGATTCATTTGCATGACGTATTTCGTTTAAGGTATTGAATGAGTATGTTGTTAACCATAAATTTTAGAAGATTAAGAGAGTTTCAGGTAAAACTTGAATAAGTTCTCCATTGAAGAGAAGTAGTATTTCATAAGAGACTTGCTTTTACTAGAGGCTTCGTTGTCGCAGCGGTAGTGAATGCGACTGCTGTGCTTGAGCTCTCGGGTTCGATTCCCGGGTCATACCAAAAATGTTTATGTAATCTGCAAATATTTGTTTCGAAGTTTGGGTGTTTTCTATGTATAATATGTATGTATTTACAAAAAAAAGTATATAAGTATTCTATCAGTCAGTCTAGTTATCATAGCACAAGCTCTGCTTAGTTTGAAACTAGATGACGTTGTGTGTCAAATGTCCGGAATATTTATTTATTTAATTTTATGGGTTAAAGTGAAACCTTTGTATTATTCTAGAATGTAGTTTAACAATACTTTGATGGCTTATTGGTCTGGTGGTCTTGTAGTGATCCTGATCGTGGACCACAGTCGTGAATCTAATTGCCATCTAGTATAAATATTGTGTAGCACTAGATAAAATTTAACCATAATATTCTGTATGTAATACGAAATATTTAGATATATTTTGCAGCGGTCTAGTTACCATATTACAGACTTTTTATTTTTTTTCTTTTATAAGATAACGCCCGCATTAGCAATATTTCTTGTGCCTCGGGGCAATTTATAAACACAAATAAAACGGACGCAAAGAACATTCAGACTCAGAACAACAATATGTGGATCACATAAATTGTTTTTTTAAACCCACTCCACTCAGTGGAGTAGAAAGCAGCGTGGCGATCGCTGAAACTACTACGCCATCCGTGGAATCATGTCAGTGCCTAGTATGGAATCAGACGGACTTGTTTGGGATGAGTGAGGTTTTTATTAATATACGATTAATATATAAATGGGCTAGATTTCATTGAGAATCGTCAAGCAATTCTGATGTGATTGAGCACAGACTGAGATAAATAGCTGCATTATTAGTGAATGTTTTAACATTTGAAAACACAGACATATTTATGTTTAGAGTTCACAATACTGGGTTGTTTTATGAGAAAATACTACAGCAATTGAATTAGACATCAATCAATCGCAAAATTCACAAATATTTGCAAATAACGAAAAATTTATTTTAACACATTTGGTCAATATTGGCTGTTGTCCTGATTAATTACTAGGTGCAACATACATACTATGCTGCACCCCACCGAGTCCATAACGATTTAATAAATTATAATTCTACGACCTAAAAACACATTTTAGAATGCAAATAAATGAATATTGCAATATTGATATCTGTATTTCTAGAAGTGGTGTTTAATTAATAATCAAATTGGTTAAAATTTTAGATAAGTGATTTTAGCTAGCTTATGGATGCCGATTCGTGCATCTAATCACTGCAAAGTGATTATTTTTATTATTCGATACATTTTAAGAGAGACAATATCAAATTTATACAATAACTTTTACGAATTCTGATGATTTGTTATCAAACACAAAGTATCACCCTATTCATCCCGTGGCAGGCGTAAGAACGATTAAGGGAGAAAGCTATAACGACACTGCAAAGAGAAGGTAAACTTGAAACAAACTCTATACCAACCTTTATGGCAAGCGTGGTGTAGTAGGCACTAAAACCTTCTTTCTAAGGAGAGGGCTTATGCCCAGTAATGGACTATTAAAGTTGTTAAGGATAGTAACTGGCAATAAGCCAATATTAATAATCAAAAATTTGATACTACTAGATTCGTTTTAGAAATACTATCCACATTTGATAGCCCTATTATTAACAAAGATAATAGGATTTATAGTCAATCTTTAATGTAATATTATTATGACGCTGTCATCCAAGTATAGGAGCCGAGCAGTCACCATAAAGTTTTAGCAATTAAGAGAACTATAGCCGAGAACGAGTCACGAGATAGAATAGATAAATTCTAATTTAGCGCAGACGAAACTGTAAGTTACAACTAGTATATTAATATAACTCATAACTGCAGTGTAATAAATAGATATACAAGCATTAAATTAATAAATGATTTATAAAATAACACGTATGAACATCATAATTTATAATTAGAGGTAGATTTGTAATGGTAATGTAACCTACATAGTTGCAAACGTACTTGATGGACAGACGGACTGTAAATGGTTTCTTAGTAAATACTCGATCAACAGAATATAAAATAATTCAATGAGTTTTAAATGACATGAGAAATATTTACCTATTTATCCATTACAATGAATTGGTTTGTAACATATATCATGCTTATTTTTACAGTACCAGGGCAAACGAGCAGACAAGTCACTTGATGGTAAGCGACTACTTTCACCCATGGGCACTTGCAGTTTAAAAGTCACAAGGGCTTTGATGATCTTGAAGTGCCACCTAGAATCAGATGGAGAAATGACTGGGCCTCCGGTAACATCACTCACTTTGTGAGAAACAATGACAGACAAATACTAGTATTGTGTGGGACCTTAGGTATTCCTCTAGTTGTACCAGGAAAACATAGATCTCTTATGGACAACTTATCGTTGTTATAAGTTTTTAATGGTCTTCTTTTTCCATTTAAAGACAATGTCTGTATTGGGAATATATCTTCGAATATATCTTGTGTCATCATTGGACTTTACACACATACATGAAATGACACAAAGGACACCCAGACTTAGAGTTATAATTTGTGATTTGCAAAGGCTGTTATTCCATGTGGGTTTTGAATCCACAATCCTCATTGCAGTAGAAGACGGCTTGATGAATGCCTAACCAACTACGACATCCGTACAATTATTGCGTAGAAATAACATTCACAATTTTAGTCATTCTGGTTGTGTAACTTTAAATTCTACTGAAAAATCTTTGCCTTTTTTACACTGTTGCAAGTTAAGTTTACAAGCAGCGACATAAGCCTAGTTAGGTTTAAGTAATTTTATGTTAATCTTCTTCGTACAAAAATTAGCAATAATAAGTCAATTTGTTAGCAAATTTTTCAGAAGTAGACACAGAATGATAAAGGGGCAGGATTCTCACGGTAATGTACTAACGATATGTCAATAGATTCTGAAGCAGCTTGTCACGACATCTGCGCTGCTATGGTTGGATAGTTTTGTGGTAATTACTCTTATGGGGCAGATTGTCATTGTCAGCAATTTATAGAGGAAAACAAGTAATATTTGTAATAATAACTTGTAAATACTTGAACTTGGTCAAGTTTAACGCAATGTGAAAACGTATGGATTACGTTACGTGGGTTTAATTGTGTGATGAACAAGATAATTTTTCTGCCAGGTACAAGAGCCACGCTGATTTCAGCACGAGCGGGCCGGCTCGACCGGGGCAATACTACCCTCTCATGGAAGACCAACCTAAAGCGCCAGCATCCGTGTTGTCGTGTTTCGTTGGTGAGTGTGAGACCGGAGGCCCGTTGATACAGGGGTGATAGTTATCGTGGTCATGCCTTTTGCGTCCCGGGGTGTGTAAAAGCATTTCACTAGGCCGCCATAGTGTGGGTCACCATACTGCATTGTCTGCATTTGCAATGAGTATGACCACAACTCTTGGATTCTATTCACGCTTTCCATCAGGCAGAGTAGAGTCACCTTGGCAGGCTTTTAATTTAGAAAAAAAAAACTTAGTGTCTAGGTGTATTTTATCTATAGTACCTATCGTGTATGTATTTAGAAATATTTACGTATGTTCATCAGAAATCTGATACTATTGTACAAAGACCAGACGGTAGTGTGTGTGATACGACTGAAGTCATTATTTCATAACCTTAACTTTATTGAACTAATGGAATCACTAAAGTTAATTGAACATTATAAATTATGAAGAGGAACTTTATTTCAAGGTATGTAAATGTTTAGTGTATTTATTGACACAATTAAACACTTGCTGCATTAGAAATATACGGAATTCATTATCATTATCGTAGGATTTAGTTATTTATTTTGTATCGACACTAAGATTTGATGGTCAAACCTATTGGGGCTTTAAAATAACTTTAATCGACTAAGTTTAAAGTAATTTTTCTCAATGAACCGATTTTTTTTTGTTCACAACCTATCAAAGTGACTCTACTCTACCTGATTGAAAGTATAATTAGAATCCAAGAGCGGTAGTCGCTATACTCACTGCAAATAATGACAGTGTAATATGGCGACCCACGCTATGGCAGCCTAATGAGATGTTTTTTCACGCCCCGGTTAAAGGACCCGGAATCGAAGGGAAACACAAAATTTCCTTTAGATTACTTTTTCCTTATACCTATCCCTAGATGTCTGACTGAAATGACTATTAAATTGTAGCTCTGGATATGTCTCAAGGAATCCAAAACTGTATTCTAAAAAGTAAAATTTAAAAACTATAACCTGACTGTGTAAAAAAGGGGTTTAAAAAGGATGAAACATGAAAACAATTCAGATAGAAATCTAGAAAGACATAGTTACAAAAATGGTTAAGGTAGAGCCATGGTTCATATATTTTACAGCTACCCTGTCTGTTTAATGGAAGTGTTTCTGGCACCCATGTTATTATAGCAACTATTCAGTAGATGCGACCAGAGATTTACCTTGACTATTTTTGTACCTTTGCATTTCTGAATTTCTAGACCGCCATAGCGTGGATCGATCGGATACCATACTGCACTGTCTTCATTCGCAATGAGTACAGCGACCACCGCTCTTGGATTCTATTCATGCTTTCCATCAGGCAGAGTACAGTCACTTTGGTAGGTTACTATAAAAAAATAAGAAAAAGAAAAGTATCTGAAATACATAGTGTATTTCAGAAACCTGACTGGGTTATTCAACTTTTTTTCACATCAGGATTGTTTCTCATCTCTCATCAATGCAACCACAATGAAGCGTGACAGGGTATGGTGAGTTTCACATTATTTTGTTCAGTGATTCTTTGTCTTAAGTCTGTATGAGCGAAATGTGATTTATTCTTAGCTTAATCGTTTATCATATTTTTGCCAAGTCATGTCTTATACAATGAATGTATTGTCTTTTCACTGCCTCTTTTTATTTCATTCACTTCCTCTTGAATCATTGACATGTATTATATCATTGTATAGAAACTTGTCAAAACTGTATTCACAAAAGAATCATGCTTTGACACACTTATCGGGTTAAATACCTGCCTGTCGGCGTAAACCTTCCTGGAAAGTTGCGGGGCGGTCCGGTGAACAGTCTATTAGCGGCACAGCGATAAGTAAGGTCTTGTTCTTTATTGCAGTCCCTATGCAAACTTACCTGTAGAATGATGAAATAAATAATCAGTTCTATCGGTAATAGGTGCAAGGGCCACCATGGAATGAATTTCTTTTAATTTTTATGAAATTGTATGTATTTTATCACGTAATAAGACGTCTGAAACCAAGAAATCTAAGTGGATTTTTGACCTTTAGATGTATCATTCTTCTACTTCTTAGTTGTTAAATACTATAATTTCACTTACTGGACGTATGCAAGGCAAAAAATTCTCAAATTTCCTGCTCCTGGGGGAAAATATTACGCTTAAAATAACACAGTATTTTCTTCAGCATACTGATGTTAAGTAGATACATAGTTTTCATTGAAAAGATAATAATTACATAAAATAAAAATTGTACAAAAGCATTCCCATAAGAAAATTCATATTGCGTGAGTAAACATTTAACATAGACTGTAGAGGCATTTTTGATCTTGACCGTTGGAATGCTTTACAAAACTTACTAATACCAACTAATTGACATACTTAATCTAATATATCTAAGAAATCTAAACACAAGATAAGAAAAAGATAAGATTAAGGCAAATACAAATCGTCAGGTAATAAAGAATCGAATCGTGATGTCATTATACACTTCGTCCTATTACAGAAATAGTAATTATTTTACTAATTTGAGGCCATTTCAATACAAAAAGATAATGCATTTAGGACTTCATTTGCAATTGAAATGTGGATGTTAATTTATGGAAAGGTAGATTTATTATTGAGCTGTTTTTGTACTAGCTTCGTAATAAAACTAAATATCTTTTGTCTCTTTAGGCTTAGACTTACAACTTAGCCTTTATGATTTATCCACAAATATTTTACTGAAACATTTGAAAAGTTCACCGGCTACTAAGGCATAACAGTATGCCAACATAATAGAAATATTCTAAATATTTGTGATGTTGGTAATAATGTTTACTTAGTTTATAATTTGTAACTTTTTTAAATAGTTTATCTGGAGTCTGCGATAACCACTATTCTTTCAACCACATGAAATTTCTATTATTTTTTTACCCTTTTCTGTAATTAATTTGGAATCGGTATAATAAGTTTTTAACATCCACGTTCTTTTGTGCCTCGTCAGTTCATTGCTTACTTTCTTCCTAGACATATCCTCTTCCCATCACAGTCTATCGATCGTTTCTTTGGTCATCCACTGCTCTTACATCCATCAACTATCACTCGTAAAACTTTCTTCGCTACAAATAAACACAAAACTTTCTATGAATATCAATAATTTTACTGTAGTAATGCTTAAATCGTGTGATTTAATGGCAAACTGAATCCAACAACATATGTAAATAAAGAGTTTAACTATCTACCTCCTGGCTTAATCATCACATCAGTTCCGAGTTCATAAAAATATAGTATTACAATGCAAGTACTATATTTACAAAGTTTCATTTTACAAGAGGACAATTAGAAGAAATTAAATTGCCTTTCAACATTTGCTTACCATAACTAATTAACTATAATTAGTAAGCTAATAAACAGCGAAGGGTTATTAAATAAGCAACCAAAATTGAAACAAAATGAAGAAAATGAATTAAAAATTAAACAACAGAGAAAAACAAATAAAAGAGAAGATCGAGAAGAGAGTAACAAATGATACATGAGACTGTAAAAGTAAATCTATAAATCCGTATAAACAAATTTCAGAAGCGCTACTTGAGATACCATCAATGTAATTAGTATTCCTTTAAACTAATACGTCTAGAAACAACACACGCAAAGATTGTTACCTCAAGTGCTTACATTGTCTTATGCTAATAAGAATTTACTTCAATATCTAACTTTCTCTAGTCTTGTACCTGTCACCGCGGAAGGCTAAATAAAGGTTATCGATTGAACGATAACAGCTCATTACGAAATCGAAACTCAAACGATATCGATAGTGTAATATCGATTATAGTGTTGTGAAATGTCGCCACACTATCTCTCGAGGAAGCAGTACCGAATTTGTTAAGTAAGTATAAATGGTTGATAATAAAGACGATATGATAAGTAGTCAACTTGTTGAATGTAAATAAGGAAATAACAGATATCAAGTTTTATCGAAAGAATCTAAATAGAGGCACCGAAATATAGTTTGGTGAACATACCAAAAAGTGTAAGGTTTAATTTATTTGGAGATAATTATGCTTCAAAAATATTACAAAGAGCATAATTGAAATGTTAATTTTTGTTTTCGGATGGATTGTATAACTTTCTACTTCATTCAAAACTAATATTACTATGTATTTAAAAAGCTAGTTTAGCGTAGTTTATATATCAAAAAGTAATTATATCAATAGCAGATTCATTAGGTTAAACTTTTCCCTTGCAGAGCTTAAAATGTTCGTGATATATTTCACGTACATCTCTCTGATCTAAAGACGGGTTAGGTTCACATCAGTGTGATTGGTTTATCTGATGGCGCAGTCGGTAGGGGTTTCGAGTTCATTGCAATACATACATTTAAGAACACCATATCTGTTTGTTTCATTGAAGTTTAGCTGAAATCCGACATACTAGTTCACTCTTATTTCTGAGATGATATGTCATGGGTGGTCTACCCATAAAAAACCAAAAAAAAATTAAAGATGAAAAATTACAAAGGCGTAGTTACAGTTGCCTCAGTAAACCTAGTAGACATTAGTTTCCAGGTAGAAAGGTAATTCTCTATTGTGAATATATAATTAGTAATATATAACAATACATAATATATAATTAGTTAGCACAATGAGTTGTTGTGGCACTGAAAACGATGTCGTCCCGTCGTTTATATTATTTTGAAAATAGAAGACGAAAGCATGCGGTAGTTGATAATTAACTAAGTTGCCATTCGAATATACTAAAGTATACTTTGTGAGGCAAGTTTTAGAAGCTAAAATAATAATAACGCAAATATTTGGATGGTATAGTGATTTTAGCAGCCCCTTGCCGTTTCTACTGCGCTGTCTTGTTTGTTTGACCTCTGCGGGACCCACTTCGTGTTGTCTGCGAATTGTTGTTCTAAGTTTGGGTGATCTTTGTGTCTGTTTTATGGATGTTAGTAAAGTCACCCGGGATAATGAATATAATTCTAGTCAAGAAATTATTTTAAAGAACAAAGATTATTCATTATTTTCGGATGCAATATAACCAGAACTTTTTCATTTGGTAGTATAATGACTAAGTAATCTGACTGGCAATCAATGTCTCAGTGATGAGTTAAGACAGTAGTCCGTAATCAAATTAATAAAATGAATTAAATTAATAATCATTAAACGCCAGTTATTTTGTGTAAACGATTCGTGAAGTAAGAATAATTATGATATGCATCAGAATGTCAGAGTTGGATAATTTGAAGTCATAATTTATTATAAACAAGTTTGCAAGTCATTAGATGTATCGAACTTGCTTAAATTGCCATTAAGAGTTCAAAATGCACATATCAAGCCATTAAAACCAATAGTGTTAATGTCAACAATGTAACATCGTATTCCTTGAACTTTTAATAATTTATTTCGGATTACAAATAAGATTATGCACTTGTAAATCTCTGTGTCGAAGCCAACTATCAAATTGATTCATGACTGAACGAATAATGATTACGAGACTTGTGCCGTTGGATGCAGACGGCACGGGACCGGCTGTTGTGGAGAATCTTTGGGGAGGTATATGTTCACCAGTGGACGTCGATAATGTGATTAAGACCGGCGGCCCATTGATACAGGGGTGACAGTTATCGTGGTAACTGAGTAAGACTGCCACGATGACTGTCATGCCTTTTACGTCCCCAAGCGGGGTGTGAAAAAGCATCTCGCAAAGCCACTATAGTGTGGGTCACCATACTGCATTGTCTGCATTTGCAAGGAGTATGGTGACCACAACTCTTGGATTCTATTCACGCTTTCCATCAGGCAGAGTAGAGTCACTTTGGCAGGCTTAGAAGGCAGAAAAAAAGAAAAAATAATTAAAAAGAGTTAATTAATTATACTGGTCCATGTGGTGATAGAGCAAAATACATACAAAATACACAACAATACATTATACGGCAAAGAGGAGGAAAATCCGACACCAACCCTATATCAACTCGTCATGTCATGGCATAGTTGGCCAGAACCTTTTTAAGGAGAAGTTTATATACAGCAGTGGATTAACAGGTGATAGTGATGATGAATTTTAATACATGTATGAAAGAAAAGATGTTCAGCTGACTAATATCCTTACAGAAGGTTTTTTAATTGTCACCATTATCTTTCTTCATCAAGCTATTCTTTACTGTATTTAGTTGATCAATTTTATGAACGGTCGATGAAATCATTGAATTGATGATCCGAATGTGACAGCATTATCACTTATATGATATATGTCATTTGTAAGATTGTTAATTAAAATTATTAATATTAAACATTTATAAAAATAATAACAAAATTCTTACTGTTCGATTAAATATGTATAAAATTAAAAAATATTACAAAAACACACGCAAAGCCTGACAAGAATGTCCTCTATAACATGATGGCAAATCAGTCTATACACCAAAACCCGTTCCAGTACCATAATAATTGTATAAAAGGCAATAACTAGTAATTAAGTACTTAGTTTTTCATTCAATATTAATCCTTTAAATACTGTACTAATAAGAAATAATTACTCAGAAAGTCATTTCGATAAACGTGTAATAGAAGAAACTGATGTAATATCTTTTACAGCGAAACTAATAAAGTTAGCAAAATAACAACATGACAGTGCTGAATTAATTTCATAATTAAAAAAACTTAATTTTATATCCACATGAATACTTAAACAAAATGTAATGGACGCAAACCATTACTCATTAACTTGGCAGCAATTAATAGACAAGAATTCCATGTTATTTTTGTTGGTACTTCCAAATACTTATACATTTCTCGTCACATTCAAGCACAGTCAAGTATAGCTACTGACTCAAGGACTCTTGGAGGCGCCAACGAAAATATCTTAAGAATTTTTACAATCGCAGATTGTAACAACTCTTTCAGTAATTTTGATTTCTATTTTATCGAAATAAGAACTGTTATTGAATGACTCAAAGTTGTGAATATAACCTTAAAGATGTAAGTTTACGGGAAAAGCTTTCAATTCACAGCTATTGTATTGTTGAACTAACTTGATTGCTTGGTAACTAGTTACTTAAGAAGGTGTAGAAAATCATTTATTAAATTCATAACTTCATTAGAGCCTACGGTAATAACAGCTTCAGGAAGTTACATTGTTAATTAAGTATATAATTATAATAAAATTAAATCTTTGTTATATAACAGGTATTGTTTGTTGATTATGACGTTATTTATTATTAAAAAAGGTTACAACTAAATACGAAGCAAACCTTGCAATCCAATCTAAATCTAATATTGTAAGGGGTGGACGAACTGCTGTGTCACTTGAGGATACAATAGACACAGATGCCTTACCGAGAAGAGGGAAGAGAAAGGAGGAGGGTTTGGGGTGGTACTTACTTAACACCGATTATCTGGGGGATGTAATATCGCTAAAGTCCGGTGGTCACGTAAAGGTCTACTCTGATTATTTCCAAAGTTATTTTTACCTAAATTAGTACTGAAGTGGCTTATAGATCCAACAAAGTAAAAAAAATGTCACTCACTGTCAGTGTAAAATTTTCACATGAACTAAATATAATATAATTTAATTTTAAACAGAGTCAGAGACAAAAAGACAGGCTCACAGTACGGTCTCCTTTGACACTCAAATCTTGACATAAAACAATCACTCAATTGCTGTCAACAAAAGATAAAACACCATTTAATTTTTAGTTAGACTGTTTTTGGACTGTCTACTATCGTCTGTCTTCAGAAGACGTCTTCAAAGAAGTTTATTATTATAACTTATTGAGGTCACAAAGTTTGCGGTGAATTAAGTGGCAAGTGTTGTAGTCCTTTGTACGCATCAGAGAAAAACACTTTAGATGAGATAAACGC
The DNA here is from genome assembly GCA_949316085.1 of Hypercompe scribonia. NCBI lineage: Eukaryota > Metazoa > Arthropoda > Insecta > Lepidoptera > Erebidae > Hypercompe > Hypercompe scribonia. The sequence continues at coordinate 2,202,081 of OX438984.1, read as the reverse complement.
AAGTAAATAAGCAATTGACAATGAGTAAGATGTTTTAATTTAAGTGGCCAGTGCTACAGATGAATGGTTCGTTTTATTCACAAGTTTGATTCAATATTTAGAGTTTATAAACAAATATAGCCTAGAGATATTCAAAAATGTTTCACAATATTTTTTAGTGCACCAATGTTCACGATTACTTTAAAAGTGTGTTACGTGTGTGTAAACGAAAGCGTTAATTCCATTAATGGATTCGTGTGCTTCTCTGCAAGTTTCTAGAACCTAGTTCATAATATAATCACAATAAGAGATTAGTTACAAACATACTCTTCTTACAATTATAAAAATAGCTAGATAAATAAATAAAAGTCATTTGTTGACAGATGTAACATACAGTATTTGTTATATAGGCAAGCCTATCTTGTGGGTACCCATTACGATTGCTAATACAATAATAAAATATGCTCGGTCGACATCAAGAAACTTAAGATTAAAAAAGAATAATAAGAAAGTTATTTAACAGATTGTTATATGATTACGTACATTAAGGATCTATTCATGTGAATGGGGAAAAACTTAAACCAGAATAAATTTAAAAGACAATTTGATTACAAAAAAACAATCGAAAAATGTACAAAGTCTTTTATCGCTAATCTCTTCCTGGTAACTTTAGAATATACTAACGTAAATATATGTAAAAAAAATATCTACTGATTCTGACCGATAATTATTATCTAATGGATGGTTGATTTGTCCATACGGTGTCGGATTAAGAATATGGATTGTCACCACCTATTCATCCTATGAGTGTCGTAAAAAGAGACTGAAGAAGCAAACTACACAGCGCAACATCACTGCGAAGAGAAGGTAAACTTGAAACAAACCCTTTTTTTATTTTTTTTTTATTATTTTTTTTAACGTTTGGAAACCCCCTCGGGCCGTCACCCCACCAGGGTTTACGGCGAGGTGGTGTGTCGGAATTGGACCGACTAAAACCACAGGATGTTCCACTCTGCGCCTGACATATGAGGGATCCGGGAACAGCTGTTATTACGACATCCAGAAACTTGAAACAAACCCTATACCAATCCATCTGGGCAGCGTGGTAAAGTAGACCAAATCTTCTTTCTGAAAGGAAGCCTATGTTCAGCTGTTAAAAGCTGTGGATGGGTATTTCGTGAAAAATATTGGTGATAACTTTCTTTAGATCTCCGGCTCTCAGGATCGATGCAGCTACGTAGGAGTCAGGAGTATGTGATGGTAGTGTAGAAAACTCTCAATTTTCACAAGTTGCACTAAATCTTTACTTAATACTGCACATTGTCGATGTACATGGCCAGATACTACTTAACAATACATAAATAGTAGAATACAAATGAAAGAGCTTTTCATTTGAGTTGGTGCCCATTTAATTTGGTTATCATGGAAGGAAGCTATGACCATGAGCTTTCTCTCATTAAAATAATTGAAGTTTCTGTTTATGTAAAACCTACATAATTTTGTTGATAGAATATTTTTAAGAGTTCTGATATCCGATTAAATTATTTTAAACATGAATTATTTAATGACAATATTAATAGAACCGGGTTTTTTGCTAAATGTCAATCAACATAGTAGCATAAATTGCGAAAAGTCAGTAAATTAAGATATGGATAACAAATAATAAATATTAATACAGATTCGTTTGAATGTGAATACAGTGACAGTTTAATTACGAGAATAATAACTATAATCTAAATATAACCTAAATTCATAGGCCTACGCAAAAACTGTAACTGGAACAAAGCAACTGGACAGGGTTAAAAAAAATCAACCTTTTGTCACTTGAAACCCTTTTTTTTAATTCAATGTCGTGTGTGTCCTTTTTGGTATCATGTTACGGTTACATAGCTAAGAGACAATCCTATTGAACCCTTTTTTATTACGTTCAAAATCATTCACGCTTTCAAGTACTGCATGCCGATCTGTTACGTTCAAGAACGGCTATTGAAGTATTTTTTGTATGTCATGGCGCCAGTCATTTAACAAATATTTGTTTGCTTTTAAAATAATTGATGAAGGTAACTCATTGTTCTGTTGTCAATATTTCTGGTACCTACGTTTAATACAATGGTAAATGCAACGACAGTCGGACAGTTGTAGTTAAAAGATTGATTGATTAGCATACTTTTGTTAATTAGACATGCTTAGTTTTTATAGAAACGAGTACAATTAATATTTCTAACGAAGAGATACTCTAAACAAACTAAAAAATTATACGAAGGTAAATGTAAGTTTATGCCAAATATCACAGTTGAGTTGAATTAACAACCGAGTCAAACCAATAATAATACAAAAGTGGCAGCGGATACAACTACTTTTTAAGATTAAGTCTAATTTACCGGTACAATGTATTAAATGACACAGTCATAATCCATGATTTATCTGACAAATCTCATGGACTAAGTGACAAAACAAATGTAAGACACCACTATATCCATATAGATAACCTTAATTATGACACTTTAGAATAGAAATCCATGGACAAATTAGGTAAGGGTTTCAATACAAATGAGGTTAAGCGTCGGTTCCTTTTAAGCAATGGTAAATTGGGTCACTTTCTCCAACCGACCGAGCAGTAATGAAAGCTAAAATGGGATGACCATATCAATAAATTGTTTATTAAAATTTCTTCTTTGTGTCTTAATTTGATAATTTATTTAGGATAGAATTGGAGATTTCACATTACAGTTATAGGTTTCGATTCCATTTGATTGTCGACAGCTTTTTATTATAAATGTAAATCTATTTGTCAATGTACAATGTAAAATAAACTGGTATTTGAAATTTATGACTTTCTGAGGGTTTGCGGTCCCATATCTTGGGTAACTTTGTCCTTTCCGTTCATTGTTAGCGGCACCTTGTATTTAATCTTACATATTTTAAATCTGTCGGAATTGTAACAAAGTTTTGTTGTTCAATAAGCACACTTATTCCAAGAAAGTTTCAATGTTTTGGAACTTAAAGGGAATTTCCGAGAAACGAGACTGCCCTTGGCAATAACAATGGAAGCTAAAGTATTAAAATTGTGTCCACTAAGTGCACCGGCTCGCAAATACCTAACAATGAATCATGTAGGCCTCATAGTATGTGTTAGTTCAAGACTACTGAATGAAACTTTATCGCTTTAGTCAGGCATTATTATACAATTGTTTTTAGTTACTCAGCTTAGTCACTAGACTGAGATTTTGTATCGATAACGATGTATAAACATTGCTGTTGAAGTTATCGATGTTTTATTTATGTCGATACATTCAAAGTGTAACAGCTGCAATAGCTGAGTAAATTTTACTATTATTACTAATGTTAGATAATACACAGTAGTATCCATGTTTTCAATATTTTCAAATAGTATTTTAAGAAATATATTAGAAAAATAGTTTATGAGTTTTCTACATGATGTACAATTATTGCATTACATGTAATTTGAGACTTTTAAGGTGCAACTGTACTAGATGTATCTTGGGATACAGGTTTTTACGTAGTTTAGATATCAGCCCAGCATAATCAGAATCAATTTATATATAAGACAAAATTGTACAAAGCCACACTTGTACGATTATGGTGAGAAATAAAAATTTATTATTATTATCGATTATCAAGCGTTACATTAATAGATTAGTAACAAATAATCTAACTAAGCGTTTTGGACATTTAATTTTTAGTTTCTATATAATACATTATTATTAATACCAACTTATCAATTTCGAAGTACCTTACTACAGGTATGTGCCCGACCCAGTTCTCGAGAACGGTCGTGCTACGTTATATTGGGATCGACAAAAAGATCGATCGTATCGGACTCAATCATGAGCACGAGGACTCACGAGGAATAGTCAGGAAGAATAGGAACCTCGTGATACGTTAACAGTACGCATATGTTTGTTGCATCTTTTGAACTAGTGGAGAGTGAAGTTATTTCCGTAAGTACCCAATGTAACGATAAGATAAGGAGTGCTTTGGAGGATGCGATTCAAAAATACCGATTCGTAAATAATAATAGTAGACCACGGTTATGCCGTTTGCCCATTCATAAACGTAATTGATCAATTGGATTGGATCACGAGGAATAGGACTCAGTCACGAGGTTCACTCGTTCATGTCTACTACTACTTATTAATATTATTATTTAAAGTGGCAATGGGCAGGCCACATCGCTCGTAGAACCGACAAGCATTGGGGAAGAAAGGTTCTCGAGTAGCGACCACGTACCGGAAGACGAAGGGTAGGTAGGCCCCCCACTAGATGGACCGACGACATAGTCCGAGTCGCGGGGAGCCGATGGATGCAGTTGGCGTCCAGTCGTACGGCGTGGCGTTCTAGGGGAGAGGCCTATGTTCAGCAGTGGACGTCTGCTGATGATGATGATGATAATGATCATATATAGATATACGTACATATAATACATATTACGTATTACAAAACGTGTGTTTCTAAGACTGTACAAGTTACACCGACCGTCATGTCACGAGAATAATCGATGTAAATGGTATTCGATTCACAAGAGTTGGCGGCTATCTAAAAATTTATTCGATTTATAAATTTAATCAGCTGGACCTCACGAGTCGAATCTATTAGCGTACTGATACACTTCAATTTTTCATCTATCATTATAATTAGTTTAGGATACGAACTAAAATGGTTATTTATGTCCTATTGGTTTAAAGACAAGAATTAGTAGTTCCTCCTAAGGATTCTTGCTGTGATATATAAGCGTATTAAAGACTTTTTGGAAAGAAATTAAGGAACACAGGATACGTTTAGCGAGACAATTTTTTTTTTTATAAATGTTTCGGGCATTTGACACGCAACGTCATTTAGTTTCAAACTAAGCCGAGCTTATGCTATTATATCTAGACTGACTGATAGAATACTTACATACTTTTTTTTTGTAAATACATACATATTGTACATAGAAAACACCCAAACTTCGAAACAAATATATGCAGATCATACAAACATTTGATCCGACCTGAGAATCAACCCCAAGACCTCAAGCATAGCAGTTGCATTCATTACCGCCGCGCCACCGAAGCAGTTGTTGTATAAATGTCGTACATTTATATGCGTCAATAATGAAACAAGATTTAATTTTAATTGGACGATAAAGGTGTGTTTTAAGATTGGTTCACATTATAATTGGATCATCGACTTATACTCTTTTCTTATGACTTTTTTTTCTTCTTGAAGTAAGACTTGCAGTTATATAACTTAAAAGAGTAAGCAACACCCCTTTAACAGTAGTCAAAAAATGGCCCATCTGACACATAGTCATCTGATTCCAAGCTAAATAGAACTTGTTTTATGATATCTAAATTTCTACATTCATAAATATACTTATATTTTTATTTATACATAGGTGTTCAGATAAATCACATTCTGCTATACGAGTAGAACAATCAATTAATTCAACATATCGCCGTCCACTGCTAAACGAAGGTCTCCCCCAAGGAACGCCAACCATCTCGGTCTTGGACAATTTGCATCCATCTGCTGCCAGCCACCTTCTTGAAGTCGTCGGTCCATCGCGCCGAGGGGGTCCTACACTACGTTTGCCCAATCGTGGTATCCACTCTAGTACGCTTCGGCGCCAGCGATCATCGGTTCGTCTGGAGACATGGCCGGCCCACCTCCACTTCTCCGATTCTCCGTGCGATGTCAGTAACGAAATAGAACAAATCATAATTATCACCCAATTATTTGTCCTGATTTGTAATCATCCCCGTGATTTCCGACTCAGCATCACATACTAGACCAGTAACATTTATAATTTACTCACACTATCAAATTTATTGTATTACTCCAAAGATAGTTTAACTTTAATGAATTAATTTAACTTCTTAAAAATGTGTTTCAAGCTATCGAAAGCTTTACCACATTCTCTACTATCAATATTCCCGCTTTATTGATTCCAGTTCACCTTAAATTAAAATATGCAGATTAGTCGATCTCAAGCATTGATGTCGAGCTTCCGTTCGCATGTTAAAGCGATATTAAAATTTGTATTAAATATACAAATGCCATTTATAAACGTAATATAGAACGTTTTGAATAAAGATTAATGAATGACAAACATTTGAATATATTGTAGCAAGAAAAAGGCGTGGAAATGTAATATAGATAGCTGTATTTCATTTTAATAAGAGGTATTTGTTGACAATAGTAAGAATTTTATATGTACTATGTTACTTGTCTGTTGAAATAGTATGGAAAGTTTATCTTTTTGAGAGATTCTTAGCAACTATTAAATGTAAATTTATCATTTTATGTTCAGTATTTAACTCTATTTGATAGGATCGATAACAGTTCAGTAAATTAGTAATTTAGTAGTAGTAGTAGGTGTTTTTATATAATAATAGACATCTATCACATCACACATCAACCGCTTTTGATAATCCACTGCTGGACATAGGCCTCATCTTCAAAAGGAGGTTTTGGCCTATTTTACGACGCTGGCTAGACAGGTTGGTGTAAAAGGCTTTGTTTCAAGTTTTCCTTCTTATGCCAGTGATGTTGTGCTGTGTAGTAAGTTTCCTTAGTCGCTTCATACGATACCTAAGGGCAGAATGGAATGGTGATACATCACCATTCCATTCTGCCCTAATTAAAAATACAGTGTACTGTATTTTTAATTCATCACCACACGAGTAATAAATTGTATAGAATACCTTTTTTAGAAGAATACTATGAAATAATAAACTTGTACTGAGTGATGCCATATGTTTTAAAAAAAAAAGATTATAGCTTTATCAGCTGCATTTTAGAACCTGTAATAAATAATTATCAAGCTAACTAAGAAAAAGAAAAGAGAATGAAAACTTGAAACAAACCTTACACCAACCCGTCTGGCCAGCGTGGTGTTGTAGGCCAAAAACTCCTTGCTAAGGAGAGGCCTATGTCTAACAGTGGATTATTAAAGACTGTTAATGATGATGATGATAGCTAAGAAAGGTACATTGATTCTGGACAGCATTGACGAAGTATTTAGGCTACAATAGGAAACATGGAATCAAATAAAGTAAGTAAGCTAAGTAATTTTTATCTTATATACATAATATAAAAATTACTTAGCTTTCTCAAATTATAAACACCATTCAGATTTCGCAAAACCATAGATTACACTCGGTTACTTAAATTTATATTTTAAGTTGAAAAATATAGAAAATATTCTATGAAATCACTCACGTAACACTAATTCTTTTAGGTACATATTTTTTTTTACAAAGCATCACACCCGCCAAAACTCCGACAATCCAATAAATTCACACAGTAGCCGTTACTGATATCTATACAAAAAATATACAACACAAAAACTAGACACTGTTATTACAAAAATTTTCTGAACTATACAAAAGTAGAAGTGTGCAAATATGAGATATTATGTCGGACCTCACACGCTCCTTGTGGCACGCCTGCTACTAAGTAAACAATTATGGAATGGAGTGAAAATAAAAAAGTAATTTATTGTTCCGTCCAGAGGTTGAAGGTTATATGGCGACCCACAGAAAGGGATTTACTGTTTATTTGCATCTACTGCTACAAGTAGTATATAATTTTAGAAACGGAACCTAAGCATCTAATAGTTTTTAGTTTAGCTAAAGCAGATAGTATAAATGACTTGTAGATGGAAATTTGTACACGAACACTCAAACAAATGTTCGTTTTCATTATGTATTATTATTTACATTAAAATAAGCTTAAAAACTGATTTTGTGATTTTGTTTAAAAACCAATTCTGACACAAACTTTTTTGTACAACAAACAGTAATAGTAAGATTTCTATTACAACCGACATTCAAATCCCTAAATTATAGCACTATATAGTATAAAATAGGAGATAACATAATGTCAGTAGAAGTACATAAGGTAAAAATAATATTAATTATCAGTGTCATCATAATATTGACATAAGACTACTTTGTAATCTTTAAAATATTGACAAGTTAGAAACTGCCACTTTCTGAAGTATCTATAAAGTCAAAAGTGATAAATTTATAATGTTGTAAGGATTTCCTTTCCTTGTCTTCATAACATTTATCGTTATTTTAATTAAATTATTCATTATCTCATAATGATTAATTTTATAATTACAAAGATTAACTGTCCGTTTCTGGTATTAACATTTCACATAGTTAGCCCAACAGCTATTGAGGTGTAGTATGACATAAAATTACGTCGGGTTTTAGGTATAATATTAACTTACAAGCGACGATTTGTCTTTTATGAGATCATAAATATCAAAAGTAGAAGCTTGAAAAGGCTTAAACAGAACTGGCTAGAAGTTGGAGTTTGCAATTGAATTCAACTAACTATTCTCCCAAAAATCTAAGATCTAATAATTTAGAAGTAATAAACTTGTTTTCATTCTTATTGTTAATAATATTAAGGGTCAGTTTCACCAGGTTCTGATTGAGTTTCAGATAATATAATTAATTTATTATATACATTACGTACTTTAGATGTATTGGCGGCACCTAAGGCATTCTCTACCAGTTTATTTGTTATCACACCTTCGGGTGTTGCAGAGAAAATAGGAAGTAGGTGCTTTTGGTTGAAGTCAGTTTTGTAATATATCAAATATAGAGGTATAAGCTTATGCACTAAAACTTAATTTAGATCTACATCATCATCGTCAACAGCCTTTAACAGTTCATTGCTGTGCATAGGCCTCTCCTTAGCAATAAGATTTTGGACTACTATACCACGCTAGCCAGACGGGTTGGTGTTGAGTTTGTTTCAAGTTTTCCTTTTTACATTATCTTACGATACCCATGGGAAGAACTGGGGTGATGACACGTTGTGTTCTTAATCCATCACCATACGGGACAAACATGGGACATTTCCAAAAGATTACAAATTGAGCAACTTCTTTTTAGATTTAGTATCAAAAACATCATTGAGAATAACATTGTAAAGTCATTAAACACAGATAAAAAATGGTACAATTAAATTGTGCCCACGGTCAACACGTTTACATCTGAAGCGACGGTTAATAAGCTCTTTGGACGCTAACCGACAATTTCTTACGTAATGTTCTGGTAATTTAAGAAGTCATTACACTAAATTAGACAGACAATCTCAATTACTGGTATAAGGTTATATTTTATTTTATGGTTTCGTTTAAAGTAATATTTTGTTATAACTTCAAACATCAAAGGTCACAATCACTATATAAAAATAAAAAAAATAGCTCGTACAGTTAAAAATACTACCTCCTATATAGCAAACTGTCCGAAAAGGCTAATAATATTATTTTGTTATCCTGATTAGATGTAAAAGGCTCGCCATCTGTTATATGGGACAAAAACAAAGACGAACAGTGGGCGTTTAATATACCTTTGCCTATCCCTCTGGGAAAAAGGCGTGATTTTATGTATGTACAATTATTAGTGAATAGTTGACTGCACGATTGGCCTAGTGGTTTAAGCGGTCGCCACGCCGCTCTCCACTTCGCTGAGTGTTGTGGGTTCAAATCCTACATGGGACAGCACTTTGTATGATCCACAAATTGCTGTTCTGAGTCTGGGTGTTCTTTGTGTCCGTTTCTTGTATGTTTGTAAAGTCCCCCGCGACACAGGATTTATTCCTAATGCGGGCGTTGTCTTTTTAAAAAAAAAGAAAAAAAAAAGAAAAAAGTTACATAGTATACACAGTTTTTAGAAACATAATGCTAAAGAGAAGGAAAGTCATGGGCCTTTTATGTTTGTAACGTCTTACATAGTGCGAATCTATTTAGAAAGCATCATTGCTATAAGTGAAATTTTACAAATCAAATTTATACACAATATTATCCATATTTTCTTAAAGCAACTACCGAACACTACTATGACAGCACCCGTTTAACTGTAGTTACTTCTTCCGTTACTACTTAAATTATCATATAAAGTCGTTTCGGTGTGAAATGCTGTCTGTATTTAATTAAAAATAGTATTGATTTTATAGAAACATGGAGAGAATACCAATAATTTAATTTGATTTTGGGTGGGGTGCCAGTGGAGTGGAGATAGGCGGAGCTGAGCGGAGCTTATATAAAGCAAACTAGTATTTAATTATCAGAGTTGAACTTAGAATGTAATGTACATAGTAAAAACATATGAAAGTAATATAAGTTCAAATTCAACTCACGAGGTATAATTGAATTCCCACACTTGGGCATTTACAAACCATAGATGGCCCGAGGTACGTCGAGGTTCCAAAGATTGCCTTACTAGGGTGTATTTTGTTGCCCGGCTACTGGTACCTTGAGGGTGTGCGAGTTTTAGTGGGTTCGACTCCGACATAACCACCTTTCGGTGGCATCCGTGGGGAACGCACAGAAAAAGAAAACGAAAAAAGAGGTATAATTGTGTGATGAGTGTCTGGATGTAATTTATCCAAAATATGTATATAGATTTAGAAATATGTAAATATGTGTACGAACTCAGCCTACTCATAGTTTGGGATCACTGTGAGGTTATTATTAACATAATTATATTGGTTTGCTGCCTCGTTGGTCTAGCGGTTAAGATAAGCAACGATTCGATTTCCGGGTCGTTCCAAAAAGTTTTATTGAGTTTTTCTGATTATAGAAATGCTTTATAACAACCCGGGCTTAGGAAAGTGGAGTTTTAAGCCGTCGGTCCTGCACCGTGTGGTGCAGGCAGATATCTTACCGGTCGTGTCGGAAAGCCGACTCATCAGATTGTGAGAGTTAGGGAACAGAGAACGCATCCGTGTTTGTGCGTTTACGTACACACTTGTATACAATACCCCTGCGTAGTTGGTTGATCTTGGTTGAGACTGGCCACCGTGACCGAGGATCTGGATGTCGTAATAACAGCTGTTCCCGGATCTCCCACCTATGTCAGGCGCAGAGTGGCACACCGTGTGGTTTTAGTCGGTCCGATTCCGACACACCACCCCGCCGTAAACCCCGCTGAGATCAGCTAGGAGTACATCAATTATTTATTATTCTTACACGGCAAGCTCTTTAAGTCCAACAACGCTGCACTGAGGCCACACGACTCAAGGAGGTTACGAACTATAATTTCGTTTCGATTTAAATAAAAATTATACATTAACAAACACTAATTTGACTAAAAAACAGATATGTTTTCGTCGAAACGTTGTCTTGTTATAAAATAGTGAAAAGTATCAACTTTTTTTTTTAATAAACTACACGTTAGTGAATTGAATTTCTGTCAAGCGTATGGTACACATATTATTAATATTTATAAGTGACAATTTAAGATTGTGTAAAATGAGATAGTGAATCTAAATACAAATTCATAGATAAATATAATCAACATTCTCGAAATGAGTATCATCCTAAAGGCAAAGGGTTGCATAGGACTGCCACAAAGAACTTAGGGCCTATTTTTTTTTTTTTTTTTTTAACGTGTGGAAACCCCCTCGGGCCGTCACCCCATTGGGGTTTACGGTGGGGTGGTGTGTCGGAATCGGACCGACTAAAACCACACGGTGTGCCACTTTGCGCCTGACATAGGAGGCGGTGGCAAAGCCAGCACGTGGAGCCTCCAGCCGGGACGACCAACGAGCCATCGTGGCTCGACGAGCGGCCTCTCGCCACTCGCGATCTCTTCGGGCGGGGGCCGGATGCCGCTACTCACCCGGAAGTCTGCCGTTCGCCGATAAACTTCGGCGAGCACTTCCGCCTCCAAATCCCACGGGGGAGTGCCGGCTAAGGCGCACGCCGCCTCCGTCGATATAGTGCGGTAACCGCGTATGGCTCTAACCGCCAATATCCTCTGAGGACGCCAGAGGCGAGTCCTATTCTGGGCGGTCAGAGCCGCCGCCCACACTGGTGCACCATACAGCGCCATTGACTGGACAACCCCCGTGTATAGCCATCTCGTCGCGACGCTGGCTCCACCCAAATTGGGCAAAAGTCGCCCAAGGGCAGAAGCAGCGCCGACCAGCTTTGGAGTAAGCTGTCGGAAGTGCTCGTTGAAGAGCCACCTGCCGTCAAGGATCAGGCCCAGATACTTCATCTGGGCCTGAACCGGTACGAGGACCGAATTGACTACGATGGAGGCGCCGGAGGGTGGACCACGACGGGGCCCATGGAACAAAAGGGCCTCCGTCTTGTCCAGGGCCACCCGCAAACCCAGCGCCTCAATACGCCCGACCACCAGAGAGACACCCGTGGTGGCCAGATGCGCCGCCTCTGCACAGTTCATTCCCCGAGCCGTGACCAATGTGTCATCTGCGTAACAAATTACGCCCAGCCCGGGGGGAAGACGACCTCGAAGGGCCCAGTCATATCCCATATTCCACAGGAGTGGTCCGAGGACAGGCCCCTGTGGAACACCGCACGACATGAGCCGCCGCCTCAGAACACCGTCTCGGTCCTCGTACATGACGGTACGCTCCTGTAGATAGTCTGCCACAAGCCGCCTCAGGTACTCGGGCACCCCGTGGTAATGGAGTGCTTCCCTGATGCAGCTAAATGGCAGACTATTAAATGCGTTGGCGATGTCCAATGATACCGCCAACAGCACGCCGCCACAGCTCACCGCCTCTTCAGTCACGGCCCTCAGGCGCAACACAGCATCGACTGTCGAACGTCCGGTTCGAAACCCGTATTGGGCGTCAGACAGATCGGGGCCCACTTCACAGAGGTGCCGGACGATGCGGGCAGAGAGTATCCTCTCAAACAATTTACCCGCCTCGTCCAGCAACACGATGGGCCTATAGGCCGCCCGTCGACCGTCCCGGCTTACGTAGTAGGACCAGCTTCCCGCTTTTCCAGCCCTCAGGAAAGCGCCCGGACGCCAAGCTGGCGTTTAGGACTTCCCCAAGGCGATTCGACATGTGGTCGAGGGTTCGCGCCAACACTCGGGCAGGTATCCCATCTGGCCCAGGGGCGGTGTTCTTAGAGCGGATCCGTAGAACGACCGCCCCTATCTCCGATTCTCTGACGGGCGGAACATTATCCTCGTTCCATCCCCCGTCGTCTCTGACCAAGGAGGCCATCGACGGGGGTGTGTGTTCCACCCGCTGCGGGAAAAGCCCCTCGACGACTTCCTGCAGGAAGCTGGGCTGGAGGGTCTCTGTAAGGGGGGGTCCGACGTGCGGAGCTTTTATCGCGCCGCACGATAAGGGCGACCCCAGGGGTCACGATCGAGACTCTCCAGCATCTCCTTCCTCTTCACTTCTTTGGCGCGGCTAATGGCCAGCTTCAGAGTTTTCCGCGCCTCTCGGTACTCCTCGTGAAGCTGGTCCCCGTCGCCTTCTTCGCGGTGGCGCCGCCGACTACGGGTGTAGGACCTCCGGGCACGTGTACAGGCCGCACGGAGGTCCGCTAACTCCTGGGACCACCAGTAGACCCCCCTCCGTGGAGTCCGACAACCTCGGATGCGGGGCATGGCCGCATCGCAGATCTGCGTAATCGCATCACGGAAGCGACCAGCCCCCATGTCAACCTCCTCGGCCGGGGCCTGTGGAGACAGCCAAGAATAGATGACGGCCGCCTCCTCTAGTAGATCCCTATTTAGTTTGGCTACAGCCCACCGCGGAAAACGAGAAGGACGCCGCGCCGCGTGACCCCTACTGGGGTCCTGGGTCCGGGAGAGCTCGAATCGGATGTACAGGTGATCCGAGAGCGTCTCAACCTCTTCCAAGACGCGCCAGTTCCTTACTCGTGCGGCGAGGGCAGGGGTAGCGAAAGAAAGGTCCACTATTGACCCCCCCTGCTGTCGCACTCACGTGTTGGTGGAGCCTCTGTTTAATAAACAGAGGCCCACCGAGGCCGCCCACTCCTCTACGGCCTCGCCCCTAGCGTCCGTCCTGGGGGAACCCCACGCAATGGATTTTGCGTTGAAGTCCCCCAGCACCAGAACGTGCCCAGACGTTAGTCGCCGTATCGAGGTTTCCAAGTTGTTAAGGAAAACCTCTAAGTCGCTCACACTCCGGTTGGGGGAGAAGTAGACACCATATATGGTGATCCCCCCCCACTCAGCAGCAACATATCCAGTGCCCTTTTCTTTTAGCGACAAGGGTGGGGAATGAGCCGCCGTGGAGGCAACGACTGCCACGGAGCCGTCCCGATCACCTAACCAATTTGGGCGGGGAGGAACGTAATAGGGCTCCGCGGCTACGGCAACACCGATCGACCACTGTGCCATGGTTTGCAGGAAAAGGTCCTGCGCTGCGGCACAGTGGTTCAGGTTCGTCTGGACAAGGAGGTTGGAGACTTGGTCCATTACTTGATCGTCTCTACAACCTCCTCCATGGGCGACGATATCGACGCACGAACGATGTCAGAAGCAGCCTGGGTTGACTGGCTAGCCCCTGACACTTGCCGAGAATTGCGGGCAATGCTGGGTTTGCAGCCTCCCTGCCCAATCTGGTGATTGGCGGGCTTGTTACCCGCCGCACATACCGGGCAGTGAGGGGCGGCAGAGCATTCAGCCGCCTTGTGCCCCAGTCGACCACAGCGAAAACATAGTCCGCTGCAGTCAAAACAGCTAACACACTTGGCGCGTGTGTTTCCCGATGACAGACACTTAAAACACCTCATTGGTCTCGGCGCCAGGACTGTAATCCTAGCGTTCACGAAACCAATGAGGATCTTGCCAGCATTGCCCAAAATTTTGGCCGACGCCACGGGACAGCTGATCCACACAGCGCCAAGTCCTCCCGGACCGGGGCGGATGGTGCCGACCCTGATGCTGTCCGCGTTGCAGCCCGTCTTCTCGCTAATTGCAACGCGGACATCTTCGGCCGTCACAGAGTCATCCAGGCCCGAAATGCGCAACTCTGCGCACTTGGTAGGCCTGGCGATCTTTACACCATCCGTGGCTGCAAAGATTCCCCTCAGTTTCTCAGCGAACCTGTCCGCCGTCTTTGCGCCTTCAGCCCCGGGGAACTCCAGGACTCGAGCTCCCGTCTGGGCAAGGCGCAACCTGACCCCTTCAGTCCCGAAATCAGTGGCGAAACTATCCCGGGCCTTCTTAAATAAGGCCGCATAGGACAGTCCGCCACTAGCTGCCTCCGGTGTTACGGTGACCACCACAGCCGCGCTTTTAGGCACCCGCAGTTTGCGCGGCTTTTTTGCGGTAGCCACCGCAACCGATGGTGCCTGCGGGGTAGAGGCTGTTGTTTGTGCAGCTTTCTTACCCCGCTTTCGGGACTTTTTAGTCCCCCCGACTACCTGCCAACCATCGGTGGAAGGGACAGATGTTGAGGGAGCACATGTGGAGGTGCCAGGTACAGCGATTGGAGTGGGGAGCGGAGGGAACTCCGCTCCAGCCTTTGCCGCTGTTTTTGACCCCAACCTTGGTGCAGGCGTCTTGGTCGCAAGAACTTAGGGCCTCAAGCCAACCTTGATCGACGGACGAGGCTCTGGTAAGCAAAACATCCCGATTAGCGGCAATAAACTCACCACCTATAACGTCGGACCAAAACACTGACGAAAAGTGGGTGTTTAAAATGCCTTTGCCTAACCTTCCGGGGAAACGCGTGATCACATATACGTATGTAAAGACAATAGAAAACATTTAATCGTATAGTTAGATAAAAAAAAACATTTTAATGGAAAATGTAACTTAAGATAAGATAAACCCATTAACGGTGGAATAGCCATACTACGGCACCAAGACACAGAACTAATGATCATTGTTATCATGTGATGTGGCCATGAAACCAAACCTAAGAGTTCTGGCTTAGCCGTCAAACTAACCAACCACTAAACCAACAGGAGATTTTCTAGCAAGCCAAAAATTATCAATAAAATTGATTTATTTCCTTTTACCTGCTGCAACTTCCAAGACAGAATAACTTCCTAATTGCTATTCTAGTTCGTTTTTTACATTAACTGTGTATGAAGTGTCAATGATATAAGCCGGAGAGCAGGCGCAGTGTATCAACCCCCACTAAACAAACGATTCCGTCAAAGTGACAGTGAGCTATTGGATGAAAGCTGTTAAACACTTCACTTTGAGGAAGAGGAGACATACGATTAATAATTGATGTTTATAGAGTTATATTTCTTTTTGGCGTAAGAATGACGAGAGTAAATTTTTACGATCCGCGCGCACACCGTCACGTAAAACCGATACCATGAAATTAATAGTCAACATGATTTTTTTTTATAATTAATTGTTTTATTTTTTCTGCAAACGCAGGATAATGTGAAGGGAATCTTTTTAGAAAACTTTTTATCTTGTTACGTTAAATACGTCTAACTTCTTTCGTGCGTATATTAGTACGCACACACATTTTTTTTCTATGACAATGAAATACCCATATTCTGCATAATTTAATTATCTGGTTTTTATAATATTTTTCGTTGATACTCCACTCCCATTGGCCGTAGTGTGATGATATAATAGCCTTCCTTGATATCTAATACTATCTAACACTGAAATATTTTTTTGAATCGGACCGGTAGCTCCTGATATTGACTCGTTCAAACAAACAAACAAATAAACTCTTCAGCTTTTTTAATGTTAATATAGGTTACTGTCATTTTTTTATGATTTACGAAGCGAGCTAACCGATCACCTGCTGGCAAGTAACTATCGCCGACCGTGGATACATGCAACATGCCACAGAAACAAGTGCATTGTCGGCCTATGAGTGCCTCTTCCCTGGAATGGGAAGGGAGTCTCTCCAAGGGTTGCGGATGCGAAAGAAAGGCCTAACATAGGTTTTGCTTTATTATCACTCCAGCTGTGACTCTCCAACGGTAAGTAGTTTCTCACCAACAAAGAACACATCGAGTTACTTCTTCAGTACAAAAGTATTAATAGTAATTACATGAACACCGGTTTATTACGTCGGTGTTACACGAAGCTCACTAAATCTAAAAATGTTAACAGTGATTGCTTAAGATTTGTCAAAGTGTACATAACTTTGTCATTACGTCAAACTAAGTTGGTTTTGTAACGATTGGTGTTAGCTATGAGAGAGGTGGTTATAATATTTTCTTCTCTAAAACTTATGTTGATTGATATTTTGTTAGTAAAACTACTTGTAAGAGTCGATAGTCAATGTAATCTGGTCTTTTTTGCAAAAAATTTATGATAAAAAGGTAGGTACCATTTTCTCCCAAATGGAGGAAGTGATAGATACAATATGGGAGAAGACTGGGCATCTCCATGGATATACTCCCGCCATACATCACCACCTCCAATGGCATATCACATAATAGCCTGTATCGACAGATATTATGTGTTTGGTATTAAATGAATGTTTAAATCGGCTCCTTGTTATCGTTATTTTGGCAATAGAAACTTAATGTATATAAGAATTTTAAGAACTTTTGAAATAAGTAGAGTTTTATATACCTCAAATTTGAAAATAAGCATTATATCCAAGAAGATTTAGTTACTACTTTTATATAAATAATAAATACCTGACAGAGACCTTTATACGACATATATATTATAAGAATAAATATGTAACAGATATAAACCTTCAAATCAAGTTATTTGTATGTGACGTTATTAGGTACTTGTATTATTTCTCTATTCTATAGATTAAGTTACATCGCTTTATCTCTAATGGTATACACCCCGAAATCATATTTAAGAAAAACGCTACATCTCAGCACTTATGCCACTCGCCAAATACCCCCAGTACGAAGTCATCAACATTTCAGCGCTGGGCGGCTGCGCTTACGCACCCACTTGATTTATAGTTATTTTGCTCTTGAAACTATCTCTAGACGTGAGTTTATTTGAGGGTTACCCTAAACGTAACGAGGGTGGTTACTAAAAAAGTTAACGAAAAAAATGTCAAAGTGAACTAATTTCATTGGTCGTTCAAAAAAAAATTTATCAAGCTTAAGTTATAATATTATCTTTAATATATTATTAATACAATCTCATTAAAAATTAAATTGTTCGTGTGGTGACGGATTAAGAATACGTAGTGTTACCACCCCTATTCATCCCGTGGATGTCGTAAAAAGCGACTAAGGGAACAAAGTATGCAAGACAACATCATTACAAAGAGAAGGAAAATATGAAACAGGCCCTATTCCAACCCGTCTGGCCAGCGTGGTATAGTAGGCCAAAACCTCCTTGCTAAGGAGCGGCCTATGTCCAGTAGTGGACTGTAAAAGGTTGTTGATGCCATACCTCTCACACCAATAGATTGGCTCGACAGGTATGATACTGTTATTATTCACTCTTAGTTGCGGGTATTCACAGATGATGGTGATGTACCACTAGATAATTTACAGTCTCATCGCACATCAGCCAACTACACAGGATATATTATAGTGCTCAAGTGTGTGCGCAAACACAAGTACACGCCCTATTCCCTCACTGTCATAATCCGATGAGATGGTTATCCAAACACACTTGGGGCAAAATCTGGCGCAGGACCGACGGCTTTCCTTGCTCTCTGAGATAGGCATGGGGGTTAGCATTTCCATAATCAGAAAAACTCAATAACACTCTTTTGGCCTGACCCGGGATCGAACCTGAGATCTCTTGATCGGCAGTGGCATACGCTAACCACAAGACCAACGAGGAATCCATGCGATACTTACTTACTATAGATGAGTAGAGTTACTTTGGCGTGTTCTATATTAAAAAAAAAGATGACTCGTCTGTTAATTAGTCCTTGTGCCATAAAAAAACGCAAGAAGCTCTCGTGTGTTTGGCTTTAGTGGACAATCCTTGTAGGATCCCATTCTACATTTATGGCATTCACATATATTAATTTTATAACCTTTAATGCAAATTGCTAGCAAAATTTACTACACCAAAACCCGGATTACGCAAAAAAGACTTTCTCTATCTAGATCGAGATCGTACGATCAGACATAAAATGCTATACCACCCACGCACGCCATTATTGCCTATAGAATACTGATTTCCATAAATACAGCTTATCCGATTGACATGAAGTTCCACTATCACTATTTATGATGAGTATATCAAGCTTTAGTTTTGACAGTGAAGGTAAGAAAATGTCACCCAACGATTCGTTGCTGAGATAGAAATGGAAGATAGCTAGAATATAAGGTATTCCAGCACTGAAGTAAAAGACAGAAATTCAGTTAAACATCTAGTTTTATTATAAAATAACTTTCGCGTTAGAAATAAACACTGTGGCGTGAGAACTGTACAAATATACATGGAACGGACACAAAGAACACCCATAAAAATCTATGTGGTCAGTATGGTGACAGATTACGTGGTGGTGTGACTACCGTACTCATTGCGAATACAGACAATACAGTATGTTGACCCACCCACAGTGTTCGCTCCCCGTTTGGGAAAGTATAAGGCATGACAGTCATCTTGGCAGTGTAAGGTTCACACACTTACCACGATAACTGTCTAGGCTAACGATTAATAGGCCGCTTCTGTAAGAAGGTAGTAATGCATCAGTCGTGCCGAGCAATTTGTGCTGAAATCTTATTTTAAGATGGTGATATGTGCATTGAACTACGTACTACACGTACGAATTTTAACACAAAAATACAGTTGGCAGGTATATTATCTGGTGATTTAAGCACAGGAAATCTATGATACAGAGCGGTAAGAATTTCATAGTAAAAGTAATAGAGTGATAGAAATCATGTTTTAATGTTGCCTACTATAGGAAAAGCTTTCGTCCAAAGTTGATTGTTTCAGTGAAAGATGGACAAGTATAGAAAACTCTATGGTAGACTCAATATTAGCAACTTGCATAAAAAAAATGTCTGCGCCCATAATTGCGGCTGGATCTTAATTACAATCTTATAGTCAACATTTATCTGTTTAAGAGAAGTTAATGTTTACCTAATCCAGTCATAACAACTATTATTAAGTGTCCAAGTCTCCAGGACGAGCATGGCAATAAATTCTACCGTTTTCAGAATTTGTCTTCCTAGTTCTCCGAGCTTAAAATAAATCTTAATTAAGTTAAAGTGGGCAATGGACTTATGAAACGATTTAATTAATAGTCGATTTAGGGATAGTATTAATAATATGGAAATTGAAATGACTAATTAACTGAATGAATTAAGATATTAGGACATAGATCTGTTTTTTATTTTATTTCGGCAGATACAACTTTTGATAAGGAAAAATAATTGTTTTGAAACTTTCGCGATATACACATTTATACGTATTTTTTATTGTAGGTATTGCGAGAATTATTCGTGAAAAAAATCCCGATCTTACTGTTATCCGACGTTTCAAATGGTTTATACTGCTCGTGTTGGATCGATCGATCATTCATTTTTGTTATACCTCTATGAATACAAGTAAATTCACTGATATCTGCATTTGTTCCACTTCTATTACAATTATCTCCTACCTCTTTAGCAATATTCACGTCGTCAAAAAGAACACAATATTGTACTATTAATAAGGTACCATTTAGTGAATAACTGAGGAATGGGGCCAGCGCCTGTATCCGTTATGGACAAAGACGGCTGCGATGTGAAGGAATTTCGTGATGGTCTTACGTGTTGAATAAACTTAGTTTCATGTTTCAGTTGAAATAACTGTGTTTATGCTTTGCGTATACTGTCCAGACAGCATTCTAATAAAAACGGCGTGTAGTTCTTTAGGTATGAGTTTAGTCGATAAGTAATAATTGGCAAATTATTTACTTGAATGTAAACTGGATGGAAGGCAGCGGATGGATGTGAGTTGTTCAAGACCGGAATGGTTGGTGCTCCTTGCGGGAGACCTTCGTTCAGCAGAGGACGGTGATAGGTTGATTTGATTTGAAGCTATAAATGCTACTGGACAGGTACATCTACATCTTGACTGCACGGTTGCCTTAGTGGTTTAAGCAGTCGCCACGTTGCTCTCTACTACGCTAAGTATTGTGGGTTCAAACCCCACATGGGACAACACTTAGTGTGATCCACAAATTGTGGTTCTGAGTCTGGGTGTTCTTTCTGTTTGTAAGGTCCCCCGAGACACAGGATTTATTCCTAGTGCGGGTGTTGTCCTATAAAAAATCAGCAAACTAATGTATTAAACTCTTAACTTTAAACGAATATTTTAAAGGTGATGCATTGTTGGTCTAAGTTTACAGTTTTACACAAGAAAAACTATTACTAACATTTACGCTTTGAAGCCAAATAAGCATTACATTAAGCTACAGTATAGTGTAGACCTAGAAAGACCCAGACCTGCACAAGAGAAATCCAAATATTTGCACTAAATGAAACCGAAACCCACGACCTCGACATGATAGCCAAAACTTCAAACACCAAATCATATGGTCAAGTTGCTAATGCAAAGATAACATCGACGTCCTCGATATTGCATGGTAGGTTTAAAAATAAATAATAGTAGGTATTCTGGTATATCTACTAAAGTGAAATATGCTGAATAATTGCGGTTTTTCATCAATTCGTAACAGAATAAAATGGATTTACAATAATAAAAATTGTATCTAATAATATAATACTTCAAAAAAAAATATATAATAATCACATGGATTACTCTATTACCTCTGTTCTAGTACTTATAATTATGACTGTACGTGTGGCGTAGTGTTGTGTAGTTGCGGGTTCGACCCTCACATCTAGTAACACCTTATTTGTTCCACAAATTGTTGTTCCGCGTCTGGATATTATTTGTGACGTATGTTAAGACTCCCACGGCTTAGGACATGTCATTAGCGTGGGAGGGATCTTGCGGGAGAGGCTTTAAAAAAATATGTCCTCAGAATATTGTAATCCTGACAAAGATAAAGTATATTATTATTTTTAGCATCATTTTCTATGAAGTGATTAAAAATTTTTAACACTCCATTGCTGGAGGTAGGACTCTCCTAGAAAGGAAGTCTTGGCCTACTATACCACGCTGGCCAGACGGGTTGATATACTGATTGTTTCAAGTTTTCCTTCTCCTGTGCTGTTTGTTCCCTTAGTTACCTCTAATGGCTCTCATGGTATAAATAAATAGGAGTGGTGACACACCGTATTCTTAATCCCTCGTCACATAGATACCATACTTGCCATCAGGGAAATTAAAAGAACTCCTCTTTCAATTGATTGCTTGACATCATTATATAAAAATATTAATTTCTTGACATCACATTGTAGCAAAAAAAAAATGAGAGCGAAAAAAGGGCAATCAAAGAAAAATAAGTTATGAAGGTAAAATAAATACGTGTTAATAATTTGAATACCAAATATTTATTCGGTAATGATGTTGTAAAAGTACGTCAGCATTTCACAGATATTAAAACCTATGAGCTCTGAATACAGAATTAAAAAAAATTACATTTTCTTCTAAAAAACTTACTGTTCTTGAAATGTGGTAAGTAGGTAAGTTCTAACTACTACACTATAGACATACAATACTAATTAAAGGTATCATAAACAAAATGAAGTGGTAGCCAGAACATATTTGTCCCTCATACTAAATTCCATTTACGGCAATAGCATGACAAGTTTCTATTTCTGTTGTAATCTTCCAAGCTACGAGTATGTATTTGTTTATTTTAAGATAACTATAAACTAGGTTCTATGATTTGTTAATACATTCTTTATCACAAATATTATCAATAACCGACTTATTGTAAAAGTATGAAGTTTGTTTTATCAATTTAAGTTGCTTGCTAAGTTTACGTCATACATAATAACTGTTTTAGAAGTCTATAAGAAAATATTAGAAATTTCATTGTTTCTAATAATAAATTAACGAATTTTTCTTCTAGTTTTGTTACAGATTAAGTATTATAAACAACAGAGATATAAACGTCAATAATTTAACAATCATACTTTTGATAAAATAATTGAAGGATCTAGAATTCCTGAGAATGGCAACTTATCAATCATCATGGTAACTGTGTAAACCCTACGCTGTCATAATGACTGTCACGCCTTTTACGTCCAAGCGGGGTGTGAAAAAACATCTCACAAGACTGCTATAGTGTGGGTCACCATACTGCATTGTCTGCGTTTGCTGCAATGAGTATGGTGACCACAACTCTTGGATTCTATTCACGCTTTGCATCAGGCAGAGTAGAGTCACTTTGGCAGGCTCTAAGTATAGAAAAAAAACTTGACCATTGGTGTATAAGATTGCTTGCTGATTAACCTGTGTAATAATTAAATATATGAAAATATACAACCTTATGAAAGTGAAAAAGCTTGATATTTATTTTTCAATATTTATAACCAAAACCCACAAAAGAATTTGATTGAATTGCAGAAGATGATATGACAAGAAAGAGAATATGTGGTCAAATGATAGAATAGAGTAGCATAACATAATTGGGTCAAATTAGATGATGACAAAACAGATAAAATAGTTGAAGCCTTGTAAACAGACTATATGAATGCATCTATAGATAAACTCCTATATTAATAAAACAACAAAGCTAAATTAACTAAATCTTGGCGTATTGTAAAATACGATCATGACAAACTACGGCCGCGGCGCTCCGATAACATTCAAATAATACGATAGTATTCACACTACTTCCGATTGTTTGATCTAGATGTTATTGCATTCCTAAAAGGTTATTACTTGATGTTAAATAGTTTATAGGATTTACTTACGACGATTACTGTTGTTTTTATCCAATACACTCTACTTTGGAAAACTTTTATGTGTAGAGTGGTGTACGCAGATTTAACGTTGAAAATACTCTCTGCCTCTCTACCTTTGCAGAAACCAGAAGTAAGTGACAGTAGGCGCATTAAAAAGTACATGAATATGATTTCTAAGTTATGGAATAAGTGAGTAGCTATTTATCTTTTTCTACCGTTTTACTACCGTTTAGACGCCATCTTAATTTCTTGATTTAGGACAATGAAGTTCAGACTGAATAGTGATGATGCATGATTGAAAGATATTAGAAGAAGTTTGTTTTACGTGCGGAATTACTAACAAATGAGAATTAACACAATTTACAATATACAGCTTTGAATTGCCTGATGTTTCGACCAGGTTGCACTCACTGTCCTAGTATTGTGAAATGTAACCATTTTAGACGTATTAATGGCAATACCACTACGATACTAATCATTATTTATCCAGACCCATTCAAAATTAGAGATTTTTGGTAGCATAAACCAATTCTAATCACTTTGAATAGATCACCTGTCCAACAGTGTAGGGATCTTTCACAACTAAGCACATTAAAATGTTGAATGAACTGGTCATGTAGTCTGGCAAACTCAATTTGAATATATTTCTCATCAAATTTTAATATTAATGAAAATATGCTTTTAAATAGAATCATGTATTATGTAACGGATATTACTTTTGAGTGTGGAACATTTGAATGGTTTGACAAATTGCTCGTTTATTTTTAGTATGAAATCTATGTTCAATTAATAAAAAATACAGTAAAGTGATTATTATGGCATCAAATAAATACTGAAATGTAGCGAATTTTCTTTTAAATAGAAGACGGAAGCATATGATATTTAAAAAAATTACAATGTTTATTGACAGTGCAAGTTCACTGACCAATATAGGTCAGTAAATAAAAAAGGATTTTAATAATAGTCATTTGGTGTAGTCATCAATTAGAGAAAATGGAGAAAGTGGAGAAAAAACATAAAATATTAGATGTAACATGCCATGTCTTGCTGTGGCACATAGTGATTTTATTGATGACGAACGAGGAATATAACTGAAATAAAATGGGTTTTATGTGTATTTTGTTAAAATTGGTGCAGAACTTTTAAAATTTCAAAACTACTCAAAGGAACTCAAAGGAATATTTTGATTATTTACCACGCTTTTCTGAAGCACGTTGTGGTTGCTTGATAAGAACCGACGAACAAAACTTACGCGAAAATAAAAAAATAGAAACAATTCTTGAAGCAGTATGAACTTAATGCGGTTGTGATCTTTTCAGTTTTTGAAGTGGATACCATCTTGAAATTTTTATATGATAAAGACAGATTACAAAGTATAATAGTTAATAATATAAAATAATAATAATAGGGAAAAATTGTAATAAATAAAATACAGATCAGAAGTCACATGCTTACGATTTTTCCAAAAAATATGCACTCAATCATCGATTGATCACAATATTTGTTTAAGGTTTGTGCAAAAATATGCTAAACATGCAGATAAATACATTTTTGGTGAAGCTAGTTTATAGTATTAACAATTTTATCAGCACCAGAGTATTACATTACTAGATAAACACTTCGCCGAATTTTACAGAATAGCAAATATAATTTGCGTTTTAATTTATTGTTATGAACTTAATTACGCGTTTTAGGATGTTTCAACTAGAATTAATTGAATTTCTCGTATTGAATTTTCATTGACTTAAGTTTAGTTTGATTGATTTATGTTGTACCCACAATTTTATAAAGTGGAAAGACTAAATTTGTTTTGACATGTAAACACCGCGACTTCTGAAGTCATTTGATAAGTGACAAAGCCACACAGATTTCAGCACGAATGTGCTGACACGACCAGGGCGTTACTACCCTCTCGCAGAATACTAATTTAAAGCGACAGTATCCGTGCTGTCGTGTTACGTTAGTGAGTGCAAGACCGGAGCTCCATTGACGCAGGGTTGATAGTTATCATGGTAAGTGTGTGAGCCTTACACTTCCACGCTGACTATCATGCCTTTTATGATCCCAGGCGTTGTGTAAAAAAAGCATCTCTCTTGGTCGCCATAGTATGGGTCCCTTTACTGTATAGTTGGCATTCACAATAAGTATAGTGACCACAAGAGACCACAAGAGTTGTTTCTTGGATTTTATTTACTCTAGTCACTTTGGCAGGCTATTTAAACAAAAAATACACTTTTTTTTTAAATTACTGAGATATTATTTTATCCACAAGTAGAACAGACTATTTTTCTTCTTTTAAGGATGGATAACCGTATGAACAATATATTGTTTAATGATAGACAGGAATGAATAAGATCACATCTAATATATAAAATTCTCGTGTCACAGTTTTCGTTGCCATACTCCTCCGAAACGGCTTGACCGATTTTGATGAAATTTTTTGTGCTTATCGATGAGAATCGGCCAACATCTGTTTTTCATCTCCCTAAACGTTAGGGGTAGTACAACCCTAAATTTTTTTTTTATTCTTTAGACAAAATTTTTAATTTCTATTTTTTTATGATACAACATACAAAAATACATACAATCCTCAATTTTCACCCTTCTACGATCAATCCTTATTTTTTAATAGCCATTTTAGTAATTTAATCATTTTTCATCCCGCTCAAATTACTTAGAAATAATTTATATGGCAAAGCAACGTTTGCCGGGTCAGCTAGTAATACATATGAACTTTTGCATCGCCTGACGTTTCGAACAGATTTGTAAGTATCTATATAATGCATATAAAACCGTATCGCATGGAATGAACTATGTATAAAAATTTATCAGCAACCTTATTTTTTTATCATAACTTGGTTATAATGTAGTGAAATGTGGTACAAAAAAGTTTTACAATTGTCGTAACTGCATTTGTGGCAGTACCCAAAATATGAAGCAACCCAACCGTAGATTTTTTTTTTCACTAGTATTATTAGACTAGTGACCTATATTGATGTAACGGCAATAACCATTTATCTCGTAGTAATTTAATATGTACTAAGATAGGTGGTAATTTGGGCATGACACAGTTTTTATTGCCGCGCGAGCATTGGTTTTTGTGTAAAATATTCAATTTTGTAGTAATTTTTAATTATTCGTCACGTTTTTAGAAATAGAATGTTTGGCTATATTTCTTTCTTTATTAATATTAATTAAGAGTCCTATAATATTGATGAAAACTCCAGTTAATCCAGTTTTTTATATTTAGTAACAAATATAATTAAATGAAATGATTGTAGCTGATGTATCTACTAGCTATTTTAAAAATAAATAGAAACAGTTATACCTAGACATTACGAAACCTATTACAAAGTACATACATAAATATTTCCGTAACGGTCAAATACATAAACACTCACCTGTCAATTTTAATGACGTCACCGCACACTTAACACATATAAACAAAAATTTTCACTTGACACTTCACACAGAACTTAACAATCTATTTTCAAAATTCAAAAAATCGAACGCACAAGTCACAATTTATTTTTTAATTATCACTTTTAGTTATGTCACCGGATTAATTTTTAAATATTATCTGTGATTCTCGATGTGTTCTTGAACCGATTTTTTTTACTAAACTATCGGTAGTTGGGTGCGTGTTTGCGGGCTGCGCGTACGACGGACACTGGCGTAGCGTGCGCCAGCGCATGCATTAAGCTTGAACTTGGCAAAGCTTGCTGAAAACAATTTTTGCATTTCGTCTGTATGAATGCGTTTGTTATCGGTGCACTGTTTATGGTTATAGTTTTTAAGTCTGATTAGTTTGACGGTTTCTTTGAACTTATTGTAAAGCTTAACTTTAAGTTCTTAGGCTTTAGATAGATAAACGTAATAAAATGATTCAATATTATTTTACGAGTAGTTTAATCTTTTATGCTTAGTAGGGTTGGGATAATGTTGTGTCTTTTTATAGAGTTCTTTACTACGGATCTCTTTTTTTCTGAATGATGAAATTTACTTTTATTTTTATGACAACCCTTAAATAGAAAGTATATAGGGATGTTATTGGTAAGTTAAACATCATCTACTATATCACGTTGGTCGGACAGCTATAGTGTGACCCCCAGGCAAGTTTATCTACTACAGTTTAGTCATTTTGTCAACTTATTTAGAACTTTTCACAAATAATTTGCCTGTGGAAATTTTCTAAAGATTTGCTGTTCATTTTAAATTTTGTGACAATAAAGAATTTTGTGTTGAAGAGAACTGAAGTGACGTAAACACTCAATAAGATAAGTATAAAATATTTTTCCTAGTTGGGGAAGGATAAATATTTGAATGATGAACCCCTTTATATATTTACTTTACTCTGTGTAATTTGTCTATGACGAAGTGTGTATTTATTTTTAATTGACTCCACTCTACCTGTTCGAAAGCATGAATACAATCCAAGAGTGGTGGTCACCACACTTTTTGTCAATGCAGACAATGCAGTATGGTAAGACACACAATGGCGACCTACTGAGATGCTTTTTCACACCCCACGTGGGGACGTAAAAGGCATGACATTCATCGTGGCAGTGTAAGCTTCACACACCACGATAACTGTCAACCCTACTTCGATGAGCCTCCAGTCTCACACTCACCAACGAAGCACGACATCACGGATGCTATCACTTTACGTTTGGTTTCTGTGAGAGTGTGCTGAAATCAGAGTTGGCTCTATTACCTGAGGTTTTAACACTTTAGTATCGCTTTAAATAATCATTTTAATAAAAAAACAGTAGCAGTCGTGGGACTGCCGATAGAAGTGAAAACGGAACTATTAAGTTGAGAGTAATTAAAACTATATGCAAAAATTATATGAAATTTTTTATGTTTCATATATAGCTATATATAATATATAATATCATATATAATATATAATAATAATAAATTTCATATAAAATATATAATATCATATTCTCCATAGCTATAGATATACTATTATCATTAGCATGTCGGTGACGCGAACCGAGGATTTTACCCTCTACCAAAACGCTCAACGCGCCTAAAGAAGTTTTCACTTCAAAATACTGTAAAGTACACTTTTTGTCTACATTAATTGCATAACGCATCTCGTGTATTGGATTGGATAAAGCATAATACTGTATTGTTTATAACTTTGCTAACAGCTTGACTGTAGGGTCCAAAATATCAGCTTGGAACTTAAGATTGTTAATCAAAAAACTATAAATTCACTAGCAACATCATCGAAAACTTTGAAGTCATAATATCCTATGAAAAACTGATTAAATTGAAATCGATTCTTATCTCCATAGAGTTGCAATTTATTTATAATTTCTTTTGTGCTAAACAGAGCACTAAAGAAATAGTCACGTGTCTTCGAGGACACGTGCTTCTGTCAGCCGCCACCTTTGGTAATTTCTTTCTGACAAAAATTGTCTGTCAAACGTCAAAACTAACAAAAATGACACTTGTCATGTATTATATAATTAATAGGGATGTTGGACACTGTTTTCTTTATTCATTCTGCAAAAACTTTCTATATGAGAAGAGGCCTATGTCCAGGCAAAAACAAATAGCAGAAAATATGCAGAGTCTAGAGGGATAGATTCTTTTCTAATTATTTTTAAGTGACTTACAAGAACATGTTTTGAGCAGCAGCAATAAGTGCTTAAGCCAAGTACCTGCTCACAACTGGGTTACAAATTGATTCTATTGTTACTTTCTACTAAAAGTATTAAAAATAATCTATTTAGGACCTTATGTTCTAAGAGAAAAGGTTAAATTTTCGTTATTAGCACTGCTAGATTTTTTCAAGCCCCGACAAGCTTAAAGTTGCTAAGAATTTGCATTGCTGTATTTGTAATGGCGTAGACGTTGAATTTAACTGTATTGTACTGTTTGCCCACTATCCTAACTGATAGGACAACGATGTCTAACTAAAAACACTACCAAGATTTTGTCGAAGACAATAATAGCTAACACAATTTTGGCAAAAATTGATTTGAATTTAAACATTCAGAATTTACCAATAAATTACTTTGAGTCCGCATGTTTTTATTTTCCAATTAAGTGGTAGATAGATGTGGTACATAGGACTCCCACCAAGAACTTAGGCCACAAGTCAACCCCACGTGCAAGAAGTGCACTTGCTGATCGACGGATGAAGCTCTGGTAAACAAAACATATCGATCTCGCCATCTCCACTCGACGCTTGGGATGAAAACACTGGCGAAGAGTGGGCGGTTAATATGACTCTGCCTATCCCTCCAGGGAAACAGACATGATTTTATACATATATGGTAGATAGAAACATAACTCTTCATTGTACAGAAAAAGCACACAAATGTACATACATAAGTGTAAATATAAGAAAGAAAAAGCAAACTATATATGTGATCTCTTCTAGGCAATCGTTGGTATTTTGTGTATAGTTTTTTGATCATAAGTAAACAAGGTAGTAGAGCCAAGCTGATTTTAATACAAACTACCCAGTACTGCCCCGGTCGAGCCCACCTGTTGTTACAGAAGACTAATCTAAAGTAACAACATTCGTGCTGTCGTGTTTCGTTGGTGCGTGTGAGACCGGAGGCTCATTAATGCAGGGGTGACAGTTATAGTGGTAAATATGTGAACATTACACTGCCACTATGACTACCATGCCTTTTACGTCTCCAAGCGAGGCGTGCAAAACCATCTCACTAGGCCGCCATAGTGTGGGTCGCCACACTTTATTGCATGCATTCGCAATGAGTATGGTGACTCTTGAATACTATTCATACTTGACATCAGGCAGAGTAGAGTCACTTTGGCAGGCTCTTGGAATAAAATAAAAATTAAAACAAAAGCAAAACAAAATGTTTGATGACAAATTAATTAAAATTTCATGGCGTTGTTGCTTATATTTAGCAAATATCATAAGTTGTTTAAATACTGTGAGGTGATAAACACAAACGAAATCCTTTTCAAAGACTTTAAAGTATTTGAGAAACCATATTTAAAGACTAAAACGTAAACACCCATTACTGACTAAATTATTGGCAATTTTTTTTTCTTAGATATAATAAACACCTCAAGCGTAAGTACCATAAAACTAATTATTTGGGTCTTGATTCTAATGTATTTTTCAAGTTTAATTCTATAATTGCTTCTACAAAGAAGTTACTTGTGATTATAATGGTTGAATGCTGACTGCATGGTATTCTATTAAAACCCTTTTTTGTTTTTTTTCTGTATTA
This sequence comes from Hypercompe scribonia, assembly GCA_949316085.1. Classification (NCBI taxonomy): domain Eukaryota; kingdom Metazoa; phylum Arthropoda; class Insecta; order Lepidoptera; family Erebidae; genus Hypercompe; species Hypercompe scribonia. Next base: position 2,171,367 of record OX438984.1, on the reverse strand, counting down.
GAAGCCTACCAAAGTGACTCTATTCTGCCTGATAGAAAGCATGAATAGAATCCAAGAGTTGTAGTCACCACACTCATTGCAAATGCATACAATGCAATATGGTGACCCACACTATGGCGGCCTTGTGAGATGCTTTTTCACACCCCGATTGGGGACGTAAAAGGCATGGCAGTCATCAAAAACTCAATACACACAAAATGCACAACTCAAAACACACAAGTGCGCTGTCTTCCCTTCACAATTGTAGGAATTAAACCTCCGATTAGATTGGGTGATTATCGTTGACTGAGAATTCATCATCCACAACCTTTTTTACTCTGTTGCTGGACGTCAATCTCATCTTAGAAAGGAGGTTTTAATCAACTATACCATGCTGATCAGACGGGTTTACATAGAGTTTGTTTCAGATAACAAAATTGGGTTCTATATGCTTGCTTTTCGCCAGGCCAAGTACAGTAACTTTGGCAGGCTCCAAAAAAAATTCCTTCTTTTTGTAGTACCATTATCTTACGTAATGTATTTAGTGTCTAGATATTTCATATTCTTAATACCACACCACCGCATAGATAACTCTGAAAAGTACCTTACAAATTTTGTTTTACAGTTATTTCGGCCTAGTACTAAAATTTGATTTGTGAAACTGAATTTCATTAATATAGTTGTAAAACACGTAAGCACTATAGCAGCTCTATTCACTTAACTACAATGTTTTGAATCAGGTCACTCAGTACGAGTAACAAAAACATACTTACAACATAACACTGTAGTGTCATAGCCGGTGAACGGTTACATTTAGCACTCATTCACTGCGATCGCTCATGAAGTCTTTCCCTAGCGAATTTATATGAAGATGTGAAAACTCTAAATGGATGATTAATATTGATGGTGTGTTATGGGGTGCGAGTTATAAAATTAAGCGGGCTAGTAAAATGAAGCCCACGTTCTGTACAAACTGGATAAACAGACCAACAGTTATTAAAATGGTTTTCGAACTTTCACTCATCGTTAATAGTCCTAGTAACTAGTTATGAGCTTTATTTCTTAAAGCCTTAGTTTACGGGGTATATTTTGCTTTATATTACAAAAAGTTTTTGGGCGCCAGTTTCCTTGCTTGTATATCGGTTATAGTGGTCAAAATAGACTGGTGGTACTCGCTGATAACGTACCTTTCTATTACCGTAAGAGTTTCTTAAGGTATTATAGTTTAGTGGTTTAAGTATAAAAGTGTAATAAATATCGCATCTATAATATTAGCTATGATTATAGGCAAGCAAAGCATTAATAATCGCTAGTCGCTCTTGATTAGAACCTCTAAATAAACCACTGAGGTATTCATACTGTCACGGGGAATTTATCATTAGCGTCATGATAGAGTTGCCACTTATATATGAATAAATTAATGACAGTATGGAAGAACTGAAACTGTAAAATTAAAACAAAGTAGTGTTCATACAAATCTAACCTTTATAACGACAGTGATGCATGGGATATGCTACCCACACATGCTCACACGCACACACGTACTTGTATAAACACACACACACACACACACACACATAAAACATTCACTCGAATACACACTCATACGTAAACATAAACACATAGACAAGCATTCACACAGTAACAGCGGAACTTCGTGGTCAATATTCGGATATTCTTTTTATGTTTTCACACCTTTAAGAGTCACCTGCAGACGCCATTCAAATTTTTACCTAAAAAATGTTCACCCGATGTTCCCAGTAAAAAAACTCGTCTTTATATTTTTACATAAAAAAAATCTTTTTTTTTGGTGTTTTTTTTCATTGGTTAACGACTCTTGGACACTTACAAAAGAACAATGTTGAACAAAATAGTCAATACGGTAAGGCGGTGTGTTCAGTGCATGTGTGGCGCCTACGCATCTGTCTGTTACCTTGTTCCGTAGTGCCGCTAGTCATAAAAGTAAAATATGTGTTTGAACGTGTAAGTCTATCAAACTTTATTGATACATACAAATAAATACAAATAGTATTTAAATACATACAGCTCAGGTTTTTTCTCCACTATTGAGCGTATTACATTTTTTCAACTAGAAAACATATATATGTATTTTTAATTACTAAACTCGTTTCATGATATTTTTTTTATTTAGTCTATAAAATGGTCAAAAAACCAAACTAACCCTTCTTTGCATAGTGATGGAAATTTCCATCATAACATTTCATCGTGAAGAATATTTTTTTATTTATTTTGGGACATATTGTGACAACACATGATGATGTAAATTGCAGTCATATTGTTTTTTACACAATTCATATTTTTATTTATAGTAGATTTTTTTTTTAATATTTTCTCTTTAGTCTATAGCATTAATTAATTCACCGGTTTTATTTAAAAAAATAGAAAAAATCATGCAAAGAAGGACTAAGCCTCTGAAGTTAAAGTGGAAATGTTGCCAGTTCACATTTAGAAAAATTGATTGTTTAAATGACTTCAGTGTTGCTAGCAATAACCCTGAAGTGAAAAAACGAAGAACCAAGGACCAATGAGTTTACGCTTAATCAAATGTTCTGTATCACACTAATATTATAAAAGTGAAAGTGTGAGAGTGTGTTTTACTTATCATACTATAACGGTAGAACCAATTTCAATAAAATTTGACGTGGATGGAGCTGACACATTGCATTTATACTAAGCAAGACTTCTTTTTTTTAAAGAATATTAGTATTTCTATAGGATGAGTAACGAATTGACAACAATGGATTATACTGCGAAGCCCAGTTAGTATACAACAAGAGTCTACTCACATCCCAAAAGGTTTTGTGAAACATTTATTAATGTTGAAACAACAAATTACTAAGTTGTTGATTGTGGAATGTGGAATACGAATTCCAGTTAACTAGGTTATATAATTCGTGTAACAATATCAAGATTAGGTAATATACCAATGTTAGGCAACGATTCTTGAATCTTTATAGGAATTATTGAGATATAGAGGTAATTAAATAACAGTTAGTAAGTTACACGCTTAGGAGGGCAGTCAACCCAGTACAGGTAAAGATGAGTAAGATAGGGCCTGACTAGGAGCAGTGTTGATCCTGGAGGGGACCTGAAATAATATGAACGCCGGAGACCGGTCGTCAGTGTGGTTTTTAGTGGAAACACCAGAAACTCTTAGCACCTGAGTCGTCAATGATTACCATGATAAATTATTAAATTAAAAATGGCAAGATATGCCATTGTTAAATTTTTCATTAGAATTCAAATTGCCAATTGCCATATTTCTGGGAATTTATTACTTTCAAAAGTGCGAGAAAACAGAAAACACGCACTTAGAATGACGAAAATATTGTTTCGAATATTGAGCGGATTTCCATGAGCGGCGGTACTCACTTACTGTCACGTGACCACGTGATCACTTATATCACAAAAAGTTTTCAGATGTAGGATGTCATAATGTTTTTGCGTGACATTATTATGATCAAAATGTGTAGAAGATTCTGCCTTTACTTGGTCTGTTTCAAATAGACGGAAAAGAATAAGGGTTGCCAACGTTCAAACGTTACCAGTTTTATTTTTAGCGTGTATTTGTATTGAAACCTTATTAGTCAATTAAAAAATAGTTGCATAAAAAGAACAATAATGAAAACGACTTTCATTTAAAAAAAATCTCATTAGAATGTTAATATGATAATAAAAATTACTTCTCTATTACCCCCGATAACGGTTACTTCTCTATTACGGCGATATACTTAGTCTGGCCATAAATACTGTTACACTTAATTATAAAAAAATATTACATTTGAATTTCGAATCTGTCATTTTTATACGATTGTTCATTGTGTTTTCTCATTTTGGCGCCAATACATTGTAAAATATTTTGCGATATTAAAATGGTGTGGGGTGATAAAGAGAACCGAATCGCTGTGATAGCATTACACAAAGTAGGTATGGAGCCAAATGCAATTTTTAAAACTCTCCATACACTTGGTATTAGTAAAATGTTTGTGTACCGGGCTATTAATAGGTACAATGAGACCTCCTCTGTTTGTGACAGAAAAAGATCTGGCCGTCCACGTAGTGTTCGTACGAAAAAGGTGGTCAAAGCAGTAAGGGAAAGAATTCGAAGAAATCCTGTCCGAAAGCAAAAGATTTTATCTCGGGAAATGAAGATAGCACCTAGAACCATGTCGCGTATTTTAAAAGATGACTTAGGACTTGCAGCCTATAAGAGACGCACTGGCCATTTCTTAACTGATAATTTAAAGAAGAATAGGGTGGTAAAATCGAAACAACTACTGAAGCGGTACGCAAAGGGAGGTCACAGAAAAATTTTGTTTACGGATGAGAAAATTTTTACAATTGAGCAACATTTTAACAAACAAAATGACCGTATTTATGCTCAAAGCTCTAAGGAAGCTTCCCAATTAGTCGACAGAGTGCAACGTGGACATTATCCGACTTCAGTGATGGTTTGGTGGGGTGTTAGCTATGAAGGAGTGACTGAGCCATATTTTTGTGAAAAAGGTATCAAAACATCGGCACAAGTGTATCAAGATACCATTCTTGAGAAGGTAGTTAAGCCCCTTAACATCACCATGTTCAATAACCAAGTATGGTCCTTCCAGCAAGACTCGGCGCCGGGTCATAAAGCTCGGTCCACGCAGTCTTGGTTGGAATCGAACGTTTCGGACTTCATCAGAGCTGAAGACTGGCCGTCGTCTAGTCCCGATCTTAATCCGCTGGATTATGATTTGTGGTCAGTTTTAGAGAGTACAGCTTGCTCTAAACGCCATGATAATTTGGAGTCCCTAAAACAATCTATACGATTGGCAGTGAAGAATTTTCCCATGGAAAGAGTGCGTGCTTCTATTGATAACTGGCCTCATCGTTTAAAGGACTGTATTGCAGCCAATGGAGACCACTTCGAATAAGCTTTTTATATTTTTAATTGTTTTATATTTATGTATTAAACTGACACACTGTAAAAGTAATAAATGTTATTTGCAGTTAACAATTTTCTTTTTTCTTTATTACAATATTTATGGCAAGACTAGGTATATACATTAATTTGTATTTATTTCTTAATTAGGGTGTATTAAGTACCGCTTTCTGTCATGGTTAATGCACTAAAAGAATTATTGCCTAATCATAGTGCGCTTTCAAAGCGTGCTGCGTTTAGTTACTGGTCGCTATAGAATATAGAGAAACAAAGCTATAGATAACAAACTAAACAATACGTTATGGAAATTCTAACCTAATCACCTCATGACGATTGATTTAGAGATCAGTTGGTTAACTTAACGTTGCGTTACTGGAGTCTCTTTGAGTCTGGAGGATCTTAAATCACACAGTTGTTAGAGAAATAAGCAAAAGCAACTTAATATAGGAATGTAGCATCAAACAAATATAAAAATTCTCTTCAATTTTCAACCATACTATAATGGTTTTGACAGATGTCAAATCGCTGATGACAGATGACATAATGCTTGTTACCAGTGGGCTACTTCCCAATTTACAGCTTTCGTTGAAATAAGGACCCCAAACATTTATATAATCCTTGCGTATAGAAATATTATTACATTTATAAGTTAAATAAAACGTTTTAATTAGTCCACTGCTGGACATAAGCTTCTCCTGCGAGAGAAGGTTTTGACCTACTATACCGAACTGGTCAGACGGATTTGTATAGGGTTTGTTCTCGTTTGGGTTTTCCTCTCTATCCAGTACAGGGTGTGTGCTGGAAGGGCTCCGAATGACTCAATAAAGGCAGTTCCCGGATCGCTTCTATTCCATTCGCAGAGTGGCACACCGTGTGGCACACAGTCGATCCGATTCCGACACACCACGCTAGTGTGAACCCTGGTAAGTGAGGTCCCGTGGGGGTTACAAAAACATTCTTTTTGCAGTAATGTTGTTCTTTGTTGTATGTTCCTTTAATCGCCTCTCAGGACTAGCCTGTTCATTTGCATGGCAACTAACAAAATGGTGCTGTAATCATTATTTATTTAAGAATTTAGACAAGTTGTTACTAAACATGTGTATTTCAATAGTTTTGAACAATGTTTTCATAACTTGGCTGTTCTGAAAAAGGTCAACGGCACTTCCACTGTTTATCGTTATATAAAATACGTGGTGTCAGATGTCGTAAATCTTTTGTGTATCTACGAGAAATTATTTATTCTGTAGAACTCGGAGTTACCAATATTTTATATTCTCTGCTATTTCCATGTTGCTGCATTTGAATGTAATTTTGTTTTAACTTGAAAATGGTATTTTTATAAAGTGATGACTACCTTTTTAATAAAATACGTTATTTTATTCAGTAGCGAATTAAAATTATGTTGTTCATCGACAGTCAAATTTGTAAAAATATGTAATCTTTAAACTAATATGTTTTTTTTTTACATATTTTTCTGAAAATATGGTGATTTTGGAAAGATTGGCAACGTCTATCTTTTTCAAAATAAGTTACTAGTTTGCCAGTGGCTCCACCTGTGTGTATTTTTAAAAGCAACCTACGACCGGGTCGTGGTAACAGTATTTTGCGTGATGAATTTCTTTAAAATCATTGCAACGATTTTGACCTAGTTTAGGCTCCAGTCCACCCCAAACTACAAGTTTTACATCTGCACCAATATTTATAAATAATATAAATCATTGTGCAATGTATTTTATGGTGTATTACAATAGTTTAGCCGAGTAAGTATAACAGACAGACAGTTACCTCGCATTTATAATATTATTAAAACTGGACGGGGGTTCACAATAAAGCAAAATAGGTGCAAAAAATTCAAATTCTTTGATATAAGTGTGAATAAAATACCAAACTGTTGTATGCGCCTGCACCATGCGCTTGCGTCGCCGGCGCCGGCTTATTGTGGTTACAACTACACACAAATAGCGCATTATTTTGTTTTGTACACGGGCTTTAGTATTTATATACTCAAGTTTGTTGTTAGAGTTGGTGGCATTGTAATTTTTGCCAATGAACTTGCAACAATTTAAATACTCACGCGAATGTGTTTATTTTGAATGTTTATATTTCCAAGTGCAAACAATTAACTTTGACTAAATACAACTAAAAATAACTGAAGCATAATCGAGTTTAATGCAGTTACATAGGGTGCATGCAAGTAAGGCCACTGTTTTTTTTTTTTTACCGTTTGGGAACCCCCTTGGGCCGTCACCCCACTGCGGTTTACGGCGGGGTGGTGTGTCGGAATCGGACCGACTAAAACCACACGGTGTGCCACTCTGCACCTGACATAGGAGAGATCCGGGGACAGCTGTTATTACGACATTCTGATCCCTCCTAGAAGAACTTCGGGTACCAAGTCATCCTCACTCGCAAATGGTGCACATGCTAATCGACGGACAAGGCTCTGGTAAACAAAATCACCCGTTTAGCGGTAGTATTACGTGAGACCACCTATCCCTCCGGGGAAACTGGCACGTTTTTATGTATATAGCTGTGTAATATAGTTAAATCTTCATAAACAGTAATCTTCGACACTTAATTTCAACCTTTGGTGTTGAAAATAATAGGTACTTCAAATTTAACACAACTTTACAACAGCTTACATAAAACTTGCTCTGACTGTCTGATTTTCAACTGCCTCGGTGGCGCAGCGGTAGTGAATGCGACTGCTGTTTTTGAGGTCTCGGGTTCGATTCCCGGGTCGGACCAAATGTTTGTATAATCTGCAAATATTTATTTCGAAGTTTGGGTATTTTTTTGTATAATATGTATGTATTTACAAAAAAAAGTACTCTATCAGTCAGTCTAGTCATCATAGCATAAGCTCTGCATAGTTTGAAACTAGACCATGTTGTGTGTCGAATGTCCGAAATATTTATTTATTTTTTTATTCATCAACGCAAAATCTATTTTATCATCGTGTTGGGTCTTATCCTCATCAATCAACCACAACTCTCAGTAGTCCACTGTTGGATATAGAAAGCACTATACCACACTAACCAGACGAGTTGCTATAGGATTTGTGTTTAGTTTTTATTCTCTACCACTGGGTCTACAAACTTGAAATTTTGTTAGCTCATACTTTTTATGTTGAAGCATAGATTAAAAATGGATTCTTGCAATTGTAGTCGTGAGGGAGCGCAATAAGGAATAAATGGGTTGTATGGAAGAATATCATTTTTAAGACTAGAAACATGAAAATAACAAACATGCAGTAACAAAATATAACTTGACTATTTGATTAAAAAGGTTTTACACATAAAGAAAACATAAAATCGAAGCGAGAACCTTTGTCTTAGGAGTCCATTAAAAGAAAGTCACTTCATCACAAAGTTTAGTACCATCCAATGCCTTTAATCATACGTTACCAATTAGCAAATAACACGTAAAAGAAAGCTCTATTACGTTTAAAATCGAATCAATTCTTCCAACAAACGTTTCATTCCATGTTATAGCAAACAAAGAAGTTCTAAACATAACATTGGGCCTTATTGATCAGTAATTTGTCACTTGGAAGATTAACGTTCGGCCACCGTGCGAGATCAAAGGTGCCGACACCGGCCCCATTCTCACCCGGCTCCCGTGAGCTATATCAAAAGACTTCGGTCAAAAAGGCCCCATAAAAATAGAATTATTTGAACGTGACCAAACAAATGGTTAAATATTGAAGTATTTTTGTCGGTATGTAGAAGGAGTGATGGTTACGTTATTTGCGTAAAACAAAATAAAATTTATTTTGTATAACTGTTCACTTGTGGAATGTTGACTCAGTAAAGACATTTACATAAATAACGATTCTGTTCCAGAAATATTTGTCTGTAAACTATATTACGTAACTGATGAAATTAAGGTTGCATACTTTTTAATATAGTGATGGTAAAAGAGCGAATGGGTAACCTTATTGTGATTATTTGAGTACCGTCACTAATGGGTAGCGAAAACTCAAGAGGTACAATAACGTTTCCTCCCTTTATGAGCTTAGGGATCTGAGATTTTAGTAAGGTTACTATTCACTCGGCGTAAATCAAAGAGTTTTTTTTTATATTTAGAGCCTACCAAAGTGACTCTAGTCTGCCTGATGGAAAGCATGAATAGAATGTAAGAGTTGTGGTCACCATACTCACTGTAAATGTAGACAACGCAGTATGGTGACCCACACTATGGCGACCTTGTGAAATGTTTTTTCACACCCCACTTGGGGCGTAAAAGGCATGACAGTCATCGTGACAGTGTAAGGTTTACACAGTTACCACGATAACTGTCACCCCTGCATCATTGGGCCTCCGGTCTGTCATGTTTGTCTGTCTCCTCTTCTCAATGCTGTTTTTCTATAAGGCCATACAGTATCACTTCAGTGGAGCCGGCCTATGTGTGCAGAATGTGAAGCAACGCTCTTCCACGTTAGCTATAATAATAAACAAATAAATATTTCTGACGTTTGACACACAACATTACCTAGTTTCAAACTAAGCAGAGTTCATGCTATGATAACTATACTGACTGACAGAATACTTACATATATACTTTTTTTTGTAAATACATACATATTATACATAGAAAACACCCAAACTTCGAAACAAATATTTGCAAATCATACCAACATTTGGACCGACACGGGAATCGAACCCGAGTCCTCAAGCACAGCAATCGTATTCACTACTGCTGCGCCAACGAGGCAGTTAAGCTATTTAATGATTTACAATGAAACTTTACAAAAAACTGTGTTGGATATTTTATATAGGTATACAGGTCCATTTTTTTTTTGACGTGAGGAAACCCCCTCGGTCCGTCACCCCACCGGGGTTTACGGCGGGGTGGTGTGTCGGAATCGGACCGACTAAAACCACACGGTGTGCCACTCTGCGCCTGACATAGGAGGGATCCGAGAACAGCTGTTATAACGATATCCAGATCCTTCCTAGCGCCTCGCCTAAATAACCTTTCCATTTAGGCGAGGTACGGCACACACGGACGTCACCTCCTCGCGGCTGGCCACTATATCGGACGGGGAGGAAAACCTGTCCCGTCCACTCGCAACCACACTCAAGGCGGCATGAGGATTTGGTACGATGTCAACCCTACTCCTACTGTTGAGTTGACACTTGACTTATACAGTATCACTTTATTACCTAGTATCAATAATACTGGTTAATAATTACTATCCGTAGTCCGAAGATATCCACCCAATCAAAGTCTATTATTAAATAAGAAATTAAAATACAACAACTTCCCAGTTCAAATTTCATACTATAAAATATACAATAATTTACTTTAAGTACGTTTAAAATTTCTTGTTACACCGTTTTAATGATTCGTTTAAATAGCGAATCGTGGTATTGAATATCGATTATATTGATAAATACTAGTTGAATAAACGTGGGGTCATTTTACTTATTTCTTCGTGAATAAAACGTTCATAGTAAATTATGACAGTTATGTGTAAATTATAAATTCATGTGACAGACTGTACTTTATGGTTATAGACAATCTTTAAGCCACTTTCGAGCGACGTTGACTACTTTCTAATAGCGTCGCGAAGGTCTAAGTTTTGTCTGCGTGATAATAGATTAAGAATGTAAAGTGTCCCTACCCCTTATCATTCTATGAGTGTCGTAAGAGCTAATTAAGGGAGGTTACTATGCAAGATAGCAGCATTGTAACTTTCTTTTAATGTGTGGCAACCCTCTCGGGCCGTCACCCCGCCGTGGTTGTGTGTCGGAATCGGACCGAATTAAACCACACGGTGTGCCACTCTGCGCCTGAGATAGGAGGGATCCGGAAACAGCTGTTATTACGACATCCAGGTTCCATTAATACTTGCCATTAAAACATACCCTTGTTTTTTAAAGTGTGACAACCCCCTCGAGCTGTGTCAGAATCGGGCCAACTTAAACCACACGATGTGCCACTCTACGCCTGAGATAGGAGAGACCTGGGAACAGCTGTTAATACGACATCCGGACTCATTGAAGCACACCCTGTATCAACCCGTCTTGCCAGATAGGTCTAACTCCAGTAGTGGATTAATAAGGGATGTTGATGTAATGATGTCTTATGAAGTTGGAGAATGGCTTAGAATATTTGGCATTTTTTCGACATTCTCTTTCGAATTCTAAAGGTTCAATCAAGTTTTACTATTACAAATGGATTTTATGGATTTAGTATCTTCAAATAAGGATTTTAATATGCTAATTTTAGTAGTTTTAGAAATCAGTGCAATCGCATTCACACCTGGTAGTTTTCCCTTCCTCCAGAACACCTGCACGAGTTGAATGACGATCTCTGCCGCCACTCTACCACTATTAAACTGACCACATACTGTTTTAGTAGTTGACAAGATAAAAAAATAAGAATAATGTCGTATTTTCAAGTGAAAAAAATAACACGTCTATAAATGGAAAATTTAAGTAAATTTTCCATTTATAGACGTGTTTTTTTATTTTTAATACGTTTTAGAGTAAGGTACTCTTATACTTTGGAAGCATTGTATGAATCTCTTTAGGAAGGAGGTTAAGGAAGTTTATGTCCAGCAATGGACTTTTAAAGGCACGATCCGAATCTGTTGAATTAAACCTATTGGATTTTTTTGCTTTCGACTGTACAATTTGTAATTAGTTGATACTTAATTATTAATTTAAGTTTTAATAACATTTTTTTAAATATGAATGTTGCTCAACAAATTTGGTTGTTACGTCTTTGACATATAGTTCGATTCCATATATTATTGTGTTCTTATGACGTATAAACTTTTCTGAAAAATGACAAAACTCTCATTGTTATATCGTTTCATCATAATCTTCCTTACCACCTTTAAGTATTAAAAATCTAATATTTCTAAGTTTTTTTTTGTTATTTTATTAAGTGCGTACACTACACGATTGTGATTTTTTATTTAATAAAAGTAATATCAAATTCAAAGGCAAAAACATGGTTAATTACAAAAAAAGTCGTTTAAAAATAAATCCATTAATTTTTCTAACATCCTGTATATGTTAGTACAGTCAAAAATATAAATTAAAGTGACGTTATGGAACACCTTAATGTCATTTGCATATATAAAGTGTGAACAGGAAACTTACATTATCTTTCGTTATTATTATTAAATATTACGAGAAACTAGATTAGGTATCTAATAATAATCTGTATTAACTTATTTTAGGAACAAGTATTGATATTAAATAGAAATTTAGTTATAAATAGGAATATAATTATTTACAAATTTAATATAAAATTACAAATTTCTCACGAGTTTCTGCTCATAACTGAATCTACAATGTGAATTTTAAATGGTTGCTATAGAGAATTATCAATTAAATTTAACATGTTATTTAAAAGGTAAGATAAGGTACTTAGCGTTGTAAGATTCGAACAAGGAGCTCGTATAGCTCGCTCATATAGTTCGCGTGTAGAAACTGGTTTTATAAAAATATATTTTAATTATTTACGACCTATATTTCAGCACACGTCATCCAGAGTGATAACACAACTTCACAGAAAGCCGGTGTTAAACAGTTATTTCATAATTCTTCACTAATTAAGCGACATAACGGGAGTAAAGACATCCCTTATCCTCCGATTTGGACGAACTGGCATTATAATATCCTCACACATGTCGCAAGCGGCAGTCCGATCCAAAGTCTTCTGATAAAAGTAGTTATAAATAAATAAATATTTCGGACATTTGACACGCCACGTCATCCAGTTTCAAATTAAACAGAACTTGTGTTATGATAACTAGACTGACTGATAGAATACTTATGTATTTTTTTTGTAAATATATAAACATATTATACATAGAAAACACTCAAACTTCGAAACAAACATTTGTAGATCATACAAAAATTTGGTTCGACCCGGGAACCGAACCCGAGACCTCAACCACAACAGTCTTGTTCACTACACCTGCGCCACCGACGCAGTCATATATTCCTAAAACCTTACATTTTATAGATAAATTACACCTAGATACAGAATAAATGATTATGTTAATCATACAAAGATTTGTCCTTGGTGGGAATCGAACGCACTACCACTAGCTTAGCAGTGAGGGTCACTGACCACTATGCTAACAGGCCCATCGAAATAACGTCAGTGGTAGGTCCATGGGTAGCGGTAGTTACATTCGGGTGTCAAGTATTCGGGCCATTACCATTTAATATCAATATGAAATATTCTATTGAAATTCTTTGATGCCAGTCAGGTTGTAAATTATGTGAATTATGATGTACTCCTAGCTGATTTCGGCCAACGGAGACCAGCCAACTGCGCACGAGATATAGTGCGCAAGTATGTACGCACAGGTGCACACTCTGTTACCTCACTCTCACAATCCGATGGGACGGTTATCCGACATGACCAGGGAGAGATCAGGTGCAAGACCTACGGTTTTACATGCTCTCTAAGACACAGAAAGCCGTCGATTTCACTTAAACTCCGGGCTTTTATTAATTATCTTAGGTAGTAGAGTCACGCTGATTTCAGCACGAGCGGGCCGGCTCGACCGGCGCAGTACTACCCTCTCACAGAAGACCAACCTAAAGCGACAGCATCCGTGCTGTCATGTTTCGTTGGTGAGTGCGAGACCGGCGGCCCATTGATGCAGGCGTGACAGTTATCGTTATAACTGTGTAAGCCTTATACTGCCACGATGACTGTCATGCCTTTTACGTCCCCAAGCGGGGTGTGAAAAAACCATCTCACTAGGCCGCCATAGTGTGAGTCACCACACTGCATTGTATGCATTTGCAATGAGTATGGTGACCACAACTCTTGGATTATATTCATGCTTTTCATCAGGCAGAGTAGAGTCACTTTCACAGGCTCCAGAAAAATTCAATAATATTTTTTGGCTTAATCCGAGTATTGAACCAAAGACCTCTTAATTCGTAGTCTCATACGCTTCGCGATAAAATAAAATATACAATGAATAGTAAAATATCTAGATTAACTCTTTTTATAAAAAGGGTCATTCACCCCGGCCCAAATAGTCGACAATAGCGTGCAATGACATTCAAAAAGTGAAAACTTTTTTTTCAAATGACTGTAATTCGCGTCATTAGGTGTCGGGCGTCGCAAATTATATCGTATCGTAAGATCTTAGCGCACGCAATCTACCGACCGCGGTCGTGAAATGTCTGATGTGACAAGGTATATGGTGCCGTTGACAGCGAGAATATGACTCTATTCTTAAAGTGTTTGTTTTCTAGGTCATACTTAAAGAGTCTAAAGAAAGGATGAACTAAAACCTTTTTTGGACTTTACATCTCATTGTCATGTCTGAACTTGGCAAAAATCTTGGAAAAGATTGTATGTGTTCTCATACGTTCTCATCCCTTTTTACGAAATCACTCTGTCATTTTACAGAAGAGTCAGAGGTGAAATGTTACAGACATTTAAATTTACTGATTTTCGATATGTTTTTACTATTATGTCGTCATTACTGGAGTGAGTAAGAATTAACAAAATTATTGCAATTTGCAAGACAACACTCTAATTGTATTAGAGATGTCAGTATTTAATTTTAAATTTTAGCCGACTTAGTAGGAAACCATTATCACGCAGAACTTAATGGTTTCCTAGTAAATTAGACTTTATAATATTTTATATGTGATTAAGTATTTTACGAAATTTGTTGACACACTGACCGCGGGATACACTAATATAGTATTTTAGAATATTATATCACTCTACAATGAGATTCTGTGATCGTAAAAATGACCAATAATATACCTTAGGAAATGCAGAACAATTTGAGATAAAATTTAAAAAAAATGCATACGAGTACCAGTCGCTGTGACTGCGACCGTACCTTGAAATCGGACGAGGTGCTGAATGACTGACATAGTAGTTGTTTTGACTCGGATATTCAGACCTCGCCAGTTGCTGTACATTCAGAGTTCCACACAACAAAGTCGCCTCATTCTTATTTGTGATACAGGCTGATGTTATTTCAACGTATTTCGTTTTTTATTTTTGAAGTGGAGGATAAATCGTTACGTAACGCGTTACAGCACCAGTCTGTCTGGCTTCCCCTTCTCTCACTCTAACCCACAGCACTAGTTGTATTTCGGACAGACGCTTCTCTCTCCAGATAACCTTTCATTGCATTGTCCGCATTCGTAATGAGAATGATGACCACCACTTTTGAATTCTACTCACTTTTAAATTAGACAGAGTAGAAGCACCTTGACAGACTCAACATGAGAAAACATATTTCAGTCAATAAATAAACTCACGTATCTCACACAAGGCTTCCTGATTCCAAATTAGGCAGAGGTTGTGCTATGATAACCAGACTTTCCCGGATCCCTCCTACCTCAAGCACAGAGGGGTATATCGTGTGGTTTTAGTCAGTCCGATTCCGACACACCACCCCGCCGTAAACCCCGGTGGGGTAACGGCCCGTGGGGGTTTCCAAACGTTAAAAAAAAAAATAACCAGACTGCTTATAAACATACTTAATTATTTCTAAATACATACATATTATAGATAAATTACACCTAGACACAGAACAAACAATCACTCATCATACAGATATTTACACTAGGCGGGAGTCAAACCCACGACCTCCAGCTTAGCAGTCAGGGCTACTAGAACACCAGGCTCGTCAGTGACTCTTAAATTGTATTCCATGGGTGGCAGTACTCACTTACCATCAATTGACCCTTCAGCTTGTTTGATCCAATAAAAACTTCTAGCTCTACTAAATAGTAGAGCCACGATGATTTCAGCACGAACAGCGTGAGATCGGAGGCCCATTGATGCAGGGGTGACAGTTATCGTGGTAACTGTGTAAGCCTACACTGTCACAATGACTGTCGTGCCTTTTACGTCCCCAAGTGGGGTGTGAAAAAGCATCTCATAAGGTGACCATAGTATGGGTCATCATACTGCATTGTCTGCATTTGCAATGAGTATGATGACCACAACTCTTGGTTTCTATTCATGCTTTCCATCAGACAGAGAGAGAGAATATAAAACAAAAAAAAAACTACGTGCAATTCTAAAATACCTATATTATACTTATGGACTGACTAGATGTCTTTAATAGAAACAAACAACACTAATTAATGTTACTCAAACGGAATAGTAATCAGATAGTACCCCAGATATTTGCTAATATATTGGAGCAAGGACGACGCCTTCTGTATTGTTGCTGAGCCCAAAACTCAATAGGAAATATTTGCAGTAACGTAATCACTAATATATACAACTGGTTTTACTTAATCCCTCGGTACGTTAAAGTGCTATATCATACTGCTACAGTAAATAAGATAACAAGGTTACAAAATAAGAAAGTTGAGAGGTGTCAAGGGACACCCGGATGGAACAAAGTCCCTTTCGATTAATTAGTGAAGGAATTTAAGTAAAGAAGTAAGATTCTTTTTTCTATTATTTTATTATTTATTATGTACAAAAAAACCTGTATAAACTTAACAAAACAAAACTAATCGTCGCGATACTACACTGTTCAAAGCAAAATAGAAAGACGCAACGAAAATAATTGGCTTGCTTTCTGTGAGAGAGACAGAGAGACAGAGAAACATGCGCACGCCGCACGGCTTACTACACTACAGCAAAAAGTGTCGTGACAACTTTTCGTCTGATTTTTTTCCTTCCAGCCTCCTTCGCAACGCACGATAAGGAACTTAGTTCCAATATAATGCGACAATTAAATATCCTTTAAAAAGGAATTGTGGCGAATTTCATTTACAAAGTAACAAAAATATACTCCAGTGCCATCTAATAGAGACATATGCACTAAGACCCACCGCACGGTGGGACCGTAAGGGATTTCTGTTAATCCTGTATCGTGATATGAAAAATTGTCATGCCGATTAGCATATGTAAATTATACGAGTGCATAACAATCTCTTAACTTTTTTTTTTAAAGACAACACTTAGATTAGGAAGGTATCCTGTGTCGCGGGGAACTTTACAGACATACACGAAACAGATACAAAGAACGGCCAGGCTCAGAACAACAACAAAAGCTGTTGTACCGTGTAGGATTCGAACCCACAACACTCAGCGCAGTACAGAACAGGTTGTGACTGCTTAAACCACTGCGCTATCCGTATGGTCCAATTATATTAACCGTTAGGTCGTGGTTCAACAGAAGTGATCACCACACCTGATCGGACGATTCAATGACAATATGTAATATAGATTACAATCGCATTGGCATAAATTAAAAAAAAACTATATTCTTCATTTCTGAATTATCATTCATTAGGGTAGAATTTCTTCATCGATTTTGAGTGAGACTAAACAGGGGACTAACTAAAGTAACTAAACTATCCATAACCGCTTATAAGCTACAAAGTACTAATGTAACGAAAACAGTCAAATTAATTGACTGAAAACACGAGGTTACTGTTACACTAGTACTTTTTTCTATAATAAAAACAACAGTGTATTTAGAACTAACTTTAACTAAAAGTACATCTATATAATGCGATTAGAAAGATAATCATAATCTTATAAGTCCCGATTAAAAGTCCTTAAAGTATCAAAATACCAAATTATACTAAGTCGCCATGTTAATTTTGAGCTACAGTACTTGAAACTGCGACTTAAAGTTCCATAACTGTTGGTGATTATTATAATTTACATCAACTTATTTATCAAGGCACATACATTATTTAATATTCAGTATGAGCTTATAATTTAATTCTTGACATAAGATACTTATCTAACTTGGCAAAGAGACTATTGGTTACAATCAGATAGATGTGTTTATTTGATAAAGTACGATAGAGACATTGTCCTAGATCTATCCTAAGATACTTTTATCATATAAAACTATATAATAGTGTTATAAAACTGTATAATTAATATTTTTTCTGCGTTGTTGCCTAATTTGTCATTGATGCTCCGGCTTGTATTTTTTTTTTGGAAAAGATAAAGCCCGCACTAGAAATAAATCCTCCGTCGTGGGGGATTTTACAAACGTACAAGAAACGGACACAAAGAACACCTAGACTCAGAACAACAATTTGTGGATCACACAAGTGTTGTCCCATGGGGGGTTTGAACTCACAACATGCAACGAAGTAGAGAGCACAGTGTGGCTACTGCTTAAACCACTAACCGCCAACCATGCAGTATAACGTAATTGAACGTAGCCTTCCTTGGTAGATGGGTAAACCAACACCGAATTTTTCAATTCTAACCATTAGTTCCTGTTATCACGTTTCACCAAATAAACTAAGGTATTTTAGTATTACTTCAGATTTACTAGCAAGTTTTACGCCTACCGGACACAGTCACCCGTGACAACGGTATGGCTTGATGGCTACTATATCCCATATTCTTTTTTAGTTTTAAGAATCTGCCAAAGCGATTCTACTTTGCCTCATGAAAAGCATAAACAGAATCTCAGAGTTGTGGTCACTATACTCATTGCAAATGCAGATAATGCAGTATGGTGACCCACACTGTGGGTGAGATGCTAGATGTGTGGTGTGTTAGTGAGATGTTTTTCCACGCTCCGCTTGGGGACTTAAAAGGCAAGACAGTCACATTGTGGCAGTGTAAGACTCACATACTTACCAAGATATCTGTCACCCTTGCATCAATGGACCTCCAGTCTCGCACTTACCAACGAAACACAACTGAAAGGCTGCTGTCGCTTTGAGTTGGTCTTCTGTGAGAGGGCAGTACTGCGCCGGTTTAGCCGGCCCGTTAGTACTGAAATCAGCGTGATTCTGAGGTTTTTAACTCAGCAGTTTTTATCTATATTAATTGCGTAATGTATCTGGTGTATTTAATTGGATAAGATATAATACTGTATTGTTTAAAATTACTTCAAAAGAATCTATTATTGTTTTGTCAAATACGAAATAATAATAGTGACTGTAGTTTATCTTTAGAAGATAGACGTACATACATGTATAATCGCTAACTTTTGTTTAAATCTTTTTAAGATATACAATTCCGTAGCTCATATTATTTTAGTCATTGCTAAGGTTCGAGGTGTCTCGTAAGGTTTAAGCAGTGTTTGTAATGCCAATTACATTTCGTTACAAACAGCTAGGTAGACTTTTACTAGGTAGTAGAGCCACGCTGATTTCAATACAAGCGGGGCCGGCTCGACCGGGGCAGTACTACCCTCCCACAGAAGACCAACCTAAAGCGCCAGCATCTGTTTTGTCGTGTTTCGTTGGTGAGTGTGAGACCGGAGGCCCATTGATGCAGGGGTGACAGTTATCGTGGTAACTGTGTAAGCCTTACACTGTCACGATGACTGTCATGCCTTTAACGTTCCCAAGCGCGGTGTGAAAAAGCATCTCACTAGGCCGCCATAATGTGGGTCACCATACTGCATTGTCTGCTTTTGCTATGAGTATGGTGACCACAACTCTTGGATTCTATTCATGTTTTTCATCAGGCAGAGTAGAATCACTTTGGCAGGTTCATAATATAGAAAAAAAAAAAGAAACTACAACTCAAAAATGTTTGAAATTATTGACTTTCCTATAATATAAAATAAATGTTTTCTGTTAAAATATTAAAAGAAAAGAAAAAATTGTATACATTATAGAATGCAAACTCCATGAGGTATGCAAAACTGTTTCATTAACTATTGAATAGGAATACATAACTTTAGGATAAGAATCTTTTGCTGGCCAAATAGTAATAAGAGCTTATCCATAAAGTCGTTGAGAGAATTCCCATTTTAGAAGAAACATTTGGCGCAGAACTAATAATGATCTGAGCATGGAAATCAGCCAAGATCGTATCCACAAAGGATTACATAGCTACTGTGTTTATTGAACAATAATAACACATTGAAAATCACTGATGTTTGTTAGTTTGTTTAAATTTCATGGAGTTTAAATATGTGTGTATGTTTGTTTTTGACGTAAAACTATATAAGTAGATTGATTTTATTTTGGTTTGTCATTTAAGCTACATCAAAAAAAGGTAGAGGTTCTTAATTCTGTTGTATTTGTTTTTATTTTCATATATATTCATTATGATGAGTTATGTTTAAACAGTTATAAGTAACTGATTAAGATCAAGGGTATTATCTCGCCTACGTCGTTGATCTATGTCTGCCGATCATGAGGGTTCGATTCCCTCATCGGGCCAAAAAGAAATTCTTTATAACAGTCCGGAGTATGGAAGTTGGCGGTATTAGACACCCGTGCCTCGGTGCGCCTTAAGCCGTCGTAAGCAAATGTCATGAACATCTATACCAATCATTATTGCAAAGTTAGTGCCCTCAACTAGTTCAACAAGGTTGTAGTGGTTCCATACCAGTCACTTTGTAAAAAAACTGAAATTCTCATAAAACCAGTGAAATTGAGCTGCTGCTGACTCCAAATAACCTGGAGATTAATAAACGCTAAGAAGATTAAACCTCCTTGCTAAGGAGAGGTTTATGTCCAGCAGTTGACCGTTAAAAGTTGTAAATGATGGTTGATAATGACGTACGCTATAACCTCATTCAATAAATACTAGATTATAAAGTAATTAATACTACGCTCCGGCTCCTAGAAGCGGGTAAACTTTCAAATACACAAGTGAGAAGCTGGTCAGCGATTAGTTTTATTGTAAAAAATGAATTTCAATCAAGATAATATTGGATGAGGCTCTGAAATACTGATAAGTGTCAGATAAAGTAGCAACACATTTTTGTCTTCATTCGCAGTGAGTACGGCGACCACCGTTCTTGGATTCTACTCATGCTTTCCATCAGGCAGAATAGTTACATTGGTAAGTTTCTATAAAAAAGACACAAATAGTACTAATCCAATTAAATTATTTAAATTTCAGGCAAATCCCTTCACTACAAGTTGTCTGACTTTCTAATACCACAGTCTAGTATAGTACATAGGTATTAGGGAGATTAAGGATTCTTTATTGGGGATAAGACTGTTGTCTGACCTTTGCAGGGACTTAACGCTTGGACTTTGCCCAGAGACTACACAAAATAATTTCAGTGCCATAATTTAAACAATATATAATCCAATTTATTTGCTACCTGTGCCAGAGTTGGATAAATACTGATACGTATGATTAGGATTAATATTACGAAGTATTCGAATGGCGTATGTTCAAACATATCTCCTGTTTATTAAATATGGAATTTCAAAACCACATACATTTTCACCTTTGCTTAAATTTATTTCTTTCTATCTTCCATTCTTCTCCACTAATAGTCAGTTTACCGCTTACTTTCTTTCTAGTCATATTAACTTTCACGGAGTCCATCAATTTCTTCTTTAGTCAACCTCTACTCCTACATCCATCAACTTCTGTACATTCTTCACTACATTTTACTCATCTCTAACGCATCAAGCCCTTTCAAAACAAAATAATTATTCACAATTATTACAGAAAGTGTCAGTTTCAATTGACAATTTCAAACTATCACACAGTTTCAAAGATCTAGAGTGTTTAACAGTTTTAGAAACACTAAACAGTCGATATATGACTAGGTATTGCCCAAGTAACGAGTTGACTGCTTAAAACATCAAGTATTTAAAAGGTATGAGAATATAACACCTTTTGATTACATTACTTGGTATCCGTATTAATATTTTTATAACTAATATGAATAGGAATTAAAATGTTAATATTTGCTTCGTCTGAACAAAAAATGGAATTAATTGTGTGATGACTTCCACCGCCACCACTATTCCACTACTGCCATTTTTTCCTGTTATACCATGCTGGGCAGAAGTTTTGATACAGGATTTGTAGTTTTCCTTCTCTTTGTGGCATTCTTGTCATACGTAGTTTATACATATGACACAATTATTTCTCATAAGTGAGAATCGAATACACAATTACTAAGACATCAGTGTGGAACAAGCAAAGATAGTCTTATCTTTTAATTATCTTTTATTTAACTTTTATTTATGCAAAGTTGTATGTTTTTTCAGACTAAATCTTGTAGCCAAATCAAAAATATTCAACTCAACCGCTAAATAGGTACTGAGCTGCATTTTGTATGTATATTGCATATTTTATTTATTGTACATTATTTAAAACTAGACTTACAAAATATATTTAATAGTAAAACGTATTCCAAATTTAATTCTATAAACTCAATGAAAAGTTAACAAAAACTCCTGGTTAAGAGTAGTAGAGCCACGCTGATTTGAGCATGAACGGGCCGGTTCGACCGGAGCAGTACTACCCTCCCACAGAAGACCCACCTAAAGCGACAGCATCCGTGCTGTCGTGTTTAGTTGGTGAGTGTGAGACCGGAGGCCCTTTGATGCAGGGGTGACAGTTGCCGTGGTAAGTGTGTGCAATTCAATGCCACGATGACTGTCATGCGTTTTACGTCCCTAAGCGAGGTGTAGAAAAGTATCTTACTAAACCGCCATAATGTGGGTTACCATACTGTATTGTCAGCACTCGTAATGAGTATGGTGACCACAACTCTTGGATTCTATTCATGCTTTCCACCAGGCAGAGTAGAATCACTTTGGCAGGCTCATGAAATAAACAAAAAAAAAATTCTAAATTATGTATTCCACAAATAAGTAGCTCAAAATTATGAGTCAACAACTGTTAAAAGGCAATTCATTATCAATTTTAGAATCTATGTTCTAAAATTAAATTTTGTATCTCTAAAACATATTTGAACAGTAGCCTTTTGGATAAATATCACTTTACAATCTTAAAACGCAAAGTTAAGCACGCTTATCAGATCAGCACCTAAGGCGCCTATGCAATCTAAATAGTGGTAGTAGACAGCTTGGCAATCGTCTGTTAGCTGCAATAACTCAAAACTTTATCTTGTAACTATAATAGCGTGATAAGTAGCTTAACTGTTCGCTAACACTAGGTGTGAAAATCACTGTTTCTGAATAAGCTAAGTGGCTTTATCGAGACTAATGCTCAAATAAATGATATACCATTATGGATAGGAAGTAAAACCAATGTAAAGGTTGGTGGATATGCTTACCGACTTAGCTAGGAAAGTGGTTTAATTTCAAATTCAAATTTAAAGTTACCGCTATTTTAGTGATAGAACTAAAATTATTTGCAGAGACAATTAAATAAGAATAATGTAAGGTTAATATTTCTGAGAGATCTTGTTCTTTAGAGTGTTTAATGTGATTAAAGCATATTTTGTAAATGTTATGGGTGAGAATCGAATGCTGAACTTTGTAGTCAAGATCACCCAGCACTAGAACAACAAGTAGTGGTCTATTTGATTTTGTTTTATAAGTTTCTGTTTTATAAATTATTTGCGTGTAGTACAGTAGCAATCGTGATCAAACGACCCAAAATAGGTGACACGCCGGTGCGGCGTTCCTTTGGGACGGGCCGCTGTTCTGCCTCTTACTATGTAGAACTGTGAGAGGTGCGATAGTGTCCTGCCGAGGGGCATGAGTTGCCCGGGATGTACCTCAATCGTGAGCCACGGCAAAAAGGACTCCAGAAACCGCTTATGCGCTCTTCGTTCTTCTTCGTCCTTTAACGAGGGTATGGTGCGAAAACCATTCCCCGCATAAAAAACTCTTTTCTAACCCAAATAAAATAGAATAAGATCTTCTATTTCATGACATTTACTTCTTAAATTTGTGCTTTTTATTTCCTATGTGTATCTAAAAGTTTTGTATATTTTATTCTAGCGTCAGAATTTGTCATAGAGTTTTTATGTACTTATAACATCTAAAGAATATTTTACATCTTGGTGAATATTATAATATCCTCAAATATAGGATACTCATTTGACTTCATAATCATTTATCGTATAATACTGAACACTGAATTAATGATCAATGATGAATACTATAACATAGAACTTTCTTTTTAAAAAAATAGAAATACCTAGAACACACCCAAACTTCGAAACAAATATTTTCAGATTCGAGACCTCAAGCATAGCAGTCGCATTCATTACCGCACCACCGAGGCAGTTAAATTAATTCACTTGTTACAAATTTGCATATAAATAACGCCTTCTATTCTACATTAACTACTTAATAAAATTTAAAAGGAATAACCTAGACAGAATATATTATCGAGCGTCCATATTAGATTTACAAGAATATTGGTTCTAAGCGTTAACCGTTGACTTTGATGTCCCGTTTAACATTATTTTACTACAGCCACAAAATTTCATGTATTCGTTATCCATTTTACGACTTCTTAAACAGCTTATTCGGTATTCAGTACCAAGAAATATGTATCAGTTAATAACGTTGTTAGTATGTGATAGTGTGATATTATATTCTAACCCTTGTAAGGCACAAAGTGTGTCGAAATAGGTCAAATACATTGTCTAAGTTGAACTAAAGTAATGGGTTCTGAGACGGGTGAGAAGTTATTACGACTAGTTTTGCTTAGAATGTGAACTTAATAAGATTTGTATTGACTAGACTGTTGATCTAATGGTTTTTAAAGATGATCACTAAGACAGAAGTCGTTTGCTGGATTTTTTTTTATTTTCTGTCAAAGTGACTCTACTCTGCCTGATGGAAAGCATGAATAGAATCCAAGAGTTGTGGACACCATACTTATTGCAAATGGAGACAATGTAGTATGGCGACTAACATTATGGCGGCCTAGTGAGATGGTTTTTCACACCCCGCTTGGGGACATAAAAAGCATGACAGTCATTGTGACAGTGTAAGGCTTACACAGTTACCACGATAAATGTCACCCCTGCATCAATGGGCCTCCGGTCTTCCCACATGAGACAAGTATAGTATGGTGAGCAGTATATTTTATTTCTATATGTGTAATAATTTTTTTTTTTAATAAAAATAATAACCTCACCATACAACATGAGATCCCAA
Organism: Hypercompe scribonia; assembly: GCA_949316085.1. Lineage (NCBI taxonomy): Eukaryota > Metazoa > Arthropoda > Insecta > Lepidoptera > Erebidae > Hypercompe > Hypercompe scribonia. Next base: position 2,146,635 of record OX438984.1, on the reverse strand, counting down.
ACGAAGCAAAATCCGTTCATATTATACATCCCTACTACTGTTATAAAAGCGAATGTAAGTTTGTTTGTTAACATTTCACGCGAAAACTACTCAACCGGTCATCATGAAATTTTGTACACGTGTTCTTGGAGATATAAGTAAGTAACAAAAGATATTTTTTATTAAAATATATTTATAAATTTATTTAAAATGATATATTACGAAACTTAATGTGGCAGACCAAATTAGACGCGAGCGAAACCGCAGGCAAAAGTATAATATATAAATTACACACAATCAACGAACAAAACATTGAGTTTGTCAAACAATTATTTAACTTGAGCGAAAATCAAGTAAATATTAATATGTTAAGATGTATAAGACAGATCCGGGATGTATAACATGGGCCGTTACATCACCGGGGTTTACGGCGGGCATACTATCTCATCTCAATCCTACCTGGGTCACTCAAGAGAAACAAGTTTTCCTCGTTTTGGTAACATTTGGCATTAACGCTCCTACCCTTAGTCTTGATTAGTCCTAGCGTGGTGTTATATACTATTAAATCTATTGCCTTCCTCAATAAATTGATATCCATCACTAAAATATTATTTTAACTTGATATCATTACTAATTTCAAGCTAACAAACTGATAAGCTTTACAATATTAATGTAGATGTAGTATCCATAACAAATTTAACTTAATATCAAGTACGTACACACATCTCAAACACTTAAAAATCTCACCCAAACATTCCCAGTAGCCAACCACTTCATAAGTGTCAAAACATTTCATTTAAATCAGCAATCAAATCCACTAACCTCAGTTCCGAGAACGATAATCGAGATAAATAGTATCGATTTATATCTATCATTCAGTTTGTTAACATTTGATCATATTTCTGGTGAAGACGTGAGCAAACGTGAATTGATTCAATTAATCATGATGAACGATCTGTCAGAGCGTGTTTCTGTACACTTAAGATGAAATAAGGCTGAGAATTTGACGAAAATAGAACACATATAAAGTACGAAAACATTAATCGAGATATTAATAATATCAACATTTATTTTCATTTCAATTACTAAATAAAATCCAATTCTTCCTTGTATACAAAACTTTGCTGAACGGGGTCAAATTTGACAGCAGTCAACTTAAGAAACATTCCTGACTGTGTCTTCTCTTCTGTTTCTTTATTTTTATTACCAAGACGACTTCATGAAACTTTCTGCAGCCCTAACAAAAATGATTTTGGTATGACAATACCCGTCTGCCTTGGGTTATTAAGTTACTTATAAGAAAATCAATGATGTGCCAAATATAAAGGGTTGGCCAAGAATGCGTTAATATTTGAATCTAACATCCCGTGCAAACATGTTACGGAGGTTCTTGGGAGCGATGCTACCGAAATTTAGTGGCTACAACTGTAACACATGTTTTCAAGAAGATAGAGCCACTTGTCACATCCAATGAGTCCCTACCGGTGATTAAAGACATGTTTCCGGAAAAGCTGATTTCCAGACGAGGCGACATTCCATAGCCACCCAGAAGTCCAGATCTATCCTCAGCAGACTTCTTTTCGTGGGGTTATTTGAAGAATCGTGGCTACATTGATAAACCAAATACACTACGTGAACTAAAAGAAAAAATGAGCGTAGAGATGTCGGCAATCTCACGGTCTCTTTACCGACGAGTAATCGAAACTTTCGGTGCTCGCTTAGAAGAGCGCAAACGTCGAAACGGTGCTCATTTAGGCGATGTAATTTTTAAAAAATAAATTCCAACTAATTAGCTTTTTTGTAAACAAACATTTTAATATAATATATCAAATGGTTCTTTTTATACGATTTTTTCAAATGTTAACTAATTCGTGGCCCACCCTATATGTAATAGGTGATGATGTACACTTCCTTGTCTTTATTCTGAAACAACACATTTAACTAAATGATGATACAAGACTTTAAAATGGTAAGCAAACTATTTTACAACCAAAGTATTGTGTAATACACAAAAATAACCGGAGACAAACAAATGTAGAACATACCACCGTAAATAAAACTGAGCCCCAATGAAATACTTTACGACAAACACATTGATTTATCGCCACAAACAGAAAATAAATTACAAACATCTTGCTTTATTAAACAATTTAATAATTCCCACTTTACACTTTGTAACACAGCCGCATTATAATGTCCGATTTGTTGTATTGTTAAAACATCAAAGGAGCTTTCAGCTAATTAATTACGGAATCTATTAGAACATACCAACTAAGGTACAAACAAAATTATACCTTATAATGTACAAAGTCATCGTCGTTGAAAACCAAAGTCGCTTGAAGATCAAAGAGATATTCTTTCACACAATTACAGAACGTTATATAACACGGCAAAACAAGAAATCAATAAAACAAAAGATAAAACTGAAAGTGTCAAAGAGGATAACAAGACTACATTTAGTGACAACGACACGTATCCGACACGATTTATAGTTCAAAGAAGTTAATCTTCGTAAAATATGTCTGCACACAATATGTGATATTTTTTGTTAATGTCCGGTAAAATTTTATTCAACTGGATATAACTTTAATATTTATTTTCACAATTTTAGACTTAGATATTTTTTTTAAATTTCATGTAAATTATAAGCAAGTAAATCAAGCTATTTGTGACTACTATATTATCGTTAGTTTATTTTTATTTGAATATAATAATTTAAGAGTTTATTATGTAGATATTATTACAATGTAAAAGAAAAACATAAAACGGTAGTAGATGCAAAAGCAAAACTTGATTCAAAATACTTAATACTAATGAGCATATCTAGCTTTTGTATTATTGTTAGGATTACTATTCTTTAGCCTTTACTTTCTGACAATGTAACTGAAAATTCTAATTGATGGTAAAACATAATAGATAAAAAAGATTAAACAAAAAAAATTAGAAAAAAAATCGCAAACAGTATTCAAAATTATCAAAGATATTTACTACCATTTTCTTTGTTAAAGACTGTTCGGTAAACCTCTGTTGAAGAGAAAAAAAGCTCCGTGTGGTGATGGATTTGAAATACAGTGTGTCACCAGCCTATTCATCTCAAGACTGTCGTAAAAGGCGATCAAAAGAGCAAACTATGTCAGACAATGCCAACGGCTTACTATACTAACCCGTCTGATCAGCGTGGTATAATACGCCAAAACCTCTTTTCTCAGGACAAGCTGTTGATGAAAATGTTTAAGTTCAAAGAAACACCCAACATTTTTACAATTCCCAAAATAAATCTGTTAATAAGTTAGTACTTTAATAGATTATTTAGATATAGAGAAAACTCGAAGGATTAATATTAATTAAACCAAAACTCATGTTATATAAAAAGCATCACGTGAACTTATCGCTTGAAATGGCTGTAACCGCTCACGGCTCGTTGCCGACGCTAGAAATAAACTAGACACAAAACAATGAAAACACAATTGTCCCACACAATACCCACTGGGTGTAACTCTTGACAAATGTACACTGACGAAATTTTCAATTCACTTTCGAATCCAATACATGTGGTAATTTTCATGGGAGTGAGCCAAATTTTTCTCACCATAGGTTATGACGCTGTGATGTTACCGCCGATAGCAATTTAAACTGTTAATTACTTACCTAAGTGTTAGGACAAACATGCTCATGAGTTATTGTACTTTTAGAAGGAAAGTATTAAAAATGACTGTTATGCACACGAACAAGTTGGTTCAGATATTGTTATGTGCGTACGCTTTATGAACAATAATTAATTTGTAAACTGTGGCTTTAATATCGAACGGCGACATAAAACACAAATCGTTTTTTGGACTCATACCCATATTTCTTTCTCTTTTTAACCATTCCAACAACACAGTAAGCAGAAAACAGAAAGAGAAAACCATGTTAAATTTTTCACCACATCAGAAATGATCTTTTAATTAAATATTAACTTGAAACGAGTGGAGTGCTAAAAGTGAATGTAAACGTTAAAAAGTAATATTGGACAATAGGCGGTATCTATAAACGCACAAACTGTACGAAAAAGGCGAAGAGAACAATTTAGGAACAATAAAATATCAAAGAAACCGATCAAAAAATCTCGTCACGTGGGAGACTTTTTAACAAGAATCTAATAAAAAATCCATACTAAAAATTAATGAAGCGGAAAACGATGTAATTAAGATGATCAATCAGGCAATAGATAATGAAGACACTAATGGACAAAATGGAACTAATCGTAATTTGTCGATCGTAATCGTTCCAGAGATTTCTGTGTCCGATGTAGAATTATTAGAGGCGGAAACGTTTAAAAACTGGCTTTGGTTTTAATATTTTGTGAAGAAATTTAGATATCACACTGAGGAATAATGTATTTTTGTAAAAAGCACAAAAATGTCATAGAATTTGCAAAATTTATTTAAGTGGCGTGTAAGTGTGACAAATAAATAGCGTTGCCATTTATACTATTAGTTTAGCCAAGGTTAGTAATATTGTCTGTAGTATTTATTTCTCCATTAACTGGACAGAAATTACACTACATGATCCTAATTTCTCGAGTCCCTCCTCCGAAACAGATGGAGGGTCCTCTGGTAACCTCACGCACTCGGTGCAAAGCAACTAGAAAACTGTTTAACACCAGTTTCCAATAAACAAAATATGATAATTATAATTGTATTTTCCAGTAAGAAATGTATCGGAGGTTTACTCGTATATTATAAAAAAATTGACGTATTTCTGTCTTAATTATACTATTAAATCGTTTTAAACATACGAGTATATCTTGGTCTCTTGCAAATGTATTGCAAATGTTCCGTTTATTTTTGGACAATTTCCAAATCATTAAACCGATGATACAGTTTAGTAATTATATATCACTCTACTTCTCTTTATTAATAGTTATAATGATAAACAGGTTTCAGTAATACCAAAGTCGAAATGAATAATTTCGTAAATTAATATTATACTCGTGTGTAAAATAAATTAGCTATTTAATTATGACAAATAGTGGCAAAACTTTCTGTAGCCATTAGGATCAATTATGACCCAAGTTGTAAATCATTGCTTCTAATGGTATCAAAGTCCAGTTGTATCCAAAACAGAAGCGTGTGTAGGGACTTTGTGGTGTGTGATACATAAAAGTTACCGTAATATTGATCTATATCTATGTTAAGAGTCTGCCAAAGTGACTCTACTCTGCCTGATGGAAAGCATGAATGGAATCTAAGAGTTGTGGTCACCATACTAATTGCAAATGCAGACAATGTGTATGGTGACCCACACTATGGGGTCTTTGCGAGATGCTCTTTCACACTCCGTTTGGGGACGGAAAAGGCATGACGATCATCGTGACAGTGTAATGCTTACACAGTTACCACTATAACTGTCATCCCTGCATCAATGGGCCTAAAGTCTCACACTCACTATCGAAACACGACAACACGGATGCTGGCGCTTTAGGTTGGTCTTCTGTGGGAGGGTAGCACTGCCCCAGTCGAGCCGACCCGCTCGTGCTGAAATCAGCGTGGCTCTACTACCTAGTACAGTAAGTACTGAACCACATATAAAAAGTACTGAACGAAAACCATATCATTTAAACATGGAACTTTTTAAAGAAATATATATTTTAAATAGTAAATACCAAATGACAAATAAATAAGAAAAGTGTAAAAAAGCTGCAACGACCTTGAAATTCAAATGATTAAGTTCTCACGCCGAGACTCAATCAATATTTAGGAGACTGAACTGCTGATAAGATGGACGGAATAAATTGCATGCATTTTTATACATGAATCATGAGTAAGCCTAAGCTGAGATATTACGATAATTGAAACCCGACGCGTTTTGTTATCACTGCCCTTCAATCTTGAAATCGGTGATTAACATTATGCAAATAGTTTCATTGTGATTTGGGACGTGGGCGATAATTCTGCTTTCCAACAATTTCACCATCACGTTAGCAATTGTGATACTAGTTGAAATTAACGATCAGAACTTAATAGTATACCAGAGCACTATACTTACCGTGGCCTGATTTTGATCATTAAAAGCAAATTCTAGTTTGTAGTGTTATTTAATGGTATCAATGGTTTAAATTATTTCGCATTCTGATTGTTGTCGCTCTTGATGAAGTTAGATTATATGACTATGTGATTTCTTAATATTGTTTTCGTGACTATTAAACTAACAAACTGTGGCTATTCCCATAAGTGGAAGAATACAAATGTTAATGTTGAAAATAAATCAGCGGCAAGAATAGACCAGTAAACCTAATTCAATAAAGCTCCAACTAAAAGTACATAAAAGTATTAAAGGCTACAAAAACACTCTCACACAAAATTAACCGCTTAAACGAATCTAAAACCTATAAACCACTGAAGATACAACAACGTAGTCGTAAATTTAAAGAGATGAATTCAAAAATAGTGACAACATAAATCAAATGTTTTCAACGCAATGATAATAAAAACCGTCCCACGCATTATAGTCCTGTCCGCTAAACATTTTGAAGTGAATCATAAAATAGTTATTAGAATTTCCATACCACCATTAACTTCTAGTAATCCTCTTATTCTAATCTCTCATATGTATGTTTATGGTCTTCTGTTCCATTTTTGAACTCTGTACTTTAATAAAGATAATTACCGAATTCGTAATAAATCCTGTGTCGCAAGGGACTTACAGACCCACATGACATGGATGCAATCCAGGACATCCAGACTCATAAGAACAATTGATAAATCACACAAAGTGTATGGGACACGGTTTGAATCCACAACACTTAGTGCAGTAGAAAGCAGCTAGGTGACTGCGTAAACCATTACGTCATTCTTACAGTCTAATCTAGTTCTTATATTAAAGCTAATGGTACATTGAAGGGGTTCTAATTATGGCGCTATTTCGTAATAATTGGATACCCTAAAAATTATTAATGCCAGTCCCAGAGTGTAATTTCTTGCCTTATAATATGATGGTAAATAGAGTAAATAGCCTGTATCTGAACTTAAATGTTTGAAGAAGTTGCCGATTTCGTCTGAAGCTAAAGTATCTGTTATATCACATTGACAGCCTCTTACAGTCCATTGCTGGACATAAGCCTCTCCTTGGTAATGGGGTTTTGGCCTACTATACTACGTGGCCCAAATGGGTTGGATTAGCGTTTGTTTCAAGTTTTCCTTCTCTTTGCAATGAAATTTTTCTGAATAGTTTGTTTCCTTAGTCACCTCTTACGACACCCACGAAATGAATAGGGGTGATAACACTATGTATTTTTAATCTATCACACCACGGAGCTGCTATAAAATATTGGAATAGGTCTTAAACATAAAATGAAAATCTATAATTCCTCACTGAGGGTAATTTGTGTTGTTTTAATTCTTTTTTGCCATCAATTAAGTTGATTTTGTGTTTATTCTTTAATTTTAAATATAACGTCTAAAAAAATTTTGACGATTCCACTTCATAGTCTTACTATAAAACTTTGATGGTGCGTAATGTATCCTTGCCAATTTCTCTTGGAATATTATATAGGTAAATAATATAAAAAATGTGGTGTACTATATACAGCATACAACTAAAATATTTGCATATTTGCCTAGATAGGCTCTAATTTGACTCAGACTGATAAAAAAAACACATCATTTATACTAACGCATTATTTATATTCATAAATCAATAAGTTTAACTTAGTTCAATAAAATAAAAAAACTAAACGATGAAATCGACATCCTACTCTCAAAAACTATAAGTCTATTTTATTTTCTTAAGACGACTTTTAATCAAGAGACTGCAGTTGATCACCTATAAGAGTTTACCGCTACCGGTTTGGAGTGCCACAAGGACCTCAATGGGCCCACGCTTCTTCCTTATACGCAACTTGATTTACGATACCGTTCATATACATATGTATGCCGTTTAGTAAAAGCATGAATGTGTAAATTATTGTATTTATATCTTCAATATCCTTTAACAGTTTACATAGACCTCTCGTTAGCAAGGAAATATTTATCTGAAGTAATTTATTTGGCTAGGTTCCTAGATCCAAAAACTAACCACAAATCACAAAAGGGTACCTTTATAAAAATATTATTTTTGTAAACCCATACCATTTTTAAAAGACCTATCCAATGAGATCTTACAGTTGCTTTACAAGTACTAGAAGTACTAAAAAAATGTTTTTACAATTTTTTGTTTTATTACTTTATCGGTATGATTAGTATGTATGGCCATGCGAAATTATAGGCTTCTAGCGCTGATAGACTTTGAAAAATAATGTGGACAGAAGAAGGGGTGGACGGATATGATTGTGTTTGCATCATTTTGGTTACAGAATTCTAAAAATATAGGTTTTCAATAGAAATATCATCCATCAAGCCAACAATGTAATGTACATAAGTTTTATCCTAAATATAAACTGATACCAAAATAAAAGAAAACAAAATAATAAAAAACATAAACCTAAGTTTTACAATACATGTAATTATTCTTTTTCTTTATATTAAATCTTAAATTAGTAATGTTTCGTAAATTCAAGTCAAAACGTCATCACTTTATCAAACTACAAACACTTGGAAAATAAATATTGAAAATTTAATTTCTCTATTTATCTCTCGTGTCCAGTCAGAGCAGTTACTTATTTCCATCACAGACCAATATATCAAAATGCGAGGGAGGACGCCTGTTAAGGACTGTGTGTGGTCTGTAGGCTTACAGTGATAATTATTAAGTTGTTAAAGCAAGATTTAAGTTGGTGCTACACGATAAGATCACTTCGCCTCAGGATATAGTAAATTGTGCGCCTTTTGTATTTCACTCATGTTTGTTGTAAAATCATTATTCGTTTCTAAATTTTATTAGTATACGATTCACCTTTTTAATTGTGTCTCTATTGGGGCTTAGTAGATCGTCGAGATAGATTATTTTATCCTGTCTATAAATGAAAATTCTTTCTTAGCAATGATGATTTTACAAAGAGATTTGCTCTGAAATTTAAGTGATACTATCATTGATGTAACAAAAATGTGCTCTGTATCAAATCTCTTCAAAAAGTTTTTAATGTTTGTAAATTGCAGTACCATGAAATCAAATTAAATAATTAATTTTAATAAAATATAATCAAGAATAGATATAGAAAAGATAAGACATTTAAATTTTCTTTCCAGTTGAGGATAATCTGTCGTTTTTAATAAAATAAAAAATATGTATAATGAAATAAAAATGTACATATAACGCACTAATACAAAACCAAAATGAAAATATAGAACTGAAATACAGAATCAAAATGACATAAACAAATACAAAGTGAATAAATTTATGCAACGTGTTAATATCATAAAGAATTTGACTTATCTGGTATAAACAACAAAGACATAGTGAACATAGATGATCTCATCTAAAGCCATAGTGAATTACGTCTCTATCCTTTATTCACGCAAAGGCGACAATGCCAAGTTGTCAACAGAACGGCGCTAAATCACAAGGGATTCTCAAATGCATGCTATAACTTTTACACCCGCTACGCTATTTTCTTTATCTAACTTACTCTGAATGACTCATAAAGTGGTAGATTGTAAATTTCTTGCAAAATTTTCGTTTAAGCACTATCGTTAATGGATAACAAATTATATTCTCTAGTTTTAGCTTTTGCATATTTTGAACCGTGTTCAGCTGTTATTTGTTCAGTGATGTCTAGAGGTTTGAACACTTTAAATGCTGCTTGTTATGATTTATTGAGAACTATAATGTCTGTGTTTATTAAATAATGTCTAGAATTTTCAATATTAACTATTTATTAAACTACAGTGTAGTGATCGTTGGTTTTATCTAGCTGCTGAATTACATATGACTGTGATTTAAGAAACAATATTGATTAACTGCGTTTAAACATCAGTTCTTCACTTCGTTCACATCAAAGTTTATATTTAGGTAGCTGAGGGAGCTGAGGTGAGCTGAACCTGATCTGGATGTCGTAATAACAGCTGTTCCCGGATCCCTCCTATGTCAGGCGCAGAGTGGCACACCGTGTGGTTTTAGTGGGTCCGTTTCCGTTCAAGAACGTTCCTAGTGCTATCCTATTTTACTACGTGCGGAGCCCTGACAGACAAACACAAAGTCTAAAATATCGAACAACACACATAGAACGTCTATTTAGATATTAAGATCAAGACAATGGCTAGGTCATTGGCATGTCGTGTTCGATAGAACTTCAAAGTAAAATAGTACGCTTGCTGAACCGGTCGGATATGAGCGGTGTTAATGTTTGTTTTAGGTTGGTTATCCACTAAGCATGTTTCTTGTTTCCTAACTGTTATCATAAATATTTATGCTTAGCTCAAACTAAAATAATTATAATTTATGATACTTTTAAAGATTATATATTTATTTATTGTAAACAACTATTTCAAAAGTTTTGTTATTCAGCCAGACTTGGACTTAGTTTTTACCTGTATGATTCAGTGAAATTCTACTAATATTACAAATGTGGAAGTTTTTTACTCTACTGGACGGATTTCGATAAAACTTTACAGTAATATAGGTTATACATCGGAATAACACATAGGTTACAATTTGTGACGATTTTACGTAATTTTGGTCGTAATATAACGATACATGTCAGTTAAGTCGGGAAAAAATCTGACCTTTGAGAATTATCTTAGCGTACCTTGCTTGAATCATTGAAATTACAAAAAGATGATGAACCGTAGGATTGTTGATTTAAAATGATTTGTTACGAAACTTAATATGGCAGACCAAATCCTACGCGAGCAAAGCCGCCGAAAGCTAGTCAATAAATAAAAAAAAAACAAACTAGACTTGTCTATGTTTGCTATTTTTCATGTTCTCTATGTTTATTACAACATAGATTATGATTATTTAAATTTTAATTGACCAGTAGTCAAATAACAAATAAATATGTGTGTTTATTATAGCCAGTCACATAAACTTAATGGTATTATTATCTGCAATCTAAATATTTAATCTGATTTGCGGTTGAAAGTAAGTAGTTATTCAGCAGTATCTTTGGCTCCTAAATTATATATTTTGATTGTTAAGACTATTAGTTTAGGACAACGTGTGTAAGATGTTGGAAAAATCATAACGGTATGTTTACACTGATCTGTAGAATGAATCAGCTGAATAAAAACGTTAAATAAATATAGCATTATTTTTGGATTCTATAATTTATGTGAGTAAACTACAATATTATGGAAATTCCATTGAATTGTATGGTTTAAATTTAACTTTTTTCATAAACAAAACTACTAGAGTTAAAATTTGAGTTAAAAAACTTCCGTAAATGAAAATTGGCTAAAAATTTCTTTATAAGAAGAGGTCTTTGTTCAGTAGTTCACTATTAAAGCCTTTTGATGATGATGAAATGAAAGTTATGTTTGTTAGAGCTGAAAAGCATTTGATATTTCAGTTGACTTTACTTGTATATTTCATATTTAGTATTGTCTGGAAAGAAGCTTTGTTTCAAGAAGTAAAGCTGGAAAATTTCTTAGATCGATCAGCTCTTACGTACGTGACTATCGCGCATTTCGCTGGTATTTGAGATCTTGTTGGTGTCATGAATTTGGGATAAATATCATAATATCTTGAAAGATGGTGCGTAGGGTTCCTACCAGGAACGTTGGGCACCGAGTCAACCTCACTTACAAGTGACCTGCTGATCGATGGACAAAGCTCTTGCAAACAAAACATCATATTCACATATACATCACATTATGTATGTACGTATATTTTGAAAGTACGATACGATTGCTTTAATTTTCAAAAAAAAAAAACAGCACTCGCCGAGTTTCACTTTCGTGAGCTAGGGTAGAAACAAACCTAAAAACAGTTGGTAATTAGTATCATAGTTGATTCAAATTTGATTTTAAAATTATCGAGAGGAAAGTTGCAATTAACATCAGTGACTGCAATGGTTAATAAGAACACGGGCAAAGTAGTTCGATTTTTAAGCGTCTCATGAATCAAAACGTATATACTAAGGTACCTATTGTTTACAACAAATTTGTGTTATTTAATTCACAAGCAGAGTTTTACGACGCCATTTGTAAAATGAGACGGTTAACCTAGAGTAGATGTCAAGTTTGTGAATTTAAATTATATATTTGCTTATTTTACGAACGTCCAGTTCATAGTATTTTCTAAGTGTAAACGCCGATTCTAGTCTCAAACTGGTTCAATAGTATCAATGACTAAGGTTACAGTACACGATTTGCGTAAGTTTCGTTCACATTATTTTATATAAAAAAAAACAAAAATTAAATAAAATTCCAAGTACGTTATTACATCAGTGAAATAGATTTTTCATACCGTTGAAGAAGCGACACAAATAACGGATTGAAACAGTGTATTTTTAACCCATTTCTAAATAGAATAAATTAATAAAAAAATGTCTGGATGTGGTAACCTTCTTTGTATGTAAAATAGGCTTGTTCCCGTCTCGGTGGCGCAGTGGTAGAGTGTGCGACTTCTGTGCTTGAGGTCTCGGGTTCGATTCCCGGATCGAACTAGATGGTTGCAAGATCTGCAAACATTTGTTTCGGAGTGTGGGTGTTTTCTATGTCTAATATGTAGGTATTTACGAAAAAAAGGTATATATGTATTTATATCTGTTGTCTAGTAACCATAGTAAAAGTTCTGCTTAGTTTGGGACTAGATAGCGATGTGTGTCAAATTTCCGAAATATTTATTTATTTATGTTTAAATACAAAAAAGTTTTATTTTAATAAAAAACAACGCCCGCACTGGGAATAAATTCTGTGTCACGGAGGACTTTACAAACATACAAGAAGCGGATACAAAGAACACCCAGACTCAGAACAACAATATGTGGATCACTCAAAGTGTTGTCCCTTGTGGCTTTGCACCCACAACACTCAGCGTATTAGTGAGCGGAGTGTCAGCCGCTTAAACCACTAGGCCGACAGTGCAATCAAAGAGGGAGTTGAAACGAAATAAGAAGTTATATGAGAAAGTTTACTCAGAAGTATGTGTGAAGAATTATTTCTAGCATAGGGGTGGGTGATAGAACGGTGAAAATGCTAATATAATTATGTATTGTTTAAGCCCAAATTAATAAATAAACATAAATAAATATTTCGGACATTTGGCACACAACGTCTTCCAGTTTCAAACTAAGCAGAGCTTGTGCTATGATAACTAAGCTGACTGATAGAATACTTATTTACTTTTTTTTGTACATAGAAAACACCCAAACTTCGAAACAAATATTTGCCGATCATACAAACATTTTGTCCGACCCGGGGTTCGAACCCGAGACCTCAAGCATAGCAGTCGAATTCACTACCGCTGCGCCACCGAGGCAGTTATTCAAAATAAAATAGAAATACAAAAAAATGATCTGCGCCACCCATGAGTAAGGATGGTGATACTCCATATTCTAAATCCATCACCATATGTACAAATACAGTAAATAAAATATATGGATTACTGTTATTAACTAAAACTGTAATTTTAAGCAAATTTGTGAATAATTTATTACGGGGTTGTTAAGTCGAAACAGAATATACAGAATATAGCAAAGACAATTATAGCAAACTCATTATTATTAGTTTAGCAAAGCCTCCTTTCTAAGGAGAGGCCCATGTCCAGCAGTGGACTGTGAAAGGCTGTTGATATAACAAATTATACTATGCAGTAATAATTATTCGAATCATTAAATTTACCGTATTATATTACTCACGCTATTTTGTTATATATTATCTAACTAATGTTTCATCATCACCATTATCACTGCTGGACGTAGGTCTTTGAAGAAAACCAGTTGGAAGTCGCCTATACATACTGTCGACCTCCTATCTTTATAAATACAAATTAGTTATGACATAATAATAATTTAGTTTTTAACACGTATTCCTACACATCACTCACACATACATACACACCCACACACACATACATACACACCCACACACTCAAATATACATATGCACACTCACACACATATGAACACTAATATTCTAATGTTCAAAGTAATGTTTAATTTTTAATTTTTCTCCTTCTCCGATATATATATCACTGTCTAAAATATTAGGTAAACTAGTAAACTAAGTGGCGTGGAGATCTGTAACAAGGTATCTTATACTTATCACAGGCACCAGTCTCTCACAAAATACAATGTTTACACTGAATGTATTATAATTGTAAGAAATATTTTTGTAAAGAGAAAATTAACTAATCGGTAACGATATCATACACTCGAGATTCTACAGAACCTGAGGGCCCTTTTACCCATCCATTCTATTAGATAATTACTAATTCATAAAAATATTAAAAAAATTACAAGTTTCACAGTGAAGAATTATTTTTATCGATGGTTTGTGAATTCAGTAATTCTACCGATCGGCAAGATGACTCATCCTAAAATGTCTTTTTATAATTTTAATGGTAACAAGTGCCTCCATCCCACTTCTCTCCTCCAGAATTAGGCTTGAAATTACTAGAAGATTGCTTAACACTAGTTTTCTGTGATACCAAGGTATCACTACGATTGGTTTACACATACCGAAGCATGACTCCCACGACGATACCTATACAACTAAATTCGTGAGTTTATTTATAATTCTGTTTTGCATTCATTACGATCGAAATATGGCATAATGACCCTAATCTTTGGAAGATCTATAGTGAATTATAATATAAAGTATTCATTAGGAAATCATAATAATATATTATTCGAATATCCTTCCCTCTCTTGCTGTAAGGCTTTGCTACGATTATTTCCATCACATTTATGGTTTCTATTAGGGTTAACAAGAAACTCTTATAATTTTTGATTCCATTGCTGCACATCCAAGTAAACGTTTTTCTTTTTTTTTCTGTATTAAGAGCCTGCCAAAGTGACTACTCTGCCTGATGGAAAGTATGAATAGAATTCAAGAGTTGTGGTCACCATACTCATTGCAAATGCAGACAATGCAATATGGTGACCCACACTATGGCGGCCTTGTGAGATGCTTTTTCACACCCCGCTTGGGGACGTAAAAGGCATGACAGTCATCGTGACAGTAGGCCTACATAGTTACCACGGTAACTGTCACCCCTGTATCGTTAAGGACAGATTCCACGTGTGACTTTAGGACTTTGTCAAAAAACAAAAAAAGTTCGTGGTAAACCCAAGTAGGAGTGGTTCGTGGCAGGTTATTAATTTTCAGGAGGGTAAAGCACACACGCAACAAGACACTTGCAATATGAGCAGACATATCCTTAAGACATGCGTGAGTTGTGAGAAGAGAATGTATCCTGGTAATAGTTGCAGGAATTGCGCTAAGAAAAACGGTAGAACATAACAGGTTCATATTTATTACATTATATTATATTATTTATTTATTTATACTTAATGCACATGTTGTACAAAGGCGGAATTAGTGCCATGGGGTATTCTCTCCCAGTCAACCTTTAGCTGTTGTAGAAACACGATGCGGTAGGTGCAAAATAATGAAGTTGACATACATTACTAATAAAGTATTATTTTACGTAAACAGTACATAAACAAAACATAAACATACACGTATATAAAATTAATACAATAGAATCCATTATTTATACATTATTATAGTTATAAATATCACAAATGTGAAACTTTGTGGACGTATAAATGTTTGGATATTTGTTACTCTTTCACGCAAAAACTACTGATCGGTTTAGATAAAACTTTACATTAATATAGCTTATACATCAGAATAATACAAAGGCTACAATTTACTAAAATTTTACATAAAGCAAGCAATAAGTATAATTAAATGCACGATTGGTCTAGTGGCTTAAGCGGTCGCCACGCCGCTCTCCACTTTGTGGCTGTGACTCGGGACAACACTTTGTGTGATCCACAAATTGTTGTTCCGAGTCTGGGTGTTCTTTGTGTCCTTTTCTTGTATGTTTGCAAAGCCCCCCGCGTCCCAGGATTTATTCCTTATGCGGGCGTTATCTTTTACATTTAAAAAGAAAAAAAAAGAAATGTGACACTTTTTTTTCAACGCGTATTTTAAAATATATGTCATTTTTTTATCAATATCGATACATTTACTACTATGTATATTTAATGTAAATTAACTTAATTATTCACATTAACTGTAATAGTTTCGATGAATAGTTTTGTACTTTAAAAGCATCTCACTAGGCAGCCATAGTGTGGTCACCGTACTGTCTTGCCTGTATTCACAATGAGTATGTGGTTTCTATGCATGCCTTCCATCAGGCAGAGTAGAATCACTTTGGCAGGCTCTTACAAAAAAAAAGTTATCATGGTAAATTTGATTTGTGAGCTGGTGTAGCGCAGGAGCGGGGGGCTGTTCATACAATATTTTTAATATTTTTACGAAATACGAAAGTAATTCTATTTGTTACACTTTAACGCCTAAACCACTTCGACACGATACGTTGACTCTTGAGGAAGGACATTCCGATAACCTAAATACACGTAGTCTTAATTCCAGACAAAAACTGATTTAGTTGGAAATGGTCACGGTTAAATTGGCTGTGTTAATTTAGGACAATAGGCAAAAAACTACAAAAAATCACTTGGATAATCTTGTCAATTATTTGAAATGAGTACTAGTAGGTACGGAACCATTTTATGACTGTGAATACTACCTTTATCTACTATAATAAACAGTCTTAAGTGGTTCTAGTGACAAATGTCAGTATAGCTATAATTATATGCTACCATACATATCAAGCGTCATTTTAACGGCTCCGTAACCAATAAAAATTCGTTTCACATCGAACGCCTAAGCTTTCTTTGATATTAATATATATTTATTGGGTTAATGTCTTTATTTGACAAATCTTTCAAGTCTAATGCCTCGTATAATCCGTATCGAAATTTGGTATACTAATGTACGTTGCTTCTAATTTCGATAGCCGAGAATACAATGGCGACTAAAATTTATCATGGTAGTTATAGTTTTAAGCGGTTATCATGCAATGGGTATCTAACATCAAACTTTTATGACGGTTAGTGTACTCTAGACCGGAGGCCCATCGATGCAGGAGTGACAGTTATTGTGGTAATTGTTTAAGGCTTACACTGTCACAATGACTGTCATGCTTTTACGTCTCCAAATGAGGTGTGAAAAAACATCTCACAAGGCCGCCATAGTGTGGGTCACCATACTGCATCGTCTGCATTTGCAATGAGTATGGTAACCACGACTCTTGAATTCTAGTCATGCTTTCCATCAGGCCGAGTAGAGTCACTTTGGCAGGCTCTTAATATAGAAAAAAAAACTCTGGTCGAAACGTCACTTTAAAGGCGTGTGTGAGATATGACCACCTCTCTACACTATAAGGGCAAACTCTCCGTCTCTTTCTGAGAAACTATAGTTCTGTTATGTTTGGCTAGCGAACGCTCTATCAGTCCCAATAAGACGTCAGACACTAACTGCTTTCAAGAAACTGATAAAGAAATTATTATCTAGGAGATACTAATGTCCCATAATCACTTTTTTGTCGCAATATTTCATCTACGTATGTATATAATATTTACAAGTTTCATTTTAATAATTCGTGTGTAGCTATTACTTTATATAACAAATCTCGAGTCGATTTAAAAAGTGTTATTGAACTTCTCAGGCTACAGAAATACCTAATAGCATCCCAGAGGTTAGAAGCTAGATTTTAATTCATTCATTGCAATGTGTGCCACGAAAGGAATTATTTAGATGTTAAATTGTGATGTTAATGGGTATCTATTTTAAACTTTATAAGATCACGAGGTCTCAAAAACCTACAATTTAAAGAAAGTAACCAGGATGTTGAAAGCGAATATATTATCTTCTGTTTTACACTGAAATAAGATGGCTAAGTGATAGATAGACAACAGAGCAATTTTTTAACCAGATTGAAGAAATCAAAAGGTTTCTCACGGAAAAGAAACTGTACATCCCAGAACTAGAAAACTCTGATTGGCGGTGTAATTGTGTGACACAAATCACTTAAATGTGTTAGACACACAAATACAAGTCAAAGACTTATCCTTCCAATGCAAATTAAAATATTTTCAGAATATAAATCAGCCAATCTTAAAATCCAAAGTCCATTTCTGAACCATAAAAAAATATTAAGAGAAATTCTATAAAACTGACGTCAATTTGATTTTTTAATACAAGTTTCTCAAGATAGTTTTACAGTTATAGTGTTGACTTCAAAAAAGTTAGGCTTCTATTGGATTTTCCAGTAATTCCATTCAACATTTATTTACGAAAACAATAAATAAATATATATATGTATATTAGGGTGTCCCTTATATGACAAAAAAAAATTTTTTTTCGAATTTCGAAATGCATACCCTCTATAATTTTTACTAATGCTATAAGATACTTAAATATAAAATTTTATCAATCTAGCATAATTGCAACCAGTGCTGACCGAGCTTCAAAGTTTAGTAAAAAACGTGTTTTGTCCTAAAATTTCAGTCAGCTATAATTTCACTATAAATGCAATGAATTAAGTGAATAAAATTAAATAATAAATTAGATGAACATTAATCTTTAATTAAAAACATAAAGAAATAAGAATCATTCAGGGTAACTTCTTTTTAGAGTAGTTTTTTTTTTAAAGTCTGGATACAATTTTAGATGTTCCTGGACACAGCGCAGCAAGAACTGTTTTTGTTCTTCTTCAGCCGTGATAAGTCCGTTAAAATCTTGCATTAATTTAACAGCCCTTTCAGCAGTATCATTTACAACTCTCAAATAACTTATTCTTCTTTTAGCCTCCAGAAAAGCAGCATTGTTATTCCAAGAAGATACATCTTCCTTTAGAAAACTGTCGTCGATCTGCAGTCGTGATAAAAATTGTTTGCTCTTTTCCGATACGAAATCATCCAGTGCTTTGTCTAAAAAAACAGAAAAATAAGTTAAATAACAAATAAAAATCAACAACAATTTTGAAAATAAATAAATAAGTATTGGACATTGAAATTGAAATCCAACAAAAAGTCAATTTAACTTACCAAACAACTTTTGAGTCAGTTCTTCCTTCGACGGGTCATAGCGTTTGCTAAAATCCGAGATTTTGTCCCTGTTGAAGTTGGCAATCATCTTCTTCTTAGTTTGGTTGTCAACTTCATCATGAAATAGTGATAGAATGACTGTCTCTTCACATAAATACCACAAGTGATGGCTGAACTTGCTTATAGAAGCTTTAGAAATTGTTGCGTCAACTTTTTCATACTCTTTTAACATCTTCAAGAAGTGCAAATCTTGATTAGGTGCTTTGGTCGCCACTGTACATTCGAGCCAAGGTTTAACATACAATATTACGAGAAATAAGCAAACATCTTGTAGAGCCTTTTTGTCCTTCGCAGTTACTCTGCATTGTGACTGAAGTAAACATATTTTTAAAGAATAGATCGCTCTCGCCATCCAGCGTGCCTGATGTATAGCTCCGGGGGCCCTTAGTTTTAATTTTTCCTCTGTGTCTCCTCCTAAAAATATTACGCACAGTTCGACCAATCCGCGGTAATCATCTCTTACAAACCCTTTATCTAATTCTGCCTTATAAAATAGTAACAACGCTTGAATGTCTGTCTCGGCAACCCGTGCTTTTACGAAATTAAGAGATGGTTCAATTTTAGTACAATCAATGTTTTTCCAATTTTCTTGGAACTTTTTGAACATTGGAATATCTGGGCTACTAGTAATTAGCTTAATCTTGGTTTCAAAGACAGCTTTTAGGACCAATTCATAAACATGATGACGACAGGCGAAAAGCAACAATTCTCTTCCTAAAGTTTGCTCCAAAATAGCACAAGCTCCATTGAAACGGCCCATATTGGAAGCTGTTGTGTCGCAGCACATTATTTGCACTTTATCATAAAGGTTCCAGTCAAAGAGAGCTGCTGATACAGCCTTCGCTTGATGTTTTCCAGAAGAACTTTCTAGTTTCGGCACTGCAAGAAGCTGCTCTCTATCGTCAAATGAAGCTATAACTGGCAAGCGTTCTTCTTTTGAACTCCGTACATCCAACCCCGGTAATAGTTTTCCATCCCAATGGACTGTGACTATGTCGGGTACATTGTTTTGGAAGTTAGATTTTATTGCTTCTGCCCTTGATTTTCTAGTTTCAGTACGAATTCGCTGAATCGAGGATTTGTTAATACAGAAATCATCGCTGCTCAGACCAAGCGCTTCTACCACCGCATTAAGAATGTAAACGGTATCTCTAATGCTTAACTGGCATCGATCTAAAGCTGCAACTAGTTTAGGTGTTATAAGATTCTTTCTACCTCTTTTTGAACTTTGTTCATGGCAGGGAACGTCCGGCAAGCTGAGTTCAGAATTCAAGATCTGTTCTTCGTCTGAATCGTCTACACTGTCTAAGTTATTTGTGGTGGAAGTAGATGCAACAGCTAGTGATTCTCTTTGTCTTACAATCCTTTCCTCTTCTTCCAATCGTCGTTGTCTAGATCTTTGTTCTTTTTCCGCCAATTTTTTATCTACACCACCTAAGCATCCCGGTCGACCTGGCTCTCTCTGTTTCATTAAAAATAATTTATCTTCCTCTATTTTCATTCTCTCAAAAGCATCAGCATGTGCAATATCAAACAAATTATCAAGATTAATTATAAAATTGTTCTCACGACTCTTAAACGTAATCTGAGTTTTCTTACAATTTTTTTGCAACTCTCTCCAAACATGATATAAATCAATAAGTTTCTTCACGCAGTTAGGAAATGCCCTTGTTGGAATTCTTGCTTTTTCCCAATATATGATGCACTCCCTAATCACAAGATTTGCACTTTCACTAACAGTCAATTTAACCTCACGAATATTGTAAAATAGGACTGAGAGAACTTGTCGATTAGATGGTAATTTTGCACCATTTATTTGGTAGCTAGTCAATCCGATAAGAAAAATATTTTGTTTATCACTCCGTAATTCCACCGACATGTTTACGCACTAAACAATGAAGCACTAATAGTCTCAAAAATCACGTACGAAATGGCAAATAAAACATGTCGTAACAGGTCACTGGGCAGTACTTAAGCAACTTGTATCGACAAGTTTAAATAGCAAGTCGGCACGGGTTATCGTTTATATATCGAACTAATATTTTTTTCTAGACAATATAGGGTTATTACGAAACTTTTAAGAAGGTATGCGTAAAAAAATATCGAACTTGAAATTTAAGGGACACCCTAATGTATATAATATATATATATATATAATATTTATTATAGGTTACCAACAAATGATATACATATCTTATACAAATACAAAAATACAAAATACATGTTTTGTGCCTGTCCAATTATAGGTAATCACATCTAACATAAGTGGAACTTGTACTGTTTGAAATCAAAAAGTTAGGAAGACAATAATTTGTAGAATAAAAAAAACTATTAGGTAAGAAACTATAAAAAATACATTAGAAACAGCAAATACAAAAACACTTAACACTCAAAGGACATATCACAGACCACCGAAATCCAAACTTAGGTCTATGTCCAAAATAGTCCACGATTTTTCTTTAAAATTGGACAAACTGTTTCCAAAATTGATAGACTTGTCTTGACGAAGTGACAGACATGCAAAATAATGATAATATAGAAAGTAAGTTCAGTGAAGATTATTTACTCATCTTCATTGCGCTGGCAAAGGCACTATAAAAAGTTATGAATATATACGTTGAAATTCGTAAGCTTATTTGGATTGACGTATATTTGTAAGCAAATGTTTTCAGAGATGAAATTTAACAAAACGAAAAATTGACGAAACAGACGACAAGCAATGTAGAGCCAAATGAAAAACTGTTAGTTCAATGTAATGTCAAACATCGAAATAGTAAAGCATGAAATATGATATTGTGATGATCAGATGATGTAACTGCAGAAAACGTTTTTGAATATCTTTTGTAATACTACATATTTATTTTATTTCATTTTTGTAGCCCATTGATGCATAGCAGCTGTTCCCGGATTCCTCCTATTTCAGGCGCAAAGTGGCACACCGTGTGGTTTTAGTCGGTCCGATTTCGACACACCACCCCGCCGTAAACCCCAGTGGGGTGACGGCCCGAGGGGGTTTCCACACGTTAAAAAGAAACAGTCAGCCATCGTGACACTCATCCTGCTAACCGAGTGAGCCTTACTCTGCCACAATGACTACCATGCCTTTCACGTGCCCAAGTGGCCCGTGAAAAAGTATCAGACTAGGCCATCATAGTGTGAATCACCATACTTTATTGTCTGCATTTGCAATGAGTATGGTGACCACAACTTTTGGATTTTATTCATGTTTTCCAACAGGCAGAGTAGTCACTTTGGCAGGTTCTTAACATAGAAAAAAAAATGGTCCATTCAAGTTTAATAATTGTCCCGAGTAACCCTGATCCCTAGAAGTCTGTATACCCCTGCTCTGAACCGTAAAAATATCTGTTAAACGATTGTGTTTTCAAATACTCTTAAAATATCAATTTCTGTGCTTTTACGATTTCATTTTAAGTGATTTATACCTTGAGACACTTCCTTCAGATGAGCCGGTTTTTTTTGATGGATTGAGGTCCATAAAATGGTGCTATTGGAAACCTTTATGACCATTTGTTGATGTCTCTGACATTTAATGTGAGAAACAAGATGTCGGCCATGTGTGGAATTTTACGATATTTAAATAGGCAAATGCTTGATGGATTTTATTGGAAATTCAAAATCAAAGTATTGTAAAGATTACTGATAGATGTGAAAATCTATTTAGTAACTAAAAACTGTACAAATTTTGGACAGTTTAGCTCTTAGTAATGTTCAATGTTTTTCCTTGTGGGTCATATATTTCGTGTGATGAGCTCAATTTTTCATGTCGGTGTTTAATTTATGTATGATATGATATGAGTGTACTTATAAATCCATATTTATCAGCAGATCATTTACTATTACTATACTTTAGTATAGGTTCTACTTAGTAACATGTTCAAAGACGATCAAAGGCAGACTGTGGCCGGTGTTACGTGGCAACTTCAACTTTAACACCTTTTTATCAACAATATTTACCGATAAAACCTAGTCATTTCATTTATTTCTTTTTAGCTTAAATGACAATAACGAGTTTGGAACAGCATAAACGAAATGATTGCCTAGATATTTGGTACATATGTACCTTAAAAATTTGATGGATGCTTATCGGATGGATAGGGTGGCATTTGATAGCTACATTAAATTAAAACCACATACTTATAGCTCGGATTTGTTGCCCAGAAAAACTCTAAACGCTCTTACCTACTACATACATACATCAACAACGTTTTATAGTCCACTACTGGACATAGGCCTCTCCTTAGCAAGCAGGTTTTGGCCTACTATACCACGCTGGCCAGACGGGTTGCAATAGGGTTTGTTTCAAGTTTTCCTTCTCTTTGTAATGATGTTATCTTGTATATTTGGTTCTCTTAGTCGCCTTTTACGATACCCACGGGATGAATAGGGGTGGTAACACTATGTATTCTTAATCCGTCAACACATGGACTCCAATACTAAAATCTTATACCAAATATCTCAATTTATCTCCTCTATCAACAATATTATAGTTGGTACCTTCACAACATCCGATACGAACTGTAGACACAATAGCATTAAGTATAAAAATAAACATTTTTACGACTCTTGAACGAGGTGAATGACAGCAAACGTCACACATATAAATCACATATTTTATTGTTATGTAGTTTTGTCTGGTTGATGCTGCGGTGTTGCGTATTTTTGGATTGTCTACACTTCTTGTAATGAGTGTAAACGAGTGAGCAATAAAAAAGAGTTCGTGTAATATTTTTTTTATATTCATGTACTTGACTATTTTATTGGTCGTAACATTTTGTGGTTGGTGTTTAATTTTTTTTAATATGTCTTATTACTTCTTCAGTTGATAATAAGTCACTATAAAGTTTTTAAGTGGTATCACAATCCGTAATAAATTCTTATCTTAAGGATTATTAATTCAATATTTAAAATATTCTAGAGTTTTTTGACATACATTGCTAAGTCTTTTATATATAGCAGCGAACATTGAGAATAATATTGACTGCCAGATCAGATTTAGTATCGCGAATGCAGATATAATATCAATTTATCTTAAGGCTCTACACTCTCTTTGCAGATTTTACAAGCTCAAGTTGATTTAGAGGAGAAAACTTTGACGGTTTCAGATTTGCTAATATATATAAAGTAATAAAATAGCTAAAGTTTACGAAGTAACTTAAAACACATAAAATTTATATTGTTCATAAAAATCGCTGTTTATTAGTGATTATATTTAATATCTCAATCACTACATGGTGTTTTATTGCTTACTTATTAAATTTAATTCTATAGTTCACTATGAAATGAAGA
This sequence comes from Hypercompe scribonia, assembly GCA_949316085.1. Classification (NCBI taxonomy): domain Eukaryota; kingdom Metazoa; phylum Arthropoda; class Insecta; order Lepidoptera; family Erebidae; genus Hypercompe; species Hypercompe scribonia. The sequence goes on along the minus strand of OX438984.1, from coordinate 2,122,298 downwards.
GAATTTGAATTCATACCTCACAGTATTTTTAGTGGAAATTCCACGTACTTCTGGGTCATGCAAACAGATGGATTTGGTTTTGTCCTGACATTTTCTTTTTGAATTGACTGAAACCGACAACAAAATAAAACATTCTTCAGATTCATGTGATTTATATTGACACATTTGACTGCACACTTGACCTTGTGGTTTAAGCGGTCGCCACGCTGCTTAGTTGAGTCTTGTGGGTTCAAGCCCCACATGGGACAACACTTTGTGTGATCAACAAATTGTTGTACTGAGTCTGGGTATTCTTTGTGTCCGTTTTTGCATGTTTGTAAAGTCCCCCGCGACACAGGATTTATTCATAGTGCGAGCGTTGTCTTTTTTTCAAAAATAAAAACTAGAAAGAAATATGCATATAGATTCAAATCAAGAAAAGAGATTACCATGTCGTCATATGGTGGTGTGCGGCCAACACTTTCTTTTTATTTATGTTAATATAACTTGCCAATTAAAGAGCGTTATTGACTGTTGTTTTGACGTTAAGTGTGCTTGAAGGTTCACCATATATGCCGGTTACGCAGTGATTTTTTAAAATAAAAAAAAAACCGTTGTTTTGAGCTTTGTTTCTTTAATTAAAAACTGCCTCGGTGACGCAGCGGTACTGAATGCGACTGCTGTACTTGAGGTCTCGGTTTCGTTTTCCGGGTCGGACCAAATGTTTATATGATCTGCAAATATTTGTATCGAAGTTTGAGTATTTTCTATGTTTAATATGTATGTATTTACAAAAAAAAAAATATAAGTATTCTATCAGTCAGTCTAGTTATTATAACACAATCTCTGCTTAGTTTGAAACAAGATGACGTGGTATGTCAAATGTCTGAAATATTTATTATATTTATTATTATATCTTGGATATCTGTAATGTACAGACATGGACCTTTTACAAGTTATATACATATATAGAATATAGATAAGTTAGTGCTCTCAGTTAATTAAAATTAATAATACAGACAAGTGTAACTGCAATATTATTGATTTAGTCATAAATAATTTATTTTTTTATTTCATTAAGTTATATTTCCATAGTACAATGATTTTGTATACCACGAAATTGTTCTCAGATTTTATATCTAGATAATACGTCCATTTAGATTGGTATTGGTGTTTTCATGTTCTTTGTTTGAATATGAGATGACGTGGATATCTACAACTTAAACTCACAAATGCGTTGTCGACGTTAAAATCCCAAATTGCAGAACTATCTCTGCTGAGCTTGTCTCATTTATCTCACCCGACTCGAGAGAATAATGACACTTAAAAATATAATCATGTGGAGAAAATCCTCGATCGATGGAAACGAAACTAATAATCAACAATACCTGTATTTCTCATGTTTATTTAAAATAGTTGCAAACACAAGAAATGTCTATCAGACAGTTGGTGCCCTTTTCACACGCCATAAATCTAAATAAGGCAATCTTGGTTCATTTACCAGAAACCCTTAACAGTAAATGTTGAACAATTCCTGCTGCAGGCGCGGCGGACACATGAGAATATAAATAATGATCTTGTTTAAATTTATTGCACCGTTAATAGCAGTCCTGATGAATTTAATAGATGCTAAATGTTAGACCTAAGTACATAAATACTGTAGTCTAACACTAAGTGATTAATAAAATTGTCTATCGTACCTTACTTTAGACGGTGTTGGGAACGTTTCTACAAATTTTCACAGGAATTGCATCTAAAATCGAAACAGAAACCGTTTGTGGCACAAATCCGTAACCCTCCTAAGTTATTTACATAAATGTTTTAACAAAAACGTCGACAATGCAATATTAAATGTACTGACTGCACGGCTGCCCTAGTGGTTTAAGCAGTCACCACGCCGCCCTCTACTACGCTGAGTGTTGAGTGTTCGAATCCCACACGGGATAACACTTTGTGTGATCCATAAACTGTTGCTCTGAGTCTGAGTGTTCTTTGTGACCGTTTCTTGTAAATATGTTTGTGAAGTCCCCCGCGACACAGGATTTATTCATAGTGCGGGCGTTGTCTTTTTTAAAAAGAAAAAAAGGAAACATATAGATTCAAATCAAGAAAAGAGATTACTATGACGTCATATGGTGGTGTGCGGTAAACACTTTCTTTTCTATTTATGTTAATATAACTTGCCACTTAAAGAACATCATTGACTGTTGATTAGGTATGCTTGAGGGTCCTTAGGTGATTTATTCCCAGAGCGGGCGTAGTCTTTAAAAAAAAAAAGACTGATCTGGAGGATCCCAGATTTCTCGATTCATAAATAGAAACATAGTATATAATTTGTAATTTTGTTAAGAATAAAACAATGATTTTTTAAATCATTATTTGAATTAGTTAAATATTGGGTATAAAATTATCCTTCTTCATTATTTTTGTTAATGTAATTGATTTATAAAAAGCATGTATTAAAATTTATAGGTGGTACTTTCCATAGAATACACTCTGACTACTGACAGATGTCAGTTCGTGAGGTGCTACAAGTTCTTTTAATTATTTTAAGTTGTTGGTGGAATTGTCAGTTTTTATCTGTATCTGTATATTTTATATGTATATTATTATAGTATCGACAAGAAAATTAAATAGGAAGAGGTTAAAATGATACAATGTATAAAGCAACATATCAATATAAATATCCTAAGTGTACAGTTCACAAAAGTCATGATTGAGATAATGATTCTTAATTCAGGAAATAACTAAAGCCATAAAACATTACAGATCGATTGCCTGGACATACGAAGCATATCCGAAAAACGAACAAAGGCAAGAGCCCAGTTAAAATTTTAACAAACATCTTGGTAGTTACACGCTCATAAATTTTGCAACCGATTGAGATATCAGTATTTTAGGCAGTCTTCTTTGAATTCCTTTAAAGAAGAAAACTACTTTATTCCCTTCAACAATAAAGTCATTATTGCTTGGACCTGTTCCTTCAAATACGTCTTTTTAGACTTTGTGTTTGCTATTATACCATCTTGAAACTTTTCAAGACTTAATTCAGATTCTGCTCAGCAAACATAAGATTCATTTTTCAAATTCGATTCTGAATCAAAGTCGTATTCATTGTTCAAGCAAGGCGGTCTCACACGTAGTGGTCGCGAAGGATTTCGGTAACCATAAATTGAGACACCCTAATAGTCAGTTTGTGAATAGCCGAAGGGTTTGATGTGAATGAACTCTGGATGGAAGTAATTTTGCTCTCTTTTGCATTTAAATGTTAAACATTCGCTTTCTTTTGAAGTCAGTTGAACGTCGAGTTATTATCAACAAGTTTATTGCGCCAATTCACTCTTTGCTTTTGAAGTAAGGAAGTATTTACCAAGTAATTTCAAACATTTCAGTATTTTTTTTACCAAAATTTATTTCAAATTTTATCATATTTTAAATGTCCTCATCAAGAGATATGTTAACATAAAAATTGATAGTCAAATTAGATTTCTTGATCGTGAATAAAAATAATTAGTAAAAGTAGATTTTATTTAGAACCACACCACAGACGATCAGTAGATACGAGAACTATTAATAAAATAACTTGTATCCAATGTAAATTCGCCTTCTAGATCGGTGCAATACGATGGAAGTGTCGGGTCACGGTAATATGGAACTTTTTTGATGTTTTCCTGATGAAGACCTGCATACATATGTACACTGTGATTACACGAGGGTGGTTCAATAAGTACCCGTGTTAGAAATGCAGACATCTTTTTTTTTTCAAAAAAAGTTTTTATATTTTTCAACATAATCTCCTTTTAGGAAAAAACACTTCTCCGAACGTTCCTGCAATTTCTTTAACCCCTCCAAAAACTAAGAGTTGCTGAATTCTCGAAAATACGTCTAATAATGAAGATTAACAGTTTTGTTTGATTCCTTGGCCAATTAAATTTCTGTATCAAAATTTTTAGTACTAGGCACATGAAGTCAGAAACTGTGATTTTCGTGTCCGATAAACTTAGAACATTATCTAAATATAAGTTGTCTATTTTATTCAGTTTAAAAAGTATCACAAGCAACGAATTTACGGCAAATTTATTTCAATTGGTTCCAGTTATCAACACTTATTCAAATTTACCAGTCTCTTAGAGCTCCAGGCGTAAACGATATAATTGTTTACACTAAATTGAAACTGTTACAGGGAAATCATGTTATTATGCTGTCAGTTAGAATTATTTAACACTTCTAACGGAGACAACACGAAGTGTAATTCATTACCAAAACCTCTATATATAAGTAATTTTAATTAATTTTAAATGTATGTCAGTTCATTGACTTTTACTATCACAGATCCAAATTGTACAAATGGCTTTATCGAATTTATCTGTGCCATAAAATTGTCGTAAAACTCGATACTAGTAAAGACACATTTTGACAATGATAAAAAAGTCCTTTAGTTTTATATCTGGTGCTAGTTGACTGGAATTGTTTGTAGTAATCTCTTGATTTGATGTTTTGTGATGAAAGCAAACTTCGAATCGTAAATGAATTATTGACACATATCTTTTCCTTCCTAGATTGTTCAAGTTTAGGTTGACTCGGTCGGAGTGCCCGCAGAAGCGAGTAGGCGCTAGGAGGGATCTGGGTGTCGTAATAGCAGCTGTTCCCGGTACCCTCCTATGTCAGGCGCAGAGTGTCACACCGTGTGATCAGAGTCGGATTGGGTCGAAGATCATGGCTACAGGGGACACTCAAAGAGGGACAGTATCCTTCTCTGTTGATTAGTGTCCATGGACAGCAGTTGTCGTTTTGTCTTCCTAACATTTATTATTCCACAGGTTATTTAGAGTCGCCTATGCGTTATGCGACTGGCATCAGACCTTCTAGTGTCACAGCCCTGAACTAATTGTCAGTATGTTTGATTTCACTGAGTTCCTAATAACGATTGCCATGGATATTCATTAGAAAGAGTATTGTAAGTGCGTAAAACACCTCCAACTTTCATACTCCGGGCTGTTAATAAGTATTTCTTCAAAACTATTTAGCCCGACACGGTAATCAGACCCGAGTCTTCTTGATCGGCAGTCGCGTATGCTAATTGTTGAACCAGCGAGGCAGTTATGTTCACCTTTATGCCATAAAAACAGTTCAATGCTCAGATGACTATTAAGGTCAGGTCTCTATTGCAAACCATTTATATCCACTCCACAACCATAATAAGATAGAGACCGATTGAAATATACCACGAGTCCGTGTGGTGACGTTTTAAGAATATGGTGTGTCACTACTCAAATACATCCCATGGGTGTCGTAAGAGCCGACTAATGGATCAAACTACGCAGGACGACACCGCTACAAAAAGAAGAAAAACTTAAAACAAGACCCATACCAACCCCTCTGGGTAGCGTGGTATAGCAAGCCAAAACCTCCTTGCTAGAAAGAAGCTTAAGTCTAGCATTGGACTGTTAAAGGTCTAGTAATTCTAAGGTCTACTAAACTTATTTATACATATAAATAAAATTGGAGTGTCTGTTTGTAATATTGAAATAATCACTTTTTACTTCATGCATATGAATATACATACGATACATACACCAAAATAACATTTTTTAGAATTTTTGTCTGTCTGTCTGTTTGTTCTGGCTAATCTCTGGAATGGCTAGACCGATTTCGACGGGACTTTCACTGACAGATAGTTGATATGATGGGAAAAAACTTAGGCTACTTACATTTAAGAATTTTGGAATTATAAAAAAATTCCAAGCGGATGAAGTTGTGGGTACAGCTAATATTCAAATATAATTGTACCGATAACTATTAATGATAACTAACTAAATAAAATAGTAGCGATGAACTAGTATTTAAAGTTTTACGAGCTTTGAAAAGCCTGAAAATGTAGGTAAGATCAACTAGCAACTCTATCGTCGAAAATACAATTTAGATCACATATTGTCTGTTACCTATAGTTATGTGCAGAAGTATATAACTGGAGGTAGCACGCGCAATCTGCGCAATAGAGAGATAATGCTGGCGTGAAAATATTATCTACTTAAAGTTTAATATAAATCCTACAAAAGCTGGCTTAGGCAAAATACGTCAAGCAGTTTAGACTACAGAGCGTGCCAAAGAAATATCCATACATAATCAATATATATAAAAATGAATATTTGTCTGTCTGTCTGTCTGTATGTCGTATTATCACGAAGGTTTCTGAGTTGGTTTAATTTTTTTTTATGTTTTTCTTTTTTTATTTCTAATATATACTATATCATAATATACAAGCAATTGTACACACTCGAAGGACGTAATCTTCTAATGACAAGAAAAAAAAACGTTAATGTCACACCAAATTGTATCCCATAAGATTAAAATAATTCTACCTACAGTATATATAAATTTAACAAATGTTACCATATCACACCATAACCGCCTACCACAGATTGTTAATATTCAAAAATGGAATTACAACGTCCCTAGAACACAGTACAAAACTTTACTTTTAAAATTTATTGTAATACCACAGATAAAATTATTTTTATTACCAATAACGTATGGTAACATCGAAATCCTCTGTTATCCATTTGTTACCGTAATTAAGTTGCCAACTAATATTCTTAATAATGTAAATTTTATTGTTCTATGCAAATTTAGAAATATTTATCATTGAGATGACCCAGTACAATTCATGGTCAGATCAAAACTGGTTTCATTAATTCATTGGTCTTTTAGTATTATTCTCAGACTGACTGCTGGTCACACTAACAGCGTTTTTTTTAAATTAAAGATAGAACTTTAATATTATTTTTACACTGTTTAACTAGTAGTAAGTTTACATAATTAATCTGAGTAACAAATTGAAATCATAGTTAAATAATACACAAAATAAATAGTCATTTTTCATCACAAGATTTGGTTGGGCCAGGACGTGATATTCATGCCATAACCGTTACGAAAATAGATATCATAGCAATTTACTTACTTATATCTTATGTGTTGTAATCCTACTTATATATGCGTTTAATTATAATTGCGAAAGTTTGTATAGATGTTTGTTACTCTTTTACGAAAAAACTTCTGGACAGATTTGGATGTAACTTTACAGTAATATAGTTTATACATCGGAATAACATATAGGTTACAATTTGTAATGATTTTATGTAATTTTGGTCGGTATATAACGATACATGTCAATGAAGTCGGAAAAAATCTGGCCTCTGAGAGTTATCTTGGCGTACGTTGCCATTGAAGATACATGAAGATGATGTATCGTAGGAATGTTTGTATGTTAAAAAAATATAATTATTTAAAATGATCTGTTACGAAACTTAATATGCCAGACATAATTTCACACGAGCGAAGCCGCGGGAAAAAGCTAGTATTTTACTAAAAAGAATACTAGAAAACTTTCTCTCCACTCTCTAGGTTGGGGGTGGGAGACTCAAAGGACAGCAGCACGTACGTGACTCTTGAATTCTGCTCGGATGGCGGTAGTTATTTCCCAAGAGATGCTTCCGTCTACTGCTTTACTATAAAACTAAAATATAAACACATGATTCTTTTCATGACTATTATGAATTGTCTGATGCATCTTTCAAAGGAATTAAACAGTATGATAAAGAAAAAAAGAAATATTTTCTACAAAAATTGTTCAAAAATACTTCTTGATGATTAAATAGTAAATAAGTTCAGTATCTTGGGCCTCACATTGATGGGTTGATGATGGACCCAAGATGTGCATGTTAGAAATATATTTCTTATAATTCAGTTCATTCATAAAACACGTTGATTTCACTTTTCCTAAGATAAAGCTAGCTTAGTCAGCTTTTCGTATTCTTCTTTAAAAATGACACACTTTTCCGCTCTCACTGCCACTATACCTATTGTCATGAAGTTGGCTGGCGTCTAGTCATGTTATGAATGAACATACCACTAGATAATTTGTATTAATTATTTAAATTAATCGCACAAAGCAGGATTTTAATGAGGCGTTATTTTTCTTACAGATATCATAATGATGTTAATTTATGACAATGTTTCTATGCTGATAATGTTCTTGTAGAGTTTCAATGATTTCTTTTTTAATACCATTTGGCAACCATTTTTATTAATTAAGAAATCAGTTCCGTGTGAAATTTTTACGTGGTTTCAAATATCGATTTTTCTCTTTACTTGTAGTAAATAATTTCCTATTCAATTTTAATCTACATAATGATGTACTCATGGTCGATTTCCACCACTGTGGCTAGGGTCAACGAAGACCAGCTAGTTACGCAAGATAATGACGAGAGGAGTTATCTCTTAGAAAATAACGGCCGCCGTCCAAGAACAATTCAAGAGTCACATACATATGTGTTACCATCCTTTGATTCCCTACCCTCTTACTAGGAAAGTGGAGTAAGTTTTGTAGTATTCTTTTTAGTACAATATTTCAACAAAAAAGATACAAATAAATAAATTACAGTGCACAAGTTTGTGCACTCTCTGTTCCCCTCACGCTCACAATTCGATATGACGGCTATTCAACAACATTGGGGAGAGATCAGCCGCAAGTCCAGTGGCTTTACGTGCTCTACAAAGCACAGAGGTTAAGACCTCAACTTCCAAACTTCAAGTTGTTTGAATGAAAAAAAAAAATAATAAAAATATTTTATTTCTCTCAAAAAGGTACAATGATATTCTTATATGTATAGACACAATATTAACAGAACCCAGTTGAGAGCTGGAGTCTGAGCTAGGTTCGAAACCTGTGTGACAGACCTCCAGTCCTCGTCTTTGAACAAAGTAGAGGTATCCTAGTGGCTACAATTATCATACAGTGTCACAAGAATCAATAAGAGAGATAGTTTATATCTTATTGTATACTATATATCTATATATATATATCTTACTATTATATTATAGTTTAGAATGAAAAAAATGAATACTTCAGGTAGATAGGGTTAGTATTAATTCATCAATAACATAAATCACTTGGAACACGAGTCTACGAATGGCTCCATTGTCCAGCTAAAAATACTGATTATGCAACTGCCTCTACCGAAGACCCATAGTCTAAACGGTTGGACTCTTAAAGTCACAACCTCGAAATCATTCATCATACAAATAACATATTCTAGTCACAGAGAAAATAGATTATTCTGTAATCAAAATGATGTAAGAATCCAGTTTTGTTGCAACTTTTCATAGAGCTTTTATCTTTTTTTAATAATATATTTAATACATTCTATACATACTCAATTTTTTTTCACCTCATAAACAGACAAATTAATCGGGAAAGCAAAGAATTTTAACGCTGCCATCCCGAGCCGTAACAAAAGCTTTTGTTCCCAAAATAACATCATTAAGAAAATATCAATGTCTATCACCAACCATCAAACCAAATTAGAAAGAGCCAAACAGGTACCTAACGATCCTGTGACGCAATTCTTTCAACTACCCACATTTGTTACACAATTTACAACTCTATTCTCTGAGTCGTAAAACTGTTTAAAATGTGAATCACTATAATGTCAAATTTATGAAGCCCTAAATATGTTTTTCGAGCACTTTATAGCAGTAAGGTTAACATAGGAATGGGTAGGAATGCTCTTCGACTGTCTGGGCACCGTTAAAATGGTTTCATTAAGACTATTTTAATTTGAAATTTTCTTCATATATACGGAACACAATTTCACTAGACAATTATGAAGAATATAAAGTTTTATTAAGCTTAATTAAAATATATTGTTAGTGACAAACACCAGCTGATCTAAGAAATTATAAATTCAATAAATATACAACTTATACCTGGCAATACCTTAAACGTAGATGTCAGATTCGAAACTAAACGGATACTGTACTACAAAAACGACGTTTGGTCAAATCCATCGGTCCATTACTGAAAGAATGTTCTATTTTTTTTAAAATGTGGTAACCCCCTCGGGCCGTCACCCACCGGAGTTTACGGTGGGGTCGTGTGTCGGTATCAGAATAACTAAAATCATACGGTGTGCCACTCTGCGCCTGTGTAAGGAGGGATCCGGGAACAGCTGATATTGAATGAATGTCTACCGCAAAGACCGCCAACCATATCAGTTTTAGGCAATACACATCCATCCTTTACCAGCCATTTCTTCAAATCGTTGGTCCAGCTAGCGGTTTGTCCCGCCTGCGACACAGCGTGGGATCCTCACTGCAGTTATTGGAGGAGATCTCTCGTTACCGGCCGTCATACGCTCCATGGTCGGTAGCGACAGTTGTTTTACCGCGGTCACAACCTTCTGCGAAGACGTAATTTCGCGAAAGGAGGTGGCGGAGAGGGCCCGGGAGGACGACCTCCACTCGGACCCAATTCGCCGCCGGCGTACCGGGCGGCGTAGGCGCGCGTACCAGCGCCTCATGCCGCCTTGAGTGTAGCCGCGGGTGGACGGGACGGCTATTCCCCTCCTTCCGCTATAGTGGTCAGCCGCGAGGAGGCGATGTCCGCGTGTGCCGTATGTCGCCTAAAAGGAGAGTTTATCCGCAGATGGTGCCCGCGGCAGCGGGCAGGCGCTAGGAGGGATCTGGATGTCGTAATAACAGCTGTTCCCGGATCCCACCTATGTCAGGCGCAGAGTGGTACACCGTGTGGTTTTAGTCGGTCCGATTCCGACACACCACCCCGGTGGGGTGACGGCCCGAGGGGGTTTCCACACGTTAAAAAAAAAAAAGGTCACCCTACACTACTATATAAGTGTACTGATGTAAAATAGTTAAAAAATTAAGCACATTTTCTACAAAATATTGTTAAACAATGATGCACCTGTACATGGTCTTTGTAAGAAAACTTTGTTTCAATAAATTTTTTTTTCAATGATATTTTCAATGAAACTGATATAGGAACGTATTTTTTATGCGATGTCAAAATTCAAACAAACCAACTATTTTTTAATGAACACGTTTCAAAATAATATTACATACTTATTATATTATTCTAATCATATATCAAATAGTATCGCACACGATCAAAGGCACGGGTAGGCCGTTATAGCAAGAGAAAGACGTTATCCGAATAATAAAACACATATAAAAATACAACAATGTCGCAAATGAAATGAGAAATGATTTTAATGATTTTCTAGACATATAATAATGATTTTTTTTTTCACTTATCATAACAAACTTGAAATACATTTCGGAATTAATCATTTAAAAGATCATCGAACTCAAGATAAAATGACTGCTTTTTGGTCCAATTTCGTCTAGCGGTTAGTGATTCTAGGTGAATCCGTGTGGTGACGGATGAAGAATACATAGTGTTACCACCCCTATTCATCCCGTGGGTGTCGTGGGTGGCGACTAAGGGAACAAAGTATGCAAGACAACATCATTACAAAGAGAAAGAAAACTTGAAACAAACCCTATTCCAACCCGTCTGGCCAGCGTGGTACAGTAGGCCAAAACCTCCTTGCTAAGGAGAGACCTATGCCCAGCAGTGGACTGTAAAAGGCTGTTGATGATGGTTTGTGATTCTAAATACCAAGTCAGATATCGTGTACGGTACAGTACGCTTCCACTAGTGAGGCTGCTCAACTCTTTGGTTGCTCAGTATTCGGATATCGACATATTCTACACCAAATTAAGTCTTTTTTTAATTTTTGTATAGTTTTCCTAATAGGGTTTTAATATACCGATATGTACATACGAGGGTAAGTTTTTAAGTTCGCGGAATGACAGTGAAAAAGGCGGGTAAACGCGCTCTTTTGATGCCTACCGTATTCAGTGACTCATAATTAGTCTGCATAGTAAAATTTGTTGTGATTGGATCATTAGTTATTAAACTATCGTTGACCAAGTATTTTAATCGGGAACGAAGTGAAAAAAATGGAGAAAGTTCCTTACTAAGCAAGGAAAGTCTGTTCAAACCATACTCAATGATATGTCATCGGTTTACGGGGATTCTTGCCCAGGAAAAACAATGGTCTACAAGTGGCATAGTTTATTTAAACAAGGCAGGGAATCACTTGAAGACGACCCGAGGCCGGGGCGCTCCGTTGAGGTGACTACGCCAGAAGTTATTGCAAAAGTAGAAAAAATTGTATTGGAAGATGCTCGACTAAAAAAGAAACAACTCGCAGAAATGGTTGGAGTATCGGATACAACAATTTTTAAAATTTTACACGATCATCTTGGCATGACTAAGGTTAGCGCACGGTGGGTGCCGAGAATGCTCACGCCATTGCAAAAACAACAGCGCGTGGAATGTTCACGTGCGTTTTTGGACCTCTGCAATGAAGACAAGGATGGCGTATTGAATCAAATTGTTACTGGGGATGACACTTGGGTTCATCATTATGAACCCGAGTCCAAACAAGACTCCATGCAGTGGCACAAAAAGGGCACAGCACCACCCAAGAAATTTAAGGTTTCACAGTCGGCTGGGAAACTCATGGCAACGATTTTTTGGGACTCAGAAGGAATATTACTGATAGATTATAAAGATAAAGGCATTTCTATAACGGGGGAATACTACGCTTCAATCTTAGAACAGTTAAAAGAAGCCATCAAAGAAAAAAGACGGGGAAAATTAACGAAAGGTGTCCTGCTATTGCATGACAATGCTCCCGTTCACAAGAGCCGAGTCGCACTGGCTGCCCTGCATAAGGTGGGCTTCGATATTTTGAATCACCCACCCTACAGTCCAGATTTGGCTCCGAGTGATTATTATCTCTTTCCAAAAATGAAAAAAGAATTACGTGGTAAGAAATTTTCAACTGATGAGGAGGTTAAGGAGGCGGTTTCGGCGTATTTTTCAGACAAAGATAAAACTTTTTTTTACGAGGGAATAAAAAAACTAATTGAAAGATCTGAAAAATGTATTCGTGTTGCAGGGGAATATATAGAAAAAGAAAAATAATTTTGTGTTTTTATTATTACTCAATACCCTCCATTCCGCGAACTTAAAAACGCCCCCTCGTAAGTATGCCTCGCTGTAAGTGTAAAACTGTAAGTGCAGTGTGCAGTTGAGTAAATAAATAAAATAAAATATCGTGGTTCTATTTCTTATTTAGACCAAATGATTGTGGGATCAGTAAGATTGTTTATAGCATGATTTGGTGTAATTTAATAACCTTAAAAGAAGAATATTTTGAGAAATACATTTTTAACATGTATATTTATCAGTAGCTTAGGTACCGTAATACATCACATTACATCAGCAACCTTCAACAGTCCACTGCGGAACATAAGCTTTGGGCTACTATACCACGTTACGGGTTAATACTGCGTGGGTTTCAAGTTTTTTTTTCTTTGCAGAGATGTTGTCCTGCGTAATTTGCTCCAATAGTCGCCTCTTGCGACACCCATAAGATGAATAGGAATGGTGACAGACCCTGCATAGTTTAAGAATCAGAGGGCCTTGTGATAATTGAATATAATTATTACTAATTTGAGAAAAAAATCACAAATATTTTATATCAAAGATAACATCTTTGCAAAGACCTCTTTTTATTAAAGTCAGCAAGGAGTATGTTCACTTTTCACTCAAACCATTGTGTACTTTTTTTATAATCTTTATACACTACGTTTGTACTTAGCGGACTGAAGACCCAGGGCATTCACTTCCAGTCAACCTTTGAGTGGTGTAAAAATTCTATAAAGTAGTCTAGGTAGATGCACGGAGGTTAAATACATATTATGTAGACATGAGTTATCCGTGTGGTGACGAATTAAGAATACATAGTGTTACCACCCCTATTCGTCCCGTGGGTGTCGTAAAAGGCGACTAAGAGACCAAGTATACAAGACAACATCATTATAAAGAGAAGGAAAACTTGAAACAAACCCTATTCCAACCCGTCTGACCAGCGTGGAATAGTAGGCCAAAACCTCCTTGCTAAGGAGAGGCCTGCGTCCAGCAGTCGTCTGTAAAAGGCTGTTGATGATGTAAATATACACATATACATACTCGTAATAGAACACATCACGAATACAAATAGAAACATACGTATAAGTATGTATGGCTGTATAGATAGTTATACACTATGATTACCGGAATATAAGATATGCTACGGTAATCCATAGCATATCTTATATTTCGATATTCATCTCTTCCATATTCTTAGCTAGTGATAGTTTTGCTAGTTCATTGAGCAGCTGATCATACACTTTCTTTTTGAATGTAAATCGATTTGTGGACGCCCTGATCACGAATCATAATCATAATGTACTCACATACCTATCCTCTCCTTCATTTCAGCTCTAAGTTAACCTGAAAATAAAATAAAATCTATTTAAATAAAAATATCAAATTATTTAATTTAATGACCGCCAAACGTAAATAACCTCACTACCTTAATTTATCTCTATGGGTTGAGATAAATGATAAATAATTTTGAACGGCCCTATTAATTTTAAGGACTTCCCCCGATTTCTCGGGAATCTCCTCTTTAGGATACAATACGATACGATACGATACTTAGCTACCGCACAATCTCCTATGAGGTGGCAACGATCCTGGCGCGATCTCCGCCTTTCGATATTCTGGCCGACATGGACGCGATGGTCTACGACCAAATTCGTTTTGTCGGTCGGAGTGCTGAGGAGGCCGCGCCAGATCAAGAGCCCGGAATGCTACTGCAGAACGCGCATAAGCAAGCTTTGGTGGCTTGGCAGGCACGGCTCGAAACTCAGGGCTGTGCTAGCCAACGCGCCGTCAGAGCCGTTCTGCCGAACTTCGAAGCGTGGATAGAGAGGACCGACTGTGTCACCTATCGATTGACCCAGATACTCATCGGGCACGGCTGCCTCGGTGAGTATCTGAATCGAATAGGATGGGAGGCTACGGCACAATGCCACCACTGCGAGTCCGAACGGGACTCCGCCCAGCACACGCTGGAGGACTGCCCTGCTTGGGAGTCTGAGCGTCGAGTCCTGGTCGGACGGATCGGACGAAACCTTTCACCGTCAGCATTGATCGCGGCAATGCTGGCGAGTCGTGAAGGATGGGAAGCCGCGATCTCCTTCTGTGAGCAGGTTATGCTCCGGAAGGAGACCGCAGAGCGAGATCAGGAAAGAGCCGATCCCGCTCGAAGGAGGCGGCGAAGGGGACGCGGCAGAGGTCGCTAGCTCCCTAATCGCCGCCTAAGGGTCACTGCGGTCACATCTTGGGGCGTTGTGACTGCTGCAAACGACCCGAGTCAGGTGACACTCCGGTGCGGCCGGGGAGTGTCGTCTGGGGCGGCGCGCTGTTCTGCCTCTTACTGCGCAGGGCGATGGGAGGTGCGATAGCGTCTTGCCCCTAGGGCATGAGGTGCCCGTTATGTACCTCACTTGTGAGGTACGGCAGGGAGGACTCTAGAAGCCGCTAATGCGTTCCTAGAGCTCCACCCAACTGCCGAGGTAGGCCGCCGCGGGGTTTAGTGGGTAGACCGGTTTTCCGGGAGTCCCACACACGCCCTTCGTCCCTCCGGAGGGTATGGTGCGAAAAACATTCCCCGCGTTAAAAAAAAAAAGGATACGAGACGAATTCAGAACCTACTCTTATTTAAGAGTCAGTTAAGATGATGCACTCGTGTGCATGAAACCGCGGCTAAAGGTTATTTTTATGGATACAATGCGGAATGACATGATATAACATGAAAATCACATATTTGAAAGAGTAATTTAAAAACATGGTTGAAAAACATATAATCAAAATTTTCGTAAACTTGGAATTGCAAATTAATTTACGCGATATTTTAATCTGTCTCCTAGCTGCAGCGCAACTTAAATGCTTAATACACATTGTAAGCCGGTACATGTACACGCGCCGGCTATCTTACCAATCGCTAAAGAAATCACGAACGATCAATATTTACGATCAATAAACAACACAAAACAATTCCTATACATCTATTAAACCAAAAAATAAGGTATTCGCCACACGTGTGACGAAAGTGCATAAACAGTCGCGGCGACCAGACGGCGCGCGTTATCGCAATATGTATGCTACAGGCCGAAACGATTGTCGTATCAATATTGGACCACCACAACTCCGCACGTTCCGCTTAATCATACACTTTGCAGGTGATCTAAATAACTTGTAAGCTTGTGCTTGGATTACTCGAGTAAAATTATTTAAATTTTCATGCGGTAGGTTAGGTGTAGGTGTACAGCGGCGCTCTTAAAGCTTAAGCATCAATACACTACGAAACAGAAAAAAATACATAAATAAAATCACACCTGTTTCTCCGGAGGGGTATACAGAGGCATATTAAATGCCTACTGAGTCGACAGTGTTTTGGTCTCACGCAATAGGAAACATGATAGTAAATAAGTGTCTTTAGTTAATACGTGTACTCTAATTACAACCTTATTTTCAAGGGAGAGAAAACCTTTTACAGTGTTCGTCTTTAGTCTAAATGGTTGTTTAACAATGTCGATTTTTAGAAAATAGATTTTTTTTTTGATTTTCTTTGAAATAATATTTTTTCTACAGAAAGTATTGCAATCTTGAACTTACAGTACCAAGGTCACTTAGCTTGGCCAATATAAAAAGCTGGTATTACCATACATTTGTTGGTCATCTTTAGCTTGCAATCTTGCTCTTTAGCATTTTATGGCAGTTTTCTCTGTCACTCTATTCTATTGTAAGTAAGACTCAACAGAGTTGTTTTAAGTATGAGTTCAAGATGTTAATCGTCTCAAGCTATAGGGTCGTCAGTTCTATTTATTTATTTTTTCTCTATTAAGAGCCTGCCAAAGTGACTCTAATCTGCCTGATGGAAAGCATGAATAGAATCCAAGAGTTGTGGTCACCATACTCATTGCAAATGCAGACAATGCAGTATGGTGACCCACACTATGGCGGCCTTGTTAGATGCTTTTTCACACCACGCTTGGGGACGTAAAAGGCATGACAGTCATCGTGACAGTGTAAGGCTTACACCGTTACCACGATAACTGTCACCCCTGCATTAATAGGCCTCCGGTCTCCCATATATGTATAGTTATCCAAAGGCTTTTGTAAAATTAGTATTGCTTGAGTGTGTTACTAGAAAATTTGAAGTGTCAATAATTCTCAGTAAAAGGCCACTTACACTCAAATTCATTGCTTATCCATCAGAAGTACTTATTAAGAAGCAATACTGATTACATCCGCGTGTCATAGCCAACCCATAAACATCATTTAGTTATAACCGTTTAAGCGTCAAAGACTGTTCTTGCATTCAGCACTTTGCAAAGTAAGTGGCGCCAACACTTTCAAATAACCACCTTAGTTATGCTGCCAATTGAACTATTCCAACTCAAAGTGAACCTTGCCTTAAAGAAATAAAATTGAAATTTGATCAATAAATGGTTTTGCCAATAGGATTATCGTTGTTGAAGTTTACGCGAGGAGACTTAGTGTAAGGATGTGTACAAAGTGTTGGCTCATTTCAAGGCGACGTCTCATACAAATCGCACATTAGACGGCAATATTTAAATGGACCCTTTCCTTTTACAATTCTTCATTCCGTCTCGTTGGCTTTACAACGGGATGGCGCGAATTGAGTTTAGTTTAACAAATTGTTTTCGAACGTGCATCGAAACTTAATCGATATAAATCAATTTTATATCGGTATCAAAGTTGTTCACATATTAGTACATTTGGAATCTGTTCCTTTTTAAATATGTCTCGTTGGTGAGTGCGAGACCGAAGACCCATTGATACAGGGGTGACAGTTATGGTGGTAACTGTGTGAGCCTTACACTGTCACAATGACTGTCATGCCTTTTACGTCCCCAAGAGTGGCGTGAAAAAGCATCTCACTAAGCCGCCATAGTGTGGGTCACCACACTGCATTGTCTGCATTTGCAATAAGTATGGTGACCACAACTGTTTGGATTCTATTCATGCTTTCCATCAGGCAGAGTAGAGTCACTTTGGCAGGCTATTCATATACGTAGATCTGAGTGTAATTTACCTAAAATATGTTTGTACTTAGAAATATATAAGTATTTTTATCAGCAGTCTGGCTGCCATAGTATAGGCTTTGCCTAATTTGGAATCAGATGGCCATGTGTGTAACGTATGTACGAGGATTTATTATTATCCTTG
Organism: Hypercompe scribonia; assembly: GCA_949316085.1. Classification (NCBI taxonomy): domain Eukaryota; kingdom Metazoa; phylum Arthropoda; class Insecta; order Lepidoptera; family Erebidae; genus Hypercompe; species Hypercompe scribonia. Next base: position 2,104,300 of record OX438984.1, on the reverse strand, counting down.
AAATTTCTCAGTCGAAACGGTACTATATTACTTTTGTTTATGATGACAATTTATTTTATTGTTTATTTTTTTCTCGAGTCCTGCAAATTCATAATAATTTTTCTTTGCTTATGTAAAACATCTTTTTGTGCTCAGATTAGCTGTATCACCACAGACGGTCACACAATGAGGTATGTGGGCATGTTCTTGGTAGTCGTTGCTATGTCTAGACGCCAGACGACACCAAACGACATGGGCACATACATTTTAGTTCCTGATATTATCGTGTTAAGATGACGCTTTGAGTTCGGTTTCTTTTTTGTAATAGATGAGATAGCATTGAAACTTAAGCGCGTTATAGCTCAAGATCCAAAAAGTGGTTTATCGATGTATTTGTGGTATCATAGCTTACTAGACAATGTATGATTATTTTGCTGAAAAAGTGACTTGACTGCTCTTAGATTTAGGTTCAGAAAGTCAATATTTGTATAAATAAACTTAGTTGTACGAGTATAATACAAAAGGCGGCCTTATTGTCAAAAATAATTTTTTACAGATAATCTTAAGATATATACAGAAACTGAAAATAGACGATTTACAGAGTGTTTTGCTGGGCAAAGTATTTATAAAAGAGTTATAAGACAGTAAAAAGATTTGATTTTGATATTATTTTCATTCAATTTTTTAAAGAAGACGAAAGTACCCGTCTCATTTTCTTATTTACACTTATTAATAACTAGCTTCCACCTGCGACTTCGTCCGCGTGAAACAGTTACTTTGGGCTGACGTTTACTTTAACCCACGATTTCGTTTATATAGGTGAGTAAGGGAACAATTCTGTCATACATGATTTATGCGAAACGTTAACCGTTTACGCAGCGCAAACAGCGGAAGCTCTCAATAGGAACAAAGTCTCCCGATTTTGAAACATTCTTCATTGGTGCTCCGTTCCTATTGATCTTAGCGTGATGATATATAGCCTATAGCCTTCCTCGATAAATAGGTTATCCAATACGAAAAACAATTTTCTAAATCAACCTGTAGTTCCTGAGATTAGCGCGTTCAAACAAACAAAACTAACAAACTCTTCAGCTTTATAATATTAGTATAGATATCCGTGTTGTGACAGCTTAAGAATACAGAGTATCACCAATCCTATTCATCCCATGGATGTCGTAAGAGGTCACTCAGGAAACACACTACACAGGAGAATGTCTCTCCAAAAAGAAGGAAACTTGAAACAAACCCTTGATTCTAACCCGTCTGTCCAGGGTAGTATAGCAGGCCACCCGAGTCAAAAAACAAGTTCCATTTTTGACCTCAAAATCTTCAATTCCTTTGATCTTTTATTTGCCCTACAAAAAGTAACTCTATTTTACCACTCAAAACACTCATTGAAGGCTATGAGGTTTAAATATGGATTACCCATAGATTTGAAATCTTAACTTTACCCTCAAAACACTCATACATCGGCAAGTTGTAGTTTGGACTTAAAAAAATTATCGTTCAGAAAAAAAATCTTTTTTCTCATAATTTGAAATTTTTTAAACTAATTGAAAAAACTTCAAAATTTTCCAAAATGCTGTTTTTGAGAACTAAAACATGTCAAAAAAGAAAAAATAAATAATAAAATTTTTTTGAACTATCCGATTTGGTATGGAATACTCCTCTACATAAAAGGAGTGGGGGTAAATTTAATGGGAGGTTACATCATATGAGGTTTTTGATGTTCAAAGCCGTATAGGATAATTTTTATATGGTTTGAGGTTTTTAAGGGTCAAATGTTGATTCTATAGTTCTGATTTTACCCTCAAAGTTGTAAAACCATCCGTAAGTAGGATTTTGAGGTAAAAACTGAGACTACTTTCTATGTTAAATCCAATCTAAAAAAAATCAAGCTGACCCTCGAAAACCTCGTTGAAGATTTTGAGGGTAAAATATGAATTTACTTTTTGACTCGGGCAGAACCTCTTTTCCATGGAGAGGTCTACTTACTGTCGTGGGCTGTTAACAGCTATTGATAATTATTGATAAGTGACATTACATTTGACAGGTATTTTGATCTTATGTTTAATCACTTCGACTGCCAACCTGGTGGTCATGAAGTCGATTCTCGCTTAGGACAAATAATTGTGTGATGAGCGCAATTGTTGCTATGTGTTTAGGTGTAATTAATCAATATGTATGTGTTTAAAAATATATTAACATGTATATCGGTAGTCTAGTCACCATAGTACAGGCTCTGCCTAGTTTGGGATCAGATTGTTTTGTTTTTTGTTTTGTTTTGTTTTTTTTTTTATAAAAAGACAACGCCCCTACTAGGAATAAATCCAGAGTCGCGGGGGACTATACAAACACACAAGAAACGAACATAAAGAACACTTAGACTCAGAACAATAATTTGTGAATCACACAAAGTGTTGAAGTAAAGAGCGGCGTGGTGACCGCTTAAACTAGTTTTTTTTCTTTTTTTTAATACGTGGAAAACCCCTGGGGCCGTCACCCCACCGGGGTTTGCGCGGGGTGGTGTGTCTGAATCGGACCGACTAAAACCACACGGTGTGCCACTCTGCGCCTGACATAGGAGGGATCCGGGAACCGCTTAAACCACTAGGCCAGCCGTGCAGTTAGACTGTCATTTGTAAGCTATTACTTTCAATATATAATTATTTACTAATTAACAAATAATATTATCTACATTTATCTTACATCCTACCTCTTTTAATATCTTGCCCGTATTAAAATCGAAAATAAAACTAATGACTGCCGTGATTAACTGCATTAGTGGTTGAAGATTTATATTTGAGCTTTGGACCACCAACATAGTAACGAACATTAATCACACATGTCCCGCATAGATTTACGACTGTTTTTCTAGGAATGTGTCTAGTACAATTGAGATTAACACAATTTTGCATAGTTTTGCGATTTTATATTTAAAATAGAACTCTCGAAGTAGGTGTAAACTTTCGGGGACGTATTAAATGGACACAAAACACGACTCAGAACAACCATTTGTGATTCATATTAAGTGTTGTTAAATGGGAATCAAACCCATTGTACTCAGCGCAGTAGGAAGCAACCGGTTGACCGTTTATGCCACTACACCACTCGTAAAGTTTACGCTAATAAATATACTTAAATATTTCTAAATATTTTTGAGCTCATACTTCTTTTGGCGCTTTAAGAAAAAAAATTAATAGTAAATTTTTATGGCGCGTGCGCACACCGTCACGAAAAACCGATATCATGACATTAGGTAGTCAACATTTATATAAATAATTCTTTTATGATACTTGAATATTCTTTTTTAACTAGATAATGTCTCATATTAAACTTTTCTCCAATGTATTAAATACCTATTTTCTATTATTAGGGTCATTTTCTTTACAAACATAGGATGACGCAAAGGATAACATTTTTAGAAGGTTTTTTACCTCGTTTCGCTAAAGAAGTATAACTTCTTACGTGCATACATAAGAACACACAGACGTTTTTTTTTTGGGATACAATACACTCAGACCTCGGCAAAATAATTGAACTTATCATACAATTATGTCTTTTTGCCTTTTACGTCCCAAGCGGGGCGTGAAAAAGCATCTCACTAGGTCGGTGTGGGTCATCATACTGTATTGCCTGCATTCACAATGAGTATGGTGACCACAACTGGGTAGATGACTGTATCGTAAATAACTACCAATGTCCACTTCATTAAAACTTATATCGCGAAACATCTCGGAAAATGCAATTAACATAGCTTTTTACTATTATTACGAATTTCAATCAAATATACAGTGAAATATATTGTTCAATTGAGTAGTCTAAAATAGTGACGTCACAATTTTGTATTTGGTATATTTTTCATAAAATTGTCGTTTTGACAGATGATAAAAAGTAACTAATTTAACCAAAGTGTCATATAGCCTACTCTTAGATTCTATTCAGGCCTACCATCGGGCAGAGTAGAGTCACTTTAGCAGTCTCTTAAAATAGAAAAATAAAATGTGTCCTGAATGTATTCTACTTACTATTCAGGGTCACTAACCACTAAACCAACACGCCCGTCAATAAAAGCATATAATCTCTATTTTCAAGAATTATAGAAATAACCTTCCGTAAAAAGTAAAGCAGACATCAACTACAGATATACTGCGCGGAAGTATGTTTCTCTGTAGAACAAATAATTGTATATATTTGTGTAAACAGATTATGAAATCAATAAATCATTGACAGCCATGCCCGGATGCAATCATAACAACCACGTGTTAGCACAACAAATATGTTTTATTTGTGTTGTTCTGTATTTACATGTGTGTGTTAACTGTCTATGCACTGGCAGCCATTTTGTGCAAATAGATTGCCGCTTACGTGAGAAAACAACTAGCTACAGATGCTAAAAATACAGCGATGGATCTTTCGAGTAAGCCTTGTATTAATATGTCTTGTACAACATAATAATTGCTTGAGTAAATAACGCACCGGTATTTAGGCTCAATTCAAGCACAGCTTATGAATTTTAGACTGTACAAACATACAGTCAAGAATTTTATCCTCGCCCTAGTGTTGCCAGTTTTGTTGTTGTTTTTAACTTTGAGAATTTTTCTAAAAGCCAATCATCCCTTATTTTACCTCCCTGGGGTAAAATTTTGTTACCCGCTATTACAAAATAATTTACTGCTCAAATTTCATGTTTATTTGTCAGTGGTGTAAGCGTTGCTTTGGAGAGACAGGTCATCTTGAGAAATCTTAGGTTTTTTTTATTAAGAACCTGTCAATGTAATTCTACTTTACCTGATGGAAAGCATGGAATCCAAGAGTTGTAAATGCAGATCCAAGAGTTGTATTCACCATACTTATTGCGTGTGCAAACAATATATTAGGATGATCCAAACTATGGCGGTCTAGTGAAATGCTTTTCCACGTCCCATTTGGGGATGTCAAAGATATGACAGTCATTGTGGTAATGTAAGGCTCATACACTGACCACGATAGCTGTCACCCCTGCATCAATGGGTCTCTGGTTTCACACTCACCAACGAAAGATGACAGAATAGATGTTGGCGCTTTAGATTGGTCTTCTGTGAGACGACAGTATTGCCCTGATCGAAACATACCTTTTTCGTGTTAATCTATTACAATCTTAGTCCCATAAAATGAGGCAAACTTATTTCCATGAATCATACATATTTCTAAATACACACGTAGGTATTTTAGAAAAAATACACTCAGACTGAGAAATCGTGTACATTACACAATATTTTTCCTGAGTGGGAATGAACCTCTGAGGTGATTCCCCATTCAGTACGTGAAAATTAATAAAATTATTCCTTTTAATTATTGCTTTTCCATGTATTGAGATTATACTGGTACTAAAAACTGTAAAATACTGGGTAAAGATACTGTAATTTAAGTAGCTCCAAGGACTCTGGTTCGCGTATCTTTATATTCGTCATACGATTGGATCATTAGAACACGGGCATCAAATGGCTATTAAACTGCGACGGTTATATTAAATCGACGCAGTTAAACCTTTAAGTATTGAACTTAAACTGTTTTATATCATGTACCTACAACTGTATATATCCTTACACATTTCGTGCACTTTCTTAATACGTATATATTACATGTAAATTACACTGAGATAAAGAACAAAGGATCATTTTCATCACACAAAGATTTTGCAGGGGTAGAAATCGAATCTACGATCTTTGGTTTAACAGTCAGGATCATTCACCAATAGGCCAACAGGCCAGTCGTTATATGTATATTTAGTTACACTATCGTTGTTCTAATGGTTAGGTTGAGTGTGGCCGCGGGTGGACGGGATAGGTTTTCCCCTCCATCCGCTACAATGGCCAGTCGCGAGGAGGCAACGTCCGCGTGTGCCGTACGTCGCTTAAAATAGAGAGTTTATCCGCAGATGGTGCCCGAGGTAGCGGGCAGGCGCTAGGAGGGATCTGGATGTCGTAATAGCAGCGGTTCCCGGATCACTCCTATCTCAGGCGCAGAGTGGCACACCGTGTGGTTTTAGTCGGTCCGATTCCGACACACCACCCCGCCGTAAACCCCGGTGGGGTGACGGCCCGAGGAGGTTTCCACACACGTTAAAAAAAAAAAAAAAAAAATCACGAGTTCTTAGGTTCCATTGTCGGATCGGGCACAAAATATTCTGATTGTAGAAATACTTAAGAACAGTCCAAAGTTTGAAAGTTGGGGTCCTTACCCCATGCTTCGAAGAGCACGTGAAGCCGTCCATACTGCACCTGATCTCTCACCGGTCGTGTCGAATAGTAGTCCCAACGGATGGTAAGAGTGAGGGAACAGAAACTGTATCAGTGTTTGCGAACACTCTTGTGCACTATATCTTCTGCGTAGCTGATCTCTGTAGACTGGCAGTTGTGGTCGAAATCCACTAGGAGGATATCAACTTCGTCACACCACCCGCAACAACTCAAAAACAAGCAATTAAAAAAGTAAGTAGTTACAAAAAAAGTAAGACTAATAGACTAAATAAGTATTCTTGAAAATTCTAAATAAGTATATGTCATAACTAACTGACGTCTAATATAGGCGCAAAGACTATACGGGTAAATAAATGTACTTAAATCAATCATCTGCCCCATACTGTAACACCCCTATGTTTTGACTGCATCACTTCTGCTCGACTTCTAATTGTTTTACTAACTGATACGTTTATAAACAGTAAAATACTTAACCAGACTTGATTATCTTCACACTAAAGTTCGTATCGTTGCCACGATCTCAATAATTACTGTGTCGTGTCATGTCAACTATAATATATATTTTTTTTATTGCAACCTACCAAAGTGACTCTATTCTGCCTGATGGAAAGCATATATAGAATTCAAGAGCGGTGGTCGCCGTACTCACTGCGAATGAAGACAGTGCAGTATGCCGACCCATGCCCGATACTTTTTCACGCCCCGCTTAAAGGACCCGGGATCGTGTGGGAGAAAAACACGTGCGCTAGTAATGAATTCAAGGCTTTAACTGATTTGCACAGGAAGGAAAAGCCGAACCGTTTAGTTCGGGAGCGCATGTCTACTATTATGTCAATATATACATATGTGTTCAGAAACATTTAAGTGTTTTTTCAGCAGTCTGGTTACCACAGCACAGGCTCTGCCTAATTTGAAATCAGACAGCCGTGTATGGGATATATGAGGTTATTTATTTATTATTTATTTAATCTAAAACGTGACTTGTAAATTATTGAAATTTGTCAATGTCTTTGTATCCGACTCCGCTGGAAACTATGTATATGTATATTTTAGGATGCTCTGTAATGAACAGCTCGATGGATTTTGGCTTATCGTTGACAATCATTGTCAATTGGTTAATTTTAAGTATCTTTGCGTTTAACGCTGACTTTTTCTTTATTTTTATAAAACTTAAAAGTATTATTGAGATTTTCTGATATATCTCCGGCGTAATTAACTGATCTCCGCCGAGACTGATCCCCTTGGCCAAATTCGGTTAGGAGCCCCTAACATAAAGAGGAACAAAATATATGTACATATTTTATCCACAGAATCGCTGGTAAAGTTATTTTTCTCTCAGGAATAAGACTTTTTATTGGATGATAATCTAGGTGTATAGGGTTCCCACCAAAAACTTAGGGCCCTGAGCCAACATCACCTCCGAGTGGTGCATCTGCTGATCGACGGACAGGGCTCTAGCAAACAAAATATGTCCGTTTAGTTTCAAAAGACTCGCCATCTACTCGTATTGCCTGGAACCAAAGCATTGATGGAAAATGGGCGTTTAATATGCCTCAATCTACTCTGCCGGGGAAACAGGCGTGATTTTATGTATGTATGTAGTAATCTAGATTTTATATGCTAGGTGTAGTAATTAAAGCGTGCAAGAATTACGAACATAACTGTACATAATTGTTTTCATGAAAGTGGCGAGGATAATTATTAATTAGTTGAAAATTATTATGCAAAAACCGGATGACTTCCTTAAAACTACTTAGTCAGTAACGAAGTATATATTATGGGTAAATCACACCCATTTAATGTGATGATAAGGTGCCGGATATTGATTAATTCTAGTGTTTAGTAACGTGTAGGACCTCCTCTGCTCCTTACACATTCCCTGAGCCGGTTAGGGACGCTCTCTATCAGGTGAGCCACGTTTTCATCAGGAATCTGTTCCCAACAATGTTTTAATGCATTCACCAATTCCTGTCGACTGTGGATAGCGGTATAAGTTTCTTTAAGGCTTCGTTTGAGTTGATCCCATAAATGTTCAATCGGGTTTAGGTCGGGACTCATTGCATGCCAAGGCAAAACATTAATATTCGCGTCCGAAAGAGCACTTTGAGTCAGACGGGCAGTGTGAGGACGTGCATTATCTTGCATCAAGATGAAATTCTGACCAACTCGCTGTGAATATGGGATGACATGAGGTTGAATGACCTGTTGGACGTAGCTGGCGGCGTTTACGTTGCCCTCATCCAAGAATACCAGCTCAGTTTTACCCAGTAGACTGATTCCACCCCACACCATAATACTGGGTCCACTAAAACGGTCAGTTTCTCGAATACAAGGATCCTCAAAACGTTCCCCTGGTTTTCTCCAGACACGTACCCGTCTGTCATCACTGAAAAATTTAACTTTAGACTCATCTGTAAAGAGCACTGTTCTCCAATTGTCCATGGTCCATTCGAGATGTTCACGTGCAAACCTTACACGCGCTGCACGATGTGCCCTGGTTAATTTTATTCGCACAGCGCGCATTCTGGATCTTTGTTGGTCTTCATGAAGTCTGTTCCGTATGGTTTGATCGCTTACACGGGTACCAGTAGCATCACGTAAGCGATTTTGTAAGGTACGCGCTGTCACAGTGCGCTCTCGACGTGCAGTAAGTCGAACGTACCGATCTTCCTGGGAAGTGGTGGCCCGATTTCTACCACCACCTCGTCTCCTGGCAACACTACCTGTCTCCTGATAACGTTCCCAAACATTTCGGATCGCATGCCTAGACACACCGAGGCGTGAAGCTACCGATCTCTGTGAATTGCCCTCTTGAAGCAAAACTACAGCTCTGGAAGCTGTTTCCGGGTCCATATGACGTCGAAATCCGGGCATTGTTATTTTAATCAAAGCAATAACACCGAAGCAAATGATAAACAACGATACAATATCAACTTGTGTTTGTTATGAGATGCAGAACACAAGTGATTAGAAAAGTTCGTAAACGCTGAGTTGACCCATTTTTTAGTTTTTTCCGTCTACCCACTTAGGAACCACCCTAAACGTGACATTCCAAACGTGTGACCATGTGTGAACATATGCACTTGGAGTCTACACACTTCAATTTACAAATCAGCAGGCAATAAAAATATTACGGTCGAAGTTCCGAAAAAATTAAGTGGGCCCTAAGTTGTTTTGAGTAGTATATATGCCATAGCAGCTACTACTAGGGAGTTCGTTTGTTAGGTAGAGCCACGCAGATTTCGGCATGAACGGTTCGCCTCAACTGGGGCAGTACTACCCTCCCACAGAAGATCAACCTAAAGCGGCAGCATCCGTGCTGTCGTGTTTCGTTGGTGAGTGCGAAACCGGAGGCCCAGTTGAGGGCAGGAGTGACAGTTGTCGTGGTAAGTGTGTACAATAGAATGCTATGATGACTGTCATGCTTTTTACGTCCCCAAACGAGGCGTGAAAAAGCATCTTACTAAGCCGCCATAATGTGGGTTACCATACTGTATTGTCTGCACTCGCAATGAGTATGGTGACCACAGCTCTTGGATTCTATTAATGCTTTCCATCAGGCAGAGTAGAGTCACTTTGGCAGGCTCGTAAAATAAAAAAATAACCATCTCTTCCCAAGTTCTACTTACCATATGTTTTTCGAACTACCTTCAGTTTTAATTGCTACTTACAAAACACACTAAGTAATTGCTTCTCACTCACCATCGAACGCATTTTGTAAACATTATGAAATATTACTATTGACACCTCTATTCTCACTTCGAGTTAACCTTTAATAATCAACTTTAAGTCAGTAACAGAAAGTCTAAAATCATTTGGATCACTAATAAAGTCGGTGTTATGAAATTTATTAGATTCTATTGACTGTGTTGCATTTCTTAATCAAATCGAACTCACTGCAGGCATGATTTTGTATCCCTTTGTTTGTTCTTGTGATAGAATGTGTGTGGTGTCAAAATGCCGCCAGCTGTTACGTAATGGATTTCAGGTTGTCCATTATATTATAATTATCACCTTGATTCATGTTTTGGGCTCAGAATTTAGAATTATTACCTACATTCGGGCGGTCGTCAATATTTAATCACTACACACGTTCAGCAGTGCATGGCAATAGGTAAGCACTTATATTCTTACAAAATTAACACATTACTTCCCTCATTTTTAGGACACTAGATTACCAATTTTTATCTTAAACTGACGTTAATTTTTTAAGCTTTTTTTGTAAATAACAAACATTTATAACTATTTTTCCATTAAAAAAAGTGACATTATTTAGATATGTAATTTCAAATTATATACCCGTTAAGAGTGCATTGTTGTTTGTTTTATGTAGCTAATTATAGCTATATAAATAAAAGTAATTATATATTTCACATGAATTCTAGAATTGTTGGGAAACCTTTACTAAACGTGAAACAGCCATAGAGTAAAACTAAAGTAACTAAAGTCGTAATAATATATTTTTTTCTTAACATATGATCCCAAGGTCATACATATAGGACAGGCTGATTCAGACCCTAGAATAAATAAATTTTAGTTTTTTGCTTCACATTTTTTTTCTTACTGTATTAACATATATATCGTGTGATTTGTCTAAATTTTTCGATGATTGGGAAGTAATGGGTTAAGAGAAATCGAACCATTTCGTTTATAAGATAGATTTAGATGTTTAGTTCTTCAAGATGTTTAGTTCACTATAAATATGCTGAGTTCGTAGAAAATGTCTGCATAATATAGCTGACTGGAAGATGCAAGAGTCACATGCGTCACATTAACCAATGAATGACAGTTAGCGCTCATACAGACTAATATGTTACTGTTTGTATTCTGTAACGACGAGACAATTAGTATTCTATAGAAAGATAAATTACTGATTTCGAACTAACAGTCTTTCGACCTACATCGCTGCCCAGTTTAGCAAATGGTTTATGTCAAATGTTATTTCGCTTTGCAGTATTATTGTCCTCCATAATTTGTTTCCTTCAGCTCTTAAGAGATTCACAGCATAAAACGGTAAGGTGACATTCTGTGTTCTTAATCTATCACTACACGGAAATCTACTATTAAATCAATCAACCTATCGCCGTCCACTGCTGAACGAAGGCCTCCCCCAAGAAACGCCAACGATCCCGGTCTTGGGCTATTCGCATCCATCCGCTGCCAGCCACCTTCTTCAAGTCGTCGGTCCATCGCGCCGCAGGGCGCCCTACACTACGTTTACCCAATCATGGTATCCACTCTAGTACACTTCGGCTCCAGCGATCATCGGTTCATCTGGAGACATGACCGGCCCACTTCCACTTCAGCATACTGATTCTCTGTGCTACTATTACTAGTATTAAATTTATATACTTCTTTACATGTATTTTTTTTTTTTACGTCTGTAATGGCTTAGGCGTTTGTCCTCTATTTTACCTGAGTGAAAGTGCAGATGTAGACGAAGGTGATACACGCCCATCCAAGAGATACCTGTTCACTCTACTCTTAAAGGCTCCAGAGTTCAAGTCATCAGGAAAAGTAGACCCAGGCAGGTCGTTCCAAGTCTTGGCGACTCTCAACAAAAAAGAGCTGTCAAACCGTTTAGTTCGACTTTTGGGTATGTCAACAACGTGTGGATGAAATTTTTGCCTGCGCCTAGTAGTCCGATAAAGGAATGGAGATGGCTCAATCAGTTCGAAGAGAGCCTTCGAGCACTCTCCAAAGTGTATCCTATAAAAAACCGAATTTATGTTTAGTAACCATTTTAAGATTTCAAAATGTGACATAAATAATATTCTTGTATTTTTTTGTGAAGTTCATAAATCGTGACGTGACGCGTAAACAACGTTTCATCTCTCACTGAGTTTATTTACATAACATCTCATTCTTTGAATAGAGAAATTTCAGTTTCGTAATGACTATGAAGGCGAGATACCATTTTTTATTAATTGAAACGTAATATATTTAATGTAGCCACTTACTTTTTATCACCAAAAGGATAGAGAGAGACAAATTAAAATCTTCCCGATTATCCCTACTTTTGTCGTCAACCTTATCCTGTATTTTATAAATAAATAAATAAATAAATATTGCGGACATTTAAAACCAACATCGTCTAGTTTCAAACTAAGCAGAGCTTGTGCTATGATAACTAGACTGACTGATAGAATACTTATATACTTGTTTTTTTGGTAAATACAAACATATTATACATAGAAAACACCCAAACTTTGAAACAATTATTTGCAGATCATACAAACATTTGGTCCGACCCGGGAATCGAACCCGAGACCTCAAGTTTAGCAGTCGCATTCAATACCGCTGCACCACCGAGGCAGTTATGTATATATAATACATATTTCTTAAAATATACAAATATGAATACAACTTACATCCCCACAAACATACAAAGATACATAGTAATTTGTCTGTATCTTTCGAGGGTGTAAGTTGTGTTTATATTTGTTTCAAATTATTTACTAATAATCATCACACAATGTGAATAATATCTAAGGTATTAAGTCCACCCTTGTACCTAAAGTGAATAATGTATAATAAATAAATACAAAAAAAAACAGTCAGAATTGCTAATGAGTAGATCAATAGGCAGGCTAAGTTTAGCCAGATTATCGTAAAATTAGAAGTCAAACTTGGTGGTGGCCTAAACAATAACCCTTACCGGTGACCAGCCTATGGCAGTCCACAGCTGGACATAGGTCCATTACACGCCACTTTGATCGATTTTGGGCTTCTCGCATCCAACTACTGCCACACTTTGGGAAAATCGTCACTCCACCTGGCCTACGTTTGCTGAGACTTTGGTAACCCCCTCTTTTTCCATAGGATACCTCTAGTACTTAACTCACCGGTTTTCCATAAATCTCACACAAGCTGTTTCACTGATTTACCCGTAACTTTCCAAGTAAACAAAACTATTATTTTACTTAACAACAATACCTCAACATACGCGTATAAATCCATTTTAATACTAAAACACTAAGCCGTTGGAGTGTTCGTTGTAGCGAACAAACCATAATAATAATAATATAAACAATTATCTAAATCCCCACTGGCTGAATTTATAACCACTTTTACGAGTTGCTTATTCGTCTTGTAATCTTGAACTCGTAAAATCACGTATAAAGTGTGCACCTAGCTCTAAATTACAGTAAAGTATGGCTTTTGATCACTTGTTCTAGACTAATGTGTTTATATATTTTGTTTATTATACTGCTCGTTGGTCTAGCGGTTAGCGTATACGACGAAGATCTCGAGTTCGATTCCCGTGTTGGGACAAAAAATGTTATTGTATTTTTCTGGTTACAAGAATGCTCGATAACATTCCGGAGTTTGGAAGTTGGGGTTTTGACCCCGTGCCGCGGAGAGCGCCTACAGTCGTCGATCTTGCGCCTGACTTCCTCTCGTTCGTGTTGTATAACGGTCCCATCGGATTATGAGAGTGAGGAAACAGAAAGAGTGCACCTCACAGTATCTACACACACATATGCACCATAGTATCTCCGGCGTAGTTAGCTGGTCTCCGTTGAAATTGGTCACCGTAGCCGAAATCGGCTCGAAGTACATCATCATTAAATTATACGTCTTGGTTTCGGTCATGTAAACGTCTTTTATAAAAACTTGAAGGTCTTTCTTAAAACATCTTTTTCTTAACCAACGACTCTACCCCACAAAGTACCTCCCTACCAATATTTTGCACCTTTGTCACAATAAAACCGAAGACTTTCACATAAGCTTGCATAAGATCTTAGCAGAATTCACCCTCGCTTGCGTCTCCTACTCAAAAACTGTACATATATGTTATCTAAGTCTCAAAAAGAATAAACTTAAAACACATATTTCATTAATACTCGGCCTATTCAAGTCGTTGCACACCTACTTCGATAAACGAACGACGAACAAGCAGTTTCTTAGATTAGTATGTTCAAATAACCAAATAAATAAAGCACTTTATAATATTAGTATGAGAAAAAAATAAAACTAATACAGTTTGAATGGAAACAACACCATTAAGAGGCTCAATTATTTCCTTTTACGTCTGTATTTAGCTGAAATAACTGCGTGCGGTATGAAACTGTAACACGACTAATAATATTATTAAAATATGAACGAAAATACGCTTTTAGTTTTAGCTGAGGCGTGTGTAAGCTCACGAGAATGTCGACCACCCTGTATTTCAAAACATTTGTTCTTAAAAACCTGTTGCGATGGAGTTACTCCCGCTGGTGGAACTTTAATTCTGACTGTAATCCTCTTTAAAATTACTGTATACATATTATACATTGATGGACTCATAAGCAGCATCAAATTTCAGGAATACTTTCGAATTACCTCCCTACCAATATTTTACCAATACTTTTGATAGTAATGCAAACTTTTTGATTAAAGTACATGACATTGTCGAGACTGTGAATTATTACAAAAAAACAAAATTTAAAAATAGAACTGCAGTAAAAGATAAAATTATGCCGGGAAAAACAAATTTATGCATAGTCTCAAATTCGTTCGTAAGTTTGAATTTAATTACGTTTGTTTTTTTTTTCATTTGCGATTTAAATTGTAGTTACCAAATATATTGACTATTAGTCTTTTAGACTTAACAAAAGTTTCGTTACCATAAATACGGATACTTCGTCCGAAGAAGTCGTTCAAATTGTGTTTGCTGCAGGAAGGCTTGGATCAATAAACGATTGCTAGTATTTAGACACAAACCAGTCTAAAGTTTCTAGAGTACACCGAAGGTTTGTAGAGACAGATTGCCACAAAAGGAAACCCGGCACCGCAGAACTCGAGCAACCACCCGTCTGGCTGACTGTCAGCCTGTGACCACAACTTAGATAATTCAAAAACATATACAGTGGACCCTGGGTAATCCGGCCCCTGTTTAATTCGGATCCCCCCGTAATCCGACATCAATCAAACAATTTTCGCTAATGTAGATCGTGCATGATTGAACAGGTTACAACTTGAGCTCGACGCATAAATATTGTTTCAATTCCGATTGCTTAGTTTGACTACGTGTGTTCATTGTTTGCTGTTTATTCATTGCGCGTTAAGTATACGTACCTAGTAATGTCAAAAAAAGCCGGACTACAGAGGGTCCTAGGCAGTACTCTATAATCCGACAAATTCGATAGTCCGACACTGCCCTGCAAAACGTTTGTCGAATTACCGGGGGTCCACTGTACTTATTATAGTGTACGCGTTAATTCAACTTTTATATCTAGTTTAAATGTTTATAAACGTAAAACTTGCCCGTTAAATGCATTATTTTAATATTTCCCTGATATTTATTCCCTAGATTATGGTATTCTAAGAAATAACGGGATCTGACATAGGTATTTATTTTATTATTTTATAACTCTTACATTAAGTTATAAATGTCGTAAAGTGTAGAATTTCCACTTGCTAAAGCTTTCTTCCTAGAATAACTCTATCGTCACTCTTCAGTGTGATAAAGTATTAAAACGTAAACTGGCCTAGAATAAGGAAATTTCATGTGACTGGGTAGTCACACTGAAATTGCATTTGGGGTAACTCAATAGTGATACGTTTTAGGTAAGAATTTTGTATAACTATGAAAATGAACGCCCCAAAAACGTGAGTTGCCACTTTAAGACAATTGGAAATAAAATAATTATTACTTGTTTTAATTCATAAGTAATGTTATCGTCACATTTTTTTTGTTAAAAACGATAACAAATAGGTAACATGCTTGAGTTTTTCCTTTTTTTTTGAACTTCATCTAAATAACTGGATTAATTTGACGATTTATTTGAGTTCAGTCATCATTGAGCTAACGCACTAAAGTATGTTTAAATTTAGAAATTTAAATGATATTTCAAATTATAAACATAATAAAATTAAAAGAAGATGTTAAAAAAGGCAAGCTTCGATAGTTTAGACACGTAGAGAGGATAGGTGGCAGAAGACCCTCGAAGGTAATTTATAGAAGCGAATGTGTGTGAAGTGTCAGAAGAGACAAACATTTACCATCTAAATTGGTCATGTTCTGAAGACGGGATATGTAAAAAGTACCAGGAACCGACGAGCATGTATGCAGCGATTGACGAATGTGGACGAAGAAAAAGAGGTGTTTCAGGGGCGAAGTAAGTTGAGATTAATTGTCTCTGTCAACCCCTCTGGAAAATAGGAGTGACTTTATGTCTGTATGTTACGTAAATATTGTCTAAATTATAATAATAATAAATATTTCGGACATTTGACACACAACGTCATCTAGTTTCAAACTAGGCAGAGCTTGTGTTATGATAACTAGATAGACTGATTACTTATATACTTTTTTTTTGGTAAATACATACACATTTTACATAGAAAACATCCAAACTTCGTAACAGATATTTGCAGATCGTACAAGCCAACCCAGGAAACGAACCCGAGACCTCAAGCACAGCAGTCGCATTCACTACCGCTGCGTCACAGAGGCAGTTAAATTATCACTTAGATATGAAAACCTTATGGGTCGATTAGTAGATTAAGTATTCTTTATGTGTCGTAAAGTTAAAAAATTAAGTAACTCAAGCTTGATTTAGATAATAAGACTAATTATACTAGATAGGTAGCGCTACAACTGGGATTCAGAAAATTATAATTTTACTTACACACGAAGTCACACCTGTTTCTCTAAAGGGGTAGGCAGAGGCATATTAAACGTCTACTTCATCCAGTGTTTTGATGTAATGTAATATGTGGCGAAGCTATTGCCGCTAATTGGAATGTTTTGCCTGCCACAGTCTCTTCCGTCGATCAGCAGGTGCAACATTTGCAGGTGAGATTGGCTTGAGGCCCTAAGTTCTTGGTAGGAACCCCATATAACATTAATATATTTTTATTTCTTGATTAAACAGTTCAATGTTATTCTTTTTGACTATCAATAAAAAGATACCCTTTCGATTTGCCTATCTCATTAGTCAAGCGGTAAGCGTGTGCGACTGCCAATCAAGAGATTTCAGGTTCAATCCCCAGGCGGGTTAAAAACGTTATTGAGTTTTTCTTACAAAAATGCCTAATAGCAACCAGGAGTGTCCCATGGTTATATGACAATCGTTACTGGGGAGTCAGTGCCCTCAAATACACTGACAACTAGTTCAGCCTTCAAAGTCAGTTCGCCCTCAGGGTTGTACAGGTGCGGTACCAGTCACTCCGTGGCAAGACTGGTGGAACTAACAACCGACGTGTAATAAAATTATCAAAAATAAAGACAAGGACGAAGGGATTTGATTTGACAATCATCTACCTTATTAAAATCGAATCACAAATCAATTCCTATTTGTGGTCGCTAAAACCTAAACCTAATTTCATCATTTTCACAAACTTGACACATTAAGTCCACATCCAGTACCTGTTACGCTAAAAGTGTGATCCATACCAGCTTCGGTTCA
The DNA here is from genome assembly GCA_949316085.1 of Hypercompe scribonia. Lineage (NCBI taxonomy): Eukaryota > Metazoa > Arthropoda > Insecta > Lepidoptera > Erebidae > Hypercompe > Hypercompe scribonia. The sequence goes on along the minus strand of OX438984.1, from coordinate 2,086,680 downwards.
CTGTTTCTTAATATGAAAACAAACATCCCAAATAAGAACATGGATTTAACATGTCCAAAATAGACCTGCCTTTAAAACATGTTGTAAATACGTGTCGGCAGATCGGCCATGATTGAAATATAGATGCAATGCGTCTGTTCGGTATTTTGAAAGAGATTAACGAGGGAAAGTTTGGGTTTTAATTTTGAGTTTATGCCTATGGGGTTTACACACCTGAGAGAATACATTTTAGAGAGATATGATATTGAATTTGAAATTCACGTTTTTATATTTCTGAAACTTTAATTGAAGTTATTAATGAATTAAATTTTTAGAAGAGAGAGGGGACATGAGTTGTTCGCAGTAAGTGTAGGTCTTAGGTAGTAGTTTTCTTGGTAATAAAAGTAAAATGACATTTAAATAAAAAGAAAATATGTGTGAATCAAGAATACGAAGTATCACCACTCGTATTTATCCCAAAGCTGTCATAAGAGGCGACTAAGGGAGCAAATTACGTACTACAATATCACTGCAAAGAAATGAGGAACTTGAAACAAACTCTGTACCAATCCGTCTGTATAGACATAGTCAAGTCTTCTTGTTAAGAAGAGGCCTATGTCCAGCAGTGGACTGTTAAAGGCTGTTGATAATGATGATAATGATTATGATAAAGTTATTTAAGTTCTTGAAAAAAATAGAAAAATAACTCTATTTGGTTATACTTATGTTTAATTATAATTTTCTAGAATACAAGAATGCTATTTTAATACACCTAAATCATAATATGTTTCTTTTTATTTTCCTCCTAAAAATTAAGATTTTTTTTGACAGACTTGACATGGAAATCTCTTTCTTTTTTAAATACATTAAATATAAACTTTATACCATAAGCATCAAAATTATATCAAGTATTTAATTACGACAACCCTTTTCCACGAAAAAGTCTTCATTATATTCATTGTTGATTCGTCTCTGAACTTACTCGAAGTTGTAGTAACCTTCTGTATGTTTTTATTCTGTGGCCCGACCAGATAGACTTTCAATGGACGTCAGAGAGTTTGTGTTACGGCCGCCTTATTTATTCATTTACCTAATTTGGTAATGGACTTATTACACGTGTACGTTTACTACGTAATCTTAGTTTGATACTTATTAATTATTGCATTTGTGTTCAATTACTACAAATGGATATTTTGTATGGTATAGGAGGGCAAATAAACAGACGGTCAAGAGGAAACAATAAACAAATAATTATTAAAAAATGAAGAAAGTTTGGTCCTACGCGAGAATTGAATCCGAGACCTTGAACATAGCAGTTGCATACGCTACCACTGCGCCATCGAGGAAGCCAAAAGATATATCTCGATTTGGTATAACTCACAGTAATTTGTGATCCATCAAAGGAATAGTATCTCTGATGGATCACTAATTGCTGTGAGTTGTCGTGTACTCGTTTCTCTTACAGGACAAATAATTGTTTGAAAAGCATGATAATTTGGTATTTGTCTGTGAGTTAAATATCTGTAATAATTATGTTTTCATAAATTTACTTGTAAATTTGCAAGCTTGATTGTGGAAAAATATTGAAAAATAAGACAATGTTTGCAGCGAATTGTAGATCGTATCCAAATTTTAGTTCAGTTGGGGCAATTTTTTTTGAGTCCTTGAAGAGTATACAATTCAACTTAACATTGATGTATTTATACTCATTAAAAGAATAAAGGTATATCAGTTATCTGATATAGGCATTGCCAAGTTAATGGTGGGACGTCTGTGCCAAAAACTGTCACAAATTATTTTCAATAATTTGTTGTTGTATGTTGAGCTAAGTTGGCCGATGCCTACAATTTAAAAGAAATGATGGTGATTCGTGGTCTTCAGTAATTTGGACGCATAGATTGATTGGAACTATTTAAAGTAACCAAAAATGAGTTGTTCTTTTCTTAAGTATAGTATACTTAAGTACAGTATACTTTGTTGATAGACAAATGTTAATATATCTGTGTCATCTACGTACGCCAACAGTATTTCTGCGTAAGCAAAATCTGTGACAAATTTCTATAGACAAATTTCTATAGAATATAAGCTTGCCGTATTCTATAGGAACGGTGCATGTCAAGAAGTCTATATGAAACTGTTACTCACCAGTATTTCAAAACTAAAAACAACATTGTGTGACTGCTTTCACGAGTAGCTGAATAATCACACGCTCAGATTTGCTGGCAACTCTTCTTATAACAGTTTTTTTTAATGTGGAGTTGCGTTGTAGTTCTAGCTGTGAGTTTTCTTAAAATCGTAAAATAAAATGGAATAAAATAATCATTGATAGGGCAACTCTATGTGTAGTAAAACCGTTTCCTTCTAAATAGCAACTGTAACTCTTACGGTTGACTGACACAGAATGTCCTAAGTATTAACTAAACTGTTGCATAAAAATGTATAAAATATATAAATAAATTATCTGCGACACTTCATTGTGGGTCGTTTCGGTTGTATTGGTTAAAAATAAGCATAAAACTGACGCGAATTTATGACAAAAATAATCTTTGATTAGATTTGTATACTGTGTCAAAATTTTAGTTCAATCAGTGCGAAATTTCTGAGGTTTTGAAGCGCAAACAAATGAACTAACTAAATAACGATGAAGATTAAAACTCACCATAATTTCAGTTGGAGTTACAGATATGCGACTTAAGGTGTGTTAACTCCTAAAATTACCTGAATTATTAAACTAATTGGCAACTAAAAAATAAATATGGCCATATTAAACTAAATTTAAGTAACAGTTGTTTTTACACCAATATAATAGCTATAAAATCTAAGAGAAATAGTTGATATTAACGAAAGTCAATTATCTAAAGAACAATGTTTTAAAATGTCAAATAGCCGAGCTTGTTCTGCTCACAGACTGACAGTATTTAATGTTGCCTTTACTTCAGTAAGTTTCAACTTGATTTATTGGACACCAAGCTTAATATAATTGATTTTATTAAAGCTATTCTCAATAATATAATCAGAGCTGGTATTGTTTATGTGAGAATCTAAGTGGGCATATTGTACATCCGTGTGGTCTCGAGTCCACGAGTGTCTCAAGAGCCGACAAGGGAACAAGTTACGTGGAACAACATCACTACAAAGAGAAGGAAAACTTGAAACAAACTTTATACCAATCCGTCTGGCCAGCCTGGTATAGTAGGCTAAAACCTCCTTACTAAGGAGAAGTCTATGTCCAGCAGTGGACTCTTAAGAGCTGTTGATGATAATGTACCTATATAATAATGGGCTTCCCAGTGAACACATTACCAATGGACATTATCATTGGACTAGTAGTTACAAGCATTTGCGTAATTCTTTTCAATATTATGCTGTTAACTTATAAATTTGGATATTACGATTCTCCATACAACCCTTTATCCACTATGTTGTTTTTTAAGACAGGGTGGGCAAATAAACAAACAAAACACCTGTTGGGCTACCATCTGTATTTTCTATATTAAGAGCCTGCCAAAGTGACTCTACTCTACCTGATGAAAAGTATAAATAGAATCCAAGAGTTGTGGTAACCATACTCATTGCAAATGCAGATAATGCAGAATGGTAACCCACACTATGGTAGCCTTGTGAGATGCTTTTTCACATCTAGCTTGGGGACGTAAAAGGCGTGACAGCCATCATGACAGTATAGGGCTAAAAAAAGTGTAAAGAGCTATAAAGAATCCTTTTTCGACATGTAAGTTTGTATAAATTACACTTAGTTTTGTAAGTACATCGTTTCATATATTTTTACAAGTCTGAATTTATGATCAGAAAATGTCGACATTTTTAAATACTTACTCATGGAAGAAATGACAAAAAATCACAGAGTTGTCTTTTTTTAAGTCCATGAACAATGTTCAAGAAAACTATGCGAGGACTATAGGATCAAGTTCCAACTTTGGAAGAAAAGACCATAGTTTTGAGTTAACCCATTCATGTAGATGGTATACAGGCCCCAACCGTCGTGTATCTCAATCGTTATTGCACAACCAAGATTGGCTTGGGACTTTAAGTTCTTGATGGTGTCCCTATGAAACATTCAAAAACACCATAAAGTTACTAAATATGAACTTTAATTTTAAGCCTACTCTATACTAACCCCAGTAGTTTAGGCTTCGTGTAGATGACCAATTAGTCAGACAGGACCAGCAACAATTACTCTAAGAGTATTACATGTTTTCTATGTAATAAGTCCAATTTTACAATTTAACATGATTGCTATAATTAAAGTAGCTGCGACTATTGAGCGACTTATAATCTAATTACGTAAACATATCTAGAACACATTCGAAGTTAATTAGTTTAGAAATGTCCTGAGCATCATCCCATTAAGAAAGGACATAAGTTAATATAGATCTTACAGTCGCTTACATCATTTCAACGATGTCAAATATCGTCTTGTAAGTAGATACACAGAGAAAATATAACAAGTTACCATTTATGGCCGGTTGAATGCTAATAGCTGCAAAATTATATTACAAGTGTAAAATTTGCATAAGTCTAAATTAGATCTAGGTTTGTTGATGTTTGATGGCAGTAATAAAGTGTATAAATAGCAAAATGGATTAGAAGCAAAGGCTTTTTGGGATTTTTGGATTTTACTCCTTAAGAATCGGTTTTTTGATATAAGGCGCCCGGTATGAGAAAAATGTGAGGAGTAAAATTTACTGAACGAATGACCTCGTTACGTTTTTGGTGCGGCTGTACTGGTTTTGGTGCGGCTGCACTGGTTGTGAGTGTATTAAGACGTGTATAGAGTATGCTGCAAAGCGACTATACATGTTATTTTCATTAATTTGTTAATTTACCCTTTCATACGGTATCAATCTTTTTTCAGTTAATTTTAGTTAAATAAGCTTTTTCTGCGTCCGTTTTGACAATCGTACTTAAAGAGTAAACTACACTCGTGCGTCGGACACACACAATTTTTTTTTTTTGGGTAAGGAAACGTATTATCACCATCTTGAACAGCCTTTAACACTCTTCTGCTGAACATAGAACTCTCCACGGAGAGGAAGTTACATTAGTGATTTCAATAATTTACTGATTTTAATTATCCTCCTTTCAAAGGAGAGGTATATGTCCAGTAGTAATCTATCAAAATCTGTTCATGATAATTGTAGCAAGATTTTAAATTTGTATAGATGCCTCTGCTGTATACAGGTAGCTTCAAGAGAAGACTAGAGAGATGCTATGAGGGGAATAGGAGTTATATGCATAATTTTTGCTTTGAGTAAATAAATGAGAAAGATTACGGTGATAATAATGGTTTGATGTCCATTATCGGGATAATATCTTCCTTTACCTAACATAATACAACAAATCTTTGACTGTCATGGCGGTGCTATGGTAGTGTATGCGACTGCCATATTTGAGAATTCAGGTTTAATTCTGGGTTCTGCAAATATTTGAGTTTGGAATACATTGATACGTACATAAAATCATCACTTTTAGCCAGTGCTTTGGTCCCACGTAATAAGGTGGTGAATCTGTTACCGCTAATCACATGTTTTGTTTATCAGAGCCTCGTTAGTCGATTTTAGTTCTCTTGGGACTCTAAATTCTTGATGAAAACCTCTACAAGAAATTAGAAAGTAGAGCCACGCTGATTTCAGCAACAGCTGGTTCAACCGGGGCAGTACTATCGTCTCACAGAAGACCAACCGAAAGCAACAGTATCCGCGCTCTTTCGTTAGTGAGCGCGACACCAAAGATCCAATGATGCAACTACAACTACCTTTAAGGAAAATGAAGAAATGTAGAATAAAGTATCTTACGACTAATCATAATATAAGCACACTGAAGAAGACATTTTAAAGCTTCATATTTGTTAGTATGGTGTACGTACACCTTCGTGTAGCGATGATGGATTAAGAATGCAGTGTCACCACTCCTATTCTTCCCAAGGGTGTCGTAAGACTAACAGAATAAAATATGCAAGGCAACGTCACTGTTAAGAGAAGGAAATCTTGAAGCAAACCCTTTGCCAACCCGTCTCGCCAGCGTGGTATACTAGGCCAAAACCTCAGTTCTAACGAGAGGTTATGCCTAGCAGTGGACTGTTAAAGGTAATATAGCATACAGTGACACTTTCGAACCTTCGTTTTTTGAATCTGTTTTAGTTATAATCACAAGGAGCATTGAAATAATTGTCATAGTTCAATTTATAACCTCGTTTGCAAATTACGCTCAGTTACAACTATTAACGGATACAGTCCCGTTATAAATATTTATATATGCCATAAAGGTTAATGCATACTAGAGTTTAAATAAGCTATTAACCTTTTAAACTAACATAAGCTTAAAACATATATTATGTGTAGGTTGTAAAAGAAAGAATAAATTGAAAATAAATATTTCGGACATTTGACACACAACGTCATCTAGTTTCAAACTAAGCAGAGCTTGTGCTATGATAACTAGACTAACTGATAGAATACTTTTATACTTTTTTTTTTATAATACATACATATTATACATAGAAAACACCCAAACTTCGAAATAAATATTTGCAGGTCATACAAATATTTGATCCGAGCCTGGAATTGGACCTGAGACCTTAAGCACAGCAGTCACATTCACTATCACTACGCCACCGAAGCATTCAAAGGGCAGTTAAAATAAATGTGTGGAGAAAAATGATCGTACTTATTACATATGTATTTATCCTGAATAGGAATAGACATTATGACCAGTAACTTGAAAGAAACATCCTAGATTAGTCAATCACCTTCGGTATTTTAATACAATTTTTAAGAAACACCACCGAAAACTTACATACGAATTTTAATTTCATGTATTACGAACAATGAATAATTAATTGTCAAAAATAAATGACTACATCGAACTTAAATTAATGAAAATGTTTATTTTATTTTATTTTAAACAAATGATACACAAATCTTTTATAAATACTAAAATACAAAATACATGTTTTGTGCTCACGCATTTTTTTTTTTTTAATAATAATAGTTTATTTTCTCTTCACAAAAATGGTTCTTACTCAAATAATACAGTTGTGTCAGGAATCACATTTTGTGAGAGGTATAGAATACCTGTGTTACAGGTCACCAATAATATAAGGTAGTAATTATAGGTAATCACAGCTAACTTTCTACATGGTATAATATATTTTAATAATAAATATACCATTAAATTTAAATCTTCAAGACAAAAGCTTTTTAAACTAAACTTAATAATAAACGCAACATCAACTGACCAGTTCGAAATATAACACGAATGTATAGACTCACCTGGTAAGTATGCTCACAGTAAATTATTAAAATCGTCTTAAAAACATTCTTCAAATGCATGTAACAGTAGACCGTAAGCTAATTTTATTACACCCGTTTTAAATGTCATAATTCTTAATTATGTCGACAATACGTCAGTTCCCGCTTCTCGAGAATCTAAAAAGAACATCATTTCTTTCATTTAAATGAAAGTGCTCTTTATTACTTTGGGCAAAGAGATTTTTTGCGGGTAGTTTATTTCAATTACAGTCCGCAAAGTTGACTGTAATACGTGTTGGAAAGGCGATTTATTCATGTTTATTATTTCGGCAAGCGCCGGTCGTCTGCCTTCAAAAATAACTGTCCAGACACAGTTGTAATTGCGATACGCAACGGATTATTTATTTATATTATGACTAGTATAATTATATTAATTGATTGTGTTTTATTTTGTTGTGAACCATTGAAAAATTTCAGATGATTTGAGGCGTTTTTCTTTTCAATGTGTCTAATTTGTCTGTCGTCCGGTTGTTAATAAATAAATAAGTAAATATTTTAGACATTCGACAGACAACATCATCTAGTTTCAAACTAAGCAGAGCTTGTACTGTGAAACCTAGACTGACTGATAGAATACTTATATACTTTTTTTTGTAACTAAATATATGTTGTGCACGGAAAACATACAAACTTCGAAACAAAGATTTGCAGGTCATACAAACATTTGAACCGACCCGAGGTCGAATCTGAGACCTCAAGCTTAGCAGTCGCATTCGTTACCGCTGCACCACCGAGGCGGGCCACCGAGAGTACTGCAGGTTTGATTTGAATCTGATAATTTATAGATTGTTAGAAAAAAAAATATCAAATGTTATCCAAGTCATAAGTTAGTTCTAATTCTTTTTGACACTTTTTTGAATTGACACCTTTTGAAATTCTTTCTACAAACATTTTTCTAAGATAAATAATTTTTGTTTCAAATACTTAAGAAATAGGGATATTTCGTGACTATCAATGCAATCAGAGTCCACTGATTACCACTTAAACAACTTGTTCACACTGTTATAATATAAATGTACTTGGATCTAATCACAATTTCAGTTGAAATTCAGGTAGCAATTCAAAAATCCAAATCTAACATCCGTAACTTGTACTAAAGTACACAAAATCATTCGATAGCAACGTAAAAAAAACATTGCATTTTTTATGAGCATCATGCACCAGACAGAGGTCAAGTTAAATCTACCAACTCAGTATACAGCTTTGCCAAATTGTATCGTGCGAGACGAGAAAAATACTACAGCGCCGCTGGCGACTAAGTATTTCTGTACCATTAGATATTATCTTGTTTTGACACCCTACATCTTCCATTTTATTTCATAACAATGTGATCAAAGGAGATTCCCAGACGAAAACGTCTTATTTATCGCAAAGGTGTCGAAAATAATTGGACAAATTAATTAGATCTTTATTAATAATGTCGAGAAATGAATACGTCAGTTAATTTATTGTGTCGATAGCGGCTACAAGGCGACTAATTATAATATATTTTATCAACATTTTGCGAGTAAAAAAGCTATGAACATCTACTAAATCATGCCGCGTTTCATCTTTACTAAGAATTTAGACAATTGTGATGTATTTAGGAATGTTTACGGCAGTATTTAGGGCAAACTGTATTCGTTTTAGTTATTTGAGTCTTTCTGTTCCGTCTACTCTATAGTCTATTGTTATCGTTAGTTTAACACTATTATATCCAATTACAAATTGTAAAATTTACAATCCTAGCCAGATCACCCTATAGATGTAATACTATTTCTTAACAATCTCTCTAATAAGGTCCCTCTTCACACGCATGTAGCCTGTGTATGTGTGTCATATACGTTAATAAAAGAATGTCGCAAGCCCAACTTCTTTTTAATACCATAACTTCTTAAAAACGAAACTAGACTTATAACCACTACCATATAGGTAGTATGTTTATTATTTAATATGTTTTTGTGTGCGTCAAATGTTTGTACAGAATAGAAGTTTTTTTTATTTTATTTATTATCTGTATGAAAAACTTAAAAGAGAGTCTGAAGATAATAGCTAAAAATAAGGGTTCAACTCAACGGTTGGCTTTGATGTGAGAATACAAATTTTATTTTTCTTACATTTGTTTTTTATTTTGTAATATGAAAAGTCAAACGCTCCCCTAGAAGGATCCGGCATTATAGTGAGAAGGCAACACATGCGCTGATAGGGAGTGCCAGGGATAAGTCAGTACAGGAAGCAAGATACGAACCTTTTAGTTCGAGAGTGTCTGTCTATAGCTTTTTTATTTTTTTCTATACTAAGAGCTTGCCAAAGTGACTCTACTCGGCCTGATGGAAAGCATGAATAGTATCAAAGAGTTGTGGTTACCATACTCATTGCAAATGCAGACAATGTAGTATGGTGAGCCACACTATGGTGGCCTAGTGAGATGCTTTTTCACACCCCACTTGGAGACGTAAAAGACATGACAGTCATCGTGGCAGTGTAAGGCTCACAGAGCTATCACGGTGTCACCCCTGCATCAATGGGCTATGAAACGGTGACTTCCAAGACCACAAAGTGTTGTCGTGCAGAGGAAAGGAGAAAGTGGTTAAGTCACTAAGTGAGTAAAGTTACCGTAACCCTATGAAAAAAACTCTTAAAAAGCTGTTTAGTCACCGATTTCTAACTGTAGAGACTACTCCATACTATGTATACTAATACAGGTAAGCCTGCTACCACTATTTTTTGCTCCTTAATAGGTACCTTTTTCTTTTTTTTTCTATATTAAGAGCCTGCCAAAGTGACTCTACTCGGCCTGATGGAAAGCATGAATAGTATCAAAGAGTTGTGGTTACCATACTTATTGCAAATGCAGACAATGCAGTATAGTGACCCACACTGTGGCGGCCTTGTGACATGCTTTTTCACACCCCGCTTGGGGACGTAAAAGGCATGACAGTCACCGTGGCAGTGTAAGGCACACACAGTTATCACGGTGTCACCCCTGCATCAATGGGCCTCCGGTCTCACACTCACCAACGAAACACGACAACACGGACGCTAGCGCTTTAGGTTGGTTTTCTGTGGGAGGGTAGTACTGCCCCGGTTGCACCGTCCCGCTCGTGCTGAAATCACCATGGCTCTACTACCTAGACTAGGTACTAAAGAATGTTTATTAGTAATTTTTTCTACGGTCAGTTTAACAATTGCTCTTATTAAAAAAATAGTTATAGTAGTTACAGTACACAGTGGTAATTATGACTTAATATATGAATTAATTACGGCACACTGACAATATAATATCCAAACTGTTTAACGTTTACTTCACATGATTAATCGTCAACAAAATGAGCCACTAAATCTAAGATGTCACTGTTTTAAAGAAAAAAAAGTGATAATTTTTTTATCTTTGGTGTCAGACGTCAGCGTAATATATGTTTGCCACGGTTAATTTATCACTGGATCGTCCTCCAGACGCTTTGCAGAAAAGCTTAGACTGTACATATAATAAAACTTGGAAAACTCAAAATATAATTTGATGAAAAATTTATTACGACATTTAAAATTTAAGCGTTTGTATTACTGTCATAATTTTGAAAAGTATTTGCAATATTTTACATGTCGTAATTATAGTGCCGGACGACAATTGGCAAATATGTTGACATTTCCAATGACAGTAAATAGTTTAGTCTGTCACAATTGTGGCTGGCTGGATTTGAAATTATTTTAAATAAGTGTTTTTTTGTCTTGTGAAGGAAAACCTGACAATAAGCTGCACCTATAATTGACTGCACGGTTGATCTAATGGTTTAAGCAGTCGCCACGCTGCTCTGTACTGCGCTGAGTGTTGTGGGTTCAAATCCCGCATGGGACAGCATTTTATGAACCACAAATTTTTGTTCTGAGTCTGGATGTTATTTGTGTCCGTTTCTTGTATATTTGTAAAGTCCCCCACGACACAGGATTTATTCTTAGTGCCGGTGTTGTAAAAAAAAGAGAAAAAGATAATTGAAGAGTCACTTTCATCCATTAACCTTTCACACGGAGAAATACAACGAAATAATTCTTTATCTAGGTTATATTAGTTTTCTGTGAGTCTCCAGTCGAGCCGGCACATATTTTCCCGAAGCATAGCTCTCCCACGGTTAAGAGTGCGTAATTTATCCGTCTGTTCATAGTAGAAATAAATTTCTCACTTTATATCAGAACACTGTTGTTAATCTTTTCACGCCTTTAATTAGAAGGCGGAATAAAAGAACTCTTTGTTGTTCTTATAGCGTCTTTAATTAGTGACATATGTTTGTTTTAATAAGGTCATGATGGATACTTATGTTCAATTTAAGTTTCAATCTCGTTTCAAGCAATTGCTTTATCCAATTCATCACTGTCCTTGTTAACGTATTTCATTTCATCAGTTGTCGTGAAAAATATTTCTTTTTCATATTTTTAAAATATGAGAAAGTCATGTTTCTTCATAAACGGGCCAGCTCAACTAGAGAGTGCGTGGTGAGTGAGTAGGATGACCAAAGTCCAGAGCCCATTCATGATTAACTCAACCTACCCCCCTGGATCTCGAGTTACAGGGTGAAGGTTACAAATTCTGAGTGCGGTTGCACTGATATAAGTACATATGAACTAAAAGGTATGTCTACGACACAGTCATTACTCTCTCACACGAGTCATTAAACGGTTACACGCTCGTTTCCAACGATATTGACATTGTTGTTTATATTAATAGACCTTAGCAATAACTAATTGTGTATATGTATGACACGATGCGACCTAAGACGTTTTACATCATCAGCATCCGTGCTGTCGTGCTTTGATAGTCACTGCGAGACCAGAGGTCCATTGATGTAGAGGTGACAGTTATCGTTCTAAGTGTGTGAACATTACACTGCCGTAATGACTGTCATGCCTTATATGTTCTCAGGAGGGTTGTGGAAAAGCAATTCAGTAGACTGCCACATCGTGGACTATAACTTTTGGATTCTATTCATACCTCATCATTCATCTACCAGATTGCACAGGTCGTGATCACAGGTTTCAAGCTAGTTGTTAGTGATCATGCAAACTGCCTCGGTGGCGCAGCGGTAGTGAATGCGACTGCTGTGCTGGAGGTCTCGGGTTCGATGCCCGGGTCGAACTAAATGTTTGTATGATCTGTAAATATTTGTTTCGAAGTTTGGGTATTTTCTATGTATAATATGCATGTATTTAGAAAAAAAAGGATATAAGTATTCTATCAGTCAGTCTAGTTATCACAGTACAAACTCTGCTTAGTTTGAAACTAGATGACGTTGTGTGTTAAATGCCTAAAATAATTATTTATATTTCTTTAAATATTTATCATGACTGCATCTCCAGAAATCGTATATTCAGTTTCCTACCAGGACAAATAATTGTATGAAGAGTGCCATAATTTCCTCTGTATCTGAATGTAAATATTCTTCGGTATGGTGCGTTTAAGTATACAATAAAAAATAAAAAAGATTGTATTTCAGTAATTTAGTTACGATAGGCGTTGCTTTGTACAAGTACAAAGCAACGCCTATTGTAACGCCATGCGCCAGGCGCCACTTGTACTTTTTTAGCTTTAAGTCACTTATGAATTTAATCTGGTGTACAATAAAGAGATATATTATTATTATTTTCTTTATTTCATTATATACACTTATTTATTACATTTTTAAATATATAAAAAGTAGAAAATACACATTTAAAAATATAAAAAAAAGTAGTAGACCACCGACATCGGGTACAGGGACCAAGACACCGGTGGTTAGGGCTCCAAAGACAGGAACCTCCTCACAATACGGGCCGTGTTAAGGAGGACTGCCTTCTGCATCAGACCCTTGATCCAACCTTCTAACGCGAGCCTCTTAAGGTGTTGGTCGAGGCTCTTCGCTATCAACGCGAGCCTCTTTTATTATTATTATTATTACTTTGTGAGGTGAGATGGCTGTGTATGAAACGTGTCAAGTTGTCATTGGTGTCTTTCCAATTTCAAAGTCCATAATGTTCTATAAATCAATTCGGAATTAAGAAACTATTTTCAGCATAGCAGAATTTTATTTAATAAATACTATTTCTGCGTGCTCCGTAGTGTGGCTACAATTTTATGATTGAGTAAGGTGTATGTCTGGGCGCCGGCGTGCTCCAGACGTCATAACGACATCGTAAACAGTCGGACAGACCGACACATTCGGAGACCACCGCCGCCGCAGCCGCCGCAGAAACTGTGCCAATAGTGCCAATGATTTAAGCACTTATATATATATACTTAACGTGTTATATTTGTATAGCCGACAACTGTACGGGTTTCCCCATATTTTACTGCTGGTATAAGACTTTCCTAGTTGCAAAAGGCAGCATTTGTGTGTATTAAATACAAATGTTTATGTATGTTTCATGATCTTTTCTTCCCTTGCCTGTGAATTCACTCCTGGTGTTGAGCTTTGTTTCCTTTCTATTGTGTCTATCGTTGCCAAATATATGCCATACATAAATGGTGAATTGATTTTAAAAATTCAAAGAGTTCTGCACGAATCGAGCTCAAATTTTGAGACGATATACACACTGCTTCTTGGATGGTTTTATCTATTACGTATACATGCCAGTTCTTACATTTATTTCTTATCAATAAAACCATAATATACCACAGTAAAGCGTGGCAAAGTGTACCAACATTATCTTCAAACTTTGGTAGTTCATTGCTGTACATAGACGTCTCCTTAGGAAGAAGATATTGGCCTAGGGTACAACTAGTTTAAAATGAAGTTATCTATCATCGATAACTTCGTCGAAATCGTCTATTTTTCTCTAAGCTTCAGCAAAAATACATTTCAAAGTTACAGTGTATATCAAGTCTATAAAATATAATATGTAGATACGTCTAAAATGAAAGTAGGTCTTGTAATAATAGATATTGATAGTAATTCACTTCTCAAATGATTTAGAAAAGAATTTCCTGCATACCATTTATCCGTGATATTTTTTTTATGTAACTAAAATATAATCATTTTTATCCGATAGGGAGCCATAGTTTGACAATATGTATTTGTAAATTCGATCCCAGTTCCATTGCCTCAAAGGAAATCAATTTAACCAAGTTAAACAATTCTTTCGCCGGTTTTCACTGAATGAGTGAAGTTATTAAAGAGGCGCTAACTTTGGGGGTTACTCAAAGAGCGATAAAGTTTTTGTACCGATGAGCGCTTATCACCAAGTGACCCATAAATAAAGACCTAAGGAATTAAGCTCTTTCTACAATTACTTATTTCACAGAAGTATCATCATCATCAAAGGCCTTTAACAGTCCACTGCTGGCCATAGGTCTCTTCTTAGCAAGGAGATTTTGACCTACTATACCACACTGACCAAAGAGGTCAGTATAGAGTTTGCTTTAAGTTTTCATTCTCTTTGCAGCGATGTTTTCTTACGACTTTGTAACATATAACGTCTCTTTGTCAGTAGTTCCGACTTTATATTTCAAATCATCAGTAATATTAATTAGTTTGTGTCAGTGTCAGTAATATTAATTAGTCTTGGCATCAGACGAGGTAATTTGTCTCACTCATTTATACAGAAGTCATATATTTATCAATTAGCTCTTAACTCACATTTATCAGGCGTTAGCAGGTGAATTCATCTTAATTATGTTGACTATTTGATCCTTTTCTATAACTACACTCGAGAGCAATGGATTCCAGTTGGACCGTAAATCCTACCAGTACTTTGAGTGGCTAGACTCATTACCCTTGGTTATAAAGAAATTATAATCAGCCCAATAATTTACATTTGACCACACAACTGGTTGAGAAATACATAATGGTAAAAAATATTGATAATTATTATTATTTCCTATGTAGGAGTCGAGATGAAAATGATACCACGGCCTCACATAGAAACAGTAAAAAGTATTTTTTTCTTGTTTTTCACCGAGGGAGTGAGATTACAGGAGTCCCAGCCTCCAAATCTCTTCCCTTCACTCTAATTCTGGGGACTGCAATCAAAAAAGCGATTACGAGCTTATGACTCTGGAGTGTATGTGTGTGTGTGTGACTCCTGTAGTTTCCATGTACGATAGTAGACACCTGTTTGCTAAAAATAAATAAAATTGAAGCATCTGCTCGTAATTTCAAATTAGGAGGTTTTCACTAAATGCAATATATATATTAAAGTATTTGAATCGAATAAAATATTTTTAAAATTTTTGTCTGTCTGTTTGTTCCGGCTGATCTATTTAACGGCTGAACCGATTTTTAACCGGTCTTTCAATGGCAGATATCTGATGTTATAAGGAGTAGTTAACGCTTACTTAGTTTAAGAACAGAAAAATGAGTGCCACGAAAACGAAAAATAAAAGTAAATAAAATAATAAACAATATCAGATTTAAAAGCAAGAATAACCGCAGTTGAAACTGGGGGTCGCAACTAGTTCACCATAAAATAGTCTGGTCGTGTGTCAAATTTGTCATTTTATTATTATTTATGTGTCAATGTTATAGTAACCTACGAAAAACTCACCCGAACATTCTTGGTTCACATACACAGTTCAGTAATATGATATAACCAATATTTTTCTTTTCCTTCCTTTTCCGACTTCAATGGTAAGTTCAATGTTGATTGTAACAATAGCTGATTAATAAAACGAAACAATGACTGGCAACTAATAAAACAGTTGACTGAAGTTTGCAAATTGGAAAAAGAAGTCGACCGATTTGCTTACACAGGGCTTTTTTTAAATTTAATAATCGCTGAACAAGTCGCACTACTTCGGTAGAAAGAATTTTCCGTCCTTTTTACTCATAAGCACTTAAAAAGAAATGGAAAGGGCTAATGAAAGTGTCACTCAATTATTTTTACCAGCATCCGTGTTGTCGTGTTTCGTTGGTGAGCGTGAGACCGGAGGCCCATTGATGCAGAGTTGACAGTTATGGTGGTAACTGTGTAAGCCTTACACTGTCACGATGACTGTCATGCCTTTTTCGTCCCCAAGCGGGGTGTGAAAAAGCATCTCACTAGGCCTCCATAATGTGGGTCACCATACTGCATTGTTGGCATTTGCAATGAGTATGGTAACCACAACTCTTGGATTCTATTGATGCTTGCCATCAGGCAGAGTAGAGTCACTTTGGCGGGCTCTTAAAATAGAAAAAAAAAGAACAATTTAACACTACTTTTCTGTGAGACTGAAATAACATCATACATACATAACATAAAAAATGAATTTCATCACAAAAGTCTAATAGATGTACTCATAATAACATAGTCAATGCTTTAAGTTTAGTTGTTCTATTTCTTTTTTTTTTCTTTTAAAAGACAACGCCTGCTTTGGGAATAAATCCTGTGTCGCGGGGGACTTTACAAACATACAAGAAACGACCACAAAGTACACCCAGACTCAGAACAACAATTTGTGGATCACACAAAGTGTTATCACATGTAGGATTTGAACCCACAACACTAAGCGAAGTGGAGTGCGGCGTGGCGACCGCTTAAACCACTAGGCCAATCGTGCAGTCAAAATAATCTAAAAAGTCTATTCAACTCAGACTTAAGATAATATATCGAACTTAAATTATTTTCTCAACGAATTACATTTGACTAATCCCTTAAAACACAAATAGTTACATTGTGAACTGAGAATTAGCCATGCTTCATTAAACATCTTTTCATCAAATAAATACTGCTATTTGTCGTATAAAACTTGATACGATTTGAATAATTTCTTTCATATTGCTAAAGCATGTATTTATTCCGGTCTGGGAATGTGTAATCCCTCTATTAGGTTCAATATCATGATTCATTTGTGTGTATTTACATTGTGATTTCTGTTTTCTAAGGTATTTATGTCAGAAGGGACATTTGTCATCTATTTTTGTGAGTACGCTTCAAGTTTTTTTATGCTATTGACGAAAATGAATAGGCGGATGCTCTTATTGCAAGTGTCATTCGTGGGTACCATGGATCCTTCTCTCAAAATCCTTACTATTGGGGAGGAGGGGAGTTGATTATCTGTAACTTGTACTGAGTGTGGTCACTTTTTTTCTCGTCACCAAATTACATTTCTTAGAACTGTCCCAGTTATGGCGAAGATGGCTTATATACATTATTTGATATATTTCTTAACACATACATTCAATAGATACATTAGACATTTAAAGAAAACACTTAAAAAGAATAAGATATTGTTATAGATTATTCATAGTGGTATTCGTCACTGTTCAATTAGCGAATAGGGGCGTTAAGCATTAGAGATTGGCCCCCTAACTTAACTGCCATTTATTTTATTAATACTTGCCTTAAGCTTTCATGAATCTCCTACAATGTATGAACTGTATTTGTAGTAAAATATGCAGCGACATAGCGTGTCAAAGTCATATTAAGACCTATGAAAACAAACTATAATTCTTACTTTCACCACTTAAACGGAATAAGACACAAATAACAGTCAAGAATATGCTAACGATTCAATAAACGACTTATAGGTAAATTAATAGAAATATATAAAACAAGGTACAAAGACGCAAAATCAGTGATCTTCTACATATCAACCTATGGCTATGGCTATGTATTTGTATGTATGTCTATGTATATGTATATGTAACTTTCTTTTTTCCTGCATTTTTCTTTTAAACAAGACAACGCTCGCAGTAGAAATAAATCCTGTGTCGCGGGGGACTTTACAAACATACAAGAAACCCACACAAAGAACACCCAGACTCAGAACAACAATTTCTGGATCACACAAAGTGTTGTCCTATGTGGGGTTTGAACTTACAACTAATTGCTGTTATGTTCATTTTGCCGATGATATAGTCACAATGGCGGAGTCGCTTGAGGATCTCAGTACCATGCTCAACGACTTTAGCAAAATTTCCCAGCAGGTTGGTCTTAAAATGAACATGGACAAGACGAAGATCATGTCTAACGTCCATGTCGCACCTATACCGATAAATGTTGGGAACGATGCAGTCGAAGTTGTTCACGAGTATGTCTACCTGGGACAAGTAGTCCAGCTAGGTAGGTCCAACTTCGACAAAGAGGTCGTACGAAGAATCTGACTCGAATGGGCAGCGTTCGAGAAGCTTCGAGATGTCTTTCGTCCAAGATCCGCCAGAACCTAAAGACGAAAGTCTTTAACCAGTGTGTGTTGCTAGTGATGGCATATGGAACTGAGACGTGGTCTTTTACTGCTGGCCTCATGGAGAAGCTCAAAGTCGCTCAGCGAGCTATGGAAAGGGCTATGCTCGACGTTTCCTTGCGTGATAGGATCCGGAACGAGGATATCCGCAAGAAAACTAAGGTTACCGACATAGCTCTTCGAATAAGCAAGTTGAAGTGGCAATGGGCAGGCCACATCGCTCGTAGAACCGACAACCGTTGGGGTAGAAAGATTCTCGAGTGGCGATCTCGTACCGGAAGACGAAGCATAGTTAGGCCCTCCACTAGATGGAGTGACGACATAGCCCGAGTCGCGGGGAGCCGATGGATGCAGTTGGCGTCCAGACGTACGGCATGGCGTTCTAGGGGAGAGGCCTATGTTCAGCAGTAGACGTCTTCTGGCTGATGATGATGATGATGATGATGATGATGATGATGAAGACATGACATTTTAATTTTATTTTATCTGTTGTAAAACTAGCATGTAAGGGGTATTCCTTGTCGAAGATCCATAGTAAACGAATAAATTAATAAAATCTAATGTTTCAGAGGGATTCATTTAGTGTTATCAAGAAGATTTAGAATAAGAACTTCGTTTGAAATACAGAAAGTGATAGCATCCATGCTGTTGTGTTTCGTTGGTGAGTGCGAGATCGCAGGCCTAGTGATACTGGGGTCAGTCAGGTCACTCATGGGGGTTGAATGATCCAAATTTGATTGTGTTTAAGTACAATGCTGAAACCAATGACCTTTGCGTAGTACTCGATGGCGTTAGAACAGTCCCTAAATTAGTAAATCTTAAAATTTATTGTGTGACCGATAGATACCATGGGTATATATCTGATCCACTTCTGAAACTAAATGTCAAAGTAATTTTGATTTTAATCACGTTCTAAAATGATCACATCGGTAAAATGATTTCAGCTTAGAATAAGAATGATAAAACAATGAAAGAAAGAGCCATTTGATTGAACGAAAACATAAGTAAAATAGAATACTTTTATGCAAACAAAAAATATTGTAACAGGAATACTAAAGTTTTAACAATAATACAAAAAGTGACCTTACCTGTACAGCGTAATTTGTACCGCCAAACTTTGGATAAACTAATCACCAATAAGCATACGGTCCCTTGGGTAGTTTTTTTTTATATTATTAGCCTGCCAAAGTGACTCTACTCTGCCTGATGGCAAGCATGAATAGAATCCACGAGTTGTGATCACCATACTCATCGCAAATGCAGACAATGCAGTTTGTTGACCCACACTATGGCAGCCTTGTGAGATGCAACTTCACACCCCACTTGGGGACGTAAAAGTCATGACAGTCATCGTGACAGTATAAGGCTTTCACAGTTCCCACGATAACTGTCATCCCTGCATCAATGGGCCTCCGGTCTCACACTCACCAACGAAATACGACAACACGGATGCTAGCCCTTTAGGTTGGTCTTCTGTGGGAGGGTAGTACTGCCCCGGTCGAGCCGGCCCACTCGTGCTGAAATCAGCGTGGCTTTACTACCTAGCAAAGTTTTGGTATGGAAATGTGTTAAAGTACTACAATATATCTATACAGTAAATACACATTAATAAAATCATTTTTGTTTTTCATTCTGTTTTTTTTTGCTATATTAAGAACCTGCCAAAGTGACTCTACTCTGTCTGATGGAAAGCATGAGTAGAATCCAAGAGTTGTGGTCAATTCAGTATGGTAACCCACATTATGGCGGCCTAGTAAGATGCAAGTAACGTGAAAGGCATGACAGTCATTGTGACAGTGTAAGATTCACACGCTACCACGATAACTGTCACCCCTACATCAATGGGTCTCCAGTGTCGCACTAAACAAAACACATCAGCACGTCTTCTGTCGCTGAAGATTGGTCGTCTGTGAGATGGTAGTACTGATTACTACCCTCTCACAGACAGCCAAGTCAGCCGAGCCGGCTCATTTGTGCTGAAATCAGCGTGACACTTCTACCTTCTCAGATTGAGATACTTATATTATTTTTGAAGGATTGTAGAAATAACGAGCGAATGAAGACGATCTCAATTATGTTTTCAAACCTTCGCCAACTATATTTAGAATAAATACTTCTTAATTGCCGTTTCAACATTTACTCCTAAATTAATTAATGGTGTAATTATAACATTTAATTACGCATCAAACTTCAGCAACCTAAAACGATCCTTTCCAAGAAAACCTGTTCAATTCTTGATAAGGTTAGTTTTAATAAATTTAATCTCTTGCATAAATCTTTGGATATAAACAGTTGGGACAGCGCAAACGATGCCAGTTTTTGTTGCAGTAACGTTGCAGCAACCGGAAGCCATCTGTGAATATTTAACGCCAATACTAATAAGGCTAGCTAAATATAAACGTATATTAATGCATCGTTTTCAATTGACATAAATGAATAATGGACAATATTTATTTGATGTTGAAATAAAGTAATGAAAATGATTTAATACTCAGGTCCAATAAGACCAAGATGTACTTCAATCTCAGATGTAAGCGATAATGACACATTACTTAATATGAAATCCCTATTGGTATACAAAAAAAAAACCTCGTTAGGTTTACGTGTGTTATGTATCTTAATCTTTTTATAAAAGACAACATCCGCACTAGGAATAAATCCTGTATCGCAGGGAACTCTACAAACATACAAGAAACGGACACAAAGAACACCCAAACTCAGAACAACAATTTTTGGATCACGCAAAGAGTTGTCCTATGTGCGGTTTGAACTTACAACTGAGTGTTGTGCGTGGTAGAGGGCAGCGTGGCGACCACTTAAACCACTAGGCCAATCGTGCAGTCATATGTTCATTAATATCTTATTTTACATTTACATTTATGTGGATTGTAAATAATTCAGTTTCTTAATTATTTATTTGCAAATTATATAACATAATATCCAAACGTATCTCACATACACCCGTCTGATCACAAACTAGGCAAAGACTGTGCTATGGTAACCAGAATACTGATAAACGTACTTATAAATTTCCAAATAAATACGTATTATATTGATTAGAACAGTTTTTTATTTCATTTTAACTTGTTCTAATACTGTTTAGTGGTCCAAACAATAAAACCGTCGTTCATAGTGTTCAGGGACTCTTAAAATTATATCAAGAAATATCATTATTTAGTATTCAAAAACTTGGTTTTACACGGAGATACAATTAATATTAATATATCATTAATCACAATCCCAATCACGATAATACATCACCTCTCCAACCAATGACTTTACACATTCAAGTAAATGACGTCATATCTGCAAGATCACAATTTTTGATTGGCTATTTTGTTGTCCAACCAGTTGGACGACACGTCAAAATGGATTATCGTTGTGTTGCCATTTAATTTACGCGTCAGAAACGTTTAAAAATTTCAAAATGTCGGCTATGTGATCTTTAATTATTTATTTTTCTGAGAAATATGTGTTATCATTCAAAATTGGGTTTCCAGTGAATTGTTGCAATTTATTGTAGGTGGAAACTAATACGTCAGTGTCACTAACTTGAATATATCTACGGCGCATACTAAGTAGCTTTTTCACGTTTATTTACTGAAAACTTTATTGTCAGTTGTCCAGAATAATTGAATTACAATTTTATATAAAAAATATGTAACGGAATTATTGCAGGAAGATACCAAAACAGATGATAGCGGGACGTTCAGTAGGCCTTTCATACATTCTCGCCTAGTTCGCTTTGCTTAGGGGAACAAATTCAAAATAGTTTATATATGGAATACGAGTTTAAAAATACGAGTTTTTGACATTGACAAACTTTGATAAATAATATAGCGTAAAATAAGATAAAAGTACATATTTATGTTAAAATTCATATAATTATGTTAAAATTTTTCATGTTATTTTTTACATTCGATCTGTAAAGGATTTAACGAAGGAGGTCACGCATAACCAATGTAATTTGATCAAAAACTTGACAAATTAAAGATATGTAGAACCTCAATTACGTGATCGAATTATTTTTTGTTGACATGGTGTAGATCGTTGGTAAATTGAATAAGACTTTCTATTCTAAAAGTATCCAATCATTTTATTTTTATACATCCTTTTTGATAACAAATAAAACAGTATAAGCGATTTGATAGTATTAGCAAAAATCAAGTACCCAAAAATATCTTAATTGACGTGTATATTAAAAAAATGCCACACATTTTGTACAGCCCAAGATCTCTTGGTTTTTATTCAAATTATTGGTTTGTTAATGGAGCAGTGTCAAAGTTACTAGGGGTCCCACTCAGATCATCATTCATTTTCATTAACAGCCTTTTACAGTCCACCACTGGATATGTCCAGTCCAGAGGCCTATGGGCCTCTCCTTAGCAAGGAGGTTTTGGCCTACTACATCACGCTGGCCAGACGGGTTGGAATAGGGTTTGTTTCAAGTTTTCCTTCTCTTTGTAATGGTGTTGTCTTGCATACTTTGTTCCCTTAGTTGCCTCTTACGACATCTACGGGATGAATAGGGATGGTAACACTATGTATTCTTAATCCGTCACCACAGGAACAACTACTCAGAAAATGAACGTTAGTATTTAATGTGTCAATTCTAGCAATATTCTTGGAATTTCTAGTTTATCATAGTACGTTAGAGGATACTATTATAATTTATTCAGAGTACGTGTTTTACGTTTCTGTTTCGATTTGTAGTTTTATGTTACTACATATTAAATTTTTGATATTTAGATTTATCAATTTCTTTGATCTGTCTCAAATAATTTTAGACTAAGTTGCCTAAGTCACAGTTGTATTGTGATCTCTAAAACTCGTGATTTCAGTTCTGATATTTTATTTTTTCCATGTGATAACAGTCTCCATGTGACAATGGATCAAGAATTCATAGTGACACAATCGTTTTTCTTTCCAAGGGTTACGTATGAGTCGACTAAGGAAACCAATATGCAAGACGACACTGCAAAGAGACTCGAGAACGGCAAATTTAAAACAAATCCTATACAAGCCATCTTGGTAAGCATGGTATATTAGGCCAAAACCTTCTTGTTAAAGATAGGTCTATGTCCAGCAGTGGACTGTTGAAGGCTGTTGATACTATTTTATTTGTATTTTTTTTGTCTGAGCTTTTCTCTCATTCACTCGGTGCCTAGCCTATCTATATCATAACTCGAGTATAAGTCGTAATATGTTTCTCCTACAAAAAAAACCTGACTTGAAAATATCTTATCACTGTTAAATTGTTGTACTTGTGTTAATCTTTTTGGATTTCCGTGTGACAGAGATCATACAGAGCCTCTCTAAAAGTAATTATTTGCATAAATGTGTACGCATGACAATTGTATTCTGACATTGTTTTGACATTTCGATGATTATCATTGCTGTTAAGTTTGGTTTATTATCTTTTAAGTATATTCTAGATTTGTAGCAAACTATCATTGATAGAGTAGAGTAAAGACAGTGATTAAGTGAACGTAGTGCAGGGTGCATTTTATCTCGAAAACATGACAGTAATATATTATTTATATTTAATATCGATCATATCGATATATATATATATCGATTTATATTTATAATCGACTACGGATCAAACTGGAAAATTTACTATCGAAATGGGTGGTTAACGATAATCGATGGAGTAAGTTCTGGAATGAAAGTTTGTGTATAATATTGAACACGTTGAACCCATCAGACGCATAGATGGATGATAAAGATACAAGAAACTCAATTGGAATGGTAGTGATTTACGCTTTTGAAATGTTTGGATATGACATTTACCTAGTCTATTAGAAGCTGTCAATTTTTTTACAAGGCACATATGGTTCCAAGTACTTCATAGTGATGTAAATCACAATAGAAATATTCGTCTTGTAATACTAGTTGTAAAACGAAAAAGACTCAAAATTGAAGTATTGAAAAATAAAAAAAGAGATTTTTACAGTTGGCTAAGGTTTAGTAGGTCTTCATAAAGAAATTGCATGATGTTGCTGAGTCATGTGAAATACTTAAAGTACACCAGCAGAGAGACATTGGCCCATTTGTCTGTCCAGCATCTGAGTGCCAAAAATATAGCTAATATTTCTTTCCTGATTGAAGTCAAAGAAATACAGATAAATAAAACAAATCTTATTGAGTCGACCCTGGATATCATAAATATACTAAGATTGTTAGCTGAAAAATAGATGCCTAGCCTAGTTCAGCAAAAGATACTAAGAAATACCCATTGTCCACAATCATATTGACATCAAAAACAATCTGTCAAACTTTTGTATGTGTGCTTTACGATGGAATAAATATTGATTTATTTACTCATTCAGTCTAGTTTGGTTCGGAAACTTTCATTATGTCCATTATATTGTGTCAAATACTAGCTAAAGAAAAGAAAGGACTCTCAATAAACGGCAATGTACACATAAAAGGCCCACAGTGACGTTATGAAATATGATTATGATCAAACGTAACCCTAGTATTCAATTGTTTTCGATCGAAACAGTTTTCTTAACTGGTATCGATTCATGCGATTGTTCCAATAGTGTTCTTTTATTAACTACAAGAATCGATTATTGATTCCGAGTAAGTCATGTTTCTCCACTACCAATAGGCGATGATTTTGTGTTAATTCGGTTGTAAATGCTTGGAAACCATGTAGATCTATATGTAATCTAAATTGACAAGTTCGTGTTACTAAATCATTTCGACAATATGCAACCCAGAAGTAAATATATTAATTTATTAGGTCGTGATGAAAGTAATTTCGATAAAACTCCATTAATAAATTTGGATTAATTTATTGGGCACAATTCAAATATTGACCACTCCTTAATATCTATATGGTAACCATAAAATTTGCCTAATTTTGACATATTATAATATAGGCTTTCCTTACTCAGTGAGGATATAAAGTTTGTTTGTTGATGACTCTTAGACGAGAAATAACGGTATATCCGCGTAATCCCTTCTAATATTATAAATGCGAATGTATAATATTATAAGTTTGTTTGTTACGGTTTCACGCGAAAACTACTCAACCGACCACCATAAAATTTTGTTCACATGTTGTATGTTGTGTGTTCACTTTTTGTTAAAAAAAAACAATATACATTTATTCAAAATGATCTGTTACGAAACTTAATGCGGTAGGCCAAATTCCACGTGAGCCGCGGGCAAAAGCTAAAGTCTAAATTTTAAAACTGCGATATCGTTGCGATTGAAATGATCAATGTATCGGTCGATTAGCTTTAACGAGGGTTAGTTTACGTGGAAACGTGAGTAATGGTAACAATAATAATATACTGGACAAAGTTGTAGACATAAAAGTAAAAGATGACACAAAACTGGAAATGAAACGAATCATAGCAAACTAAAATTTTATGCCATCAGTTATGGCAGATATTATGTCAACAACAGTATTCAAATTTTATAATACGAACAGCGATGTAGGTTAAAAGGTGTTATGTTAAAATGCAAAAGTGTCACTTAATGTATACTTAGAAAGACAAATCGCCAGCATAAAAATGTTTACCATTTCTTGTCAGATTTTAAAACATATCATAAATCTGAGCCGAAATGATATCAACTTGATCCCTCAAATTCTCCAGCTAACAGTAAACAAACTGTCACTGTAGACACAACATCTACTGTGACATAAAATATAAAATTAAAAGACGAGTGTAATAAAACCAATACTGAATGATTCTTATTTTAAAGGCTTAAGCCTGATAATGTCGAAATGCTGCCTATTCGCCAGATTAACTCGATATAACACCTTATGAATTTTGATATTTGGTTTATATCAACATTCAAATGGCTTGATTTTCACCGATTGAGATGTTTGATAAAATAAATGTTTTTTGGAGGCAGTGGGAGCTGAATGTAAATGAAAAGCATCGTATATCAAGTGAACTCGTGCAATACGGTGTGAGGTAGCTGGTCTAGATTGTTCTGATAGTGCGAGGTTTTATATTTTATAGAAGTCAATAAATGCATGTAGTAATCAGATAAGGTATGAATGTCAAGACATTTCTTGAAGACGTGTTTTATTTCATCAGCAAATAAATAATAGCAACACCCTTTTAATTTCAATAATCATTCACCTTAAAAAGAACTAGGGGTTTGGAAATTTGGAACGATAAAGATCGAGAAGTGAAATCGTTTTGTATGGAAAAGTTAACCGGTGTAAAGTAATTCTTTTTTTACTGTTAAATAGGACCATAATTTACATTGGAAAAGGAATATCTATTACTATAATTAATAAACTTTTTTTCAGGACGCCATATTTTCTTATTATACAGAGATGTCTTCACAGACAATAAAAATATAAGGACTAGATGCATCGGGAGCGCACACTCTAGTGAGATGGATTATTATTATAACCTTAGCCATACATTACAACAGTTACTTCTCAACAAGTGAGACAGGTTCATCAACAACCTTTAACAGTTCACTACTGAACATAACCCTCTCCTTAACAAGGAGGTTTTGGCCTACTATACCACGCTGGCCAGGTGGCTTGGCATAAGGTTTGTTTCAAGTTTTCCTTCTTTTTACAGTGATGCTGTCC
Organism: Hypercompe scribonia; assembly: GCA_949316085.1. NCBI lineage: Eukaryota > Metazoa > Arthropoda > Insecta > Lepidoptera > Erebidae > Hypercompe > Hypercompe scribonia. Next base: position 2,059,688 of record OX438984.1, on the reverse strand, counting down.
TGCATAATTCGTTCTCTTAGTTGCCTCTTACAACACCCATGGCAAGAATAGTGATGGTGACACTCTGTAGTCTTAATCCGTCACCACACGGAGGAGACAGGTTGTCAGAGTTCAATTCTCCGGTCTCTACTCTAGGGGAAACGCACTTATGACTTTAAGCTGCACATATCCATTTGTGGCGGTAATTACTCATTGATCCAGGTGATGTATTTGCGCAATTACTCCCTGTAAACGCTAAAATCACAACCATTCAGAACTCAAAGTAAATGCTTAACCACAATCTTCGCACAGTTACATAATAATGTAGATTATAACTACAGTGTATAAATATGTGCATCTATAATAAGTCCAGCGGCCATTACCATAATTCTGTATTGGTATTTTCTACGAATGATCGCCAACAGTGGGAAGTATTTTGTTGTTTTAATTAATTATAAATCTTAGATTTTACTATTAAAACGCGTATCGCACTGTTAATTTAATTTATATTTATGTGTCCGAATGAAATTCAATCCGTAACATATAGAGCTATAAGATTTAACTGCCAATGTTAAATATACCAGCGGTGTAGGCATACTAAAGCAAAGCAAGTCATTGAAATTTTTGGCCATAAAATATTTAAAATAAAAATTCTTGCAATGTGTTTCTGTATATATTAGAAAATTTTAATTAGGACCATCGAATACAGAACAAATGGCATTTTATCATTCAAGGTAATCTCTTACAGGCATTAATAAATAAATAGAAGCACAGAATAAAAATATATCTGCATAAAGATAGATAGATGAGTATTACGTAGTCGCAGAAAAAGATAAAGTCTTAGTAGCCACTAGTTAAGTGCAAGACCATAACAAAAAGACAGAAGAAAACTTAAAATTTGAGAAACGTATTTAATATGTTATATTTATAATTTCTATGCAGGAACAGCGTAGAAAATCAAGTGATGAGGACATTAATAAGTGCATTTTTAGGCACCTTTATTCAGTTTTGATTGTGTTTCAGGTAAGTTAAGAATAAGAAGCATCCAATTATTTTCTCTGTATCAAAAAATGCAGTAGATGATTTAAAATCCTAATGTTAGTGGACGACTATACAAAAGATAGATGGACTGCGTGAAAAGAGGATAATAGCTGGAAACGCAGTGAGCAGTGAACTAACAAGTGATAGAAGAAAAAACTCATAGAGTCTACTTCAAATAAACTTAAGTAAGAAGTAATGAGCTAATGAGATGAATTAAATATGTCAGAAGTCGAAATAAGTAGTTTTGTATCTTGGTTCTAGTGTACTTTAATGTTTGCTTTCAATTAAAGAATTCATATTTTCAATGTACTTTGAGTTAGTAGTAACTAAACTAACATGGTATCTTTGGTTTCTGACCGTGGTCAAAATGTAAGTTAACAGCTGTCAAAAATTTCTTCGAGTGTATTGAATTTGCTCCCCGAATTTTCTCATCTAATTCTTGAAGTGCTCGTTTGACGGTAATAGACTTGTCTCACGTTACGGCCTAGAGGAGTTCCTGCTTACCCTTTTGGAGATTTAAGTATGAGTGTTTACATGATTATATAAATGTTTATTACATGTAATACCAACATTTACTTATATTGCGTGTAGATCGTTTGGTCCCAGTCTAATTTAACATAATTATTACTGAAGGTTAAATACCTATCTAATATTATCACCGATTTCAAAGAATCGATTCTCTGGAATCGATTTATAGTTTATAGTCTTGCTTCATTTGTAACGACACAAATTCTTGGACTATCTTGATCCAAGTATAAAGTTAATTAAAAATTAAATAGTGAACGTATTGCGTAATTTATTGCGATATCGTTTTAAAACAATCAATTACATATAATATATTTCTGTTCATCATCACACCATCACAACATTTACCACGACAACTGTCACCCCAGCATCAATGGGTCTCCGGCCTCGCACTCACCAACGAAACACGACAACACGGATGCTGTCGCTTCAGGTTGGTCTTCTGTGGGAGGGTAGTACTGCCCCGGACGAGCTGGCCCGTTCATGCTGAAATCAGCGTAGTTCTACTACCTGGTGAGTATAGATGTTTGTTACTCTTTCACGAAAAACTATTGGACGAATTTGGGTGAAGCTTAACAGTAATATAGGTTATACATCGAAAAAACATATAGGCTACAATTTGCAATGATTTTATGTAATTTTGGTTGTAATATTGTTACGAACATACATGTCAATTAAGTCGAAAAAAAATGTGGCCTCTGAGAACTATCCTGGCGTACGCTGGCTGAACCATTGGAATTACACAAAGATGATGTATCATAGAATTGTTTGTCTTGCGATAGTACATATCTACCTTTTATGTGGAAGCCATTATGACTATGAAACTTAATGTGGCTTAATGTGTTAACCAAATTCCATGCGAGCGAAGCCGCGAGCAAAAGGTAGACTTTAATACATTCTGACGCGAGCAACTCGTGTATATTTTTGTTTTTCTGATACTAAAATGAGGGGCAGGTTTAGCGTATGCTTGACTGTGTTTGTCATAGTTCCTAAACGGATGAACCTTTTTTTTTAAATTATATTTCGGACATTTGACACACAACGTCATCTAGTTTCAAACTACATATTATACATAGAAAACACCCAAACTCCGAAACAAATATTTGCAGATGATACAAACATTTGGTGAATCGTGAATGGTGGTGGTGAATCACCCGTGAACCAAACCCGAGACTTCAAGCACAGCAGTCTCATTCACTACAGCTGCGCCACCGAAGCAGTTAAATAATAAATAGTTAATTATTGAGATAGTTCTTAGCCATTATTCAATTGCAAACAAAAAAGCAGCTATTTACGTCAATTAGAAAAGTTTGAATTTAATTATAGGTATTTTTCTTTTTGAAGGTCTCATGAATATTAAATATGAATTTCAAACTATTCCCCGCCCTTAGTAAATAACGACAAAATCCTAAATAGATATAAAACAAGACAAGAACTTCGCACCAGACGACGATAGTGCGTATATAATCATTTTATTTCTGCTCACATACGTAAAATAAAAATTCCACGACTCGTGTAATTCCACTATTTTTATAATTACAACACTATTTCCTAGAAATCGTCCCCAATTACAATTAATTTAGAAGAAGAAACAATCTTGATATTTGCAGAGAATAATGTGTTGGGTATATATTTTATACTATAGTATTTCTTGAGTTAATTTGGATTAGTGCCAGGTCTTTAGCGTTGGAATATAAAACCAATATTTGATGAACTTCCCTGCTTCTTTAATTCACTGTTTGACTAATACAATGAGGAGGGATTAGAAGTGGATTTTGGGATCATCATAAATTGGTGTATTCGTTTAGTTTGACATTGCGTTTGAGTTGATAGTCTCTGTTTAGGTTGTAATAGAGTGCTAGGTTTTGAGCAAAATTTTAAATTAAATTTTAAAGTCTTGAGGTGCTTTCAATGTTGATTTAACAACAAGAGGTTGTTACTCGTAGGAAATGTAATTTACATGATATTTGCGTTAATTTGGAATGCATAAACATATGCTGGTGGGTATGGTGGACATTTAAGATCCATTAAAGATAATCCCTGTAAAATTTAAATAAGGAATAAGAATAATAGTTGTTTTCTCTCTGTGGAAGGGCTCATGGCTCAGTGGTAACCACATAGGCTAACACATTGCAAAGCCAAACGATCCTAGGCAGATCAGTCTTTGATGTGTGGGTGTCTGGTAAAGTATATTAAACCCTCGGTCCCGGTTGAGATATGAACATCTTTAGTAATCGTTACGAGTGGTTGGAATCCCAAAAAACCCGAACACGGGCTTCGATATTGTCTAGCATTTAAATTGTGGAGGTTTGATAGTAGTCACTCCTCGTGAAAATGGAAATTTAGTTGCATCGTAGTAGACTTAAAGGCGCCCCCAAAGTTATTTAGGGCAAAAGGTTCTTAGGAACAAATGTTAACTTAAAAATTCAACAAATATTTAGATGCTAGAAGATTGTAAAGAAGTTTCTCAATTTTAAATCGTTTATGGCTCAGATATTCGATATCAGGAAGTTTTTTGATAAATAAAAACTTCGGGAATAGCTTAGCTGAACGCGAACTGGGCCATGATATGAGTGTAGTTTACAATAATAGTGATAATTGTATAGGATTGGACTGTGAGTTATTAGGTATTGCTTTTGAAAGTTGATATGTCTATTTCTTAAGGAGAAAAGTGGTTGCTTTTTTTTAATTTGTAGTCCACGACTTATTATATACTTACTAACTACTACTTACTACTTATCTTCCTAGTGTTAATTTATCAAGGCATTATTTGAGGTCGCCAATTAGTTCAGTCGGGTTTACCTGAATGTCAGTTTTATGACGGAGCGACTGGTATCGGACTGTCACAACCCGGTGAACTGAATTCAAAGGTTGGACTGAAATAGCGATTGCCATAGATGTTCAAGACAATCCAGACCGATGGTTTGACGTACTCTACGAAGCACGGGAGTGAACTCATCGTCAACTTCCATCCAGAGAAAAACTCAACAACAGTTAGCCCGACTCGGGAATTGAACATGTGATCTCTTCATCGGTAACTAATATAGCAATAGAAATGTAGCCTGAAATTATTAAGTAAATATTTTAATAACTGTCATAAGAACAGACAAACAGAGATTGTTTTCTTCACTGCTTAGTTTTTTACCTCTAAGTCGATAAAAAACGAAGTTCTGAAGTAAGAAATATAAGAAGAAAACAATAACTGAATTGAGAACTGAGGAGGTTTTATTAAAAATCAATTTACAAGTACAAAATATACAGCAAAAACCGTATCGAAGTAAAATACCGATAATAAGATCAACTAACAAGCGCAGTGTAGGCTTGTTTGTAACCAACACTTAACCGCCTATTGGTGCTTATCGCAACAAGATGCATTCTCACACCGACCATGAGTATTTATTCTGATCACAAACATCAATCAAAAGTCCCGATTCTGGAGTACATTTAAGAATATCGAAAAGGTGATTATTTTTTTTAAATTATTTCCATAAAATTCAGGCACAAGTTTAACTTTGGAGTGCTGAATAAACGAAAATTAAATCGCAGGTGCGAGAGCGAAAAAACGAAAAGATAGAGGCTAAATAGTATAGATATAACGGATAATAATTTTGCTTAAATAAATAAATATTTTGGACATTTAACACACAACGTCATCTAATTTCAAACTAAGCAGAGCTTGTACTATAATAACTAGACTGACTGATAGAAAGCTTATACACTTTTTTTTTGTAAATATGTATACATGGAAAATACCCAAACTCCGAAATAAATATTTGCAGATCATACAAACATTTGCTCTGACCCGGGAATCGAACCCGAAACCTCGAGAACAGCAGTCGCTTGCGTTACCGCTACGCCATCGAGACAGTGAAAATTAAATCACAAATAAGTTTACTTAGTACTACACAGTAATACAAGTCATAAACAACATATTATGTATTTACAGACAGCTTATGCCAACTGAAGAAAACACCTCACGAAGTCATGTACAAGTTATATAAATGCCTATTTTGACTACCTATTTGTAGTGATTTAAGCGGTTGCCTATATATTCCTAATGCGAACATTACCTATTTAAAGCATAACAGGAAAGTATTTTTGGAGAAAAATAATCATTTTTTAATTAAAACTTACAACGTTTTTAGGTCACTACTTTTTTTTCTATATTAAGAGTCTGCCAAAGTGACTCTACTCTGCCTGATGGAAAGCATGAATAGAATCCAAGAGTTGTGGTCACCATACTCACTGCAAATGCACACAATGCAGTATGGTGACCCACACTATGGCGGCCTTGTGAGATGCTTTTCTACACCCCGCTTGGGGACGTAAAAGGCATCGTGACAGTGTAAGGCTTATACAGTTACCACGATAATTGCCACCGCTGCATCAATGGGCCTCCGGTCTCACACTCACCAACGAAACACGACAACACGGATGCTGGCGCTTTAGGTTGGTCTTTTGTGGGAGGGTAGTTCTGTCCCGGTCGAACCGGCCCGCTCGTGGTGAAATCAGCGTGGCTCTACTACCTAGTAGTTGAAGTTAAAAGTTACGTTTTTAGGTCACTACTACACCAGTTTGATTTATAACTGACCTTGATTGAAAATTAGTATTTAAATGAATGAATTAATTTTTATGTATGAGGAAAGACGTTTTAAACAGCCAGTGGTCTACCCGTGACCAGGTGAGATAAATCAATACCAATTTATTTAAGTAACTGCGTTAGCAAAACTTGTTTATACAAATAATTTAAAGCTGTAATTACCTTATACCTTTTCTTTAGAAGACATATACTAAAAAGAAAAAGTTCGAACATTCTTTTAACGTAATAAAATTGTTCCGAAGTTTTTAATTAATCACCTCGCCTAGTCGAAGGATCCTTCCTTTGTGTCGGAGGGACATGACACCTCGTACCTCCATAAAAGTATGCAAGACAACATCTTTACAAAGAGGAGGAACACTTGAAACAAATCCTATTCCAACCCGTCTGGCCAGCGTGGTATAGTAGGCCAAAACCTCCTTACTAAGGCGTATGTCCAGCAGTGGACTGTAAAAAGCTGTTGATTTTAGTTTTTATTTCTTTTTTTTTTCATTTGTAACACTCTTTAAAAACTTGAAACTTATATTCAAAGTAATTATACATATATCGATTTACATATTTAATAAAGCCATGTAGATGATTAGATGTAATTCAGTTCAATTCGTACAACAGAATCTACCCCTTCACCCGTACTTAACCGTAGTGCGAAAATTATCAAGTATCAAAACCTGTTGAATGTTGTTTTTTAAACAAGCCCTATAATGGTTGGTAAGTAAACTAAACGAAAACAAACTGTCGGGGTCTGCGCCCTTCAATTCGGTGCAAGCGGTTCGCTATGTAATTATTAGGTTGATAGGATTTGGTTGCGTTATAAGAATACGAGCGATTTGACTTAGAAATATAGACTGAACAGTTTTGGTTAAACATTGCAACATAACACAAAGGTAAATTGACCTGTAATCAGGCTTATCCTCAAGAGAACCTCACCTTACCCAGAACACGAACAGAAGCAGGTTCCATAGGGTGACGTGGCAGACAAGCAGAGCCCTCTGCACGCAATGACTCGTAGGTGTTTTACACGATAAACTGCGTAACCTCTTTGTGATGTCCTAACAATAGCTTTTATTAAATGTTAATAGCATTTAAATAACATAGTATATACACAATACATTGTACATATGTATAAAGTACATAAATTTGTCGAAAATAGATGGTTTTATTTGAATGCACATTTGAGTGGGTCTGATAGGTTTTCCCTGTCGCAACGGTGTCACGTAGTTCACTGCACGTGTTAAAACATCAGACAGCGGTAATTAAAAAAGTAAATATGTCTAGCTGATCATTTTAATAACAAGAAGAACAACTTATTTTCAAAAAAATTTTACAAAAATTTTAACATTAACTATGACAATCACACTAGACAGTCTTACATCTAATTATTTACATAATGTATATATGAACCATTCTCTTTCGTGTGCAGTGTATGTATGTGTGTGCATGTGTATGCATGTATGCATTTTAGCTTAGTACTTTGTGTCGTGTTACAGATCGCATTTCTCAGTTACTTTACAGTAGGGCAACATATATGTACTCGTACTTAGGAAACCTCTTTGCGAAACTTGTTATATACTTCGTAATACTCAGATTAAACACTCTTGCATTTGCCATAGAATCTTTGTCAGTACATTTAACTGTTTGACAACATAGAACACTGATTTTGGTTCTGAAGTCCGTGTGGTGACGGATTGAGAATACATCGTATTACCACCACTATTCGTAAAAGGCGACTAAGGGAATCGAAAATGCAAGACACTATCATTACAAAGAGAAGGAAAACTTGAATCAAACCCTATCCCAACTCGTCTGGCCAGCGTGGTATAGTAGGCCAAAACCTCCTTGCTAAGGAGAGACCTATGTCTAGCAGTGGACTGTAAAAGGTTGTTGATCAACTGATTTTAACGAGAAAGTGATAATATTTAGTTAGAGCTCGTTACATTCCTAGTCGACGCATCCTAATGAAACTAACACATTAGCGCTTGTGATCAATCGCCAACAGTATGCACAAAGCTTTACCGCAGCCACCCGCAATTATGCTGTGATAATGGCGACGACGCGTTTAATATTTCAGTTAGGGCTGTCACGCGCGAAAAATAAAAATATGTATTTATTTTTTTCACTTTCATGAAGCTGTCTTTTAGAGAGTGCCATAAATCACTACATTTTATGATTACACTTCAACTGTGAATTTTATAAGATATTCAAGGCAATAACGCACGAATGTACGGATGGCGAGTGATTTAAGTAGTCACCACGCCGCTCTCTACTGCGCTAAGTGTTGTGAGTTCAAACCCCACACGGGACTACACCTAGTGTGATACACAAATTGTTATTCAGAGTCTGGATGTTCTTTGTATCCATTTCTTGCATGTTTTTAAAGCCCAATGTTACATAAGATTTATTACAAAAGTGGGCATTGTGTTTAAAAAAAATAATAAAATAAATTGTAATGGTATTTGACAGCAAGACATAAAAGTGGTATTGAATTGACTTTGTTTCTGGTGAATTAAAAATAATACGGATGATGTTATGGCAGACGCAGTAATATGGATAGGCAACTAATTCCTACCAAACACACTAACAATTCGAATAACAACTTACTTCCGTAATGAAAAAAAATTATATCATCAAAAAAAAAAATTAACAAACAGTCTTAATTAATTCTATAGACGGAATTAATTCAAACTAATCCGATAACAGCTTACAAAAATAACATTCGAAATACCAATCGATTGATTCCGACTGACTCCATCAATAAATTGAGCAATTCCAGAAACAGACCAACGAATAAATAACATCGACCAATCGTAAAGAAGCTGCCGTTGTATTTATATATATGTATCTATATGCCGGATAAACTTATAACTCCTCCTTATATCATCATTAATTATTTTAATGTTTCTTCATGAATACTCTGGTATACATACATACATGTGGCACTGTTTCATCTATAAAGGCTTTGACTAAATTATCTACTTTAAGCACATGTGTCAAAGTTTAAAATTAAACCATCCTTCCAACTGTCATTTAAGCTGTCAACAAAACCAAACGTTCTCGTTCTAAAATTAAATTTGCCAAGTAAACGTCACTAGCGCGAAGGATTAAGGTAGAATATATATTCAAATTTAAAATTCGAACGGTAATATTAATTTTGTATGAGATATGACTTGCGCAAACGCAGCGGTGACAGCAGTCAGACGTATTCGGATAAAGTTGCCATTACAATGTTCATTGACTGTTGCGAAAATAGGAACCTAGGTAGGTCCCATTTCAAAATGCAAGCTTTCGATGAATCATTGGTGTTGAATAAATTATAAGGGTCAAATGTTAGTGTTTATTAGGAGAAAATTCATTTATAAATAAATACTGATTTAATACACGACAAAATAGTCATAATTTGATAAAAAGAAGTTTTGGTTATGAACTAAATTCATAGATTAGAGACTTAGTATCCAAGATCATGAGTTTTTCTAACATGATTGTTTACAGTATCTTAAATTCTTAAAAATCAACAATAATCGATTTCCCCTCCAAGAATTAATCTCTGGCCATCCTCAAAAACATACCTCTTGCTATCTTTTTATTTTATTATTGGGCTGATTTAGAAATAAATGAATAAACAATTTTAGCTATTTACCTGGACTCGGTTTACAAAAAATTGGCATTAGCAAAAAGTTCGGCATTAGGCAGTTTTATTTCAACTATAAATATCATAGTTTAAAAACAGAAATCTACTCCCTTATAAACTCACTCAAGTCAACTTTAGTCAATTTTCAAATTTACAGTGTTTTAAACATCATTTTTATTAGAACCGATAACAAGTCAACTTGATAAAACTTTATTATTTGGCCTCAATAAATATCCATGCTTACCACGATTGGACGAATGGGAAGTACTTCCTAATAAACCCAAAATAGACATTTACAATTATTTAATCGACATTTTGGTTAACTGACGAAAATATTGTCCACTTACTTACTGTTACGGTTTGTGTCCGACAGTTTAGAGAACATTAAACTGTCGCGACCAATGAGTAACAAATAAAACTAGAACATTAATTCTACTAGTTTTCAAGATCACTACCAAACGGTGTTTGTTGGATGAATTTAAAAACTTGTAGGGCGATAACGTATTTACGAACATACTTTAAACTTCAATTGTCAGAACGATCCTGTATTAATATGTCGAGAGTTTATTAAAATATCAAATGGGTAAGTTGCAGCAAGTTTTATTCAATTTTCTGAATGGACAATACGACATTTGTACACGCAGCAAACACTAACGATCGTAATAAATAGCTTAAAGATACATATTTATTGACTCGCTGGCTTTGTAACGCGGCGTATGAAGAATACCTAATCTGTCCAACTTACTATGTTATTTGCAAGAGAAATATCTATGGTCGGTTTCATCGTCGATTGACTATTGTGCTTTAGTCACATTTTATTATTTTTTTGATTCTAAGATCATCTAGAGCTAACCGAAAAGGTAGAATGCACACATTCAATAAACCTAGAAATTACCAGGGACGCCAATTTTTCAATTTCTGAATCCAATCTATACCAACTTTTGCCAGCTACCTTCCTCTAATCTCTACCTACTCGCATACCTTTGCTACAATGACCATCGATATTCGGATAAAAAAGGTTAGCCTACTGAGACTTCAGCATAATTATTCCAATACCTTTGTAGGTAATTTTCATTCTTTCTCAGACTAATTCATTACGAATTTCTACCTGAAAATGGACTCTAAGTTTAGTTTTCTGTATTGTTCTCTACGCATTTTCAAGCCGCTGGACTTTAGGATTTTAAGTGTTGCTCATACCTTATAACCAACAGAATAAAGCAACATTTTACTTCTTACAGTAATTTTATTTCAACTCAAAATATGCTAAATCTAAAGTTAAAACTGAGATCATGAGAGAATAGCAGACTCTGGCATTTTACGCCGTTCTTTGAATCACAACGAACGTCCATGATACACCAGCACCCTAATAAATCATGTCATTCATGAGTTGTTATTGTGCCAACATTTATTTGACTTCTTGCAAAACTTTCAGACACATCGATAAAAGCTAACATTCGACAAAGATGGCAAATTGATATGACCCGATGACAAAATGTTTTACCGTCGATTACTTACAGCAGCTTACTCATCAAAACAAGCCCCATCAGTTGCTAAAATGGTTCACAAAGAAGCATGTATTGAAATATATTCAAAACTTGATTTTTTCAGTCAAAGAAATTGATAGTTAATTAATAACGTCCTTGTTTAGTTGAGAGGTTGGCAGTTTTGGAGCGTTTTCAATAGGTAGATATTAAACCGTACCAGTATTGTCATTAACTTCCGTCGTAACCATTAAGACAATGTATATTAACGATGCAGTAATAACTCAAACAAATCTATAAACTATTGTCAAGAACCATATTCAGTATCACCTTATCTCAAAACTAGAATAGAATTGCCCGACTCTGACAGTCTATGAATTACGATTCTCCGTTCATCTGATCGATTTTAGAGCCGTTCACGATTTTGTTATATGTGGTAGGTGCAGGTTATCCTGTTCAATAATAAGTTCCTTTACATAACAGTACGCCAGGTGTTCTAAACAACAGTTATAAATAATTTTAATTAAGTACTTTATCAGTGTCGGTATACTTGACAGCCACTTCCTTTGACATATGCCAGATTTTCAGATACTCGTCCATGTAGTGTCGATTCAAAATAAGGAGTGTCACTACCCCTGTTTATCCTGTGCGTGTCGTAAGAACCAATTAAGGATAAACTACGTACAACGATAGCACTTGAAAGAGAGGGAAAATTTGAAACAAACCGTATGTCAATCTGTTTGGCCACTGCGCTATAGTGCGCCACAATTTCTTTACTAAGGAATCCCCAGCAGTGGATCACTAATAGCTGTTGATGAAGACGATGAAAGTAGCAGTGACAGGTTCATGTTTCTCTTACGACATCAGCCTTCTTGGAATTCTTAGCATCTAAATCTAAATTCAAAAATACTAATCTTTACTAACCGACCCCTTGGTCATAATTATTAGGCTATATGTGTATAGTGTAGGGCGCCCTGCGGCACGATGGACCGACGACTTGAAGAAAGTGGCGTGCAGTGGATGGATGCGAATTGACCAAGACCGGGATAGTTGACGAGCCTTGCAGAAGGCCTTCGTTCAGCAGTGAACGGCGATAGGTTGATTTGATATGTACGAGTATATGAGTAGTTAAAATTTAAGCTATTTGGCAACTTATGATTTGTTAAAATATTAGCTGTAGGAAATATTAATAATATAAAACAATTTGCTATATCTCTTAGCTGTTACTGAGGAGCAATCAATAAATCATCAGCTGTATAAAAATCAAGCAATGAAATGTACAGTTAGCAGAATACTCGTTTTTGTTCAATATAAAAAGAAGAAGAAATCTATTTTTAAGACTGACTCTGAGCAACTTTATTCTATTAATTAAAAAAAAATTGTAGAGAAACTGCTTCCATATTAATTCAGTGAAAAAGTTTTAGACCAGTAGGTACTTTCTGCATGGATAAGAAGATGACTATTGATTGATAGATACTATCTGATTCTGAAGGACGGCAACGCATTTGTGACTCTGGAGTAATAGGTTTCCAAGTGTGGTAATAACCATATACATCAGGTGGCGTATTTGTCATTTAAGTAAGGCTGCACGGTTGGCCTATTGGTTTAAGCGGTCGCCACGCCGCCCTACTGCGCTGAGTGTTGTTCGTTCAAATCCCACATGAGATGTGTTACACATCAAATCGCTGTTGTTGTTCTGAGTCTGGGTATTCTTTGTGTTTGTTTTTTGTATCTAGTCGGTCGGCTTTAAAAAAAAGTGATTTACCCCTAAACACAATAAAAAATACCATTCCTAAATCATTTTACAAAACTCATAACAAAAAGAAGGAAAAAGTTTCCATAAAAAATGTGCGAACCCTGTATAAATTATGCCGGTTATGTTGCGTTCGTGATTACACACATCCTCTAAGAAGATTCACATGCATATTTCATAAGTCTTGTCTTGTTAAAAACGCGTCAATCTCACATGCCATTATTGTTTATTTTATCGGCTGTAAATGATAGTCCTGATGGTATTATCTGCATGTGTCAATGGTAAGGTGAATTATTCAGTGTTGCTGCTAACTAGTACGAACACGAGTCGTGCTTTCTCGATAATCTGAGAATATTGAAATTGAAACGTAGGAATGGATGTTTTATACAGGGTGGGTCACGAATTAGTTTACATTTGAAAAAGTTGTATATAAAAACTATTTGTTATAGTATAAAAATTGTGAATTTACAAGAAAGTTAATTAGTTAGTATTTATGTTTTAAAAATTACATCGTGAGAATGACCACCGTTTCAACGTTTACACTCTTCTAAGCGAGCACCGAAATTCTTAAGCACTTGTCGGCAAAGAGACCGCGAGATCGCCGATATGTCTTCGCTGATTTTTCTTTTAGTTGACGTAGGGCATTTGGTTTATTGAAGTAGACACGATTTTTCAAATAACTATAAAAAGAAATTTGCTGGGGATACATCTAGACTTCTGGGTGGCCATGGAACATCGTCTCTTCTGAAAACCAGCTTTTCCGGAAACATATCTTTGACCACCGGTAGGGATACATTAGATGTGTGACAAGATGCTCCATCTTGTTGAAACCATGTGTTACGATTGTAGCTAGCAAATTTAATACGATTCTCTCTACTCCTTTGGGGTTAAAAATGAAGATATGTGTATGAATGTCAAAGCTTTTTCCCAAACTAGGTTGAAATCGGTTTTAAATCTATTACAATCTTATACAATTACGATCAGATCTCCACAACCAAAGTAACAAGCGATTTCAAACTTTTGTAGAAAGACTGTTATCTGATTTTTTAGAGCTCGCTCTACATATAACGACGTCCAAAGATGTTCGGCGGCTTAACCTGCTCTCCGCGACACAAAAATTTGAGCAAGGTAGTTTTGATTTGACTCAAGTCGAGAAGAAGTGTTCAGTCAAACGTGTCGGCTGTCCACCATAAAACGAATGATAGTTTATCGAAACTATTTTCTATTACTATTTAAGAATTAGTAATAAAATATATATCTTTGATTCTAATCTTTAATCAATACGATGGCAGTATAAACTTTAAGACGTCTATTATTACTGGAGTTAGTTTTCTTTTAAAGCGTGATTAAAATTAACCTATGCTTTACAACGATGCTTGTGTTCGCAAATGGGAAAATATTGATAATATTCTGCAATTTTATAGTTTGTTTAACCCCATAGTAACACGCAGAACACAGCACGATATCCGTTAGAATTCTCAGCGTGAAATATCTTATTACTATATTAACTTATGTACATTAATTTCTATATTTTATTTTACATACTCTACATTAATAGCTAATTTGTTAAATTTTATGTTTAAATCTACAGTATGTAAAGTATTTTTGGTGTAGTTTACTGTTAGACATAAAAAATAAATGTACTGAGATCAAATGTGTGCGATCACCGTTATTCATAACACTTAATTTAACATTATGTATAACCAGTTAACTTTAAGATGTTAACTTTTAATCGTAAAACAAGCTAGTTTTAGCAGTTATCGGTTCTCTGGATCTACAGAGGAACATAGACATCTAGGATCGAATCAAATTTAAATGCTGTTTATATTAAGTAAACGTAAGAACAGTCTTTGGATGAACCCTTAGAGTGATCAAGCAACTAGGGCCGGGGGCGCTATGGTCTCTTTTCGTGAAATTGTAATGCTCCAAAAAGACACCGCTGAACGGGATCGTGAAAGGTCTAATCCCGAGTGCAGAGGACGTTGGCAGCGTTAGGATTTGCCGATGGGGCCGCAAGCTGCCAGGAAATGGGGACTTCTGGTTGTGAATTAAATACTGCGATCGGTGATAGCAATGAGGCCTGATCGTAAAAATAGAATCAGACCGCAACATCTATAATAACCAGGTCGGCAGGGGAACCACTGTGGAGTCCCTCAGAGATAGTGCCTAACCAGGTTCCCCTGAAATAACATGGCTCGAGTCCCCTTCAGAGTAGCCTGAACGCCTGAAACCGGCTGTTAGAGTGATTTTTAGTGGAAACACCACTTAGTCCTGGCTTCTGGGTCTCTGAAGATTCGGAGAACTGAATGGATTTTCCACCCCGTCAACAAAAAAAACGGCGTTCAAGCAGATCCTTAATAGCAACAACAAAAACAAAGTTCACATAAATACCAGTAACAGAAAATAGAAACTCCTAGATTTAGTGTAGTTTTGTACTAACCTGCTGCCCCACTGCCTTACTGATTGGACAAGTTCAATAGTATTTCCAAGTTTACGACGCCATTACAGATGAAATTATAATGTAAAACGGCATCTGCCATTTCTATTACGACTTTTAGGAAGGCGTTTTCTATGGAAAGGCTGCAAGTGACATGGTGACGGGCAATTTAATATTAAAATTTTAATTCTCTTCTATCAATTTTGTGTCATCTTTTCAATTTCTTTGCAATATTTATTTATACCTCGACATCTATAGAAGAAAGAACATCTATCAAAATTTCTTTTAACGCGCTATTGAGAATCGAATCCGGTAAAAGGTGTTTCATACTTTATTACGAGTATATTTTGGATATTGGACATCTGACACACAACATCATCTAGCTTCAAACTAAACAGAGCTTGTACCATGGGTACTAGACAACTGAAATAAGTACTTAAATGTTTTTTTTTGTAAATACATATTATGCATAGAAAGCACCTAAATTGCGAAGCAAATATTTATAGATTAACAAACAGTACCTGCAAACCTGCTCGGTATGTTTATAAAATTCGAATAAAATAACGTTTTTTAAATATGAAATCTAACTAGATCGATTTCTCGCCTTCGGAACCCCCAGCATACTAAATTTCATGAAAACCATTGCAACCGTTACCGAGATTCAGATTATATTTATACTTCCCAATATTATCGTATATACATGTAATTCTTGTATATATATTTACAAGAATCCGAGATCTCAAGCTCAGCAGTCACATACGCTATCACTGCGCCACCGAGGCAGTCGACATACATTAGAAAGGGAGAAATGATGTATAGGACACTTGAAACTGAGGCTATCAATCCGTAGCTATATTGGTCAATATTTCTGGTCAGCCTGCAGATAGCATGAAGAATGAATTGTCATAAATACAGTTCACAATTTGTAACTGCTTCTCTTCTACCAAAAATAAAAATTAGTTAAAACAAACTCAACAACAAAATCGTTTACAAGCAAACAAACATACAGGTGAAGCTAATAAAAGCGTGTTTAAAACATGCGTGCGTAACAACTGCAGACGCATTGTCTTCACGATTCTTGTGCCATATTTAGCATGGGTGAAAATAGTCATGAATCGACTTTGCCTACAGCTAATAGCTTTAATACTGTTTAGTTCATTTTTAAGCTAAAATACCCGGCGCCTAACAGTGCATGTATTTGTCATTCGTGTTTGTAACAAATTATTCCATTACACTGAATTTATTGTTTATTCTGTAGGCGATTCGTCACACTGAGATTTATTTCTAAGTAGACTTGCTGAAGCGCTCGTGACGGTCTGAGTATCGAGTAAATATAATGATCGAACTTCTAATGGAGAGTTTAGAAGCAAACAAAATTTGCCCACTTATTCGATTTAAATTTAATTGGTGTTTTCTTGGCTTTTTTAATTTTATTTGAACTGATGACTCTGACTGGTTTCTTGCAGGGAGATTTAATAATAGTCCTTTGACAAGTATAAAAGCCCACTGAGCATTTAAAGGTGTTAAAGATACATGCCCGTTGTGTGGCAACCCTTTTTTTTTAACTTGTGGAAACCCCGTCGGGTTGTCACCCCACCGGGGTTTACGGCGGGGTGGTGTGTCGGAATAGGACCGACTAAAATCACACGGTGTGTCACTCTGCGCCTGACGTAGGAGGGATCCGGGAACAGCTGCTATTACGACGTCCAGATCTCGTTGTGTGGCAACTACCTCGACCTCTAAGATAACGTAAGCAGCCGTTTCCTCTGCGCTGAGACATCTTGTGCTTGGAAAGCATTCTTTTTACTTTATGTTTTCTCTAGCCCCATTTATGTAGCACTACTACTGTATTTATAATAAGTTCTTTATTTATGCCATATAACATCCTAAGTACCAGATGTAGTTTAAAATCCCCGTTTTGAACTTTCACCAAGAGTCGTTCAGACAAAATTGAAGAGTGTTCATACTTTATTGAGAGTATGATTGTAAGGTAGTAGAGCCACGTCGATTAATATTAAGGACTCGAATGGGAGAGTACGACCCTCTTACAGAAAACCAACTTAAAGCGACAGCATCCGTGCTGGTGTGCTTTGTTGGTGATGACTGTCATGCCTTTTCCCAAGCAGGGTGTTAAAAAGCATCCTACTAGGCCGCTATAATGTGTCACTGTACTATATTGTCTGCATTCGCAATGAGTGTGGTGACCACAATTCTTGGGTTCTAGTCTTGCTTTCTATAAGGCACTTTGGCAGCCTCCTAAAATTAAAAAAAAAACAGAAATTTAATTTATTGTAACTCTTAAGAAGATAACAGAAATTAGCTATGGGAAGTGTCATACACTCAAATAAACACATATACATAGACATAGCCCTCTTCTTTGAAAAGAAGATTTAGCCTACCATACCATACTGGCCAAACGGGTTGGACACAGGGTTTGCTTCAAGTTCTTCTTCTCTTTGCAGTAATGTTGTCTAGCAAATAAACATATATATATAAATTGATACAATTCGATAAAATTTGTATGATAATTTTATATTCCCACGATCTTTCACATTTCACGAAAACAAATGTCGATGGCCTTATAAAAATATTGTAATACCTCATAATACAAATTTGAACTCTATTTTGATACCATTAAAATATACATTCAAATGTCAAGTATACTAGCGACCCCCACAGTTTAATCCTTAGACAGAAACACTGTAGTTTTTTGGCATAGAAACAGCTTCCTTATGTGACATTAGATGAACAAATATCTTCAATATGTGCTATTCAGTATGAGAAGTCACTTACAGGCTGATGTTATTTGCTCTAACATATTTCATTGTTGCTGAAAAAAATTATTAAAGTGTAATATAAATGGTAGTTTGTTTGTTGTATTTTTAAACTTAATTTTCTGAACCATTAGAAAATTTTGTGTTCATATACTGAAGAAAACAAAAAGTTCAAAGACCAAAGTTACAAGAGCTAAACTGGTGAAGAATCTCTTAGCTGCCATAGCGTGGGTCGCCATACTGCACTTGTCTTTATTCGCAGTGAGTACGGCGACCACCGCTCTGGGATTCTATTCATGCTTTCCATCAGGCAGAGTAGTACGATAAAAAAAAAAAGAAGCTCTATAAAGTAACAAAGTTAGTGACTTTTAAACCCTTAAACTTAGATAACAACTTTTAAGGGAGAGTATCTAGAAGACTGAGATTTTTTTTAAATAAAGAGATACAAGTATAATATGCACTAAAGATCACACGTCAACATCACTGCGCAATGAATTAATAACATTGTAAGCACTGACAGCCATGGTAAGAATTAGATTGTGTTATGAGCACCTGTATCCACTTCTGCTCGTAGATATAGCACAAACAAAAATAATCTTGAATGTTAATGATAATAACAAATTGTATAGTTAAATAATTCATAAAGAAGTATATTAAAAACTAAATTAATAATGAATATATATAAAATTAACGTGTAATAGTGTGTATGTGTGTATGAGTGTGTGTGTGCGTGCGTATTTTTGTGTAATAGGGTAATGTTATGTATAATATGTATGACTTAAGTGTTATGGTGACATGTTTATCAAAACTTCTGTCTGATTGTAGATTAGTCTCATTAACCAAGAAGTGACTCTCTGTTTGCATTTATATTTGTTAGCTAAGTAGATATTGCATTCGTTGTTCAATTTGTTATATAATTAGCTGCTGATTAAATGAAAGTGATATTTAGCGCCTATGGTTCGGTGAGAACCCCAGGAGAGGGTCTAACCAGGCATGGCGTTGATCTTGGAGGGGACTCCAAATAATATGGCCCGGGTCCCTTCAAAGTAGGACGCCTGAGACCTTTCGCCGGGGTGGTTTTTAGTGGAAACATCACATACTCCTGGCTGTAGCGGCCCCGAGGAGCCGGAGATCTAAAGAGATTTTCCACCCCGTCAACAAAAAAAAAAGGAAATGGTTTGGTGAAACTTGTTGGCATATTTTATAAAAATTACATTTGGGATTATTGATGTATGAAGTAGATACAGCACTACCAGTACAGTCTTGATTTAAATTTCAGTCATAAACTGACGTATGTAATGCATATTATGTGATCACGTTAATTGTGTGTAGAAAATTAATGGCACACGTATAATGCTGTTTAAAATTATCTACCTTGAAAGTCCAACACTAATATTGACAACATCCTGTAGATACAGAATATGCTCTCGTACATTCCAGCTGCGTCCAAATTGGTTACCCTCCTAGGGCTTACGAGACAGCATTGATATGGAAAATATATACAGTTTTACTTTTAAATCAAACTTGGTCTATTATCAAAATGTCTGTAAGTGACCACCTATTCCATGTGATTTATTGCATACGTACAGGAGGGCAAAATAGCAGTCGTAAATCTGCCACAACTGCAAGTGGTAGCATCTGTGAATATTGTACCCCAGTTTTCAGGCTCGAGATCCGGATCGAATCAAATGTTTTTATGATCTACAAATGTTTGTTTACGTGTTTGGATGTTTTTTTATGTATAATATGTATGTATTCACAAAAAAGTATGTGCGTATTTATATCAATTGTCTAAGCACCCATACTACAAACTCTGCTTAGTTTGGAATTAGATTGTAAATGACACCGAAAAGTCATAAACGTGTATCGACCAGACGAGTTGATCATTCCTGGCGGGCCGCGGTCCAACCGTTGATGTTGGGAATTTATGCATATGCTAATCGGCGTGAGAATTTCTATAACGCGATACAGGATTAGTAGTTATTCCGTAGTTAAATGTGTCCTCGGTAGATGGCATTGTTGTTTATTTATGGTTAGGCTGTATGTGGAAGTCACCATAACGATATATTATTTCTTCCACGTTGTACGAAGGCAAAAGTTCGATGACAAGGGCTTCAATTCCTATATGTCAAATTGTTAACCGTATTCGGAGTATACTAGAGCCACAAAACGACTAACGGAACCCAACGTTAACTAAATAGGTTTGATTAGCATTGGAACCCAAGGCGGTGCACGCGCATTGTATCACACGCCGCCCTATATCTGCGGTTACATCAAAGCAGCGGCTGTACACTACTGCATACCAACTATTATAACATGATACCTCCAACTTCCTGTTATTGTGGGTGTCTACTTATAAGGTGAAGGTTCTAGAATTGCAGTTGAAGTGTTTTAAATTTCATATATAGCTGGCTATTTACTTCCAAAAGTTTTAGATTCAAATTCAGAAACTTATGATTACAGTACGGTTAAAATAAAACATCAATTGTATTCGTTTTATAAAATTATACTATAGTGTGCTCAAAATAGAATTTTCTTATTATTATTTTCAGTCCATAGTAGACTTCTCCAACCTATTTTCTTTTTTTTTTCTTTTTCTATATGAAGAGCCTGCCAAAGTAACTCTACTCTGTCTGATGGAAAACAAAGTATAGAATCCACTATGGCGGTCTAGTGAGATGTTTTTTCATGCCACGCTTGAGAACGTAAAAGCCGTAACAGTCATCGTGGCAGTGTAAGGCTCACACAGTTATCACGACAACTGTCACCCTTGCATCAATGGGCCTCCGGTATCGCACTCACCAACGAAACACGATAGCACGGAAGCTGATATTTTAGGTTGGTCTTCAATTGCAGAAGGAGCAAATAAGTGCGTAAGATAAGGTAAGGTAAGATCTCTTCTACCAGTAGGTTAAAGAGACTTGTCTTACGTAAGACTAGTAAGTCTTCATCGCGTTTCCTAACATTGACAGCATCTCTCCCAGTGGCTCTATTTCTCTATCCATTTTCCTTACCCTAATTTACTTTGTTTCCAAGAAGAAGGTGTTAAACAGACAGCTGGCCCTAAAAGCAATCAACCAAAATCATTTGTGCCCAGTTCGAGTAAAATTAAGAAAACTGTAAGAAGATGATATTAAAAGTAAGGCCAGAGACCTTGCGATAAATAATCTCGCCCACCAACGATATATGTAAACTAAAACACTACTAAGTGGAGACATAAATTACTATCAAACCTTAAGGGGACCCGTTAAGTTGCCATTAAAATTAAACTAACACAAAATCTAAATTCCTACACATTAGAAAATTAAGGAAAATTGCTTAATAAAAACAAATGCATACGTAATTTCGAAGTTACAAGTTAAATGAATAGTTTGAAACCAGTAGAATCGATTATACAAATAGATCAGATCTATTTTATTTACATGAACATATTTAGTGAACACAGACCTTTAATAAAGTAAATATTTTCAATCAACCCATTGCCGTCCACTGCTGAACGAAGGTCCCCCTCAAAGAACACCAACCATCCCGGTCTTGGGCAATTCGCATCCATCCGCTGCCAGCCACCTTCTTCAAGTTGTCGGTCGCCCTACACTATGTTTACCTAATCGTGGTATCCACTCTAGTACACTTCGACTCCAGCGACCATCGGTTCGTCTGGAGACATGGCCGACCCACTTTCATCTCAGCATACTGATTCGCTATGCGTAAAGTAATTATATTACGGATTTTTTTTATATGATACAATACTACAATAATGAAGTCTAATACAATAATGAAGTCTAATACAAGTGTAAGTAATATTATTTATGATTCATTTTTCTATCTATTACTTTATTAACAATTCAATATGAAACACACAAACATCATGACTTTTTTAAAACTCTTGTCAACTCTCACATTAAGAATAACTCTTGTCTTGCAGCAATTTGTAGATTACACAAAGTGATGTCCCATGTGGAGTTTGAACCCACAACACTCAGCGCATTAGAAAACGGCGTCTCAACTGCTTAAACCACTAAGCTATCCATGCAGTCAAAGTCGTTACTAGATTAAAGGTTCATTTATCTATTTATATTATATAATTTTGTCACAACGTACTTGTACTCTACTCAACTGCCTCGTTGGTGCAGCAATTAGCGTATGCAACTGTCGATCAAGAGGTCTCGGGTATTATCAGGGCCGGATCAAAAAGTGTTTTTCAGTTTTTTTGGTTACAGAAATACGTATTAACACCTCAGAGTTTTGAATATGGCGTCGTAACTCTAGTGCCTCGGAGAGCATGTCAGGCTGCGCCTGATCTCTACCCGATCGTGTTGGATAACCGTCCCACGGGATTGTGAGAGAAGGAACAGCATATGCACCTGTGTTTGCGCAGATACCTGTGCACTATAACATCTCCTGAATTCGACTAGGAGTACATCACTACTGGTACTAGTACTTGGTACCCTCCACCAGAATTAACGTCAGGGCCTCGGTAACTTATTGCATTTTCTGTGAGGCCGTATATCACTCCCATAAAGTCTAAAATAAACTCGAAATTAGGCGATTCTTTGAAATATAATAAATACTATGTAAAGTTATTTAGATAAATATGTAAGGTAAGCGTTTGTCCCTTCCAACTGGTACCAGACATATTTACACTGCCGAGCATAATAACTAGCATACTAATATTTGTTTAAATAACTAATTAAATATTTAACTGCACCAGTCTACTTGCTGTTTGAGATGTGAAAGTAACAACATTCTTCATGCAATATAGTATACATTTTCACTTATTTATTTTGTAACTAATTTTACATTCGTATTTTCACACAAACGTCCTAGTAATTTGGTCGAAAAAATTGGCTACTTATGTTTGAACTGAAGTAAATTCGGCCCATGTTAAGGACTGTATCCGTGTCTTCTATTTATTTTTTTTAAATTTAACATATCTCTTTTTTCTTATTGACACTTCTTTCGACTTGATAATTTGTTCTGATCATCTTTAGCAAAACAAACAAACTTGTGTGTATGAATCAAATTTATTTCTACCCAAAACTACGTAATCCTTGGTCAGGAATAAATTAAATATCAATAAATAAGCAAACCACGCAGGCTTGGGCCGGTAAACCAGGCAGACGCCATCTGGCTTGAGTGGTGTAGTAGGCCAAAACCTCCTTATTAAAGAGAGACCCATGTTCAACAGTAGACGATTTAAGGTTATTAATGTATGTGTGTGTGTATGTGGACACACAATACCTAAATAATATGTATACAGTTTGTTTGGCCCTAATTGTACGCCAAAGAAAGTTTTATTTACCACATAAAAGATATTTGCATAAGTACTATTTAAATAACAAATTGAAGTGAATTTAAATGTAATTGTTATGTACAGCGTTTGCATAATTTGCGTGCCAGTAATACACTGGATATTTAATATTTACTGTTTTGAAGTTAAGAGTTAAAATGAATGTTATCGTTTTGCATGTATGAGTGAATAAAAGAAACAAAGTGGTATGTCTACATCCGTGTGGTGACGGATAAGAATATGGAATGTGATTACCACTATTTATCCTGTGGGTGTCGTAAGAGATGACTAAAGGAGCAAACTTTGCAGAACAACAGTATTGCAAAAACAAGGAAAACTTGTACCAACTCATCTGGCCAGCGTGGTGCAGTAGAGCAAAACCTTTGAAAGGCGAGGCTCACGTCTATCTGTGGATTATCAAAGGCTGTGATGTGATATATACAATTGTTCTTATATCTCAAAACGTTAACATTTTGCTGTCGATAATTTTAATCCCAATTACGTAATATAGAACAAGGCTATTACCCTCGGTTTAATTAAATCATCCTTTGTAGAAAGAATACCGCGTGATAGAAAATAAAAGATTGAGTGACGTAGTTTATTACGGAATTTGTCATGAGATCAGTGCATTGAAGTTGGTTATATTTTTTATTAAGATGAAATAAGATAAGAGAAAGAAAAATCTTAAATGGCACGAAACGGAAAGCATAAATTGTTTTTTAGAAGAGAATTTTCTGAAATAAGTTTTAAATGATGGAGTTATGTTGTAGAGTAACAAGGGTACTGTACTACCTTCTTCCTCCATCTACTTGTTACTGTCAAAATGACAACTTTTCTTGTCCTACTTTTTATCCATTTACGTTTTCTCGTCGCAAATACTGCAGTGGTTCAAGAGAAAAAGTTTTTGACCAGTGTGTGTTGTTAGTGATGACTTACGGCACAGAGACGTGGTCGCTCACTATGGGCTTGATAAAAAGGCTCAAAGTCACCCAAAGAGCCATGGAGAGAACTCCAAACTCCTATACATTTTAGACTAAAATAGGACGTGAAAACATTATAGAATATTTTCTGTTTGATGTCAATTTTTTTGCCAAATAACATTGAAGATCAGTTATCACTACAACTTCTGTTCTTGAATCATTACTTCCAGTGTTGGCCTAGAGTCCGTCAGGGGTTTCATGTTACGGATGGTTCATTAAAGTTTCGACTGACTCACGTGAGGCAATAAGGAAGAATCAGTTGACGGCTATAAAATATGACAATGAACTGATTACATGGGTTATTCGTTAGCTAATTCTGTTGCTCATTGGGGTTTTATTCATTTTGATGATTAAATTGATTTTTAGCTTTTTAATGTGTGACAATTTTACTATTAGTTAACGACCAGTGCTTATATTTTGATGAATGTAGTTTTTAAGAATTTTCACTAATCTAAATGTGAGTATTTCTCTCGTAGAGTTAAATACTTAGTTTGTACATCGATTTACAAAATAAATGTTCAAAGTGGTAGAATTGTCACTAAATTTGAATTTGATAGTAATGGTGTCATAGGGAAAACAAATGGAATATTAATTAAAAAATTAGTGCCAGAAGTGTATTTGTCTTTTAAAGTTAAGAAAAACTAATATTTAAAGCAGAGTATTATATAATTTTGAAAGGAAATTTGTTAATATTAGATTGTATGTATCGATTTCAAACAAATCGTTAGGTAATCAAGTGTGTTGATAATGTATATGTGTGTGAATAGTCTCTTTTTACCAAATAAATAATGTCATACACAAATTATCTGGTCAAATGTTATCACACTCAAAGTTTTTCCTTTAAGTCCTAAACCCCGAATTTTCTAGGCTTAAAAACTTCTTCCACAGTTTTCTGTACAAAAATAGATTTCTACTTATTAAATAGTATCAAAAAAATTACCGACAAATGTAATTAATAAAACAGATAAAATAACATTAAAATACTTAAACTACAACTCAATTAGAAACTAATAAGAAGACTGCCTAAAACTTGAGATATATTGTACTTTTTTTATAACCTGTTGCGGCTGGGTGGTGTGTCGGAATCGGATCGACTAAACCCACACGGTGTACCACTTTGCGTTTGAGATAGGAGAGATTCGGGAACAGCTGTTATTACAACATCTCACGTAGACGTCACCTTCTCGTGACTGGTCACTGTAACGGATGGAGAAAAGACCCAGGTGGACCAGACCGTACGTGAATTCTGAGCCGAATCCTCACTGCAATCGGAGTAGTGACAGGCGGGACTTTATTTCCTCCAAGCGACCGAGAGCAGGTACTTTCCAAAGCAACCGTGCCCAGAAAGGACCTGCCTCAGCTGGAAAGAAAGGATCCTGTGCAATAGCCGTACCGACTCGTCGATAATCGGCTGAAGAGTCTCCACGATGACAAAGTCAGCTAGTATGTTCTAACCACCAATTTCCTCTGAGGGCGCCAGAAACGTGCCCTATTTTCGACTTTCAGAGGTTCCACACACATCGGTATACCTTACAGTGCTATTGGCCGGATGTAGATCCGTCTTGTAGCGAGTCTAAATCCACTCAAATTAGGAAAAAATCGCGTAAGAGTAGAAGCAGCGCCGACCAGTTTCTAAGCAAGCTGCCAGATACCTTATCTGGGTCTGATTTCGATGGAGATCCCGGAGGGCGAATTGCAATGGGACCAATGAAACTAAAGGATCCCCGCACTTAACTGCACACTTAAAGTATTCAATGTATCATTAGGAAGAAAAACTTCTTCACGCGTAAGGTTAAATACCTATTTAGCCGGCTCTTAAATTAACCGTATACATGTACTAATTAAATACACGACTTTAGTAATAAAATCATGAGAAAGTTGTAGTTTAAGAGAATTTATATTGTAAACTAAAAGAAACGTGTTTCATGACTGCAGACAAACAGGATTCAGTTCAGAATTGCCTGGTACACCGAGGTACTAGCGCATTGGTTGACAGTTCTGTATAACGTAATTTAATTACAATGTCATTTTATTAAGAAGTTGTGGGTCCAGTTTATAATTAAGTCTTAATTGTATATTAAACGTAGTCGCCTTGAATGAGTCGCACTTCTGGGCAATAACCAGTTAGAGTTCCAACAAAGCGTCCATGAGCAATTCTAACAAATGAACCGTATTCATGCTTTCCTATATTTTTTTATTTATGAATTCTATAGATTTTTCTTCTCATTTCTTCGTTATAAACGGTTTCTGGGTAATGGCCATAAGCTAGCCACGTACTCACCTTAGCTGAAAGACATTCATTACTGAACATAGACCTTACCGAAGGCTCCGCAATAATAAGTCCTGTACATCCCTGATCCAACAGTTTCCCGTAAACTTCACCAAGTCAGCGGAGCACCTTAAAAGGTGTCTACGCCCAAGTGGTCGCCACTCCAGAATTTTTTGGTCAAAACGGCCATCTTGTCTGTGAATTATGTTCCACGTCCTCTGCCACTTAAGTTTGGCAATTGTTCGGCTAATGTCAGTGACCAGTCTTTTATATTTTTCTTTCAAATTCTAACTACGAATGACAAAAATCTGTTATAAAGCTTCTTATTTAATGTTATCTGACAGTTTTAATTCTGAAAGGTTCAAGAGTACGGTGAAATGTTTTTCTTAGATGGCGTGCGCAATTTTCATGCTTATTATCAATTTTTATCCATTATTCTAGTAAAAATGAGGAGTATCATATAATTTCTATGAATTGATTTTTACATTTAGAAAGAAATATTTTTTAGCATGTACTACTTCCATTGTTTAACCTGTAATCGGTTTAGCCACAAATAATTCAGACTCGCAGTCATCTGATAAATAGTGTATGCAAGTGTCAATACTAAATACAGAATTGAGATTTCGAGGTCCACATGTATTTAACAATAGCTTGTAAGATGTCATATGAAGTGCCTGTAAGCGTGTCTTTAAAATAGATACCACAAAGTGTGGTAAAGAGAAACACATTGCAGTACATTATGACGGCCTAGTGCGCTGCTTCTTCACACACCGCTTGAGGTCGTAAAAGGCATAACAGTCATCGTAACAGTGAATGCTCATACACTTATCACAATAACTATGACCTCACTGGCCACTTGCACTCATCACTGGGCCACTTGCACTCACCAACGAAACACGACAGCACGGATGCTGTCGCTTTAAGTTGGTCTTCTGTGAAAGGGTATTACTACCCCGGTCGAACTGGTCCGTTTTTACTGAAATTAGCGTGGCTCTACAACCTTGTGGATTATATCGAGCGTAAATGGGATTGTAAGCAGGACAAGGAGATGAAGGTGATGTTTAAATAAGTTAATATTAATTGATTTATTTGTCTAGTTAGTTTGTTCCATGAGAATATTTGAGTATTATTTCGAGTAAACATTGGTAATTCTGAGCCTGGTTTCTTGACAATAACATAGATCATACAATAATAGGGTCCAGTGTTTTGTGTTATTTGAAAGCTTCTACTGTTTACAACGCATAACTTACAAATTTATGTATAGAAATTTCACTTTGTGAAATGTGGACGTTGGATATATTTTACCGTAGTCGTAAAATGGCGGGAGAATAATATGATAACTCTAGTTTTTGCAGGAGGCTTCGCTCGAGAGGAATTTGGTCTGCCAAGTTAAGTTTCATAAGAAATCATTTTAAATAAATATGTTTTTTAACATACAATCAAACCTACGGTACATCATCTTTGTGTAACTTCAATGGTTTAGGCAGCGTACGCCAGGACAACTTTCAGAGGCCAGATTTTTTTTGCGACTTAATTGACATGTATCGTTATATTACGACCAAAGTTACATAAAATCATTACAAATTGTAACCTATATGTTATTCTGATGTATAACCTATATTACTGTAAAGTCTCGTCCAAATCCATCCAGTAGTTTCTTCGTGAAAGTGTAACAAACATCCATATACATAAACTTTCGCATTTACGAGTATAATATTAGTAGGATTCCATGTTGGATATTAAAATCGTACTGCAAATGTGATATAATATTCCAAAAAGTCCTAGAACTATTAAACTGACTCATACTTTTAAACAGGCAGTATATTTACGCATGTACGAATATGTATGTATTTGCACCGAATAGGAATCGAACCCTAGACCCCTAGTGTGGAGGTATACATTGCTGCCGCGTCACGATTAATAAATATTATCGGAGATTTAAACTTATGATGACCATGATGAACAAAACAGAAAACTAAAGAAAGAAAAAATGGCGACGAGAGTAAACTTGAAGCACCAGAAACTCAAAAATCAAAACAACGTGCTTAACACCGGTTTTTCTGCGACTGGTATTACTCCAGGTCTTGGATTTACACAAAGGCAGTAAAGCAATAGTGTCTTTTCAGTTACAAGTGTCCAAGGATGTTGATAGTCACTTACTATCGGTGACAAAACCGTTCGTCAGTCCTCTGTATCACAAAAAAAACTATTAAACAGTTTGATTGCTAAGAAAATAACGACTGAACACATATAATTGTAATAAAACATTATTGTGTACAAATATTGAATGTATAAGTGATTATCATTATATCTTGTATAATATTAATACTGACGTCACTGTAAACTTTCTAAATTAATAATCAATTAATAATCATAACTTATGTAAACATACAAAAATCGAGATTTTTGAACATGTGTTGTCATAGGTCTGAAATTTGCTTAGAATTGAAAGTATAACATAGCGATTTCTATAATCAACTCATCTTAGACAGAGTCATAGTGAGATACGTCGCATATGTTTTGATGGATAAGGTTTCCGTACCGATCAATACATGAACAACTTCCCAACAAAAGCCTCCTTATAGGATGCTTTGCATTGAAAGGACGTAACGTTCTTCCACGATCTTTTTTTTTATTAATAGCCTGCCAAAGTGACTCTACACTGCCTGATGGAAAGCATGAATAGAATCCAAGAGTTATGGTCACCACACTCATTGGAGACAATGCAGTATGGTGACCCACACTATAGCGGCCTAGTGAGATGCTTTTTCACACCCCGCTTGGGGATGTAAAAGGCATGACAGTCATCGTGACAGTGTAAGGCTTACACGGTCATCCCTGCATCAATGGGCCTCCGGTCTCACACTCACCAACGAAACACGTCAACACGAATGCTGGCGCTTTAGGCTGGTCTTCTGTGGGAGGGTAGTACTGCCCCGGTCGAGCCGGCCCACTTGTGCTGAAATCAGCGTGGTTCTACTACCTACCAGACCTGAAATTATTTAGAAGGAACGTTCAGAACAGAACGAACAGATAAGTTACTACTTAACCACAAGTGCGTTTGGTTCTTGATTCATGGTGATTTGGCACTCCGGTAGCCTTTCTCATTAACTATAAAAGAATAACTTAACGTTTAAAATGAAGTAAAGGTTACTTTACGTTACATTCTCCGCTTTCGGACCAATAAAGTATTGGTTATACATAAAGCTGTCTTAAGATTAATAGAAGTAAACACACATTATTAAAAATACTTCTAACTACTGCTAAACTAAACTAACTTTCAATGATAACCTATCTATAAAGATGGAAACAAAACAAATAAACGACTTTCTTATAGTGAAGTTGAAGTTTATAATAACTGTAATTGTAAAGTTGTCATAGTGTACGAATATAATCTAAATATGAGTGTATGTGTATATTTATATGTGTATTTATGACGTATGTATTGTATGTGTTTATGTATGTATATGTACTCATGTATGGTATATTTTAATTGTCAATTTAATCTCTGTGCACCTCCCTTACAATATTTCTATACCACCCTAAGGTTGACTGTAAGAGAATGCCTTGGGCATTAAGCCCACCGATGTACAAAATGCATAAAGTGTAAATAAATAAATAAATAAAGGCAGAATCATAATAATATGAGCTCAGTGTTAACTACCGTCACCAGAGAAGGTACAAATGGCTTGCTACTTGATTTCTGTAGCCTTTAGACCTGGCAAGACTGATATACCAGGCTAGCAAATATGAATTAAAGTCATAAATGGAACTGTGGTAATGTTTGGTAATATTGTTCACTTTAATATATTCAATTGTTAATCGATTCTGAAGAAATTTAATCGTATATAAAGCCTACATCATTTGGGTTGTAAACCTGAAATTTCGTAAACTGCTTCTTTTATGTTGTAAGGACCTACAAGAAAAAGATTTTGGAGTTTTTTCCTATAATGGTGTAAAATAAGAGATGAACATGGCATGGCAATTTCCAAGTCAGAAACACGAAGTAAAAAAAGCTTATTGTTCTGGAGTTCTGAACCTCATAAAAATGTTTGAAAACTCTTGCAGAAAACGCCAGATTTTATCTTTGCTGGATTCATTTAGAAGAAATGTGATAAAAAATGAAGTTACTAAATAGTGAAAACAGTAAACTTGCGTTAAAATAAGGAAAAATAGCATTTATTATTACTACATTCACGTTTACGAATTTAAGTAGACCACATCGTCTAACGTTTAAATATATTGTTTTATTTATGACCATTGACCAGCATAACTTCAACTGTCATAGTATGGAATTTTTACTCTAAATGGCTCTTTCTATAAAACGTTCACTGCTAATACGTGGCCGTTTTACATAACTATTGACATCCTCCTACATCAAAATTCAGTTTTCTGTACGTCTTCTAATTACTATCGTTCGGTTTCGAGTGCTATATTTGTTTAAATAGGGACACAAAAACTTTCTTCAAATAAGCACTGTGATATATCATTAAAAAAACTTTTCATTAAAACTAGTTACAATAACCTCATCAACTATGTTTAAAGAAAAAAAAGTGTTCAATATATATTAATATAAAACTCACAGTCTGCATACCTAGTCGAGCTTGTTGCCTTGCGAACTTTTTAAATTCAGTAGATCGAATGTATTAGACGATAAATGCTTTCTATTCATAGATGTGTCGCTTGCCAGTTATCACGATGTTTTCTGTCCCATTCATGACTAACACGACTAAATTAGTTAATAGCTGATTAAGTAAATATGTCTATATTTATCTTTAAACTTACCGAAATTATGCAGCATTCTAGCGGGAAACAGCAAATCGCTATAGTTTAAACACAGATAAAAAATTATGAATTAAAACCTAAACTAGTCACTATTAAAAGAACACAACACAGCACTACACACTTACACTGAACCGATAAGTAAATTAAATTCGTAATTAACAAAATAATTTGTCTATTGTTTTTGGGACGCGTGTGACAAGACGGAGGTGTTAGGGAAATGGCGCGGCCAGGAACGGGCGCGCGCGCTGCGATCAGATCTCACACTGAGCTACCATACTCTCACGAGACAGCAATAATAACCCACCTCGTTATTTTTTTTATTTTCTTTATTTTTTAAAGAAAATCTACAAGATTGACGCCTCGCTGTGCGGTTTACTTTGATCCGCTTTGGATGTTTTTCACATCGACCACCACGCTGAACTTTAATTCGGATGCTCGCATGTCAAGTTTTGACGGGATAATCCGTTAACTTGTTGTTTTTTTAATTTTTATTCGAAGAAGTCCAAGAGGTGTGCCAAAAATGGATCGGTCTGGTGTTGATTTGCTTTTATTGGCCGATCGCTTAGTCGTATGCGCATATTTTCAGTCGTAATGTGTCTCCGCACTATTGAGATGTTATCTCGGTCTTCTTGTTTGATTTTTATGTCATGTTTATCTTACGTTTCGAGTTACCGGCGATACACATACGCAGATGTAATTAATGCTTGAAATACAGCTTATCACTTTTAACTATCGGTCAAATATTCACATGTTTGTACTGGTATAGTAAGGCTCAAGTGGAGCACCATTTTATTCCTTATTAGCAAGTATTCCCTCATTTACTTTTCAGAACTCTTATATTTGTTTGTCATAGATACCAGTTTCTCATTCATACCGACTAACTGATCACTCAACTCATGGTTTAAATGATATTTTTTTTAATTTGCCAAGCAAGGACAACCATTTCTGTTCAATTTCACATTCCTAATAGGAAACTTTTGTTTATGTACAAACATTTGAGTTTTTCTAATGCACCTATTTATTTCGACCTATTTTTGACTTTATTCTTACTACATTTAAAAGTCATAATATCATAGGATTTCTGTTGTTGATAGTGACCATACTTGGAGCATTGACAACCAGCACATCCATGAGACTTGAGAGGTTCAACACAGTAGTGGTGCTAAGTTGAATCAATTTTGTGTTATTTTAGTGTCAATCTTAGCGTTAGTCTAAATGATATATGCAGTCAAGAGCAAAGTCAACACTGCACTACATATCTCTTCCTTTAATCGCACAACTGCTTAGACTCTTTTAGTTCGCTCAAAGCCAATTGGAGTTTTACCTCTTCTTGGTGAGCAGATAAATCTTGGCGTGTCATCATAGTTGATTAAATCAAAAGGCAAAAATTGACACGATAGGAATTAAAACAAAAAATATAGTGAAGGTGGACAGACAAGTCAAGATAATTATTGAAAGTTTTTGTGTCGTCTAACCAGATTAAGGTTCTTTTCATAGTTCTAATGGCAATTAACATTAATTTTAAACTACAATAAATGTTTGAAACTAAAACGTAAACACTTAGAATTTTACACCTGGAATGATGATGATTCGAAATTCACTTGCTGGTAACTATCACGGTACGTAATAAATGTAAGCCTTGAAAAAAAATTCCCTAATATTTTTATATATAACACGAACTAATCAGTGACAGATTGAAAACTGGGTTTTATTCCGTATTTTATTCAAATAAAGCAAAAATCATATAGAAATCAGTGATCAAAAATAAATTTATTTGACGATATTAGACCGAACGTGCAGGCAGATTACTTGAGAGCAAGTGACTACCGCTGGTCATGGACACTGGCAAATCTAATCAGGAGAGCCTTGGCGGTCTTTGAGAGTGGTAAGGCCCTAAATTTAGATGCCAGGGGCGGATAGGCTTCTGGTAACCTCACCCATGCGTTCAGATACTGTATACTTCCTCGTTGGACTATCAGTTATCATATGCGACTGGCGATCACAAGATCTTGGGCTCACTTTCTGAGTCGGGCCAAAAAACTGTTATTAAGCTGTTCTGATTGTAGGAATGTTTAATAATAGCCAGGAGTTCAGAAATTTAGGTCTTAACTCTCGTGTCTTGTAGGACACCTAAAACTGTCGATCTTGCGTCTGATCTTTCCACGGACATCTGCCGGCCCATCGGATTATAAGGTGAAGGAACAGAGAGTGCAACTGTGTTTGTCTCCTTTGAGACTGGCTGCCGTGGCTAAAATTGGTTAGGAGAAGTAACATTGATGTAAGCCTCGTTAACCACCGTTTCTCTGTGAAATCGTTGTATTACTTTGTTCAGGTCGGTTTCATATGCATACCTTTTTCTTTTTTTTTAAAAAAAAGTCAACGCCCGCATTAAGAATAAATCCTGTGTCGAGGGGAACTTCACAAACATACAAGAAATGGGCACAAAGAACACCCAGACACAGAACAACAATTTGTGGATCACACAAAGTGTTGTCCCATGTGGGATTTGAACTCACCACACTCGGCGAAGTGGAGAGCAGCGTGGCGACCGGTTAAACCACTAGGCCAATCGTGCAAAATAACTGTTTAAGCATAGACAATTTTGGTCGGGAGTGTATTAATTTTTTTATTTCAAATAATATTTCTAAAGCATCATAAAAAATTACTGCGTTTTTATGACGTTTAATCTATTTAATTTTAACGTTTCCTCAAGATAAATAATTCTACCATTTTCTTACTCAGACAATAAGTTACCATCACAAAAAAAGTATGTCAATTATGTTGTTATTATAAAAAAGGAAACAATTTTGAATTTGGAACGTCAAATGCACGAAAGCACGACAGTTAACAAATGTCAATGTCGAAACACAACACAAATGTGTTCAAAAAGGCTGTTTGAATGTCACGAATTTTTCATTAAAAAGAACTTAAGTACATTTTAGATAGGTCCCAGCTTATCTAATATTTAATATCTGGCAATAAATATACGTATTTATTCAGATTTATGTAATAATCATGACTATTTAATATGCAAGAAACTGGACGACATATTGAAAGTTGTGGAGATGTGCGGAGGTAAGTAAGTGTTAACCGTTTAACAACAAAACAGATTTTTTTGAATGTGAAATGTGAATATGTGTCTTATTTTGTTTGATAGATTTATTATGTTCAAGTAAGTTATTGATGGTGATGGTGGTGGTTGAGTTTTATTAACCTCATACTTTGGGTGAAAAGTAATATAAAAAAATGCATAACCGGGGATTTCATGAGACCACTCTAGTCAAGTTGTCCCATTTGTACTGAAGTATGATGTACTCCTAACTGAATTCCACGACGGCCAGTCTCAGTGGAATTTAACTAACTACACATGGGATATTATAGTGCACAAGTGTGTGTTTGCAACAGGTGCACTGTCTGTTCCCTCACATTCACAAGCCGATGGGAAGGTTATCCGACATGACCGGGGAAAGACCAAGCGCAGGATCAACGATTTTGCTTCCTCTCCGTGGCATGGAGGTTCAAATCGTAATTTTCATACTCTGAGTTGTCAGTAATCATTTCTATAATCAGAAAAACTGAATTACATTTTTTTAGCCCGACCCAGGAACCGAACTCGAGATCTTTTAGTTGGCAGTTACATACGTTAACTGCGAGACTAACGAGGCAGCAATTCCAAAGCATACAATATATACCGTACGTTTTACTCTATTTTTTAGCTAAGAGACACAGTTAAATGAAAGAAAATGATTCTTATCAGAACGTTTTGCAACTTATTTATATAACTAAAAAACGTAATTTTACTTTCTTTCTTTCTTTCTTGCGAATTTCAGAACTGTTATTATATTTTTCATACAACAGATAAAAAAATTTGATATAGTTTTCCTTTATAAGTTCAAACTATGATCATCAACTCTTCTTACGCGTATAAGCTATTATTTTCGTATCTTTTTTTGCTTGCAACTTACAGGCACAATTAGTGTAGCGTTTTGATACTCTACTAGGTAGTAATGCCACGCGGATTTTAGCACGAGCGGGCCGGCTCCACCGGGGCAGTACTACCCTCCCACAGAAGACCAACCTAAAGTGCCAACATCCGTGTTGTCATGTTTCGTTGGTAAGTGTGAGACTGGAGGCCAATTGATGCAGGGGTGACAGTTGTCGTGGTAACTGTGTAAACCTTACACTGTGACAATGACTATCATGCCTTTTACGCCCCCAAACGGGGTGTGAAAAAGCATCTCATCAGGCCGCCATAGTGTGGGTCACCATACTGCATTTGCAATGAGTATGGTGAACACAACTCTTAGATTCTATTCATGCTTTCCATCAGGCAGAGTAGAGTCACTTTGGCAGGCTCTTAATATATAAAAAAATATACTTTAGGTATATTTTTTTATATATTAAGAGGACGAGGATTTCATTTCAATTCAAAGTATTATTCACCACGTTTGACAGCATTTTTAAAGTAAATATTTTTTTAACTACTTAGTTGATGAACCTCA
This sequence comes from Hypercompe scribonia, assembly GCA_949316085.1. NCBI lineage: Eukaryota > Metazoa > Arthropoda > Insecta > Lepidoptera > Erebidae > Hypercompe > Hypercompe scribonia. The sequence continues at coordinate 2,023,650 of OX438984.1, read as the reverse complement.
CTTTCATTACCACCAATATCTTTAAGTCTACAGCTGCACAAAGACGTCACCTCAAAAAGTAAGTTTTGGCCTACTAACTTAACTTTAGTATTATATTATTTTAATGTTATTTCCCTGTAAACATACCGCCTTTGCCAAGATGCTAACATTTCACGTCGATAATTATCTTTCTACGACCTTTCAGCTAATATTTTGTTTTGACGACGTGACTTAACCTTGAAAGACGTCATTCCCATACGCTTGTTAGTTTTCTGACAACGTTTACGTTTGTAGAATGTCACCTTACCTAGGGGTGCAGGTCAGATACACGCATCTGCTTATAGCAGCTGTGGCGAATTCCACATTATAGCACAAAAAAAATATATAACAGCGCCATCTACCGAAGATACATTGAACTACGTAGTGTGATGAACTACTAAGCAACTACTATCTTGTATCGCGAAACAGAGATTCGCGTGGCATTTAACATATATACAACACCCCAACATCAACCGTTGGGCCGTGATCCTCTCTTTGTGTCGGAGGAATATAGATACCCGTCCCTCCACAGTAGCCTAGTAGTAGTAGTTGCATGAAATTGTCCAATATTAACATTTATGAACATTGCGGAAAACCTTACAGGTCTTTGTAAATGTACCATTGTAAATCAAAAGGATGTGGCGAAATCTTCTACAATAACAATTATTTTTTAATGCGGTAACGCTTTCGTTATGCCCGTAGTTGTAAAATGTTTACAATTACTGCTACTGTTAATATTATACAAAAAAGCAACCTTTGCTTTAACATGCTTGTTAAAGTCACAAAAGAGGTGGACACGACACATCGACTATGAATAAAATAGCTCTTTTTTTCAGACAAAGAATTAGAAACGAGTATGTTGCTTTGTAAAAAATACTACTATGAAAGTTTACTGTAAATCTCCTAAAGGAAAAGTTAAATCATTAAAATTTTACCTGGCCCAGAAATTGAGTCTCAGATCTGAAAAACATCCTAAACTAAACAATAACACAAGTTATTGCTTAGTTTAGGATGCTTTTATATTAAATGCTAGTAAAATTCTAAACATTTATTTCTTACTAAATTAGGAATTAGTGAATATGATGCCGTGATAGCGCCACGTACACTTATAAGCGGGTACTAGTAACTTACCTCACAACTTCCACACCGGGTCGCACGCGCATCCCAACGACATTCCTCATTGAAATGAAGCAAGCGTGTATCTCACGCCATAACATCGATAATTACCTACCTATTCCTGCGGTGATCTTCCTCTTAATGAGCTAGCACTAATGAGATGATATTAAGAAACCTATTATTATATAATATTTTCGCTTAATAGAATTTTGGTAAATTTATACCAAAACTATGATGATGATTTCGGTCATGGTGGCCAGTCTTAACTCTCTTGGTGCACTCTCTGTCCCCTTACTCTTACAACTCTATGGGATGGTTACCCAACACGATCGCGGCGAGATCACGTGCAAGACCGACGGCTTGACGTGCTCTCCGAGACGCGGGGATTAAAACTGCGAAACTCCGGACTGTTATTCAGCATTTCTGCAACCTGAAACTTTTTGAACTCAATAAAACTTTTTGACTCGATCCGGAAATGGAACCAGAGACCTCGTAATCGGCAGCTGCATACGCTAACCAAACTATTACAGACGATGTAAAGACAAGAATGGATTGAGAAGAAAATGCTTCGATGTTTTGGTTTTATCAAAAGGATGAGTGAACAGAGAAAGTCAATAACATTATAATATTATAGCAAGGAGTGGGTCGATACTATTTAGTCCCTTTTCCTTCTATGTGAGTCCTTAGTTTGTTGACCAATTATTATCTCTGTTTTAGTAGCGTATCCAATCACAGGATGAACATACCAGCACGATTACATTTTTCTGAATTTCTAGTCACGTTTCGATATCCATCTTTCTGCACTTCTCATTTTTAAATAATGTCAGCATGAATTTTCATATCGCCAGGAACTGTCGTAAGTCATTAATTGCATTTATGCCATTTTTATAGTCTAACAGTCCAACGTTGTTTTGACAGCACAGGAAGATAAAATTGATTTATTTTTTGTTTATTTATTTATTTACTATCATATTACACACTATCATTACAAATTACATTCAATGCAATAGTGCAGAACTAAAATTAACAATACATAAACAATATGACACAAACAATACAACACAAAATATTTAAAAAAAAATATGACATACACACCAATACTACCCAAACAATACAACACGATCATTTGATTTAAAAATTGATTTTTAATACATTCTCACAATAAACAGTGAATATTTTTGAAATGTAGGACGTTTCGACCAAATTGCACTGGCAGTGGTCACAGATCTCACAAAGTGATTTCTGAATACGTTGTCAGGTTTATTCAGTGTATTAGAGAAAATATTACTAAATAACAATACCAAGAGTGACAATTCTGTAAGTGCTGTCTGTCAACTTGTTTTAAATACGAGGATGTGTGAAGATCAAAGATCAGGACGGTAGACAATGACATCATTCAACACAGTTCTGTCTTACGTCTGAATATGATGAACAATGCTTAAGCAATACAAAGAAACGAATTCTTGATGGACAGAAATATATTTTTAACTTAAAATTTTGGCATTACAAGACTTTTAAAATTGTAATTTATAAGTACTTAACCTCTAAAAATCTATTGGTTACAATTTTTTACAAAAAGGATTGGGCCTTCTTTTTTTTGCTATATTAAGAGCCTGCCAAAGTGACTCCACTCTACCTGATGGCAAGCATGAATAGAATCCAAGAGTTGTGGTCACCATACTCATTGCAAATGCAGACAATGCAGTGTGGTGACCCATATTATGGCGGCCTAGTGAGATGCTTTTTCACGCCACGCTTGGGGACATAAAATGCATGACAGTCATCGAGGCAGTGTAAGCCTCACATAGTTATCACGATAACTGTCACCCCTGCACCAATGGGCCTCCGGTCTCGCACTCGCCAACGAAACACGACAGCACGGATGTTGTCGCTTTAGGTTGATCTTCTGTGGGAGGGTAGTACTGCCCCGGTCGAGCCGGCCCGCTTGTGCTGAAATCAGCGTGGCTCTACTACCTACCAAACCTGGTACAGGTCACTTAGTGAAAAACAAGTACAAAATAGCTTAACAGTATTTTCTTGTAAGATCAAGACGAAACCATTTGATACCACGCATTTCGGTATACCACTTTAATCTTCATTCTCATTCGAAACTACTACTCTATTTCATTTAATAAAGATATTAGCTTCACACATCTCACCCACGGCCGTCTAGTCCCAAACAAACATATTTCTAAGTAACTACTTAGTATAAATAAATAGCACTCTGACAGGACAAATAATCGTGATCATCACACAATTCTATGTCTTGTTTGGGAATCAAACACACGATCTTTGACTATGCAATCAGAGTTACTAACCCCTAGGCTAGTCAGTAAATGTTTACATCGCAAAATACAGTAAAATTTCAACCTTAAGAGTGTATTTCTTAAAATTGTCATCAATAACACTTATGGTTCACAATTTAAATCAAAATTCGAAACAAAAGAAGTCAAAAGTCACTTGTCACCCGGAGGCGCATGCGCACGGCAGACGTGCGATTATAACCTACAAATTTATTGTAATATTCAAAATAATCAATTTTAAACCATATTTCAACAACGTAAGGTTCTTTCAAAGGGTATTGCAAGGTCATTTGGTCGCCGACAAAAGATTTATACGCAAAAATTACCAACAATGGCTTTACTTGCATTATTTAAATTGCATCATTCAATTTTCATATATTGTTCCTGTGGCAAATTGTATGTGTTTTTATTATAAATGTCTACGTGCTTATAAATACTTAATTTAGATTAATCTTGTCCATGTTATGACTACTCATCAAAAACAGGAATGGTACTTACACACTTTTCGTTCTCCGAGCCTTACTCCTAAATTAAATTGAGTATAGTCTTAAGTTTATGTTTAATATGATATATATACCAATAATACACAATACAAAGGTAGAATGGTAACCAGACTTGATAAACACATAAATATTCCTTAATACATAAATATTATTGATAAATGTCTCACAGATAACGAATAAAATGATTGTGTTCAATTCGCAATGATTTGCCGTCGGTGACTACACGCCCTAGACAATGACGCCAGTCAAATGTATTTCCGTGACTCACCTTAATAAGGCTCAAGCTTTACTTTCTTCGGCTTTTTTTAGATCCTTCGAACTATGAAAGTGTAATAAATAAAGAAATCGAAAGAGTATTATTATGTTAGCCAGATTAACCCTTTTAAATACTTTTATAATCTTATCATTTCAAATATGAATCTAAAAACCGTGCAGGTTACATTTAAAAGAAAGTTTTTATTTTATTTTATTTCAATAAAAACTTGGATGCTTTTGTATATCCATGTATCTATAGAGTCCAACATAGACTTGAGTTAAACGCTCAATAAAACTATAATACGCAGCAAAGCATTTAGATATCGATCGCCCGATCGCTGAATCGCTCGATTGTGGCAAAATATAAAATTTTATTAGGTCCGAGAATGGGCGACCTGAATGGTGTATGAAAGTAGCATTTCTAAGTCAGATTTACGTCCATTATTTTATGGTCCTTAAATATAGTTTGACATCTGTGACAGTTGTCACTACTGTCATTTTAAAACTTCCAGAGTATGTACATTTTAGATGTGAATTTTTATATGTACAATGTAGTTCCATTCATTTGTAATAAAACTGGCACGTAAAGAGTGAAAATATAGAAGTCATAAAACAAAATCGCTTGTTCAAAGCTACTATCTGTCACAAAGACGCACCCATTTTTTAAGAACCAATCATGTGTCGTCTAGTAATTTTCAAATAGTTCTGAGACGTAAGTATGTATTAATGTACTTTGTATTATAATTCTTTCTCAAGCTACCGCTACATAACATAATCTTTTACTTACCAGCGCTACCAACATAACAAATAGACATCAAATGGTAAGTAACACTTCCATGTGAACGATTATCGATGTATCGATTACATTATTGATATCATTCGATACGCGGCCTGTTCGAATTTTATGCATTCCATATTCAATTCGATTGTAATGTGATTCGGTCTATTCCAATTAATGGGTTATTAAAAACTTTTTATTATTCGTGTAACATTTATTATCTGCATTGTACATCTGTAATGACTGCGTAAATCAATTACGTTTTAGATTTTCTTTAAAAAAAAAGCAATATTTTAGAAAAAAATACATTTTTAACATTAAGAGATTGACATAAACTAACCTACATTTAGATCTTTTTAGTCACTTTATTCTTTGATGAGGCTCTGACAAACAAAACATCCGGATTAGCGGCAATTAGTCACCTATTATGTGGAATATAAACCCTGGGATAAAGTGGTTGTTTAATATATTTTTTTTTAATTCTTGGTCTAAAAAGTATCTTTACTCTGCTTGATGAAAATCATGAATAGAATCCAAGAGTGATGGTCGACATACTCATTACGAATGCAAACAATACAATTTGACGACCCAGACTATGGCAGTCTAGTGAGATGTTTTTCTACGTCCACATGGTGACGTAAAGGGCATAACAGTCATCGTGGCAATGTAAGGCTCACACACTTATCATGATAACCGACCAAGCACCCCTGCATCCCAGGGCCTCTGGCCTCACTCGCACTCACACTCACCAACCGCACTCGCCAACGAAACACGACAGGATACGGATACTGTCACTTAAGGTTGGTCTTCTGTGAGAGGGTAGTAGAAGTTCTCCTGGTTGGGCCGGTCCGTTCGTGCTGAAATCAGCGTGGCTCAACTACCTGTCTTTGTCTACCCCTCCAGGGAAACAGTCGTAATTTATCATGATAATGACCATTGTTCTTTAAAATTGAAGAAACTAATCGACTCATATGATCTGGTGGTGAGAGCTATCACTTGTTCTCTGTCTTTAAATTAATTGCAATGCTTACGTATTTAGTTATGCATAAGTATGGTTATCACTATAATACAGACTATATATTGGATCCAGACAGCTCATACAAACGTTAAAAATAAATATGCATTTACAATTTGCCAACTTGACGATTAACGTTTAAGCTGGCAACACCTTTCCTAAACGTTACCATTCTTTAATTCTATATCTTTTAAGTAAAATTATTACACTACAAAATCATATATCAGCTTAAACACGTCGAACAAGAATTAACTAATGTCATCGACCATAAATTACGGCGCGGTGTCTCTGATCTTACAAAACTTGAAAACTTCTACTCGCATTACTTAACCCGATATTGAGAGAAAGTGTTGATATGGGTCACTGGTATCCTGGGAATTTAATACAATTATTGACAGTTTATAGTTGAATAAAATTTATCAGTGTTGGGTAACTCGATATTTTCTAGAAGATTCGTGTTCACTTTTCTTCGAAATTAAATTGATATTCTGTAGAATGAATGGGTATTCTCATGCGGTCCAACTTTAAAATTTTGACGTGATTCCACGAAAAGTCTATAAAAAAAATTGACATTATGCAGGGCTTATAAAGATGATGTTACTAAAAACTAAATTTCAAAAATATTTGGAACTAATGTTAAACTTCAAATTTTGGACATCTGATAGTTGGATATAGTTTTAGCAGTTCAAGGAGACATCCAAGAACGGATTCACAAGATGCCTGTAAAGTGCGAGCACCACCATCACTTTGAAACTTTAACTTTCACTCAAACATCACAGGAGGCGGCTTCTACACATGCGCGGACGCCTCGCGGCTGACTTCTGTTATGGAAGGAGGGGAAAAACCCGTACACGACACAGGCGCTCTCCTAAGCACAAAACCTACTTCTCAATGGTAAAACTAAGTTGCTTTTTGGACCAAGTTTACCTTCAAATAACGTAATCTAGTAACGTTAAGTTGATTTGATTCGCGGTGCTCGGATTAACAACTGGTACAATTATGTCATTATATGAGTCCTCTGCTGGACATAGGCCTCTCCTTAGGATCCAGGCGGATTAGTACAGAATTATTGACAAGTTTTCCTCCTCTATGCAGTTCTGTTGTTCTGTATAGATGCTTCGCAGCTTTTATGATACCCACAGGATAAATAAAGGAACTTGCTTAATCCGCCACCTCAAGGAGAGCTTGATTCATGATGATCTAATTCTAATTATGTACAGCGGATTAAAATCGGTATTATTTTTTTACGTATAGCCGTTAGTCCTGCGTTTGATCTCTCCCTGGTCGAGGGAACAGAGAGTGCACCTAAGTTTGCGCACACGCTTGTGCCCTATAATATCTTCTTTGTAGTTAGCTGATCTCCATTAAGAATGGCTGCCTTAACCGAAATCGGCTAGGAGTACATCACATCCTTTTTCAAGTCTTAGTTATCGTTTAGTCTCTCGCTAACTCTATTTCCTTTTATCTCTGTAGTCTTCTGTAAACCTTCTTGTTCTCTGGTTTTCAACTCTTGTTTTATTAAACTTGTACCTCAACACATAATTGTTATTCTGTATTATAGGCCTATTAAGACCCGTTACAAGAACTTGAGAGGGCAAGGGGATATATTTGTTAATAAATAAATGAAATATGGCGTCCCTAATGGCAAGGGTAAAGGATATCAGTGTTCGGTTATGTAAGGGAACGTACTTATATTACGTGACTGATTGAGGAAGGAGGATCTTGTAGAACGAATGGATAACATGCATGGCAAGCACTTACTGATAACAAAATGAGTAAGTTTTCTTTTTCTTTATAATGAATGATATAAAAGTACAGGGTGGGCCATGAATTATTTAACATTTAAAAAATCTTTAAAAAGAAACAGTTTGATATATTGTAAAATTTATTTATTTACAAGAAAGTTAATTAGTTGCAATTCATTTTTATAAATTACATCGTCTATATAACCACCGTTTCGACGTTTGCACTCTTCTAAGTGAGCAACGAAATTTTCGAATACTCGTCGGCAAAGAAACTGCGAGTTCGCCGACATCTCTGCGCCGATTTAGTGAACGTAGTGTGTTTGATTTATTGACATAGACACGAATCGAAAAAGAAGTCTGCTGGGGATAGATTTAGACTTCTTAGTGGCCATGGAATGTCGCCTCGTCTGCAAATCAGCTTTTTCGGAAACATGTTTTTGGCCACCTGCAGGGACTCATTGGATGTGTAACAAGTAACTCCATTTTGTTGAAATCATGTGTTACAATTTTAGCCAGCAAAACCCAGTAGCATCAGTCCCAGGAACTCCTGTAACATGTTAGCGCGGGATGTTAGATTCAAATGTTAACGAATACTTAGCCCACCTTATGTATACTATGTGAAAAACAAGAAGGGTCTTACCATATATTGCAGGCGGAGGGGTCCAAATGGGTCACATAATATAAGTACGTTTCCTAAGAAGGCACTCAAATTTTATTACAAATGTTAGAAAGTTATGGAGAATATGCAAAAAGGTGTTTAAAATAGTAATAGTTTTGCTAGAATTACATGTGATTAAGGAAATTGTACTGTTGATAGTTAACAGTCTAAGTGCCTTTAACACTCGTTTTACCCAGAATATAAAGAAATACGTTGTTGTACTAGATCGTTACGTCATAATAAAAATATTAACACAATTCAACAATATTGACACACTTTAAACAAAGGCACATGATATGTTTATTATGATTGTTTGTATATTGTCCGTGTTGTGACGGATTAAGAATACATAGTGTTACCACCCCTATTCATCCCGTGGATGTCGTAATTAGCGTTGCCACCTCTCCGGGTTTGACCCGGAGCCTCCGGGTTGGAACTATACATATCCAGGCTCCGGGCTTAGCAACAACATCTCCGGGCGGTGATGCCAGTGATCAAAAGCCCAGTTAAATTAAATTATATTTTATACATCATTATATGAATATGCTCTCAGAATCCATACTGTTGCTTGAAAAAAGCACTGTAACATCTACTGAGTTGCATTCAATTAAGAAAAATCTTCAAGAAAACTTGAAAATCGAGTACTTGATAAGTTTTATGGCGCTGAAATAATGAAAAATACTTTAGTGCTTCTGAGCAAGAGCAATTAAAAAGTCAACTTAATGATGTATCTATACCAGTGTTTCCCATTTAGTGGTACGCGTACCCCCAGGGGTACGTGAGATTGCATCAAGGGGTACGCGAGCAATCTCTTAATTTAAATATTAAAACAATAAAATCAATACCTAATGATTATTTAATCCTTCTCTCCCGACTCCTTATTGTTATTTGTGGTCGAGTCATTTTCTTAATGTCATATTAAATGTCACTTTTTACATAAGTGTTCTTAGAAACCTATTTTCAATAAACGCATTTTACTTTGACTTTGACCGAGGGGTACGCAAGTTCGTTTTCTTTCTTGAAGTGGTACGTAGAAAAAACTAATCGGGAACCACTGATCTATTATACAAAAGAACTATTGAATATATGTATACATAAAAATTATGACTGAGAATTCTATATTCAAACTATTTTCAAAGTTCAATCTCAAAAATGCAATAATTTACGAAGATGTTATAGAAGCTGTTAACTCACTCTGTTTAAAAAATGTAGACGAGGATCGAGTTTATGATGAGATCAACAAATTAAAACAAAATCATCCACATTTTAAGGAAAGCAACACTTTTTCAATGACGAGCGAAACTGCTTACCAGTAAACATGGTAAAGTCGGAGTTAATTATAAAGATTAATTATAAAATGAGTTGCCAAGATTGAATAAACTATTTAAAAAAACCTGAGAAAGGAAAGATACTACAACAAACTCATACTAATAAAAAAATATGGCTTATTTCATTTTCTGTGTGCATAATATGTAAAAGACAAAACTGGTTGGTAAAAAAAAAGGTTGTTTAAATTTCTCCGGGTCTACGCTTCCTGAAAGGTGGCAGCCCTAGTCGTAATAGGCGACTAAGGAACCAAGTATACAAGACAACATCATTACAAAGAGAAGAAAAACTTGAAACAAACCCTATTCCAACCCGTTTGGACAGTGTGCAATAGTAGGCCAAAACCTCCTTACTAAGGAGAGGCCTACGTCCAGCAGTGGACTGTGAAAGGCAGTTGATGATACATGATATGTTGTGGAATACAATAAAAGCTCTCGACTCGGCATTCATATTTATATTGGTGAAAAATCAAACAAACTTAAGCAAGATTGCAAGCACAACACCACAAACCATATTTTGCCCTTTACACGTCCGAACGGGCATTGCGGACGGTAACACCATCGACAGCGCTTTGCAAATTTCAACACGTTGTACTGAATATGAAACATGCAAATTTTGCAAGTAACCGTGGCTGAGCTTCTTAAAATATTATCTGCCTACATTTGTTTAAACTAATATAACAATAAAAGAGGTTATTTTAAACTATTCACTAAGTATTTATTATCATCTTGATACATGACCTTGTGTCGTTAAATACTGGTGATGACTATTATGCCTTTTACGTCCCCAAACGAGGCGTGAAAAAGTATCTCACTAGGTCGCCATAGTGTGGGTCCTGATACTGTATTGTCTGCATTCGAAATTTTGGTGACCACATCTCATTGATTCTATTCATGCTTTCCATCAGGCAGAGTAGTCACTTTGACAGATTCTTTAAATGAAAAAACAAAAAAATACCCTTGATTGACCGGCAAAAATGTTAAGATTAGATCTAACAATGCAAATTTGCATTGTGACCGAGTTCCTACCACGAATTAACAACTTTCGAAAACATGTGAGATTTGATTGGTTAATTAATATAGGTGAATGTCAAAAAAGTAAAGTTGACCAATCAATAAAGTGATGATTTGTAGAGAACACTCTACAAATCTATGCATTCAGGATTTAGGACTTAGTGACATATTAAACACAAACTTTTCGCCAATATTTTGACTCTACGATCCATCGAGATGTTTTGTTTGCTAAAGCCTTGTCTGTCAATCAGTAGGTACACTTACAGGTGAGGTTGATTTGAGGCCCTAATTTCTTGGTGGGAACTCTACGAGTACGTATCTGTGACTTAATAAGTAATTAACTTAATGAATCTGTAAAAAAAAATTGAAAAAAAAGGAAAACCTGATGACTTAATAAGAAATAAGAGAATCGAAACCGATTAATGAGCATTATTCAAACTTATTTTTGGGTCCATCAATAGTCAGATAAACTTATTTAATCAATGAAATTGCCCTGTAACGTATAAGAGACACGTTGCCAAAAATTGTTCAACAATTAAAGTTCCGTGCACGACTTAAAATAGTATCCAAGTATACATTTATGAAATCACGATTAACGTGTAGCTGTCGGTATTTAGAGCCAGCTAATGTAAGGCACATTACCAAATTTCTAATTATAATTGCCATAACACCATCGTCGTGCAGCTATTGTTGCTAAAACTTGCATTAAATCGATCACTTCACGTTACAACACTTCATATTTACATTACATTTCATATTACAATTTGTAGGTTAAACTCACACATAAGGAATTACAAAATCAAGATGGCCCCCAACACTTTTTCGTTCAAGACAAAAGTGAAGTAACATCTTGTAAACAACTGCCAGAATCAACTTCTTCCTGATTGTCACCTACCATTATTAATAGTATCTATATGCTATATATATCTGGTTATATATTAGGTAGTAGAACCACGCTGATTTGAACATGAACGGGCCAACTCGACCGGGGCAGTACTACCCTCCTATCTAAAGCGACAGCATCCGTGCTGTCGTGTTTCATTGGTGAGTGCGAAACTGGAGGCCCATTGATGCAGGGGTGACAATTGTCGTGGCAAGTGTATACAATACAATGATGACTGTCATGCCTTTTACGTCCCCAAACGGGCGCGTGAAAAAGTATCTCACAAGGCCGCCCTAGTGTGGGTTACTATACTGCATTGTCGGCATTCACAATGAGTATGGTGACCACAACTTTTGGATTCTATTCATGCTTTCCATCAGGCAGAGTAGAGTCACTTTGGCAGGCTCGTAAATAAACAATAAACAAAAAATGTATAATGTACATAAGTTTACGTTGTTTGGTATATCGTTTAGTTTGTTTATTCTCACACAAATTTCAACCAAAATGTACCTACTGCCTGTTTTCTCTGCCTCACCTAATGGTTGACTGGTAGAGAATGCACCAAGTGTGCATGATATATAAAATAAATAAATAAAATTTCTGAATAGGATATAATGAGATTTTATCGTAGCAAATTAAGGTTTAAAATAAGAAGAACAACTTGACAAAGTCTTACGCCATCACTAAGAGACCGTAGAAGTAAGATCCAGATGTTTTTAGTGGGACGAAAGAGTTTTTGATGAACAGTTCAAATTTCTTTCAGTTTCTTACAAATAGCAAAAATGTTATTAAAATTTTGGTAACAAAGTCGAAATTAAACAGATTTCTAGCATTTATTTTATATTAATATTATTTTATTACAACCGATAGGTAATTAAGTATAGACAAGAATGACAATATAGTAATTTTGTAAATAAATCATAACGACTGGAAAATGGCAATAGCTTGAATATTACGTAAAATTATTTTCATATTTACGTTCATTTAGAATTTTATTGAGATCTAGTTGTACCCCCTGTAAAATAAATTTGAAAAAAAGACATAAAAATTTTTAAAAAAATCATACCAACTCAAAAACTTTCGTGGGCTCATGCACAACAACTTTGCTGAAGATAATCACATGACCAAATGCATAGTTTACTATTCTATAAAGGACATACAGACAGACAGTAAGACAAACATACATTTTTATATATATAGATTGCTAAATTATAGTTACTAAGTAAACTTTTGATTTAATTATAATTGTTAGAAAAAATTAAGTCGAGATTATTCAATTTATTTTTCGCTTATTAGCATTTCTAGCTAGGAGATTCTACTTGTTTATCTTTTATTGTTTTCTTTTCATCAAATGTGGAAAGCATGTCTTTAACTTTGACACTACCACTAAACTAAAAAAACGGATTTGTATTTTTTCACAAAATGCTGACGGTCATAATAATGAGCAATAATGTCACTGACCACACACAACCCGATAATGCGATTGTGGTCACGTTCTGTTGTCTAGACACCGTACCTTAGTTGGGCTTGTAAAAATGTCAGACAGGTGACACGGGTGACACCCACCACATTTCACATGCGAGGGTTAATACGTATTGATTTCGTTCTAAAATAGATGTGCTTAACGACGATGTATGTTAAATGATGGTAAACGACTCGAGTGATGTTCTTTTGTTTTTTTTTTTAAAAAAGAGAACTCCCGCACTAGGAATTAATCCTGTATCACGGGGGACTTTACAAACATACATCAAAGGGACACAAAGAACTTCCAGACGCAGGGCAACAATTTATGGATCACACAAAGCGTTGTCCCATGCGGGGTTTGAACCCTCAAGACGCAGCGATGAGGTAGCCACTTAAACCACTGCGCAATCCGTGCAGTTCAATGATCTTGTCATGTAGAACTTATTTTATCAACAGACTTGTCAAAGACTAGACATAAGTTTCTCCTTAGAAAGGAGGAATTGGCCTTTTTTTTTGTTTTAATGTGTGGAAACCCCCTCGAGCCATCACCCCACCGGGGTTTGCGGTGGGGCTTGTGTCGGAATCGGACCATCTAAAACCACATGGTGTGCCACTTTGCGCCTGAGATAGGAGGGATTCGGAAACAGCTGTTATTACGAGATCTAGATCCCTCCTAGCACCTGCTCGCTAAGGCGGGCACCATTTGCGGGTAAACTCTCTATTTAGGCGACGTACGGCACACGCGGATGTCGCCTCCTCGTGGCTGGCCTTTGTTGCGAATGAAGGAGAAAACCCGTCCCGTCCGCCCGCAGCCACACTCAGGGCGGCATGAGGTGCTGTTAAGCGCACCTTCACCGAATTAGGTCGGAGTGGAGATAGTTCTCCTGGGCCTTCTCCGCCGCCTCCTTCAGCGAAATTACGTCTTCGCAGAAAGTTACGACCGCGGTGAAACAACTGTCGCTACCGGCCTTGGAGCGTATAACAGCTGGTAGAGATCTCCTTCAATAACTGCAGTCAGGGATTCAATTACCTCCTAGCGACCGAGCGCAGATACTTCCTGAAGCAACCGCGCCCGGAAACGACCTGCGTCAGTCGGTGGGTAAAAAGGTCCCATGCTGCCGCCCTGCGCACTCAGGCAAAGCCAGTACGTGGAGCCTGCAGCCGTAACGACCAACGAACTATTGTGATACGACAAGCGGCCTCGTGCCTTTCACGTATCTCTTCAGGCAGGGGCCATACGCGGTTGCTGTCACCCTGTGATAATGAGGACTTTGCCTACTATGACACGCTAGTTAGCTACGGGTTGTTACAGATTTTCTTTCAATTTTCCCATCACTTTGCAGTGTGTAATTTCCTCTCTTAGTCGGCTCTTACGACATCCACGGGATAAGTAAAGGTGGTGATACTACGTATTCTTAATCTATCATCAGTCGGAAGTTTAGTTGATGATACACAATTGAATGCAGTCCATTCTTCTTTCTCTTATGTTTTTAAACAGTTTTGACGTAGAGTATTAGCTAACTAAAAGATGAAAATCGAATTCTGGTAGCTATCCCTATAAATGTTAATTACCATACAGCACGCAAATACCAACCACAATATAGTCGACGGCCTTTTACAGTTAATTCTTTGAGGAAACGTGACTGTAGACTTGAAATGTTCCAGACAATAATAATGATGTTCTTCGATGTCCATCTCAACGGAGGCCAGTCAATTACTCAGCAGATATTGTGTTACACAAGTGAGTGCGCAAACACAGGTGCACTCTCTGTTCCCTCACTCCGATGGAACGGCTATTCGACACAACTGGGGAGAGCCCAGGTTCAGGACCGACGGTTTCGTATGATCCTCAAGGCACGCAGGTTAAGATTACAACTTTCAAACTCCGGTCTGTTATTAAGCATTTCTGTGGCTAGAAAAACTCAAGAATACTTTTTTACAAGACCCGAGAATCGAACCTGAGACCACGGATCGGCAGTCGCATACTCTAACCGCTAGATCAACGAGGCAGTTAATAATATAACATTCGTAACTATATAAGTAGAGTTCTACGCGCTTCACACTATTACGTACTGGTTCTAACTTGTTCATCAGGCAGACTGTAAACAAATAATATTGTACAAAATAGAATAATAAATTCATAGACGGAAATTTTTAAAGGCCTGTTGGTCTAGCGGTTAGTGGCCCTGACTGTTAAGTCGGAGGTCGCGGGTTCGATTCCCACTCAGGACAAATATTTGTGCGATGAGCACTGTGGAGGGAATGGGTGTCATGTCCCTCCGACACAAAGGGAGGATCTTCCGACCAGGCGAGGTGATCATGCCTGGCGGACCGCGGCCTTACGGTTGATAGTGGGATATTGCATATATGCTAATTGCCACGCGAACCTCTATTTCGCGATACAGGATTAGTAGTTGCTTCGTAGCTCGATGTATCTTCGCTAGATGGCGCTGTTGTATATTTTTTTGTATTTGGAAGTCGCCACAAGCACGATTATTTATTCTGTGTCTTGATGCAATATTTCTATAATATGTAAGTATTTAGAAATACGTAAACATGTGACCATAGCACATGCTCTGCCTTAGTTGGAATTTGCCGTCTATGAGATGTGTGAGGTTATTAATTAATTTATGTATTTTTGACTTCAAAAGTGGAAGAAGTCCGGAAATCGGTTTTCTCTTTTTGGAAGTTTGTTACCTCATTTATTATAATTACTAAACGATTTGGAATTCCCCTTTTTTGTGTAGTAAAGTATATTTTTTGTTTGGTCACATTAAATAAAAAAAAAACCTCCCAAACGTGAAAAGTTAAGGAATCAATAAAGAATTAGTCTTGACGTAGATGATTTGAATTTACTTACAGTGAAGTGGAAGGCTTCACTTAAGTACTATGTATTAGGTACTAAGATAGTTGAGAACATTACACATGAAATCATATTTGTTTTTCTGGAGCGCTAGGCAGTGGCGGCCTGGGGCATTATTTCACCAGTGTTTTGGTCCCACGTGGGTGAGCTTATTGGCGTTAAGGATGTTATATTTGCCAAAGCCTCATCTGTCGACCAGCAGGTATACCACTTGCAGGTGAGTTCCCACTACGACCCTATACATCCTTCGTACTCTCTAACTTTACTACTAAAAATACACTTATTACCTAATTATCTCACCGTCCAACCCATATATCAAGTTCCGTTTCCTCTCTAACCGTTACTCCATTTACCAGGAGCGTATAACGCACTAGAAAGCTTCCAATACACATTTATTGATTAAAGTGTGACCGTCTCAACCGCGCCTACCTACTTAGAGCAGTATAATGACCTCTTGAGATGTTATGGTAGCCTGGTACTTAACAATGCCTATGCGTGATCGAGCAGGAAGCCAGTTCTGATTAAAGGGCACGTAATTATGAACACTATGATTTATATCCTATTCTAGTTTTCTGATAAGCTACCATTTTTACTATAACGGAATTGACTGAACTTCAGAACAATACAGTTACGAGTTATAAAGGCTTTTCTGATGAGTAGATGAGCTCAACAATTGTTGGTCTGATTTTTTTATGAAATGGGGGATAGACGAGAAGATAGGTTACCAAATAGTAAGTGATTATTACTACCTATTAGTCTGATATCATGAAAAGGAGGGCGTAGAGAAATTAGGTTGAATTTCAATTATTCCGTTTTAGCAAAAAACAACATTCGATTAAATAGATTAATAATAAATGTTTTCAGACATCTGACACATAACGCCATCTAGTTTCAAACTAAGCAGAGTTTGTACTATGACAGCTAGATTTGCTGATAGAACACTTCATACTTTTTTTGTAACAACATTCATTCTCTAGGTAGTAGAGCCACGCTGATTTCAGCACGAACGGGCCGGCTCGACCGGGGTAGTACTACCCTCCCCAGAAGACCAACCTAAAGCGCCAGCATCTGTGTCGTCGTGTTTCGTTGGTGAGTGTGAGACCGGAGGCCCATCGTTGCAGGAGTGACAGTTATCGTGGTAACTGTGTAAGCCTTACACTGTCACGATGACTGTCATGCCTTTTACATCCCCTAACGGAGTGTGAAAAAGCATCTCACAAGGCCGCCATGGTATTGGTCACCATACTGCATTGTCTACATTTGCAATGAGTATGGTGACCACAACTCTTGGATTCTATTCATGCTTTCCATCAGGCAGAGTAGAGTCACTTTGGTAGGCTCTTCATATAGAAAAAAAATATATTATACATAGATTCAGTAATTATTACCTGTTCTCTCGCACCTGAGAATTTAAAATAATGAATTCGATAAAATAATGAAACAGGATCGATAGTTACTCCGTAGTTCATTATACTCCGTAGTTTGATGTGTCTTCGCTAGATGGCGCTGTAGTATGTTTTTCTGTTTGGGATGTATGTGAAAGACGCCACATAATGAAACTGATAGTATGTAATGTATAACCTATTATTTGTTCATTTGTTTGTATTAGTTGTCACCTACTCAGAAAGATTCTGTGAAGGTGATAATAATAATGTCACCCGCCAGTCATCTTTCTAAATTACCCTGTACATTACAAACTATCTTATTCTTAAAGGTACGATAAAATCTTGTAAAAGAAGTAAAACTGACTTCAAAATGCAATAATAATGTCCTTTCAACAAACTATTTTTAAACCTATGATGAAGTTATTAAACTCAAAGTGTTCGTGTCTTATCCGGTTGGCGACGCCTGAAGTGCGCTCGCGCAGGCTAAATGCTAATGCGGCCGATCTACAGAGATAATAGTCCGTGTTAGTACATGGCTTTCGTTTTAACGAAGGCTTTATTCGGATGACTTTATACTTTACTTTTATGATAATATTCTTTGAGAAATATAAATCGATAAATGAGTAAGGAAGTTATCATTTAATTACTGTAAATAATTTGCTTAATATTAGTTTAACTGTGATTAATTATGTAATAACTCATAAATAAATCCGTGTGGTGGCGGATTCAGCGTACGGAGTGTTACTACCTCTACTCATCCCAAGGGTATCGTTAGAGACGGATAAGCAATAAAGTGCGCTGGACAATTTCTCTACAATCCTTCCTCTTAACTTCAGGGGGAGAGATTAAGACCGCGAACTCGAATTCAGCGGTTTCGGAGCGGCGGCTGAGGAAGCGCGACGAGCGACATGTTAATTTAGTCTCGCCATCGCTTCCTGCACCGCTGCCTTCGAGGCCGGTTCGATATAGACCAATGCATTAGAAAGCGCCACTGCCGCCCTGTTCCTGCTGACTTCGTGTCCACGGCCTTAAAGGGTGGCAAAACACTTATGACTTTGAGTTACCTATATCCGGTAGTTACTATTACGTGTCCCGTCTTCTCGTTTGCCATCTTATACCATGAAAAAAAAATATACAACTAATAATAACAACATCGCAATTCTCACACAGCCGTCTGATCTCAAGCTAGGCAGAGCCTACACAGCTGTCGCTCTGTCTGGTTCTTGACTGTGCATATGATATCCATCATGTTATAAAGCTAACTATAAATCAAACTCATAACACAATAAGCATTAAACCTGATGCAAAACTGTAATTATATTCACTTTGACTTTATTTTGACGATGTATGTACGACAAGGCCGCCACTTGTACTGATCTAGCATTAAGTTTTCTTTTAATTAACTGGTGTACAATTAGTTCATGTATGTATATGTACTCATGTATGGTATATTTTCATTGTCAATGTAACCTCTGTGCACCTACCTTACAATATTTCTATACCACCCTAAGGTTGACTGAAAGAGAATGCCTTGGGCATTAAGTCCGCCGATGTACAAAGTGTACAAAGTGTAAATAAATAACTAAATAAATAAATAGTTATTTATTATTATTTTTATATATGAGATGTTAAAAGAGCAGACTGGTTGCCTCCTCCGCCAATGCACGCCTGCAACTAGGAGTTATCTATAAATTCAATTCTTGTTAGCGTTTCGACGGCAAACGTCGGTATAATTATATTTTGGCAGCCTAGAACGCGACCACTTTTGTTGCGTTGTCGGGCGTAACCATCAGCACCTCCTGTATGCAGATGTCTAGACACGCAGGTCACGATGTAAGGTAGAACTTCAGCTTCGATTGCTCGGGTTGGCACCGTTCGAGAACCCCCACTGAGATATATTTTACTTACTCCGACCAACCTGAATCTGACGTCTATTTAAGGACCTCCATGTCGGCCGAGGTAATTTATGTCCAGGCGGTAGAATCTTTGCCGGTATCTCAAACAAGTTTAGCAAAGATAATAAATTAAATTGAATTGAATTGATGGCTATGCTAAAAAGCAGGAGATTTTGGAAATATATTAGGCAAACAATATTTTTAGGGATAATATTTTGTGTGTTATCAACACATTGATATGAGGTTGACGCTTGTTAAGTAAATTTTCACAAATATTAAAGCAACTTAAACATGAATAAATTCAATACTCGTAAATTTATTTATGTGTTTAACATAATAATAAAGTCTCTCGTTTAGCAAAGTGTATTATTATTATTAAGAATTCAGTACATATTGTCTATGCATCGATAACTCACAGCACACCTGACAGATGTCACTGTCAAATACGCCTGTTCAATGAACATAACATTTATAATTTATAGTCGGGAACACTCATGTGTTGCCAGTAGCTACTAGCTGTAGTGCCATGGAAATTTCTTGACATGTTTCATTGGAAAATAAAATTAATAAAGTGTTAGAAAAATACATGATCGTCATACATGTATATTAGGAATTATGTTTGTTGAATTGCTATGTTAGTGTCAAAAAGTTTTGAAAGTGTTTACCGCACGAAATCCGATATCCTTACAACAATTTACTTTCTTCCGTTGCCTTCGTTTTCTTACAGAACAAACTCGTGTGAGAATGATAACGAGAGCTGGTCTCTCCATTGCTTCTTTGGTCTTCTTCTACTCTTATGTGAGTCAACATATAACTATCTTCCCTACATGTTTGTTTACTATGCAATCTAAAATTAAACCTTATACTGTTCCCACACATTAATTTAATGGTGTACTCGTATGTATGTATGTCGTGGGCTATTAGTTTAACCTGATCAAGATCTGTACCGGCACATCATGACGCACTTCATTTACCTACCTGCTACCTATGTAAAGTCCTTTATTTGATAATTTGTTAGGTTATCTTACAAATCTTGTGTATGGTTGGTAGTGTTTCTTTCCGTAACCTTAGTTACAACTTACTTAAATAAGTAAGAACTACCTCGTTGGTCTAGTGGTTAACATATGCGACTGCAGATCAAGAGATCTCGGGTTCAATTCCCGTGTCGGGTCTAAAAGTGTTTTTGTTGTTACAGAAATAATTAATAGCAGTACGGAGTTTGGTATTCTTGGTCAACGGCCCCCGTGGCTTGGAGAGCACATAAGGCTGTCGATCCTGTGTTTGATATCTCCCCAGTCGTGTCGGAAAGCCGTCTCATCTGTTATGAGAGTGAGAGACCGTTGAATACACATGTATTTACGTCAATACTTTAACCATAATACCTTCTGTGTAGTTGGCTGACCCCGTTGAGACTGACCGCTGCCGGCCGAAATTGGCAAAGAGTACATCATCGCCATATAGTAATGAATACAAGCATCAAATCTTTGAATCCCGTTCCGTTGCGTTGAAACCGGACTGTTCTCTTTGTACTCATCATATAATTAACAGCCTTTCTTAGTCAACGGCTAGACAAAGCCCTCTCCTTAGGAAGAAGACCTCCTCCTTTTTGCTCACTATGTGACGCCGTCCATATGATTTGGTACACAGCTTGGACCAAGTTTTCCTAAGTTTTCCTTCTCTTTGCAGCGCTGTTTTCCTGCATAGTTTGCTGCCTTAGCTTCAATCTCCAAAGAGCTTCAACCATCTTGGTCAAACCGTATCCATCTGCTGCCAGCCATTTTTCTGAAGTCATCGATCCATCATACCGCAGGCGCCCTACAGTACATTTGCATAGTCATAATGTCCGCGTGTCCCCTTAGTCAGCTGTTACAATACCCACACGAGGTGAATAGGATGATGACATTCCGTGTTCTTAATTTGTAAATAATTATATAATGATACATCCCAGTAGCCGCTGCCCTTAAAATCGACCAGTACTTATAATCACAATGCCCAACGTGACTGTAACACCATGTCACCTCGTTTATCACCGCGGACACCGACGTGTACTTTTTTGCATGTGCTCCGTGACCACAATTCGTGGTATTTTGCCGGATATTTCCGTTTATTATTATCAATATTATTTTGTATACTGACGTTCTGAATGCCCAGGTCATTCTCTTCCAGACAACCTCCGGATGTCGTAAAAAGTTACAACATACAAAAGTACACCAAATATAGTTGTTTTGGTTGTAACATATAGGATATCAAAACTAATCACGATTAGAACGAATTAAGTACTGGCATAGTACGTTTAATATTATTCCTGAAAAAAAGCATTTATGTAACAGGAATATCCATAGCGCCTGGTACTGTTTTCTAATATAAAAGTGTGAGTATGGCAGCTGTAAACAGTACACAAGTAAGTCAATATAGATTAAATTTCCAATTAACACTGCTTTTTAAACTATCATTGAAACGTCTATCTACGTAACTACTCTTCAAAGTAATATCTTACAATGAAAAGAGATTATGTTACGTACATACTTTTTATTATTTATACCAATTTACTTAAAATATCTCTGTGATAGTTAAAGGTTTTTTTGGAGTTTACTTCTTAAGAATCGGTTTTTTGATATAAGGCGCCCGGTATGAAAAAAATGTGAACAGTAAAGTCTACTGAACGAATGACCTCGTTACGTTTTTGGTGCGGCTGCACTAGTTGTGAGTGTATTAAGACGTGTATACAGTATGCTGCAAAGCGACTATATCTATATGTTACTTTCATTAATTTGTTAATTTACCCTTTCATACGGTATCAATCCCATTTCAGTTAATTTCAGTTAAATATTTGTTTCCTGTGTTCTGACTGTTAAACGGAAGGTCGTGGGGTAATGTCTATAACATAAGAATATTTATAAAAGTATAAGTATGTTTAACAGCAGACGCTGGCAAGTTTAGGATCAGATGGTCGTGTATGTGATGTTTGTAGTTAATATTACTAAAATTAATGAACGAAGACTGTCCTGTATGTATTATGGTGGTCCTACAACCGCAAACACGAATGCAGTAGGTAAAAAAAAACGCACGTTCTGAACAGTATTTGCATTCATCGTGCACCGAATTTTAATGAACCCTCAGTTTAGCAGATCCATGAGAAATTGACGAAGCATTCCCTAAGGTCATACTTCCAGTTAATATGTTGGTCTTATAAATATACATACATTCATAAAGACACCAGTTAAAAAGGACATCCAATGAATGAATGACTGACGCCCTGAATACAATATGTAAAAAGCCTTTTAAAATCTATAAGTAAAGTTGCATCATATATCATATGGTATTTTAGGAGGTTACTTTGTGATCTAAGCTAACTCTTCAGAGTTAATTTGCCCGATTTCTTGTCTTCTAAGACTCAAACTCAAATTAGGCTTTCGTGTGTTTATAGAAAATAATATCATACACTATTGTAGAATCTGTTATTCACTTAAATATACTATTCAACCCATCGCCCATCCACTGCTGAACGAAGGTCTTCCCCAAGGAACGCCAATTATCCTGGTCTTGAGCAATTTGCATCCATCTGCTGCCAGCCACCTTCTTTAAGTCGTCGGTCCATCGCGCCGCAGGGCGGCCTACACTACGTTTGCCCAATCGAGGTCTCCACTCTAGTACACTTCGGCTCCAGCGACCATCGGTTCGTCTGGAGACATAGCCGGCCCACTTCCACTTCAGCATACTGATTCTCCGTGCGATGTCAGTTACTGTAGTTCTCTGTCAAATAACCTCGTTACGAATTTTATCAGCCAGAGAAACGTCCAGCATCACACGCTCCATCGCACGCTGAGCTACTTTAACCTTACGGACCAGTTCAATGGTGAGTGTATACGTCTCGGTTCCGTATGTCATTCCAGGTAGAACACACAAATATTTAGTCTTTAATGATTGTGGGATCGGCGACTCGAAGATTTGACTTAAATATGTTCAAATTTAACTTTGCTTTTGTTTAATATATTAAAGTGTTTTATGTGAAATTATTTTTTTTCATAAAAAGTTTTTATGAGCGATTTTTACTCATCAGGCAGATATAATGACGTAAGTACAGTAAATGCTTCGCCTATGGATGACATTCCGCGTCGCTTAACAAGGATATCTTCTTTTGTGTGAAACAAACAAATTCTTTCTAAATGATGCCATTTACAACTAAAGCTCATACCACCCAGAACACTACATTTAAATAAAACATTACCAACCGAATCACGTTCGCCAATAAAAATGAAATTAAAATCGCATAACACACCAAATTGACGACATATTATCTGAATAAGTGTATTCAAAACAATTTTTCGTCTAATACACTCGATATAAATTCAAAAGTCGAACGATGACGTGATTTCTGCTCAGTTTAATGAAGCAATGTCGAATCGGTTCACGGCCGTCATCTCATTACCGCACGTGGGCCGCATGAATGGACCACCACCAATGCTGGCAATCATTACCATCGTTACAATACAGGTATTTAAGGATGTGTTTTGCAAATGCTAATGAGTTGGTTAAATATACATTACAATAACTTTTGTTTGACGTCATAACGTGACGTGACGTCAAACATAAGTCTTGGGTAACACTGACCTATGTGTTAGGAATCATATGCTCTTCTAGATCTTTCATTTCATTATAAACTTTGCTTTTATAGGTGATACTGTATTATGGTAAAATATTCTGATATTTACAAGTTTTCATTTAACTTATGATGTATGTTCGAGTGGAATTTTGCATGTCAATTTTGAAGCAAATACTTATCTTCAACCGACTGAGTTGAAATTTTGCACGCATGTATATATCGCGTGACAATGCAATATTATAATGACATGAGCCTGATCTGATGATGCTGGAAGGTGGCCGTAGGATCTCTGTAATGAAACGACGCAGCCCTATCGAGTTTGGACTCGTTTGATTTGTCTTTACAAGTACTTTGTCTTTAGATGGTTTCCAGAGGCTGATGATGGCGCTGAAAGATGGTTATAGTATCTCTGTAATAAATCAGTACTTTAGTGCTCGATAATATCCGTAAGCAACCTCAGTAGATTTGAGAAAATACATTCTTTGAATTTGTTGACATAAGAGTCTGAGAATATTTCTCAGTCCCGCGAATACTAAAAACTAAATATGAATTAAAAGTACTTTTTTTAAACAAACTTTTATTTGAGCGCTTTTAAAAGTGTAAAATCAACTTTTCTTTGATAAGTTATACTTTCGACTTATAATATCGATATAAAAGTTTGTCGCTAGATTCACCCGTGTATACACAAGTTAAGTTAAATAATTGAATATTTCTAAATCTCACAGGCTTTTGTGTCATACAAATTGTATAACATTAAAAGTAGGTAGTAAAGTTTTCAAAGAAAAGTTTATATTACCCTTTTTAGCGCCTTTAAATGTTTTTAAAGATGTTTTTTTTACTCTAAATATACCCACGTCTTTATTATCGAAACCTGGGTTGGACTGAGGAGCGTTAAACGTGAATTTATATTTAAATTGTAATTTAAATCATATGTACAGAACAGAAGCAAACCTTCATTGTCGTCTACCGCGTACATATGTTCTTAACTATATACATAAGATACATTACGAGCACACATAAAACAAATTATAGTGATTGTCACACAACGTTGGTCTGGGTTATTTAGCATACTCAAATCTGTGAAATTATTAAAGTACGAATTTAATTTTTCGCTTATTTTTCAGTTATTTCATTTGTCAGTAGATACACTACTACTACTACTTGTCTTTTATCCTATTATCGTTGTATAACATCCGTATTCTCGCTTTACTTCTGTCTGTGGGATTGATTTCGTAAAGGGATGAAAACTGTTACTAGTGTTACTAAAAACTCGGGCACAGAGTAAAAAAAATATGGTACTTTTTTAACAATTACGGTGATTTCTTATAAATAAAATAGATTTGATAATAATTACATATTTGAAAAGTAAAGATAAGGCCTTGGCCCCAATTTCCCTTTTCTACCAGACTCTGAAGTAGAGGGTATAGAGTGGCATTACATAGTGTAGATGCTGATATTTTCACTATCAAATCATAATTTTAAGGGAGAGGCCTATGTGCAGCCGTGGACTGTTATAAGCTGATGATGTTAAAAGCATATTTTTAAAACAACAACAGCCTTTACAGTCTACTGCTGGACATAGGCCTCTCCTTAGCAAGGAGGATTTGGCCTACTATACCACGCTGGCCAGACGGGTTGGAATAGGGTTTGTTTCAAGTTTTCCTTCTCTTTGTAATGATGTTGTCTTGTATACTTGGTCCCTTAGTCGCCTTTTACGACAGCCATGGGATGAATAGGGGTGGTAACACTATGTATTCTTAATCCGTCACCACACGGACAAACATTTATTTTTATCTAAATGTTGAAGAGTAAGTTTATAGTTTCTAAGTTGATTTAGTTTCCAAATTTTATTTTATTTGTCTGAGAATTGTAATGGTATGTATTTTATTTTAAGCATTATATATTAATTGAAATAAATATGCGATTTCGTGTACACTATTAAGCTTATATTTGGATAATAAATGATATAGGTGGGCCACGAATTAGCTAACGTTTGAAAAATCATCTAAAAAAAAAGAAGAAGATAGAAGGATATAGAAGGAAGAGGAAGAAGAAGATATAGAAGGAATGGATAACATACATGGCAAGCTTAATGATAACAAAATGAGTAAGTTTTCTTTTTCTTTATAATGAATGATATAAAAGTACAGGGTGGGCCATGAATTAGTTGACATTTGAAAAATCTTAAAAAAAGTACAATTTCACATGTTATAATAATTGTTTATTTACAAGAAAATTAATTAGTTAGTATTAATTTTTTAAAAATTACATCGTCTAAATGACTACCGTTTCGACGTTTGCACTCTTGTAAGTGAACACCGATTTTTTTCCGAATACTCGTCGGGAAAGAAACCGCGAGATTGCCGACATCTCTTCGCTGATTTTTTTTAGTTAACGTAGTGTGTTTGGTTTATTGATGTAGTCATGATTCTTCAAATAATCCCACAAAAAGAATTCTGCTAGAGATAGATCTGAACTTCTGGGTGGCCGTGGAATGACGCCTCGTCTGGAACTCTGCTTTTTCGGAAAAAATGTATTTGACCACCGGTGGGGACTCATTGGATGTGTGGGAAATGGCTCCATCTTGTTGAAGCCATATGTTACGACTGTAACCAGCAAATTCCAGCAACATCAGTCCAAAAAACTCCCGTAAAATGTTTGCACGTGATGTTAGTGACAAATATTAATGAATTCTTGACCCACCCTATATTTATTTCTGCAAGTAAATTTTATACAGATACGAGTACTAGCTGATCCAGCAAACGTTGCTTTGCCATATAAATTATTTCTAATTAATTTGAGCTTGATGAAAAATGATTAAATTACTAAAATGGCTATTAAAAATAAGGGTTGATCGTAGAAGGGTGAAAATTGAGGATTGTATGTATTTTTGTATGTTGTATCATAAAAAAAATAGAAATTAAAAATTTTGTCTAAAAAATAAAAAAAATAATTTAGGTTTGTACTACCCCTAACATTTAGGGGGATGAAAAATAGATGTTGGCCGATTCTCATAGATACCAGATAAGCACAAAAAATTTCATCAAAATCAGTCAAGCTGTTTCGGAGGAGTATGGCAACGAAAACTGTGACACGAGAATTTTAAATATTAGATTTTGACATGTCGGACTTTACAGCTAGAAGGCACCGGTATTTCCTGTGACTCCCTCTGGGAAGAAATGCCAAAACAACCCACAGGTATTCTATATTTAAAAAATAAGAACATTGATTAAATGAAAACTAAGCGAGTACAAGTGCAGTAAACTAGTGACAGTATGGTACCCAAGGGATAGCACTAAGAGCCCGGGTCGTAAAGCGAAAAAATGAGAGGATGATTTAAAAATTACCTTAGGACCAATTTGTTTAAGAGGAGTGGCAGGCTTACGAACCCAATCCATCCTGTCACCTAGTATTAGTTAAGATTAACAACCCGAAGCGCGACACAACCGCCAACAGGGCATTTGGATAGGCCGTGAATAAAGAATTGAAGAATTCTGAGTCACCCGTGATTTAAACGCTTCTCGCGCCACTTCCTCCTGCACTGAGTTAACTAAATGTTGTGGTTAGTTGTCCACATGGCCAACAGTTTGTGTAAAACACAAATTATTGCTCTGAATTCTATTTTTTACTACTACTGCACTATGAACGAGTGCTATGTCACAGGGACTAAACAAACATACATAAAACGAACATTAAGAACATCTAGACTCAAAGTAACAATTTGTGGATCACATAGTGTTTTCCCATGAAGGATTTGAACCTACTTGGCGCAGTAGGAAACGGTGTGGCGACCACTCAAACCATTAGGCCATACATGCAATCTCAGAGATCTTATTTTTGTAAAGTTCTCCGCGACACGCAATACGAGTATATTTCTAAAGTACAAACGACACGTACTTTTTACGCACAATTACAAAAAAAAAGTGGAAATATTCACTAACTCTTCATTTTGCTATAGTTAGTAGTCAACTATAAAAGCACTGTAAGAAATGGATTACAAATTAGTACTAAGAACTATTAATATATTGGTCAATCTCGTTACTTACGATATTTACTTGCTTTCTTATTTCTGAAGAGTGTATTGGTGAATACCGTGTGTGAATGTGTATCTTGACCTTTTCTACCAAATTGATTATTTGCCCACATCTATATTATACTTAAGTCACGTAGTGTCATTTAACTGTCGTCAACGTAATGTGAATAACAATTTTTAATCCCTAAACTAGTCG
Source organism: Hypercompe scribonia (assembly GCA_949316085.1). NCBI lineage: Eukaryota > Metazoa > Arthropoda > Insecta > Lepidoptera > Erebidae > Hypercompe > Hypercompe scribonia. Next base: position 1,995,598 of record OX438984.1, on the reverse strand, counting down.
CCCACGCAGGATACGAAATGACAGGAATTTCTCGTTCTGTTATGCATTCTGGTATAAGTATATAAGGTATAACAAAACTATATCGTAATTATGTTAATTTTATTGATGGCAATTTAAATGTAAAGTTTAAAAACCGATAATAACAATTTACTTAATGCAACGTCATCTAGTAATCAAAAGCATATATATGTTTTTAGTGTGACATCTAGTGTTGAATAGTAAGACTAAGTTAGCGTTATATTTTTTTATGCATCGTATGAATAATAGAAATCATTATAACCAATTTTAGTATTTATATCTCGGTGTCTTGTAGAAGATTTATTGATATTTACAATAAAAAATATATTTAAAAAGCAATTCAATATTTTTAAATTCACCAAAATATTTTTTAGTGATTAAAAAAAGAAATTCAATAACATAATTTATAAAGATTATTAAGTATTGCTTATTTGTTAAATTACCTATTTGTTTTATTTTAGATAATTTTTAGTTTCTTTTTCTTTCTATTATGTTCTCAATTTTGAGGTACGGACATTAGGAGTTTGGAATCCCACAAATCTCAATATACGTTTGCCTAGTGTGGTGATTGCTTTAAATATTTTCCTGTTATGATCTGCTATACTAATTTTAGGTTCTATCACGCACTATTTTAAGAAAATCACTTCATAACTTGGCAATATTGCTTGCGTTTGTCAGACCACATATTTTATCTATGTGTCAAATTATAGATTCTGTTCAGTTCTTTTTGACGTGCTATCAAATAAATACGCACGTGTGTGCAAAATGCGTATTGAAACATGTTATTTCTGCTCGTCCAGGGTATATCCTGGACACGGCATACAATTCGTCAGGAACGACTGTAAAGTAAGTGAAATATTTATTGTATTTCTTGCAAACGCAAACAAGTCTTTCATAATGTTACGACATTAACCTATTGGTGTACAGATTTTCAGATTTTGTCGTTCAAAATGCCATGCAGCATTTAAAAAGAAGAAGAATCCACGTAAAACTAAATGGACCAAAGCGTACCGTAAGACCGCTGGCAAAGAACTGGCAATTGACCCATCCTTTGAGTTTGAAAAGCGTAGAAATACGCCTGTTAAATACAGCAGAGAATTGTGGACAAAAACTATTGAGGCAATGAAGAAAGTAGAAGAAATAAGACAGAGAAGAAGTAATAACTATATTATGCAAAGATTGAGGAAGGGCAGAGAAGTGGAGTGGCAGAGAGATGTCAGAGAAGTACAACAGGATATCTCATTGATCAAGTAAGTTTTGTATTTTTTTTTTTTAATACTTGACCATCTACAGAGGTGGTTATATAATTATTAGTTTTAATAGAACCTCTGTATTGTAATTTGATTGTTGATATTAGTGTTAAGTTCAAACTACAACTATCAATGGCTTCGTTTGACCGACCATCACTACATTTGCTAACTTTAACTCGGTGAAATTATAGAGTTTGTCTCCATTTCTATTAGTTGTTTTCTACAGATTTTGTATGAAGTAATGCTGGAAAACAGAAAATTAATAAGTGCAAATATAAGACATTTCTGACAATAGATAAGGAAAGTGTAATGATATGTCACTGGTATATTTCAAATTCTTACACCAAATTCAAATCCTGCAAAAAACTTGCTTACAAACTGTGTTTCAATGTTAATTTTACTATTTCTACTTTTGTAACTGTTTGTACATAGTTGACTCTCTCGTTGAATACCTTGACTCAGCGAAAGTAATTGGAAATGTTTAGACTATAATCTTAGTCGTCATTAAATCTATTGCCTATTTAACAGCTTAAATAGCCTTTTTAGCAATTAGATGAGAATATAACAAAATGCTAAAAGATGAAAAGACGATGGTAAAATAAAGGGACAGATTAGAGACCCTGACCGATTCCAGCTATTGAGTACACATCAATAGCTTGAAAAGGTCAGGGTTGCATACCCGTAACTCGAACCAACAATTGCTAGCAACATAAGTCAAGATTATTTAGTACAAATATTGATAACTATGTTTCACAATATTTACAGATCACCAGCTGCAGGCCTCAAACAGCGACTATTAGAGGAAGAGGCAGAAATGGAAGTTGAACCTGAGACCCTTGAAGTAATCGACGCCAAGGGCCGTAAGACAGTTGTCACTGCACCGCTCATGGTCCCCGCTGTTGGCCAGATGATAGAAGAAGGAGGGGATATTGATTTGTAGGAACCCATTTAGAATTCAAATGTTGAATTAATGCTTTGAAAATAAGTATAAATACACACAGTTCAAAATTAAGTACTGGTGTGCTGTCAATCCAAAATTATTTTATCGATTGATAGTCTCAGTGGGTGTTTTACAATAGCCATGTTTTGTAGGTTAGATTAGCTTCACATTTATTTTATTTTAATATGATGTTAATTCTGTCAATGCGATTCCTCGGCAAAAAAATATCGGAAGGTTGGTTTGTGTCAGAAAATATGAGTATTAAGAAGAAATCATTGGCAATGTCAATTTTGGTTTGTTAAACCGGTTTAACTAGCAAATTTCATTACACTTCACTTGTAGACCGGTTGGGTTAATTAGGTGTAAAATAACCAATTTAAGTGTAAAATCTTTGCCATATTTTCTTAAGTAACATTAGTTACAAATGTCAGATATATAAGTGTCAGATACTGGTTCCTTTCAGGATAAGATTTATTGTCAAGTTTCTCTATGCTACCCTGGACATGAGTAGAACACTCACTACCATAATTATATTGTGTAATTGTTCTGTTCCATAGGACTGATGTCACAGTATGATTAAATTATATTTTTAAAAACTTTTGTTTCACTTAAAAACATCCTCAGTTTCAAGTTTTATTACCAAAATATATTTTATTTATTGATTTACAAATTGTTCTGGATCTGGGTGTTTTGTGTCCATTTCTTGTATGGTTGTAAAGGCCTCCGTGACAAAGGATTTATTACCAGTGCAGGTGTTTTTTTTTTTCTTAAAAAAATATTTGTTGATGACACCTTATTATGCAGGTTATAGAAAAAAAGTGATCAAACTATAATTTAAGATATATATTCACATTAATATAATGGTGAATAGTTAGAGACAGTTTGATTAATTTAATAACAAATATATTTCATAAGTACAGATATATTAAATAGAGTATTGCAGTTCACTAACAAATTTAAACTTTGATGACAGGAAATATAGTTGCCATTCTATTGTTACTTTTTACTCAGGTTACTAAAGCCTAATAGGATAACGTAAGTAAGGATTCGCTATTAACAGAGAATAGCGCCGGGTTATCACTTCGAAGCCGTGAAAGCTTCAAAAAACCAAACTATCCCATGTTGGTCAATAAATCCCTTGCAGTTGTCGACGCTCGCTGGAGTGAAGCTAAAGTGTCAGTGATAAGTGACATACGTCAGTTGTCGCTGACAATTTAGACGTATGCTTTGCACGCACACCTTTTTTTATCTCTTATCTCCCTATAATTGTATGACATTTAGTTGCCATTACTTTGTAGTGCGACACTCCATCTTGACATAAACAAAAACTTGTACATGGATTACAGTCATCGTTAAATTAAACATAAAGACAAGAAAATGTCGAACTTGTAGTAAATACTGATATTATTTAGTAGCTATAAAATACAATTTACTTCAATATATACGTAATGTAATATAAAACAAGTATTGATTTGTAAGTGAACGGTAACTAATCCTCTTAACTGTCAGGGGTTGTAAACATTGTATCGATTCTCATTTTACTTATTAGCATATACAATGAAAGACTTCGCTGGAATTTTACACCTTCGCCATCAGTAATTTTAAAGATCAGTTTAAACATGTTCGTTTAATAATAAGTAACAAAACGGATGGCAGTTTTTTAAATAAGGAGCCCACCAAAGTGACTCTATTCTGCCTGATGGAAAGTATGAATAGAATCTAAGAGCGGTGGTCGCCGCACTTACTGCGAACGAAGACAGTGCAGTATGGCGGCCCACGCTATGGTGGCGTAGAAAAAAAAGATGAGAGGCAAAAAAAAATTGAAGAAGGTCCCCTAAAAAGGTGGATAAAAGACCTTATTTACGTGCCCCCTTCCGATCAAAGTGTAAATTACAGTTAAGGCAGACACATGTAATAAGACTTATAGTAGTCTTTAGGCCCACCATATCCAACTGAAGACGTCCTATAGCTAAAGTAATTATGATGCTGCATTCATCTAACATAAAATAAATCTCGACAACAATCTCTAATTTCAGCGAGTTTCAGTTTCTTAACAAGTTATAAAAAAAATCACAACAAAAGTGGACCATTGCTGGGAGTAAATAAAAGGTTATCAACCCCTATCTAATTCAATTAGTAGTAAACTAGAGATAGTAATCAAATAGTATTAGAGAAATCAAACCATGGGCCTTCAGGCTATGGGGAATGTTATCTATAGACCAATCTTACAGTTTATGGACTCTTAGTACAAAAAAATTAACACATCAATGTTTCTCTATAGAAGTTTGTAAATAAGAGTGAAAGATGGCGGTATATTCGTATTTATTTGGACTAATACTTGCTTGTGTGTCTTATATAGTGTATCAGAAGTATACGAATGCTTATACAAGCGTGATAAATAAGCCATTGAAGAGGTACGATTATATTATTGGTGAGTGTATGAGTTTTTATTAATAGCGCCTGTAGAAAATTAATAGCAAACAATGTTTTTGCAACAATACTATAGATAGATTATTAAAATGTTATAGAAAATTCGTTCCTATTAATAGTATGCAGATTAAACAACAACCTTATACTTACATTTCCATACCTATTTTTTTCCTGTACCGAAATCCCCACGGATACAACCGGTAGGTGGTTATATCGGACTCGAACCGACCAAAAACCGCACGCCGTCTCAGGTTCCAATAGCCGGGGAACCAAGTGAACTCTAGTACGGAAACCCCTGAAACCCTGACGTACAGCTTGTAGATGGCTTCCTCCCATGTGGGAATCCCAATCTTCTCTTTGCTGTCCCCAGAAGTGTGTGCAGAGTCTGTAGCGCTCGCATCGCTACCCCGGCCTGCTTCTGCAAGGCCTCACCTACCACCCTCAGTCCTGTGCTTATGGAGGACGGAGATCATTTAGCGACATTTTCATACCCTGCTTTTGTAATATTTTTGAAACAAAATTTATTACGACAATTGACCTGTTCTGTAATAAGAAGTTAGCTTAGAAGTAGATACTTTCAAATCCAATCTCCTTGCAGTTGGTGCTGGAACTGCAGGATGCGTTCTAGCATCTCGTTTATCAGAAAATCCAAATATAAAGGTATTAGTCGTAGAGGCTGGTGACCATATGGGATATTTCACCAAGATACCGCTAACACCGACAGCTGCCCAACAAGGACCTAACGACTGGTCTGTGAGAACTATTCCACAGAAGTATTCGTCTTTTGGAATGTGGGGACAGGTGAAAATATGTCAATGTTGGTCTTTACTTAGATATAATTATCTATATATCTGATAGTAATAGATTATCGAGTTAGTTTAATTTTCGTCAGTACTGGATACAAAAGAAGCTTTAGAATGAATCGGCACGGAAAGCTTGCTATACGGAAGATAACTTGTATTGCGTTATATTATTGTGTAGTTGAAAGGCTCCGGTACATAGACAAATACAGGGCAAATATTGGACGCATACAAATGAATGTTACTTATGTCCAGCAGTGGACTGATGATGATGACAATGTTAATGATGAAATGAATGTTTTATTAGTTTTGTTTTATTTTGCTAACCTACCTGAAAAAGAATACGGCTTACCATTAATCAATACAATTTATAGCGATAATATAGATACCTTTTGCTACAGACCCAAAACACAGAAGTATAGTGAAACTTATTTTTGGCTGAATACGGATATATTTAGTCCCATTCATATATTTTCAGTCTCAATTCATTCCACGAGGCAAAGGCCTCGGAGGATCAGGGCAGATAAATTTTCTCCTTCACGGCTTCGGCCTAACTGCAGACTACGATAGATGGACAAAACTTGGTTGGCAGGGATGGTCTGAGGAAGATCTGAAGCCTTACTTTATTAAGGCGTTTGGCACGGCAAGAAGTGAATTTGATTCGAGACATTGTGCTGTTGATGGAGAATGTCCTGGTGCTAAGGTGAGTGGAAAAAGATTTTTGTATGATTTACTGGATAGCTTTAACCGTTCAGCTGATAAATATGGAGTAGTAACTTTTCGTCATGTTTTCGTCGCTTTATGAGAAGAGTCGGAATAGATACTGAACCTTCTCAATAAACAAATACATAAGTAATATTTCTTGCTGGTAGTTGAATTGGTGAATGGTGAAAAATAAAAAGCAGTTTCTTAGTTGTTTTTTTTTATTGAGATCACGTTTGAGTTCCAAAGTTAAATTCCATATTCATGATTTGTTGGCATACTGCAGAAACAGAAGTTTGCTCAAAATAAGGTATAATTGAAATTTATAACATTAGACGACTAAGTTTTAGTTAGTAAATAATTGATAATTTAGACTCCTATATTTTTGTAACAGTAAATGGACCGAGTTATGCAGGAAACAGCCATCTGATCAAAATAAATACTTGAAATATTTTCATTTTTTTAGGTAGTAGAATCACGCTGAGTTCAACAGGTACAGGTTGGCTCGACTGGGACAATAGTACCCTCTCACAAAAGACCAACCTAAAGCGACTGCGTCCGTGTTGCCGTGTTTCGTTAGTGAGTGCGAGACTGAAGGCCTATTGACAGTTATCGTGGTAAGTGTGTCAACCTTACACTGCCACGATGTCTGTTAGGCCTTTTACGTCCTCAAGCGTGGTGTGAAAGAGAAACTCACTAGGCGGCCATAGTGGATCGCCATACTGCATTGTCTGTATTCGCAATGAGAATGGTGACCGCAACTCTGCAATGCCATTAGTGGTTTACAACAGGCAGAGTAAAATCACAATGTCAAGTTTCTAAAAAAAAAAATAATTCGATTCTGTGATTTTGTATATTAACTAATTAACTCATTTTTTTTTAATACGAAGATATGAACTAGTAAAAGCTAAATAAAAACTTGTTACGGTGATTGACTCTTACATAAATTACTTTTGTGCTCAAAAGTTAACAACATAAAAGCCACATGCGGCGGTTGTTTCTAGTAAAATTCAAACACGAGAATTATGTCGGTAAAATAGCCGAGAGAACGATTGCCGTTGAATCAAACACTGTTTTTACAATTATATTAAAATAATTACATATAGATTACTTTTATATCTAATAAACATATTATCGTCTTTTATACTGTTCATAAAAAAGGCTTATATAATAGACTATAATAGGTAAAAGTTTTAAATACGAGGATACCAAACCATAATGTGTAACATTTAAATCAATATCGGTATGCTATCATTGCGTTCGCAAAACTGCATGGGTGTTCCTTTGATAAATAGATATTACAAAAAGTACAGAAAAAAAAACAAGTTCACTCTCTCAGAAAAATGGTAATTTCAGAAGTAAAGACCTAATTTAATCTACATCTGTTCAAATCTGTGTCAAAACTTTACTTGCCGCTTGTGGAGCGCGTAGAAATAGTATTTCTACCTACTTTTTAAAACATCATCAACATGAGTGGTAAAAACATATAAATTGTACAAGTAATAGGTATATGTACTTACATATTTAGCCATTACAATTACTCGAATCCAAAAAGGCATCCAATCATCACTACATATATTTTCATTAAACAGCTATTTCATAATGGCTGCCCCTAACGATTCCTATCTCGCAAAATAACAGAGACATCAATATGGGTGGGTGTCTTTGTAAAAGAAGCGCAATATTGAATTAAGTATGAGTGTTTGTAACTAAAAAGTAGCCAAGTAGCGACGTGGCTGGTTTCTGCATAACTCGATTCATGACTGTTTTATGTGTAGGTAAGGTAACTATTAACATTAGTTATATTAATAATTTTGTACCCACTATGAAAGTAGTGATACGTAATTTATTTATCAACGGTAACGGGTCAATTGATTCTAGTCACACTATCTCGATAGATAGGAGCTGAGTTTATTATGTAACTTTTAGCTTTCGACTAAGTGTCAACCGTTTTTGTCAAAATATATCAGGCACCAATGAAACTCAAATTAATCGACGATGACAATGAGCTGATGAACACGTTCAAACAAGCATCAACTGCCTTCAAGAGACAGCACACGATATTCAGAAGACCCACAGCTACGATCAGAGAAGGCGGCAGATATTCTTCTCTAGATGCCTACCTTAAGCCAGTGATGAAAAGAAAAAACTTGCACATCCTTCTCAGAACACAAGCTGTTTCGGTAAGTTTTACATGACTTCATGACTGACAAAATCGTTGAAGGATCTTGAGCTCCAGGATTCTATCTCAGAAGCTAACAATAAATAACTTCACCAGAAGCTAGAAGCGAATAAGTTTCAGTTCATTATATGCTCACAGAAAACAGTTCGTGCAGTGTTAAATAATTCTTTAGTTACTTTTCACTGAGTGAGAGGTCTTTTGGAACTCTAACCCTGTTCCCCTGCTTCTGGGAAAAGAGGGACTCAAAGGGTGGCAACAAACTTGAGATTCTTGAGTAGCAGGAGTTCATAGCCGGTGGACATCATGAAGTGATTCGTCTGCTCGGCTTCGATTCGAAAAACGGCTCGTTAACTTTATCTTGTAGGTACGGTCTTCAGATTTTCCATATATCTACTTTTACTGCTAACCTATGTATTTCTAAATACATAAATACTTACATATTGGGTGCATAGAATACCCACCAAAAACTTAGGGCCTCAAGTCAACCTCACTTGCAAGTGGTGCTGATCGACAGACGAGCTTTTCAAACAAAATATCCCGAGTAGCGACAATAGACTTACTGTCTATTACATGGGGTCAAGCGACTGGCGAAAAGTAGACGTTTAATACACCTTTGCCAACCTTCCGGGGAAAAAGTGTGATAATATGTATATAAAATATTATCGCACACATCACACAATTATTTGACCTGGGTGAAAATCAAAACCCACGATTTCTGACTTAGCATTCAGGGTCGTTAACAGGCCCGTAAAATACTGTTGCTTCTAGCACAGTCGTTTGATATTAAACATTATGAAATATCAATCGTTTAAATGCTTTGGTCTGTAGTGTTATATATGCGTCACATTTCAGATTCGTTTCGAGAATAGTACTGCGTCATCACTATACATACTACAGAATAATCGTGAGTTGAATAATATATTCGCCAACAAAGAAATAATACTATGTGCTGGCGCCATTAAAACACCTCAACTATTGATGCTGTCTGGAATTGGACCACCAGAGTTATTACAAAGGTAGATAGATAGGTTTTAGCCTAATTTTATAAAAAGATTTTTATTTTTTTAAAGATTCCCACATTTGGAATATCTTGTGTCGTGGATGACGTTATACATATTTATGAAACGGATATAAAGACCACTCAGACTCAGACTCAGACAAAGTGTGGTCCTATGTGGAGAGAACCCGCTAAATTCAGTGAAATAGGGAGTGGCGAGGTTACTGCTTAAAACACTGCATTACGCATGTAGTTAATTATTTATTTATCTATCATCAGGAAACCTGTTTACTCTTTTTGCCGTCATTTACAATAAAAAAAAGATATAAAATCAGAATTAGCAAGTATAATACTTATTATATTTTTCAGCTTGAAGATAAACATAGTTTCAGCGAACGAGGAGGTTGGAAAAAACTTACACGACCACATGAACATGCCTATCTACGTGAGCATCCAGAAACCGATCAGCGTCACATTGCCCAAAGTGTTTACCTTCAACACGCTTATGGAGTACTATTGGAAGAATTCTGGTACAGACCACACTCTTTTTGGTCTAATTAATTTATTATACTAAACGAACTAAAGATAATTACACAAATTAAGGAATATACATTGTAATTGTAATCCATTCGCGTTTAGTAAATAGTGACCCAATAGAGACGCATCGATCAAATCTCGCACCCTGATCAATCAAGTTCCAAGATTTAAAAAGCACAAACAATTTCTTTGAACCTGATTGATCAGGGGTGGGGTTTGGTTGATGTATCACTATTTTTTAACACAGATGAACAACGGTACAAAAATAATTTTATCAGCCTGGTATTTGAGATTATGGGTCAGTCATACATTTCGTTATAACATCTCACACACTGATCCTGTACTCTGTTAATCAAACTACTGATAAACATACTTATATACATACATATAATAGATAAATTACACACGGGCAAATAAAAAATTATAGTGTTAATCACACAATGCTTAATTTTATCCTGGACGCAAGTCGACCCAAGTAACCTCAGCCCCCCCCATGTTGACATTTTACAACCGTAAATGGTATTAGAGAACTAACAAATGTCTGGAAATAACGCATAGCAACGCTAAGATACTCGGTTGAAACAAAATATTTTCCAATAATACAAAAGACTAGAGACGTTCGCAATGGTAGGAAGAGACGATGCGAATCACTTGCATCTTTGCTAAGGGGCAGGATCACCAACTACTAGACTAACTGGCCAATTCATTATTTTTCTTTGATTAATACCGCATTTTGTGTTACTTTTGAAGGTCTACTATCATTTCCTCCAGTGGCTGGGTTGGAATACATGAACGATTCAGCCGTAACTCTATTCTCAATGGGAACTGCTAGTGAAAGACTTCTCCGGGATTTATCTAATTATAAACCTCAGGTTTGTGAAGTTAAGAGTAAAATGAAATAAACGCAACAAAATTTAAAAAGAACTGTAATAAAGTGCAATAAAGTAAATGAAATAAGCTTAATAAGATGAAATAAAATAAAAATATTTGTTATATGTTTACTTTAAATTGTATAACGATACATAAAATACATTTGCAGGTGTTCCGCGACACTTTTCCTTTCTATAACATCTCTCACAAAGAAGGTTTCATGTTCCTGGCCACCTGCTTACAACCGAAGAGTAGAGGAGCTGTGACCTTGACTAAATCAATCACTACAATGCCTCCAGTGGTAGATTCTAACTATTTGAAACAACCGTATGATATAATGTGTCTAATTAAGGGTAAGGTTTCAAATTACTTGTGCTAAACGTCCATTAGACCGGCTGTTCGTAAAGCCAACTTAAGTGCTATCGCTCGAGCAAACGAGGTCTACACTCAGTTGTTGTAATAATTGGAACTAGTTGGTCAGCTTAGTGGTCAAATATCAACTATGTTGTACATAATTGATATTTGACCACTAAGCTAAGCTAAGCTAATTTGAACCTTTATTGTGTATACTTTTCGCATCGTAACTGGTCAACAATATCAATATTTTTAATACGTTCAGTTCATCTCAACTTTATGTTAATCTATCTTCTTCTGTTTTGTCAGCTATTCGCAGAGTTGAGCAGCTGGTGTCATCGAAATCATTTCGAGATATTGGGGCATGGATACACTGGCCACGACCAGAGCGCTGTCTCCATCTGTGGAGATATTCTAGAGAAGAGCAGAAGGGTCCTACACAAAAACGGAGAAGATTGTAAGTCTATGGTGTAACATTGTTTTTATGATGTAAACAAGCAGTTGGATCAGCTAATGGGTTGTAACCACCTTCACCCAAGGACAGGACATAAGTGCGTTGACGTTCTTTGGGTCTTTCTCCCCAGAAATGAGCATGTCACAATATATGTGTGATCTTGACAACCGATCCACAAGTGGGTTGAATGACTGAGGCGAATGGAACGTCGGTATTTTAGTAGGATAAATATGTCATGACTGCATGATTTTATTTATCTGAACCTGAATAATTACTTTCATAAATTGTTTTATTTAAAAATATATGTGTACCTAGTTGACGAGAATAGCCTTACTTCCTGTTATGACTTATGTGATAAGGACGTAAGAAAAGAAAACAGAAATCTTTATTATGGTAAAGGTGGTAAATTAAAAGGTGATGCGTACATTATTGTGTATTTTAATGTATATTGTACGTTGGTTGCTAATACAGGATCATCTCATTCTGTGCCTGTACTACTGTACAGGCACAGAATGAGATGATCCTGTATCTTTAAGGTACTGTACTGTACCTTAAACTTTTGCTGTGCTTCAAGTGTGTGTGTATATGTGTAACATACTCATACTATTTCAGTAAAGACCAACCTATACCAAAGCCGAAACCAAGATCTGTACACCTAAGCCCTCCAGATGCGTATTTGGAATGTATCATCAGAGAAGTGGCTGTCACTGGACATCACGTTGGCGGTACTTGCTCGGGCGGCAAAGTTGTAGATGATGAACTAAGGTGGGTGAGATAAATAATATCAGAGCTTCTTCTTCTTAGTAGAGATAAATAATGTCATAGCGCTAACCTTGGGTTATATTGGCTAGTATTGTCATAGTATTATTTGCGAAGACGTAATTTCGCGGAAGGAGGCGGCGGAGAAGACCCGGGAGGACAACCTCCACTCGGACCCAATTCGCCGCCGGCTAACCGGGTGACGGAGGCGCGCGTACCCGCGTCTCATGCCGCCTTGAGTGTGGCCGCGGGTGGACGGGACGGGTTTTCCCCTCCATCCGCTGTAGTGGCCAGCCGCGAGGAGGCGACGTCCGCGTGTGCCGTACGTCGCCTAAATGGAGAGTTTGTACGCAGATGGTGGCCGCGGTAGCGGGCAGGCGCTAGGAGGGATCTGGATGTCGTAATAGCAGTTGTTCCCGGATCCCTCCTATATCAGGCGCAGAGTGATACACCGTGTGGTTTTAGTCGGTCCGATTCCGACACACCACCTCGCCGTAAACCCCGGTGGGGTGACAGCCCGCGGGGGGGTCTCCACACGTTAAAAAAAAAGTCATAGTATTGTTGACAAAGCTACAAGCAACACTAAAAGCGACACGTTACTTTTTATTTTTTAGTATTTTGTAATTTTCTGTCAAGCTGCCCATTGTGTTTAACTAAGGGAGGGTGCATGTAGGTGTACAACCTTTGCTAACTTCACTTACTCAGTTAATAGCAATAAAAGGGATTCTTTTGCTGTCGCTGTTCGAGACTGTCGAATTTGTCGAAGTAAAGGTGTCTCACGAAAACAACTTTTGCTTTTCCCTAAACCTCCCCAAGTACAGTATTTTTGTTGGCTACTTTTGTTGTTTACTCTGGTCCCCATAATTTTTTTCCTCAAGATGTTTAATAATTTTCACAACTATATTTCCAGAGTCAAGTCAACATCAGGTCTTCGAGTAGTCGACGCCAGTGTCCTCCCATCTCCAGTATCATTGTTCCCGAATTCAGTGATTATTGCTATCGCTGAAAAGGCTTCTGATATAATACTAAATAATTAAAACCAAATAATAAAAATACTAATAAAAGTGGTAGTTTTTTTTGTAGAAAGGTTTTCCCTGGAAACTACAGTATGGGGCTCTTCATGAAGGGGGTAAATAGGTCTTTAAAGGGTCAGCAACGCGCACGTGATGCCCCTGGTGCCGCAGGCGTCCATAGGCTGCGGTAACCGCTTACCATCAGGCGGGCCGTATGCTTGTTTGCCACCGTCGTGGTATAAAATAAAAAAAAAAGAAAGAAAGTAGACGAGTTTATGAAGGTAGTAGAGCCATACTTATTTCAGTACGAACGGGCCGGCTCGACCGGGGACTTAGTACCCTCTTACAGGAGACCAACCTAAAACGATATCATCCATGCTGTCGTGTTTCGGTGTAAAGGGTGGGACCGAAGGCCCATTGATGCAGGGGTGATAGTTACCAGAGTATGAGTGTGAACCTTACATTGTCATAATGACTGTCATGTCTTTTTAGTTCCCAAGCGGGGTGTGAAACAGTATCTCACTAGACCACCATAGTGGGGGTTACCATACTGTATTGCCTGCATTTACAATAAGTGTAGTGACCACAACTCTGGGATTCTATTTATGCTATCCATCAGGCAGAGTAGAGTCACTTTCGCAGGCTCTTAAGTTGGAATAAGTGTCCATACACCTGTAACTTACAAAGAGAGACATAAGTGCATTGTGGCCATTGCAATGCTTCCAGAATTATCTTCAACGTTTGACGTTGCGTGACAATCACAATGCCGAACATCCTCGTGACGATCAAGTTGATGTGAAATAAACTCACGCCACGCTATGGCTTTCCATGACCATTATAAAAGTGATGGAATCATAATCTCGACATATCTTTTTTACACCATACTACACCTGCTCTTACTATACGATCAGGAGTTACCACACTGAAGAATCTTTCAGTCGTTCTTTTGAGACAAAAAGACCACAGCAGACTAAGCAGTTGTTGAATGAAGAAAAACTAACAAACCGACAGATTTATTTCAAAGTATACCAGAACTTTCCACTTTACAAAAATGTTATATATATTCTATGTTTATTATTTATTTCCTACGTAAAAGGATTTCTCCACTCGCTATTATTTCCTTCGTATCTGTTATTCTCAGGTAACTCGAAAAATATAAATCTTCCTTCGGTAGTGGTAAAGGTATATTTTTGGGCGGTAATTGTACGTTATAAAAACCGTATGTACCCTGAAAAGAGAAATTTTAAAGTTCTTAAGTCTTAAATCGTTTTAAAAACTCAAGATTTCTGTACTGGTTAATCTCAAATTTGGTCTAACTAACAGATCAGGTCAGTACTAACAGATTATAATTGTACAAATTATTGTATTTTTATTAAAAGCCGAATCAATTAAACATGCCAAAACAAATGAATATCGTAGAAAACAAAAACAATATTGGTGTAAACAAATGAAGATTGATAACAACAAATAAAGAACACTTATTTTTACGGTTTTTGAACACATCAAAATAAAAAAAAATCGTCTTAATGACATTTCTATAAAAAATTGTTTTTGAGGGTCTACAATTGAAGTTGATCACGAATATGTAAAAAATTTAAAATGCTGTAAATGTTCATAAAGTTGAGAATTGCTTACATGTGGTAAAAACTAGGTACAAGTAATTCTTGTAACTGGTGGTGGTGGACAGGTAGATTAAACCTTAATAATATACAATTGTTAAGTCCCTAGTTATGTTGAAATTCTACAAACATAAACATTGTTAGAAAACTAACAAATTGAATGAAATGACTCTCTCAACGTCAGATACCTGGTAAAAACAAAATACATGTATAAGCCAGCAACGCAAGAGAATAGAGCCGTGAGCAACTGTAGAAAGAGAATAGACGCAAAACACTTTCGTCTTGGCTAAGGCGCAGGTCATGTTCGACTTTTATTTTATATAATGTCGTGGTTGGTAGACGACAGATCATATTTATGTCATACATCCCCAGCTGAACCTGACGATAATCAGTTGTTTGTTCTCATTTGTGACCATTTGTGTTAAAGTCAGTTGCTACAACAGGGAAGTATGTGTTATAAATCCTCACTGACGAGTAATTTTTTTTATTTACTCTCAGTGGTGGCAAAAACACTGGAAAAAACTGAGGATATATTTCACATTTTGACATTATTATTTTTATTTTCTTGTTTATTTCGTTTTGTTCGGAATTTTTCCCAATACAATCAGAACGTGCCATTACGAAACTTGATAATATACAACTAGTTATTGTGAATGATTATGAATTTGTTGTTTTGTGAAACAACAATATGATAATGCATTTTTAGATATGTGTCACGTGTAAATTATTGCCAATGTATTGACACATCATTCCTTGAAATCGGTTTAATAGTTTAGGCGCTACGGTGGATCATACAAACGTATCTACATGGACTGCCAAAACGATTACTGAACTAACTATTAAGCCTTTTCTTTTTGCTTTATCGTATTTTTCTTTTTACTTTTCTCGTTCTTATCTTTATCATCACTTTTCATCAACGTCATCATACTTACTGGATACATTGGACACGATAGTGGAACATTTGAAAACGTTGCAACATACTCTCTTAACCATTTTACATGAAGTACGTCACAAATTTTCGTTGTCGTTGATAGCATGGCGCGGGATCCCTTTAAACCGTAGCTGAAACTCAACTGAAAATAGTAAAATAATTATATTAGGGTTAGATGCAGAAGGTCAGAAGTTCCTGTTTTTGCAGCCCTAACTGTACCTGAAATCGGTAGTGAACTATTTTTTATATTTTATAAAAATAGGAAAAAAAAAAGAAAAATAATTAATATATACATCGAAATGTAGGGTCCATTCCCAATCATCTTTTCTAATATTTTAAAAAATGAAGTTTACCAGACTTATGTAAGTTAACAAAAGGCCGCCATTCGCAACATACGTAGGTTCGTTAGAAAATTCATACAGTCAAATGACAACATACGAACATAATGGACACACCACATGCTGTATTCACTTGATTTAAGTCCATAAACATGGTAGAATCCGCCAAAAAGCTGAGAAAATAAAATTTCGAACATCTGACCAAAAACGCCACGCCGTTAAGTTTCTAAATTTAGAGTCCATTACGTCCAGCAGAGACTGTTAGATGATAATCTCTACTCAGCCTGATTGAATTAAATAATTATCTAGAGTTGCGTTTATCTTACCGTGACATTATTGTTAAATGTTACCAAGATAGTAGCGGTCACATTAGTTCGGTATGGTTCTCCTCTCTTCGGGCGTCTAGTTAGAGCTGAACAGTTTGTGATGTATTTACTATTGCAGTGTTTAACAGCAGCATGTTCTTGATGAAACTCATCCTGTAATAGTCGTATAATTATTGATCTGGTAGCATCTATGATAATCAGACGCATGCACACGAGTATAAACAGCTTGACTAATTTTGTTTGTTATCTTTCACACCGGAACCACTAAAATACTTTTAAACATTGTTTCATCTATAGAAAGTTACATTATCAGCAAGTACCATAGCTTACTTTTTGACACGCTTCTATAAGCTTCACCTATGCAAGTCGTTTAAATGAAAGTTGTTTACTAACGTGTAAGCGTGTTTTCAGTTATTTTATACTATATTTACTACAAGGTGTCCAGAAAGGGTATCGGGTATTTGTAAGTTCAGTGAAACAAAAATTATTTGTACGCAATAAAAAAGTTTATTGTTTATTATTAGCATATGAATTGTAGAATTATTTGGAAAAGATGATGTTATACAAATGATGACCGTTACGTTGCTGGCACTCTTCTAAACGGAAACGTCTCTATCGTGCGGAATATCGTACACGCCACGCGCCAAGTGACGATAGCATTAGGAAATGGATCAGGATGTTTGAGAATACAGGTGCGACAGTTAAAATTCAAAACTCTGGTCGTCCTCGTTCAGTTTGCGATGAAGAAACAATTGAAGAAGTTGAGGCGTCGGTTCGTCAAAATCCGTCTTTATCCATCCGAAAGCGAAGCCAAGCGTTGAACATCAAAAAATCGTCTTTACATTCGATTTTAAAGAAAGACTTACATCTAAAAGCCTAAAAAATTCAATTGGTCCAAGAATTGAAGGATACGGACTATGCTAATCGACTGAATTTTGCGAACGAAATGCTGCAGCGATGCAGCGATTTAACAACTTTAACAACATACTTTTCAGTGACGAAGCAAATTTTTACCTGAATGGTCATGTGAATAAGCAGAATTGTCGGTACTGGGCAGTGAAGAATCCGAGACGAAAGCATGAACGACCCCTGCATAGCCCAAAGGTCGTTGCTTGGGCCGCTATGTTTGCTAAAGGCATAATTGGTCCTTATTTTTACGAAGATCAACGAGGCCGAGCAATTAATGTGAATAGTGACCGTTATTGCGATATGTTGCGAAATTTTTTGGTCCCAGAGTTGCAGGAATTTACAGGTTTCAACTCAAGAACGTGGTTCCAGCAAGATGGGGCCACTTGCCATACCTCAAATGACTCAATGGAAGTTGTTAACGAATTATTCCCTAATAAAGTCATTTCGCGAAGGGGTAACATCAACTGGTCTCCCAGAAGCCCCGACCTTAGCCCGCTTGACTATTTTGCATGGGGATACCTTAAAAGTAAGGTTTATCAAAACAATCCGACGAATCTAACCCAGTTAAAGCAAAACATCAAGTCAGAAATGGCAGCAATATCGATAGCTATGTGTCAACGTATTATCGCCAATCTTCGTTTCCGTTTAGAAGAGTGCCAGCAACGTAACGGTCATCATTTAAATAACATCATCTTTTCCAAATAATTCTCCAATTCATATGCTAATAATAAACAATAAACTTTTTTATTGCGTACAAATAATTTTTGTTTCATTGATACCGAGCACGGAAATTTTTGAATACTCATCGGCAGAGAGACCATGGGATCACCGTCATCTCTTGACTGATTTTTTCTTTTAGTCAACGTAGTGTCAAATAACCCCATAAAAAGACGTCTGCTGGGGATAGATTTGGACTTCTAGGTGGCCATGGAATATCGCCTCGTCTGAAAATTAGCTTTTTCGGCAACATGTTTTTTGACCACCGGCAGGGACTCATTGGATATGTGACAAGTGGCTCCATTTTATTGAAACCATGTGTTACGATTGTAACCAGCAAATGTCAGTAGCATCAGTCCCAAGAACTTCCGTAACATGTTTGCGCAGGTTGTTAGATTCAAATGTTAACGAATTTTTTCTTTTTTTTTTTTAAAAGACAACGCCCGCATTAGGAATAAATCCTGTGTCGCGGGGGACTTTACAAACACACAAGAAACGGACACAAAGAACATCCAGACTCAGAACAACAATTTATGGATCACACAAAGTGGTGTCCCATGTTGGATTTGAACCGACAACACTCAGCGAATTGGAGATCGGCATGGCGACCGCTTAAACCACTAGGCCAATCGTGCAGTCGAATTCTTGGATTAGTCTATCTATTGATTGTTCTTAGAGTATATTTTTCTAGAATTAAAATAGATTCAGCACTATTATAATTTTTCCTTGTGTTAAAGAAAATTCTCAACAACGGTATCATTGCACGCATACTAGGAAATCGGAATGATTGTCGCGGTTCTAGTTGCTCCAACAGATTTTGCAATCGTTCCACTATCGGTGGTCCTCGAAATATTTAGATATGTTGCGGCAGCGGCTTCGGTGGACGGATAAAACGAACTTTTACGTGTTGCCTTCACAGTGCTGGTTAGGTCGCATCGTCCAGTTATTTCCGGGTTCTGACCAAACACCCCGGATAGCAGAGATGTTAGTAAGAGATTCGATTTTTAAATGCACCGTCACTACACTTTCCGGTTTGCCAGTCGAATAAGGTTTTCTGGCTCGGTTTATCCTCATCCAGACTAGTTCTGCGGCTGTGGAAGAGGACTGTTCGATATTCGTAAGCTGATTGTGAGGAAGTGGTGGCCACGCTGTCTGTGGGTGTCCAAGTGGTGGTGTGCTTACAGTCGATGGGATGATTTATAGCTTATTACACCAAGACGTTTTTCCAGGTAACACACTCCGGCTGAATCACGTGCACTCAACCTTACAAACACTTACATACATTCAAATAGCACCAACATTTTACATACATTGCGTACGACGGGGATACTTGGGTGAGCGTTAACAAAATCCCACATAGTTTCAACTTAAATATCGAAAACGTATCTCACTTCTATTTGTTCTGTAGTAACGCGACACTATCTGGACATTTTAAGAATATAAAGCACGTACTTACGTATTTCCCAAAAATTAAATGAAATTACAAAATTCACTTAAGATATTTTGTGTACTTTTGCTAGACGTTAAAATTTACTTTGAGCTTAAATTTCGCGTAAACAGTAACATTATATTTTTACACAAACAAGCACAGAAAATATGATTTTGTGAATTTTTAATAAAATGCTCTCGGTAATGACAAAAAAACTTAATTGCGTGAAAATGTATAATTTTTATAACTGTCCTGTGTCAGTCTTGTAATTAAGTTGAATGTAAAAACTCCTCAAACTTCATTAGTCATGGTCATCATCATCAACAGCCTATAATAGTCCATTGCTGGACATCAGTTTCTCTTTATAAAGGAGGTTTCGGCCTGATTGGTATAGAGGTTGTGTCTAGTTTCAATGGTCCGTAGCGAAAGTTGTTTAACCGCGGTCACAACCTGATGATGATAACGATTCGATTGAGTGACGTCCCGAGGGGGTTCCCACGTTAAAAAAATGGATTTATGTCAAGTTTTCCTTCTCTTTGCAGTGATGTTTTCCTGCGTAGTTTGCTTCCTTAATCATCTCTTACGGTACCACAGAATGAATAGGAGTCACCACACGGACACCTTATATTATACCACCGCAAACTAATTATTTTATATTTTTTTCCAAAAAACAAGAAGGTTTTTTTTTTAAATGAATTAAATGAAAAAATGTATAACCTTGTAAATGAATCACGTATAATAAAATATATACAATGTTTAACTCTTACCCCAAATGTTTTTTCAAATAGTAATGTTACTAAAAAGAATAAAAATAATCGACTCATTGTTTTTTAGAGCACGGCCAACCAAGATGACAGAAGATTGTGGGATCTAAAAGGTTATGATTGTAATTTAACATTTATAATTTAGTGAGGAAGTACCTACATAACGTTTGACACACATAATTATAACAATTAAATGAAAATATCGCTTAAATGCTGGCTGCCTTAAATTACAGGATGCTATTATATTCTATGAATAATGACAAATGTTTCAATGCTAACAGAATAATTGCTTCCGATCGAAACAGTCAAAAAAATTGGTAGTGATTAAACATTTAGTAGAAAACTTGAAATGATTTTCATACCAACTCGTCTTGCCAACATGATATAGTAGACAAAAAGTTCTTTTCTAAGAATAGGTCAAGTCCAGCAGTGGACTAATAAGTACTTTTGATAATGATGACTATGAAGGTGTAACTATCTGAAGTACAGAGTGGGCCACAAATTAGTTAACATTTGAAAAATCGTATAAAAAAACTATTTGATACTTTATAAAAATTGTTTATTTACAAAAAAAAGCTAATTAGTTGGCACTTATTTTTCAAAAATTACATCGTCTGAATGACCACCGTTTCGACGTTTACACTCTTCTAAGCAAGCACCGAAATTTTCGAATACTCGTCGGTAAAGAAACCACGAGATCGCCGACATCTCTTCGCTGATTTTTTTCTTTTAGTTGACGTAGTGTATTCGGTTTATTGATGTAGATACGATTCTTCTAATAACCCCATACCAGGAATGAGCTTTACCGGAAACATGTCTTTGAACACCGGCAGGGACTCATTGGATGTGTGACAAGTGGTTCCATCTTGTTGAAACCATGTGTTATGACGTATATTAATTAGAGGGAGGTTTTTGGCTCAAATATTGCTGAACACTATTTTTCTGTGAGACCATGATATAATGCCAGTCTAAACGAACAAGATCATTTCTAGAGTCCTAGTTTTTAAGACATTTCTCGGTAATTAATTACAGACCACAACAGAATGAAGAATGAAGCTTTGGGGAGACGGATAGAATTTTTCTTTAACCTAGGGATTATTTGTTTTTATCTGTACCGGAGGATTTACATAAATTTACTATAAATATAATATACCTTTATTACTTGTTTTTTTTTTTATATTAAATGTAGTATTAAAACTAGCTTATTATTGAAATCTTGTTCCAAAGTAAGTTACGTCATAAATTCATTTTTGCATATATTTCGACAATTATTAGTCAAAACAAGATCAGGATGTACGCGTCGCCCACATAAAAGCACATTAGTGTTTCCGGTTAATATCAATTTCAAAGGCAATTACATTAAAATTTAAAACATATTTAACCGACAGACAATGAAAGGCATCATTTAATTTCATAGGATGTCCTATAAAAGCACCAGATTGATTAAGTGTCATTATCGTTATTTTGAATACAAGTTACTTATATATCAATATAGCATGTCGAATTTATAGCATCCAGAAAACCATGAATAATAACTTCAAACAATTTCGATTTGTTGAATGTAAGGCACGATCTTTGTGGTGACGGATTAAGAGTACAAAACCTTACCACCCCTATTCATCCCATGGGTGTTGCAAGAGACGACTAAATAACAAACTATATATTATAACAGCACTGTAAAAGAAGGAAAACTTGAACAAACCCTTTTTTTTTTAACGTGTGGCAACCCCTCGGGCTGTCACCCCACCGGGGTTTATGGCGGAGTGGTGTGTCAGAATCGGACCGACTAAAACCACACAGTGTGCCACTCTGCGCCTGACATAGGAGGGATCCGGGAACAGCTGTTATTACGACATCCCTCCTAGCGCCTGCCTACTGACGCGGTCACCATCTGCGGATAAACTTTTCTTTTAGGCGACGTACGGCACATGCGGACGTCGCCTCCTCGCGGCTGACCACTATAGCGGATGGAGGGGAAAACCCGTCCCGTCCACCCGCGGCCACACTCAAGGCGGCATGAGGCGCGTACCAGCGCCTCCGCCGCCCGGTACACCGGTGGCGAATTGGGTCCGAGTGGAGGTAGTCCTCCCGGGCCTTCTCCGGCGCCTCCTTCCGCGAAATTACGTCTTCGCAGAAGGTTACGACCGCGGTAAAACAACTGTCGCTACCGACCATGGAGCGTATGACGGCCGGTAGTGAGAGATCTCCTCCAATAACTGTAGTGAGGACCCCACGCTGCGCCGCCCAAGCGGAACAAACCGCCAGCGTGTGCTACGCCGAGTCCTCACTGCAGTCACAGTGGTGACAGGCGGGACTCGATTCCCTCCAGGCGACCGAATGCTGCCCGAAGCAACCGTGCCCGGCAAGGATCTCATGTCTGGTCCCGTGTTGTCGCCCTGCCCACTCGGCGATGACCGTCTGGAGAGCCTCCACGGCGGCAAAGCCAGCACGTGGAGTCTCCAGCCGGGACGACCAATGAGCCATCGTGGCTCGACAAGCGGCCTCTCGTCCCTCGCGTATCTCTTCGGGCGGGGGCCGTATGCCGCTACCCACCCGGAAGTCAGCCGTTGGTCGATAAACTTCGACGAGCACTTCCGCCTCCAAATCCCATGAGGGAGTTCCTACCAAGGCGCACGCCGCCTCCGTCGATACGGTGCGGTAACCGCGTATGGCTCTAATCGCCAATATCTTCTGAGGGCGACAGAGGCGAGCCAGAGCCGCCGCCCACACCGGTGCACCATACAGCGCCATTGACTGGACAACCCCCGTGTATAGCCGTCTGGTCGCGACGCTGGCTCTACCCAAATTCGGCAAAAGTCGCCCAAGGACAGAAGCAGTGCCAACCAGCTTTGGAGAAAACTGTCGAAAGTGCTCGTCGAAGAGCCATCTGCCGTCAAGGATTAGGTCCAGATACTTCATCTGGGCCTGAACTGGTACGAGGACCGAATTGACTACGATGGAGGCGCCGGAGGGTGGACCGCGACGGGGCCCATGGAACAAAAGGGTCTCCGTCTTCGAGACCAGAGAAACTCCCGTGGTGGCCAGGCGCGTCGTCTCTTGAAAGTTCGCTCCCTGGGCCGTAATCAATGTGTCATCGGCGTAACAAATTACGCCCAACCCGGGGGGGAGGCGACCTCGAAGGGCCCAGTCGTATCTTATACTCCACAGGAGTGGTCCGAGGACAGACACCTGCGGAGCACCGCACAACATGAGCCGTCGCCTCAGAACACCGTTTCGGTCCTCGTACATGACAGTACGCTCCTGTAGATAGTCTGCCACAAGCCGCCTCAGGTACTCTGGCACCCCGTGGTAGTGGAGGGCTTCCCTGATGCAGCTAAATAGCAGATTATTAAATGCGTTGGCGATGTCCAACGACACCGCCAAAAGCACGCCGCCACAGCCCACCGCCTTTTCAGTAATGGCCCTCAGGCGCAACACAGCATCGACTGTCGAACGCCCCGCTCGAAAACCGAATTGGGCGTCCGACAGATTGAGGCCCACCTCGCAGAGGTGCCAGGCGATGCGGGCAGAGAGTATCCTCCCTAACAATTTACCCGCCTCGTCCAGCAACACGATGGTCCTATAGGCCGCTACTGATTCGGCTGACCGTCCCGGTTTCCTTAATAGAACCAGCTTCCCGCTTTTCCAGCACTTAGGTCAGCCTCTGGATGCCAAGCTAGCGTCCAGAACCTCCTTGAGGCGGTCCGACATGTGTTTGAGGGCTCGGGCCAGCACTCGATAGGTATCCCGTACGGCCCGGGGGCGGTGTTCTTAGAGCGAATCCGTAGAACAACCGCCCCTATCCGTCCTTGTATCCTTGTATCCCCCGTCGTCTCCGACCATGAAGGCCATCGACCAGGGTGTGTGCTCTACACGCTGCAGGAAAAGACCCGCGACCACATCCTGCAGGAAGCTGGGCTGGAGAGTCTCTGTAAGGGGGGGACCCGACGTACGGAGCTTTGATCACGCTGCACGATAAGGGCGACCCAAGGGGTCACGATCGAGACCCTCCAGCATCTCTTTTCTCTTAATTTCTTTGGCGTGGCTAATAGCCAGCTTCAGAGTTTTCCGTGCCCCTGGGTACTTCTGAATGAAGCTGGTCCTCCTCGCCTTCTTCGCGTTTTCGCTGCCGACTACGGGTGTAGAACCTCCGGGCACGAGTACAGGCCGCGCGGAGGTCCGCCAACTCCTTTGACCACCAGTAAACCTCCTTCCGTGGAGGCCGACAACCTCAGATGCGAGGCATGGCCGCATCGCAGATTTGCGTAATCGCATCGCGAAAGCGATCAGCCCCCATATCGACCTCCTCAGTTGGAGCTTGCGGAAACAGCCAAGAGTGAATGATGGCTGCCTTTGTCCTTGTTCAATTTAGCTACAGTCCACTGTAGAAAGCGAGAAGAATGCCGCGCCATGTGACCCCTTCTGGGGTCCTGGGACTGGGAGAGCTCAAATCGGATATAGAGATGGTCCGAGAGCGTCTCAACCTCTTCCAGGACACACCAGTTCCTTACTCGTGCGGCGAAGGTAGGGGTAGCGAACGAAAGGTCCACTATCGACCCCCCATGCTGTCGCACGCACGTGTTGGTGGAACCCCTGTTTAGTAAACAGAGGCCCACCGAGGCCGCCCACTCCTCTACGGCCTCGCCCCTAGCGTCCGTCTTAGGGGAACCCCACGCAATGGACTTTGCGTTGAAGTTCCCCAGCAATAAGACGTGCCCAGACGTTAGTCGCCGCATCGAGGTTTCCAAGTTATTAAGGAAGACCTCGAAGTCGCTCAAACTCCGGTTGGGGGAGAAGTAAACACCATATACGGTGATCCCCCCCTGCAACGGCAAGAACATATCCAGTGCCCTTGTCTCTTAGCGACAAGGGCGGGGAATGAGCTGCCGTGGAGCCGACGACTGCCACGGAACCGTCCCGGTCACCCAACCAGTTTGGACGGGGAGAACGTAATAGGATTCCGCGGCTACGGTAACACCGATCGACCACTGTGCCATGATTTGCAGGAAAAGATCCTGCGCCGCGGCACAGTGGTTCAGGTTCATCTGGGCTAGGTGGTTGGAGACTTGGGCCATTACTCGACCGTCTCTACAACCTCCTCCATGGGCGACGATGCCGGCATGCGGACGACATCAGGTGCAGCCTTGGTCGACTGGCTAGCCCCCGATGCTTGTCGATAATTACGGGGAGGTTTGAAACCCCCCCCCTGCGCAATCTGGTGATTGGAGGGCTTGTTACCCGCCGCACACGCGGGGCAGTGAGGGGCGTCAGAACACTCTGCCGCCTTGTGCCCCGGTCAACCGCAGCGGAAACATAGTCTGCTGCAATCAATGGAACTTATACACCTGGTGCGTGTGTGCCCCGGTGCCAGACATTTGTAACATCTCATCGGTCTCGCCTGTCATCCTAGCGCGCACAAAACCGATGAGAAGTCTGCCAGCGTCGCCCAAAATTTTGGCCGACGCTACGGGTCAGCTCACCCACACTGCGCCGTCCTGCTGGACCGGGGCGGATGGTGCCGACTCCAATGTTGTCCGCGTTTCATCCCGTCTTCTCTCTTATTGCAACGTGGACATCTTTGGCCATTATCGAGACGTCCAGGCCCGAAACGCGCAACTCTGTGCACTTGGTAGGCCTGGCGATCTTCACACCATCTGTGGCCTCGAATATATCCCGCAGCTTCTCGGTAAACGTGTCCGCGCTCTTTGCGCCTTCAGCAGAAAACTCGACGACTCGAGCTCCTGTCTGGGCGAGGCGCATTCTGACTGCTACTGTCCCAAAATTATTCATGGTGAGACTGTCCCGGGCCCTCTTGAAAACAACCGCATAGGACCGCCCACCATCAGTCGCCTCCGGCGATACTGTAATTACTACAGCCGCAGTTGTAGGCGGTTGTATTTTCCATGGCTTCGTCTTTTTGACTACTACCACCGGTGACGACTGCAGAGTCGAGGCTGCGTCCTTGGCAGCCCTCCTACCACGCTTTCGGGACTTCTTAACCCCTTCCGACTACCTGCCATCCATCAGTGGACGGGGCAGATGTGGAGGGGTCAGATGCAGGTGTCGGAGTAGGAAGCGTCGGGAACTCTGCCCTCGTATTTGCGGCGATCTTAGGACAAGTTTCAGGTGCAGCTATTTTTGCTACAGCCTTCTTTGTTGCCGCTTTTGCTGCTCGACCTGTTTTCGAGGGGGACGCAAATGTTTCTACCGCATATGACACTCGACCACCTGCAACGGGAAGTGGAGCCAGCTGCGACTTAGTCTTCGCCCTATCCGCTGCTAGTGATGGGCGAACTACGGGGACCGGTGGCAGCCTCACTTCCAATCCCGTGAGATGTCCGTCCAATAGATGTCCCTCTGCGTCAAGTATTTGGCGCAGGTGGGCATCAAAGGAGTCATCAGGATCGTGATTAGGCACCGACCGTTGTGAAACCGGGCTCCATCGCTCAGGGTGTTCTGTCTGTGCTCTAAAGAGTGCAAACTGAGTACTGAGCTCAGCCACCTGTCCCGTCAGGCGGTCGTTAGTCGCCTGAAGGCGAGCCACATCACCAATGAGGGTTGTGACAACCTCTGCGATAGTGGAGGAGGAGTCCTTAAGGGCCCTAATGAATGGGCCCTTAAGGTTTGTAGATTTTGTGGCCACTTTGTTGATAATGGCCACAGCTACGTTCGCCCTCTCCTGCAGGGACACCGGGCCCTGGGCTTCAGAACTCTCCACCGTTGGTTCCCGAATTTTTTGTGTCAAATCTACGATCTCCTCCTCCACTACACATTCACCCTCCACCCTGACTCTTCTATAGGCTGCCGCCTTAGAGAAAAGGGAGCCTGAGGGAACTGAGGTTGGAGTGCGTGACCTTCGTCTGCGGCTACTAGCCACTTTGGTCGGCAACCACTCCTGAGAACTTTCCCCTTCTTTGACTGTGGAGCGTCCGCGTTTCCGGTTATCGCGGATTTCTACCTCCATTAGCTTCAATGCTTCAGTTGTTGCACTGGAGTCACCTCTATCTGTCAGAATGGCGGATTTCGAACGTAACCGATTCGATCTCCTCAGGCTTCCAGAAGCAAGACTAACTTCAGTGGGCCCCAATGAGATAGGCGTCTCACGTTCTTTTGCTGTTTCGTTCCCCTTCTTATTCTTCTCCTTCTCCTTCTCCATCTCCTTCTTTTCTTTGTTTTTTCTATTGAAAGTTATATCAAATGTATCCATAATTGTTCCCACGTGTGTGGGAGAACTAAAGGTCGACCCGGGCAGAGATCTCTGCCCGGGCCAAGCGTAATTTGTGCCCAACCGAGGGGTCCGCAGGTGCCTCGGCTGAGGATGCGCTTGCGACTGAACTACCCATCAGCCATGCATTCCCTGGTCATGCATCAGAACACGGGATTCGGGGTAATTTTTTATAGAGGTTTTCTTCCTCGCAGTCCGGGTGGCTAAGCCAAGACCCTCGTCCCCGATTGGAGTCGCAAGGCATAACCACGACACTCTTTTACTACGATACGGGACTACGATATGCCGACGGCGGCAGGGAGACAGCGTCTCCTGATGCCTGCTCGGTGGCAGTGTAAGTACACACTGAACCCGTCCTTCTTTTCCACCGCTGAAAGCGGAGGAACTCCGACCCGAGAAAGCCTTGGTGGTTTTTTAACGAGGTTTTCCTCCTCATTGCTCCGAAGAGTGAAGAGCCAACAGAGGATCCGAGAGAAACACCCGACCAAGTCTCGACCGAATGGCCGAAGAACACGACCCCCTCTTCCTGCTAGAATATTAGCCGTTGGCGGTGATACCAACGTTTCCAGGGTGCACCCCGTAGAGATTTTCTAGCCAAACACCCCAACTTGAACAAACACTATGCCAACCCGTCTGGCTAGCGTGGAACAGTAGACCAAAACCTCCTTTCGAAGGAGGGGCTTATGTCCAACAGAGGTCTGTTGAAAGCTGTTGACGATGGAAGACAAGACGAAAAAGCCCGATGTTTTCAGGACAATCAGGGACACAAAACCGGGAAAAATAAAATTGTTGATATAAAATACTATAATAAAATGATATAAATATTTTAGGAATCCCTAGGAATATTATTATTCAATTGAATGAACCTATTCAAAATATCTATATTTAATATGGCGTTGTCAATAGTAGCTACTAATATTTACTATGTTGATTGAATTCAACTCGCAAACTTGTCAGAATAAAACAAAATGATAACATAACACATTTTAATGTTTTCCTTTTTTATTTTTTTTCGAAGTTTTCTTAGTTTTATCAAAGTGTAGGAGTGTACTGATGTTTAAAATTTTCTCTTTTGTGGCGGTGATGAACAGCTCATACGTAATCCAGTAGTCACCATCGGCTATGGGGAGGGGAATATTCTTCGGCGGGAGTTCCATGTTTATGTATCTGTATCTAGCCTGCAAACAGGAACAACGAGTTAAGCCTGTAAGAACTACAAGGCTACTTTGTTGCTACTTTTTTTTTTTTGCTACTAAGTACATCCTAAATTATTGAGTGGTTTTCTGATTGAACATTTTTCTATTTTGTCATTTTTCAAAATAGGAACATAGTGTGACGTCATCTGTTGAAACAAATACATACTATAACGCCATCTAGCGAATTAGAGATGAACTACATGGTTTTTACTGCTGAATCATACTATTAAATTTCCACGTTAATAGGTACACATGTAGAACCTTCGTAACATCTACTGGATTATGATCTATGCTACATCTATTCTTCTACATTGATGTACTTATAATTTTTTATGAAGAAATACACATTCAATTACAGAACTTACTGAAAAATACAAATTAACTTCACAGAATGCGTTACTGTGTAATTGATTTCAAACGTTATCGATTCAGCTATAATGGTTAAGATAATTTAACTACAACCAATTTAATATAATGTTTTAACACAATAGGAAGGAAGAAATCAGAGGTGAGTGAAGGTAAGTGAGTGCCCGCTACATACACATCTTCTGCTCAAGACTTACAAAGGCACTGTCAGCCTTTGAGAAAAGTTCACTTTTTTCTTAAATACTTTATAATCTTTTTGAATATTTCAGTATCCACTCGGTCTGTTATTTCTTTTCTAAATTATTTTACATTGCACAAAGTAACTTAAATCGAATTTTATTATTTTGAATTAAAACAAAAATTCATTTAAACAATATACTTACAGCTGGAAAGGGACACTTGCTAAGTGTCAAATTGGTAAAAGTACTCATAAAATCATTCATCCATTTGTACTTGACAGTCTCGCACACTTTGGCCTCGATGCGGAAGTCACCGCCAGACTTCAGCGTTAACATCGTTGCGAACTAAAAGTTATAAAAATCATTTTTACTATTATTATATTACAAATGTCCTATAATGGAGACCCCGATTATCCAAACATAGCGTAGGACATATCACGGCACGAAATGGATTGACCAAAAACGGGATAGTCTGCGTTCCTTGGGGGAAATCTTGGTGCAGTTGCAGACGACGATAAATTTGTGATTTTTAAATAAATAGAAATTAGATGGTTATATGAAACTCTTTATTGCACACCAGATAATATTGTATAATTAGAACTATTAGGAAACAAGGTATTGAGAGGACTGTACAGTATGTAGTATCTAGGTACATACTGGTGCAAAGTATAGAGTTAGTATTAATATTTAAATGAGACACACATATAAGCATCCCAAGAGAGTCATACTTCGGTGCATATATATAGGTTGATTCAAAGGAAATTAAAACACAAAGGCCTTACAAAGTTCAATTCTTTGACTAAAATCAAAAAGAACTACTTTTAGACTTGCTCGATTTTGCCGCATGTACATAGTTTGTTTATATAGTTTTTACGGGTAACACGAGGTTTGGTCACGAGTAGACCACGAGCGGGAATCCGTATAAGCCAATTCGAAACGTCGGGCAATTGAATCTGTCAGGTAGTAGAGCCACGCTGATTTCAGCACGAGCGGGCCGGCTCGACCGGGGCAGTACTACCCTACCACAGAAGACCAACCTAAAGCGCCAGCTTCCGTGTTGTCGTGTTTCGTTGGTGAGTGTGAGACCGGAGGCCCATTGATGCAGGGACAGTTATCGTGTTAATTGTGTAAGCCTTACACTGTCACGATGACTATGACAGTCATCGTGACAGTGTGTGTGTGTGTGTCTTTTACGTCCCCAAGCGGGGCGTGAAAAAGCATCTCACTAGGTCGCCATAGTGTGAGTCACCATACTCCATTGTCTACATTTACAATGAGTATGTTGACCACAACTCTTGGATTTTATTCATGCTTTCCATCAGGCAGAGTAGAGTCACTTTGGCAGGCTCTTAATATAGAAAAAACAAATATATAAGTCCCACTGTACAGCAAAATTAATAAGATTCGATTAGTTTTAAACTTCACCTCTGCTACGGTTCTTCTTACGGTGGTCGTTTTACAAATCAGTTACAAATTACAAAGTATAAACTGGTTCTATAATATCGGTGAATCAAAATTATCATCATTGTCATTAGCGTCGTGTCGACCGGAAGACACATTGAGACCTGCCATGCATCGATCCAAATGATTGTTACCCTTTGTTTTAAATTGGTTCAACCTTCAGCTGTTATTTAATTCACTTTTATTATTTATATGTCTCTATTGTACGCAAAAACGATGGCCGATGGGGCCATAAAGTTCTGGAGTGGTGACTGTGTACTGAGAAACGCAGCATTGGTAGGCCCCGACAAAGTAGTCCGACGACTGGTGAAGGTCGCGGGAGGCCACTGGATATGGAGACAACAACACAACTATGGAGAACCTTGGGGAGGCCTATATCCAGTAGTGGACGTCTTTTGGCTGATATGATGATGACAATATATTCCTATTCTTCCTTGCAAAATTATACAATTTCATTATATTTAAATGATACCATCCCTTTATAAAATGGAGTCGGGTAGTTACGTTAGTGCTGCTGTTAAATCAAAAGTGCAACGATTATGTCGGTTGTTTGATTTTAAACTACGCAAAGTCTGAACTGCAGTAACCAGACAGATACACTACAGTACACATTGTTCGCTGTATACGGTTCGAAATCGACTTCTGTCTCAACAGTCAATATTAGACTAACAGATCCGTCAGTATGTACTTCATCATTATCAATAACCTTTCGTAGTTCTCTGCTAGACACAGATTTCTATTTACAAAGCAAATTTTATTTTAATATACCATTTATTTCAACTTTTACTTCTCTTCTGTTTTCGAATAAGATGCCCGAGTTGGACCAAATGTTTGTATGATCTGCAAATATTTGTTTTGTAATTTGGGTACATATATAAAGTACATGTATTAACAAAAAGTATTCTATCAGTCAATTTAGCTGTCATAGTACAAGTTCTGCTTAGTTCGAAGCTAGATAACGTTGTGTGTTGGGTGTTTGATTTATTATTTTTATATTTCTTAATCTTTGCAGTTTTGTTGGCCTACAGAGTTTGCTTCCTTAATCGTCTCTTACAACACCTATTGGAGGAACAGACGTAGTGACACTGTGTATTCTTAATCTGTCATCAGATGTGAATGGGTACTTACCGTAACATTATTCCCATAGGGCATAAGCAATGTGGCCGTCATGTTGGTTAAGTAGGGGTCGTGCCTGCTCTTCCTTCCGGTGAAGACAACGACATCTTTGATGTACTTGGGATTGGAGTACATCACTTTTGCTCGTTCTTGTTTGAAATCCTCCTGAAAAAAATAAATATTTGCCAATTTGTTTATTTCCATTTACATTTTCGAAAATATACTTTGACTACGTAACTTATGCCGATTGAATTTTATGTGTCCATGTACAGCAGTAGTCACTTACTATCAGGACCAGTCTGCTCGTTTACCCTCCCCTCAACATTTTCCGTCCTAAAATCTCCTCAAATACCCTCCACCGGACGGTCGATTCCATCCATCTACCTTGAGTAAGAAACGATGCACTAAGAAAACGCATTCCAAGACTACTTACAGAACACCATAATCCACTAAACAAGAAAATTACGTAGACCGTTATAAATATTCGGTACATTTCTATCGAAATAAAGTTTGATAACTAAAAAATACCTATTACTTTACAAATCAAATTATACGCAGTTTAAATCGCAAATGTACTAATGCTGTAGCTATTTCGATGAATACTAAAAAATCAATTGTAAAACTGACTGCTAATGATATTGGCAAAGTATTTAGAGCGTTTTGGTGGTCCATTAGGTGCTTGTTTGAGCTTGTTATGAGTTTATAATTGCTTCAGGCTCTGTTTACGTTCTAGAAAATTCTTGCGGTCATTCATGCTCAGTTGCTTACAATTAATGTGTGATTTCACATCGAAGCACGACCCGTTGACATTGTCCCGTAGTCTCCGTGAACCAATTATTTTGGCATAACTAGTTATGCTATATCAAACATATCAAAGACAATTGCTGTATTTCAATTACAATAGCACAACTTCTACCAAAGTAGACTCTATAATATTGAGTGAACGCCTTTATTATATTTTTTAAGGAATTATAGGTAGGACAGTAGACCGATGTTAAGTTAAAATAACAACAATGGTTATCCTAGAGTGTATCCCGACCACGGCCCATAAATATTGTGACCTATGCAAACACAGTTTTAAATTCAATAATTTTATTAAGATCTTACTAAAGCCTCTATGGTATGTATAGCCTCCACTAACAAAAGTAAAAGTGATGTAAAATTGAAAAAGGTTGCCTGGAAGAAATTGTTTTTAGCGGTAAGGTCATATTTATAAATTTGTTGGTTTTGTAAAATAAAGTTTATTCTATTCTTTTCTAAGAGCGATAACTCATCTAAGGTTTTCTATGGTATGGTGTAAAGTTATGTCACGATTAAAAACCTACATTTCTATATCTTCTTAAGTCATCTGCGATTATATTTTGTTGTTTTCCATGTTTGGTTACCCATTTAATTCTACTTTTAAACTTTTACTATGACGTTTATAATTTATAAATAGTGTTAGTATTTTACATAGATACGTAAAATCACGCATGTTTTCCCAACGTAACAGGCAGTGTTTTGATCCAACGTAATAGATGGCGAACATGACGCCGCTAATCGGGATGTTTTGTTTACCAGAACCTCGTCCATCGATCAAAAGGTACACCACTTGCAGGTAAGGATGGCATGGGGCCGGCGTGTGCCTTGGCTGAAACTCCTCCGTGGGATTTGGAGGCGGAAGTGCTCGCCAAAGTTTATCGGCGAACGGCTTACTTCCGGGCGGGTAACGGCTTACGGCCCCCGCCCGAACAGATACGCGAGTGGCGAGAGGCCGCTCGTCGAGCCACGATGGCTCGTTGGCCGTCCCGGCTGTAGGCTCCACGTGCTGGCTTTGCCGCCGTGGAGGCTCTCCAGCCGGTCATCGTCGAGTGGCCAGGGCGACTGCACGGTCGGAAGGAAAGGGTCCCCCTTTCCTTCCGACTGATGCAGGTTCTTTCCGGGCACGGTTGCTTCGGGAGGTATCTGCACTCGGTCGCCAAGAGGGAATTGAGTCCCGCCTGTCACCACTGCGACTGCAGTGAGGACTCGGTTCAGCACACGTTAGCGGTTTGTTCTGCCTGGGCGGCGCAACGTGTGGTCCTCACTGCAGTTATTAGAGGAGATCTCTCGCTACCGACCGTCATACGCTCCATGGTCGGTCGGTCGACAGTTGTATTACCGCGGTCGCGACCTTCTGCGAAGACGTAATTTCGCGGAAGGCGGCGGTGGAGAGGGCTCGGGAGGACGACGTCCACTCGGACCCAATTCGCCGTCGGCGAGCCGGGCGGCGGAGGCGCGCGTACCTGCACCTCATGCCGCCTTGAGTGTGGCCGCGGGTGGTCGGGACGGGTTTCCCCCTCCATCCGCTATAGTGGCCAGCTGCGAGGAGGTGACGTGCGCGTATGCCGTACGTCGCCTAAATAGAGAGTTTATCCACAGATGGTGGTATCCGATTTAGCGGGCAGGCGCTAGGAGTGATTTGGATGTCGTAATAACAGCTATTCCCGGATCCCTCCTATGTCGAGCGCAGAGTGGCACACCGTGTGATTTTAGTCGGTCCGATTCCGACACACCACCCCGCCGTAAACCCCAGTGGGGTGACGGCCCGAGGGGGTTTCCATACGTTAAAAAAAAAAGAAAAAAAGGGGCACACACAGTATGCACAGTATTTTAAGTTTATGGAATTCAGAGTGCCATGACTGTCCGATATTATTGGTGGATTGAAATTGAAATATGTTAATGAATCGTTATCGTCCTAGGCAAATTGAATATCTAGATCACATAATCTTAAAATAACTTTGCAAGTAAAATTAACTGGATTAACAAGTTTTATTTAAAAGCCGTTTTTTTTGGCAAGGATCTAGATTTTGCAATACTATTGTATCTCGCATAATTCACCCGTTAATAAACTATTAACGCTAAATTAAATAAATAAATGATATATTAACCTTCTATACGTTAAATAGTTACGGTATTCTTAAATTTCTTGCTATCGAATTAAAAAAAAATGCAAATAGACCAAACGCTATAAATATATTAATAAATTGTATAATATATTAAAATTATAACCTCATTCTTCTGACAAACGGTCGGCTCATTCCAAATCAGACAGACCAATTTCATCAGACAGATCAATTTTAAACTAGGATAAGTCACAAATCAGATAGCCACCGTTGCTAAACTAGGTAAACCTGTATTTCGGCTTACGGCACCATTCCACACGGGAATTTTAACTTAACTGGCCAATGCCAGTCTATCAATATAGACCACGCTCGTTTTAAAAGTAAGTGCAATAATTCTATAATATGAATTCTATATTATAAATAAAATCAAAATTGT
The DNA here is from genome assembly GCA_949316085.1 of Hypercompe scribonia. Classification (NCBI taxonomy): domain Eukaryota; kingdom Metazoa; phylum Arthropoda; class Insecta; order Lepidoptera; family Erebidae; genus Hypercompe; species Hypercompe scribonia. The sequence goes on along the minus strand of OX438984.1, from coordinate 1,960,416 downwards.
GAAGAGAGAGTTTATAATGGTTTAATTTTACGCTTAAGGATTAAACAATACAATTAAACATATATTTATAAATCCCACATATTTATAGCACACCACACAAACTTTTGATCTAAGTAACTAGTAAGTGGTTATTTAATAATATAATAACCTCCAACTTATTAACCAGGGTCACGAACCAGTAAATCAATAAACCGATCAGTGTAATAAAACCGGTATAGAATGACCGGTTATGGAATGTAACTTTGCAACAATGAAATTTTTTATCATATATCAATTTATTTTTACGCTTCGTACTTAGTTACAGTGATTAATACAGACAAAGTAACGAGTCTTTTATGATTATTTCAATTTTGTTTTCCTCCTGTTCTTTAGTACTAGGTTAGTTTAATGTTATGCAGATTTCATATCTTAGTAACAGATGACAAACTCGCATTCAACACACACAATTATGTTTACGGAAATGAATCGAGATCTTATTGTAACGCAGATCCCTTTTTGCCTTGAGATCGGAATAATAAAAAATACAATAAAGGTTTATTTTTCCTCATATGCTTTAGTATTTTGACAGACACCAGTGTATTGTGTTGTCTGAGATATGTGTGACACCAGTGCACGGCTGGATGGCAAAGTGGTGGTGGTGACCGGTGGCAGTGCTGGAATGGGGTTGGAGGCTGCGAAAAATTTGGCCAACCGTGGTGCTAAAGTTATTATTGGAAGCCGAAACGAAACCAGATTGAAAAACGCCAGAGAAGAAATTGTATCAGCAACGGGCAATCAAAATGTCAGTTACAAAATTTTAGACTTAGGTTCGCTGAAATCAGTGAGAAGTTTCGCAAATGAAGTTAATATGGAAAATACAATAGATGTTTTAGTAAACAACGCAGGAGCAGTTGCTTTACCTGATAGACTGACAGCAGATGACCTGAACTTAACAATGCAAGTGAATTTTTTTGGAGCTTTCCTGCTTACGTTTCTATTACTGCCTAAGTTAAGAGCGTCAGCACCTAGTAGGATAATCAACGATGTAGCTGCGTCAATGTATGTCGGTCACATCGATTTTGACCATTGGAATGATGTTGGACGATATAACATAATATCTAGTCTAGCGAATTCTAAGTTAGCAGTATCATTGTTTAATGCAGAACTAGACAGGAGACTACAGAATACTTGTGTCACTGCGAATACATTTGATCCATTTGTAGTAAGAGACACCAATGTGTTAGTCAATGTACCTGGTATCGTTCAAGATGTTTCTAAATTTTTCATAAACATGATTGGACAAAGAAAAGAAGAAATGGGACAGCAGATAGGCTACTTGGCGTCAGCACCAGAACTAGAGAAAGTTAGTGGCATAAATTACAAGTTTTGTAAAGAGTTTATTCATCCTTGGGGCACAAAGGACAGGCTGTTGACTAAAAGATTATGGGAAGAATCAAAGAAGGCTGTTAAAATAACGAATGAAGAAGATTGGGAGAGTCATAGTGTACAAGTGGCCCCACTTGGATGAGAAGAGATTACATATACCTAGTCTTGCCATAAATATTGTAATAAAGAAAAAAGAAAATTGTTAACTGCAAATAACATTTATTACTTTTACAGTGTGTCAGTTTAATACATAAATATAAAACAATTAAAAATATAAAAAGCTTATTCGAAGTGGTCTCCATTGGCTGCAATACAGTCCTTTAAACGATGAGGCCAGTTATCAATAGAAGCACGCACTCTTTCCATGGGAAAATTCTTCACTGCCAATCGTATAGATTGTTTTAGGGACTCCAAATTATCATGGCGTTTAGAGCAAGCTGTACTCTCTAAAACTGACCACAAATCATAATCCAGCGGATTAAGATCGGGACTAGACGACGGCCAGTCTTCAGCTCTGATGAAGTCCGAAACGTTCGATTCCAACCAAGACTGCGTGGACCGAGCTTTATGACCCGGCGCCGAGTCTTGCTGGAAGGACCATACTTGGTTATTGAACATGGTGATGTTAAGGGGCTTAACTACCTTCTCAAGAATGGTATCTTGATACACTTGTGCCGATGTTTTGATACCTTTTTCACAAAAATATGGCTCAGTCACTCCTTCATAGCTAACACCCCACCAAACCATCACTGAAGTCGGATAATGTCCACGTTGCACTCTGTCGACTAATTGGGAAGCTTCCTTAGAGCTTTGAGCATAAATACGGTCATTTTGTTTGTTAAAATGTTGCTCAATTGTAAAAATTTTCTCATCCGTAAACAAAATTTTTCTGTGACCTCCCTTTGCGTACCGCTTCAGTAGTTGTTTCGATTTTACCACCCTATTCTTCTTTAAATTATCAGTTAAGAAATGGCCAGTGCGTCTCTTATAGGCTGCAAGTCCTAAGTCATCTTTTAAAATACGCGACATGGTTCTAGGTGCTATCTTCATTTCCCGAGATAAAATCTTTTGCTTTCGGACAGGATTTCTTCGAATTCTTTCCCTTACTGCTTTGACCACCTTTTTCGTACGAACACTACGTGGACGGCCAGATCTTTTTCTGTCACAAACAGAGGAGGTCTCATTGTACCTATTAATAGCCCGGTACACAAACATTTTACTAATACCAAGTGTATGGAGAGTTTTAAAAATTGCATTTGGCTCCATACCTACTTTGTGTAATGCTATCACAGCGATTCGGTTCTCTTTATCACCCCACACCATTTTAATATCGCAAAATATTTTACAATGTATTGGCGCCAAAATGAGAAAACACAATGAACAATCGTATAAAAATGACAGATTCGAAATTCAAATGTAATATTTTTTTATAATTAAGTGTAACAGTATTTATGGCCAGACTAAGTATTGTTAGTAATTATAATCGAAGTAGAGATTAAGCTAGAAAAAAATTAAAAAAACTAAATATCTTTTGAATAGATTTGCTTCTTATGCTTAAGAATCATTCTATATATAGTCCTGTGTTTTTTAGGTTCAAGGTCGTGAACAACTAACAATCTTGTTTAATATCGTCATAGACTAAAAATATTTACATAGAGCTCTGTTGTGAGCCTCAATACTACCAGATTTTTATTTTTTTATAAAAGACTAGTAGACAAGGCATAAATCCTGTTTCGTGAAGGACTTTACAAACACACAACAATTTATGGATCACACAAAGTGTTGTCCCACATGGGGTTTGAACCTCAACACTCGGCGCAGTAGAGAGCGGCGTGGCGACCACGTAGGGCAACCGTGTAGTAGAATATTACAGTTTTGGAGAAAGGGTTAGTTTTTTTACTAATAAACAAGATTTTCGTCATACATATTTTGCACACTTTTTTTTTGTTGGGGTGGTAAATCCTTTCGGATCTCCGGCTCCACTGGGACGCAGGAGCCAGGAGTATGTGGTGTTTCCACTAAACACCACCTTGGCGGCCGGTTTCAGGCGTCCTTCTCTGAAGGGGACCCGGACTATATTATTTCAGGTCCCCTCCAGAATCAACGCCGCGCCTAGTCAACCCTATCCTGGGGAGGCCACAAAGGCTTCCCCACCATATTTTGTATCTACAAAGCATTATAAACAGTTATATAATTATTTTTTTAAAAAAGATACTTTATTTTTCACTTATTTTATAACGTTAGTGATTCTTGACATAATTTATAATACATGTACCATTAGCATAAGTGAATCATGAACTACGTCTCCAAGTCACGTAGAAACTGATTGTTACATTGCGTTCAAACTCAATATTACACAAAAAAACAATGATACGTTTTTATTTATTTTAGCTTTGCTATATAAATATCGCTAACTAAAAACTATTTTTAATTACTTCGATAAGCGCCATCTATTGACAAAGAGATCTATTTTTTAAAGAGACAACGCCCGCACTAGGAATAAATCCTGTGTCGCGGGGGACTTTACAAACATACAAGAAACGGACACAAAGAACACCCAGACTCAGAACAACAATTTATGGATCACACAAAGTGTTGTCCCATGTGGGATTTGAAACCCACAACACTCAGGTCAGTAGAGAGCGGCGTGGCGACCGCGTAAACCACTAGGCCAACCGTGCAGTCTTCTATTGATTTGATTGATCCATCTACTGATCGTGGATTAAGTATATAGAGTGCCACCACCCTTATTCATCCAACGGGTCTCGTAAGAGGCCACTAAAGGAACAATTTCCAGGACAATATTACTGAAAAGAGAAGGCAAACTTGACATAAATCTTTTGGTACCCAACAGCGTGATACAGTAGGCCAAAACTTTCGAAGGAGAGGTTTATGTCCCTCAGTGGAGTGTTAAAAACTGTAGGTATGATGTAATTAACAAAAAATTGTAGCGTTCATGTGGCAACACTGTTTTTGACGACGCCACTTTTTATACACAGAGTTGGGTACACAAAAATGTTAAGTGGCTACTCAGATTAACAAAGCGTGTAATTCAAGCTCTTGGAGACAAATACTGTGAATATTGATACCAATAGTAAATCCATATTGAATATATACTGTGTTTAATTTGACCATTCAAGTGGTAGATGCATCAGATAAAAATATATTGTGGAGTAACACAAACTTAGTAACTTCAAAGTGGTGACCCTCAAAAACAGTGTTGTGTATTTTTAATTTTACTTACCCCACACAGTTCATAAGATTAGAGATATAGCATCATGTTAGATTAACGTATATCGTTATTCATAATCCAGTCCTAAATACACACAGCCAACAAAACAGGAAACAACAACAAACGTAGCAAAAATGAGCGACATAATTTCTGCAATCACACATTGTTTCATTTATTTTTAATTTCGTATTTTAAACATAAACACAGTACGTCTGTGTTAAAGTATTTTACGTAATCGATTTCTACTCCTTTATTTTGTTAAAACTAGAAAAATGTTTTTAAATTCTTTATTGATTTTAATGATAAACGATCTGACAGTTTTTTTTTAATACGTCTTCTGTGGTGACTTCTTTGTAAAATAGTTTATGGTAGAAACGATCAAACCTCATTTGAGGTTGAAGACGTAACATATTATTTATCATAGCATAGTAATTATTTAGAACCTCTTAAGTTTTAGGAGTTATTTTAAATCGGTTTTCTATGATCAGAACTATAAAAGGCTGTGATTTTTAAGATTTTAAGATTTTTTTTTAATATTAAGTGTCTGTAACTGATTTTTGTTAATATTCTGAATATTCTTTAACTGATTGGGGCAAGCAAGCCAACGGAGGTCGTAGTGGTAAGTAGCTATTCTTTTTTTTTTATGGCATCCTACCAAAGTGACTCTATTCTGCCTGATGGAAAGTATGAATAGCGGTGGTCGCCGTACTCACTGGAATGGAGACAGTGCAGTATGGCGGCTAACGCTATAGCGGCCTAGTGGGATGCTTTTTCACGCCCCGCTTATAGGAGCAGGGATCGTAGTGGGAGGGAAAAATCATCGAAAATTCAAAATCGTCATCCAAGAAGACTTGCAACTCAAGATATACATTTGTAAGTGCGTTGCTTACAAAGCAGTGGAAAAATATTTTATTATTGGAGTTCTGTGAGGCTGTGTACGCGTGGTTGTCTTATAATTATTGTCCTATAGCTTATGGTTAAATCAGCCCCTAGATGTGAGTAACAATGAAAATATAACGCCTTATGTTAGTACCAGTACATTAACGCTAAATTACCACTTATTATATACAGGTTTCCTAAACTGGTGAAGACTTTTTACACCATTAGAAACCTCAACAGCCAATATTTTAATGTTTTTGGATTTGAATACTCCGTACTTTCTGTCCCTTGTTCATCTCATTAGTTATACCTAATTGAGTAGAGGTAGCTTAGAAGACACATAACGCCTACAGAAACATTGTTAGCATTTTTCATAGATAGTATCTGCCTTTAATATTATGTAGGAGCCTTTTTTTCAACGGAAACGAAGAAACTGGCACCGTAATGGTAAGCGATTGACTTTCCACCCATGAACACTCCGCTCAAGAGTTACAAGCGAGTAACCTCCCATACTAAGGGAAACATTTATAACCAGCTGTAACCTGCTAAACTTCGCTGTGCATTGATGAATGATGATAAATACTTTTTTATTTTTACAGGTCGTACTTTACAGGTGGAACGCGGCTGCATTTCCTAAGATTTACTCTGAGAAGACCGACACAAACTACAGAGGTGTCGTTCTTTTAAGTCCGTGAACATTGATTAATAGAAACTAAGCGAGTACACTATAAGGTCTTTTTTTTTATTTATCGTGTGGAAACTTCCTCGGGCCATCACCCCACCGGGGTTTTCGGCGGGGTGGTGTGTCGGAACCGGACCGACTAAAACCACACGGTGTGCCACTCTGCGCCTGATATAAGAGAGATCCGGGAAGAGCTGCTATTACCACATCCAGATTACTCCTAGCGCCTACCCGCTGAGTACACTATAAGGTCTGGGTTAACGTTTTGAAGACAGTTTTGAGTCGCTCTGTCCACACAAACGATATACAAGTCCGAACGGTACATAAATCAACCTAATATTTTTATTTATATAGACAAATAAGAATGTATATCACTTACACATTGTTAAAACAGTAAAGAACAAACCGTACAACAGGCCCACACGTAGAAAAAAGGTACCGATAGCGACCAATGTTTCACAGGCCGTCAGTGTTTACATATATTTTATTTAATTCTTATTTATCCTATTATTTACTTCGGTCATGACATGACGTGCCACTTGACATTTTAACTGACACTAGTGTTTACTGTACAAAGTTACAATGTTGCAACAATAGTATCTCTCAGTCAAAGATCTGATTACTAAATAAAACGAATCTCGCACACCTAACACGACCATCGTCCGATCTCAAAGTAGGCAGAGTCTGTGCTATGGTTACCAAACTGCTGATAAATATACCTATACCTCAAAATATATACATATATATCTAAAGAATTGTGTATTTGTTTAGTTGAACGTGCTAATCTCAGGAACTACTGGTCCGATTTGAAAAATTCTTTCAGTGTAAGATAATCCAGTTATCGAGATAGTAATATATAATCACGCTACGATCAAAAGAAGCAAAATATCAATGAAAAGTGTTGCAAGAAATGGAAAATTGTTCTATGCGATAACAGCTAAATTTTCCTAAAAATGACGCATCAGAGAAATGTCGCCTTTTAAAAGTTTTAGAAGAAAATTCGCGACAGTATGTCTATCTTAAGGTTGGCTTACCTTTTTATGGTAAACTAATTTGTTCTCGCTGTTTACCACCACGTTACGGCTAATAGGAGACGCAGACGAGATTGTGCGGGTCAGCTTATTATAGTTTAATAACAACCGGATATAGAACAAATGAAATATAGTGTTCATCAAATAAATATTTATCCTTAGTTAGATTTGAACGTATGTTCTCTGGCTTAACAGTCAGGATCAGTGACTGTTGATCAGTGTTTAATGGTCACATGTTGCCACACTATGATCTCACATCCTATTAACAGCCTCTAATAGCCCTCTCCTGTACAAAGGCCTCTCCTTAGAAAGGAGGTTTCGTCTTACTGTATCACGCTGTTGAGTAAGTAAAGGATTTGTGGTAATGTTTCCTTCTCTTTGCAGTACTGTTGTCTTGTGTAGTTTACTCCCTTACAATACGGCACGAAATGAATAGTGATGGTGACACGCTGTATTCTTAATCTCTCACCACACAGACGAGACTCACAGTCTATTGTTATACGGAGTTTATGATCTCGTACCAGGCATGATCACCTTGCCTGGTCGGAGGATCCTTCCGTTGTATCGGAGGGACATGACATCTCGTCCCTCTATAAAAGTATGCAAGACAACATCATCACAAAGGGAAGGAAAACTTGAAACAAACCCTATTCCAACCTGTCTGGCCAACGTGGTATAGTAGGCCAAAACCTCCTTGCTAAGGAGAGGCCTATGTCCAGCAGTGAACTGTAAAAGGCTGTTGATGATTATGATCTATATAGAGATTTTATTATTATTATTAGTTTATTTCTGTATTTACATGATAAAGGTATATAGCATAGATATATAGCATAGAGGTACAATAAGTGGTTTGTTCAGTATTTTTTCTAGTAATCGTTGTTTCTAGGGCCTGACTTCCTTTTAAGTTTTGTGTTGGACATTCGCTGCATTCATTACTGTAATTTAAATAAGCATAAAATAATTAAGAAACACATTAACTACTTTAAACTGTATTTCTTCAGTTCAAATAGATTCCAATGGCTATTCAATATTTCCAATCTCTTCATGGGTTCTAAGAAAATTTTGTTCCTTTATCGAGGTTGGGGGTAAAACCGTTCCTAATTTTCTATCTTATACCAATCCGTGCATTGCATCAATTTCAATTAAATTTGGAAAAAGTGTAGGAAGATGATAATAATGGTCAGGAAGCGTATTACAAAATAAGGTGACTAAATTGTCGTTTCGAAGTGGCACCTCCTTATCCATATTTCCTGAAATATGTAGTGTAAAGCTAAAATGAAAATGTTTCCCTGTCTTTACGTAGCCTTGTAAACTGGCGGTATCCGATAGGTATGCATGTTTTCTGAATCTTATCTTGAATACTATAACAAAATTTCCTAAATATAGAATCACAGATCTTCATCATAAGTTGGAAACAAGATGCCTGGATCTGAAAAGGCGTAGGTTTCAGTTCCTTGCGAGTCATTTCTACAATAGACTTCTGACCTACATTTTTTTTTATATTCATAGCCTGCCAAAGTGACTCTACTCTGCCTGATGGAAAGCATGAATAGAATCCAAGAGCTGTGGACACCATACTCATTGCAAATGGAGACATGCACACTATGGCGGCCTAGTGAGATGCTTTTTCACACCCCGCTTGGGGACGTAAAAGTCATGACAGTCATCGTGACAGTGTAAGGCTTACACAGTTACCACGATAACTGTCACCCCTGCATCAATGGGCCTCCGGTCTCAAAAACAGTGTGACATCAGAGTAGACATCTTTCTAGTTTTAATTTGCTAGATGTTGGGAACATATCATATTAAGAAGAGTTAAAGGGAAATAATAAAATAACTCACTTTTTTCAAAAGAGTAAAGGACAGAATGTACAGCACACCCAAATATAAAATAGTGTCGCAGTAACACTTAGCACCATTTCACAAAATGTGACCTCCAACGTTCTCAAATGTTTATACAATCTTAGCGATTGTTCTTTAGCATAAACTTAAGATTTCTCTTTTAGTATCTCTGCGTATCTAAATACTGTCTTTTTACCTCTACCCATTATTTCTTTAACTTTTATAGTATTTGCTTTACTTATTACAGTGTATTTTTCTTTGTTGGATCCATTGTGCGGAGTTTTAAGATATCATTGTTGGCATTTACATTTTTCTGAAACATTTTAGAGGGTTTTTATCAAATTCTGACAACCTAGGAGAACTATTTCTGTGTTTGTTTGCAAGGAGCTGCCGATATTATGAGACTGTTTTTGTATAATGAGAATTCAATCTATATGTTGCTGTTACTGATACGCCATGATGAGACTCTGAAAATAACCCTATTTTTGACAATTTACGTAAAGAAGAGAATAAAGAATAGACAACGAGATGAAATATTAATAGTTCCACCAAACTATTTATAGTCTATACTGCCTAGTATTCGACTATTTTCAACTTTAACAAAATAACTTAAGAGTCGAAATGTAAAAGACTGTTACACTATATAGGCCCATGATGTAGCGCTGACAGTTGTCGTGGTGTGTGCAATACAATACCACGATGACTCTCATGCCTTTTACGTCCCCAAGCGAGGTGTGAAAAATCATTTTACTAGGCTGCCATATTGTGGGTCACCATACTGTATTGTATGTATTCGCAATGAGTATGGTGACCACAACTCTTGGATTCTATTCAAATTTTTCATTAGGCAGAGTAAAGTCACTTTGGCAGGCTTTAAAAAAAAATACTCACAAAGATACAGCACGCGATTATTGAAGCTTGTCGGAGTTGTCTCTACAAAAAGATGTCTTAAATAATAGACCTACTACAGTGGCAGTAATCCTAAAGCTTAATACAGTAATTCACTATTGTAACTCAGGTGGAGAGTGATGTTTTACCGACAAATATTTGCACATCACCATCATCATCATCCTAGCCAAAAGACGTCCACTGTGAGACATAGACCTATCATCAGATTCTACACAATAGCTGGTTCTGTGCCACCTGCATCCAACGACTTCCCGCGACCTTCACCACGTCGTCGTAAATTTTGATGTTACATAATATATTTAGGACTATTTTCAGCCGTTACTGAAGCATTAACATACGACACTACTACTCGACTCTTTACTCTCCTATCAATAAACTCTTTGCATAAACCTGGTGATAGTAGATATATCTTCAGAATGATATCAATGCGATTGAGATGTTTTCTAGGCCGCTATAGCGTGGGTCGCCATATTGCACTGTCATCATTCGCAGTGAGTACGGCGACCGCCGCTCTTGGATTCTATTCATGCTTTCCATCAAGCAGAATAGAGTCCCTTTGGTACGTTGCTATAAAAAAAAGAAAAGTTCTGTGTTGTCAATCTTTATAGAACTGACTCTTAGCATTGACTTTACTTATTTTATTTCTCGTTCTCTACTCGTTATATATATATAGCTAAGCAAATTCAGCATGTCTTTATCAACTTCCATCACTACACTCTCTTTTGAGCACGACTATAAAAACCTTTCTCATAGTTGTCTCGTAACAATTATTGTCAATTAAAATTAAGCAGTTTATTTCTTATAAGCTTATCTCCTTGATTTTGTATATGGCTTTGGCGAATCATGGTTAAAACAGTTCAAAAGACTGCACGGTTGGCCTAGTGGTTTAGGTGGTTTGCCATCATGATGGTGGTAGCAGGATGACCAAATCAGTTTCTTTCGTGTTTTATAAAATACAGATTCAGGTTTGCGAAACTACGTTGACAGCCCGTATGGCATAATGGCTTAAGCGGTCACCACGCCGCTTTCTACTACGCTAAGTGTTGTGGGTTAAAATCTCACATGAGACAATACTGTACGTGATCCATAAATTATTGTGCCGAGTCTGGGTTATTTTGTGTGTCCGTTTCGTATGTGCTTGCAAAATTCCCCACGATACAGGGTGTATACGCGGGAGTTGTCTTTAACAAACAAAAATATAAATAAAGTTATGATGATCATAGCGGTGGAAGTCGATGTTAGTGATAACTGACAGGCCACATAATGGTGGCAAGAGATGTGAAAATTTTATCCTATATTAAATAATACAATAGAATTAAATAACGTTTATTTTAAGTTACATTTCATTATCATAAAAGCTTACGGCGTTGCACTAAGTTTTGCGTTAATCAGCATCTAAAGATTTGAGCACAGGGTTGCTCACAGAAGTGGTAACGACACCACACGAAACATCGGACAGGTAGTACGGAATATCACCTAGAAATAAAATAAAAGAAATACTCAAAATGTGATTCAAAGTTTCTTTTTTGGTCCAAGAAAAGAGATGCGTGATACTCACATTTTTCAGACTCATATGGGCCTAATGGTGTAAATTTTTGGCTTCTGACTAAAACATTGTAAAACTAAAATGGGTCAAATTTACAAATCCAAATCAACTTTAATCATTAAAAAATCCCATAAAAATATTTTTGAATCTCACCGGGATAGTGATCTTGTCCATATTTGCTGAAGAAATCTATGCACATTTAAAATTTCTGATTGATTGAAATGGATTCATTTTAGTATTTCAATAAATTTAAGTTGTATGTGGAAATGACCAGGCAATCCTCTGTAATCTTCTGTCTTAGTAATCGTTATACTTGTAGGAAAACTGGGTAGTTTTTCTTACAATTAGGGGTCTACATTAATGAATAAAGATAGTTGACGGGCCTATTGGTCTAGTATTTAGTGACCCTGATTGCTAAACCGGGGTTTGTGGGTTCGATGCCCACCCTGATTGCTAAGCCGGGGTTTGTGAGTTGGATTCCCACCCAGAACAAATATTTGTGTGATGAGTACAACTATTTATACTGTGTCTGGATGAAGTTTATGTATAGCATGTAAGTACTTAGAATTATTTAAGTATTTTAATCAGCGTCTGGGCTACCATAGTACAGATTCTGCCTAATTTGGAATCAGATAACCGTATGTGAGATGTGTGACCTTATTTATTATTATTATTTATGATCGACAGGACGTCTTATTACTGATATTTAATAGTGATGGTTAAAATAATAAACTTACCTTCTATTTTATACTAATAATGGCCAAATTAAGCAACAAATCCAACAACAGCAGAAACAAGTAATTGGTATCATTATTATTTCACAGCAATCCATTTTTAAGATTTGTTTTGGACTTGTCAGAATTATTCTTGGTTATTAGCTTCTAGTCATATTGTTTCGTCTTCATTTAGCGTTTTTGTTGTAATTTTCCTCCAAATACTTGATGTTTTCTCTTTTGACTGATCAATTTTTGACAAAGAGAAAAAAATTATAAAAAGACATTTACCAAGGAGTTGATAATTAGCGTATTGGTATTGCCTCGATGGTGTAGCGGTAGTGAATGCGACTGCTGTGCTTGAGGTCTCGGTTTCGATTCCTGAGTCGGACCAAATGTTTGTGATCTGTAAATATTTGTTTGAAGTTTGGGTGTTTTCTACGTATAATGTGTACGTATTTACAAATAAAAAGTATATAAGTATTCTATCAGTCAGTCTAGTTATCATTTTTTTTTTTTTTTTTTTTTTTAACGTGTGGAAACCCCCTCGGGCCGTCACCCCACCGGGGTTTACGGCGGGGTGGTGTGTCGGAATCGGACCGACTAAAACCACACGGTGTGCCACTCTGCGCCTGAGATAGGAGGGATCCGGGAACCGCTGCTATTACGACATCCAGATCCAGTCTAGTTATCATAGTACAAGCTCTGCTTAGTTTGAAACTAGATGGCGTTGTGTGTTAAATGTCCGAAATATTTCTTGTTTATTATTATTATTCGACTAATAATCATTTGACTAGAAAAGCAAGAGCGATGTTTTGGTTCTGATTATTGTATGAACACAGTTCTGTGTCTGGTGTAATTTATCTAAAATGTGTATGTATTTAAAAATACGTAGGTATATTTATCAGTCGTTTGGTGATCAAAGTACAGGCTTTACCTAGCTTGGAATCGATTGCCGTGTGTTAGATGTGTGAAGTTATTATTTGTTTGGTCTCTTTGCAGTATTAAAGTTAACTTTCATTTGGTTAATTTGATTTATGCTTATAATTGCACTTTTGCAAGTATTAATATCGAATAACCAATGTACTATCCCAAACTGTATCTGGATCCATTAATCCATTTGGTCGTCATTGGTAACAAACGACAATAAACTCACCCTCATAAAATTTAACTTTTGTCATATAAATGTATAACGGGTGGGTCTACCACCCTTATTTTATTTTATTTGGCACGTAGTTTTGGTGTATTACAATAAAAAAAAAATTATTTCGTTTACTTATTTTAGCAAAAACAAAAAATGACAAGGTGTTTTAATATTGTTGATGAAAGGTCGGACTTAAAAATAAACATTCGCCGACCTGGTTTACTTGAACTTGATTTTGAATTGGAGCAATGTCAGAGAACTCGACATTCACGGTAATAATTCACTCTGAGTCATGACTTAAAACCGGCTGAAAGTATGTCGATTAAGAATTTAGACTGGCCTGTGGGTCAAGTGGACAAAAAAAGCTTGCTATAAGCGTTGTAGTATCAAACTGCATGTAAAATAATGATTGTGTCATTCACAGATCATAACCAGTATTTATGTGTGTATTTGTACATATATTTGTCTAGAAAAAAGAAAACATTATGATGCCACCGAGAGCCACGCTTCAGCGCGTATGGGTACACACGAACGAAGTTACGTAATGTCCTCAAAATATCGCTGTTAGACAATTCTTTCGTTGCTTTTTAGAGAATGAATGAATAGGATCGTGGGAGAGGGGACTCAAAGGGTGGTAATGCATTTCTGACTTTTAAGTTACAGATGCAACGGTAGTCACTTACCATGGGATCTGTCTGCTCCTTTGCCCCTACACCATAAAAAATACTACTAACAATATTTTTTGATCATCGATAACTGTAGGTGTTGTTTTCTATCAAGCGGTTGGTTTTATTTCTCAATGGTGAATTACTAACATCACAGCTTCGTATGAAACGTTGTTTGATGGTGGCTAAAACAGTTATGATGATTATATTAGTGGTAGTGGCAAACTTGATGATAATATTGAGTGCCAAAGTATATAATAGTGAGCAGGCAGATCACAGAATATAAATCAAGTACAAAAATTGAAGTCTGCAAGATAATTTATTAAATATATTCGTGATGCGAACCGATTCTATTAAAGATGCCTGGGGCATATACGAGTATTTTTTTTCTTTTTTTTCCCTATACTAAGAGTCTGCCAAAGTGACTCTACTCTGCGTGATGGAAAGCATGAATAGAATCCAAGAGTTGTGGTCACCATACTCATTGCAAATGCAAACAATGCAGTATTGTGACTCACACTATGGCGGCCTTGTGAGATGGTTTTTCACACCCCGCTTGGGGACGTAAAAGGCATGACAGTCATCGTGGTAGTGTAAGTCTTACACAGTTACCACTATAACTGTCACCCCTGCACCAATGGGCCTCCAGTCTCACACTCACCAACGAAACACGACAACACGAATGCTGGCGCTTTAGGTTGGTCTTCTGTGGGAGGGTAGTACTGTCCCGGTCGAGCCGGCCCACTCGTGCTAAAATCAGCGTGGCTCTACTACCTACTTCTATATATATATTATATATAGAAGTAGGTAGTATATATATATTATATATAGAAGTAGGTAGTATATATATATTATATATAGAAGTATATTCTTCTAAAACTTCTTCATCTCGTTCTATTGTAAAAGGTCTTAAATATTCTGATCGTACTAGAGTTACTTTCTGTAACTTCGTGCCTAAAGTGCTCTGTAGGGCATTCGGTACTTCGCTTCAAGCTCAGGTTGATCTCAAACATACTGAGGGTAACCATCAGTTAGCTGCACCAGCAGTAAATAATTGACCTGCGTCTTACCCAGTTTTAGAAGACTAAGAAAACTTTATTTTTCTTTTACATCACATATTCAATATTAGTGCTTACTATAAGCAATACAAAGACAAAGAAACTTGGACATATGGAAGATAGTGTAAAGCGAGCCAGCTGCCGTTATTTTACCCAAAAAAGAAGGCTATTCTACAGCAAAAGAAAACAAACCATTCACTATTGGTCACACTAGTACCAGTGTTCTCAATCAAATGTGTTTCTTTATAACACATAACAGCTCTTGACTATTACTCATATTTACGTAAAATAGATGTTTTGCGAGTTTACCCGATTAAAACAGAACTCTCACGGTTTGTTTCGCATCCATTGTCGTAATAGTTGGTTGTTGATCCAGGACATTGAGCAATGCTTTTACAATATAATACTGATTGTTTATCACATGAGTAAAGCAGCACGACCGGAAAAACAACGAAGAGGAAACATGTTGTTTTGATAAATTATCAAGAAATATGCCCCAAACTGGACATGCTAGAACAATATTAATTCATTTTATAGAGTGGTTAAAACTAGTCTGGAGACAATATTTAATCGAGAAATAAAGATGAATCTGAAGGTCTGAAAAACCCAAGAAACTATATCTTAAATCGCACTGGTAAAATCACCATCAATCAAGTAATAAAGAACGCAGGCGGCAACCACTGAAATTTTGCATAGAGAGAAAACTAAATATCTTTTCTACTGTCTGGACTATGTTGGAAATGTCTACGCGCTTGTATGCTGCAAAATTTTCTAGCACCAGATGTAGAAACCAATCGTAACGGGAAGCATCGGTGTAAGACAGGGTTCCCACTATGCCGGAACGGCAGATCTGCCGCGCCGGTAAATCTGCCGGAAGGGCTAGTGGCTGTACAATTTATATGAAGCTATTCACATTATCCCGGGTCCGGCATTTTTGCCGAGCCCGGCATTTTTACCGAGCGGTTTGTCACCACGAATTGCCGGTAGAACGATCGGACCCGGAGTAATGTGAACGAGTTTGTGCCGGTATCTGTCCCCCGCTCGCTCCGCTCGTGCTCCCCTCGCCCCGCCCGTTTTCCACTCACGTCATTCGGCGCGCATTTTCTGGTAAAAGTAGACGTTTAGCATGGATATTCAAGCAGAAACTTTAATTACGCTTGTCCAAGAGAGACCTGTTCTGTGGGATAAGACCGAAGATGTCTATAAAGACAAAAACTTAAAGTTAACAGCATGGCGTGAAGTATGTTTAATACTGAAACCAAACTTCGATGAACTGGATGAAAAAGAAAGAAAACAGTACGGTGAGTTTTTAATGTTTTATTGATAAAATATAAATGCATTAATAAATTTTATTTTATAGCTGCTGCCTGCCAAGGAACAGAACCAATATCCGAAACAAAATAATTAGTAAATGATGTCCGTATAGCGTTGGCATTAGGGCCACCTCGACTCGACACATTCCGATTCATGGGTGTCGTTTCTTGTTCTTGTCTATGTTCTATATTTTGGTAACTTTCAAAATTTATACCATCTTTTTCTCTTACAAAATTATGTAAGACTGTACAAGCTTTAATTACTTGAATTGCTGTGTCTACGTTCAGATCTATAGCTCGATGGAGTATTCGCCACTTATTTGCCAGAATACCAAAAGCGCACTCAACATACCTTCTTGCTCGACTTAGTCTATAGTTAAAAATCTTTTTATCAGTATTCAAATGTGTACCTCCATATGGACGTAGGAGATTAGGTGTTAAAGCAAAGCCTTCATCGCCAACAAGTATAAACGGTAATTCTTCGTGCAAGTTTTCATGAAGCGGTCTAGGCTTTGGTACATTTAAAGTACCATCATTGATCTTTTGCCAAAATGTACTATCCTTTAATATAGTAGAATCGCATTCCTTGCCATATGAGCCCACACTAATAAAAATAAATCGGTACTCTGAATCGACAACTGCCATTAATACAAAAGAATAATACTCCTTGTAATTAAAGAACATAGAACCACTCTTGGCTGGTTTCAAAATTCTGATATGTTTGCCATCTACTGCTCCGAGACAGTGAGAAAAGTTGGCTTTTCTTTCGAATCCTGAAGCGATGTCCTTCCATTCTCTCTCAGTATCAGGCAGCTTAAGGAAATCTGTCTTTAGGTTTTCCCAAATGATGTGGGTCATTTCTTTTATTAGTTTACTTATTGTCGAAACGCCTACTCTGTATGAGTAATGTATTTCTTTGAATGAACATCCTGAAGCTAAATATCTGAAAAAAATTCTTTTGTTAATACATTATTACTTTATACGTCACCAAGAAACAAATTGTATTGTTTTATGATATTTTTTTATTGATTTCAGGAAAACAGGTTTCAACTAAATGGAATAATATACGAGATTCGTGGCTTAAGACAGTAAAGAAACAAAAAGATGAGTCTAAATCTGGATCTTCGGCCAAAAAGACACGAAATTATTTATATCACGTGCAATTAATGTTTTTGAAAAAAGTCTCCGAACCTCGACCACCACATGAGTCAGTTTCAAAAAAAGCAAGAACCGAGAGTGAAGTCGGCATGGAATCAGATTTTCGTTCACCTTTAATTAAAGATAAAAGAAAAATTGATAATAAAGAGGTAAATGACAGGATGGTAAAGTTTTTGGACTCCAGAATAAACCCAGAAAAGGAAAACCATCATCTGTCTTTCTTCAAAGTCATTATACCAATCTTGAACACTTTAACTATCGAAGAAACTTTAGAATTTCAATCTAGCGTCATGACAATGTTGCAAAAAATTAAAAGTAGGAATTATGAGAGACCAAATTACGGACATTGGTGTGATTCATATAATCAGATGACCGGACCAGATCAGTATTCTGGATACTACACACATAATAGCGTCAATCAACAGGAAACAACATCTATACCATCAACTTCATCTCAGACATCGAATCCGATTCCAGCTTCGCCATCAGCATCTAGTAATCATTCCATACATTCCCAAGACTCAGATTACTTAGATTTTGAAGGTATTTAAGTTTGAGTACAAATAAATACTTAAATAAGTTATTTGCATTTTTAATTCATAAGGATTATCAAATACATACACCCTCCCACACACACATTACATACATAGCAAACATTCATTCATTCATTCAGTCTTAAGTAGGTACCTACGTCAAAATTATTATTACGCAATCTAGTGCATAAAATAATCTTACCTTAAACATATGGCTAATCTTTGTTCTGGACAAATACATTCTCTGAAACTTGTATCTCGTACTCTTATGTCTATTGTAAGTCGTCCCAGTAAATCGTCAAAAGTGGTTGCTGTCATTCGAAAATAATTGAAGAACTTTGATTCATCTCTTCTAAGTTCACCCATTAATGTTTCAAATGTTCCAAGTGAAAATCTTTCCCGTAAAATAGGGTGTACCCAATGTTTTCTTTTATTTTGCCTTCTATTAAGATACCACCACAACACAACAATTTCGTCGTCCATTGTGCGCGCAGGTCCAAAGTCAAGTACTTGACTGTCTGAATTTCTGCCGGGATCCGATGTAATGTGAACACTCTGTCCGGTGTCCGGTTTCCGGCAGATCTGCCGGTCCGGCGTAGTGGGAACCCTGCCTAAGGCAGGGTTCCCACTACGTTAGTGTTCAAATTTTTTAAAACATTTTTTTTATTTTATTTATTTATTTATTTATTTATTTATTTATATAAAAGAGTTACAATAGTTCTTACAGCATTGATACAATCATAATCTCATTCGAGATTTACCGTGCATCAAGGTCATCGAGTCAATAAACAAATTACAAACCATATCCCACTACGGTAACATTATCTAAAAGTACAATGTGGGTAGTTGCCAACACATTTATGTCGATTGTATGGGTGCAGACAACGCCCGCTGTCCACACGAATCACTTATTCTAAAATATTACAATTCAGGCATGAATGAAAACAAAAATAGTGTGATACAGGCTGTTGCTCCGTTTTAACAAGTTTGTATTAACTGTTTTATAGTTTATTTTTTATTGTGTATCGTTTTTAAATTATTTATTTTCTTTATATAATAAGAAATATTGTTGTAATTTATTTTTTATATTCTTGTGAGTTATAGTGTCTCTCAAAGATATTGGTAGCTGATTGATAAGATTTGGAATTGTATAATGTAGTGTCCTTTTACCATGTAGATTGTTATATTTAGGGAGTAATAACTTTGAGTTTGTAATACTACGTGTCTTAATTTCGCTGTTATCAAGTATTTTAGTTCTCTTGAGATTTTTGTTAAAAAATTCTTCTATCAGTAATATTAACTTGGTTTTTTCATGTACAGGTATGATTTTGCAGAATTCAAATAGTTTATGGTAGTTATGTTCGTAATTGATTTTAATATTATTTGGCACAATGGTTTTTAAAAAACGTAGTTGTAGTGTGTATATTTGGTCAAGGTGAGTCTTACATGTCCTACCGTAGCTGGATAGCCCATATGATATAGTTGATTCAACCAGAGACTTATAAAGAAGCAAGAGTATTTGATATGGTACTTTATGTCTGATGATAGAAAATTTTGCTAGTATCCCTCTTAATTTATCACTAACTTCATTTATATGTTCCCTCCAGTTTAGGCGATTGTCTATAGTTAGGCCTAAGTATTTTTGTTTATCAACTAGTTCTATCGCGCTGCAGCTACACAATAAGGTTTTAGAATGGTGGCTGTGCATGCACTTATGAGAATGTGCTTTTAATGTAGGTACTATAGCACTTCTGTTTCGACTAGAGCTAATGTACATTAGTTTAGTCTTATCCGCATTTAGCACTAGACCTGCATCGTGTGACCATTTATTTAATAGATCAAAGTCATCTTGAAGCAAAGCTTGGGCTTGTTCGACATTCCGTCCAGTTGCTAAAAGACACGCATCGTCAGCAAATTGATAAGTCTCGCTGTTTTTGATTACGTTAACAAGGCTATTGACGTATGTAAGATAATGTAGTGGCCCAAGAACCGAACCCTGCGCCGTACCCTCTGTTACGCTAACTGATTCACTCCTCACACCACCAACCTGTACCACATAATTTCTACCGTTTAGGTAGTCCTTACACCACCCCAGCCGGTTACCTCTTACTCCGCTGTCATGGAGACATTCCACTAAGGTGTCGTGACGAAGCGTATCAAAAGCTTTGCTGTAATCGATAAATAGCACTAATACGTGTTGTTTTTTATCTAGGTGTTTATGTATGCTGTCCGTGAATGCCGATAAAAGTTGTGTAGTATTCTTTTTTGGTTGAAAACCATACTGATGTTCGTTAAGTACCTTGTTCTTATTATAAAATTCGTATAATTGATTACTAATGTACTTTTCAATAATTTTGTCAATGGTAGGTAGAATCGTAATAGGTCTATAATTATCGTATGTTGACTTGGTACCCTTTTTATGTATTGGTCTAACGATACCAGTTTTTAATGTAGGAGGGTAGATATTAGTTTGTATACTTAGGTTAATTAAATTCGAAATCACTAAACTGATTTTTGTAGAAAGTTTTTTTATATCAATAGCTCTGATGCCATCTATGCCTGGAGACTTGTTATCATTCAAGGAATTAATGATTTTTTTTACAGACTTAGGGTCCGCTGGCTTTAGACGCATGGTAACATTAGCCGAGGTTTTATACTCCGATTTATTTAGTAATGATCGTGAGCATTTAGGTATAATTTCTTTTACACTTCTGCTAAATGTTTGGGCAAAATTATTTGCAATATCTTTATAATTATTATCACTGTTTTTTTAAAGTTACATCCTCAAATTAACAAACTTACCAATTAATCAAAATCTAAAGTTATTACCACTCATTACCAAATAGTTGAGTCTTAAGCTAAGTTAATAATTAAGCTCAATAACCGAAAATTGAGCAAAATTTGAAATTGTAATATGATGAAAAATACCTAAAGGATTCTAGTGTAGTGTTTATTGACATGACATACTCAATTATGATTCAGATTTTTTTAATTTATTAACATTATAGTGTTTATCATTTCAAATTCTTTAGTAAAGATACAAATACAATCCGTGAGGATAAAAACTGAGAGCATTAAAACCATTTTAATGATGTATTTTATAAATCTACATTACTGAATATGTAGTAAAAACTGTTAACATTATATCGTAATAAAGTAATGTTCAACGTACAAAATGTGCAACTATGACGCGTCTAATTGTCCATCAACCGGTAGGACGTCTCGCCCTCATTAGCCGCGGCGTGTGAACGAGATAGCACTATCATACCATTCGCGCACACACGCGGCGCCGCTTCGGCCCGACCTTATGAAAACGGACAGTACTTTTCCGACCCTACCGGTGACACCTACCTCGCCGCGCTAAGTTAATATATAATCATATATATTCTTACGTTGTTTCTGTGTTCTATTCTTATATTTCTTCTACACCTTCTTCTCTAGTGGAATTTTTGTGTGTGTATTTCTGTGCAATAAACTTTATTTCTATTTCTCATGCACTTTGAACTTTCTTTATTTCCTGATTTCCCTCATACTCACATCAATACCGACACAATAAATGTATAAGGAAGTTCTTGTAATTTGCTTTTTGCGCTTTAATGTTATTTAACAAACATATTATTATTAACTCTCAAGGTATTTTGTTTTAATATCTTGTAGAGTTTACAACTACACATATTAAAGTCATACAGTCAGTAACAAGCATACACGTCATGTCTCTGAGAGATGATTTTACGGACTGTGAGACCGACGTCCGGTTGGATGGGAAAGTGGCTCTAGTGACCGGTGCTACATCTGGGACTGGACTAGAAATAGCAAAAAATTTAGCCAACCGAGGTGCAAAGGTCATCATCGCTAGCAGAAATTTGACAAAATTAGCAAACGCAAGAAATACGATTATAGATTCAACAGGAAACCAGAATATTGTTTCAAGACAAGTGGACTTTGAATCGTTATCGTCAATCAGAAACTTTGTTGAAACAACTGTACGAATAGAGCCTCGTTTAGACATCCTTATCAATAACATTGGAGCTATCGGTTTGGAAGACAAATTAACACAAGACAATTTACAATTAATGATGCAAGTTAACTACTTTGGATCATTTCTTCTAACATTTCTCTTGTTCCCATTTTTGAGAGCTTCTACACCAAGTAGAATAATAAATGTTTCTTCTCTTGCATTACTTCTTGGAACAATAGATCTGGAGCATTGGAATGATATTGGCAAATATTCAAATTTTGGATTTTATTGTAACTCGAAATTGGCAGATGTACTCTTTACAGTTGAAATGGAGAAGAGAATAAGAGGCTCTGGAGTAAGTGTGTATAGCATGGATCCTGGATTGGGAAAGTCAGAGTTCTTTAGGAATTTTGAAAATCAACTCCTAAGAAATACTTTGAATGCAGCTTTATTAAAATTTGGTAGGCCATTGCATAGAGTTGCGACCATGGCGGTGTATTTAGCAGTTGACCCTAAATTTGAAAGTGAAAGTGGTAAACATTTCAGAGATTGTCATGAATTTTTTAGTACTTTAGATGTGAATAATACAATGTTGACTAAAAATGTGTGGGAGGAATCGAAAGCTTTGGTCAAAATATCATATGAAGAAGATTGGGAGAATGATAGAATCTAACTATTAATTATTGGTGTCTTAAACAATCTCTATAATATTAGCATATTTAAAAATTGTTACTGTTTCCAGTGGTTGATTGTTTTGTTTGCAATGTAAACAAGGTCAAATGGTACAATTTAACCTACATACTAATAAAAATGTTCTAGATTTTATGTTTATTTTTTTAATTTTGCATTCTTCTGGATCTTTAAGGCAAAGAAAATTTTGGTTTTGGGTAGAATATTCATAGAAGATTGTAACATCAGGTTCACCCGTTAAACAATGTGTGAAATAATGTAGTTCATACATATTTCTTGTAATAATTTGAGGCAATAAACTTTATTATTATTCTCTTTATTTCATTAAAATACATATAAATTCCATTTTGAAATACGTTTCCACACATTTAAAATAAAACATATTTAAATAAAAAAAAAATGGTAGATTACCGACATTGGATACACGAACTAAGACACCGATGATTAAGGCTCCAAAGACAAGAACCTCATCACTAAATGTGCCGTGTCAAAGAGGATTGTCTTCTGCATCTGATCCATGATCCAGCCTTTCATGTTTTCTTCTCTTAAGGTAGTGGTTGAGGTTCTCGGTTATCGATCCGTGAGCAGATACAACCATCGGAACAATGATCACTGAATCCACATTCTACGTATCGATAATCTCGTGAGATAATTCCAAATATTTCATTTGCTTTTCTTTTTCAACTTTTAAGGAACAGTGATATCGACAACAATTACGCGGTGTTCTAATCGATCTATCACAACAATATCAGCCTTATTGGCAACAATAGTCCTATCTGTGATCGATCTCAATACAACTTAACACGACCATTCTTGAGAACTGGGTCGGGCACATACCTGTAGTATGGCACTTCTTAATTGACAAGTTGCCATTTAAGGGGCAAGTTGTTGATGTACGATTTTGGCTACTTGGTTGTGCTTGTCTAAATACTTACCATTAGCAAGGCAAGAACAACCATAAATCATATGCTTAATAGTTAATCATTGCTTAATAGTTAATTAGGAAGCTGGCATACCCGACTGATGTCAAATATCTTTCATGAAATGTATTTCCGATAGATATTCCTCATAATAACTTCGTCCATAGTTTCACAAACAAAACCTTTAGTTTCACCATACCATAACGGAGACGTAGACACTTTAAAGTCTATAGCAGACCCATGTAAAGGCCGATAAAATCGACCATAAAGTTCTTTGCCCGTCCCTATTTCGTACTAAGTACTACAGGTTGGCGCTAATAGTTTTTAGCCAGAGTAAGCGGAGTAAAACCAGTATTCACTACAACCACATTGCTATGCGTTCTCGCGATTGTGTAGGGTTTTGATATAGACCATAACACCTAAACTTTCGCGGGATATACAGCCTCATAATTGATGAACGTGGGTGGTGCATTCGGAATGCAGTCAGCAATATATGAATTCTCCTGTCTAGGACATCTAATTCGGTCTGAGTCCATCTAAGTACACCAAAGGAATACATCAGAATCGGCGTGACCCAATCATTCTAGGCGCGTACCTCTGATAAAAGACTTTATTAGTGTTATGATTTTAAGCGGAGCAGTAAGACTATTAAGATAGGTAAAAACAGAAACCTGGCCAGTATCTAACGATACTGTGCGAACAACTAAATCTAACATTATGTTTCTTAAATAGCATGGTACATGTTTTATAAAATTTATACAATAAATTACTGTTTTGCCGTTTTTTCTTTGCAATCAATTCAAGAGATCGCTATTATGTTTTACTAGTAGTGCTTGGCATTTTATTTGCGTATTAAGATGTTAAATTTCATATACAAAATATTAAGAGAGTAAAAAAATCTTTTATTCTCATAAATTTTCAAGATATTTAAATACGAATATACGAGAAGATACGAATTCTCAAGCAATGCATAAACGTGATCAGTCTGAATAAAATAAGCGACAAACAATAACCAAATAAGAGAAAAACACTACTGATGTGTTTTTCTCTTATTTATTATTAGGTTTGAAGCGAAATAAAGCGCAGAGTTCAAGATCAATCGCACTGGAGGTTTGCTGTGAAAGTCACCTCGTCCAAGAACCCTTAAAATATTATTAAAAACGTCATACATCATGTAGATTAGTATAGGTCTAGTTCGCTACATCCATACTTATATTATAAAGAGATAAAGTTTGTTTGTATGTTTGGGGTAATCTCCAGTATTTTCAACCCGATCTAGAAAATTCTGTTAGTATTTGAAAAGTGTATTGTTCCTGAGAAAGTATGCTATAGACTACTCTCCATTTAAATATATACATAACTTTTTCACAATTAATAAAATTGTAATTATAAAATTTTAACAATAAATTTAGTTAAAGTTGTCGAAAATTTTGTAATGTCGAAACGCTCAAGAGTAACCATATAAGCAACCGTTCATTTCAAAATTTGCAATACTTTCACACATCCCCAATTTCCTAATTTACTAAAGTATGCAATGTGCAAACTAGTGTAGGTGACTAGTGATACCTAAAACGATTCACTCGGGAGGACAATTAGAGCTAGACTCAAATTTACTTTCAAGGTTTGAACATACATAGCGACTTACGTAGTTACAAGCGAAGGTAGTAAAAATGTGATAAAAGCTAAAATGCCGACCGAAACCGCAAATAATGTCCTAATTGAACAAGTGAAAGCTGCAGAGGATAAACACAATAAACCTCAACCGTCACATATGTCTCATAACAAGTTAAGCAATACCCACAAACCAGAATAGCTCAAAGATCTGTGATGTGCAGTACCAAGTCGTCATATCGATTACAGGTGAGATCGTGAGTATGTTTGCTAGTGATGCGTGTTCAGATCATTATGTCAGTCACATTCGCATGCTTCCGTGTGAATTACGCAAAGTCACTGACGGTTTAAATCAAATGAAATCTGCGTGGTAAAAATTATGATTGAAGAAATCAACAATTCAGAAATGTTGAGCTTAAGCTTAGGCTATTAATAGCTAGCTTACTCAAATACCAATTGTTATGTGAAATATGAAAGCTTAAGATGGTTGCAATTTTTTTTTAAGAAGTTATATTAGTTACTTTCCTCTATTTATTTATTCTTAGAGAAACTTACAGACATATAACACTGCATATGTATCTACATGCAATCGTACAGTTGACCGATTGATGAATATACTGAAACATGTAACAGAATACAAAAAAGTTGACAAAAGTATGGCTTGTACTTACTTCTGATAATCAAATCAAAAGCATATCGGTAAATGCATCATTTATCAGTCGTAATAGAGGTCATCGTTTAATTTAAACCCCAACATAATTCTTATTAACTCCAAGCTGATACAAAATTCCCGCTCAAAAACTAAAACTATCACTTGATCATAGCCAATGCCTTGCATCATCGCCAAAAGGATTCTGCAGTCATAAAGAAAGTATGTTTCTCATTAAACGAGTGACGAAGAGCTTCATAAATATTCTTGAGAGTTATGTCTTCTGTGAAAGCACATCCACGCTTAAACAGAGCAAGTGCAAGTAGCAGGTAGTGATTCTAGTTACGAATATTGAAGATTAGCCTAAATATATAAATAGACTTTTTTTATTCTTGGCCTACCAAAGTCACTCTTCCCTGCCTGATGGAAAGCATGAATAGAATCCAAAAGTGATCGTCGCCATACTCATTGTGAATGTAGATAATTCATTATGGCGACCCGCACTATGGCAGCCTAAGCGATAGCCCTTCACCGTGTTCACTTAGTATGGTTATTTGATGGGTTTTTATCAGGTAGTAGAGCCACGCTGATTTCAGTATGAACGGGCCGGCTCGTCCGAGGCAGTACTACCCTCCCACAGAAGACCAACCTAAAGCGACAGCATCCGTGCTGTCGTGTTTCGTTGGGAGTGCAAGACCGGAGGTCCATTGATGCAGGGGTGACAGTTATCGTGGTGTGTGCAATACAATGCTACGATGACTGTCATGTCTTTTACGTCCTCAAGTGAGGCGTGGAAAGGCACCCTAATAGGCCGCCATAGTGTGGGGCGGAGGCTATTAAAATAAGAAAAAAGACGGTTTGCCTAATGTAAGGTGACTACTGCAGCTCATGGGCAACTTAAACGTCTCAAGTGAGTTGTGTCTCCTTCCTTTAAGTAACCCCACCAGAAATGGAAAGAGTAATGTGGATTTTCGTCAACCTCACACGCTTTAAAATGTAATGATAGAATAGTTTAATATGTGGATCTTTTAAGGTCATTTTATAACCCAGGTCGAGCCGCTCTATATAGAAAGAAAACCGAAGTACACATTTTATTCGATTGAAGCATGACTCTGCCACTTCACTGCCATATTTATCAACAGTCTGATGGAGTCAGACGTTTATGTGTGATATATCTCGATTTATTACTATTACTGTGATCAATACATCGTGAATTTTTTTACAATAATGGCGCTGCCATATCTTAAATCTTATCTTGAAAACTAGAACTAAAACTTTTGTTGGTAAACCTTGAACTCATATCTGAAGAAGGGTTTGTTTATTGTGTGTGGTGAACTTAACTTAATGACTTATCAAATAAAAATGTTTCAAAAACGACGAGGATCGACGGAAGAAGATTTAAAAACCAATAAGCAGTTAAATTGCGAAAATTTAAATTAAGAACTTTGTTGCAAATTATCTTTAAATAAATTAACCATTTATATTTTGTGTCTACACAAGCTATAATGCTTAACTGCACAGACGTGAGTCCTCGATATTATTGAAGAAGGAAGATCGAAACCTTTTTATTAAACAAATAAGGTACTGGTTTTTAAACGTAGAACATTATACATACTGAGTCTAAATGCTTATAACAAAAATTTTTGGTATCTAGAAAAATATTAATACTGAGTTAATAAAAAAATTTCAAGTCACCCGTTGAACAGTAACTACTGCTACCGATGGACTCATTTAACAATAGTTTCGAGTGTATCACCGACCTTCGAGATGAGAGTATGCTTTTTCGGTTGCTAAATCCTCTCACAGAACTAAATAAACCCACGACATCTGGCTTGGTATTCAAGATCACTCATCAGACCACTACATGCTAATATTCTAAATATTATTTGCTTTTGACGTTCCACTCAACAATATGTCAACATATTAAGCTCTTATTCTTGCAATGCATGCGATATTACGAACCACATTTTGCAATAATAGTCTACCAATATTAATTTAGTGTGTCATCATTATTGACTTTGCTTATTTGAACTCTTTACTATATGTGGAAAAGCTCACTGTAACTAGTAATGAAATAACAGAGTAATTCTTCTTATTCCAGGACATTTTCTCAAACTAAAATGGAGTCAACGTGGTTGTCCTTAAAATTAACCAAGCAATTTCGATGTGCTGTAGATAGGCCGCTGTAGGGCATGCATTCTGCTTCCATTATATTCATATGGATTAAGAATACAGAATGTCCCCTACTCGCCTGTGGATGTGGTAAGAGCTCTAAGGGAGCTAACTACACAACACAACAGCACTATAAAGAGAAGGAAAACTTGCTGACTCTTTGACTCTTGGTGTGTTGTCGTGCACAGAAATTACAGTTATGAGCATGTGGGAGAGTCGCAAAAAAATACAATCCATTCATATTAAATTTTCATAGACATAGTTACAGTAGTATCGTCAAGATTGAGTAATAAATATTAATAACAAATTCCAAATCATTAGAAATATCTACAAGCAGTGAAACCAGTTTGCATCCACTTGTAATCCTACACACCAATGACGAAATGTATTTATAACCAATTTAATATTGCATGGATATGTCAATGCGATGTTTATTGCATTTCAAAGGCAAGAAATGAAGCTAAAGGAAATTAGGAAGAAAACTCTAAGACAAAATCGTCAAGTAAAGATCGTTCTCCTACTTCAAAGACGGTAAATTTCTCGTGACATTTGAGTTACAGGATCCATGAGTGGAGGTAAGTTGCTCCCCAGGTGACTTGTCTGCTTGTTTTAGTTTTTATTTTGAGAGTCTGCTCAACTGAGAGTTAGTTTCAATGAGGAGTATAAAAATACTTGTTATATATCTAAAGTTATATGCAAAACACGCAAACTTTGCAAGTACCTACCCGGCATTAGTAAATACCAATGATGTGAAATATTTAGGTGTTGTCTTTGACACAAATTTGAATTTCCACAAACAAATTGATTTTACTGTGCAGAAGAATACGCAGAGACGTAAGATGCATGGCATGGCATGGCATTGTATGACACACACTTACCACGACAACTGTCGCCCCTGCATCAATGGGCTTCCGATCTCGCACTTACTAACGAAACACGACAATACGTATACTGTCGCTTATTGTCTATTTCATAATTATATACAATTTATATGTGTATGTAAATATAAAATTTGTCAGAATGATTTAGTAAATTTGTGACATCTTTATGTGTCCAAGTGGTGACAGATACGGAGTGTCACTGACTGATGGCTGCCTCGTTGGTCTGCGACTACCAATCCAGAGGTCTCGGGTTCGATGCTCGGGTTGAGTCAAAAAGTGTTGTTGTATTTTTCTTACCATCAATTCTTAATTACAGCCCGGAGTATAGAAGTTTGGGTGGTGTTACACGCCTCGGAAAGCACGTTAAGCCGTCGATTCTATGGCAATAGTTTTTGGAAAGCCAGTGCCCTCACATGTACTGACAACTAATTCAACCTTCGAATTCAGTTCACCCTAGGACTTATGGAGGTTCCATGACAGTCAATCCGTGAAAAATCTAATATGCAGGTAAAACCGGTTAAAGTAATAGCCGACTCCAAATAATCTTGAAAATAATAAAGGCTAAGAAGATGAGTTTCACCACCCTTATTCATCCCTTAGGTGTGGTAAGGGGCGACTTAGGAAGCAAATGGCGCAAGACAACATCACTGCAAAGAATTGAGAAACTTGGAACAAACTTTACCAAACCGTCTGACCAGCGTAGTATAGTAGGTCAAAACCTCCTTACTAAGGAGAGAACTATGTCCAGTAGTGGACTGTGAAAGACTGTTGATGATAATGTGACATCTTCTAGACGGTATGATTCCATTTTCTGTAATAGCATTAATATTATAATATAGAAACAATCATAATATAACAATAGGATAGATGACACCTTAGTCAAATTAGTTACTTTTTATCATCTGTCAAAACGACAATTTTGTATGAAAAATGTAGTAAATACAAAATTGTGACGTCACTGTTTTAGACTACCCAATTGAACAATATATTTCACTGTATATTTAATTGAAATTTGTAATAATAATAAAAAGCTACGTTAATTGTATTTGCCGAGATGTTTCGCGATATTAGTTTTAATGAAGTGGACTATAGTATTTATTTACGATACAGGCATATACCCAATTGTGGTGAAAATTCCCATCGTGTCATCCTTATATTTCTTACATTGGGGGATAAAAGTACTTGTCGCTCGAAGAGGTTGGATAGTGGTGTATTAAACTATTTAACCGATATGATTCCAGAGCCATTTACGTAACAAACGTAAACGCATTGCTGACAATGTGCCTCTTCTCTCAGCAAACAATAGCGATGTGACGAAAGGATAGACCTATGATAGGAAAGGAATAGGTGTTGCTTTCACCTATATCTTGAATTTTTTCTAACTATTGATAGAAAGTCAGAGTTTTTTAAGAACGGCTGTTAGAGGCCAATAACAGCATAGTGCGATCAAAGTCGAAACCAAAATATTAGTTACCGTTACGTTCCCTAGAGGGAGCTGTTACAACCTTAGATCGCGCTATCATTGTGTTACACGCGTTTGTTTATAAGGCCTACAAGCATTTTGTATGACGAGAACAAACCTGTAGTTTAGTATAAGGCGACAACTAATTAGACTGGAACCATCCACATACATTGAAACCTAAATGGTCGCGCACAGTGCGGTTTCAGAGAAATTTTCTCCCGCGAACAATCCCGTTATGGAATGAGCTCCCTGCTGAGGCTTTCCCTGGGAACTACAGTGTGGGATTCTTCAAGAAGGGGGTAAATAGGTTTTTGAAGGGTCAGCAACGTGCACGTGATGCCCCTGGTGCCGCAGGCGTCCATAGGCTGCGGTAACCGCTTACCATCAGGCGGGCTGTATGCTAGTTTGCCACCATCGTGGTATAAAATAAAAAAATAAAAAAAGACTGTGGAGTCCTACGAACCCGTAGTACAGTGCACAGTGGTTTTATTTAAATACCTACTAGTGTCATACACCCAGTCCAACGATACCACGGTTGGTATCAAACATTGGTACTAATATAGTTATAAATATGTAATGTTCTTCAGAATAGGAAATAAAATACCATTTTTTGTGTAAAATTATATCTCATTAGAAGAAGAAAACTGTTAAAAACTATCCATAATATTTTAACCTTAACACATGAAGTTAATTTGAATAGAACGAGCTCTTTCTTAATTAAATTCCACTGAACATAATACATCTTGTTATTTTAGTACAAGGACAGAAATGTTTTTTAAGACAATGACATCGTAATTACATATGTATATCTTTCTGTCCACAATTACACGAAGCACTTTTTCCCAAAGCATGTGATACTGGTTGACCGTATAATTATCATATTTCGTTTTCTATGTGCGTAGTGACATAATAACACTAGTGAAGGACACCATCGATATCGATAAAAAGTAGTTATCACTTTACATTCCGAGGTACAATCGAGTACATGTTATTTAGTTAGTACGTTTAACCGAGGAACATAGGAAAGACCTCGGATAAATTGGAGACGGACGACGGAGGACTGAGTGGCATATTTCCAAATGGCTAAAGTAGATGACTAGTGAAACTATGATAACAGTTATAATTGAATTATTGTTTCAGATAGAGAAAAGAAAACACGATACCTTTTGTTAAGAACAATTACAATGTTTGAGAAAGATAGAGAAGTTAACGCAAACATAATATTTTCTAATAGCATACCACACTTAAATTGAAATGTATGATTCAGTTTCTGGAGATGAAGCAGATATGAGTCTATATCTTCATTGGAATACAATTATTCGGTAAAGAGACGAATAAATACCACATTTATTCTCTTACACAGCACATATGGCAATTCTAAGAGAGTAAGAGAAACCTAATAAAGTTTATAGTTCTTATTTATAAATTGGTTAGGTATGTTAATATTCTCACACATCCCACACACGGTAGTCTGATCCCAAACTAGGCAAAGCCTATGGTAACCAGACTGCTGATAAACATACTATATATTTCGTAATATATATGTCGAAATATATATATTTCAAAATACATACATACATCACACAAAGACTTGTTCTGGGTGGGAACCACACCCAAGACCTCTGGCTTAGCAGTCTGGATCACTAACCACTAGGCCAACAGGCCCACTGTGGTGACTTCCACATACAAACAAAAATATACAACATCAAATTACGAAACATAATACTGAACTACGAAGTAATTACTAATCCTGTATCGCGAAATAGTGATTCGCGTGGCAATTAGCATATATACAACATCCCAACATTAACCGTTGGGCCATGGCCCGCCAGGCATGATCACCTCGCCTGGTCGGAGGATCCTCCTTTATGTAGGAGGGACATGACCTTCGTCCCTCCACACCCACCAATAATAAATAATAATGTACTTACATAGAAATTATTGCGTTACACATATGTATTTTTTTAAATATCGATATTTACAATTATTCCATATACATCATTAGATAGCTCCCAGGCAGGTCATTGGAAAGTAAAAGGCAAAGGTTATAACATCGTTACAATGGTAATTTGTCGATGAACGACCATACAAACACCATTGCGGAATGCCGCCATTTGAATATTCATGGTGCATAATGACATAGGCGATTATGATTAGATACGCTAGCTGATACGAAAATGGTTCCGAAATATTTTTATGAATTCAATAAAAGCAGTGGAACTGTAAACGAAGCGATCCGCAAAGTCCGTTTGAATCGCTGTCAGACGGTGACTCAAGCGGAGCTGATCGTGCTTAGATATTACTCTAAAATTGAAATCGTAGAATCTAACACCATAGATCATAACATAAGTGTAAGTATATCATAATCTTGCCAAATAACTATTCTATTCTCATCTACACATACTTTAACTGTACTTTTCGTTAGATTTTACTTCTTCTTGCGTAAGACAGGACAGAAAAGGTTTTCATTGGGTTATAATTTTATTTCTAAAGATACAATTTCCATGAATCATTAAGGTATGGGTGAGACGTATCTCTCGTAAGAGTCATGCGTGCGATGCTTTAGCATCAAAGGACAGCAGTGCGTCTCTTGAGCAACAACAACAGGTAGACACAATGGACACAAACGATCAGACAGATTAACTGGTGATAAATGACTACTATTACCCATGGGCCTTAGTGTGTGTACCTGCAAGTGAAGTGAGACAAGTGCATTGTTACCTGAAAATGCCTCCACACCCAGCTCTAGGGGGGTTTCGGGTGTTCGTTAACCTCATTTATTTTTGGTAAAAAACAACTGAAAATGGTCATTTGGGTCTCACATCAGCTCTCCGACGATTAGGTATATATGGTTCAAAACCGTTAATTTTCACTTAAAGGATTATTTAAAAAATAAAATACTAGAGATACAAGAAGTACTAAACTCCCCTTCTTAAAGACCTAACTGCTTCAGTGGCGCAGCGGTAATGAATACGACTGCTGTGCTTGAGGTCTCGTGCTCGATGCCCGACTCGGAGCAAATTTGTATGATCTACAAATATTTGTTTCGAAGTTTAGATGTTTTCTATGTAACATGTATGTATTTACAAAATAAAGTATTTAAGTATTCTATCAGTCAGTCTAATTATTATAGCACAAGCTCTGCTTAGTTTAAAACTAGCTAACGTTGTGTCAAATGTCCGAAATATTTATTATTATTTTATTGGTTATAATCGTAAAAATACTGAGCAAGTGAGCTAATTATCACAATCATCAGAATCAGTGACTTTTCCTCAGTTTCTAAACAAACGAAGGCATGAAAATGATGATCCTGATGATGAAATGAACTGTTTAATATTGCTATTAAAAAGGTTAATAATAGTAACATTCATGTCGTTATTATGGACGGCAGCCCACAATAAAACTGACTGCACAGTTGGCCTAGTGGTTTAAGCGGTCGCCACGCCGCTCTCTACTGCGCTGAGTGTTGTGGGTTCAAATCCCCACATGGGACAACACTTTGTGTGATCCATAAATTGTTGTTCTGAGCCTGGATGTTGTGTCCGTTTCTTGTATGTTTGTAAAGTCCCCCGCGACACAGGATTTATTCCTAGTGCGGGCGTTGTCTTTTTCTAAAAAGAAAAAAAAAAACGTAAATCAGACTTTCTTGCCTATTTCTTTTTGTTTTCATGGCCACTATTTAATTTTATAAACCTTTGAAAGAGAAATCCAGTCATATCTTAATAGTTATTCATTTTAGTCATTTATATATTCATTTATTTTAACATAATGGTCAAATTTAGGCATAGGTGGACCCAATGTAAATGTGGTTTATATTTGCCTAAAGCATTATGTACCCGACAACCGAATTTTCGGTGCAGAGAAAGCTTGACCATTTTAAACACAAGAAATTCAACATACCAGTTCACATTGTCATCTAAGTTGAAAGTTCACCGGATGTTTGGAATTGGAGACGCCATTATCAATATATTGCGTAAGTTGTATCATGTAACAAATTTAATTTGAAAATATTTGAATAGGCCTTCCTATTACGTTTACAGCCACGAATTAGTTAATATTTGAAAAATCATAAAAAAAATCATTCAGTATATTATAAAAATTGTTTATCTTTAAGAAAACTAATTAGTGAGATATTTTTTTTTTAAAATTACGACATCTAAATGACCACCGTTTCGACATTTGCACTCTTTTAATCGAACACCGAAATTTTCGAATACTCGTCGGCAATGAGACCGCGAGATCACCGACGTCTCTTCGCTAATTTTTTCTTTTAGTTGACTTAGTGTATTTGGTTTATTAATGTAGACAATCTGGTCTAGTCGCCTCGTCTCGCAATCAGCTTTTCGAGAAATATGTCTTTGACCACCAGCAGGGACTCATTGGATGTGTGACAAGTGGTTCCATCTGGTTGAAACCATGTGTTACGATTGTAACTAGCAAACTCCAGTAGCATCGGTCCCGAGAACTCACATAACATGTTTGCACGGGATGTTAGATTTTAAATGTTAACGAATTCTTGACCCACCCTATACATACTGAACATAGACTTCTTTAGACGGGTTGTGTTTGTTTCAAGTTTTCTTACTATTTGCAATGTTATTATCCTGCGTACATTACTTTTTTATTCAGCTGTGACGACACCCTTCCACGAGGTCACTCCATATTCTTAATCCGTTACCACATGAATAGTTATAATACTAACTTTTATTTTTTTCGAGCTAAGTAATAATACTTACAAAAATAACTTGAAGAAGTTAGTAATAATTCAAGCACAACATGCATTTTTGAGTAAGTGAAGTCATAAAACCACTTGAGAAGTGCTTGAGGTTATGTGACACTTAACGCGGAGTTCAACAAGAGGTTGTTAAGGTTTAGTGCGTGTTACGTAACATAGTCATATAAATCTAAAGTGTGTTTGGTTGCTGAGGGCTCATGCAGGAGGTCAGTAAGACCTTTGTCATTTACATAAGCGGCAGTTGTCATTTACAATTCAGGTGACCCGTATGTTCCATTTTCTAATTATCTTAGAAGTGAATTTGAAGTTAATTTAAGGGTCGTACAGAAATAAGACTTTGAAGTATCTGTCAATTGAATGACAGTACTATAGTTTAATTTATTGTTATCACCCCTATTCATCCCGTGGGTGTCGTAAAAGGCGACTAAAGGAACAAAGTATGCAAGACAACATCGTTACAAAGAGAAGGAAAACTTGAAACAAATCCTATTCCAACCCGTCTGGCCAGCGTGGTATAGTCGGCCAAAACCTCCTTGCTAAGGAGAGGTCTATGTATGTGGACTGTAAAAGGCTGTTGATGACGTTGATGATGTCTATAGTTCGGTATTTTAAAGCTGATCTGGGAATGTAGTCAGTTCACCTACTGACTACAACATTTAGATACACCTATCTAAATTTTGTTATACTTTTTAATGGCTACTTCAGTAAGTAGTCACTGAACCTAATGTGGGTGTTTACCAGTGCAAGCACCCAGATCAGGTTCATTTGGTTTATTTTGATGAGTCTTATGGATTGCTCTTGGTGACATTGGTCTTATTATAAAATTCATAAAGAGATAGTTGCAATCTTTTTTACTTTTGAAATTCTGTCATTAATTTAAGCGTTGATTTTAGTTTTAATAAACTGTCAAAATATATCTAAATCACGTTGACTTTCAACTTAATTTTTGAATGGACGCCATTTGAAACTCTTCGCAATATTTCTCCAAAATTACTTAACCGCTTTCGACATGGCGTGATGATGATGATGGCACTTGAGAATCTGAAATGTAATCTTTACTTGTTAATTATTTATTTTCAATTGGTAAATCAATTTTCGAGTTTCTGTTTTCTCATGATCAGACTGATTTTTGTATTTTTTTATGGTATGTATGGTATGGTATGAATTTAGGGAAATGGGGGTAAAAGAAGTAGTTAGGTGGTACCATGACCAACGTATTGAAATCAAAATTTTAATTCCTGTGCATAGAATATTTTATAGGAATGTGATAAAAAATCCATTTCAAAACCCATAAATCACTTAATATTGCGATTTTTGTAGAAACGTGATATTCCAAACTACGCTTACGAGTTTTTGCAATCTCATCGACGTTTTGCAGTTAGTAAAAACTTATAATGACAGTAAAGTATTTTAGAATAGTAGACATTTACAAGTGATCTTGTAAAAATGAAAGGTATGTCATGTGTGGAAGGCCAAATCATGTATCACGATCTCAAACATTCTAAGCGCTGCGTAGGTTACAAGCTATGAGCGATTCATCTGAACGGTTTCGTGAAAAAAAGTATGATAGAAATCAGATGAAGAGAGCTCCTGAGGTGACAGTCAAGCAGAAATCCACTTTGCTTTTTCTGCAACAGAAAAAATAACATAATATTATTTGTTTCTTTAACAGTTACAGTGTAGGATATATGTAAACTTGTTTATACAATATATTGAACGAGTTACGTTAGTGTAAAACTAAAGTAACGATATTTAATTTAATACGTTCTTTTACTCAAATATGAGTTTAGTTTGATTATGTCACACTGTTTGTTGGCACATTTTGGCACAACGATAAGTACACCTGCTTTATTGTAGTGTAATTGGCTACGTTACGAGGATAATAAAATATATATCTTAATTTTCGTACTCTTCTGTATAGTACAATCAATTTGTTTGTGGAAATTCAAATTTCTGTCAAAAACAATATCTTAGTATTGGACATCATTTGTATTTACAAATGCCTGGTGGGTGCTTGCAAAGTTAGGGTGTTTTACATATAACTTGGGATTTACAATAGATATCTATGTACTTCTCATTGAAAGTAAAATATATTTTGTTTTACTTGTATTTAGAGTTAGTAGATTTAAAGGATAGTGTCGGGTATATTATCCCATCTTAACCCATCTTATTCCTACAGCACATTTATGTTTTATCCATGTATAATGTTTAATACTTTATTTACATCAGTAGTTAACAAGACAAAATAGTTAAATTCAGAGGATGATATAAACTTGTTTAATTCTGAAGTGTCAGCAGTATTTGCTTGTAGGAGTTTTTCTGTAAGATTTTAAACAATGTTAGCAAAATGGTTGTTGACTTTGTTGTTACGTCGAACAGGCTTGCCTCGCTAAGTAACAAATTTAGAGGTGGTTCAGGATCTTTCAATAGAAATGTATTACTGTTAATAAATTGCCTAGCAAGGTTGCTCTTTACCGGCTTCCTGTAATGCCCTTTTTTCGTATTAGATCTTTAATTTCTTCAAAAGGTTTTTGTATTTATACACTTTTCATATGATACCGCAAGAACTATATTATCGAGTTCTGTTTTCAATCATTATTGAAGTTTTTCTCGGTGTCTGATGCAATAAACGAATCTCAGTGTAATCCATGCTTTTGTATTTCCATATTTTTGGTAAGTTTGTTGTGGAAATATTTTTCAATATTGTACATTGTGATAAATTAAAATAATCGAGAGCAATGTTTGAATTGTCTACATTTTAAACGAGGTCATAACAAACACTGCATTTACCACTTTCAAGGCCTAATATATTGAATTTCGTATAGATCTGTTCTGTTTTTTCTAAGTCTGATGATCTGTAAGAGTGATGCTCCTAAGGTAAGGGTAGGTTTATTTGTTTTTATGATGAAATAATCTAGGCAAGAGCCACTTTGATGGATGGGATGATAGTCAAATCAACCTATCGCCGTCTACTACTGAATAAAGGTCTCTCCCAAGGAGCGCCAACCAACCTGATCTTGGGCAATTCGCATCCATCTACTGCCAGCCACCTTCTTACGTTTGTCCAATCATGGTCTCCACTCTAGTATACTTCGGCTTCAGCGACCATTGGTTCGTCTGGGGACATGGCTGGCCCACTTTCACTTCACATGATGGTATGGGGAAGATAGTATACAGGTAAAACTCCATAAAATGAACAAACATTTAAACAGTTTTGAAGAAACAACCTTAATATTCGTATCACCAGTTAAGATTCTATTACTATACGACAAAAGGGTTTTTAATTGAACTTTGATTCTAGAATAATGTAAATGCTTTCTAAAGGAAGTCTACATTTGGCTAAAATTACTGTGCTAGAGTTTATTCGTACGATTAAGCAATTACAACCATGGCAAATAGGTTTCTCTGCGGATATGTTTTGGTTATCTTTGTGTAAATTACTAAACCATCGGTTTCGTTGGTAGTCTTATGAAGTAGGTTACCATTTCGAGATGATAAATCAGGTTACTGGCTACACAACCAACACTCTGTCAAATTTAAAATATCATAGTTAACATCAGGAACATGAAACAATACCAATATGAAATACTTTAATTAATTAATTTCAGTTAATTATCGGTAGCCGTCACATAATGTTACTGTCTTCAATTTCACAACATATAACCTCAAAAATTATGTAGGTCCCAATGTAACTCATTACTGATTAGTCATAATTAATTAAAATAAAATTTAAAAAAGGTTTAAGTTCTTAAACTATCAACTAGTATTACTTGTAGACTTGGGCTCCCCACAGTCAATTGAGTTTATATATTTGTCCTTCAAAAAGTTTCCGTTGCACAATTACAGACAATTTGCATCACCAGTTTGGCGATCACTTGTTTCCTTACACCGTTTATCGTCGCATAAGTGTGCGTTGTTGCGTTTATTAAACGAATGTCCCAACTCACCACACCGGTTACCGGTCCGACAATATTTAGTTGAATATCGAAACTGCTAGCAGTTACAACACCTGGTAATCAATGTGGAATCTCTTACTGAATAGGAAGTCCAGTTTAGATACTCTGCCTTGATTATTCAGGGCTTTTCTAATGTTTATCAGTACTTCAATGATATAGTTAATGGTAGCAAGGTTTTCCTTATCTGGTTTGTGGCTAAGTTTTATGACGTTGAGACGTGGCTCACGAAAGGCACCAGGAACCTAGTCCGTCAAGTTCTACTTTTCTGAACAAGAGTAATAACATTGCTCGGGTGGACAAATTTGTCAACAACTTTTTTTACCATGTCGGCAAAAAAGTTACGTTCTTGTGAACATAACTTTTCTTTAACTACGCTCTTGAATTAGTTAAGAGAGCTCACTATATCCTGTCTCTCTTGTAAATGTTGTATTGCAGTATAC
The DNA here is from genome assembly GCA_949316085.1 of Hypercompe scribonia. Lineage (NCBI taxonomy): Eukaryota > Metazoa > Arthropoda > Insecta > Lepidoptera > Erebidae > Hypercompe > Hypercompe scribonia. Next base: position 1,920,872 of record OX438984.1, on the reverse strand, counting down.
GCAAGAGTAGCCTTCTGCTTCAGAGATTGGTACAATACGGCCATCTCAGACGTTCGTTTGCATCATACATCTTCTTAATCGAATTCGTTTTGCCATCCCCCACTATGGAGTAGATCTCACAGAGCATTAATACTTGACGTACATTTCTGGATCCTGTCGACGTTATTACCTCGTTTTAGTTGGCCAACCGCGGTTCTTCAACAATCCAACTAGGTGACTATTAAATTTTCACACTGTACTATAGAGTCCAACAGAAATAAATTAACTTTTCTTAAGTAAATAATAGGGTACTTAGCAAATTGAATATTCTCATTTATATTTATAAATTTAAACTTAATTAAGTCACAAGCTTACAACTTAGACCAATCGAAATCTAATGGTTAGAGATGTACGCTCGCAACTTAAAATGGCAATCTGGCTCAGAAGTACACCAATTAACATTTAAAACTACCATTTACACGATACGACATTGAAACAATATTTAGATAATAAACAGACTACAGTTCTTGGGCATTTATAAACTTGGTGAAATATAATATGTTCAGGTAAAAGTCTGAATTATGATAAATACTTTCTTACGATTTTCTAGTAAAATCTAAGATTTACCAACTCTTAATGGCAAAATTGCGAACCGTTCTATGATTATCGTTTAGCTCTATGATTAATTTTGAAATAAACATTTTCAACTCTGAAAAAAAATACAATTTCTTTCTGGCGATGGATAGTCACACATACAGAGTGTCACCACTTCTATTTTTCGTATAAGTGTCATAAAAGGTGACTAAGGGAATAAAATATGCAAGATACTATCACCAGAGGAATGCAGCGCAGGATGTAATGCTCTTTCTACAACCACTGCTGCTATTCTCTCTAGTGTTATTGGCAAATATTTTGTTTTAACCGCGTGTTTTAACGTTAAGAGAAGTATTTCCCATAGACTTGTAAGTTTTCCAATAGCAACAATATTTGTAGAATGTTAATTTGGCTAGAGGGGCTGTTGGGGTATGTGATAATCAAGTGCACCTACCTCTGCATTGCCCAATCGGTTGACTGGTAGAAAATGCCTTAGGCATTAAGTGCACCGATGCATGTATTTGTGTATAAAGTTATAAATAAATAAATAAAATAAATATCTCAGTATAAAATTAATTTAATGCGCCAATTAACAATTAACAATAAAAATCGTATCGTCTTCTTGTCGTCACATCTAAAACACCTCTCTTAGTATTCGAATATCCACCTATAAACTTTGATTAGTAACAAATTGAAGAGCAAATAGTCTGTATGGTTAGCTTATACGTATATTTATGCGATCTGTAATTAATTCGTGATGAGATCGAAAATCATTATAATTAATGTTTTTTTTTTTAATTTTACATAACATGTTATTACTTTGATGATATGTGCAATATGGCAAGTCAAAGTTAATGTAAATATTATTATATAAGGTAGCCCACCTGGCAAAAAATTCGTTAACATTTGAATCTAACATCCCGCACAAACATGTTATGGGAGTTCTTGTGACCGATGCTACTGAAATTTGCTGGCTACAATCGTAACAAATGGTTTCAATAACATGGAGCCACTTGTCATACATCCAAGTCCCTGCCGGTGATCAAAGATATGTTTCCGGAAAAACTGATTTCCAGACGAGGTGACATTCCATGGCCACCGAGAAGTCCAGATCTATCCCCAGCAGACTTCTTTTTACGGGGTTATGGCCAAATGCACGACGTCAACTGAAAGAAAAAATCAGCGAAGAGATGTCAGCGATCTCACGGTCTCTTTGCTGACGAGTATTCGAAAATTTCGGTGCTCGCTTAGAAGAATGCAAACGTTGGAACGGTGGTCATTTAGATGACGTAATTTTCAAAAATAAATTCCAACTAATTATTTTTCTTGTAAATAAACAATTTTTATAATATATCAAATGGTTTTTATACAATTTTTTCAAATGTTAACTAATTCGTGGCCCACCCTATATGCGAGTATACGTTTGTATGAGCGTGAGTGTATTAACTATATCTATATACATATAGTTACTTGTCCTAAATGTCTGATTCATCAAAGTAAAGCTTAAACTGATGGGGCTACAAACTTAAAATTCTAGCAGCTAAGACTTTTTATGTGGGAAGAAATTAGGGATTTTCGGCAATTTCAGAAGATCATTTCACACAGCCTCAGCGGTTCACCCGAGCAAGATGAGAAGTTGCAACGCAACTTGTGGCTAACGAGTTGTAGATGTCTCTCAAATCCAGCTATCGCCGTCCACTGCTGAACGAAGGTCTCCCCAAGGAGCGCCAACCATCCCGATCTTGGGCAATTCACATCCATCCGCTACCAGCCACCTTCTTCAAGTCGTAGGTCCGTCGCGCTGCAGGGCGTCCTACACTACGTTTGCTCACTCGTGGTCTCTAGTAGAGGGGGAGGGAGATTAATGTCTGTTGGTGGGGAAAGTCACAGGTTGTTGGAGCGGTCGTGGTAACGTTGTGCTCGAGCTTACCCAGTCATTTCTCTCCCAAACGGTCACGTTAGAAGTAGTACTAACTAGGAAGTTAGTATAACACAATCAACTTAATTTGACATACAAACAAACATAAAATCACGTCTGTTCCGAAAATGTTTTGATCCCACATAATAGGTGGTGAGCCATCGATCAGCAGGTCCACCACTTGTAGGTGAGATTGATTCGAGGCCCTAAGTTCTTGGCGGGAACACTATGCATCCTTTGTTCCAATCACTACATGGTGTAAAACAAAGTCGCTTCCCGCTGTCTGTCTGTCCCTATATACGTTTAGATCTTTAACAGTACGCAACGGATGTTGGTGTGGTTTTTTCAATAGATAGAGTTATTCAAAAGGACGGCTTTTCTGTATAATAACATAAAAACACTGATAATTCTAGAGGTTAAGAGGTTTCTAATATGATATCGTAAATAAACACGTTTTAGCGCTAACATTGCAAACACTAACTAAACCGTTCGAGATAGATCAAAATATTGTACAACTTAAAATTTGCATTTAATTTGAATCTATATGGCATACACAGCACGCAGTTTAAATGAATATTTTTGAAGGTATTATAGGTTTGAAATGCAAGGTCATAGCAATTGCGGTGGTACCAGCCGGTGGGGGAGCGCTGGTATTTTATGATTAGCAGCGATCGCACGCGTTTATCGGAGCTCTCTAGCGAGGAAAAAAATACTTAATAAACTAATAAAGGCAATCCCAACTTATAAGTACAATAGTTAAAAAATATGTATTCGAAGTTGTAGAATAGTATTTAAATACCAAAATGAATTCTTTTTAAGACAAAACATGCCTTTCAGAGCGACAGTTTTTTCAAAAATGTATTGTCTAATGACAAAAAAAACTGAGAACGTTTTACATAAAGACATTCTGAGGCACATTTAGTATCAGCATTGCACCCGTGCAATGCGTGTGGTAATTAACCAAATATATATATTATATGTTTATTTATATACTCTTATATTCTCTAGGCAGGCTAGGGACTGTACTACCCTCCCACCAAAAACCAACCTAAAGCGCAGAAACCGTGTTGTCGTGTTTCGTTGGTGAGTGTGAGACCGGAGGCCCATTGATGCAGGGGTGACAGTTATCATGGTAACTGTGTAAGCCTTACACTGTCACGATGACTGTCATGCCTTTTACATCCCCAAGCGGAGTGTGAAAAATTATCTCATAAGGTCGGATTCTATTCATGCTTTCCATAAGGCAGAGTAGAGTAACTTCGGTAGGCTCTTAATATATAAAAATATATATATATACCCGTTAAGAGGTGCATGACATGAATGTCTAGTGTTGAATGATATTTGAACACTTATACTATTATACAAATCTAGTACAATACGAATTATAACGCAGTAAAATACGTAGTATATAATAAGAACAATAAAAAACCCAGTAACTCCGTATTAGATGACCTAAGCCCTAAGTGGTAAGAGAAAACGTCAACCCGGAACCGAACCGCGTAATGAATGATAATCGCAACGCTTACGTGAAATATGTGAATGTATTTACTTTACACTGGCTTCAATTTTTCTTGGAAATCTATTATTCGTTTATTTTTGAGTTTAAAACAGGTGATGGATGCGAAATTCGCGAAGATGAATACATGAATACACTTGTCTCTCTTATAAAACACAACCCTGCGCTTGGAATATATCTAGTGTAGCAGGGGGGCTTTAGACGCATTCATGAAACGGACACCAAGAACAACCAGACTCGGACTACAACTTATCGTTCATACAAATTTGTTGTTCCATGTGAGTCGAACCCACAACACTCAGCGTAGTCGAAATTAGCGATCTTAAACCCACGTATCTTAAACCACTACGCCAAACACACAGGTAAGGTTCTGTCAATCCATGCTTCTACTAATTGTATACGTTGTCGTAACCTTTCAAAGATCACGATAGGTAACCATGATGGCAGAAAATACACAGGCTGTCTACTAATAAGGTGGAGAAACGACTTTGTAAGGTCTAGGACTGTTTTGTTATTTCAATCAAAAAAGGCCGGTGCCCATCAAAGATTTGGCTGGAATGATAATATAATATTTGTATTTCAAGGAAATTAATGCATACTTAATACTCAAGTCTCCCAAGTACCAGCCATATAGAAATTGTAAAAAAATCGAATTAGTAACATAATCTATATTATTGTGTAATATGAATAATAATGTGTAGAGAAACCACGGGTAGCTAGTAAATATTTAAATTTAATAAAACATTCGAACTGTCCGTGTGGTGACGGATTAAGAACACATAGTGTTACCATCCCTATTCATCCCGTAGGTGTCGTAAAAGGCGACTAAGGGAGCAAAGTATACGAGACAACATCATTACAAAGAGAAGGAAAACTTGAAACAAACCCTATTCCAACCCGTCTGGCCAGCGTGGTATAGTAAACCAAAACCTCCTTGCTAAGGAGAAGCCTATGTCCAGTAGTGGACTGTAAAAGGCTGTTGATTTTGATGATTTCAACTTTTTATCACTCTGTTACCTTTCTGGATTATTTAGAATGTTTTGGTTTGGTCCAGCTTTGTTCTTAGCCTGCATACGTCACTACTTTTACCGTGTCGTTGTCATATCTATTAAATTTAGATATAAATTAATTATGAAGTAAAATAATAAATACTTGTGTGGTAACGGATTGAGAATATGGAGGGTCAACACTTCTATTTATCCCGTGGATATTGTAAAAGGCGACCAAGGGAACAAATCAAACAAGAAAACGTCACTACAAGGAAAAGAAAAACTGAATCAAAACATTTTTCAAATCGTCTTATCAGCGTGGTATGGTAGGCCGAAACTTCCTTGCTAAGGAGAGGCCTATGTCCAGTAGTGGACTGAAGGTGTTGATGATAATAATAAAAATATTCTTTATTAGAATGTTATACAGTATAAATTTCCTTAAGCATAACTTCAAGGGTCATGGTTTCCACCATAAAAGTAAAGAAAACTTTAATTAAAAAAAAAAATCTGAAGCTCCCTTGCCACTCGAATATTCTTCATCTCAAGTTTCTGATGATGTGTCTTTGACATTAATTATAAATGATCGATATCGTCATATTTAGTTTTAATCTATTAAATTATATCTTCGTACATCCTCATCTTCCACTTTAATAATATGTTCAACTCATTTGGCTCATCGAATTTGGTTGAATTTGGAGATCTTTTGGACTGTAGTCCATTCTATTTAAATCCTATTCTATGCTGGTATTTTCTTAAAAATCCGTGACAATAACTTAATATTCTGTCATCATTTAAGTTCTTTGTATTTTTTTTACAGTTGGTACTATATTTTAGAAGCATAGTAACTGTGAATTTTTGTTCAAACTACAAAAATTAAATAACAAATAGTATTTTATTTGTGTGTAGAACAAAGACGACAATTGACATTGTTTTAAGCACCTTATTACCACATACATGTCTCAAGCATTAAAAAAGGAATATTAGTTTTAGAAGTTAATACACGTACTTGAGCTTCGTAACTTAAGTTCGTTTTATCAATTATGGTTCCTAGGTATTTAATTGTATCTACCAGTTGTAATTCTTTGCAGGTACGTGAATCAGAAGTTATATCTTGAATATAATAAAGATATGATGTGATATGGTTAGGTTTTTAAAAATGTGGCCGCCATAGTGTGGGTCTCCATACTACATTTTCTGCATTCACAATGAGTATGGCGATAGCCACTCTTGGATTCAATTCATGCTTTCCATCAGATTGAGGAGAGTCACTTTGGTAAGCCCAGAATAAAAAAAAATTACATTTAACAATAGGAAATTACAGTCAAGAGAATATGTGACACGATTCATGCTCTCTTGTGTATTTTGGTATGTATTCTCAATTCAAAGTGATCATTTTGTCGATGTTAGCTATATCTAATTGGCAAAGATCATTTATGAAAATTTAGAACAAGGTCGGTCTGAGGATACTTCCTTGGAGAAAGCCTGTGTCTATTAGGAGATCATGACCACGGTCACTATCAACCTGTACACACTGTGAGCAATCTGTAAGGTAACTTGCGAAAAACTGCAGTTATTTGCTACGAACAGTCATCCCTTCTAATTTTTTGCGCAGTAGTGGGACGGAGATCATGTTAAATGCCTTACCCAAACCTATTTTTTTTTCAGTCCTTATTAGTAACTATATCATTTATATCTGCATATAGTGTGTATCTGTTGTTTTTATTTGATTTATATCTAATAATAATCATGATCCGCAAATAGATACATATATAACATCCCTGGGGTCCAATTGAAAATCAGTGTCATACTTTCGTCTGACACAATTCTGAATTGGATCAATTTCTGGCACTGCAAGATTGATTTTATAGCACCTCTTCTTATTATTGTTGGTATTATTATTACGTGCCAAAATAAGTATTTTTCTTTTTTCTTTCTTGCTTTCTATTGGTAAGTTTATGAGTTGCACCATCGGAAAACATACTCCTCCAAAAGACGTATTGGGAATTCGAAAGTAACTTTTTTGTTTCTAAGCAGTTAACGAGTCTATTGTTGACAACTTTTTCAATGATCTTTGGGCAACCGGGAAGAATGGATATAGGTCTATAATTATTCACAGTCTCTGTCACCATTTTTGTGAATAGGATGAACAAGTACTCTCTTGAATGACTTTGGAAAGGTGCCAGAGGGGAATGACAAATTACATATATAGACCAGTGGTTCCACTGAAATACTTTTATACCTTTTGATAAATCGTTTAGGCTAATATCACAATGATTTTTAAGTTTAGTCATGGTAAAATCTATTTCAAAAGCATCTGTGGGTCGAAACACAAATGACTGCAATGGAGTCAAGAGAGAGACTCATAAACATGTGGAGAATTGGTTATCTGCATTTTCTCTCCAATGATTTTTCCAATACTTGTAAAATATCTATTTACTAAATTAACCGATTCAGTAGGGTTTTCCAGTCTAATGCTGGGATTCTAGTTTGCTTAGTACATGTGATATTTTTATTAGCTTTCCAAAGTTGTTTTAAATTATTTTTATCATTGTTAATTAATGGTTTCTCATATTCTCTTTTACTATTTTTGACTAAACAATTATTGTAGTTGCGATAGCGAGGGTCAGCTTATGAATTTCGTTTCTAGGATATTCTTTTTGTTTTCTTGTATAATTTGTTCCTATACTTGTTTGGTGTACTGTACTTTTGTTTGGTGTCGGTTGTTGAGATACCGGATGTTACAAGTCAGGATGCACTGAATACATTATGTTGTGTTTTTCTGTAACCTTGACTATTCAAGGATACAGAAAAACCAAAAAAAATCTTATTAGTTTTAAATTCATCTACTTTGACAGTTTAGCATTCGATAAATAAGTACCAAAACGAGGTATATCACAGACTAGTTATGTAATTAAAAATAACACGTTAATCGGTTTACTTAAGTACACAATTCGAGGCCAGTATCAAGGTTCTGACCTCAATACATCACACCACATCTGAACTTAAAATATGTCTAAGCATTAACCAGTTTTTATGAAATTGCATAAAGCATGCAAAAGATTAAAATGGAGAAGACATCTACGCAATTATCCACATTAAAACGCGAATTCCTTGAGTTAAAAATAAATGTATCTGTTAATGTGACTTTAGCGACATCTAGCGACGACCGAACCAGTTTGTAATATACTCATCCTGCCTCACACTGTTAGAGTTTCAACGCTTAATTGCTTAAAATTGGTCTCTCCCTATATCATAATTAATTTTATTGAAAATATGTATATGTTTACAGACAATAATTTTATAGCCGAGGTTTTCCGTTTAGAATACAAATACAGTTTTACTTTGTTCGTTACTTTCACTCAATTCATCATCAATGGGTAAATACTTCTACAGAATATCTCACTGTTTTACATGAGCTTTATGTCATTATGGAATAAAAAACGCAATCCTGATTATTTATGATTTGGATATAATTCTCCACGTACAAATTAAAAAGGCTTAGCAAACCTTCAACAACTCTCAAGTACTTAGGATTTATAAAAAAGAAAATTTACTCGATAGTGGGTTATCATAAAGGTGTGAAAAGTTCAAATAGTCAGAGATGAGACCCCAAGTTCAGCAATCAATCTTTCGATCGATCGATCAACCGCTATGGGAAATGAGATCTACGAATATATAAATACCATTAACAGATTTCTTATTTATTACACCGTATTGTATATATGCAAGCAATAAAGGAATGGTTGTTATGAAGAGGCTTGAGGGAAACCTATGTTTAGCAGGTATCTTTTGGCTGACAGGATGATGACAATCATTATCATCATCATCAACAGTCTTTTACAGTCCACTGCTGGACAAAGGCCTCTCCTTAGCAAGGAGGTTTTGGCCTACTATTCCACGCTGGTCAGACGGGTTGGAATAGGGTTTGTTTCAAGATTTCCTTCTCTTTCTAATGATGTTGTCTTGTATACTTTGTCCCTTAGTCGCCTTTTACGACACCCATGGGATAAATAGGGGTGGTAACACTATGTATTCGTAATCCGTTACCACACGGACAATGTTGACATGTGGTCATGTTGGACATGATGACAATGTTGATTGTATATTGTATACATCGGGTATTTATTACAATATTTCAAAGTAAAAAGAATAGTTGAGTAGAAGAATCCATACAAGTAAATGATAATAATCAAATTACGCAGAGTGAGTCCACCAAAATCACCAAACTCGTCACAAAGAGCAGCGTTGGAACAAACTCCCCAAATGTATGTTGCAAGTTATAACATTTCGATGGTCGGATTGATTTTTTTTTGCTTACTAAGCAATGAAACGATGCAGATAACTTGCCTATTGCAGTATTTGCATATATAAATAGTTAAAAGCAAAAAAAACTTCAGATCACCACATCAACAACCTTTCATAATCCTCTGCTGGACCTCTCCTTAGAAAAAAGGTTTTAGCTTGACCACGCTGACCAGACCAGGTTAGTATACCGTTTGTATGAAGTTTCCCTTCTCTTCACAATGCTGTTAATTAGCTTCACAGTTCTACATAATTTCCTGGGTTAAATCTTACGACACCTATAGGATGAATAGGGTTGGTGATTTTTGTATTCTTAATTCGTCACCATACGGAAACTTGAAAATATTTTTCTTTTCTTTACTTGCATTGTGAAACTTGGTATGTTGCCAAAACGATTCTAAACCAATGGGAAATGCGCAATAACTTAAAATACTAAGACGAAACAACTAATAGACTCAATAGAGATCACACGGCAGTCCACAAGATGCGCAAACATAAATAACATTGACCCGGTCAGTTCATAGTTTACTCAGCGGCTGGTGAAAGGGTGTTGCGGCACAACACTTACTGGGGCATTAAGTAACTCATCGTTCAGTAGTATGTAAATATGTAAGTTAAAGAATGGCAGTTTACTTGAAATACTGTTTTATATTTTATTTTGAATTTTATTGTAAAACAGAGTTCCAGTAGTTGGTCATTATAACTTCTGATCGGAGACCATTTCAACAATATTTAGGACAATTAATTCTTTGTTTTGGATCGGCTCGTTTTCTCTTTTAAATAAATAGATGTAGTATCTCTTATTTCACCCCTCTTGCTCTCTTCTTGAAATGCCAACCAAAAATCCTTAACAATGTACACTTAACACCGAATTTCATTAATATGTAATAAGTTTATACATCTCACACACGGCAGTCTGACTTAAAACTAAGCAGAGCCTATACAATGGTAAGCGGACTGCAGAGAAACATTCTTACACATTATTAAATACTAAAAATTACGAAAAAGTATCCCCAGACTCAGAACGAGTGATCATAATCGTTATATAATTATTTCCCCTGGGTACAAATCGAAAGTATGAACCCAACTTAGCAATCAGGATCACTAACTATTAGAACAACACGAATTCAAAATGGAAGATAATAATGATAATAATTTACAACACCATTTAACAGGTTTAATCTGCATTCACACACACAAACAATTCAACTCAACCGGTGGAGTTTAGTGACACACCCGTACAGATGAAATAATATCAATTGGGCTTATCAAACTAGCATAAATTATGTGAATACATATTTTCGTAACATTATGGGTCAATAGAAAAGTCAAACAGTTCTCAACACTTTAGAGATTGATGTATCAATTTATGCAGTAGCTGAGTTGTCACTCTGCTACTGCAAAAATTATGTAACGGACTATCATATTTAACTTAATAGAAATTTACTAGAAGCTGATTAATATTTTCGCATATATTTTATGCTATTGTGATACAAAAACCCATCTCAACTATATAGTACTCTAACGAACTCTCTACTTAACCATATAAAACTGCACGATTGGCCTAGTGGTTTAAGCGGTCGCCACGCTCCACTTGTGCTGAGTTTTGTGGGTTCAACTCCGACATGGGAAAACACTTTGTGTGATCCACAAATTGTTGGTCTGAGTCTGGGTGTTCTTTGTGTCCGTTTCTTGTATGTTTTGTAAAGTCCCCCGCGACACAGGATTTATTCCTAATGCGGGCGATACCTTTTTAAAAAAAAAAAGTATTCAGTCACACATAATGATCAATAAGAACGAATAAAACTGATTTTAATATCTTGTATTCTTATTTATTAAAGACCATTTTTCATAATTTTATACATCATTAATACACTGCCAGATATATTTATTTCGCATAGAAATATTCACAGAGGAAGATCTTAATCTAAATATTACACTACCCAGAAAGTGCGTAAGAGACGAATCCGATAATTATTTGTGTAATAATTTTCTGATATAATGTTTCGTCGTGGATAATTCTTTGAAGAGTCATTTGAGTGATATAGTTCTAACTGTGAAGTTCTAACTGTCCATAATTCAAGACTTAAGGTGCTTTAAGCGGGGCGTGAAAAAGCATCTCATTAGGCCACCATAGCATGGGTTGCTATATTACACTGTCGTCATTCGCAGTCAATATGACGACCACCGCTTTTGGATACTATTCATGCTTTCCATGACGCAGAATAGAGTCACTTTGGTAGGTTGTAAATAAAAAAAATGAAAAAAAAAAATCTTTTAACATTTTGTCACCAAAGAGTCAGAAAGGATACAACGACCAACAAACTGTCATTATGTGCGTTACACGATTGCTCACAAAATGACCTCAAACATTTGTTAAAAGTTACAGCTGAAGTAAATAATATTCTGTTAAAGAAATAGTTACAACAAAATCTGTCCAAACTGTTCGAAGACATGATCATTGAAGTTTTACTCAAGAATAAAGCTACACTTACCTTGTTCTTCATGAGCAGCGGTAGTACCTTTCCATCAGGTGACACAATTGTTCGTTTACCTGCTCTATGAAAAGAAAAAACGATATGCTCTTTGTTCTAACTTATTCCACGGTATCACAATGTAGTAAATAGTATACTTTCCAACATTGCAAGGTCGGGTAGATAAGATTTATGTTGTGATGGCCAATTGGTCTAGTGGTTAGTGATTCTAACTGTTTAATTTCAGGTCGTGGGTTCGATTTCGATGAAGATGGAAGCATTGAGATCACACAGATATATCCGATAATTGTTATGCAATGATTACACAGCTCTACAAAAAAAAAATTTTTTGGTGTTGCCTTGGATATTTTTGCAAATTTTTATGTTTTCGAGTACCTAAATTACGAATATATTCATGAAAATACTGAATGTGCTCTTTTTTTATGATTTTTACGTATCTTATATTTTGAACAATTATCAGCTTGTTAGTACTAAAATTTGTTTTCCCAGTCCTGATTAAGCTTCTGCGCAACTTTTTTGCGCATACAAACATCACGTGATCTCCACTCTCAGACTCCTTGCTCCGCAAAACAGCTGATAACTCAGTTATTTGATAATATTGAAGTACTTACACGTGAATCTGGATAAGTTGTCATATGTTAATATTTTGATTCTATTGCTGAGTGTTCATTCTAATATATTTGTCTTGTCTTTTTAAACATGAGTTCGTCACGAAGAAAGTGTAAATATAGTAGTGATTTATTTTGTTATATTTGTGGTATTTATATATTAAAAAAACAAAAACGAAATATCACAGACTTTGTTAAGGAGACTTATGCTGAATATTTCGGTTTTAAAATGGACAAATTAGATAAATCATGGGTTCCGAATAAAGTTTGTAAGTCCTGTGTTGAGTCTTTGCGGTTGTGGAAAAAAGGAGAACGTTCTGGATTAGACTTTGGTATTCCTATGATCTGGATGGAGCCTAAGAATCATGTTGATGATTGTTACTTTTGCGTAGTAGATGCTAAAGGTTTTAATCGAAACCAAACGTGGAGATATCCAGACTTACAGTCTACAAAATGTCCTGTTTTACACAGTGAAACTCTCCCTCGGCCTGTTTACGTTTCAAAAGTGATTCGCATGCCCTCAGAAACAATGATGTTGCCGAATTCACAGAAATCGAAACAGTCTACCAGTGGAAGTGAATGGGAGGGTGAAACATCTACGCCAAAGTTATTTTCTCAAAATGAACTCAGTGATTTTATACGGGATCTAAATTTATCAAAACAGGAATCAGAACTGTTAGCCTCAAGATTAAAAGAAAAAAATTTATTGGCATCAACAGTAACAATTACAACATACAGAACGCGAGAAAGTGAGCTATTACAATTTTTTGATGAAAATGAAGGACTGGTATACTGTACTGATATTGCGAAGCTGCTTTTAGACATGGGCTTGAAAGAATACAATCCTACTGAGTGGCTTCTTTTTATTGACAGCTGTAAAAGAAGTTTAAAATGCGTCTTACTGCACAATGGAAATAAATTTGCATCAATTCCAATTGCCCATTCAACAAAACTCAAAGAAGAATATGAAAATGTAAAATTAGTTTTAGAAAAAATTAAATACTCGGAGCATCAATGGCCGATCTGTGTAGATTTGAAAATGGTTAATTTTTTACTTGGTCAACAAAGTGGATACACGAAATACCCTTGCTTCCTTTGTATGTGGGACAGTAGAGCAAAGCAACTTCATTGGGAACAAGATGTTTGGCCTGCAAGAAATTCTCTAACTGTCGGTAAAGCCAATGTAATAAGGGAACCGTTGGTGAACAGAGACAAAATCATACTGCCACCATTACATATTAAGTTAGGAATGATAAAGCAATTCGTTAAAGCTTTGAACAAGGAAGGGGATTGTTTTAAATACATTCGTCGAAAATTTCCGAAGCTTAGTATGGAAAAGTTGAAAGGTGGAATATTTGATGGTCCTCAAATACGGCAATTGATAAAAGACGCAGATTTTATTAAAGTTATGACTGTTCCGGAAAGTGAAGCTTGGGAAAGTTTTGTGTTGGTAGTCGAAAATTTCCTAGGTAACCATAAAGCACCAAATTATGAAGAAATTGTACAAAATATGCTGACAAACTTTCAGACTCTAGGAGCAAATATGAGTATCAAGTTACACTATCTCCGCAATCATTTGGATAAATTTCCAGATAATTTAGGAAATTATAGTGAGGAACAAGGAGAGCGGTTCCACCAGGATCTGAAAGTAATGGAAGAAAGATATCAGGGTCGATGGGACTGTCATATGATGGCAGATTACTGCTGGTCTTTAAAAAGAGATTGTCCCCGGAAAAATTATAAAAGAAAAGCTCTTAAAAGGCGTTTTATGGAAATATAACATGTTTTCCAAATTTTCCTCTCTATTTACTTCGATATATCATATTTTTATCCAAATAAAACTGACATTATAAATATATCTGTTATTTTGTTTCTCGTTTTCCGATTTTTGTAATGTAAAATAAAAATAAGTATTTAAAAAAAAACGAAAGCAAATCTTACAAAATCATTCATAATTTCATGAATTATGAGTATAAATATATCCAAAATCAATCTTATATCTAGGGCAACAAAACCACTGTAGACCAGTGTTATGAATCATTTACAGTAGAATAGATAGTGTACTGCTACGAACACAAAGATATCCCATAATATATCAGACGGTCGCTATCGACGGTCGAGTCTTCTAATTATTTAAGATCTTTCTTTATTATTTAGAGCTTGCAAAAGTGACTCTACTCGGCCTAATGGAAAGCATGAATAAAATCCAAGAATTGTGGTCACCATACTCATTTCGAATACAGACAATGCAGTATGGTGACCCACACTATGGCGGCCTTGGGCATGACAGTCATCGTGGCTGTGTAAGACTCACACGCTTACCAAGACAACTGTCACTCTTGCATCAATGGGTCTCCAGTTTCGCACTCACCAATAGAATACGAGAGCACAGATGCTGTCCAAGAAGTAGTTAAAATGATAACCTAAAACAATCGATGCAATACCAAATGCACAATACAGTAAATGCAATGCAGTAAGTTAGATAGTTATAAAAATATGCATTTAGCCATACAAATATGTACGTTAACTCAAGAAGTGAACGGAAAGGTGAATTCAACTCTGGTCTTTACAACCTTGAGTTGATTAGACATATTCAGCGAAGGTTTACACGCATATGACTTCTTACAATTTAAATAGGTATAAAAAGATGTTAGTTAAAGACACAGTTTACATTATCCTATAGGAATCGTTACTAACATTTTCCAATCTATCCCATAAGTAGTATACATTTCCTACGATTACCTGCCATTGTTGCCATCATTTTAGCTGCCTACATCTTTAGAATGGGTGAGCGTAACCGATGATAGGTGGCGATCCCCATATGGGACTTTTCGGGATCCATGATTTGTAGTTTTAAATCTCTGTGTTCTTTGTGTTCGTTTCACAAATATTCGTAAAGGTCCCCCTACACAGGCTATATTCTTAGTGCGAGAGTATCCCTTTTAAAAGAAGAGGAAAAACATATGAATATAAGTATATTTTCTAATTAAATCTAGTTCAGCATAGCTTATGAAAACGAATACTTAGTAACGGTTTAACATTAATTTAGCTGATTTCGCAATAAACGAGAATGCCTAGGAGCATTGAGTTGAGCTATTCCTGAATGTGATCTGAAATACAAAAGCAATTTTTAACCTCAGTTACACCGCAAACGTTGGCAAAGCATGATGCTTTTGTGGATAAAAATAGACGGTGTATTTTCTCATGAATTGTAAGACCATTGAATAGCGGAATGCTTGAAAGTCTCGCGTTCGTCGTTCGCACGCAATAAATGTTGAAATAAATGATAAGATTCCACTTCAATAATAGTTACGATATGCGTACTTGAACAAATTAGAGATCATCTGGTAGATAAATTACAGATTTTTTTCTTATTTTATTTCGTTTACCAGTACGTTTGATTTGAATAGGGTAGATGACACCTTAGTCAAATTAGTTACTTTTTATCATCTGTCAAAACGACAATTTTGTATGAAAAATGTACTAAATACCAAATTGTGACGTCACTGTTTTAGACTACTCAATTGAACAATATATTTCACTGTAAATTTTATTGAAATTCGTAATAATAATAAAATGCTATGTTAATTATATTTTCCGAGATGTTTCGCGATATTAGTTTTAATGAAGTGGACATTGGTATTTATTTAGATACAGTCATCTACCCAATTGACATTTTATGGACTCTTGTATCACAACAGTTCAAAGTATATACTAGATCCGTTAAGTTTTAAGTACCCAGTTTTGTCTGAATTGTAATGATAAATCATATATTCTTTAATATTTTTTAGCTTTCAGCTCACTTCTTCTATGTGCAGACATTAAGAATTTCAAATATGATTATTTGTCACATTTGTTTAAATAAATTTGAATAGAATTTCAATCATATTAAAATTTCAATAATTCCTTAGATGTTAATAATTTTAACGATACAAGATGTATAATGATGACATTATCTTCATCATTTAAAGAAGTTTTGGATGGCCCTTTTAATGACGGTTGACGCCGATATAATAGTTTTCAGACGTGATAAAGATAGAAGGAAAATTGTTGTAAGGAATGAATATGGCGAAGAAATTAAAATAAGGAATGTTGTAATACGTAGATTTACGAATGACCTGTTGATCTAGTAGTTAGTGATTGTGGCGACTTCCACGTTACAGCACAAACAAAAATATACAACAGCGCCATCTAGCGAAGATAGATCGATTGCGAAGGCAGAGGTTGTGGTTGAGGGTTCGATTGGCACTAAGTACAAACGAAATTTCGTTCCGTGTCTGGGTGTAACTTATCTAACACATATATGTAATTGCACCTATAAGCACGGGGCGAATGAATTAGTTAATATTTGAAAAAATCGTATGAACAACACCATTTGATATTTTATAGAATTTGTTTATTTACAAGAAAGCTAGTTAGGTAGAATTTATTTTTCAAAACCTACATCGTCTAGCTGACCACCGTTTTGACGTTTGCACTCTTCCTTCTAAGCGGGCACCGAAATTCTCGAATACTCCTTGGCAAAGAGACCACGAGATCGCCGACATCTCTTCGCTGACTTTTTCTTTTAGTTGACGTAGTGTATTTGGTTTATTGATGTAGACACGATTCTTTAAATAAACCCATAAAAAAAGTCTGCTGGGTATAGATCTGGACTTCTGCGTGGCCATGGAATGTCACCTCGTCTGGAAATCAGCTTTTCCGGAAACATGTCTTTGACCACCAACAAGAACTCATTGGATGTGTGAAAAGTGGCTCCATCCTGCCGAAATCATGTATTACGATCGTAGCCAGCAAGTTTCAGTATCATCGGTTCCAAGAATTCCCGTAACATTTTCACATATTCAGCACAATTAACAAATACTAACAAAAAATAAAATGTTGTCGAAGTACTGAATCATTCTAACATTGTTTCGGTATACGACTTGTGCAAATTGTAATAATGTTCAGTTCCTGCACTGTCTGGATATTTGGATGTAATTTCAAATGTAATTTCAAAATACGGTGCAATGATGTGCGGGATAACCCTAATTCAGCCGAACATTTGCGCGTCGATAAATCTGGATTACAAAATCGAAAACTCTTCGATCCGAAAAGTCCGTGAGCCTTGGGTTTGCTTCACATTTAACATAAATCCCGTTTCTTCGAATTTCTTCACCCATTTCTTTATTGTAGGAGCTCTCGGACTTTGATTTAAATCGTGTAAATCGTATTCAATGCAAAATAAGCGTCTCACTGTAATAAGTGAACTGTTGTTTAAATAAAATTACTTCACGCAGTAAGCGCGCTGAGGCCCGGTAAAGCGATCCATTGCGACAAAACTTCCGAGAAACGTCATAGTGGTCAGACCCCTTCCCGTGCTCTTTCATACTGTCGATGTTACATTCAAATGCTAATGAATTCTTGGCCATGTATATTTATGGGTAGTCTAATCATGGCATCCGATGTGTTCGAGATGTGTAAACTATTATTTACTATTCAAATTCGTGCCTTCATAGTCATTATAGCTACGACAAAACTGTAAACTCAGATCTCGTAGCCTATTTAAATATAAAAACTAAAACACTGGCCGTATCTGTATGTATACCATGGCCTTAATAATAATATGTCAAATGTCATCGTAAGTTGACTCAAGAAAATAACAACAAATTCCTTTTGATATTTATTTACATTAACTATGAAATCTTTTTATGTACATTTTTTTAGTTTTTGATACAAAGTTTTTCAATGTGATTATACTGCGTAACAAAATGTCTCAAGAAACTTGTAGTGATCAATCAAAGCACGTTTGCTTATCTATTTTTAATGAAGATGCTTATTATAATGATGGTCCTCGCTTAGCAAGTGAACTTTCTTTAAGAGTGCTCAACGATAGAAACTTACACGTAAGATTTTCGTTCAATGTAAATTTTCTGTGAAAAATATCAATAGACGAGAAACTTTTATCATGGCAGAGCCATACTTCAACATAACTGGATTGGCTCTATCAGAGGAATACCACGACTTCACAGAAAACTACTGTTTTTATTTCATGGATTTGCATTTAGTCAGTAAGGTTACCAAGAAGAGTTCTCTTAACCCCCTTTCAGGGTTAGAGAATAAAAGACAGACGGACAGACGGGTCGTTTTATGGTGAGTGACAACCGCTGTCTATGAATATCAACAATTTTAAGAGTCACCATAGTGCTGCCTTTAATGAGAATTTGCAAGGATATGAAGCCTCCAGTATAATAAAAGGTCTTGGGATCAATTCAGTTTAAGGAATTCTAAAGAACAGCGCAAAATATAGAATTTTGGCGGTGTTTCATGTCTGTGACTCTTTAAGAATGTTAAGCCGTTGGTCCCTGTTCTCATAAACATCAAATACACTGACAACTAGATCAAGCTTCAAATTCGATTTGATTCCAGTCGCTCCGTGGAAAAACTGGTATTCTCTGACTACCTAACTGATATAATTAGTAGCCGAATCCAAATAATCTTGGATATAATAAAGGCTAGGACGATGATTACACCTCCAGTATCCTCAAATCCTCAGTGAAGTAAAACAATAATTGCTGAGTTTTTTGTGAGACCGTGGTAAATTATTATGGTTTCATCATCATCGTCGACATCAATGGTCTTTAATAGTCCACTGTTAGCCATAGACCTCTCCGTAAAAAGAGATTTTAACCTATTATTCCACCCTGGCGAGTTGGTATAGGGTTTTTGTGAGGTTAATAGGCATCACCTCTGGTACCCTCAGAGGATATTAGCGGTTACAGTCATACGCGCTTACCGTACCGTATCGATAGCGGTAGCATGCTCCTTGACCGAAACTCCTCCGTGAGATTTGGAGGCGAATATGCTCACCAATGTTTTTAGCAGACGGCTGATTTTCGGGTGGGTTGGCTGCCAGTGTAGGCGGGCGCTAGGAAGGGTCCAGATGACTTAATAACAGCAGTTCCCGGATCTCTCGTATTCCAGGCTCAGAGTAGCACACCTTTGGTCTCAGTCGGCCCGATTCTAACACACTACACCGCCGCAAACTTGGGGTGATGGCCTGAGAAGGTTTCCACAGGCAAAAAAAAAGGATTTCTGTTAAATTTTCATTCTCTTTGCTGAGCTGTAATCCTGTCTCAAATTACTAATAGCGATTTTTAATTGTATTACAGAGCCTTCATAGTACTTCTGATGGTACATCTAAAAAACAAATGGAGTAAGTTTTTTTTTCTAATAATATTCTTTACCTGTATTGTTTATGCAGAAAAATATCCGTCAATGTGTGAAGGAATGGGTGTTATGTCATCAAATATTCTAATCGACGTGAGAATTTTTAATATCGCTGTATAGGATTGGCTGTTACTCCATAGTTCGGTATGTCTTTGTTAAATGGCACTGAAGTGTTTTCTGAAATAAAAACAAGTGTAAGCATGAAAGTCGTTATAAATGGTACGATTAGGATATAAACCTGAATATTTTTTATAAAAAAGAAGCCGTTAGATACCTGTAACACACAGATGCGCCGCATCACTTGATGGTAAGTGATTACCACCGTTTACGGGCCAAACTAAGTGAGCGAGCGAGTGAGCTCCGGTTATTTAAAGGATGATGTAATTGATATAACACAGTTAACCATAAACATCTCTTTAGCAGTGCAATTCAAATTCACTTGTTTGCAACCATAGTGGAAGACGTCTTAATACAACTTAATATCTTGGGTATGAATTTTATATTATTTATTATGACCTGGAAATCTACCTGTATTTTGCCTTTTGTAAAATAAGGGACACAATTTTCAATTCTCACAAGTAAAACATTTTAATTAAATTCAAATATGGCAACACATATACAACACTAAGAAGTAAATGTGTCAAAATCAGTTTAAAATTTGCCAATGTATTGTGTAATACACACATAAACATATTTACAAATATAAAAACCCCATCCATTTTGCAACCAGCTAACAAAACAAAGAAGTAGACTTCTAAAGTATGGTAATGTAATGTTAGTTGATAAACAATTCGAATTTATACTTCTCTAATAAAACACTTTAAAAATCTGATTCTACACCTAAATCTATGGTTATAGATGAGTGCAATAACAAAACACACGTATACAAAATGCAGTTTGTTATGAATGAATTATTGGAGGAGAAATTTGGTGTAGAACTATTCGAGTACGAGGATGAATTGCTTGCCATAGATACGAAGAATATTGAAAGCGATGCTTACAAGCTTCGTAAACTTGCTGCAGATAGGTATGTATATACTAAACCTTTTTTTTATCGTATTGAAGTAAACCAGCAGACGGTACTTGCAATAAGAGACAAAAGTGACTTGAATAACCAAGCTATCGTTTACCTATCAAGTGAGATCTCACTTACTATGAAAAGTATTGAAAATATGGCAGTAGATTTAGAACTTAGCAAACTCATCGTCGTGGTGTATACCACTGCCTAGCTAATGATTATTACCACGGCAACCTAATCATTGGCTTGACAATACTGCCGAGCCAATGATTTGGTGGCCGTGCCGTAATCCGCTGCTATATATTTGTAGATGTTTCGTGAAACAATTCTACAAAGAATAGGACTAACCGATATCGCACAGAACTAAAATATGAGTAGGTCGGTCATGTCTCTAGGTTGACCGATGGTGGCTGGAGCCGAAAAGTGTTAGAGAATAGACCGCGTTTAAGCAAACGTAGTGTAGAACGGCCTGCGGCACGATGGACCTACGACTTGAGAAAAATGGCTGCGATGTGAATAGATGCGGACTGCTCAAAACTGGGATAGTTGGTGCACTTTAGGGGAAACCTTGGTTCATCAGTTGACGGCAATAGGCTGAAGCTAGGATATATTAAAGAATCCTTGAAGCATAATGCATAATGTTATGTTCTAGAAAAACGTGTATCACTGTTCTGTCCAACACGTACCTGGACCTGATAAAGGATGGAAGTTATGAACCTCTGATTAACTATAGACAAGGTGTTGAAGATCAATTGGACCACTGTCTGTTCCTAATAGACGAAGGGGCGAAAAATAAAGAGTAAGTTATGATTATAGTGACTATTTGATTTACAGACGGTAAATTTATCACCACCGCCCGTGAACACCTTAAACTAAACGATCATGAGTGTGTTCCCGTCCTTTGAAACTTTACCCAATTAATTTGAGCTGCGTAACTTCACTCGTTTGATGTAAAACAACGAAAAAAATGGTTTACACCGATTTTGTTTCATCTGCGACGGTACGAAGAGGATATGTACGAGTACATCTGGTGAGAGCATTTTTGTGCCTACCAAAGTTGCCATTTATCTCCAAAACTACTAGTTCGCATTTGATGCAGTTTTCAGTGATGGTACAAATTTGATCGGTGCATCTTTTTAGATAGGTGTTGCGATAATAATTTACCAGTGGGCGGTGCAGTAATATATTTTATTGTCATTCTACGTAATGTTACCAAAGCCCTGGGTAAAGTTTAGTTGTAAATGCTAATATATTATTACTATTGAATAAACTATATTGATATGTAGTATAATGTTCATAATATCTATATTCTCTAAAAAGATTTAAATAAAAAGTAAAATTAAAAATTTATAAAAGAACTGTGACAGTTAAAACACAATTAAAAAGGACGAAATAGTTAAAAAGATAATAAACGCAAAAACTTTTTATAAGTAGAGACAATCTCTCACGGAGTCGCTAACACAAACAAATAGATTAATAGTTTTCACGGCAGTTCTCTACGTACTAATTTGGTTCTCGTAGATATAGATGTGGTAATAACATACTCAACTATTTAAATTTTAAAATAATTAAAAGTAAGCATATCAACAAAATATCTCTCATTATTCACGTAAGTATAAAACTGCAAAACTTTAGTTCACTTAATGGCAGCCATTTCATTTAGATTTGTGAAGCCGTTAGACTTTTCAGCCGGTGGGTTCACAAGACACCAGGTTGAAGACCGGCGACTTGTGACTTGATTTGTCAAAACTTCGTCCATAGGTGACGGTAATCATCTCTAATAAGATGTCTACTGCAACTGTCTGCTCGTTTCCCTCCTATACCGTAAATTAACCATTTTAGAATGCGACGAAACTTAAGAAAACAAGTTCGTCAACAGCGAAACCGTATAAAATCCAGCGTTTACGAAACTAATCAAATTGTGGATGAACTCGTCTTCAAACTTGAGGTAAGGGGTATCCAGACCTGGATTATTAATGACTGAAGACGATAATCAGCTACTGAAAGCTACGTTAAGATCTAGTGTGACGAAACGAATTCTCTGACATTATTATCCATCGTCGGACTCTCTACCTTAGGCTGAGCGTGTACTGACGAACAACTTTCCACTCAATTTTTATTACTTTCTATAGTCTAAACTACTATTCATATATTTCTCAATAAATATCTACCACAAATAAATAAAAACAAAAATATTATAATATATATGCGATAACTTCACCAGTTTCTACTGGTTTGAGTGATGTAGGGTCGATCCCGTATAGAAAAATGTGGGCAAACACGCTTTGTGTGTAGCGCAAATTATTGTTCAGAGTCTAGATGTATATATGTCCGTATCTCAAATATTGGTACAGTTTACCGTGACAGGATTTATTACTAGTGAGGAAGACATACTTTTAAAGAATGAAAGAAATGAGTTTGCTTATCACACAGTAATTATCCTAGGTTAGAATCTTAACAGTTCGAGTCAGAAACCAATAGACCAACCTGCCAATCCGGCCAATAAGCTAGGTTTCTATAAAACCTTTTTACAGGATGAAATGGTTCATATAAACACCCAAGAAAGGTACATCGAGAAATGGGAGAGTTCACGAACGGAACAAAACAACATGCATATTCATGACACGGAGACATCACACTCAGGTACCACCACAAAGTACCACAACAAAGTGGATGATGAGCAACGGGTTTATTCAGAAGTGGAAAACATTACTAATGTAACAATCTGTGTAAGTAGAATGCCAAATTAATTACAACTTTATGCACTATGCACATTAACGTACTTAATGCTCAAGGCATTCTCTACCAACCAGCTTTTGGGCAGTGTAGAAATTTAGTTAGGTTATCCACTGTTATCCAAACAACTCTAATCTCAATCTTATATTTAGGAGAGACGAGGAAGGCTAGGGTAGGGAAGGGAAGGGAGTATAAAAGTAGTAGTATAAGAGAGAGTAGAAAAAGTCTAAAACATTATTTCATTTATTATCTTCGAAATTACTTGAAGTGGGTACTTAAGAAAAAAACAAAATAAACAATAAATATAAAGAAAGTACAATAAGTAACAAGAAATAGACTTTTTCATTTACAGGAGACATTAAAAAAAATAGAGGAGTGCATGTCCAAATACGACGCAGATATGGAGGCTTTGGAGGTCAAGATAACTATAATGAGAATCAACTACGACAAACAATTGGAAACAAGACTTGAATTAGAACAAAAGGTAAGTTATTTATTTAAGCAGCAGTATAATAGCTGAAGTAAGGAGTAAGACTTTGAGATGTTTGTAATCTCGATCGTAAATCAGTGAGTCATAAATATTGATGCTGAGTCCATCAGTGTTGTTTGTGTGCAGCTTGAACACAGGTTCGTTATCAATAAAAGAGTAGATATCGATAAAAAGTGGGTATTTATATGTTTTTGCTGAAAATTAATATTCTATTTGAACTGTAGAGGGACGGGTGTGGTGTCTCTCCAACACAAAGGGTGAATCCTCCGACCAAGCGTGTCCATGCCTGATGGTTCCGTACTGTTGGCCCAACTGATAGCCCAACGGTTGATGTTGGGATGTTATGTATATGCTAATCACCGCGAGAATTCCTATATCCCAATACAGGATTGGTAGTTGCTCCATAATTTGTTATTTCGTAGTTCGATGGTATCTTCACTGGATGGCGCTGTAGTATGTTTTTTTACGCTGTATGTGGAAGTCGCCATAAAGTCATCTATCGCTAATCTGAAATCTTATTAACAGTTTGCTGAACACGAAGTAGAATTGAAGAATTTCATGCAGTTCAAGGAAGATCGTGAAAACCTTCGTGCGTACCAAATAAAGATGAACACTGCTGCAATCATTGTTCAAGGTCTGTTTATGCCTAAGATGAAAATTAATACTTATTTACTGCTAGCTCAGTCAGTTTCATCAAAATTCTTAAAATGGAGGCAATGTGACGTATTAAGAACACGACCCCATACCCTCATACTGTCTCAGTCCGGACATCTCAATAATGTATAATTATTAAGACCTGTGATTACAACCTATTAATCGTAATCGTATTGTTATGATCGTAATTGAAGTGTTTAAGTAAATAATTGTGATGAATTGACGACACACAAAAAGTGATTGGCCGCGAATAGATGCAGATTGCCCAAAACCGGGATAGTAAGCGCTCCTTGGGGAAGGCCTTTTGTTGACAAATTAAGAATACAGAGAGACAGATTATTTCTATGAGTAACGTAAGAGGCGACTAAGAGAGTAAATATGTAGGACAACATCACTGTGAAGAGAAGATAAACTGGATACAAACCCTATACCAATTTATTTGGTCAGCATGGCATAGTAAGTCAAAACCACCTTGCTTTCTCCAGCAGTAAACTGTAAAAACTGTTGATGTAAAGAATTATGTTTACATTTCTAAATTTTGCGTATAAATTCTGTATTACAAGTTTCACATTACTCTCTGAAAATTTCTTTTTAAACTAACCCAGTAGGAGTTTCATCATCATCATCATCAACAGCCTTTTAAAGTCCATTGCTGGACATAGACCTCTCCTTAGCAAGGAGATTTTGGCCTACTATACCACGCTGGCCAGATGGATTGGAATAGGGTTTGTTTCAAATTTTCCTTCTCTTTGTAATGACATTTTCCTGTATAGTTTCTTCCCTTAGTCGACTCTTACGACACCCACGGGATGAATAGGGGTGGTAACACTATGTATTCTAAATCCGTCACCACATGGACGAGTTGTTTGGTTAACGTCAATAAAGTATATTAAAAACAAATAGGTAATTTTCTTATCCTATCATGTTCCAGCTTGGTGGCGTGGTTTACTTGTGCGGTTGGAACTTGGTCCTTTTAAGGCATCGTCACAGAAAAATAAAAGGAACAAAAAGAAAAAGAAGTGATAAGAATAACTGAATTTCAAGAATAAGCTCGCGTATAAATTTTTTTGTACATGACCGTAACTCAGGTGCGTTCCGATGGGATGTCATATACGGTATGATCAACTTTCCCTTAAAATTATGCATGACAGAAAATAACTAAAAAAAGCCGTATTCAGTTCAAATAAATATTCAAAACATTCCAACATGCCGAATTACCATAAACCTGGTAATTTTTGTCTTGCGAAACAGTTATCACTTAAAGTATGAGCATTCTATTAATATGTCTATCATAATCTTAAGATGCGTTCACTCCTATTATACTTTAATATTAAACTATGAATAATCATAGAAAATCATCGTTTTTCAAAATCATAAGTGTCAGTAACTACTATATTTAAAAACATTTTCCTTATAATGGCCAATTGCCAATATGAGCGTAGAGCTAGTTCAAGGTAAGATCATCTATTAAGCTTTGGCCTAGTTTAGGAAATGTGTGCAGTTTTAAATACTCGTGCCAGATTCACAGGCTCATGCTAAATCTTTGTTTGATATCATATGCTCAAGTCCAATAAGGTTGAAATTTTAAAATTTTTCCATTATGACCTTAAAATCAATAGCATTCACGATGATACTCGACCTGATTAGAGGACAAACTCTAATACAAACTAATGGATATTCCATTATTCATAAATAATTCTTGAATTGTTTAACATCACATTGACATTGCTTTAATTTGTATAATACATTTTTGTTTAGAGATTTACATTTAATCTTAAAATAATATTTAAATACTTCGAAAGTACATGTTCCAATAACTTATGCACATCTGTACGAATTATCTGGTTGTGACTGTTAATGGCACTATGCGACACTTACAAAGTATTCGCATACAACTTTTTCTTTGTTGTTTAATAGATAGCATTGTTAGGTTCAACTGAACATCTGAACGGTAGAACCCTACAGTCGAGCCGCCACGTCAGAACTGTGGGGGAGAAATTTTTTCCTCCAGGATAGGGTCTAACGGGGCATGGTGTCAATTTAAGAGGGGACCTGAAATCATATGGTCCGGGTCCCCCCCCAGCGTAGGGTGCCAGAGGCCAGCCGTCGGGGTGGTTTTTAGTGGAAACACCATATACTCCTGACTACTGCACCCCAAGGAGCAGGAGATCTGAAGGGATTTTCCGCCTCGTCGACAAAAGAAAAAGGTTCAACTGAACATAGATATGGTTTGATGAGCATAGCTGTACTTAAGGAACCATCTAGCTCTAGTTAAGTAGATAAGCAATATTACGGAGAGTTCTCAATTCCATTTGATGATAATTCAGAGAAAATATTTGTCTAGTGTCAATCATCTCAATTATATTAGAAGGGCCTCGTATTATCTTTTTATTTGTTATACTATGTTTCAACTGTCTGACTCACGTTACTCCGTTGAAACACCCACTGTGTATGTGAACTTACCGTCGTCAGTCCTTTTTTTTTTTTTTTTAACGTGTGGAGACCCCCTCGGGCCGTCACCCCACCGGGGTTTACGGCGGGGTGGTGTGTCGGAATCGGACCGACTAAAACCACACGGTGTGCCACTGCGCCTGACATAGGAGGGATCCGGGAACAGCTGTTATTACGACATCCAGACCGTCGTCAGTCCTAGCACGTCGGATTCAGTAGGGAAGTGCGCGGCCATCCCCACTTCTTTTCACAGCCCTATTAAACCATTCCATCAATGAAGTACATCTGAATTTTAGAGCGTTATGTCATTTTTTAAATTGTTTCTTGACATAATTTTTGCGTGTCATGATTACTAAAAATTGTATATTTTACATGTGTTTCTCATATTTGCGTGATAAATTTATTGTAGTTCTAAGTTAGACAGATTAACTGTCTATTTCAAATGACTTGTATTTATAGCTAATTAGAATTTTTGTTCGGTTTATTTAAAATATAAATTTATCATATATATTCGGCATCCTAAAAACTTTATGAGCATCACATATATTTTTATTAATGTTTAATTTTAATATTGTTTTTTATTTTTTATATTTTTTAGTTTATTTTACTTTGATATTTTTGTTTTCTTTTTTATATTTTTAGGTACTATTGTACCTGCCTTTTTACGTTTAAAAATATATTATTTTGCACCATTTGAGTTTTTTCTTGTTACTTTAAAATTTTTAATAGAAGAATCCGGTTTATGAGGGTTGGTGGGTCATGTCAATATTTTAGAAATGATGAATATTTATTTTTTTAAAAAGACCCAGTGAGAACCAGAGCTGCGCCTTAGTGTATGTTAAAATATGATAAACCGTTAAATGGAATGACCAGGGAGGACCGTTTGCAGACAAAAGTGTCACAACACTACTGTAATGTATACGTCATAAGGAAAAGTTTCATCCATACCTAGCTGACATACCCAAAAGTCGAACTAAACGATTTGACAGCTCGTTTTTGGCGAGAGTCGCCAAGATTTGGAAAGACCTGTCTATTTTACCTGATGAGTTGAACTCTGGAGCCTTTAAGAGTAGAGTGAACAGGTTTCTTTTGGATGGGCGTGTACCACCTTCGTCTCCATCTACGCTTTCCATCAGGTGAGATGGAAGAAAAACGCCTATTCCATTACAACTATATATAAAAAAAAATCGACCATCGTTTTTGTTGATCAAAGTTTCTTTTGCTTTTAAAAAAATTTTTTAAAGACAAATGAAAAATATATGTATAATTTAAAAATGAAAACCCTAAAAACAAACAATACACAAATAAATGACTTTACAATACATCAACACCCTCTAATGGTCAACTGCTTGACGTATGCCTCCCCATAGAGACGAGGTTTAAATCAATAACCGTATTACATATTAATTAATTTCAAATGTAATGTTAATATAATGGTAAATCAGTCAAACGTTAGCAGACACAATTACTATCATCAACACAGATGAAGAAGACGGTTCCAGATCGAGTCAGGCGAATAACAATCTTCACTGCTTGTAATACAGTATTATTTTAGTTTAATTGTGAATGACATGTTTTTTTCTAGTGTCCAGTATAACTTTGACTATTTTTATATAGACTTTTGTACCACAATAGGTAGACGTAAATACTGGACCACTATAGCCGTGGTCTTTTTTATTTTATTCATATACTAGCTTCCGCAAGCGACTTCGTCCGCGTGGAATAGTTACTTTGGGCTGACGCTTACTTTAACCCACGACTTCGTTTATATAGGTGAGTAAGGGAACAATTCTGTCATACATGATTTATGCGAAACGTTAACTATTTACGCAGCGCAAACAGCGTAAGCCCTCAATAGGAACAAAGTCTCCCGATTTTGAAACATTCTTCAATGGTGCTCCGTTGCTATTGATCTTAGCGTGATGATAAGCCTACAGCCTTTCTCGATAAATAGGCTATCCAATACAAAAAAAAATTTTCAAAACTAATCTGTAGTTCCTGAGATTAGCGCGTTCAAACAAACAAAACAAACAAACTCTTCAGTTTTATAATATTAGTATAAATTTACTTTATAACACATATTTTTAATCTGCTATTTTCTACATATGAACATTAGATTTTTTGTATTAATATTTATGTAACGATTTCTTTTCTGTTAAATATTATTTTATTTTTAATCCGATTATGTTACAAAGATTTTTAAGAAAGTAGGGTGGATAATAGAGAATAGATTTTTGGCCATGACTAACCAATAGATAAAAAAGTGTGTTCTATTTAGTATTTATGGCTTAAAACACAATAAAATACTCTATGCATAAAAAAAACTTCTTTCGTTCGACCAATAATAACACACTGATTTCTTTTCACAAGAAAAATAACATGGGACCTAATTTCGTTTTGTTATTGTAATAATAATGAAATTTATAATTTATGATTTATGAATTAAAATTTATTAATTTTATCTTATAATAATTTATGGCGTTAGTAATAATTTATCTATTTATAATTTATTAATTGTTACTTTTATTTTATGTACCAGAAATGGTAAAATACAAATGTTTTTTGCATATAGTTAAAGTTTTTAACCAATAAATATAAAATGATCAATCATTTTTTAATTTTCTTTCATACAATTAACGTAAATAAAAATCACATTACATAACAGTTTGTGTTGTGTAATGTGATTTGAAGAATTTATGTATAACTCAAAGGTGTGGGAATACACAGACAAATCGATACTGATTGTATATGTATATTTCTACATATATACATAAGTAAGGAGAGACCTATGTCCAGCAGTGGACTGTAAAAGGCTGCTGATGTTGATGACATAAGTACAAAGAAACGGCAAGGTTTCTACGAGCTAACAAGAACAAAACAAATGAAATGATTTAGTATGTTTTGAATTTATAAACCAATAACTTTTTCTTTCTAATTTTGTATGACGAAAACTGTTGTGAAATCGGTGACTTATCATTTTTCCAGTAACATTGAACTTTAGCAAATTTACAGCAATTTTGCGGTTTGTATGAAATTAACAACATATTTCAAACTATTTTCGTAATTCTGTATATCTTTAACAGCAATTTATTGACGCTACAAATTATTGTGATACAGCAGTTGCCAAAAATACATTCATTGGCAAATAGTCATAATGTAGAGTCGTGTTGATGTACTTACATCACGGAGAGGTCGTGGAAATTGTGTTCGCAATGAGATTTTGTTACAAAAACATTTAGAAGTTACGATATATGATGACCGACCTGTCATTACACATATTGCACACACAACGTTGGCCTACAGTATACGATTAAAAGTGAGAGGATTCGGCACTCTACACATTGGACGACATTTTCATCTTTGTTTCGTTTTTTGTTTTTTTTTTTCATTTTAAAAGCCTATCAAAGTTTTACTGCCTTAATTCTACTCTACCTGATAAAAGGCATGAATAGAGTCCAAGAGTTTGGTCACCATACTCATTGTGAATGCTGGTAATACAGTATTTCGGACATTTAAAACCAACATCGTCTAGTTTCAAACTAAGCAGAGCTTGTGCTATGATAACCAGACTGACTGATAGAATATAAATATACTGTTTTTGTAAATACATACATGTTATACATAGAAAACACCCAAACTTCGAAACAAATATTTATATATATACAGTATGGTGACTGGCAGTATAACAACCTAGTGAGATGCTTTTTCACGCCCTGCTTGGCGACGTAAAAGGCATGACAGTCATCGTGGTGATGTAAGACTCGAACTCTTATCATGATAATTGTCGCACTTGCAACAATGAGCCAGGAGACCTTTATTAGTCAACTGCACAAGGAAGGTTATGTTTTCGAGTGTATTTTACTTTTCGTTAGTTAAATTTGTAGGCTACTTATTATCCGCATCATAGTAACGTCTCCATGCAAAGGTTGTATTAGTATCAGTCCCATTTCTCTCTCTTGATTTATGTCTATGAAGATTAGAACTCAAAGTGGCACTTGGCACTTAAAGCAATAATATATAAATGACTTTGTGTCATACATTTAGTGTGTCTCAATCGCCGTTGAAACTCGTGCGACTCAAAACTGTTGTAGCGACTGTCGCACAGTGTACAAAGTACCTTATTTATTACTGTGCAAGTACTTGTCGTAGTAGGGCATCAAACCTAGTGTGATATAATGTTTACATCTTCACACTTAAAACATCGATAAGAAACTATTGAAACAAATAATTAAAGATGACACTAGTTTGTAGTTAAGTGTGTATTATATTTGTCTTGGGCTAGCAGATTCCCAGTGCCTAATATGAAATGGATTAGAAAGACATGTGTAAGGAAAAATAATTTCAAAAGAAAATAAATTCGTTGATAAAACAAATTATAGATTGCGTTAAAATTAAGAAAAGAGGATGAAAATGAAACCACGGCCTAACATAAAAATCAGCCTTGTCGAGTAAGTAAGGATACCGAAATTCAAACCCTCTGCCTGCCTCTAATTCCGGGAGGAAGAACTGTAAGGGTCTCTACACATTTGTGGATTTAAGTTGCATGTATTAAAAGGTGATGTTATTCACTACTTTTATTTATTTATTTCATTTATTTATTAATGGTATACCAACAGCGTATATACAACACACTCTTAAACAAAATTTCTAAAAAAAGTAATATCTGATATGCATGCCCATTATCGGTATACACAACATTCATCATAAAAGAAAACACCTAACAATGCAATATTACGAGTAAAATAGTAAGTACAAAACAAAAAAAACGCATTTAACTATTATTACTAGTCTGTAAGCTAAACCAGGCAGTCGAATAAATGAACCCTAAATAATAAACCCTCTAATCAAACAGCTAACCTCGAATTTAGTACAATATGTAGTTTATGGCAAACCTAGGTATTTCTAGTGTTAAATTCAATAATAACTGTATGTATGCACCGTCAATAGAATTTGGCTTTATCAACAGCCTCTCCTTAGCAAGAAGATTCAGTTTAAATGTTTTTTTAAAGATAACTCTCTCACCAGGAATAATTCCTATATAGCGGAGGACTGAATAAACATACTGAAAACCGAAAAACTGCTGGTTGGTTTGAAAAAAATTTACAGTATTTACTGAAGCAGTATTCACTGAAACAGCTGGCAGAGTCCACCAATACTCGATTATCATAATAAATAATAATAATTAATAAATTTACTCACTACCTCATTTACTCCATAAATCTGGTAGTGCCATGGATCCCAAAAATTTTAGAACTATTACTTGTTTACCAACTACATATAAACTTCTAACATCTATTTTGAGACTCAAAATTACTACACACATAAATAATAATTTGGTACTATCTATTTCTCAAAATGGATGTAGAAGTGGGGCCCGTAGCACTAAAGAGCTCCTTAACATAGACAGGACCATTAGCCAACAGGTACGTCGTAGTCGTAAGAGTCTGGCGACATGTTGGATAGATTATAAGAAGGCTTATGACTCAGTTCCACATACATGGCTTTTGAAAGTGCTAGAGTTGTATAAAATTGATGCAACTCTGTGCACTTTCTTAAGGTCGTGTATGAGTCAATGGAGAACAACACTTCGCTATCCAGGATGTCGGCAGACTGCGATAAATGACGTACTTATAAAGATCGAGCGAGGTATATTTCAAGGTGACAGTCTGAGTCCCTTGTGGTTTTGTCTAGCTTTGAACCCTCTCAGTACTCTGTTAGAGGGTTCAGGGTTAGGCTATCGGTTGCAGAAAGATGATCAAGTTATATCTCACCTTCTTTATATGGATGATTTGAAATTACTGGCCTCCACAAAATTACAATTGATGGCGTTATTAAGGGTCACTGAAAACTTTAGTAATTCTATCAAAATGGAATTTGGTGTAGACAAGTGTGCAGTCATGTATGTAAAGAAGGGCGTGATTGTAGAATCTGAAAGAATAGAACTTTCAGATTCAACAAAACTCAGATTTCTGTCTGCCACCGAAACTTACAAGTATCTAGGTTTTTCACAGTCCTTGGGAATATCAGAATCTGGCGTGAAACAAATGTTACAGGAACGCTTCTTTGGCCGCCTAAAAAAAGTACTTAAAAGTCTTTTATCAGGCGGTAACAAGGTGCGAGCCTATAACAGTTGGGTCATGCCGGTTCTGATGTATTCCTTTGGTGCACTTAGATGGACTCAGACCGAATTAGATGCCCTTGACAGGAGAGTCCGTACATTGCTGACTGCATTCCGCATACACCACCCACGTTCATCGGTTATGAGATTGTATATTCCGCGAAAGTTTGGAGGTCGTGGTCTCTTAAATATCAAGACTCTACACAATCACGAGATATACAATCTCAGAGAATATTTTCTACAGACTAATGTGGGAGTGCATCGCAATGTAGTTGCAGTGGATACTGGTTTTACCCCGCTCGCTCTGGCTAAAGAGAATTGGTGCAAACCTGTAGTACTTAGTACTACTGATCGCAAGGAAGTATGGAAGGGTAAAGAACTTCATGGTCGATTTTATCGGGCCCTACATGGGTCTGATATAGACTTTAAAGCGTCGACGTCTTGGCTACGGTATGGTGATCTCTTCGGAAAAACCGAAGGTTTTGCTTGTGCAATTATAGAAGAAGTTATTATGACAAATAACTACCGGAAATATATCCTGAAAGATAGTACGGTTGACATCTGTCGGGCGTGCCACCGTCCTAGAGAATCTATTAGGCATATTATTTCTGGTTGTTCTCGACTTGCTAATGGTGAGTATTTGCACAGGCACAATCAAGTAGCCAGGATCATATACCAACAACTTGCCCTTAAATACCAACTTGTCAATTTTGAAGTGCCTTACTACAGGTATGTGCCCGACCCAGTTCTCGAGAACGGTCGTGCTACATTATATTGGGATCGATCTATTATTACAGATAGGGCTATTGTTGCAAATAAGACTGATATTGTGTT
This sequence comes from Hypercompe scribonia, assembly GCA_949316085.1. Lineage (NCBI taxonomy): Eukaryota > Metazoa > Arthropoda > Insecta > Lepidoptera > Erebidae > Hypercompe > Hypercompe scribonia. The sequence goes on along the minus strand of OX438984.1, from coordinate 1,886,961 downwards.
GATAGATCGATTAGAGCGGCGCGCAATGATTATCGATATCGCCGTTCCTCATGTCGAGAATCTCGTGAAAGTTGAAAAAGAAAAACAATTGAAGTATTTGGATCTGTCTCACGAGATTGCCGATGTGTGGAATGTGGATTCGATAATCATTGTTCTGATAATCATATCTGTTCACGGATTGATAGCCAAGAGCCTCGACCAACACCTTAAGAGGCTCACGTTAGAGGGTTGGATCAAGGGTCTGATGCAGAAGGCAGTCCTCCTTGACACGGCCCGTATTGTGAGGAGGTTCCTGTCTCTGGAGCCCTTACCACCGATATCTTGGTCCCTGTACCCGATGTCGGTGGTCTACTATTTTTTATATTTTTAAATATGTATTTTTTATTTTTTATATATTTAAAAATGTAATCAATATGTATATTTAAACGTAATAAAGAGAATAATAATAAATATTCCGGACATTTAACACACAACGCCATCTAGTTTCAAACTAAGCAGAGCTTGTACTATGATAACTAGACTGACTGATAGAATACTTATATACTTTTTTATTTGTAAATACATTCATATTATACATAGAAAACACCCAAACTCCAAAACAAATATTTGCAGATCATAGTTTGATTCGACCCGGAATAGAACCCGAGGCCTCAAGCACAACAGTCGCTTTCGCTACCACTACGCCATCGAGGCAGTCATCATCTTATACTTGTCAAAATATTTATTTGTGTATATATGTATGTATATAGATTTATATCAACTTAAGTGTGTATATGTATGTATTTATGTATTTGTATAAATTTTAATGTATGATAAGTTTGTATATATTTACTTCTTTTATTCAACATCCTCCGAAACGCACCTACTTCCTATTTTCTCTGCATCACCCAAAGGTCGACTGGTAGAGAATGCCTTAGGCATTAAGTCCGCCTATGTGCATAAAGTGCATGATGTATAAATAAATAAAATCCTTTTTGGCATTAAGTCCGCCTTATACAATGTATTTGTAGGAAGTATTAATAAAGCTCTCCTACAACAATACTAATGTATTAAGCAATATCTAATTGATAATATCATAAACCAAACTATAGTTGAAAATGAATTCGGCCTGTATCCGTTGCATGATTATTGGCGATATGTCGACAAGTGTGTTAACTTAAGTTACGAAATCACCCATTGTGCTTGCTCAATATTGCATTGTTAAAAATATCTATTGCTATAGCGTATATAATTAAATTACAGTTAAAGAAAAGGAGTACATGACGCTTGCGTGATACACCTAGCGTGATTGAGGCCATGTCAAAGATTTTGACGATTATCATTAAGACATTACTTACATCTCTTTCTTATCTCTTTACAATTTTTTTTTTATATTTCGAATAACTGATACACAACGCCATCTAGTTTAAAACTCAGCAGAGCTTGTACTATGACAGCTAGATTGACTGATGGAAAACGTATACACTTTTTTTCGTTAATAAACACATATTATACAGAGAAAATACTCAAATTCTGAAATAAATATTTATTGATCATATTAATATTTAGTCTGACCCTGGAAAAGATCCGGAGACAGTATGGCAGTTGTGTACGCGCCACCGAGGCACTTGAGTATACACTCGTATTTGATAGATTCGTATGCTGGGTGCAGTATAGACTAAAGGAAATCTTTGTTTTTGAAGTATCCCTGTACGAAAAATATTCTTTGTTTCTGCGCTTTCTACCTAAACATTGGCAAATATGATCTAAAAAATGCTTATTCTAAATATGTGCAAAGAGAGAATACACACCTTGATATGATATTATAAACCCAATTGTACGACGCTCCAATTACTGAAAACAAAAATTTAGAAAGCAAAAATACTTTATCAAATTATTTTTTCTTCACATATGTTTAAATCGAAGTAGCGTGCACTGAGAGAGGCCTTTCGCTGTGGCGTAGAAGCCACAGTATTCAGTTTAAGTTCATCATTACTTGGAATACCCGTGAATTGTCCATTAAAGAGCTTTTATCCATAATAAAAAAATTTTGTTGCCATTTTAGTATCAATAATTTTATGGTGCACACTGAGTAAAATACTTTTATATGTAGCGAGGTCGCGGAACGATGTGAAAAGGGAATTTTTCAGCACATTCCACTCACCTACTTCTCAGTCTTTTTCCCAGACTAAGTTCACTTCGACTTTGAATCTACTACGATAGCCTTGAACTTCGATTTTTCACATAAAGTGACTACCATCTATAAAAGAAATGGCTGTGGTGTCCCTCCAACACAAAGGGACAATCCTCCGACCAGGCCAGGTGAAGGTGTTGGGATATTGTATGTATACTAATCTTCACGAGAACTTCTCTATCGCGATTCAGGATTAATAGTTGCTCCGTAACTCATTACTCTGTAATTTGATGTGTCTTCGCCAGGTGACACTCTAGTAGGTATTTTACGCAAGTACTAGGCGAAATCGAAGTTCTTAAGGATGACTGTTATCAGACTTTTTAGGGTTCCAATTACGTTCTTATAGTAACTAGGATAAAATGAGTTAAGAGTGGTCACTCATCATAATCTGACTTGACTAGGATTGCTTAAATTTACGATATGTAAACCTACATGGTTACCGATGAAGCCACGAACCCATTTAGACTAATAGCACTTGCTTTAAAGTTGGTACCAATAAAGAAAAAATCTTAAATTAGGAGTATGTGTTTTGTGGAAGCTGGAAAAAATGCTAATAACATTGTGGATTTAATCATAATATTAATAGAAAAGACAGAGATATTTAGCACTTGATACTTGGATGTAGAAATTACACCAGTCAGAATGAAAATTGTCCCGTACTGTAACTTATTTTCACAACAGCACTCGTCACTATTGCGAACTGTGAGTTTTCTAATTAAAAAAACTTAACGATTAGGTTCAATATATCAATCAACCTATCGCCATCCACTGCTGAACGAAGATCACCCCCAAGGAACGCCAACCATCCCGATCTTGGGCAATTCACATCCATCCGCTGCCAGCCACCTTCTTCAAGTCATCGGTCCATCGCGCCGCAGTTAAGTTACCAAATAAATATAGTTTCACTAGTGCACGTGTTTATGTTATCATTAATTTTTTTACTTCGTGAATTCTAGTACATACCGACATCCTGCACACCGGTTACCTTACGGACATTTCTTTGGCAACTCGGCATTATGTCTGGTGAGAAAATTCACATGATAAAATTCAAGTAATTCAGTAGAAGAAGACAATCTGTTATGACTAAGGTCTTTCCGTGTGGTGACGGATTAAGAAAATGGAGTGACCACCCTTAATCATCGCGTGAGTATCGTAAGAGCCGACTAAGAGAGTAAATTAGGCTGACACCAGCACTACCAAGAAGAGAAGAAAAACTTGATGTAAAACCAGTGTGGCCAGCGTGGTATAGTAGGCTAAAACCATTCTAAGGAGAGGCCTATATCCAGCAGGGGACTATGATAGACTGTTGATAATAATGATTGATAAACCATTGAGGTATTCCATTAAAAGCTATACCCATATGTCTGCTGATAGAGTCCATGGCAACATAGAAATGCACATAAAAAAACAAGATGCTGTTCATGACTTCGTGGACTACAAGAATGTTATGAGTATATTACTGTTATGTCGATCAAATGTTGAAGTTCACGAAGTCCAAAAATCTTACCAGTGGGTGGAAATTCGAGTAACGTTACGTGTGTTACTAAAATTCACCTAGATTATGATTCATTAACTGTATACCTAAAGATAATAAAAATTTAAGAAATTCGCATCGATTCATAAACAACGGGAGCTTTGAGAAAACCAATTTTAACAAAGTGTAATCGGATCTTTTTCATGAAGATCCCGATATCCAGATCTGGTAATATTAACACAATTCTAGAGTTGTGTGCGTTCATAAACAGTGTTAATCGACTATCAAATTGACCATATGCTCCATTGCCATCTTGACAGCACATACAAAAAATTTAGAATTCACAAACAGCTATGTTACGGCACACAAGATAGGCTAACGCGTGTTTAGAATCGGTCAGTTCTAAACCCGACCCTGAAGTTTTTAGCGAAGGTCATTGTGCAATTCAATTCATATTCGATGTACGTTTTGTTGTAAAAAAAATTACAGTTTGCATTGATAAATATTCAGATAACGTTTATAACATAACAGTATTGCAAATAAAATGCTTGGCTACATGTAATTTGGGAGGATAGGAGGCCAAATTGGTGATTTGATTATGAGAACCGTTAGAGGTTTCTTCTAAATGCTAAGCAGACAATGGGCCTTGGACATGAAGTAATCTATAGTTGACTGCATGGATAGCGTAATGGTTGACGCACCGTTTTGTGCTGCGAAGAGTACTGTGGGTTAGATCCCTACATGGGACAACGACGACGACTTGAAGAAGGTGGCTGGTAGCGGATGGATGCGAGTTGCCCAAGACCGGGATCGATGGCGTTCCTTGGGGGAGACAACACTTTGCAATAAATTATAGTTCGGAGCCGGAGTGTTTTTGTGCCTTTTTCATGTGTTTGTAAAGTCGACCCGACATAGGATATCTTCGTAGTACGAGAACTGATCAAAAATATAAGAAAATAAAAAGAAACAGTCATGTGTGCTGTGAACATTTTAAAGTAATTTATTCTGCATCTTCATGGCATTATATAACCTAATAACGACCCCTTAAAATCGCCTATTACTGCCTGTTTTGTAATTGATTATTTAAAAGTGTTGTATTAAAGTTAGGTAAGTGATTGCTTTAGAAAAAATATAAGAGTATTTGTATTGCAAATATTCGTCACTTGCTTATGTACGTCATCATCATCATCAACAGCTTTTAAGAGTCCACTGCTGGACATAAGTCACTCCTTAGTATGCAGGTTTTAGCCTACTAATACCACGCTGGAAAGACGGGTTAGCTTAGAGTTCGTTTCAAGTTTTCCTTCTCTGTGTCGTGAATATTTTATTTATTTACAGCACCTATGGGAAGAGTAGAGGTGGTGACCAACTGTCTTCTTAATCCATCATCATCACACTCAACCACCATCACACGGATATGTACATAAAACAATGGTTTAAAAATGACGGAACAATTTCTTGTTGGTTTTCGGAGAACGTACATTTTTCATATTGACACGATTCAGACTACGTAAGAATGCTCATTTATATAGGAACACTATTTTAGCTATTGTAATGCATTAGTAACAACGTGTCCAGTGGACTATTAAAGTAAATATAAGCCTCTCCTTCTAAAGGAGGTTATAACCTACTATACCTGGCCTTGTTAATAAGTGTAAGTCCGCTATGCAATATTTATATTTGAGAAATGTTTGGAAGGGTGAGTACATGACACTTGAGCAGAGATGAATTGCCCAGTCTTTCTTAATGATTTCTCTATCAACAATGTCTTTAATGTTCTATAAGTTTATATTTTACTATTTGCCACAACTTTGGCGAATTTTTTTGTTTTTTAATATTTGTCAATATTTAGCAACATAATTTGTGCCTATTCATTTAAATTTTTGTAACATAGAGTTAGATTATCCATATTGTAAAATAATTAATAAGCAAAAATGACACGCACATCCCAATTTTCACGTCAGTCACTGCCAACGGATAGCGATACACTAGCTTATTGGTTGAGAGTACCAACGTCCCGCGTCCCGCAAACCATCAAAAGGGGCCAAGCTTACGGTGTTTCGTCTGTAAGCTAGAAGTCGTGCCCGGTTAATGATAATACGTCTGCTCGATATTACCAAGGTGGGATAAAAATGATAGTCGGCAAAGTATAAGCGTTTTATACGTCACTGTCTACGTGGTGCGTGACTATCCCTCAAGAATGTAAAGGTTAGTTTTCACAGCTTTCACAATCTATTTAGAGAAGAACACATAATTTCTCAGTTCTCTTCATATGTACAGACATGTAAATACTTATGAATATAATAGAGCCAAAGGCCAGATTGTAACATACAAAATGAGTATGAACTACAGCTGATGACCTGAGTATTGTATAACCGAGTAAGTCAAATCTAATAGTGTAAAATGTAAAGTTAATTGCGTCGGAATCTCGCCATTTCAAAAGATTAGTGCAAATAAAAATGAATGTTTTTGATGGTTTAATACATAAGATTTTGGTGAATTTATTTGTGTTAATATTATATATTAAATCATGCAATCAGATTCATATAGTTTGCGCAAATTTTTTATTTCGAGCTTTTGAAGTCTCTTTCAACTGTAACCTAAAAGAGTCTTTTGTCTATTTGTCTGATCATATTAGTAAACCTAAGGAATTGTTTACTTTTTTTTTTAAATAATAACCTACCAAAGTGATGCTATTCTGTCTGATGGAAAGCATAAATAGAATCCAAGAGCGGTGGTCGCCGTACTCACTGCAGACAGTGCAGTATGGCGACCCACACTATGGCGGCCTAGTGAGATGCTTTTTCACGCCCTCTTAAAGGACCCGGGATCGTAGTGGGAGGGAAACGCGTGCACTGACAATGAATTCTAGGCTTTAACTGATTTGCACAGGAAGGAAAAGCCGAACCGTTTAGTTCGGGAGAGTATGTCTACCTTTCTGAAACGGTGACTTCCAAGGCCAGCACAAATTGTCCTATTATTTACTTATGTATTAATATTTAAAATTACAGTAATAATAATTTTAATGTTCTAATAAGTTTGTAACAGTTAAACGAGTTAGGTTACTGTAATTTTGTATGGTATTGTACTCCACAAACATAATGTAAGTATGAAAGTAAAAGTGAATAAATGATAACTAACTGGATAAGATCTCGATTCGGAAGTCACCGACACTATAACATAATGTCTAATAATCAGCAGAAGTCTAAACAGGAACATACAAAGTAAATACAACAGAAACAGACATCTAGATGATATACATTTAGTTCTTATTCACTTCAAACTTCGAAACAAATATTTGCAGATCATACAAACATTTGGTTCGACCCGGAAATCGAACCCGAGACCTCAAGTACAGCAGTCACATTCACTACTTCTACGCCACCGAGGCAGTTATGACGACATTGGAGACATTGAGATGACATTAGAAGCATTGATTATAGATCTACAAAGGATGAACACCCATTTCATTATAATAAAACCAACAACAAAAGCTGTCGCTCATCACTTACACCACAATGAAACTGACATGTCGTAATGTCAGAGATAATAATACAACGTTTTTAAATTTCTCACTTTAGCCTTAAGAAAAGAGTTAATGGCGGACAATTAAATTGGTTTTAAACAGCACATTTGTATAATTTTGTCTAGTTAACTTCAAATTCATGCAATCATAATAATAAATTTCATAAACTTCACATTTTCATGTCAATAGACTTACTCCTAATATATCGTCGTATCAATAGTCTTTAACAGTCCACTGCTGGACATAGGCCTCTCCTTGGCAAGGAGGTTTAATATATAGGTGAAGCTACAAAAAAATCTACAAAAATGTGAACGTTGTAACACGCCTCTGTCTAACCCCTTAAAGGCAAGAGCTGACATTAAACTAAACAATAACTTTAAGTTTTATTTCATTAAGAGAAAATCAATGCCCGCAAAAGACAATTATTTTTGTTAAATAGCCCACAACTTCACAAACGGCAGTCAATGAGCTCTCGTCATCGCTACATGAATACATTAAACTGGGAACACTGTCATCTTTACACCAGACAAACAAACCATTAAAAGTAATTTTTATTATCTAAGTAATTACCTTGTGAGAAGTGAGCAAGCAAGCTTACCTCCGCACGAGTGACATTTTCGTACAAAGTTACACTAATAAATGGTCTCTTAAATATAGCTTGATCTCTGTGACAGCTGTCAGACAGACAGGTGTCATTTAGAACTTTCAAAGTATATTTTAAGTGTGAATTTGTATATTTATAATGCATTGCACTTCATTTATGATAAAACTAGAACGTAAAGAATTAAAAATATAAGCGAGACAAAATAAAATCGTTTGTTGAAAGTTTCTTCGTAGGTTTCGTAGCCATGTCACAGAGATGAAGCTACATTTTAACGACTGCAGGGATTTAATTGTCATTTTTTTTTTATTTATACATCTTACACATGCCCATCTGGTCCCAATCTTGACAGAACCTGTAGTGTAGTAAACTCGAACACAGACTTATTAATTGTGCTCATCAAGCAATCATTCGTCCTATGTGGGTATGCACCATTTGAAACTCATCTTAGGCTTTTGTTGCCTTCCTTCCTGTTTTTTTTGAAAAATACGACTCCCTTGCCATTAATGGTATTCTGTAGCGCGGGAACTTTACAAACATACAGGAAACGGATTTACGAAGACAATTTGCGAATCACACAAAGTGTTCTTGTCACACAAATCTTGCGGGGATATAACTCAAAACACTCACTGAAGTGAGGTCTCGTGATCGCTTAAAAAATAATATCATCCGTCTAATCAAAGACAAGTCAAGTCGTGTGTCTACGTACATACGTAGTCTTGTCATCAGATCTTGAAACAATACCCCAACAATATTGAAGTATTTCCCAAATCGTTTTTCGAATGATTTTTGTTTACATACTGTTTCGTAATTATATTTTTGTTTATCAGTTTTTCCTTTTGATATGACATAACTCCTTCAATACATGAAAAGTTATCAAACGATAATGATAGTCCGACATTTTGTCTTTTCATAAACACGTTAACTGAACGAATGGCGTAGTGGCCGTTCTTCACTGCGGTGAGTGTTGTGAGTTCAAACCCACACGAGACAATACTTTGTGTGATTCACAAATTATTTTTTTGAGTCTGGATATTCGTTGCGTCTGCTTCTTGAATGTTTGTAAAGTCCCCCGCGACACAGGATACACAGATTGACGAGCCTACCGTAGAATAAGAAATCTGCGATAGGTTGAATGTTATTTAAAAAAATTAAATAAAAACGAATATGTTTCATAATTAATAAATTTACATAAACGTTTTACTCACAAGGCCATAACTGGCATAACAGAGACAGCTTATGCACGCGTCTTAAACACATGCGTGGTATATTGACTTCGTTAATTATCCTGTCAAATTAAAACGAACTCTAAAAAAATATCTATGGTTGAAAATTGTGTTGCATCACTAGCCGTACAACTGGTTTTATGACTTATGGTTTTAGTAATTGCTAACGTAACCGAAAAGCTTTAACTATGACCCGGTGAAATCACATCGTGCCGTACCAGTGTTACCAGTTTTATATTCCTCCTGCTAGGTGTTGCTCGTTTCCTTTTAATTTTTTGAAAGAATAATACTGACTGTAATTACTTTTTTACTCTTCTCAAACTTCTTGGTAGTTCTAGTTATATGGTTTTGACTCGATTTTTTTTGGCTTAGAGGGTAAACGAGCAAGCGCCCAAGGAGACCAACAATTCAAGAGTCACAATTGCATTAGGACCCGTTGAGTCCCGCGTGATTTAATCTGGAGAAGATTAGATCACTAATTCTTCATTTTTTAGACACTTCTGTCTCTTTTCACAAAAGCAGTCCATAGATTACAAGAAAGAGAGAGGAGAGGTGTTATACATCAGAAAATGGATATTAACAAACTTGCACCTCATTTCTTCACGAACATAAAAATGAAAGTAAAGTCGAAAATATTTGGTATATAATTTTTTTCTTGTTTTTATCTTATCTAATACTAAATTACTCGTGTAAATCAAGAATAAATTTGAATATTTATCCGATTATATGTGTAGAATTTCATATTGCAACATCTTCGTCTAATTACACATTAACAGTTGTAATAGACCATTTGGAAACGAAATAAGAACAAAGGCGTTATGTTATTAAACTCGAAATTGCAAGATTAGTTCAAAATTTACATCTTAGTAAATTTGTACCAACTAGAATTTAAAATCAAATACATTTTGTTCTCCCTATGGTGACAGATTAAAAATACGATGGGTGTCGTAACAGCCAAGTAAGGGAACTTACTATACAAGACAGAAGTACTGTAAACTTGAAACAAACCCTGTGCCCGTCTAGCCTGGATGATATAGTAGACCAAAACCTCCTTCCAGGAGGTCTTTGTACAGTAGTGGTTGTGGTGGTTGATTTCAATTTTTGTACGTAAGAGAGCAATGCTTCGACACAAGTTTGCCAGCTTGACAGAAATGGTACCATAACCTCACAAAAAAACCGATATTAAGAAATTATTTCGTTAATTCTCTTTGGACATTTAATGTCGAAATCTAGATTCAATAAATCTAAAAAAATGCACATTTTGAAACTTTCTAAAACAATACGAAATTTTAAAAATGAATTCTTAATGTTTGTTAACATAACCAAAAAACGATATAGTGGGTTTTTGTTATGTTAAGATTATAAGTCATAACTGACAGAATTTTGGTCGTTTATTCTCATTTGTTGAGTTAGAAAGTTGTATTATCTAAATTGAAAGAAAGACTCGTTTCGGTTAACGCCATAATTAATGAAACGGAAATACAGAATCATACCTTATCTCGTGTAGCTGAGCGAAGAATCTTGTGAGTGGCAAGTAAAAATCCCAATACTTTGTCCGATACTGTTTACTGTCCCTGCAGCCCCTGGAAGCCTGTTCAGAAACCATACGCACATTGCGGGTTAATAAGGAAGGAGTACGCTCTTTCTTTGAATGATTTGCAGAGCAGGTGACACATGACAAAGTCTAGGCGAAATTAGTAAGTTCATTGTCCCGTGGGGCCACCTGCAAAGACTAAACCACCGGAATGACACCGAAGAAGAACTACTAACAGGCCTATCCGACTACAACTAAGTGGTTCATCTGTTATGACAGGCGGTGCAAAAGACTACTTGGACAGGCTGTTGATCTAGAAAAACCACACCGAGATTCCAGCTGGTGTCCAGAAAACCTAATTTATGTTCCAGAGACTGGTTGTGTGAGGCGAAAAGTTTCATGAAAACGTTCAGTGGTAGAGTAGCAATCCAGGTGATGGGGACGAAACTGCCGCATGTAACGATGGCGGATAGTAGCAACCAATGTTTAATTAGAAGCCACAATTCCTGCAGGCACTCACCATGATAAGAACGATAGAGAATGCAGAATGAATAGTGAATGGTTAACTTGCTGTATTAAAAAAGTAACAGTCAACGCGAATCACAAAATTGGCACCAAGGAGGAATATTCCTCAGATACAAATGCGAATATATTAATCTGAGAAATAAAAAAGGTTGTATTGCATTGTTAATATTAAAATATCTCACGTTTCGGATTTTTTTACGCAACAGTTTAATAAAACTACCTAAGAAATTTTACTTACACCTTTGTCTAAGCACGGGAGTTACGTTACGATGTCATTGTTATACCCACGACGACATTACATTAATACATATAATAAAATTTCGTTATATTCTAGGACAAATACCGCGCTTTCTAGAGTAAAAACTTACACATAGATTGTACCAACATAGTTAGATAGATGTTTTGTAAATAGATACATTATCGTGGGAAAGTCACGTCACAAATGGGCTCAACTGGAGTAATACCCCAGAAAACCACTGTTGAGTCCTTTGTTGAAGTTGCTGGCCCAACATAGTCTCAAGCGGTGAATTCTGAGGTGTTTTAGAGGAAATGAAGGTGTTTTACGATGATTTGTTTCTGAAAAATTACGAAACATTTACTTTACTTACGAAATAATTACTTAAGATACATTTTTCAATTATTATTGATATTCAGTTCACTTAAATATACGTTCAGGTATTTGTTTAAGTGAAAAACACCATAACCTTTTCGTTTTTGACAAAAGTATGACATTTTCATTTAACATAAAAACAAAAACATGATTTGACAATTGAATATGACAAGTTTGCAACAATTAGAACGTTCCGTTACAGCTAAAAACTATTCATTTTTATTTTAATATTTATATTTGTTATATTTAATTTTGGGCAATCTGTTTGTTATTAATATTTGAAATCACTACACTAACCAATTATTTCGATGATTTCGAAAAATTACATATATTTTAATATAATTAATATTTTATATAATATAAAAAGGTTAAAACGTAATTGAGAACAGACTGTTAGTTAAAATCAATTATTGAGACTAACTTCAGCTGAGTAACACTTAAAACACATTCTATAATAAGAACAGTAATGGACTTAAAACTAGTTTCAGATAATCAGAGTTCAACAGATGACTTTTAAAATATGGGCCTATGACTCTAGACTTGCAGATACCCATATACATTTAAGCATCACATGCCATTAAAAAATATATGTAACAGATTTAGACAAACAGTGTTCCTGTCCCAGTTGCCTCTTGAATCACAGGACGTACTTACAAATATGCCACCTCTTTAAGCTACTATGCGTTAGTCCAAATAACAATCTAACACTTCTAATTTTTGACCCTTTGGTCCTCCCAATGTAGGGTATTTATGATAGTCTTCCACACTCTCAACGACAAAAAAGGCAAAGTAAATTATATCTGTGGGAATCAGTAATTTACGGATAAACAGTACGGACGTAAGTAATTTAATCAAAGTGAAATGCAAACTCTCTGTTTTGTGAGTCTGATAGATGTTAATGATTCCAGTTAATCGGAGGTGAAACTTGTAAATTTTATCAAGTACGGAAATTGTAATTAGGTAGGTATGTCATGTTCGTTTTCGAGACGAGAAAACAGTACAACTAAATATCGAATTGTCACTATTTGCCACTTAATAGAGGGCAAGACTATTGCTATTGACCCGGTAGAATTAGGTGGGAACATTTTTAACATCTGCCACACGACACACCTAGCCCCAAACTAAGCAGAGCTTGTACTGCAAATACTAGACAACTGATATATGTAAATATATGTATACTTTTTTGGTAATACATGCATATTATACATAGAAAACACCCAAACTCCGAAACACATATTTATGGACAAACATTTGGTCCAACCTTGGAATCGAATCGAAAAAAATTAGATGTATATTAAGAGGAAAAGTAGATAGAGAGGAAAGTATATAGAAAGAAAGAGACATAGCTTATATAATAGAAGAAATACAGAAGTACATAGGAATCCAATAGTGAAATGTTTCATTGATATAAAGTTCTTAGTTACTAATACTTTTATGTACGCGACCCGAATTTATTGTTTTCAAATGATTTCAAATGTAAAACTCGAGGACTATTATCATTAGTCGATTTTCAATGTTAATAAAATTTACTAATTTACTCCGTAGGTCAAGATCATACTCAATTTGTAAGTATCGTTTTGAAACGTCCTCTTTTGCATAGCTAATTATGTTTAAAACCATTTACATATAAATTGTCACGTACCAACTTAAATAAAAATAAATACTCCACTACTCAATGTTAAACTATTAACCCGAAACATCAAAAATATTGACGACGGGGAGTCCCCTCTCAATTCTCTCTTTTTTTTATGAAGAGCCTGCCAAAGTGACTCTACTCTGCCTGATGGAAAGCATGAATAGAATCCAAAGAGTTGTGGTCACCATACTCATTGCAAATGCAGACAATGCAGTGTGGTGACCCACACTATGGTGGCCTAGTAAGATGCTTGGTCACGTCTTACTTAGGGACGTTAAAGGCATAACAGTTATCGTGGCAGTGTAAGCCTCACATAGTTATCACGATAACTGTCACCCCTGCATCAATGGGCCTCCGGTCTCTTCCCATAGATGCTGTTGCAGTGATAAAAGAGCCGCTTATTAGAACGACTACGCATGTACCAGTATAGTCCCCAGAAAATTTAGGAATTCTGGAGCCAGGTACTCTCAAAAAGCGTCAATGCTCTTGCATATCTTGCGTTATATCTTTTAACAGCGCTAATAACTTATTATCAGTCGAACCGTCAGCTAGTTAACCTCAAAAACTTGAAAATAAATATTTCAATTAATATAATTTCAAGAAAATACTTTTAAATTGTCAAAAATAGAAGTCAAATTTCAACATATGAAAACAATAGAATACTTAGATTCTAAAGTCGTAATGCTAATGAGAGTTCGACAAAAAATGTACTCCAAAATTACGGTAATGTTGGGTACTTATAGCAAGAGTTAGCAATTAAAATAACGATAATGTTACATGAGAAATAAAATCAAGGAAGTTCAGAAATAACATGTACAATATATTACATTGTATATTATGAAAATATTTTTACATTTCACAAGTAAGCAGTCAACATCAAACCAGTTAAGTATAACCCATTCGATTCTGCAGGTATCTTAAATAAAAAAGTTTAATGACATCAAAATGGCAAAATGACAAATTCATAAACGTATTTTGAAGAAACTTCCAAGTTTTTTTTTACATATAATTGCAATGGAATAGACGTTCGTCTGCCATCTCACCTGATGGAAAGTGTAGATGTAGACGAAGGTGGTACACGCCCATCAAAAGAAACCTGTTGACTCTACTCTTAAAGGCAGAGTTCAAATTATCAGGAAAAATAGACGCAGGCAGGTCGTTCTAAATCTTGGTGACTCTCACCAAAAACGATTAGTATCGATTGTTACGTAACCCTGCAATGATAATGATGATGTATTTCTAGTCGGTTTCAACCACGGTGGAAAGTCTCAACGAACACTAGCCAACTAGGAGATGTTATACTCGTAGTACACAAGTGTGTACACAAACACAGGTGTAGTTTCTGTTCCCTCACTCTCACAATTCGACGGAAGAGTTATCCGACACGACCAGAGAGACATCACACGCATTACCGACGGCTTTACGTGCTCTCCAAGACAAGAGGGTAATACCACATCTTGTAAACTCTGGGCTGTTATTAAGTAGGTATTTATGTAACCAAAAAAACTCAATAGCACTTTTTAACTCGACCTCGGTATCGAACCCAAGACCTCTTGATTGGTAAAAGCAAACGCTAGTTACTAGACTGAACGAAGCAGTTATCCCCTGCGATAGCAGAACCTGCATTAGTTGTATCTATATTTTATAACAACTAATTAACACATGCATCTGACATATCTTAATTTATTGAACTTTAACAATCGTTATTAGATAAAATCAATATGAATATCATATCGCATTATCAGATTAACTGTTTTTAACAGTCTTTTGCTGGACATAGGCATCTCCTTAAAAAGAAGATTTTGGTTACAACATATTTATTTTCTACATTTATTCACCCTAAAATTTGGGGGCAAATGAGTTGACGAATCACCTGATGTGACTAACGACGCCCAGAACACCTACAACTCTAGACAGAAGTGTTGCCGTCCTTAAGCTGTCTGTTGAGTCGACGATTTCATTCGGTCGAATAAAGAAAAATTTAAGTTTTCGGAATAATTTGAAATCATGTGCCATGTGTGAGACGTGTGAGATTATTATTATAATACTAACTGACCCGTACAACCTCATCTACGTCTCTTATTGCCCGTAGCGTGGTGTTATACAGCTGAATTAATATATTTACCATAAAAAAGGCTATAGCGAGCCAACTTTAAAATATAGACATAAGCTGTCATGGCCTTTGTATAGTGTTTTTAAAAGAAAATAGTGCCCTTATACATTATTATTCTGGAGAAATTTTAACTGTTAAAGCAGCGCATACAATAGAAGCCCACGAAAGGAAATTTTCTCCCGTTTTTGCAACATTTCTCAATAACACTCCGATCTTTTTGGTTGTAGCGAAATGATTTATAGCCTATAGACTTCCTCGACAACTGGGCCGTGTAATATTGAAAGAGTTATTCAAATCGGATCAGAAGTTTCCTGGAATAAAAACACAAACAAACTCGTCAACTTTATAATATTAGCATAGATAACGGTTACCTGTGAAGCTGCGCGATTTCTACCGTGCTCACCTATTTCTACTATTGCCTATTATTATTCAAACTATTATTTTATTTACATAATCAATTAGTACATATATGTATAGGTATGTCATGCGTATGAATACATTAATTTAATTTGTGAACTTAGCAAAAAATTCAGTATTATTTAACACAATTGTATAAAACTATACTTAAAAACAATTTCAGATTTCTATCCCGACACAGAAAACATGACCGTACTCATCATATAATTATTTCTCCTGGATGAGCACCAAACTTGACAGAGGTCTCTCGCTGGGTCAGGTTTACTCAACTCTAGTAATGAGGGACAGATTTTAGCAGTAGACAAACCTGCACGGATGGCGTTGTGTGCAGTCGCCTCGCCGCTTTCTATTGCGCTGAGTGTTGAGGGTTCAAACCCCACATGGGACAACACTTTGTGTGATCCACAAATTGTTATTCTGAGTCTGGGTTCTTTGTGTCCGTTTTATGTATGTTTGTAAAAGTCTCCCGCGACACAGGATTTATTGCTAGCGCGGGAGTTATCTTTTCTAAAGAAAAAAGGAAAAAATGTTAGGATCACTAACTACCGGAGTAATAGACTAACACGCCAGCCATAGAATTATTATTTAAGCCGCAATACATACAAAGAAAGGGTGAACATCTATACATTTTATTCGTCAAAATTATTTAGTAAACTTCAGATGAGAAAATGTGTTTGAAACTATTCCCAATACAAGTAAACATAAATTCACCAGGTGCAAATAGTCAGTTCATCAGAGACCATCAATATTTATCATCAGTCGTAAGCATCAGAAGTCTAAGAAAGATTTACGGTGTCATCATGTGTTTGTGGTGTACACTGTTTAACAATTAACACAAGTTACGTGACGGCTGGTGGACGGTAGCGCTATTGACTCACACCAAAGAGATTTGAGTAACTAACTTTTCCCTATTTACTTCAAGAAAACATTAGCACTATGTTTATGATTTTGTTGACTTGAATTATAAATTTGTATGTTTTTAAGCACTTTCTCCATATATTTTGTTAGTAAGTATTTTTATTTTTAAATACTTGTTATGTTGGATAAAGGTTGCCTGGCAGAAACAAAACTTTTTTTTTAAACAATGATCACATTTAATTTATGAAAAGAAGTAAACGTATCGTATTTCACCCATTAAAAAATATTTTTTATGAATACATTAAGAACATAAAAAATTAAAACTATACTAATTGTGTTTAAATTATCTAGGCTATCGAGATACAGTTAACATCCAAAATATGTAAATAATCGTTTGAAAGTAATGGCATTTGCATAGAACCGGAAAACTGTCTAGGAAGTATCCATATCGATTATCGTATGATAATCGATTACGGTCATGGCGGCCAGTCTCAACGGAAATCAGTCCACTAAATATTATAGTGCGTAAACACAGGTGCGCTCTCTGTTCTCTCACTCACATAATTCGATGCGACGATTATCCGACATGAGCGGGGAGAGATCGACGTCTACACGTGCTCTCCGAAGCACGGGGGTTAGGACCTCAAATTTCAAGCTTCTGGCTGCTGTTATAAAAGTATTGGATCTAACTCGGGAATCGAATCACAGACTTCTTGATCAGCAATCGCATACGCTAACCGCTAGACCAACGAGGCAGTTTAGTGTAGTAGTAGAGTAGAGAGTGATTATCATTCAAATACAATACAATAAATATCGTAAAATCAATCCGAAAAAGCATACTACAGTGTTTTCTTAGACTCAAAGTAATTTACATATATTTGTATTACAATGGAAAAGTCATGCTTTGGCCTAACCCTTTACACAAAAAGCGTTACATTCTCTGCTAGAGTTTTCTGAAGTTAGGTTACAATAATATCATATCAACAGCCTTTTACATTCCACTGCTGGACATAGGCCTCTCCTTAGTAAGGAGGTTTTGGCCTACTATACCACGCTGGCCAGACGGGTTGGAATAGGGTTTGTTTCAAGTTTGCCTTCTCTTTGTAATGATGTCTTACATACTTTGTTCCCTTAGTCGCCTTTTACGACATCCACGGGATGAATAAGGGTGGTATCACTGTGTATTCTTAATCTATCACCACACGGACGGCAATACAAATACAATAATATATTAAATATTTATTTATGTTTTGTTTCGTAATGTCTAAATGTTACTATTTGCATTATAAGGCAAACATTGAAATGACGGCAGTGAATGCGACTGCTGTGCTTGAGGTCTCGGGTTTGATTCCCGAGTCCGACCAAATATTTGTCTGATCTGCAAATATTTGTTTCGAAGTTTGAGTGGTTTCTACGTATAATATGTATGTATTTACAAAAAAATGGTATATTAGTATTTTATCAGTCAGCCTAGTTATCTTAGCACAAGCTTTGCCTAGTTTAAAACTAGATGACGTTGTGTGTTGTCCGAAATATTTATTTATTATTATTTATTTATAATATGTTATTAATTAGGGCCATTTTCACGACTTAACACTTAAATTCACTAAATAACATCACTTTACTACTTAAATGATAAAATGATGGACGATTTTGAACTTATCTGCCAAATACTTATACTTAAAAAGAAATTACAAGTTAAATTTAACTAAATAACTAAATATTTAGGTCTAGTCTCGAATGGAGATAAATATATTACATAATCTTATATATATAAGCAAGTTTTATGTAATTATTGGTGTTAAGTAACAGTTAATCACAAACTGATCTGAAGGTTTATCAGTTACTGATGAAGCTCTTAGAGTCAGTTTCAAGACTTGTTAACAATGTATATGTTAGACTAATGTCAACTTGTCTGTGAAATAACTATAAATTTCGGTTTCACAAGACATGTATGTCAGATATATAGATATATATATTTACCTGTAATTTTTATCTATCAAGTAGCAGTTTCGCCAGATACTTTTTAGATAGTCATCTGTCATATAGATATATACTATTAAATAAATCCCTTTCAATTTTTTTTTTTTTATTAAAAAAAAGACAACGCCCGCACTAGGAATAAATCCTGTGACGCGGGGGACTTTACAAACATACAAGAAACGGACACAAAGAACACTCAGACTCAGAACAACAATTTATGGATCACACAAAGTGTTGTCCCGTGTGGGATTTGAACCCACAACACTCAGCGCAATAGAGAGCGGCGTGGCGACCGCTTGAACCATTAGGCCAACCGTGCAATCAATATTCACAACCAAGATTTGTATAATCTAAATCAGTAGGTATTTCATAAATGAGTTGATATTAGTCTATCAGGGATTTTAACGGGTACTGGTAAAACTGGTTCTTAGTATTACATTATTATTACTGTACTAATAGACGCAATTATTTGTGTAATTTATTATGGAAATGTTTTAAATTAACAGGCTTTTATAGTTTAAAAACCAAAATTGTATTGAACACCTCATGTAAATATTTTTTGGATATTTTATTTTTATTTCAGACATATGATACACAATGTCATCTAGTTTCAAATTTAGCAGAGTTTGTACTATGAGTGCTAGACAACTTATATAAATACATGTATACTTATTTTTGTAAATACGTACAAATTCTAATAGAAAACACCCAAACTCTGAAAGAAATTTTTGCAGAACGTAAAAAGATTTGATCCGACTCTAAAATCAAACCTCAAGCACAACAGTCTCACACAGTACCATTGCGCCACTGAGCCAGTCAAAACTTTGACATTGACAATTGGGCCGGCTCTACCGAAATAATACCATTGTTCCTTTTTTATTTTCACTGAGCAGGTGAAGTTACCGAAACCTCCCTGATTCTGGAGAGGGGGACTCAAAAGACAGCAAAACTTACTGTAATTTTTAACTAGTCCGTTGGTGGGGATAGTCATCAACCATCAGCTAACCTGCCTGTTCGTTTGAACCCAATGCCATATAAAAAGAAAGTGTTGCAGCAACCGCCTAAGGGCCTGACCTATGACAAACCTCTGCGGGACCAATCATACTGAGCACCAAAACCACGCCTTGGCACGTAATCAATTCGACAAAATAAAGTGTTCGTAATCACGCAAAGAACAAAACGGACGTTTCACAGCCGTCTTCTGAACAGGATCTGATAGTTACAGAGAAAATTGTAACACAACCAAAGGAATAGAAACGCCTTGTGCAATTTCAATGTGAAGATATTTACTGTGTATCGAAACTGCATCGCTAATTTCTAATGTAAACATTATTGGATAACCATTATGTCTCTATCCATAGGTGTTATATACTATGAACAGTCTCGTCTTTTCTTTATTGATATTTAACCGTAAACTTTCTGATAAAGACAGCATTCTTGGTCCAGCGATCCTGTCTGCTAACCCAGAGGTGATGAATTCTATTCTCACTCTTATTCTTCCTGTACAGAAGTCGTCTCGACTTGAACACATTTTGCATATTTTGGGAGTAGACCAACTGACATGGGAAGTTACATTATTTTACGAAAACTAACAAAGTAAAGACCTTATTGTTAATTAAATAATACTACATCCTAAGTAGGAACTAGTCTCTTTTTTAATTTAGTTTCAGTTGCCTCAATTATTTTATTTATTTTTCAATGCAAATCAAATAATTATAATCTCAAAAGACAGTGCAGAAGTAAAAAATAAATGCCTCACATACTACAACTAACTCTCGAGTTGTCCACTATGTGTATAAAATAAATTCAACTGCCTCGGTGGTGCAGCGGTAGTGAATGCGACTGCTGTGCTTGAGGTCTCGGGTTCGATTCCCGGGTCGAACTAAATGTTTGTATGATCTGCAAATATTTGTTTCGAAGTTTGGGTGTTTTCTATCTATAATATGTATGTGTTTACGAAAAAAAAAGTATATAAGTATTCTATCAGTCGATCTAGTTATCATAGCACAAGCTCTGCTTAGTTTGAAACTAGATGACGTTGTGTGTCAAATGTCTGAAATATTTATTTATTTATTAAAAAGTAAAACAGCATCATGTTGAAAAATCAAAAAGGATAAAAATTATTTGGCATTTTAAAAAAAAATGGAAATGTCAGTAGATGATGTTATACAGCCGTTTATGATGTAATTAGTCGAAATATTAGATATTTTTTAGTAAACTCAATATTACTAATTTTGAATAAACTATATTTTGCATAAATTAAAAAGTTGACATCATTACTCCTTTCTAAACTTTATCCGTAAGTAGCGTTATATATGACTGTAGATGGTTTTGACTGGCTTTGACTTTTGCCCGCCTTCTGCCAATTCTTTTTGGTATGTAAACATTGTTGGACTAGATAATGCAAAATGTGGATTGGTAACGAAAGCCAAAGTGCGACAGAGCTATAGTAAGCTCGAATTCCGAATGGGAAACCGAAACTAAGAGTAGCTTGAAGAGGGGGCACTGTGATAGGAAACGCTCCAGTAGAACAGCTTAACAATTATTAAATATACTATCTAATAGATAGTTATAAAGTACCCGTAATTTTCTTCTTATCAATGTGGCGACTTCCACATTACAGCACAAACAAAAATATACAACAGCGCCATCTAGCAAAGATACATCGAACTACGGAGTATGAACGAAACGTATGAACCATGAATGTAATGAACTACGAAGCAACTACTAATCCTGTATCGTGAAATAGAGATTCGCGTGGCAATTAGCATATATACAACATCCCAATGTCAAACGTTGGGCCGTGGCCCGTCAGGCACCGCCTCTTGAAGAGCTAGGTGTTGATAAACAACATAATATGTTCTGTCAATTCCAGAGAGATATTATATAACCTATTATATAAAAATCTTTAAGATCTAAGACTGATTTGTACTACATATATTCTACAATTTGTGTGTAGCATTTAAAATACGTATAGCGGGCATCAAACTCGTTACTTAGTTTTGTATTATTTAGTGGTTACGCATAAACATAACGTATTAATTGAACTTATTTATTACTGTGTATGGGGTACACCGAGAACTTGGGTCCCCTTTTTTTTTATTTTAACGTGTGGAAACCCCCTCGAGCTGTCACCACACCGGGGTTTACGGCGGGGTGGTGTGTCGGAATCGGACCGACTAAAACCACACGGTGTGCCACTCTGCGCCTGAGATAGGAGGGATCCGGGAACCGCTGCTATTACGACATCCAGAGAACTTGGGTCCACAAGCCAACCTCACCTGCAAGTGATGCAACAGCTGATCGACAGACGAAGTTCTGATAAACAAAACATCCTGATTAGCGATAATAGGCTTGCAACCTATTAGATGCCACCAAAGCACTGGCGAAAAGTGGGCGTTTAATATGCTTTTGTGTACCTGTGATTTTATAGTATTTACATACTTATTACCAGAAATGCTTTCTTGCAAATTGTGTACGTTAGATTTTTGTTTTTTAATGTAACTTAGCTATTTATCACTATTAGTTTAAGGCTGTTTTAATTAAAACAAAAGTTAATTATAAAACGTTCTTCTAATTTCTTCACGACTTGAAAACATTTAGTGGAAGGGTTGCAAAGAAGCATTATGTATTGAAATATAACCAGACTTCTAACCATCCGAAGTAAGAAGAAACGAAAGAAACTCCTTAATTTCCTGCGCCAAGACTCAATCATACTTGCTATATTCGTACGAGTATACATAGTCATGGCTTCACTATAAATTTGAGGAAAGGTTAGTCACAGTGATAAAATTCACACAGCAATCCATGTCCTCTATATCCGATCGATAGCCGTAATCGTTTTTTCAACATAGAGAGGCAGATAATTCAAAACAGTAAGGATCGTCGAACAGCCTTTTATAATATGGCAAGTACACTCTCAAAACGAATAAGTGTAGACTTTTCTGCCAGCCGGCTACTGTGTGTCATTCGGTGACCAGTGTTGCCAACTATCGAAAGAATAAAGAGATGTAATTCTTTATGAATCGATTTTACTAAACAATTATGAAACTTCACAAGTCATTTAATTTTGATACTTATTGTTAGATTTTACCGATACATTCACAAAAAATTACTAAAGATTACATAGTTTATTTTAAATTTTCTCGCTATCTTGTTAGAAATATGGTACCTTATTTTAGGATTTCGTTTAGAAAAAATATTTTTTTTTTAATACACATTTCAATGAAAAAATGCTGAACTGAATTGAACTCAAAATTATCCTTCTCGCCTTCTATGTTTCAACTACAGGGCTGGGCTGAATTTAGTTGTCTATGTTGCAAAGGTGAGACTGCCTCGGTAGTCTAGCATTAGGCGTAAGTTAGGTTCTTCTAACAAGAAATTCGTAATAACAGCTCGGAGTATGAAAGTTTAGCGATGTTTCACACCCGTGCCTCGAAGTGCATGTTAAGCCATCGGTCCTGATTGTCATGAACATCAACTTGACATCTTTTTTTTTTTAACGTGTGGATAACCCCTCGGGCCGTCACCCCACCGGGTTTTGCGGTGAGGTGGTGTGTCGGAATCGGACCGACTAAAACCACACGGTGTGCCACTCTGCGCCTGACATAGGAGGGATCCGGAAACAGCTGTTATTACGAAATCCAGAATCAACTTGACATCTAGTTCACCCTTTGAGTTCAGTTCACTCTTTGGATTGTAGAGTTCTGATGCCAGTTGCTC
Organism: Hypercompe scribonia; assembly: GCA_949316085.1. Lineage (NCBI taxonomy): Eukaryota > Metazoa > Arthropoda > Insecta > Lepidoptera > Erebidae > Hypercompe > Hypercompe scribonia. Next base: position 1,863,563 of record OX438984.1, on the reverse strand, counting down.
CGCGGCAAAACTGTTATTCAGGTAAAACCAGGGCTAGAAAGATGATGTCATGCCGTTTACCTCTCCAAGTTGGGCGGGAAAAAGCATCTCATTAGGCCGCCATAGTGTGGGTCACTATACTGCATTATCTGCATTCGCAATGAGTATGGTATACACAACTCTTGGATTCTATTCATGTTTTCCATCAGGCAGAGTCATTTTGACAGGTTTTCAATATAGAAAAAAAATATATAAAAGGTAAGTTATACTCTGTAACTGCATTTTCAAAGTACATTCCCAGTTTTTCAGTATAAATGACAAATAAACTAATAAGTCACCTCGTGGTATTGAATTACCACCGACCATGGATATCTGAAACTATCCATGGGAGGACAGAGGTCTGCACGCGTACCAATTTGACTATCCTGTGATCAGAGAGCGTTTTTTTGTTAAAACAATTATAATTAGTTTAATGGTTTTATGCATTTCCAGATTTCAAACGCTCTCCAACTCATCTCCTCCCTCTTCTCCACTCTCTTATTTTTCAATCTTCATCTTTTAATATGTTGGGCATTGTAACCGACTTCACGAAGTACAGCTTCTTTTTAAGTATATGGGCATAATTTATATGTAGTAAGCAACAAACTAGTATTTAGCAGACCTTTGCTTACCTCTTTGAAGATATCGACCAAATAATTAATACACAACATAACTAATTTGTTAGTTATAGTTATTAAATTGTATTTCATTTCACTTTATTGTACAAACCAAGTATCGTTCACAACATATTTATGTATAATACAATCATAATAAAACAAAAATGTCGCCGTTAATCTTTCCGTCCCTGTCTACAGAAAAAAATCATTAAAAGGGTACGAAAACACAAAAATAATGGACCCCACACTACTAACTATATAAAAAAAATCGCTAAAAAGAAATGAGAATACTTTAAAAATTAGAATCTGTGCTATATAACAATTAGACTGCTGATAAACAAACTTATATATTTCTAAATACATACATAATATAGATAAATTACCAGACACAGAGCAAATGATAATACTCATCACACAATTATTTGTCCTGGGTGGGAATCGAATCTTGGTTCGACGACCGGCGCCCTCCGGATTAGCAGTCAGGGTGAATAACCGCTAGACCAACAGCCCCTCAAAAAATTGACAACAATATATTTTTACATCATTTTTAATAATATAATACTAACCTATATTAAGATCTAAAAACCTAAACACATTTTTATACGACCTAGTAACACGATATAAAAAAATAAATTGCTATATCATTGAAGCCGTCTATAACCATTAATAACATTCCAATCACATTGAAGCGTTAAAAACACTTTAACCGCAAAGCGACAAGACCCTTGACCTCGCAGATCAATCATAGAAAAGTATGAAAAAAAATATCGCATGATGCCCTCCAATTAACCAAAACTTCCTATTTGGATGGTAGGATCTCCCGTGCTTACACAACCTAAGCTATCCTTTCTCCGCCCCACCTCAGCGACTCTTTAGTATATATCACCAGGCGCCATCCAAGAACATCACACTACTTCGACACGTACCGAAGTGACCCATCACTAAACATCATGAAAGCCTTCGTAGCGGTAAGTTCAGTGAAGTGCCTGTGCTTGAAGAAAAAGAAAAAAAAGTGACAAGTGCCGTGTCGTTCTGAAATCAAATAGTGCATCGGGATTTGTGTGTGTTCGTTTTTTAATTTTCAAATTTTGGAATGTGATTCATATTAGTCCACCTAATGCACTTTATTGATTTCTGAACTAGCCACTTCGGATCGGATTAAAATCGTTTTGAATTGAAGACTCAGAACCCATTTTTTTTAAAAAATGTGTGTTATCCATAATATTATTTGTTTTTCATTAAACAAATAATGCACTAGGAATTGAGTGTGCTTTAAATGAAATACAATGCATCATTGTGTTACTTGGAACTTTATTACTGACCTTTAAAGCTTAATATCAATTAATTATGTGAAAAGTACGATTTTAATCTGATCTCTAAACTTTTTTTTTACAAATTTGTAATCTACTTTAACTATCACATTATCGCTAAGAATCAACTTTTATCAGTTATAAAATATTTAGATACAGAATCAATTCGGGCTCTCGTAAATTTTATTATATACATACAAAGTCAAATAGTGAAATAATTAACTTTTAAATCACATCAGTTGCAACATTCAGTTTATTTCTAAGTAGACGGTTAAAATATAAATATAAACCTTTTACTGGAACAGAAAAATGCCATTCCGAACATGTTTTGCAGTAAAAGTTGGTTCTTAATTGCGCACCATTAAATATTCATTTAATAAGTCATCTATGGAACATAAAACCTCTTTCAAGTGTCAAATATGTGCGTTTTAAATGATTTCACTCGTTACGGTACCATTGTATTTAAGTACGTGGCTTTTGTCACACTAATTTTTGTCACTCATTAGAATACCACAGTTTCGTTTCTTTGAATTTATTTAACAATAGAATATTCCCATAGCGTAGCTCAACTTATTTACAAAATATTCAGACTGCGTAAAAGCGTGAGAAACTTGACTTGATCCGTATTTTAGAGCATACTAATACATATTAAAACTTTTTTATCAGAACGTCCTCCTTTGATAAAATGAGTCGATTTTATACGGCATTATTTATTTGACTAATCAACGTACAAATGGTAAATTTCTGTAGCACATTTGAATAAAACATCATTCATCGATTAAACCTCTAATTACTAAAGAAAAATTAGACATGAAACTGCAAAAATGCTGAATAATAACAAACAAAGAACGCACCTACTTGAATATAATAAAAACGGTATAAGAATCAGAAATACAATCTTAAAAAACAAATAACATATAGTAATTCACACCTCTATACCACACCGTATACACTGCCTATAAAATTACAAATGTTCATAAGCCTTTCATGTGCAACAATAATTTAGGCGGAATACCAGCATGATATTACCGTTGCGGCGTTACTTTACATTACGTAAATGATCCCCGACCATAGAGCATAGGCTATATGATGAGTTACAATGTTGCAATTCTATAAATGTCGCATGATTTTCACCATGTAAGCGAGTTGAAACCCAAACTCCCGATTTTAGGAGAAGGGCCTCAAAGAGTTGCAAGTATCCTTGGCTGGCGCTATTTACTTACCATCAGAAGACCCGTCTACCTGTTTGCCCCTATAAAAACACAATTTACGAACGGCAATCAAAATCACAGTCTCTTCAATATATTTTTCTTGGTCTAAAACTTCTTACTAGTACTGCCCTGCAAAATTAACATACAATATATGTGACGAATATAAGTTCGTTTTCCATAATTGCACAATAAAAGTTTACACAATCAGATTATGTCATAGAAAAATACAGTCAAGCGCAATTTAGTGTAAAAATAGAAAATTACGTAAAAACTGTTTTGATAAATCTGACCACATTTGGCAATTTCACTTTTGAACTTTTACTTCTAAGTTTTGAAGGTAATTGGTTGAAATATCGCTATTTTACAACCATAAATTTATTAGATTCATTTGTAAACAAGCTAAGTTTACGATCTTTCCAATTAATTTTTATTACTCCGTAACTGACACACTTCAGATAAAGTCAAGAAATAGTCTAAAGACAAAAAGTTTACTGTCTATGGTTGACGTAAATATGGTAGCATCTAATTCCATATTCAAAAACAATACAATTTAAATTTAAAAGAATGAAAATTCTATTCATGATCGCAAATTGTGTTCAATGTGTATAGCGGAACGTTGTTCGGTTTTCAAACGTGACATTTAGACATTGTTGTATTCCGTATTAGGGTTAGTAGACACAGTCATAAAGCCAATCTCTTTTAATTTATACGAGATTGAAATACCATATTTACATAAAAAGATTATTATTACATATTCAAAGCTTCTAAAATTTAGAGAAAGCAAAATGATAAGTTTTCTCACGAACTAGAACACGATGTTACAATACAAACCGTATAAGTAGAATAATGATAAATTTAGTATTTTATTAGTAAATAATTAAGTCATAAACATAACGACGTAAGTTTAAAACCACCACAAATTAAGTTTTTGCATGCAATATTACTACCTATGCTATAAAAAGACATAAGACGTATTCAAAACGTGTGAATAGCAACGTCTTAATCTTACCTACGTTGTTTTCTTTACTATTTACATATAAAACAAATTTATAATTGTTTATATTTTGTCAAAGCAAAGAGCACAAGTTATCTTCAAGAATATATAATTGAATTTAACACGAAAGAAACTGCGGGCGTTAACTTGTTTTGTATTAACAATGTTCTAAAATGATGAAGTCCAATACTAAGTCATAACGTTTCTTGATAATGATCAGGCAAAAGCCAGTTAATGGAGGCATCGTGGCTTCCGGCGGAAGTGGCATCTTGTGACGCAATCGTACATGTCATAGTGCACTTTGTAATGTCGAGAGAAATCTATTTGTTATGAGATTCGGAAACTTTGGAGGTTGTTTACCAAACTTATAAGCTGCAGCCATTTTGGAATTTGAGAGTTTTTATGAACACTTTCACAAAAAATACAAGTTATGAATAGAGTAGTTTGGTGCTTATAATTTTGTTTTTGGTATCATTTCTACTCTATGCCCAAGTCGTTAAAACTAATCGTAGATTAAAGACTACAACACATTATAAGCTTTTAAATATTGGTTATAGTTATATCGAATATCGCTTAAATGGGTTACAGCTCATTAAATACAAAGCATCAGTTTTTAGTTCGCAATTTAAATCTAATTAATAGCTGGAAACATTTTGTACTGTAATTTTTATTTTTCAAAAATATGCAACTTTTTGTGCCAATTCAATTTTGTTCGAAAATGATTTTCCTTTTTACATCGATATTAATTGTCTTTGGTGGAGATTGACCGCAATTCATCAAAAATGTCATTGTCCATGGCATAGATAATTGAATTTATTTTCTAAAACATGAAAAAATATACAATTCTTAGCCTGATACTTGATCCTATTGCAAAAAAAGCGGAATTAGAACAACTTAATTTATTATATAAATATAATAAAATGTGAAATCGAATCGCAGATCCACGAGTTTCCTGATGTCAGAGTTCATGTTCTCGTATAAATCGCAGGAGCTGAGCGTAGCTTGTGATGCAACGAGACCTTTGCTTCCCATCATTTGTGCCAACTTTCACTTGCCATCATTATTCCTTATAAGGCTAGAAGACACCCGTGGACATTAGAATTATATTTTCGTAACAACCTCGTTAATTAACCAGATTTTTTCCCGCCATCAACATCTTAATCAACACTTTACAATTTTAAAAGCTCTCTGGTCACTATTAGTGTAAACTGAAGATTTAAAACGACTCTTACAATTTCAATTCTCAATAAACCAATATTATAAGATAATTAATATTCCGTTGGAGTCGGTTGATGCTATCACAGGACATTCGTTCCATTCAAAAATTTATTCAAATAGTTAATTATAGCTTTACAATCCCTGTTTTAATTTATTTATATAATAATATAAACATTAATTAAAGTGAGTTTCGAAACCCAGGTACATTAACAAAGTACAGTGAAATTCCGCAAGTAAATGTCTTCATAGAAAACTCTTCATTTGCCATTAAGCGCTTGACCTCAATTAATTCAAATTGAATTCACTAAACAAGTCTTACTGATAAAGCACATGAGTGTGTCACGTAAATATTTGTTTTGTAAACAACAAACAAATCGCAACAACAAAACAACTTAGGAGTTGTTTGAATAGTGGCTCTTTACATATATGGCTGTGAATGTCTGTAAATAGAAAATTAACTTATAAACTATACAATCTTAAAATGAAACAAATACATTCAGTAGCTGCTTAATACCTATTTGTAAACAAAACAGCAGTTACTGAACAACAGTAAATTACCCAATGACTATATAAGACACATTGAAAATATTAATAAGAATCTCATTATTGTAGCATTTTGTATTATTAACAACAGGAGGACATAGATGCTTTATCTGGAAGTAGCTTTTAAACTATCATTAAAACAAAGCACGTCATTAAAACCGAATAAAATTTAAACTCATCTTTCGAACTACACTTGTCTCTGTTACTTAATAACGATAAGAAACTTTGAATATTGAACCAGTTCTGATAATATTTTTTTTTCCTCAGTGCATAGCCCTGGCGTTGGTTGCCTGCGCAACTGCTGAAGCACCAGGCGGTTACAACTACAACCGTCCCTCCGGAGGCGGCGGTGGTGGCGGTTTCCATGGTGGCAGCGGCGGTGGCCTCATTGGTGGTGGCCCCTACAGACCCGTATCCTCTGGATACTCGACCTCCGAAGGACAGAACGTCGACCCTCAACTCCTTGAACAAATCCGCAACATCCTCCTGAAAGAAGAAGCTTCATCCGGCGGTGGTCACGGTGGACTCGGTGGCGGTGCCCCATCATCATCCTACGGTGCTCCTTCGTCTTCCTACGGACCTCCCTCAACCAGCTACGGTGTGCCATCTGCCCGCGTTGTCGGAATTATTCTTGATGGAGTCCGCCAAGCCATCCAGGTCGCTGAATACGAACAGTCCGGTGGACACTCCGGTGGTGGCTACCCCGCGTCCGGCGTGCCCTCCGGCAGCTACGGCGCTCCCTACTAAGCTAACCAATACATCCGAACTTGTTGAATATAATTAGACGAAACAAAAACACCAATATCAGTATTAGGGACGTCTAAATTCAAAAGCCACTTAAAGTTCGGATAAGTCGACGTAATTCGGGCCCGCTTGCCACATCTTCGAGCGGTTCGAATGTTTATTCCAATGGGCCGCTGATCACGTACAATGTAGGTGATGCCGGTCCTGGCCACTGTCATCGCTTTGGCCAACGCTTGCGACTGTGCACGCACACGGGTGACCATGTTCCAGCGGCTAACCAGTCGCTAGTAGCTCACTTTGACAGCTATTTGATCTATCAGATCGACAGTTCAATGGCTGTATTTTTGGGCAACGGAAGGCGAAGTGGCTAGCCGCTGGCTCGATTCACATATTGTATAAAGTTAATAGTAAGGCTAGCTTAATATATTATTAAGTTTGTGTTTTTATTTTTCAAAAAAAAAAGAGAAAATAAATACATTTCGACACCGTACACAGTTTTTTTATTGAGAAATGGAAGGTATGATTAATAAGTCAAGTAGTAATACTTTTGGATTCAGTCCTAACCAGTTCTTCATAGTGCTCTTATTGATTCAGTATTGCTACTAGTAAATAGTAAGTGAATTTTTTCTCTACAAGCTATGAATACATTTGATGGATCATACTATGACATTGTACTGTTTTAAAAACTTTAAAAACTTTTGGGTCGTCGTGAAAAAGCTTCCAGCGTAATCTTTACCTTTACAAATCACCAAGAGTCGTAATTTATGTTGATACAACAGTAGGTAAGTTGAACGAGGAGGGGAAGATAGACTGATTCTCTTTATAATTCCTACTATTTCTTATTTACGTCATCGCAATTACCAAGGTACATATCTATTTAAACGAGAACAATGACGGTATAACGAAGCTTGAATGCTTTTATTTTTCTAGACACACAAGTATTATTTTAACTAGTCGATTATTATATTCGATAAATATGTTGTTCTCTTCTTTTTCATCTGTAGTTTAATAAGAAGAAAAGTAAAGAAATACATTATATTATTATCTTACATGTAATAGAAACACAAATAAAAATATACGTACGACCAATTATTGCTCATGGCTTCGCTCGCGTAATTATTTCTTGGAATGGAAATGGAATGGAAAAGGATGAGCTTGCGTTCAACCGACCATCCCTAGCTTTCCATTTCAGGCATAAAATTTCAAAAATCCATTCTTAGTGGACGCTTACAATATAAAAAATACCGGTTGCCAAAATTACAATTTTGAAGCCACAGCGTCTCTTCATTGAACACTTCAGTCCGTCTGTCAAGGCAAATAATTTCATGTATGTAAAATAATATCACCGAATAAAAAGTGGTTGAATGTCCTGAACACGGAAACAACCAATTGTTTGCAGCAGAAGTCGTGATAGTTCAATTTACAAACTTAATAGAAACCATCTTACGCTGAGGAAATTGCATTTCATCGCCCAATGACCATTGCTGTAATAACTACTGGCGTCATATTAATATTGTACAATTGGTTGCTAATGTTGAAGCTTAAACACATAATACCGTGTACAGTTTTTTCTAATAACTTCATAGTTTTCTGCATAGTGGATCGTAGGAAATTCAATCATAGCTTTACACCCAATACTGTTGTGAAGAACACAAAGCATTTTCAACGACATTATCTGGTTTCTTTTGTGGTCAACTTGACGCTAATTATTCTTTCATATAAATCACTCAAAAGAGGCAAAAAAGGAAAGTTATATGGAGGAAGAAGACAGATGTAGAACAACATCTACTGTTCATAACCTTTGACTTAAAATCAGTACCAATAACCCCAAAGTAATTAGTAGTTCCTAAGATTAGCAGGTTCAACCCAACAAACTTTTTACTCCTAGTTGATTTCTCGACAGAGACTAAGCAGGAGATGCTATTATGCACAAGTATGTGCGCAAACATAAGTACACTCACTGTTCTCTCAGCTGTATAATACGATTGCTATCCGACAGTTATCCGACACGACCAGAAAGAAGTCAGGCGCAGGCCCGACGACTTTACGTGCTCTCTGAAGCACGGCCTTTAAGACTCTATTCAGCATTTCTATAATCAGAAAAACTCAATAATGCTTTTTGACTCTCCCCAGAAATCTATCCCGAGAACTCTTAATCAGCAGTCGCATTTACTAATCAATAAAACAACGACGCTATTTATAGCATTAGTAAACAATTGAGTCATCCAGCTAAGGCCAACTAGAAAGCTTTTCATTCCAACACGTCAATATCAAACTCATCTGCACTTAATTTCCGCAGAGAGCGTCGATCGTGAGAATCGATGGAAAGCCGTTTGTTTCTCAATAGTTAAGAAACTCTAATCCCACAGGTAATTTCTCTAAAATTGCGATAGTAATGTACGTTATATAAAATTACATCATCCAAGGTGACTTGAAATACAATGGCCATCACTGGTCTGTGGGTACACACGGACATGTATGATGATATTGTGAAATGGTCAAGTCATTCGGGCCAGTGCAGGTTAAACATACCTGAATGTGAAGTGTTTAGTTTTATTTTCTTTTGCGTTCTTGGTAGTTTTAACAAGGAATTAATAAGGTAAGCCAGAAATATTTAAATAAAATGTATTATAAACAATATATTTATAAAGATACAGGCTTTTAAATACATTTATTATTAAGATGAAAAATAGTCATTTAAATATAAGCTTAGTATTATATAACATAAGAAACATATTTGCCTGACAATAGTCCAGAAATTATACATTTAATTCCTGCGTGTCTATATAGGATCTGAAATCTCTACTATTTCATGTTACTGGTTTTTTTAATACTGTAGTGACGCTGACATCTAACGGAGACACACCGAAGTGCCAAACTGGTTTCACAATATTAAAAAGTTCTTACACCGACTAACTGCCTCGGTGGCGCAGCGGTGGTGAATGCGACTGTTGTACTTGAGGTCTCGGGTTCGATTCTCGGGTCGGACCAAATGTTTGTATGATTTGCAAACATTTATTTCGAAGTTTAGGTGTTTTCTATGTATAATATGTACGTTTACAAAAAAAAGTATGTAAGTATTCTATCAGTTAGTCTAGTTATCATAGCACAAGCTCTATTTAGTTTGAAACTAGATAACGTGTGTCAAATGTCCAAATAATATTTTATTTTAGCATATATGTAGCTCCATGATAGGCATGATCACCTCACATGATCCTCACAGAGAAACCTCTCTTTGCGTTGAAGGCCATAATATAAACTGTTCCTACTCAATATAATCCAATGGTTAAGTATTTCAAAATCCTAATTGGCAATACAGATACAAAAGCAATTATAACACAAATGAACTTATTGATTAATGATATGAACTCAACGTCTACGGACAATTCACTTTTCTATAGGTGGGAACATCATACCTATAACACGATAATGAGTCCACATTCAATTTAAAGCACCCATTCATTGCGTCAATAACATCGTGTTACTATTGTAGTAAAGTAAATGTTGTGATGAGAATTGGCCGAGTTCATCGCTCTCCGATCGGACAGATAAAGAGAAAAGGTTTTTGGTCCTCCCGTCTCGAAATAAAAAAGTTATTTATCATTATTATTGTGTTATTTACTAACTATTGCTCACCGCTTCGCTTACGTGATTATTTCTAACTTTGAAAATGACAAAACTCCATCCTTTATTTTACCTTCTACGTACCCGAGATTGCGAGCGGTTTTTGGTCGGTTCGAGTCCGACATAATCACACTTCGGTGGTATCCGTGGGGATTTCCGTACAGCACAAAAAAAGGGGGGGAATTTTTCAAAAATATTTTCTTACTAAGTGCTACTACATTAAAAGTATTAGCAGCCAAAACTTAAACTTTGTAATTCCAGTAGTTTAGAGTCAGGGTCGATAAATCCACGAGGGTAAACAATATAGTATAGGTAATAAGGTAAGAAAGAAGAATGTAAGAACGTAAAAAAATCGTGTGTAAAGCAAAATTTACTTCCGTGTGTACATCTAGAATACACTAGTCTACTAAGTCGATAAGGTTGTTAGCAATCTTGACTACTAAGTGTCCTCATTGGCTCAATTCTCACCCAGGACAAATATCATTTGATGAGCACAAGTTTATTCGGTATCTTAGTGTAATTTATCTATAATACGTATTGAGAAATACATAAAAATCTGTTTATAAGAAATGTAGAATGTCTAACGTAGACAAAATACATCCAATTGTCAGAATAATCTTACTGTTATGCAAGAAAGTTGGCCAACAATGCAATTTAATAACACTATGTGATCAAAAAGCTTACAAACCATTACGGTAAACAACTGGTCCATTATTCTAATTGTTAATTGCACACCGTACATCTCACAGTGTATACACAATGTTGAAATGTCTTCTTCAGTTTGTGTAATTAGCGTTTGAATAAACAATGGTGGTCGCAATAGTGAAGACGAATCAAGTACATTAGCGTATTCTTGCGACAGGAATGCGTTTATTGCACGCGTCTCAACTAGAAATGCTCTTTGAGTGTTCCTTGATGAGGTAACTAGGATTTAACGGAGTGTAGAAGTACGATCAGCAAACAAAAATAACTAAAATAACTTAAGATGGCAATTAATAATGTACTGCCTGTGAGCACGCCCAGTGGAACTTGAAAGTCAGTTTTTGTAAATTTTTTTTTTAAATTTGTTCCAATATTAATACATAGGTAACAACTCTAACGTATCCTCTATAATATTTGTGAAAATTAATATAAAAAATATTTTCGTAATAACAGGTAAGCATAGATACCTTAATCATAGTACTGCTTTTCTTCATATCTTCTATTAGTCTTGTGAAACCAAACATAGATCGACACTGAATTTTGAATCAATTTTATATAGGAGAAATAACCTTCTTATCGAAACGTCAGCTAGCAGAGCTTACAAAGACTATCGCGGTAACTCCTCTATAAATAATGAAATTGTGCCGACTTCCACATACAGCGCAAAAAGAAAAACATACTACAGCGCCATCTAGCGAAGACACATCGAACTACGGAGTATAACGAATTACGAAGCAACTACTAATCCTGTATCGCGAAATGAAGATTCTCGTGGCGATTAGTATATATACAACATCCCAACGTCAACTGTTGAACCGTGGCCCGCCAGGCATGATCACCTCGCCTGGTTGGAGGATCCTCCCTTTGTGTAGGAGGGACATGACTCCCGTCCCCTCCACAAAATTATAGATAAAGAAAACTGAAAGTCAGTATGTGATATGCCACATATATTATATACATTTGAAATTCATCTGGATTATACATTTTCGAATAAAATGACAGAGAAACTCTAACTATTTTTAAAATGAACTTAGAAAATCTAAGTAAACGTGAACACGTAACATCAATACAACTCATTCTCCATCCATTTATAGAAATTTCATTAAAAATATGCGATTTGTAAATATTTAAAAAGTCTTTGCGTAATAAATGGATAGGCAAGTAAATATTCTCGTACGCTAATAGACTCGCGGATGTGTGAGGAGAATAGAACTACACGAAATGTTCATTAATACCTCTTTACATCTTACCAAATGTGAATGTATTCTTATGCAACGTAAGATTGTGTTTACTAACACCTTTTTATATGCTGAAGCAGCTGAAATCTTTGAGACGCAATCTAAATAAGTCTTGTCTAATCGCAGCATCAATACAGACATTGAGTTTGCGAGCAAAAGGATGGAAGGAACTCTATTCAGAACATTAAACATGTGAAATTGATGATCACATCCTGTTAAATAACTCCGACTTCCCGGCAACAGCGAACGCGAGTTATAAATATCTATTGTTTGCACTGCCCACGGATTCGAATTTTCTACCGCAACCTTCCTTCTGAAATGTCAGTAGCATTTCTTGTCTAAAAAAGGCTGTGGCCGTCAACCGAATCCTTTAGGAATTATTGTGTGAGTTGAATTTTAAAAATTGTCGGCAAAATTTAGGCATCTAACACACCGCTGCTTCCTCTTTCGAGAATATAGGCAAAAGTGTACGTATACTCGTACATGACAACATCCAAGACACAATATTGTTTATTGCGTTGGATATTTTTACAAGAAATGAAGTACTTAAATATCTTAAAATGCAGTACCCTCTGAAAAGCTCCGCAAACCCTTTAATCCTCCCTTGGAGTATCCCCTTTTCATTTTATAAGAACGGCAAAGTTTATACATCTACCTAGAGAATCGAAATCTCCATTATCATCAAGGGCAAACTGGCTTTAGAGAAGATGTAGTCTTTGACCTTTCCACCTCTCTTTCGATCGCTTTCTCGGGTTAACAATGCAAGAAAAAATTTAAGTGACTTTTATGATTAATTCTAAACTATAACCATGGACGCCGGGTGAGGGGTGCAAGGGTACATAGAAAAAAAAAATTAACTGATTTCATAAAGACCTAGTATAATTCTATATTTTATTGGCTAATAATATGTGTAGATATAGATGACCGCCCCGGAAAATAATTCTGGCGACGCCCATACCAATAAAATATTATTTACTTTCACGAGAAATAATGTTGACAATATAAATTCACACGCAATTAATAGTGTCATTTCTTGTGTATAATGTTCTTCACAAATAAATCTTAAACTTGTGATAAAAAAGAAATGATGTTTTCTAAGTGCTTGTAGCTGTTTAGACGATACTAAACCATAAACAACCTTTTAAAAAAATGTGTCTGTTTGTTTGTTTGTTTGTCCGAGCTAATTTCTAGAACCGCTGAACCGATTTCAATGTTAATTGCATTAGGAGATAGAGGAGTTTACTGGGCAACATATAGGTTACTTTTTATACCAGATTTTCACCAGATCACCATCAAATTTCAGCAAAACTCATGTCTTTAAGGTAAAAATTCAAAACCTCACTACAAAAAGTCACTTTGGCAGACTCTTAAAATAAATACATAAATAACAAAATACCCACATCATGTGTATTAATAACGTGTAATGTAAAAGGGTGTGTATTTATGTATGAGTCTCTATTGTTAAGTAAAAATACTCGTTACAATGTGTACTTGTGTGTAAACTGCCCTAAAATATTCAAACACCTGATGTCCGTGTTAAGGTTATCTGGAAGAAATCGCCGTGAGCGTTAAGACCACCGATTGCTGCATTCACATATTTTGGAACTCATTTCTTCTTTTTTTTTATGTATACATATATAAATATAAATAAATTTATTTTTTAATATTTTTTCTTGCACATTTGAATATAAACAAAGTGACAATACACCCCCTTTTAATGAAAAAGGTATTTCAAAATTGGTTTAAATGCAGAGCTCCGAGGGTTCTGAGCCTTTTCTTAGTTTTTAAGAACTATTCACACTTAGAAACTTATTGAAGTTATTTTGACGCGATTGGGAAAAATCATCATTAATCATCAACAGCCTTTTACAATCCACTGCTGGACATAGGCCTTTCCTTGGCAAGGAGGTTTTGGTCTACTATAAAAAGCTAGCCAGATGGGTAGAAATAGTGTTTATTCCAAGTTTTCCTTCTCTTTGTAATGATGTTGTCTTGCATATTTTGTTCTCTTAGTCGCCTTTTACGACACTCACGGGATGAATAGGGGTGGTAACACTATGTATTCGTAATCCGTCACCACACGGACATTGGGAAAAATGAGTAGAGTGAATTTTTACGATGCTCGTTCACACCGACGGAAAAAAGCAACAGTCTGAAGTTAGTTGCTAACGTGTGTCGTAAATATATTGGCGGTTATATTAATTCAATAGGCTAGATGACACCTTAATCAAATTAGTTACTTATTATCATCTGTCAAAACGACAATTTTGTATGAAGAATGTACTAAATACAAAATTGTGACGTCACTGTTTTAGACTACTCAATTGGACAATATATTTCACTGTATATTTGATTGAAATTCGTAATAATAATAAAAAGCTATGTGAATTGTATTTTCCGAGATGTTTCGCGATATAAGTTTTAATGAAGTGGACATTGGTATTTATTTACGATACAGTTATCTACACAATTGTATTTATCACGGTGATAGATATTTTTATTTGTTATTTTTTGAATTGTTACACCAAATAAGTATAACTTCTTACGTGCATACATGAGTACACACGCTCTTTTTTTTTTACTAATCCTGTGTACCGCAACTCGATAGAACACATCGAGCTAAGTGTCTACGACCTCTTCACATTATTAGCGCACGTTTGTTTAACGTGACATCATAGAATTTTAAACACACATATATACGACAACGGGATTAATGTTTCAAGAGAAATCGAATCTTTATTTGCCTACAGAATTAATTGAGAGTTTTATGTAAGGTGCTCATTTTCTACACATTGCACGATCTATGATTGTTGAGGTACACACACACTGTAGTAACTTACCTATTTGTAATTGATGAGTCTCTCTTTGAAGGCTTTACTTACCTTTCAACATATGAACAAGTACCAATAGATAGACAACGAATTACCAGGTTTAAACAAGATGATTTTTCATATCTAAGAGTAAAAAAAAATCTCAAGCATTATGTAGATCACGAGTTCTTTCTGGAATCATAAGTTCAATACAGTACACGATAGATGGCGTTATATCAGTTTTCTGTAACGCGCTTTGGCTTTACAAACTTTGACGTTATTAATGTCATAACATTTTTCTTAAACCTTTCTAGTTTTGACGTCATACAGTTTTTGTATTCAAGTTTATGTCTAGTTGCTTTATTGTGCCATCATATAATCATAGTTAATTTAGTACACACGTTTTAAATATGAATTTAGTTAATTTTCCTTTGAAAATTTCTGTAATAACCTGTCTAATGAAGATGTTACAGTTTGATTTTTATAGCCTTTCCTTTCAAGATCGTCATGTGGCGACTTCGCTCAAAACGTGGTGAATTTAATAAAACTTCTTTATACCTTTCATGTTTCTTATCTCGGAAATGACAAATTTAAGTAGAACTATTCTTCCCTCATTTAGCTCCTAGGACCCGTCCTTAAAATACTTGTTAATAGGCAAGAAATTTAAAGTTTGTAGTTAGTTACTCGAATCTAGAATCGGTCAGTCTAGGGGCAAGTAATTTTTTCAACACATACTTTGGTCTAGTATCTGAGCCATCTTTTAAAACTCATAGTGTGCTCACTCCTTTAGCTAGCACAAACAAATGTTGCACAATGATGTCACACGCACCGAATATTATCAATCATCAGTAGATTCATCATCTTATGAAAAACGTACGTACCTCCGCAATTTAGACCGAACGATGCGTTGATTAGATAACGTACTTTAGATTTTATATCGCATTGTTTAATGTGAGGAAACATGATTCTTATTATATAAGTGATAGTAAGTATTTTGGTTGTAAATTCTACGATAATTCATTAAAAGGCTTGCTCAAATTGAAGGAATATCTACGATGTTAATCAGGGCTAGCGTCTGTTTTTATGATATTTATCGAACTGTAGTTAAACGTATACTATAATAATAATAAATAATAAATATTTCGGACATTTAACCCACAACGTCATCTAGTTTTAAACGAAGCAAAGCTTGTGCTATGATAACTAGACTGACTAATAAAATACTTATTTACCTTTTTTTGTAAATATATCAAATCATACATATAAAACACTCAAACATTTGGTCCGACCCGGGAATCGAACCTGAGACCTCAAGCACAGTAGTTGCATATGCTACCACTGCGCCATCGAGGCAGTCGAGTAATCGGGGCAGTATACTAGAAGTATAAAAAAGATGAAATACAGGATTAGATGAAAAAATTTCTGGACTTTAAAAAAAGTGCAGTGTATAAAACCTAAATAAAAACACGTTGTTTTTTTTTCTATATTAAGAGCCTGCCAAAGTGACTCTACTCTGCCTGATAGAAAGCATGAATAGAATCCAAGAGTTGTGGTCACCATACTCATTGTAAATGCTGACGACGCAGTATGGTGACCCACACTATGGCGGCCTCCCCTCTTGGGAACGTAAAAGGCATGACAGTCATCGTGACAGTGTAAGGCAGTGGAAGAGCAGAAGTAATGGAGGTTAGAACACACTTTATTCTGAAAAAGTGATATTTCCATCATATCACATCTCGTATATACAGAGTCGTATTAAATATATATGTATATTGTGCTGACGATAGATTGAATCCTATTTGTCTAATAGGAGGGAACAGTATTACACCATGAGACACAATTTAAACAAACATATCTATAAAATTGTCTTAGCAAATAAACGTATGACAATTACTTATTTTATTTCATTTTTTATTCTGAACATGTCACAGTGACTCTACTCTGCCTGATGGAAAGCATGAATAGAGTCCAAGAATGGTCGTCACCAAACTCATTGCGAATGCAGACAAAGCAATATGATGACCCACATCATGGCGGCTTAGTGAGATGCTTTGTCACGTCCTACTTAAAGTATCCAGGATAATAGTGGGCGGGAAACACGTGCGTTGGCAGTGCTCCAGATTTTAGCTGATTTGCACAGGAAGAGAGGTATCAGTTATGATCACTAACCACCAAATCAGCAGATCACTTTGTTGTAATAGTTTACCACCGACACGAAAATTGGGCGTGCCTGATATCAAATGGATATCAATCAGCAGATTACCAAAATTTAAATTTTCATTTCTTAAGATAAAAGCAAAATGTTACAAATTAAATTGGCTTGCAAAATTTAACACCACTAACTAATTAATTACTTAATAACTAACTAACTAATGACTAACAAACTTACCGATTTAAACTTAAAATGTAACATGAAGTTAAAGTCCTAAATTTCGTATTGCCTAAAAAATTCTATTAGGCGTATTGGTTCTGCAATTAAAAATGTAATTATAAACAAGTAGCCTGCCACACTTCACTATGATCACAATTACATCGATGAGAAATGAAAACAAACATTTTTAAATTGATTTCAACGGACACAGAGCTTATTAAGTTTTGCAAGCGTACTTAGTCACAAACCAATTTATCGTTTATACAAATAAATTTAAACCGACTTGAATTTTATTTCAGTGACAACCTTTTTAAATGCCGCTTTTCACCTTTTAGTTCAAATTTTGTTTTTTTTTTAATATTTATTGTCTTTTTGTGTTATGTTATGTACCTATTAATAATAATAATAATACGTTTTGTTCATAGAAAAATAATGTGACAGAAATACAATTGCAATATGCAATGAAATATGCACTTCTACAGTGGCTTACATTATGACATAGCTTATGTATCATATAATTGTAAGGAAAACAAAAACACGCAATAAATAAACATCTTAAAAGTTATATATTATGAGCACCCAAGTGGTTGAAAGAGTGCAAAATAGAAACATATAAGCAATAACTTTCATTGTGAATTAAACTGAAGTCAACAAATCTTATGTAGCCAGTCATTCGCTTTAAGCAGCTTTTTGGAATAAGCGTAACTAGCAATAAGTTTCAGGATTAATTGGAATTGTTTCAACTGCCTCAGTGGTGCAGCGGTAATGAATGCGACTGCTATGCTTGAGGTCTCAGGTTCGATTCCCGGGTCGGACCAAATGTTTGTATGATCTGCAAATATTTTTTTCGAAGTTTGGGTGTTTTCTATGTATAATATGTATGTATTTACAAATATATATATATATATATATATATGTATTCTATCAGTCAGTCTAGTTGTCATAGCACTAACTCCGCTTAGTTTGAAACTAGACGATGTTGGTTTTAAATGTCCGAAATATTTATTATTATTATTTATTTATTATAATTGTTAGTCGAATGCTTTAATTCTTAATGGAACAAACGAGACATGAGTCTCAGGGTCTGGTGTATCGCTAACGTTCCCGGATCCCTCCCATGTCAGGCACAGAGTGGCACACCGTTTGGTTTTCGTCGGTCTGATGCCGACACACCACCCTGCCGTAAACCCCGGTGGGTGACGGCCCGAGAGGGTTCCCACACGTGAAAAAAAAATCGCTAGCGTTGTATATTTACAACAGTAATAGTGCATTTTAGTGTCAAATAAAAATCTATTCAGTTTCTAAAAAAAGTGACCGTATAAAATAGGAAATAGATTATTACACTCACAAAGAATGTTTGTCGAAATGAAACAACAAAAGGTACATCATCACAAAATATAATATTTCATACTCTTTTAATTAATTTCATCACTTTCAAATCACAATGCGAACGATAAAATAACCAACTTGAATTGTTTTCCTATATCCATAGTGTTACCTGTTCATTGTTCTACTTACATACTAACAATTGGCACTTAGTGAGCACAATATAATAATGTACATTATTATTTACACAATCAATATAATAATTATATTATTACGATATATACGATATAATAATTATATTTCTGTTGTTGGAAACACACACAACGCTATTGAGTTAAAACGTAAATATTTTTTTTATGCTCTATGGCTATGACGTAGTTGGTTAAATAGAAAGCAAATTAATAATCTATGACTGGTGATTCCCTTTCGAAAAGTAACTGTTTTCAGATGAGATACAATTTAAAAGTTTTAAAAACAAGGCAGTTGGAATGAAGGACTCAAGTCTCAAATAGAAATTCCGGTCTGAGACTTCAATAGCTTTAAGAAGATCGAGTTGTATACTAAGTGGGACTAAACATTTTTTTTCTTAATATTTAATATTAATTAGGTCGTTTGAAATACAATTTATATAATCTTCGAAAATAGAAAAATGTATGTATTAAATGATGTGCTCCTAGCCGGACTCAACGGAGTCAACCCATTACGCAGGAGATATTATAATGCACAAACACAGGTGCACTCTCTGTTCCCTCACTCTCACAATCAGATGGGACGATTATCCGACACGATCGTGCAGAGATCAAGCGCGAGATGTATTAAACAAAATGCTACCAAAAACGATAACTATTGTTGTATTTACGTTCTAACACACTAGCGCCTCCAGTGAGAGAAATCGACACTTAGATTTTTGTTCTGATACATGATGCCGAGTTTACTTAATACATTAATATGCACAATACTAAATAATTTATTTATAATAATTTGGACGTGCATAGGATGAAAAATGATTTGTGAGCAATATAAGCTGGTCGAAACAAAATCGATACAATAAGTTCTAGAATTATTTGACTAAATGCACCATAAAATGTTGATTAAGAAAGAACAATATTATATTACTATATATTTTAATACATTTGTTGGCCACGTTCTCTAAACAAGGCCGGGTTACAAGAGCTATTTAGAATAAAATATAATATAATTTATTTTAGAACACGCGTAGAAGGATGTCGCTAATTATATGTGTAAGAATGTATAACCATTTACAGTATAAAATGTGTTTAAAAAATATAATATTCATATTTATTAATTATTAGTTTATTTATTCAGTGTGGGTTAAAAATAAAATGGTTTTTAAACGCGATAAATAGTAAAATGCCTTTAGTGATACAATAAAATGAGGTAATGATTAGTATTGTACGGATTGTAGGTGAATATAAGTTGATACAACAATTTTAACTTGATTACGTTATAATATTGGAAATGTATGTTGCTAACGTATAATACAAACAAAATTAACATAAGTACCGTCAATTTATACACACATACTCACGTTTTATTGATATGATTTTTAAACTCAACTGAATTCTCAGTATATAAATGTGAATATAATATTGTATAAAAACGTATAACCTCAAAATATCTTTCAAGTATATACTAAAATTATTTAGAAATTATAATTTACAAAAATTTATACACAAAATAGTGTTGTTCAACAACAGCTTACAAAAATAATCTCTGTATTGGTTATCTACATTTATAACCAATCTCTAGACTGGGCATCATGATCACCTTATGTTAAAAATAAGTAAGTAGCCTTTAAGTGGTATTGCCTACAGCCTAACCTGAATTGAATTTGATAAATATCATCACAACCAAACATACGAGTATTGTACACCGTTATCGAAGAAATATATTAACAAAAGATAAATGGTAGAGGCCATCCATAAATGAAACTCGTTAAAGAGGATAAGAAACAGGAGACGCGCACACATTGATGGTATAAATCTAAAGAAATATCCAGGCAGTTGTTTAAATTCATGTCAGTTAATTTACAGACGGCCTTTACAAGACACTAAAATACATTTAAAAATTAACTTTCAAATAACCGAGGACATCAAATATCTCATAAATGTAATTTGCAAAAGAAAGGAAAAATTTCTTATCATTGCCTTCATTTTAATAAGGCACCATATTATATAACAGTTTTCACATATTTGAATTGATGGATGAGCGTCGATACTTAAAGATTCAAAAAAATATTAAATCAACTGATAATAAAAATCGAGACCATGCAGAAGATAAGCATAAATTAAAAATAGCAGCAGATACGAAATGTGGGGCAGTGTTTCATCCATCATCGATGATGTCTAGATTTCGAAGGCTTGTTTATTTTATACACTATGGCCGCTTTTATACGTACTATCTTTGTCTAAACAAGACAATGCATAAAAATACATTTTTTTAAGATTTTAGGAATATAAATACCTCCTAATGAATATAAGTTATGAAATATAACATAAACTGTTTTAAATATCGAATTTCAAAATGGCGTTCTACATTATTAACTTTTTTTAACGTATAATAATGGTGACACAGTAGAATTAAGGAAATAAATACCATAATACACATGTAAATACAGTTTAAAATTGTATTATTATAGGAACAAGATTATAGTTAGACGTGTACACAAAGTATTTGTCCGAAATAGTAGTTTTATATGACGTTATATTTAAAACCAAAGACATTGTATTCTTTGTTCATAAATTTGTAACGTAATTAAAAATAACATAAATATCACGAATAAGTTATTTTAGTTTACAATAGTTATATTTTTTTTAATATTATAAATTTTCTATTAAATATCAGTTTATATTTGTAGATAAATTTTACAAATTAATTTTTCAGTTATATGTTTATTTGGGTTATAACATTTATTAAATAAATAAATGCAACATTTAAAACATGGAATCACTATTTTAAGATAGCATAAAAGAAAATAAACAATTAGAAATTGATGCTATATATAAAATTAGAATTATTATACAAATTCAAGAGAAGAATATCTAAAAAAATAAAAAATGCAAATTAATTTTTTGTATTTTTGCGTAATTATATCTTAATTTGTAATGTTTATACAAAGTTATTTTATATAATCATTATATCTAAACCAATTCGGATATAATAAAAATTATAAAGTGTGTTATAATTTCTATCATATCATTAGGATCGCTCCACCCGTTCTAACTAAGTATGTACAGATTTCAACTAACTTATTGATATCATTTAGGGTATCAGCAAAAGAGCTTAACTAGAATTCTAACTCATTAAAATCATTTTAGTCCACATGCACCACAAAATCCAAGTCAAAGCAAAACCCTGTACTATCTAGCACCATTTTTCTCTCCTTCGTCAGCCTCACTATTTTTGTCAACTACTTTATCTTTAACGCTTTTAGCATTTTTATTTTTAGAGCTATCTACCTTTTCTTCATCAGGTTCTCCATTTTTTTCATCATCATCCTTGTCATCAGCTTCAGCATTTTGTTTTGCTTGATCATTGCTATCTGCGGTTTTTTCAACTGATTTTTTATTCGCCGCCACCTTTTCGGTTGAAACTTTTGCAGAGATTGGTTTTGCAGTTGAAGTTTTATTAGCAACCACCTTTAAGGGTGTCGCTTTCGCTACTGCCGCTTTTTCAGCTGCTGCTTTCTCAGCTGCCGCTTTTTCAGATGCCATCTTCTCAGCCGCTATCTTCTCAGCAGCAACTTTTTCAGCTGCTGCTTTTTCAGCTGCTGCTTTTTCAACTGCTGCTTTTTCAACTGCTGCTTTTTCGGCTGCTGCTTTTTCAGCTGCTGCTTTCTCAGCTGCTGCTTTTTCAGCTGCTGCTTTCTCAGCTGCTGCTTTTTCAGCCGCTGCTTTCTCAGCTGCTACTTTTTCAGCGGCTGCTTTCTCAGCGGTTGCTTTTGTCTCCATTTCTTTTTTTTTCTGTTCTGCCTCTTTATCTTCTAGAGCTTTTTGCGCTTCCTCTTCTGCTTTATATTTAGCATCTTCAGGCCATAATAAATCAGGATGATTCATCATATAGTATGCCATATGTTTGTCACTGCCATATGTAGATGCTTTAGTACCTAGGCACATCAAGAACTGAGCCCTTTCCAAATTTTTGTCACATGCAACAGAATGAAATATGTGCACAAGACTGCTGTCAGCAGTTCTAAATACTGTTAAATTTGAGTGAATTAATGTTTCATACATTTGCACATCTTCCATACCCCAGCCCTTGATGGTAAGATCAAATCCACCCACTCGTTCGAAATCACATTTATAAATGGCAAGAATACCGAAACCATACTGTCTGAAGTATCCAAAATCATTACCAATTTCTTTGGTGTACTTCAAGTTAATCAGTTCTTTTGGAGTTTTCGGTTCTTCTATGACTTCATCGATTATATCTTCCGCAGCTTCTTCGTCAGGGTTATCACCCCGTAGCTTATTATAGTCATCACCTGTGACAACTTCAGGATTATACTGACTAAAAACTATAGGAAAATATACTTGGTTATATTTTATCGTATGTATTCTAATTCTTCGGAGACTATCAAAATTAAACATCATATCTACATCTATAAAGAAAACGAGGTCATCGCCGGAGCAAAGTTTGAGACCTTCAGTCAGAGCAGCACCTCTTGAGAAAGATTCTGTACCCATTGCAACAAGTTTGATATCTTTACTGTATTTATCTAAATAAAAGTTTATTAAGTTCTCAGTATTTTGATAATCTAAAGGATTATTTGGATCTAAATAATCCACGACTATCAAGCTCACAACCTCGTTCGTCATCAGCACTATTTCCTCGTAGTTTTTCATAAACCTACCAAATGTTTCTTGCCTGCCCGAAAGTGGCAGAATGAAATAAATTCTTCTATCATATACAGGGTATTCTTCAAAATCATCAGAACCCCACTTTAATACTTTAGGTAAATTTTGTAACTTCATCAGACCACTTTCAAGAGCCTCCCTGACTCCAAATCGACCAAAATCTAAGAAACCATCTTGTTGTTGTTGTTTGGATTCATCAAAGTCTTCATAGTCAACTGGGCTAGGATTGTTTTCAGTCTTATCTAAGATGTCTGGATCTTCAAATGGAGGTGGATCTCCCATTGGCAGTTCTCTGATTTCCATCCCTGAAATTGAAATATTTTCTTTAAATATTATAATCAAAATTTTATTTTATGCCAGTAAGGATTTAAATAAGGAAGATTTCATATTTGATTAAAAAATATGTTTATTACATTTTTCGTTACTAAATTCGCATTCAGAATATTTTTAATTACCAAGGTATTTTAAGAATATGACTTTTGTCTATGTAAGAATATTTTTTTTAAGGAAGACATCCTCTACTTGGGCTTGGCACACCTTGTCATTTAAAAGGCACCTTAAAACCAATACAAGACTTAAAATAGCGGAAGTAAACCGACGGGCCAGTACGACGACCTGACGTAAACAGATTCTAATATATTACTATAGAAAATGGTATACAACATGGAGAACTATTTTTAACACTAAGATCACACCACCACCTTCACCTGCCAGCTATCTGTCTCAACCCTAAACGTACCCGTAAATGACTGTTGAAGATATGCATGCCGCCTCACCGCCGCCGTCATCTTCCGACCTCTATACCTCCTGTACTTCAGCAGCAAGTCCAGCACATGATCAGCTCCATGGAGCGGCTGCAGTCTAGTGTACCCGTATAGGAGCTCGTTGAAATCTATCACACGGCCTCGCTGTCTTGAGGGCGCGTTTATTATTTCCATTACCTGGATATCACAATATTTGTAAATAAGGCATCAGTGAACTCAGGATGGTCGCTCTTCTTTATTGTATTATTACAAAATATAAGTTACTATTTTAGGGTTTGGTAAAATTTACATATAAATTGTTTTTATATTTATATACTATAATTATGTATTAACAAGGGCCATCAATATTTTGACTCCTTTGAATGTCTTGTGTTAATTTATCGACAAATATAACTAGAACCCTCGTTTCAAACACTTACAAAATATGTACGAGATTCATTTAGTTTTATGCAGCCAATTTAAATTAGTTTTAATTTTGTAGTACATATAGTTTTTTAAGAGCCTGGCATAGTGACAACTACTAATTACTGAATGATGGAAAGCATGAATAGATCCCAAGAGTTATGGTCACCATATTCATTGCGAATGCAGACAATGTAGTATGGTGAGGCACACAATGGCTGCCTAGTAAGATGCTTCTTCACACCTCGCTCAGGGGCGTAAAAGGTATGCCAGACATTGCGGCATTGTGTTGCACACACTTACCACGACAACTGCCACACCTGCATCGATGGCCACCTTATTTTTTTATATACTTTAATACGCCCACATCGAATCAACCACAATTATGTAATAAGGGATATACCAATTGTCTTCAGTATACACCTAATTTTAATTAAATGAATACTACTAAAATACTAAATACTACTAAAAAATGAAAATTTAAATAGAACAAAGAATTAAATTAGATTACTTTGCCGGCAAGTTTACTTCCCTGAACTCTTGAATCTAATCACGACATTAATGAAAAATAATACAAGTATTATCTATTTAGCTACCTACCTCTCTGATAACGTCATCCAAAGCTTCCTTGAGCGGACCCTCTATTCTTCTCTTTGGGTTGGCGTGGCTGGAGGAATACAAGGACTTGCTGATAAAATCGAAAGTTACTATATCTTCGACTGTGTTTGATTTGTATCTGTTCATGTCTATTGGAGCACCTGGAACGAGGTATCAATAATTTAGTTTCTTGAAATTTTTAAGTCTATTGAGAGGCTCACCATGGAGACAGAAACACAGTCTTCTGTTTCTTTGTTTCTTCTTTTGTTTTGTGTGATTACTCCAAATATTTTTTTTTACTTAGTTTTAATGTTTCAATTATAGACAGTGATAAATATTTACTTTATGGTGGATCTCTAAAGCCTGCTGAGTTATTAACATGTTTTTATTAGCAAAAGACAACGCTTTTCATGCTAAAATAATTATATATTTGCAGTTAATATGAAATTCTTTAATTTGTAATAATAATTTAGAATAATTCTCAAATATTTTTTATGAGTGGTAAAATATTCTAAAAGGGTAGTATAATTATGACACACACATAGAAAATATCTAATCTCTGTTCAGCAATAAAAACATTAAGTGTTCCAACTGAAATCCCTTAACAGTCAAAAAGTCACAAATACTTATCTTGTCCCACAACTTACAAAGTAAACCCCTTACCTAATATCGAATTATTCCCTAAATAGTCTGGTTCTCCCACTTTAGCGGGGAACAAAGGCACACCTCCAGGCAGAACATAGTCAGCTACATCTTCTGGTGGTACCTTCAGCGCGCTCATAGCAGAAGCTATATCTCTGTGTAGGTCTAGCGATCGCTCACGAAGTTCTTGGATCCTAAGGTTCTGGAAAGAAACAAAGTAATTTTAAATTAACTGGCCCATTGATGCAGGGGTGACAGTTATTGTGGTCACTGTGTAAGCCTTACATTGTCACTATGACTGTCATGCCTTTTACGTCCCCATGCGGGGTGTGAAAAAGCATCTCACTAGGCCGCTCTAGTGTGAATCACCATACTGCATTTTCTCAATTTGCAATGAGTGTGGTGACCACAACTCTTGGATTCTATTCACGCTTTCCATTAGGCAGAGTAGAGTCACTTTGGCAGGCTATTAATATAAAAAAAAACTAGCAGCGGCATCTTGGGATCAGAGTGATCTGAATGGCGTTATGCTCCTAATATTGCCTGGATATCTGATTCTTTATTTATCATCCAGACTAGCACAGAACTTTTAAATGCAGTTGTTAATAGTTAGTATCAATTTCAAACTTCTGGATAAAAAGAGCCCGACAAGCATAGTCACAACAGCTTCTGTGATATCTGCGTGCTGCACTCAAGCAGATTAATTAATAGACTATCCGCTATATTATATTACTTTTACATAACAATTGTATTCTGGATAATAACTACTTATCTAAAGAATCTACCCATCGAACAATAAAACACCTTACGGTAATTACTATTCTCGTAGAGTAAATTAATGTGTAAATTGAGGCTAACTGGTGGCAAAATTATCACATGGATCTGGCACTTATACTTAAAGCAACTCTAACCAATTTTCTGACTTTCAACTTGCCAAATGAAATTGTTTGATCACATCAACTAATGATTGGTAATATATCTACATATCATATTTTTCAAGAGAAGGAAAACTTGAAACAAACCCTATTTCAACCCGTCTGGCCAGCGTGGTATAATAGGCCAAAACCTCCTTGCTAACGAGAGGCCTACGTCCAGCAATGGACTGTAAAAGGCTGTTGATGATGATGATGATATCTAAATAAATAATAATCTTAACTGCATGGATGTCATAAGAGTTTAAGCAGTCACCTTGCCATTTCCTCCTATGTTAAGTGTTAAGGGTTTAATCCTCGCATGGGACAACACTTTGTGTGATTTAGAAATTGTTGTTCTGAATCTGGTGTTCCTTGCGTCCGTTTGATGAATGTCTATTAGTTCCCGGACACAGGATATATTTACGGTGGTATCTAGTCTTCTATAAAGAGTGTAATAAGAGTTATTAAGATCACTACTTATATTTCAATTTAGACAACAGTAGTTTATTTGTTTACCTATAATAATTGTGAACATGATACGGTCCTGATAAAAATGTCGTATCAATGTTAACACGTTCAATGCACTTGTATTATCTCACTGACATCCTGCATCCTGCACCTTGCTATAATATACTAGCTGTACCAAGAGACGCATTGCTATAGCACATTACGGTTGCATCGTTGAGAAATCGGGAACAAAACTTACTTGAATATACAAAAACATCTTTGTTGAAGGTATAGGTAGAAATTCATAACAATCCAGTTAACTTGAATACGACCAGGAGAGTTATAAAAGGCAAAGAAATCATCGTTCAATCCGTGCAAAAGTTTTGTTATGGTCATCGTATTGTCGAGTTTTACTTAGATTTATGGCTGATTTCTTAGAAAATATAATTATTTGTAAACTTTACAAAGAAAGAAGATTAAAGGTTAGAGTAATGTACCCATAAGTCAATTCTATATTTCAAAAGCCCATTAGATCAGATATATCAATATAAATCGAGTACAAAATAAGAATAAAGCTGGAATGAAATATGGGAAAATTAAAAGGGGAAATTACAAGGAAGAAGAGTACATGAAGATGATATAGAAAAGAGAGTAAAAGTTAAAAAAGGCGTATGGTGATCTGCAGTCATTTATTGCCAGCAAAAACGTGTCCAAAAAGCTGGGAACAGTTATATATGATAGCGAATCTTGGGTATGGTTTAAGAGACACGGAAGTAGAATTAATGCTGTAGAGATACGTACCAAAAGAAATATGAGTGGTGGTTAGTGACAGAGTCTGGAATGTAAAGTTAAGAGAACATTGTGAACTCAAAGAAGATGTAGGAACTGTCAGGAACTCTAAGTCGTCTAACGATATATTTTATTGGCTGTTATAACTTCAAATTTTCACAAACCAGCTGTTAGACATTTATATCTCATTTCATTACTAGGTTATTGAAATTTAATCTAATACCTGAAACGAGCAATTCTTGTATATATAATCTGAATCTCGGAAACGGCTCCACCAATTTACCTGAAATTTAGTATGCAGGCAGTTTTGAGGCTGATATGGTATATCGATGTAGACAGGTTTCATTTTTAGAAGACGTTGTTTTATCCGTGTTTTCAAGCAATGAAATGTTTGTCTAACATGTTCGTTTTGACACTTATCTATGTGACAAAATTAAGAACGGGAACAAAGGAAATTGGTAAATTGCAAATCGACTATTACACAATAATACCGAGTAAAGCTCGGTTTCCAGGTACTAATTGTATACCTAAACCTAACGAACGAAATCATTTGCTATTTCGCGTAATTAAAAGTACTCAACAGTTTATTGCCTATGAGTTCTCATAAACAGTAAAAGTGTTGAGTATATGTGAAAATAAATGAGTTCCGAGTTCCTCGCAAAGATCAAAGAGGGTTTAAGAGCCTGAGGGACTGTTTATTGCTTACACATAGATCTGGTTTGTCCTTTAAATATAGGCATGAACGTGTTAAGTGTTGTATCCTTTTATGGATATCCATCGATTAACAAGTATCGAATATTGCTCTTTTTGTGTGCAGCTCTAGACACACCAATTTCAGAGAGATTAATAGTATAGTCATTATTATTATTATTAGCTATGGTGCTTGCTATTAAATCGTCAATGCAAGTTTATTACATTCAAGGTTTTTACGACAAAACAAAATTGATTCGACTTTCCCACATACCATTGCTCGAGTTTCAAAAACTTTTTTGGCTACTACTCTGTTACTAAAGACAGCAGCATAATATTTTATAGACTATATTATTCCTCTATATATTGTAATTAAAAAAAAATAATAAAATATTTAATCCCATTTACGACCTCTTCAGATTTCATACTAATAGCACAAGTATAAATCCTTAGCCCTCTGACTTTTGTAATTCTAGTCTATTCTTCAATTTTGAATTCAAGTTTTTGGAAGAAAAAATGGGAGACATCACTACAAACCAGTATTAATTATTATTCTTTATTTTTTTTATTAATTTCAGAAAACACTTCTAGTTATTAGTAAAGCGTGTTTCTCTCTTAGACAACCGAATTTGTTTGTCCTTTCTTCTTCTGTGGCTCAACCTCTTGGAAATTATTAGATAGTAGAGACACGCTGATTTCAGTACAAACGGGCCGCTCGACCGGAGCAGTACTACCTAAACTCTCACAGAACATCAAACTAAAGCGATAGCATTCGTGCTGTCGTGTTTCATCGGTGCGAGACCGAAGGCCCATTGATGCAGAGGTGACAGTTGTCGTGGTAAGTATGCGCAATGACTGTCATGCCTTTTACGTCCCCGGGCGGGGTGTAAAGGGGCATCTCACTAGGCCGTCATAGTGTGGGCCACCACACTGCATTGTCTGCATTCGTAATGAATATGGTGACACACATCTTTTGTAGGTAGGTCTCACAGGTAGAGTAGAGTCACTTTGGCCTGATCTCAAAATAAAAATTAAATAAAAAAAGACTGGAAATTGTAGCTAGGCACAGTAATGTAACGGATCGACTTCATTTTGCTAAATATTTGACTAACCAGATTGTGATTATTGTATGTTGATCTACAACTTTAGATTATATTAGAGTATAAGAGACAATTTCAAATATTTAAAAAGTAAAAAAAAAAGATATTTTTGACTTATTTGATATTTTTGAAGGAATAATTATCTAAAGGAAGGGAAAAAATTGTAATTTGAGTCCTATATGCA
This sequence comes from Hypercompe scribonia, assembly GCA_949316085.1. Lineage (NCBI taxonomy): Eukaryota > Metazoa > Arthropoda > Insecta > Lepidoptera > Erebidae > Hypercompe > Hypercompe scribonia. The sequence goes on along the minus strand of OX438984.1, from coordinate 1,833,431 downwards.
ATCAACAGTTTAAAGCTCCCTATCTTATTTTCTACGCATCCTTCAAATTTAGTTAACAAGAATGATTTCAATAAGACTTATTCTAGTTTGATAGCTATTCCGTGCAATTGAAGATCGTACCTGGCAGCTTGCAGCTCAACAATTGACTAAGAAAAGTTTAGTATTACACTTCTCCAGATGCGAAATTTTGCTGCTCAATACCAGATTAATACATACTACAGGTTGCCGCATATGGTGACATGGTACATCACCTGACGTGAATCAAAACTGCACTAATGACGTAGTGGTGAAAGAGCTGTTCTCTACTGCAATGAGCGCAATAATTTCGAATTCGGATTCGAACATGAGACAACATTTTGTGTGTACTTCAGTTTATGTTTATTAGGTGGTGGTGACAACAATTTGTAATGTTCACAAAGAACATAATCAAGGAAAAATAAAGCCTCAGCTTGTGGATTCAACACTCATCACCTAATGGCAGTCTCAAAGGATTGATACTTAATTATAATGTAAAGAAATTGAATGAGCCCATCTCACATGGAGTGGCAATTTGTAACAATGTATACAAAACTGGTTCGTGTCTCTAATGGTCCGTCGTCTACCTGACGCCAGCTTGAGGAAGCGAGAGTTGACTACACTTAAGCCGTTCTTAATAGACCACTAAGACAAGGACGCTGATTGCTTAAGATTGCTCAATTATGTGGAAGAAAATTTAATTTTGTGTCCCGTTCGTTTATTTCTAAACCTAGCCAGTTGATTTTGTCAAGTCCACTCTACAGTGTCCCCTGGTTTTTACAGTAACAAAACGACCAGCTAAAAATGTAGTTAATTCGACTTAAGAGAATAGTGACGTACTGATCAAACGACGCTCGTTACGAGACCAACCAACCAGGTTCCAAAAGAGAAGTTCGACGACTTGACGAAGATCAGGGAAAACCATTGGATGATTGCATGTAATATAGGATCGGTTATTGTGGCAAACTTAGGGAAAGCCTATGTCAAGCAGTGGACGGACGTCTTTCTACTGAGAAAAAGAAATCAGTTTAAAAATAGCATAATATTATTTGCATTTTTAATACAATTCCCGTACTAGGGATATATACTAGTAGTCCTGAACACTCAAAAGCGATTATTCGGCGCTCAACACTCGACGCTCAGTGTTTAGTTTTAAACAGTAAACCAAACTCAGAACAATAATTAGTGGGTCAAACAAAATGATATCTCACGTAGATATCGGACCCACTACACTTGGTACGGTAAGAAGCGACGAAATGACCACTTACTCTTATATTCTTTATTATCGTACGTATTTCCGTAAACCTACTTAGTAAAACGAATATATCTTACAAACAACAATAAAATATATATAATTATAATATAGATAAGATAAAAAAATTCTCAAGGTCATACGAGTAGGCGCACTTAACATGATACCTAACCATTGTATGAAATATTCAAATAAACACACTTAACCTACACCTCTGATCCGGGGTTATTTACAATAACTGGTAATTACGATAGTACAAAAACTAACGCGAATTAAATCCTCAGAGCAAAACGTTTAATAGTTATAACATCGATGACAGCCGAGACGAGTTCACTTTCGATGGAGCGTTGCAAATTATATGATTAAGTCCTGGACAGAAATAAAAGTCGACTACTTATAACACTATAGTATCAATAGAAGACGTTGGTTTAACTAACCAACTTTATTAAAAAGTGTACACTTTATTTTTAAATTCGTTATCTCAGAAGTCCCATCGTCAACAACCTTGAACAGTCCACTGCTGAACCTTTCCGTAGAAAGGAGGCTTTGACCTATTATACCACTCCTGTCTGACGAGTTGGTATACTTTAAATTGCGGCGAATGTTTTCTTAAACGTAAAAACGGTTAGCATAGTTCCGAAAGAGTTAAATGCTGTCATATAGCGGATAGTGATATTCAAAACTCAAATTCATTACTCTTGACAAATTGAATGTTGACACAATCCAACGCACACTCGTTGCTGAACAAACAGAGCTTGAAGATACAAATGATACAGTGATAATGTAACATTGTGACACACTGCTGCAAAATTTGCGTAGACGGTACAAAATGGCACATATCATGGCTTATTTGCAACAGGTAAGTTTATTGCAGTATTGTAATATGTTTACGACTGTTCATAGATGTCCAATGGACTGTTAAGTTTGTATCTACGCGGTAAGTAAACATAATTATCGGTGGTTTTCAAGAATGATAAAGCAAATAAACATTAGTTTTGAATGAACGCGTTTATCTCTGAAACTAGCTATCGGATTTGGTTGAAGATCAATTCTTAGTTATTCTAAACATTGTTTACTTTAGTGAAAGTAAATATTTTATGATTTAGGCTATTGATTATTATGGTTGTTTTAGTGTTATCTTCTAAATAATTACACCCTTTTTTAATACAAAAAGTGATTTATCTGGTGATACGTGAGAAGTTTTCTGATTACCGCAATATACAGGTGGGAATACAGTTTTGTGAAAAAAGAAGCTTTGACATTCCAAGTGTATTTTTAATATGTGGACAAAATATTACGAAAATTTCCATTACAGAGAGTCCTATCAACAAATTGCATATTAGCTTGCATGCCATATAGATACGAGTATATTAAATTAATATTCACAGAATGTTTAAAAAGTTTAATGACCACTCTTGTCCACAGCAGAGCAGTAATCTGCATAGTAACTGCGTTCTTCTGTTCTGAGGAATCACTTCCTAGGCCTTGAAACAAAAATATTTCAGTTCTCAATTGCGGCGTGGTAGCCCAACTGCGTTTTAACGTGATCAGGCCACCATTGGCCACGTTGTACTGCCCGAAAATTTCCACAGATATCACCGAAAGGTGGTTGTGTCGGCCTCGAACCGACCAAAAACCGCACACCGTCTCAGGTACTAGTCGCCGGGAACCAGGTGCACCCTAGGGAGGAAATCCCTGGAAATAATTTTCCCCCTAGCTACTCTACCTGTCTATTTTCCCCCGGGATAGGTCTTGATTTGGTATCCGTTCGTGGCGGACCTGTCATCACATGGTACAGATTTTTTCAGAGGCAGAAGCCGGCAAATGCCTTGGTTTCTAGTTTAATGTCCGCATCTCTCCTGAGTCCCAAGGAGTAGGCAATACAAAGAGGCTTTTCCACTGCGTCAACATAAAAACGCCTTTAAATAATCACCAGTGAGGAATCTCCAGTTTACTTTATTCCATACTTACTACAATATATTTCCATTTGAAATGTGTTGCGGATAGTTGCTCACAGAGTAAATAAACAGATTCATCTCGCTTATTTATATTACGTATTAAAAAAGCTTTTACGCATTCAAATACATCCTCAGTAAATACTGCGAAAGTGATAGAAATAATACAAAGAATTCAGACCCAACACGTGGTCAAACAATGTCGGTGAGAAAAACAAAGGTAAGGAAATAATCCATACTATATGTTACTTTTCATATATGTTTACCACAGTTCAAAAGGTGTTTGTGATCATTACACCGCTCCAAAGATCTTTTTGATACAGACGCACACACACACAAACACACTCACACACACTCACACATGCACAGACACATGCACACGTACACACACTTACCACTAAAGCTTATAAATTATCTCTCTTATTGATTCTTGTGACACTGTATGATAATTGTAGCTACTGGGATACCTCTACTTTCTTCAGAGACGAGGACTGGAGATCTGTCACACAGGTTTCGAACCTAACACAGACTCCAGCTCTCATCAAGGCTCTGTTAACGTTGTATTTATGCATATAAGAATGTCATTGTACATTTTTGAGAGAAGTAAATCATATTTATTTATTATTATATTCTATTTTGTAGTATGCAAAAATCCCCACGGATCGCCATCTCACCGGGGTCAACTGCTATGGTGTCGGAAACGACGACCCCTCTAGCTTAGACCAGCGTTCGAAAAACACGTAGTGCTGCAGTGTGCTTCTGCCAAAGGAATAAACAGATCTCTGGTCACCTTCTAGCAAGGCTCTTGAAATTGCTAACGTGATGTTAAATACTACAATCTATCTAAAGAATTGGATTAAATTACAGTTTTAAACTAATAAGATACTGATGTTACGCAGTTTAAACCGTACTAAAACCCATTGTTCCACTTCGTAGCGATGATGATTCCTCTTATCTTTGTCCTTGGTCTATCAAATGTCAGAACTCTTCAAATCAAAATTACTGTACTACTAGCGAAAGGTTTGATCCTAAAAGGTTTCGAAGCGATACCGGTCTTCAAACATAAAAACCTTTACGGTTTTTTATTGTGATTAAAAGCTTTGAATGTTTTTATTTTTAAAATGCTAAGGGCTTAACCATTTAACGATCAGCTAGGAAACAAAGGAAAGAATTCGGCGAAATACTCTCTATCAGTTAAGACGAGGTCAAATGCATTTATTTTCCTTTTTAAAAGCATTTGGCAGAACATAAATCTGATTTTATTTACGTATGGTTTGCAATAGTTATTTTATAAATTAACTCATGAGTTTTGAATATGTTTTTGGGGGAAACCTAAATAGTTAGAAAAACAAGGTTAAATACACCGAAAAAGCGCAGTTTCCCTCGTGTAAATAACGATTGTGTTCATTTCTTGGATAAAATCTATCCTCTGTATCACTTCACACTATACTCTTACGTCCAGCACACCTCTTCTCCTGTTCATTTTTCTTTTACTGTCCAATCGATCCTATTATGGACTGCGCTCCCACTCGAGATCAGGAAAATAACTAATCCTAATGCTTTTAAAGCCAGGGTCAGAGAATTATACAAGAAACAGCTAGCAGATATTCCCCCATAGTCTAATCATTTTATATACTATATTTTGTACTATACTCGTATGTTTATTGTTTAAATATTTATTTGTGTTTTCATCTATGTATTTTTTTTTCTTTTTTTTTAATAAATTAGTGCTTCCAACTACCAATTCATTGCTTCTCTTAAAGACAGACGTGCACCTGCCATGTCAGTTACTGAACCACCTAAAGGTTGACTGGTAGGGAATGCATGGCATTATGTCCGCCTCATGCAAATGTAATCCAGGAAGTAATAAAAATAAAATAAATTTCATCCAAATCTGTTCAACCTTTCTGCAGTATTTCAGTAACAAACATATCTACATCCGCATTGGCAATGTTAGTGTGACTATTGCTTTTTACCTTAAAATACGAATGTATCCTGTACAACTGGCGATGGTCCTTCACGGGGTGGAGAGTGATAGCTCGGTGTACTTCTCTGTTCTTCAAGGTCTTGGTGTAGGCGTTTACTCCACTGCCGTTGTGGTGCAAGATCGTTTGCATCTGGAAAATAAATATCAATTCATTAATATAATACAAACTAAAGCTGTTTTTTTTAAGGTCTTGCCAAAATGACTCTACTCTGCCTGATGGAAAGTATACGAGTACATGGCATCCAAAAGTTGTGGTCACCATACTCATTGCAAATGCAGACAATGCAGTACAGTGATACACTCTATAGCAGCCTAGTGAGATGCTTTTCAACGCCTCGCTTTGGGTCGTAAAGGCATGACAGACATTGTGGCAGTGTAAGGCTCACACGCTTGCCATGATAACTGTGATTCCTGTATCAATGGCCCTCTGGTTTCGCACACTCCAACGAAGCTCAACAACAAGGGTGCTGTCGTTTTAGGCTGGCCTTTTGTGAGAAGTGGTCCGTTCGTGCTGAAATCAGCGTGGCTTTACTACCTGAGAGAATTTCTTTTTTCAGAACTATAAAAATTTTAGCTAAAATTTTTTGATAAAGAACAATTATTTGATAATAAACCTGTTGGTTTCTTTTAAGCCACATGAATCCCAACTAGGATTACTCACTTAGTCTGCGTTCAGATATAATTTCTGCATAATTTTATCTTTTTTTTTTGTAGGTTCAGTACATGATATCACCTAAACATTGTTTTAATAGGAAATCGAATTTAAAACCTATAACTCCACTACACACACGACGCAGCACGCGCTAGACCGAAAACAGAATAACCTCAATGTTATCAATGTTTTAAATAAGTTTATTGAACTGATGCTCAATGGCATAATGTAATAACACTCGTAGATATTAAGCCAATCACAATGTAATATATATAGATAACTTCTCAACCTGCAATAAAATAGTTTTAAATTAAATTTAGCAGGCAAAGGCCTTGAATTATACGGCCCACTGTTAGTTGATGTGTAAATTAACCGTCTTTCGTATTTTATTAACGTATTCGGTTTATAATCTATGGAATGCTTTAGAACATAATGTTATTTTGAAGTTTATGGTGTAATAATAAACAAGTAATTGAATTAGACGTTATATTACTAAGATATATTGTATAACTATTTGATCTGTGAAACTTCATCAATACCTCTCAAAAGAAGTCAATTGTCTTTGCTTTTGTAGCATTTTTCACTGCGCGGCTCTTACTAGTGTGAGGTTATTTAGCCTATAAACTTTCTTGATAGATGGGTTATTTAATACAAATGAATAATTCCGTTAGAGCCAGCAGTTTTAGAGATTAGCAAGTTTAACCAAACAACCACTCTTTAGCTTTGTAATATTAGCAAAAATAGAATTCTCTTCGAATCGCTCTAGAGTATATTTACATGTGACATAGAATCAGGGGCTAAAAATACTGTTACACAATTTTTCTTCTTGAAAAGTTACATGAATTAGGTACTTATAACGAAAAATGCAATGGTAGTCAAATTACCAACTTACGAAACATGAATCAACAAATGAGAAAGTAAAACTACACAGGACTAAGGCACTGTACGTAGAAGTAAAACTTGACACAAATAGAAGACCAATCCGATTGATCAACGTGGTAGAACACAACCTCATTTCTAAGAAGAGACATTTGTCAAGCCGTGGATTGGAAAGGCTTATGAAAAAAATATTACTAACTCCAATGCCCATTGATGCAGGGGTGACAGTTATCGTGGTAACTGTGTAAGCCTTACACTGTCACGATGACTGTCATGCCTTTTACGTTTCCAAGCGGGGTGTAACAAGGCCGCCATAGTGTAGGTTACCATACTGCATTATCTGCATTTGCAATGAGTATGGTGACCACAACTCTTGAATTCTATTCACGCTTTGCATCAGGCAGAGTAGAGTCACTTTGACCGGCTCTTAATATAGAAAAAAAAACATCCCAGTTATTGGTACAGGTTCGCCACTTATTGTGTGGAACCAAAACACTGGCGAAAAGTGGGTGTATAATATGCCTCTACCTACCTTCGGGTAAATAGGTGCGACTTCATGTATACGTGCGTTCAATCGTAGAATAAAAACTATGTTGACTAGAAACTCCTTGAAAACGTATTTAAAACTTTGTTAAAGAATTGTGTTATATATTTAATGGCAACATTTCATACATATATGCTTTTCTAAAAAGTGTTGTATTACTTAGACATCTGGCATATTTTTGTGTCCCAAATAGTTGAAATCAGTTTAGCCATAAAGCTTTACATTGCATACATCCACACTCTCGTAATTTATAAAACAGCATTCATTAATTAAATAATTGACAAAAAGTAGATAACATAATGTATTTATAACTCGGATAGATTTCGATAAAACTTTATTCACACATATAAGTACATATTTGAAAGTATATGCGTGCAGGTGTAGGTACATCGTTGATTCATCGAAATATTACAAAAACATTAAATGAGTGACTAAGACGTCAATACTACGAATATGTAAATGGTTCTACTGTCAATATTTAAGGAAAATATTTTGTAACATACTACATTATTTTTACAATCAACAACCTTAATGCACTGGACACAGGCCGCTTCTTAGAAAGGAGGTTTTGGCCTACTATACCACGTCGGCCAGACGGGTTGGTATCTATATTAAGAGCCTGGCGAAGTGACTCTACTCTGCCTGATGGAAAGCATGAATGGAATCCAAGAGTTGTGGTCACCATACTCATTGTAAATGCAGACAATGTAGTATGGTTACCAACACTATGGCGGCCTTGTGAGATGCTTTTTCACACCCCGCTTTGGGACGGAAAAGGCATGACAGTCATCGTGACAGTGTAAGGCTTACACAGCTACATCAATGGGCCTCCGGTCTCTGGTATAAAGTTTGTGTCAATTTTGACAGTTCTTTCCGTATTTTTATTTGTTTTAAACATGATTTTTTTGCTCTGATTTTGCTTGTCCGCTAATTAATTACGATACCGAAACATATTGATAAACGTATTACTTACACTACTTACAGTGTCTAAGGAATTATTGATAACCTGCAATAATTATTATAGAGGGACAGCTTTATAAGCGAAAAGTCAAAAGGGTACCTCTAACTTGTAAACAAACACATATTTACTTGTTATTGAATAGACAATCTACCTTGGCTGTATATCTTAGCGACATATATAACTTCACGACTATATTACGAACAAAGTTCAACATAGTAATTACTAAGAAACGTAAACAATTAGAAGTCTTTGCATAATTACGAGTCTTCCAAATCTTCCAAATTAATATTCAATATTTATTGCCGTTCCACGTGTCGTGAGTCGTTCTGACGGTAAAATTAACAATATAAATAAACAATAAAAATATAAATAAAAAATAAACCTCACACGTGGCCTCTGACTTCTAATTACGCAAAACTTGTACTATGGTAACCAGAGTGCTGATAAACATACCTAAATATCTCTAAATACATACATATTGTAGATAAATTACACTCAGACACAAAACAAATGTAAATTATACAAGTATCAATTTGGACTTTGGTTTTTGATTTTTGACTTGTTGGTGGGACGGTTGTTTGGTTGACTTTTTTGACTTTCTTTGAAAATGTATCTTCTCAGAGGACGGTAATGAAGAAGATGAATTCATAGATTCGCAGATTGACGTTCTTCTACGCTGTGTTCTCGACCTGATGATATTTCAGAGCCATTCATAAAAACGTATATGTACTTACTTTACCAAAAATAAATATCTATTTAATATTTTCAGACCACTTTGTTTTACATTTTACAGATAAAACCAAACCTCGTGCGTATAACACTATGGTTTCTTACTCTCTCGTGTGCTAATAAAATAAACACGATTTTATTTACAGCCTCTTTACTCGTGTTAGAATTTTTATATCAACCGTAGTTTATAGGATTGATACAACGTTTTTGTTATCTTGTGGAAATCCCACAAATTATAACCGCACTCAGTTGAGTGGAATTATGGACAAAAAATATTTGGACACAGGAATTGACCACATGTAGTCTTAGATCCCTGAGTCTTTTTTAGTTGAGTTGAGTACGAAGTCTTAAAGATTTAAGGGTTGGCCACGTTGCCATCAGCGCAGTATATCTGCAGGAGTGGCCCGGTACTCCAAGCCACTGTAGACCTCTGAGAAAATAATGAGGTAATTTTTTAAGCGGGGCGTGAAAAAGCATCTTGCTAAGCCGCCATAACGTGGGTCGACATACTGAATTGTCTGTATTCGCAATGAGTATGGCGACCACAACTCTTGAATTCTATTTGGCAAAGTGTCACTTTGGTACGCCAAGAAGAAAAAGAAAGAAATATTTTTGCAGCATCTGAAGCTACTTTACTTTAAGAAATACTTTTGCTACATCAATTTTGTTACATTTGGTCACTTTCACATAAAAAGTGGACCTACCCATCAGATATTGTACGCCAAGCCCTCTTAACCATCCATTGATATCAGTAGTTTCGAGAATAGAATAACAAAACATGAGGAGGTAGATTATCTAACTCTATATCATCCTGAAATCCATGATAACCATTAACAAACTCAGAAAATAAAACACAAATAGTTATCGACAATCAGTTTGCAGTCAGTGACACATACATTCTCATAAACCAGATTCGTCAACGTACTCCAACTGTAATAATATCAAATAATTTGTCCAATAAAAAGTATCTTATACTCAATAACATCGTTTGTATAAAACGTCAACGTCCAGATGTGGCCTGATTTGAGTCTAGATGTAGAATTACGAACACTGACCTCACATGACCTCTGCCGAATCATTCTGTCTGAAGACATCTGAATAAACTTCATTGTAGGAACCCTAACTACTTGTTTTTGTAAATAACATCATATCCTTATGGTAATATCCCGGGTTATTATAATCTTTGAGAAACAAAAGACAGCTAAATCTTCTGTAATTTAACTATGAACTATGTAACTTAAATACTGTGGACCCTCGGTAATCCGGCCCCTGTCTAATCCGGACCCCCGTAATCCGACATCAATCAAACAATTTTCGCTAATGTAGATCATGTATAATTGAACAGGTTACAACTTGTGCTCGACGCGTGGGTATTCTTTCAATTCCGATTGCTTAGTTTGAATTTGACTACGTGTGATAGCGGTGCAGCTCAGCGTTTATTCATTGTGCATTACGTGTACATACCTAGTAATGTCGTCACAAGCCCAGAAGACTTTTATCATTTGTCTGTAATTTGTCGGATTACAAAGTACTTTTTTGTAAAAAAAAGCCGGGCTATAGGGGGTCTTAGACAGTACTCTATAATCCGACAAATTCGATAGTCCGACACTGCCCTGTAAAACGTTTGTCGAATTACCGGGGCTCACTGTAGTGCTGACTCTAAGTGAGTTAGCTTTATTCACTTGAATCTCGCTCATGTATAAGTTTCGCAGGAGCCTAAATATAACCAAAGTTATACAATGTACGACGAACAATGTTAATATAAATGAAACAGAATTAGGTATCAGAAACAAATTAAATATTAATTTATGTGTGTCACGAAATCATTGTCTGGTTGACAAGGTAGCTTAGACAACCTAGGCGTTTTAAAACAACATTGTTGCTTCTCACCTATTTACTATTGTTGATCAATGTATTGTATACCTAGGTATATTAATTTAGAATATAAATTATTCATATTTTTAATTACAACCTTACTCATATATCCGTTCTAAAATATCTTCACTCGTGGATTTTCTCTTTTATCACTAAGTCTAAACAGTTTTCAGAGATATTTTTTTTTATACACAAATGTTTTAACACCAAAATTATCTTACAATTTATATAGATTTTTACTAGAATTGTTACCATAAAAATATTCATGTAAACTTGTGGCATCAGTTCCTGCCAATGCGATCTGCAGAGATACATGGAGTAGAAGATTTCCATATATCTCCACTGATGGCGCTAATAGGAAAAAAAATGCAAGTATTGCTATTAGTGTAAATATCCAGTATGGTACTACCTTAAACACTAATGTACTACCACGGTGAGTGGTTCCTGCTGTTTAAGAGCAGTTTTTTAAGTTCAGACTTCCTACAATAAAGTAGAGGAAAAGATTTGCAGCCAGCTCACAAAAAAATTCTGGAAAAACTGATAATGGCGAGAATCAAGTGGTATGGTACTCGATACCACGAATTGGTACTCGATAATAGGGATTCATGCCGCAAAAAGGCATCTAGGACGCCTTCTATACCTAATAGAGCATAAAAAGCTGGTTACTCTAGTGTCTCTGGATACTGCCGGTGCCTTCAATAGTGCACAGTATTCAACCTATCACCGTCCACTGCTGAACGAAGGTCTCCCCCAAGGAACGCCAACCATCCTGATCTTGGGCAATTCGCATCCATCTGCTGCCAGCCACCTTCTTTAAGTCGTCGGTCCATCGCGCCGAGGGGGTCCTACACTACGTTTGCCCAATCGTGGTATCCTCTCTAGTACACTTCGGCTCCAGCCACCATTGGTTCGATAGTGCACGCTGGTCAGCTATAAGTGTCCAGTCAACGTTAGGAGACTACTGGATAGTTAGTTAAGCTGCCGCAAGATTAAAGTTATCAGCGGTCTAATTCTCTGAAACTTGTTTCCTGGTCCACTTAGTGAAGATAAACCAACGTAAAGCGCCAGCATCCGTGTTGACGTGTTTCGTTGGTGAGTGTTAGACCGGAGGCCCATTGATGCAGGGGTGACAGTTATCGTGGTAACTGTGTAAGCCTTACACTGTCACGATGACTATCATGCCTTTTACGTCCCCAAGCAGGGTGTGAAGAAGCATCTCACAAGGCCACCATAGTGTGGGTCACCATAATGCATTGTCTGCATTTGCGATGAGTATGGTGATCACAAGTCTTGGATTCTATTCATGCTTCCCATCAGGCAGAGTAGAGTCACTTTGGCAGGCTCTTAATATAAAAAAAAAAGATACGGCAAGGTATTCGATGACGACGTGGTTTATTAATAAATTAGTATTTTATTCATAACGCGTAAAGATACAACCCTTGAAATATAGGGACAGGCATATAATACAGTAGTTAAAACAAGAAACACAGGTGTATGTGCAAATCGTTGTTTTTTATGTTTCTGAAGCAAAATTAAACTGAAAATAGTGTTTAAGATTTGCCGTAAGAGGTCATAGTGTTGCTCTAGTCGAACCGTAGGTATCGTCATCATTATCATCATCAACAGCCTTTTACAGTCCACTGCTCGACATAGACCTCTCTTTAACAAGGAGGTTTTGGCCTACTATACGGACGCTGGCCGGACGGGTTGGAATAAGGTTTGTTCAAGTTTTCCTTCACTTTGTAATGATGTTGTCTTACATACTTTGTTCCCTTAGTCGCCTTTTACGACATCCACGGGATGAACAGGGGTGGTAACACTATCTATTCTAACGCAGAGGTAGGGCATTGAAAGATAAACCACCCATAAAGATAAGAAAGATATAGTATGAAGCATGACAGTGCGAGAAGCATAAAAGCGAGAACTGGTATGAAAAGGATAAGCCACTATAGACTCTGATTATGTTGGAGGTACTAGGGTAAGGCAGCAACACCCTGCGTGCCTGTTCTTAATTAAAAAACACTATCAATTCTTAATCCGTGGACATGGACATGTGCTGAGGTATGCCTTTACCAAAACAACAATGTCATAATATACAGTGATTTCATTAGTAGGCAGTGTGCAATGTTAAAATAATAATTATTTGCCACCATTAGTGCACGTTATCAAATGTGACGATAACGATGGTTGATAATGATTTACTTTAATTAATTCCTATTTATGTCACACAAACATTTATCGCTTTAACCCTCAACGGGTTACAATAAATCTGTGATAAATCTGTTTATCATTAAAATGTATAATTATATAAAATTCGTTATATTTATTCAGTAAAACGTATTCATAAACTTGGCAGTTTTTGACCGCGGCTACGTTTGCGAGCCTATTCTGATGTATAAGCTATATTACTCTAAAGTCTTTCCATGAAAACAGTACAGCCGTACAGCAGTTTTTGGGTGAAGGAGTAACAAACACCCCTTCAATCCATTCATAATTACAAATTTTCATATTTATACACAGTAAAAAAAAATTGAAAGTATCGATACAGTCTAGATAACTTATTCAATATGGTGTCGTCCATAAAAAACTGTGGGTACTTATTATAAAATCTAATGACAAAAGTTTAGTATCGTATGCAATCGAGCAAAAAACTAAATATAATAGCACCAGCTATCGGAATTTGTAAAATTTGCAGTGACTTAAATACGTATCATAATGGATCTTCCCATGGAAATTCGATAATAAAAAAAACCCTATACCATTCTCCAGTTTCTTAACTATCTCTAGACAAAAAATCATACTATAAAATCACACCGTTGCGACGTGAATGATAGACAAACATTCAAACAAACAAACACACTTTCACATTTATAATATTAGTAAGAGTTTTGAACGATATATATTTGATTAGGTACCTATTGACGGGGCGGTAAAAAACTACTTCGAGAAGTTCTGTTTTTCAACTACCTATATAAAAACGATGTTCTTAAACAAGATCGATACAAAGAAACAATTTTTTTATTATTATTACATTGAATATTTTTCGTTTCACTAATACCTGAAGTTTTGATCAGGTCAAACAAAATGTCAGGCAATTTAAAGTTATGTGACAATCATAGACTCTATTAACTTTTATACTTTCGCATTTCATGATGTGTTTATAATTATTATACTTAGGGTATGCGATTGGGGTGATAGATGAGGCCATCTGTCTCCCTAGCAGAAGCAGGTTGGGGGGGATATCCGAGTACTACGGACTGCGCGCACCCTTTCGGGGGAAGGAGGGCAGTAAAGAAACCATGAGGTTTCCACACAGGAGGGGGCCACTGCAGCCGTAGTTGGTCCGAGGTACGTCGGGGTTCCAGGGATTTCCTTACTAGGGTGCACCTGGTCCCCTAGCTAGTGGTAATTAAGACGGCGTGCGGTTTTTGGTCGGTTCGAGTCCGACATAACCACCCTGCGGTGGTATCCGTGGGGATTTCTGCACAGTACAAAAAAAAAAAAAGGGTATGCGATTAACAAGTATTAAAAATTTATTGCCTCGTTTTGTTTTTTTTAAAGACGATTCCCGCTCTTGGAAAATATCCTGTGTCGCAGGGAACTTTACAAACATACATGAAACGGACACAAAATACACATAGACAATGACAATACGTGGATCTTACAAAGTTTTATTCCACGTGGGGATTGCAACGCACTAAGAAGCGACGTGGTGATCTCTTAAATCACTACGCTATCTGGGCAGTCAAAAAAAAATTGCTTATAAGTTGCATTAATTACCCAGCTAATTAGCTATTAAATAAATAAATATTTCGGACATTTAAAACCAACATCGTCTAGTTTCAAAGTAAGCAGAGCTTGTGCGACTGACTGATAGAATACATATATATTTTTTTTTTGTAAATACATACATATTATACATAGAAAACACCCAAACTTCGAAACAAATATTTGCAGATCATACAAACATTTGGTCCGACCCGGGAATCGAACCCGAGACCTCAAGCACAGCAGTCGCATTCATTACCACTGCATCACCGAGGCAGTTATTACTTACTTATAAAACTACTAATAAAATAACAATTACTAGTAAAAACGTAACTATTGGTAAAAACGCAAGCAGTAAAAAAAATATTATAGAAACTTATTTTTCATCTAATATTATTTTTTTAAAAAAATAAAATAAAATAATAAAAATAAAAATAAAAATAAAATAACTAACTATTTTGTTTTGTATTTTTAGTGCTTCTACTAAGAACTTACTTCTTACTACTATCATATAATAATCGATTATCGAATAAGTACTTTCAGTTGATAATCGATTCACGAATAAATCTGCTACTAACTATAATTATGAAATCGAAAGCAATATTGAAACAATAAAAAATTGTTTATCGAGTTAAAAATCCAGTTAAAATAGCGGTCACTTGCAGGTAAGCATTTATACCCTCGTTATTAAATGATATGTGCACTAGAAATATGGACGCAGACCGGTTAGGCGAGCTCACTGTAGAAAGTAAGCCAGAACACTCGTGTTTTTACCGTAGATGGACTTTTTTGATGAAAGATATCTTGTGTCTTAACAAACACGTTAGGTAATTTTGTCATCAAACAGCCCTTAACAGTCCACAGCTAGACATAGGTTATCTCCTTAGCAAGCAGGTTTAGTCACAAAGAAACTTACGTTTTTAAAAATATTATTTATAGAGACGGATTAAGAATATAGAATGTCACTATCACTTTAAACCGTGTGTTTTTAACAGCCGACTAAAGAAACAAGCTATGAAAACAACACTGCGAGGAAAAGAAAATCTTGAAGAAAATCCTATATCAAGACGTCCGGCTATCGTGGTATTACTAACCAAAATCAAACTTCTAACGAGAGGCCTGTGCTTAGCAATGGCGGTATGCTATTTTTTATCCTATTTCCTTGTAATAGACAATAGGGAACAAGTCCATTAATTGCCGCTCACCTGACACTTTTAATTCTAAATAAATACATCGACATATCTCGTAATTTTAATCTCTTACCAGTGCAAAAAAGAGCAATGACAGCTATATTAATGAGCAACTGACGTCATTGTCCATCTAATAGATACGATTACGCATATTTATCAGTCATGATGGACAGACATAACAGTCAACATATAGATTAGTCTGTCGGTGAATTGAGTGTAATCCAAATGCCTGTTAATTGTTTAATTTAGATCTCATAGTGATGTCGACATAAAGACGTCACATCGTAACAGTTCAATTCGGTTAATATTTTAATTTATTTTTCATTTTTTGAGTGATCTACAAATGTGTATGGTAACGATTTTTATACTGTCATTGTTTTATTTTTAAAAATGAAGCTATATTCTATATATATATATAGCAATATTCTAAAGATAGCTGTTCTTGTTCTTTAACATGGCGCATCTCATAGACAACATTGGAATCTGTTAATCGATACTTAGTTTAAAAAAAAACGTTGAATAAGAAGTAAGTCTTAACTAAATTCCCACTGTTTTCAAAACAGTTAATTGTTAAAAACGTAACGAGTTGAACTGTTACGAATCTAACCCAACGTAAGAAACTAGGTTACTTTTGACAAACGCCGACAAAGCTTTGTCGATGGACATTTACACACAATAGAGTAACACAAAAAGTGGTCGCGACTTTTCTTGGGCCGCGAATTCGCTGAATTATATTACGATTTCATATGAATTGCGGGTTTGAGAAAGAAACTAATACATTATTTATAAAGCGCCATATTGTGCCTGAATAGAGCTTATTGCTATTGTTTATGCCTTTATACTTATATGTAAT
Organism: Hypercompe scribonia; assembly: GCA_949316085.1. NCBI lineage: Eukaryota > Metazoa > Arthropoda > Insecta > Lepidoptera > Erebidae > Hypercompe > Hypercompe scribonia. The sequence goes on along the minus strand of OX438984.1, from coordinate 1,816,771 downwards.
AATATCATATGTAATATACATGAAGCGAAGTGGTTTTTAGTTGAAGTCATTGTTGAACGGTAAAACAGTTTGATTTATGAAATGTTTATGGTATCGGAGAGGAAAGGATGTCAAATCCCTCCGATACAAAGAGAGAATCTTCCGACCAGGTGAGGTAATCATGCCTGGCGAGCCGCGGCCCACCAATTGATGCTGCTAATCATCAAATAGTGGCTTTTCTAAATTTCCCTCGTAAATTTCTAAAACGAAACACTATTGGTGAAACAAAATTTGACGGCAACTTACCCTCGGACCTTTTCGTAAAGCAGATTATATTTTCATCAAACTTTGTAAACAAAACGGTATGTGCAGTTCACTAAGTAAAAAATATTGTTATAATATGTATTTCATCACTTTTTTAATAACCTTACTTATGTGTTAAAATGATCTTATATGTATTTTCTATGTATAATATGTATGTATTTACAAAAAAAAGTATATAAGTATTCTATCAGACAGTCTAGTTATCACAGTACAAACTCTGCTTAGTATGAAACTAGATGACATTGTGTCGAATGTCCAAAATATTCATTAATTTATTTTACATATTTTCCCAACTATTATATTATTCTTTTTTCATTGTATTTCTTTATTTTTTTGTGATAATTAGTTGATTAAAAAAATAACTCGGTGTATTTGTAAACCAAATACTTCGTTGTTGACAAGAGTGTAGTCCGTCGTCACGGAATGAGCGCGCCAAAACGCCGCGTTTAAATCGACGGAAAATTTTAGTTTTTTTTTTTTATTTACAACTTACCAAAGTGACTCTATTCTGCCTGATGGAAAGCATGAATAGAATACAAGAGCGGTGGTCACCATACTCATTGCGAATGACGACAGTGTAATATGGCGACCCACAATACGGTGGCCTAATGAGATGCTTTTTCACGCTCCGCTTAAAGGACCCGGGATCTTAATGGGGGGGAAACACGTGATTTTAATCTTTTTTTATTAGCTTTTTGGTTTATGTTTTGTATGTATTATATTTATTTTTGGTATTCTAATATCTAGTAGAATCGATTTTAAAAATAGAAATAATACTTGCATATTCTCTATTAGGGATTGCGTAACTCAGGCGGCAAGGTACTTCGTTCTACGAAGTAATGAAACGTGACTCCCAATAAAATTAAGTATATAATAAAGAGAGGCAGAACCTGTGCTATGACAAGTACTTAACCAACAGAACCGTAAGTTGGTGATGTGATGACATTATTAAAATTGACAGCAATCTTTCGTAACGGGTTTTATCACAGATTTTTGAAATATCACTGAACTGTAACTCGTTAGATGTTATAAAGATATAATCTTAATACACTGCTGAGGTGTTTAACTCCAATTCTTCATAGAGGAGGGCATCTGGACTTTCACTTTGAAGATTGACGGACATCCTGGTTCTAAGATGGGTTGCGTTCCATATCAGAACGAACTGGGAGTAGTTCTCTTCAAAACGAGGTTAAATGTTTGTGAAATAGTGGAATACAACGGAACACGGCAAACTTAATTGAATTTTAACTGTACCACCAGTTACCCAGAGTGAGTATTTTGGTTTGGTATATATAATAAATGTGTTATCGTAGTATCAATATACATTTTTTTTTAAAAAGACAACGCACGCACTTGGAATAAATTCTGTGTCGCGGGGGACTTTACAAACATACAAGAAACGGACACAGGGAACACTTTTTTTTTTGCTGTCGGGTTGGAAAATCCCTTCGGATCTCCGACTCCTCGGGGACGCAGGAGCCAGGAGTATGCGGTGTTTCCACTAAAAACCACCCCAGCGGCCGGTCTCAGGCGTCCTTTTTTGAAGGGGGCACAGAGAACACCTAGATTTAGAACAACCAATTGTGGATCACACAAAGTGTTTTCCCGTATGGGGTTTGAACCCACAACACGCAGCTGAGAGTGGCGGCGTGGCGACCACTTAAATCACTAGGACAACCGTGCAATCAATATTTTTATTTCCTTTCATTTAATCTTTTTTATTTTGTTACATTAGACTTTTGTTTCCAGTTGTTTGGATTCATAAAATCTTATAATAAGATTGCGACACGTGCATGACACTCATTTTCACAGGTTTTTCCTCCTGTTCCATGTATCCCTACCAAAATATCCTCACTAGTCCACAAGCAGGGATGCATGGAAACTTAGATTGCATATATCGCTACTAATCGAATTGGATAATTGGATTATTTTTCTGTCTCTACCAGCAAGTTAACTAAATAGTTTCAGAGGTTTATTTTTATGTTTAGATGCTTATTAATTAGATTTGTCATTACAAATATTAAATAAACTTTCTGAATTGGAAATGAAAATTAAATTTAATTGTAACATTTAATTGATTTATTATTAGTTGTAGATTGATTATTTGAAATGTATTTATAATTAATAATTGAATGGTGACGAATGGTCTCTTGACAAATGACGATAATATATTTATGATCAAGAAACTACATTCAAATTGAATGGAAATAAGTAATTGTACTATAGAGGAATGACTTTAATTGTTTTTTAAACAAAACACATTTTCACATGCCACCAGTGGCTAAATAGACGATCGGAAAAGTCAACATTTCGAAAACACCTGTAAATACACTCTATTTAATATGAATTGAGTAGTTTCATTTTATTTCGTTTCATTTCGAAAACTGGCGGAAATTAGGCGTTTAATATCCCATGGAGACACAGGTGTGAGTTTATGTATGTATATAGTTATTTATGCTTGAAGATACGTATCATATTTTGGGTATGTCACAAAAGGTGTGTTACCTTTTAGATTATATGATTTCATCTTAAATCTTATCTAGCATGATATCCTATCTAGACCTAAACTACTTTAACTTAGTTTGTATTGTGCTCAAATAAACATAAATCGTCTAAATAATCGAATCTGTAAACTTTTTTTTTTAAATACACCACGCCCGGGACTTTAAAAACATACAAGAAACGTACACAAAGAACACTCAAACTCAGAACAACAATGTGTGGATCCTACAGAGTGTTTTCCCATGTGGGGTTTGAACCCACAACACGCAGCTGAGAGTGGCGGCGTGGCGACCTCTTGTACCACTACGACATCTGTGCAGTCATTATTTGATTACAGCGTAAAACTTATTCCATTTTCAATAAATATTAATACGTGTACACAATTCTTTTTATTTCTATATATAATATATAAATATGTCGCCCGGTAGAATATATTTTTTGGAACATTTATTTAGAAGAAGTGCTCTTAAACTGTTGTGAAAAAAAAATAAAAAAAAATGTTGCAACCTGGTATAAACCTATAGAGGTCCAGTATATCATTTGTCCTGTCATAGTACAAAAATACAATGCCACTCCAATTTATGCATGTCAATAAAATAAAATAATATATTCAAAAGGGTTGAAAGTAACCAGCCAAGCATCTTTAGTATTTTAGTCTATGGATGGATCTCAAATTAGGCAAAGCCTACGCTATGGTAACCAGACTGAGTGACTGACTGGTACATATTACAGATAAATAACACTGAAACACAACAAATAATCGAGCCCAAGACTTCCGGTTTAGCAGTCAGAGCCTCTAACCGCTAAAACAGCAGGCTTGTCATTTATATATAAAAACACAGAAAAAGTTGCGCAGGTCAGCTAGTGTATAATAATTATCTTGACTGCACGATTGGTCTAATGGTTTAAGCGGTCACCACGCCGTTCTCCACTTCGCTGAGTGTTGTGGGTTCAAATCCTACATGGGACAGCACTTTGTGTGATCTACAAATTGTTATTCTGAGTCTGGGTATTCTTTGTGTCCGTTTCTTATATGTTTGTAAAGTCCCCCGCGGCACAGGATTTATTCCTAAAGCGGGTGTTGTCTTTCCTAAAGAAAAAAAATCTTATTTGGCAACCCTAACCAGTGATTTTTGTCGTATCGATTTGAATACCAGTTTAACAGTTATTTCAGCTTGACGATATTGCATTTATAGGGTAAGCAGGTCATCCGTAGAGTGTAACAAAGAAGAAAACGATAAATACTGTGTGTATGTTTATTACATATTAAATCGTTATGACAAAAATAAACTGTTATGTATAAATTAAATATGTTGTTATTAATAGCTTTTATTTACATTCTGACGTTACTTATTAACTTGTTTCACTCTACGGGTGGCCTGCTTACCCTATAAATGCGACATCGTGTGGCTGAGATAACTGTTAAACTGGTATTCAAATCTATGCGACAAAAGTCACTGGCTAGGGTTGCCACTTAACAAAATTATTATACACTTGTTAACCAGCCCTGTGTTCCTCTAAAGGTATAAAATATTATCCCGTTTTTTGACACCTTTTTTATTGATGCTCGGCTCCTATTAACCATAGCGTGATCTTATATAGAATTTCTCTTTAATTTGGCTATGCAACACTAAAAACTTTTTTTAATTCGAAACAGCAGTGAGATTAAAAAAAAACACAAACATACTCTTCTACTTTAGAGTGTTAGTATAGAAGTACAGACCGGAGGCCCATTGATGCAGGGGTGACAGTTATCGTGGTAACTGTGTAAGCCTTACACTGTTACGATGACTGTCCTGCCTTTTACGTCCCCAAGTGGAGTGTGAAAAAGCATGTCACAAGGCCGCCATAGTGTGAGTCACCATACTGCATTGTCTGCATTTGCAATGAGTATGGTGACCACAACTCTTGGATTTTATTCATGCTTTCCATCAGGCAGAGTAGAGTCACTTTTGCAGGCTCTTAATATAAAAAAAAAAGTGTACAGTACTATTTTAAAAGCAGTGTTTTGCTGCCACTTTTAGGGTTTAAATAACAGTAATTTTGCGTGGTTTTAAGGTCGGGGTTTTAAATTGCACGCAATAAGTAATTGTGTTGAGTACAATAATTTTTGTTGTGTGTCTGGGTGTAATAACTAGTCCAGACTTTCTAGTTTTTTACACCACCTAAAGGTTGTATATGTATGCACTTATGTAAGTGTATCAAGTTGTAAATAAATAAAGAAATACATATCTAAAAGAATACATATGTTTGGAAAGATAAATTAAATATAACATATGGCAACCCTACTGCTGGCTATTCTTGAGTAACACGACCACATTATTCAAATGCTGTAGAATACCTGATTGAATTGCGCAATTTAATTCGAACTTGCAGTAAATTGGGGGAAGAAAAGTTCCCTTTAAAGGTATACTCTTTGACGTCTGGTAAGGTGCTTAAGGTCCTACACGGAGTTATTAGCATATAGTAACCAGCACTAGAAGCAAGTACCTATTACGTCATCACATTAATATCTATTTAGATTTTTACTTTTTTATTGCCCGCATTTTATTAAATAGGCCGCTCAGATCGTACAAACTAGGCAGAGCCTGGAAAAAAGTAACCAATCTGCTGACAAATATAGTTATATATTTTTAAATACATACATATCACAAATAAATTACACTGAAGTATTGATCATACATGATTTGTCCTGGATGGGAATCGATCACATAGCCTTTGGTTAAGCAGCCATTGTTACTCATTCCTAAGCCAACAGGTCTATCTATTCCCACTCATTTTCGCTTACGTTACAGTACGTGTTTACCATACCACACACACACTACATACAATCGGAGTCAAGTATAATCTTTTCCGACAATTTGACAGCTCTGACTGACTCTTCAAAAGTTATCAAAATGAGTAGCTGCAAATCCAAGTCTTTGACGATATAAATTTTATCGAGACTATTCAAAAGCCATAGATATGAATTAATATCACCTTTGGTGTTATCCCTCCCTTCTTTTCATGATTGCAAGATATGCATCAATGTTCAAATAAACCGAGCACATGTACTTCAGTAAATGAAAGATGCCGAGGTATCCCATCCAGTGTTGGGCTGACTTGCTGACAACTTTCGAATTTCAGGTATATTTACCTTAGAGATGATGAATATTCAACAGAAACAGCCAAAAGAATCATTACTAATCTACTCATAACTAATCGAATGGTGTATATATGTATATCCGTGGCTGATACTGGTTGTAGGCATCACATATTAGACTTACAACTAACTGAAGTTTATTAATTGAATACGAAAGAATTGAAACTTATTGAATTATTAACAGAAATTTACAGTTTTATTTATTTGGTAAAAATCCATTTATTTTGCGGATGCGCAGCGGATGGCGTTACCTCGTAAAATATTTACTCAATGATTGTTACACCACGCTCACTCATCAAGGTTTGGTATTCGTATATTTGTTAAGTCTAACATCAGAATTATTCTAACACCAGAATAATTCTGAGACCAGAATAATGCTAACACGAGAATATTACTGCTATGTTCATGTGTGACAATTAACGCACTCGCGTATTGTATACTTGAGAATTGCCTGAAGTTGATCGCCTGTCCGTGTCATCACTCCTATTCATCCCATATGTGTCACAAAAGATGGTTATAGGAATAAACTAGGCCGAAGAACCTCACTCAAAAAACCTATATCTACCAACCCGTCTGATCAGCCTGGTACAATAGGTCAAAAACTCTTTTCAAAGTAGAGACCATGTCCTGCACTCGACCTTTAAAAGTTGATGATGTTTTAATGTGAATTGCTTTCAAGTTCGACGAGATTGCACAAGTCATGTACACTAAATTAACAGAAAACATAGATTTTCTACGTGCTTGTGACTTTTGAGCTGCATGTGTCCATATGCGCGATAGCTTGAGACCACGAGGTGAACCATCGGCTCGTAATATGAAACTATAACTTTCCCCTCCAATACCATAAGGGAAAAGAGAAAAATAGCCATTAGGAAAATCTACTAACTTAGACTACATCCACTTATGGTAATAAAATACACAAGGAGTACAATTTACTTCACTTTATTTAAAAAGCTGGTAAGAGGATCCGTCTATCTTAAACATCATATCAGATAATGACATGAAACAGCTATCAAGACCACAGCATCAAAGCTGTCGGCGCCAATTCTCGATGTCAATCCGAAGAACAAGCAAGAGGAAGCACCCATTTGCCCCCCTCTTAGTCGTATAATTGAGGGACGCACGCGAGGAAATGTCAATCTTGCGAAGACACAGGTCTTTGCTTCCTAATTGGATTCCTTGGAGGCCCCTTGACCCACTTACATAAATAGAAACTACTGCAGAAATTATTTTATAAAAAAGGGAAGTAAAAATTACCCACAAGTAGTAAGCTGTTAAGACACTCCAAAAGCGATTTAGAAGATACATTTTTATGTTTGTCGCATTCCAATGTTAAAATTAATCACCTTGTGATATGTTTGATCATTTTTTTAAACTTCACGGTACGGTCAAACTTCGAAGATTGGATGGGTAACGAGGGAGGTCACATCAATACGGACCTACCGTTTGACGCAAGTACTCACTGGGTTGCTTGTATGACTGCCTAAACCGATTGGACGTGAGAAGACGACACAAGGCAAGCACAGCACAACCGACTCGAACGCCGCTCAGTCCATAAAGCAATGTTGAAAACTTGTAAATTATTTACTTCTAACATTTATAATTCTCATCAAAATAATTATTTTCGTTTTTTTTTTATTCTGGGCCTACCAAAATGACTCTACTTCACCTGATAGGAAAGCATAAATAAAATCCAAGAGCTTTGGTCACATTACTCATTGCGAATGCAGACAACACTGTATGGCGATCTACACTATGGTGGCCTAAAGAGATGCTTTTCCACGCTCCGTTTAAAAGATCATAGTGGCAGAGAAACACGTGCGCTGGTAATGAGTCCCAGATTTTAACTGACTTGCACAGGAAGAAAGAACCGAACCGTTTAGTTCGGGAACGTATTCTATTCTATTCTAAGACTTCCAAAGCCAGCATATGTTCCTACAGAGGAAGAGGACTTTCCATGATAAAGATGGCAGAGGACTGCCATAGAGACGACATCTCTTCGCAAATGCAGAGGTTCAAGGTTCTTTTTTTTTCTTTTTCATTAAACTTTGGAATTAAAACGGAATAATCAGTTTTATCTGGTTGTATCTCAAATACTTGAAACTGTACTCATATTTTGCACCCGAGTCAATATTATTACCCATTTATGTTAATTTATTAAAACGCCGATACGTCTGGTAACGCAGCATTCACAGCTGTAACAATATTTTTATTACAGGCAACTTTATCGTGAAGATGACGCGTGGAGTGATCGACACATGGCAGACAGTAGAATGTACTATGTATCATTACTAAGCTGACGTCATCGTGTTATCATTGACGTCATAGTGTTGTAGATGAATGTAATTGTCGATATATTATTAAAAATATATGTTTATCAGTCATGAGTACATACGCTTCTCGTTGAACTGACGTGACCGTCACCTTCTCATCGTCTATTGAACCTACATACAGGTCATAGTATAGCACACGGAAATTTGATCCACAAGAATACATTTTTTTCGTTTTTAAAATAGATTTTTTGTTCGGTTTGAGCGATATTTTTCATTGATGTTTGACTTCTATTACTCGTAGCATGAAGTTTAGCCATTAGCCTTTAACCTTTCTCTATCTTCTTATCTAACATAAAAAAAATGTTGAAATTGGTCCAGCCGTTCCCGTGTGATGTCGTAACTAAGAGAAATAGATAGATTACATGCAAACAGAATAGAAATTATACAATATTTTGCTTATATTTCTGGTAATGCTACTTCTGGTACTTCTGTCTTGTTTGTTTGCTATCTTAGCTGAGTCTTATGACACCAATGGGCTGTGAATGGATTGGCATGATGACGTTTTCTTAATCCTTCACCACAGGGCAATTTGGTACTCTCTAACCTTAAAATTAAAATATGCAGCTTGTATGGTTGCTTATCTGCAAAACTTCTGGAAACACCCATATTTTAAACAATATACACCGTGAAAAACAATTTACATCCAAAAAAATTCGTGCAGACGTAAGCATTATGGTATTATGATAATTTAAGCAATTGGATTTTAAATAACTGACGTCACTTATCCACATGTATGATAACTTGGTTTGTATCTTCCAAATGATTTGTCTATCTGATTCATTTATCAGAATAATTTACTAATTTAACGGTAACTCAGCAAACTGTATAACCGGTAACTGTGGGAGAACCATGCATCGGTATTCGGCTTTACAGAAAACCGGTAAGCAATTATTTCGTTGCATTTCACCAAATGAGTAAAGTAACCTCTGACTGGTACTCAAATTCTTATAGTTAAACATTATTACTGTACAAATCCAGCTTCGGGATACAAAGGAGGAATGCCCGTAACATGACTTCGGTAAAATTTAATTCATTCTCACCTCAGATATTTTCGCAAAAAAAAAAGTGTTAAACATAAGAATAAGGAAGAAAAATGTCCGTGTGGTGACGGAGTAAGAATACATAGTGTTACCACCCCTATTCATCCCCTGGGTGTCGTAAAAGGCGACTAAGGGATTAAAGTATGCAAGACAATGTCATTACAAAGAGAAGGAAAACTTGAAACAAACCCTATTCCAACCCGTCTGGCCAGCGTGGTATAGTCGGCCAAAACCTCCTTGCTAAGGAGATGTCTATGTCCAGCAGTAGACTGTAAAAGGCTGTTGATGATGATGATGATGATGATGATGATAATGAAGGAAGAAAAGAACCCAAATGGAGTAAGTATAGGTAGGTAGCAACACTACCCTACCACAGAAGATCAACCTAAAGCAACAGCATACGTGCTGTCTGTCGTGTTTCATTGGTGAGTGCGACACCGGAAGCCCATTGATGGAGGGTTACAGTTGTCGCGGTAAGGGTATGTAATACAATGACTGTCATGTCTTTTACGCACCTAAGCGAGGCGTGAAAAAGTATTTTACTAAGCCGCCATAGTATGGGTCACCATACCGCAATATCTGCATTCGCAATGAGTATGGTGACCACAAATCTTGGATTCTAATTATGCTTGCCATCAGGCAGAGTAGAGTTACTCTGGACTGGAGACTCACACTCAAAGAACACTGAGACTTGGAACAACAATTTGTGGGTCGCAGAAAGTTTTGTCATATGTAGGATTTGAACCTTTAACACTTAGTAGAAAGCGGTAACCGCTTAAACTACTACCACGTCATCTGTGCTTATTTATTTTTTTATTAAACATCAAAACAATAGACGCGAGAATAATTCTACATCAAACATTTTAAGTAAGTATATAAGTACTTAGTTCCAAATTCAAATTGTATTTAAAAACATGTAGGTGATTTATGCTTGAACAACGTTCTTGTAGAGATTTATGCTATGACTAGCTGAACTATGACGCAACCTCGTTTGTCTCCTAGTGCCCATAATGTTATGTTAAATAGTTTTGACAAATTTATTTACAATAAAAATGTTATAGTGAGCAAACCTTAAAAGGTAGACATTTGCTTTCGCGAAATTTTTTTAGAACGTTTAAACGGAAAAAAATATTTCATTTTTTATTTTTGCGAGACTTAACCGTTTACGCACCGAAAACTCCCAAAAGGAATAATTTATAACCGCTAGTTCTATTGTGAGCGAGGGTGAGAGGGTTTTTTAAAAAGACAAGTGTTCGGCTTGAAGAGCAGATTGAGACTAACTTTATTTATAAAACAATCTTTTAAAATTAATGCAGTATTCTTATTACTATGCGTTGGAGACAAGGAGCTATTTGTTCTAATGTTTCCAGGAAGTCTGCGGCTTATCAGCTAAATGGTCGTTCATGACGGATGCCATTGTGGGACGTCACGTCTATGACGACATAACTCGCTTTTGCAGCATTTTTCATCGATACTTGTTTGTACTGTGATGGTATATAATCTATAGACTTCCTTAATCACTGAGTTATCTACCACTGAAAGAATAATTCAAATCGTACCCGTAAATCCTGAGATTAGCGTTCAACCAAATAAACAAAGAAACTCTTTAGTTTTAAAATATTAATATAGATTTAATTATAATCTTATCTTAACTTCAATATAAACAATTATCTTTACAAAGTATAAAATGAAGTTGCTTTTCGTTCTTGTTCGCTTAGATCTATCAAACTACGCAACGAATTTAAATGGCATTTTCACTGTTGTGTAGGTTATATTTCTAGGAAGGTTTATTTGATCATGTTACATTAAGAGAACATGTAAAAAAGTTAATGTTCCGTAAAACTAAACTGGACTACTGATTAAACTTTACTTGAAATATCAAAATGATGTATTACGCAATGTTATATTTTAAAAATATCTAATCTCCGCCTTGGTATATATCTCTAGCCAGAGGAACCATTTTTATGTTCAAAAATTTCTTTTTTTCTATACTAAGAGCCTGCCAAAGTAAATCCAAGAGTTGTGATCACCATACTCATTGCAAATGCAGACAATGCAGTGTGGTGACACGCACTATGGCGGCCTAGTGAGATGCTTTTTCACACTCCGCTTGGGGACGTAAAAGGCATGACAGTCATCGTGACAGTGTAAGGCTTACACATTTACCACGATAACTGTCACCCCTGCATCAATGTGCCTCCGGTCTCACACTCACCAACGAAAGACGACAACACGGATGCTGGTGCTTTAGGTTGGTTTTCTGTGGGAGGGTAGTACTGTCTCAGTCGAGCCGGCCCCCTTGTGCTGAAATCAGCGTGGCTCTACTACCTAAAATTACTTGTGAGTTATGTTTTTAAAGTAATTTTGACTAATATAATAGTAATTATTATCAAATTAAATACATTAGATATGTGATGTACTCAATGTAGACCAAAATTACACTTTACCTTCATAATATATCGGAGGATTAAAATGCATTTGAAAAGCGGCCAACGCCGGGAAACCGGGGCGAGTTGCTAATACACCATTATATTATATTATACATACAAATTTACATAGTTAAGTCAATTCATATTTTTAATTCGATTTCCTTATCACATCACTAGTAACTTCTAATACTTAAAACGAGTCCAAAAAACGAGGAGGTTTTCAATTCATCAGTTTTTTTGTATGTTACGTGATATCTTTGCCGATTGTGAACTGATTTGAATAATTCTTTTTTAATTGAATTTGTTTTACAATGAAAAAAGAACCGATTCACCTCCAGTAGATATCTGAACTGTATATTGTACTGTTAGACGAAATTCACACAAGGACTTGAAAAAAAATACCTCAGATCGCCGAGAGATCAGATGATTAGATGAAAAGACACCAATATGTGATGGGAGGCCTGTTTATTCCCGTAGTAACTTGAAGAATAGCGTTAAGCATGATGACCAAATTTATGTTTATGATTACTAGCTGACCCGTGCTACCTTGTCTGCATCTCCTCGCTCACATTCACGCTCACAGCGCTCGTAGTGTGGTATAATAAAGCGTGAATAAATTTATTTACCATAAAGAAAGTCCCATCTTAAAAGATATTTTCTAGGTAGAAGAGCCTCGCTGATTTCAGAACACGAGCGGACCGGCTCGACCGGGGCAGTACTACCCTCCCACAGAAGACCAACTTAAAGCGCCAGCATCCGTGTTGATGCAGGGGTGACAGTTATCGTGGTAATTGTGTAAGCCTTACACTGTCAGGTTAGAAACAAGCATATTGTGATGTTATATTTAAAAAAAAATCCATCAAATCTTACTCCCATCTAGTATGAACTTACATCCTTGTGACTAACATTCTCTTTGTATGTGTGAGTAATTGAAATTAATAAGTTATTAAGTAATTTAAGTGTAATTGTTTAGTTTAAGAGGATCGCTTATTCCGTCAATAACCTCTGCATTTTCTGTTATACCTACTATGAGACGAGAGATTCACGGGCGTTTGAACGCTTGGGGCGAGTTGGGGCACACAGAGGGTGGCAATGCACTTACATATCTTAAATGTGTCCATAGCTGACAGTGGTCATTAATGAACATATTAGTTGGACCCTAACTTACCCTCCTGGAGTGTTTCTGTTTCGCACGGCACTTTACAACCATACATTTTTTTTCTATATTAAGAGCTTGCCAAAGTGTCTCTAGTCTGCCTGATGGAAAGCATGAATAGAATCCAAAATTTTTATCACCATACTCATTGCGAATGCTGACAATATAGTATGGTGCTCCACACTATGGTGGTCTATTAAGAAGCTTTTTTACGCTTCATTTGGGGACGTAAAAGGCATGACAGTCATCGTGGCAGTGTAAGGCTCACACAGTTACCACGATAACTAACACCCCTGCATCAATGGACCTCCGGTCTCACACTCACCAACGAAACACGGCTGTGAGTATGTACGAGGTGAGTATTATTATAACGAACGGTTTGCTTCAGAGGTTATAAAAGGAATACGTAGATGACTCACTCACAGGTGGAACTCTTGCAACAAATAGGTTTAGTACACTTTATAGCCGGCTTGATCCGAGTTTACGACTTCCACTAAAACAAATAACTGGCAAAACTATTAATGTACACTATAAAAGAAACTCGTATTTGTAATGAGTATATAGAATTAATATCATGTTCAGTCCAAATATGTTGAGGAATTTTTTTCTTTTAACTATATTATCAGATAGTAACATAAGGTATTTTTTACTGGGATACAAATAGGTATACAATAAAGGCTAATCTGCCTAATGGAAAGCACGAACAGAATCTAAAGATGATGGTCGCCATTACTCATTACATACAATTCAGTATGGCGGCCTAGTGAGAAGCTTTTTCACACCCCGCTTAAAGGACCCGGAGTCATAGTGGGAGCGAAACACGTGCGCTTGTAGCGAGTTTCAAGTTTAACAGATTGGCATAGGAAGGAAGAGCCGAACCATTTAGTTCGGGAGTGTATGTCTGCAATTCTAAAACTGACAAGGCTCTCGCAAAGGGGTTATAATAAATATAACTAAGTTAATTGTAGCAGTGCTTTAGCCTTTCTCATGTTGTATCTTTACGTATTAGGAAACATGTTGAAACAAGCACATCGTAATATAAAGCTTTTGACAAAACAATACGATGTATTTGTATATTGACTAACCAGTACGTTGGCTTCCCACCCAGGACAATGAAGTGTGATGAACACGATCATTTCTGTGTCAGGGTGTAATTAATCAATAATAAGTATGTATGCATTATAATAATAAATAAATACTAAATATTTCAGACATTTGACACACAGCATCATCTAGTTTCAAACTAAGCAGAGTTTGTGCTATGATAACTAGACTGATTGATAGAATACTTTTATACTTTTTTTTTTGTAAATACATAGGAAGCACCCAAACTTCGAAACAAATATTTGCAGATCTGAACATTTGGTCCGACCCGGGAATCGAACCCGAGACCTCGAGCACAGCAGTCGCCTTCACTACCGCTGCGCCACCGAGGCAGTTGTAATTTACAAATACATAAGAAAGGTATTGGTAGTATGGTTACTATAGCATAGTCTCGGGCTATCGGCGGCTTCGGGATGAGAGGATCGTGTATGAATGTGTCATAATTATTCAAAAACTCAATCAAAGCGTCCTTTTAGGACATTTGTGTCTTAGTTTTTCGTCATTAATAATTTGTTGTCTTCAGCCTGTTATGTGTGTCCTAGAGTGTCGCTCTCTGACCACATAGTGGAACGACATACGTAAGAGAACCGTTGTCGCCTGGATAGAAAAAGCAACAACCCGGGCTTTACGGTGAGCCTTGGCAGAGTCCTGTAACCAGTGGTGAATTGTAACGGGTTAATAATGATAATGGCGTTGTTATGGATATAAGCTAATTAATTAGTATACAATAGGTCTCGTAAAGATCTCTCGTGCGGAGCCTAGCAATGGCTAGAACCGGCCCTGTTCCAAGAATCAAGACTTAAATAGCTAGATAATTACAATATCTAATTTAAGAGGCACGCTGGTAGCAAACTAATATACCGTTAGGGGCCGTCGCTGCGTCAAACTTTACAGTAAAGAAATCAACTCTGCCAGGTACTTAGGACAGTGGTTCTAGTACAGGAGGCATCATACTTCGCAAAAAACATGTTTAAGCTTACTTAACTTTTAATTTGAATATTTTTTTCTGCTGTAACGGAGCTTATCTAGTGGCATGTATACAATCTGGTTTTCTACGAATTGTCATACACATTACGTACACTTATTTATTAGTAATATTTTTTTATGATATAGGAGAGGTTAATAAGGAGACGAGTCACCCGACACGTACGCACGGGACTTTACAAACATACAAGAAACGGACACAAAGAACACCCAGACTCAGAACAACAATTTTTGTATCACACAAAGTGTTGTCCCATGTGGGATTTGAATTCAGCGAAGTAGAGTGCGGCGTGGCGTTCGCTTAAACCACTAGGCCAATCGTGCAGTCGGCAAAATTTTTTAATATGCTCAATCGTTTGAATGCTGATGGGATAAATATCTCTGCAACTTTCTCGAGTATTTTATACCAGTAAATGTTATCAGTTCGATGTAGCAGTTATCAGTTCGATGTAGCAATCAATGGGGTAATTGTTGTTTTCTCTTGTCAGTTATCACACAAACGCCAGCAATACGCGGCAAGATATTGTCATGACATATTTATGTCTAGAATAGCCACGTGAAGATTATTTTTAATTATCAGTGATCCAAAAAAACTTTTGAAATAAAGAAGCGCCTGGCTTCAAACCGGTCTTAAACTCCGGTAACTTCATTAACTCCGTAAAAAGCAATGAAATAATTGCTTAACACAGGTTTTCTGTGACACCTTGGTATGACTCCGGTAGAACTAGCCCGTTTGTACTGAAGCATGGCTCTGCCTAGGTCCCATAGACTGCTCCCAAGGATAGGGTCTGACTAGGCGCAGCGTTGATTCTGGAGGGACCGGAAATAAAATGGTCCGGGTCCCCTTCAGAGAAGGACACCTGAGATCGGCCGCCGGGGTGGTTTTTAGTGGAAATACCACATACTCCTGGCTCCTGCGTTCCCGAGGAGCCGGAGATCCGAAGGGATTTTCCACCCCGACAACAAAAAAAAAGGTCCCATAGACTTAATTAAGATGGAACACCGTGTAGCTTTTAGTCAGGTCAATAATGATACGACACTTCAAGTTTAGCCCAAACAGCCAAATGGTTTAGTGAGTGATTGGGGTTTTTATAAAGGATAATTATTGAGTTTCCTATGATATATCCACGAGAGCTTCAGGCTTGCAGCAAATGCGATACGCTACCGAACTAAACGGTTCGGTTCTTCCTTCCTGTGCAGATTGGTTAAAGCCTGGAATTCATTACCGGCGCGCGTCTTTCCCTCCTACTACGATCCCGGGTCCTTTAAGCGGGGCGTGAAAAAGCATCTCAATAAGGCCGTCAT
This sequence comes from Hypercompe scribonia, assembly GCA_949316085.1. Classification (NCBI taxonomy): domain Eukaryota; kingdom Metazoa; phylum Arthropoda; class Insecta; order Lepidoptera; family Erebidae; genus Hypercompe; species Hypercompe scribonia. Next base: position 1,800,473 of record OX438984.1, on the reverse strand, counting down.
AGCGTGGGTCGCCATATTACACTGTCGTCATTCGCGGTGAGTATGGCGAGCACCGCTCTTGGATTCTATTCATGCTTTTCATCAGGCAGAATAGTCACATTGGTGGGTCCAATTTAAAAAAAAATGCGCATCTAGAGTACAGGTACTTACAACGGATTACTGGTACAATTATTTTATTTATTTATACTTAATGCACATGTTGTACAAAGGCGGATGTAATGCCATGGGGCATTCTCTCCCAGTCAACCTTTAGGTGATGTAGAAACATGATGCGGTAGGTGCAAAGGTAAAATAAAGAAGTTCACATACATTACTAATAAAATATTATTTTACATAAACAATACATATACAATACATAAACATACATGTATATAAAACTAATACAATATATATAAACTTTATATTAGACACTAAAAATATTATGCTCAACCTTAAGTTTTGATTCTAATTACTTATGTTTTATAGTCTTAAAATTTATTTATAAATACACGTTTTAAAACAAACCCATCGACAAGAATCCCAAAGCTCATTTACCATACACGGATAAAGATGACATTAATTTATTTTTGAAATTAGAACACTATTTTTGCTTTTTTAAGTTTGTTTTTTATTCTTAGCTTTAACCTCGTCTTCATTCCATTGTACACAAGTGATTAATAATATTAAATGCTAACTCGATTGAGAAAAGATTGACAGTTCTATGTGTCGTGAATGTTGTGCTGTTTCCGATTTGTATTAACTTAAATATTACGTTTTGAATACTAAGAAATTAAATAAATATTTTTTATTGCCGACCAGAATTTGTAATCCCTCTACAAATATATTTAATGCGAAAGTACTGGCAGTTTGATACGTTTTCACGGTGAAACTGCTGAACCAGTTTTTTTGTTTTTTGGAGTGGGGTTTCTCTCTTTTTTTTGTTTTAGAAAGCTACCAAAGTGACTACTCTGCCTGATGGAAAGCATGAGTAGAATCCAAGAGTTGTGGTCACCATACTCATTGCGAATATAGACAATGTAGTATGGTGATCCACACTATGGCGGCCTAATAAAATGCTTTTCACACTTCGCTTCGAGGCGTAAAGGGCATGACATTCATCGTGGCATTATATTTCATACACTTACCACGACAACTGTCACCCCTGCATCAATCGTTTAAGGGTTTAAAAAATAGTTAACGATCTATCCTCAAATCTACCGAATATACACAAAAAAAATCAAAAGAATCAAGTTGTTTCAAAGGTTTTTGGTTACAAACACTGTGACACGATAATTTCATATACTTATAGAGATTTATTTATAACGCTACCGAAAATAATCTTTAAAACCGCAGGTACCCCATAAATACTCCTCAAAACACATGCAAAATGATTAAAACACTGCGTCAAATTCGCAGAATTGGTACTTACAGCAGCATTCCAATTTTTTTGACCCTCAAAATTGCTCCCACCCTGTATAATTGGACGTTATATTAAACTGATACAATCTTGGTCGTTTTTAGGGTTGATAACCTTAGGCTAAAAGGACCCTTTATTGCAAAATATATGTTTATCGCAGTTGATATTTGAAGGTTGAATGATGAACGGTTAATGTGTCTTTAATAAGGATTCTGCACAAGTCTTTGGGGTCATTGTCCAGTACATAGAAGCACTTTTTATGTGATAGACCGGATGCACTAGTATTAGGTACTTCTGTTGGCTGTGGGGCAAAAAATGTATAATTTAAAAAGTTAAAAATGTATGTGAGTAGTAACTTAACTGATGTGCTGGTCTAGTGGTTAATGATCATTATAGGTAAGATACAAATCGTGGGTTCCTTTCCCATCTAGGAATAGATATTTTGTGTCACGATTATTAGCTGTGTGTGGGTGTAATTCATCTTTTTTTTTTATAGAGGCCAACCACAACCACTCCATTCTGCCTGGAAAGCATGAATAAAATCCAAGAACGGTGGTGCGAATGAACACAATGCAGTATGACGACCCACGCTATGGCGGCCTAGTGAGATGCTTCACGCCCCGCTTAAAGACCCGGGATCGTAGTGGGAGGGCAACACGTGCGCTGGTAATGAGTTCCATACTCTAACTGATTTCCACAGGAAGAAAAAGCCGAACTGATTAGTTCATCGAATTTTTTTATCTACTTTATTTATTAGTAAACATTCAAAAATATGTATAAATAATTTCCGTGGGTGATAGATTAAGAATACAGAATTTCACTACTATTCATTCTATGGGTGTCGTAAGAGATGACTAAGGGAGGAACTTATGCAAAATAACTCAGCGCAAAACGAAGAAAAACTTGTTACAAATCACGTACAAATCGGTCTGGCCAGCGTGAGACAGTAAGCCTGAACCTCTTTTCTATTCAATCAGCAGTGGACTGGTGAAGACTGCCTCGGTGGCGCAGTGCTGCTTGAGGTCTGGGGTTTGATTCCCGGGTCAGACTAAATATTTGTATGATCTGCAAATATTTGTTTCGGAGTTTGGGTGTTTTCTATGTATAATGTGTATGTATTTACGAAAAAAAAGTATATATATCAGTTGTCTAGTACCCATAGTACAAGCTCTGCTTAATTTGGGACTAGATGACGTTGTAGCTCAGATGTGTGAAATATTATAATATATACCCGGTTGATGGTAATATGCTTGAACTATATTACGTAATGAGGACTAAAATTCAATAAACAAAATTTATTTTAATGTCGTTTAAGACGTCTAAATCTACCTAGAGGAGAGCGTAATGTAAGTACATGTCAAAGATGTCGCAAAAGTCAATTATATCGATCCTTATCGTAAGGTTAAACATAAAGAAAGAAACACTATTACGCGTCGAAGACGTAGCCTTAACCTTTATCAATATTTTACTTTATCATTTCGTCGACAAAGCCGCGTATTGACCAACGGACTGACGAATGAACAACGTGAAATCGTTTCAAGATTAAGGAACCCTAAAACATGATATTTGCCACTACATCAGACGAAAAACAAATGATCAGCATATTACCATTTACTAAAGATTTAATTTACGCAACGACCTTCACAGTTGTTTGTCACTTTAGTGCTAAGAAATATACGTAAACTTAGGTATCTATCGGCTAATGTATACTCGTACTTACATTAACACAGCAAATTAAACAGTTTCTCTTAGAGAGGTAACCGTAATTTCACAACCAAATAAACACTAAATGTTCTAGTAAACAAATAAACAACATGGTTCACCTTTTTAACAATTTTAACCATCATCACTCTCGATTTTTAGAGTTCCAAAAGGCTTGCCAAAACTTGATCGGTGGGTCGACGACCCGGTAGATGTCGGCCTTATTGGAATTGGCTTTCCTTAGTCTAATGCTGTTCGTACCGCTATCTTAGGTTAGTCATCCTGGAGTAGCTATGCAATCACTTGTGTTTTGGACTTATTTGCGTAATGTATTGAAAAAAAGCTCTATAGAATTACACTGTAGTGCTTCGTCACACATGGAATATTTCTTTTTATTCTTATATCTGTATATATAAAAGAAATTGGTGTTAGTTACACCACTTATAACTCAAAAACGGCTGTACGGATTTATCTGAAAATTGGTGGGAAGGTAGCTGAGAACTAGCGTCTCCTAGAGACGGACATAGGATACTTTTAATCTTTTTTTTTTTTCACTTTTTTCCTAATAAAAATTGAACTGAATAAAACACAAAATCTGTTTATTTATTGCCTCTAAGACGGAACAGAGTTCGCCGGGTCAGCTAATTTTAAATAAAAGTACGTCTCACCACACTTATGCATTATTAAGATGTCCAGACCGAGTCATTCTGTAACCATAGTCGTGTTAATTGTAGTTCATTTAACTAAATAATGGTCATGAGCTAAAGACATACAAAAAGTGATTGGTAGCGAATGGATCCAGACTGCCCAAGATCAGGATAGTTAGCGCTCCTTGGGGAATAGGCACGGAGTGTCACCAACGTCGCAGTGCCAAGAAAAGGCGCAAACTTAGCAGGACAATGAGAAGAAAAACTTGATACAAACCCTATACCAACTAGAGTTGTACAGTCCAAAGCCTACATTGTAAAAAAAGCCCTATGTCCACAAGTGAATAAATAAGGGGTATAGTCGATGTCTACTGTTCGTTTCATGAAATATATTATTCTCAGCTGCAATTAGATCGCTTCAAAGCGCTCGTATACAACGTATACCTATAGCAATTTAATGAATTCAAATATTTGAACAGTAAACTGGTATTATCGTGACAGTTGCTCTTACCACTGGTCATAAACACTTCATAGGGTCAATTACCTCTAAAACATGCACTGGTCATGGACCGATAGCTTTTGAAGCATACCTGTTTATGTGTATCTTGTCTTAATGTGTAAATTGGACAGTAGTATAAAAAATATTGAAAAAATATGTCATTAAGGCATATACACACCTTGAGGGCGAGCCTTGTTTTCATCGTATGAATTGATCACAGTTCAAACTCAACAACTTCACCATCTAATGCTGCGAAGAGGGCTAAATAATCGTGACTCTTGACCTACAGATGTCTATAGGTGGTGGTAAACACTTACCATCAAGTGAACCGTTTAGCCTCCATTCAATAATATGCTATTAATGCTAATATGCATTGCTCGAGCTATTCCTTACCCTCTCATTCCCTTAAATTCCTTTTTAACTAAATCTTCCCCTCTATATACTATCAATCTATTTACCCAAATCCCAACCCCAACCCATCCAAACTCTATTACATTAGAAGGACTAAAATATTATTTACATTTCATGTTTACATATCAGCAATTTGTTAGCTCTTTCTCACATCCTTCTCACGGCGAGACAATAAAAAAAATTGATACTATACAATAAATTATACAGAACAGTGTAACACAACCTTTAAAAAAACCTATTTATAAATTGTTCTACGTTAAAAACAAGTACAGGTACTCGACCTCAAATAAATGCAAATCTCTTCAAACTGATGTCGATCAATTCTTGTGTTATCAACAATTTTTTACATCAGATACTGCCACGAGGCGACATGTAGCCACACCTGCAATTTTGGAGTCAATTAATGTGATATTTGACACTGAACAGCGGCGGTCACTCATAAACAAATACACAAAAAATCTGCTAAGTCTCCATCCATGTACTGTGTGCTTAATGTATCTTGTAATATGTAGGAGTATAAAGTCTGGTTATCATATATGTTCTGCCTAGCTTGGGATCAGAGGACCGTGTGTGAGAAAAAGCTACATTCAGTCTCGCCTTTACCCTTCAAAGAGTGAGCAAAGGCGTGCTAAACACTCACCATTTGTAAATAGAGTTTATAATTAAGTCCCACTCACGTAATAAGCAAGACAAGCCAAGGCAAGACTGTTAATTCCGTTCCGGAAATACATGCAACTAAATTATAATTAACATTTTATTAACAATGTAAGTATTGTTATCATTACTAAGTAAATTTACTCGTAAGCTATAGCAATTGTTGTAAAAAAACCGATTAGTGCTTAGGCATTGCCTCTTCGCAGGAACGGTGAAGGATGTTGGAATTCCCTATAACCTCTTTCAGCTTTAAAATTGCGTGCAATTCCTTCATTGCGTGTTGATAAAAAACTCACATCTCCATTATAAGTGGTTTGTTAAACTATTATAAAAGTTAATAATATACTTGTAACTGTTACGCGATTGTTGAGACTGATGCGTAAGTCCAGAGTCACTTAAGTCCCCTCGATTTAACTCGACTATTGTTGGAATGGATTGTGTTTTTGTGACTTGGATTGTATGCTTGGCTATGTATTTACAGGAGATCTTTATATAAGTAGTCTATTCAATTACTTTTTATGATATATAACTTTTATATCGCGGACGAGGCATTTTTTGTAGTCCCGCATAAATTTAAATTATAATTCCATAAGAGTATAATAATATATAATAGGATATAGATAATAGTTTCATGTAAAGTACTAGTAAAGTATTATACGCATGTTAGTTAATACGCATTAATACGCATATTACACTTTTACGATAGCACCGATAATTCGTATACACGTTGTCTATAGATACGAGTATATAGTCTATATCATACTAGACGGATGGGCTACCTACCTTTCATTAACAAAACAATGTTAGGGGTAATAAAAAAAAATGCTATTGTCAAGTTAGAGCTGAATTAACAAATAAATTCTACCTTAACAGATCAAAGTTACACCAAAATATTGGTTTATGATGATGACATTTCTGTAGGGTCTTCGAAAAGTCAGGAGGTAATGACGTCAGTCCACTTATAAGACCTGACGTAACTGCTGATAATAATGAATTCACTATACGTGTACGCTGTAATGAAATATCTCCTGACATACAACTGATAATGACTATAAATAGTTTTCATACGGAATTATTCGGTACACGTTTATCATAGTTTTCATAGATTTCGTAGCTTGTTACCAAGTCATTGACGGTAACAGTCAATTCGTTAGAATAAATCTCACACCTGTTACGTGAATGAGACTAAATGATAAGTGGACCAAAATGTGGGTTTTTGAAACGCGTCTGCAGGATATGGGAAAGTAAAGTCCCAAAGTCAGAGCAGTTTCATACGCTAGACACATATAGTAGGGGACTCAGACATGCACGAATGGTTTAATGGTTCAACTGGTCACCTCTCCGCCTCCTACAGCATCTGAACGCTATGGGTTCGATCTCCATACATACAAAATATCAAATTAGTATAAATTACAGGTATTTTGGTAAGAATTAAGAGTTAGGTAGTAATTTTTTAAGTTGAAGTGAAGGCGGTCTGTCTACTCGTCTAATTACATAAAAAACTTGGTCAGTTCTAATTATCTTTCACTTTTAAGCTTTCCTAAGTGATGTTGATGAGCTTTTAGTAATGAAAATAATTTCTTTTTTTCATCAAGTTTGGATTTACGTAAGTGGAGGTAATTGTTCGAAATTTTAGCCCGTGGCGCCGAAATAAATAACTTGGAGATCCCTTAAATGATGCAGCGTCCCGCGTCATCGTTTACGATAATTGTTGAGTTGAATGTACAGCTTATGTTTAAAACATTTAATTATAATTTAATGGAGATTGCATCGTGATTATTTTAAAATAGTTAAACTATATTATAACGTAGCATACTATTGGACGTAATGGCATTCGCTGTTATGTAAAATTTGTATATATTTTGTACGTATTATGAAATGTATACGCAATAAACTTGTCCTTCATTACATGAGAAGGACTAAAGATATAATATTCTAGATTTTTTTAACAATAAAATTTCTCACAAACGGCCTATTCCTAAGTAAATGGTAACCATACAATGTATAAATAGATATTTAAGACATGTCATTTTTTTTTCGTTCAGAAATCCCTTTGGTCTTTTATATTATATCAGACCAAGGTTGCACGCTGTCTCCCGAGACAGTATACTTATCAGGGAACCAGGTATAAGCTAGAAAGTTGTCATCTAGGAAGATAATTTATACTACTAGCTAAACGAATCGTACTCATCATCCAATATTCGTCGTGGTGGCGGAACCCACGACCTCTGACTTGGCAGTCAAGATCATTAACCATTAGACCAACAAATCCTTCAAATTTTTAGGATGTTGCTCGCGTAAAATATGTCTTATATTTACTTTTAACAATATTGCAGTAAGCTACACTACAGTTTTTAGCAATAATGTTTTTATCTACTAATGAACTTGAGCTGAGACGTGGACACTCATCGTTGGACTGGTCCATAAGTTTAAAGTAGCTTAGCGTGCGCTGCTGGGCATTTCTCTGTCTGATAAAATTCGTAACAAGATTATTCGACAGACAACTAGAGTAACTGACATCGCACGGAGAATCAGTATGCTGAAGTGGAAGTGGGCCGGCCATGTCTCCAGACGAACCGATGGTCGCTGGAGCCGAAGTGTACTAGAGTGGATACCACGATTGGGTAAACGTAGTGTAGGGCGCCCTGCGGCGCGATGGGCCGACGACTTGAAGAAAGTGGCTGGCAACGGATGGATACAAATGGCCCAAGACCGGGATGGTTGGCGTTCCTTGGGGGAGACCCTCGTTCAGCAGTGGACAGTGATAGGTTAATTGATATTGAAAATACTCATAGGTCTCCCTCAAAAGGCGTCACGTCACGTTTCTAGCCTAATGCAGTATGGTGACTCCATTGTCTGCAGTCACAATCAGTATGGCAACCACTACTCTGGTTAGGCAGAATAGAGTCACTTTGGTAGGCAAAGAATCAAAAAGAAAAACAAAACTTGCTATCTCTCCTTAGGAAGGAGGTTTTTGTCTATTGTACTAAGCTGACCAGACGGGTCGGTATAGAGTTTGTTACATATAACAGCTGTTCCTGGATCCCTCCTGTCTCAGGCGCAGAGTGGCACACCGTGTGGTTTTAGTCGGTCCGATTCCGACACACCACCCAGAGGGGTGACTGCCCGAGGGGGTTTCCACACGTTAAAAAAAAGGGTTTGTTACATATGTACAGGGCTATTATCCTGCACAGTTTGCTTCCTTAGTCGGTTCTTACGACACCATAGAGGTAACATAGCGATACTCTGTATTCTTAACCCGTCACAACAGGGACAAAATGCAACAACCAATATAATACAACAATATTGTAAATAAGTATCAATATGGAGGTCTCTTATTAGGGCCAATCATTGTCTCTTATTGCTTATTACCAGTGATTTCTGTTTGTAAATTGTGCCTGCGATTGGTACGACCTTCGGGTGTGAAATATATTAGCGTATTTACACTAAATTATTAATGAATGTGCTTTGAAAGACACGCTTCACTTGTCTCACAGAAAACTGGAATCAAGCAATTTTTTCATTGACTTTCTCTAAATGAGTGTTATTAGAGTCCCCAATCCACCTGCCCTTAATTCTCTAACGACAACACGTGCTAGCCTTTCAAGCCACCGTTTTAAAATAGTAGACATACGCTTTCGAACTAAATGGTTCTCCTCTTCCTTCCTGTGCCAATCAGTCAAAACCTAGAAATCACTACCAGCACCCGTGTTCCTCTCCCACTGTGATCCCGGGTCCATTAAAGCAGGGCGTGGAATAGCATCTCACTAGGCTGTCATCGTATGGGTCACCATGCTGTGTTATCCGTGTTCGTAATAATTATGGTGACCACTCTTGGATTCTACACATGTTTTCCATCAGACAGAGTAGATTCATTTTAACAGGCCAATACTTAAACAAAAATAGCAGAGAGTCAAAGGGTGGCAACACACTTGTGATTTACTTGCGTGTTCCGTTGAGTGGAGGTACTCACTCATCAGGTGTCCAAAATTTTGTTCCTTTAATCATTAAAAACTAATTGTCTGACGTTTTGAGCAGAAAGTTAAATTCTCGTAACAAAATTCCTTTCAATGTCAGTTCAGCTCTAGGCTTGACCTCTCAAATGTCTTAAAGGTTGGTAAAGCATTACTAAGTCTAGGTAACTATCGATTCATGTTTCAGTCACAATACAATATAATCACATTACTGTCAACGTTGAATTTTAATATTTTACAACTAGTAATACATACTCTGTAGTAGCATCAATAACATATCACTCATTGTTAAAGATGTCGGCAAAAGAAATTGTCTGCGGCCTGCTTCTGCTAGGGTGCGCTGCCAGGTACGGTGCCAGGCCTGCGCTTATGGAGGACGGAGATTGTCTAATAATCTCCGGTGCCTGAGTCTTCTGCAGTACCTAGCCCGTTCCCGGGACTGGTGACCGGGAGAGGTATAAACCTCTCTCGGTCTCGCTCCGCCATCTCCTTTGCAAGCATAACCTGCTCGCAGAAAGAGACGGCGGAGTTCCACGCGCTCTCGCAAAAAAATTGTTACCTACTCAGAGTTCTACTGACTTATTATACAAATATTTCTTGAACGAAATTTACAACAGAAACGAAGATGGTATCACGTGGGCCGTGGCCTATTAGTATATTTAATAATAATACATAGCTTAAGTTGTAGTTGCGTCATTTTGCAAACGACAGATTTTATATTCTATTGTTTAGCGTGGCGGGTTTATAGTGCCATTTTGTTATGATGTCTATCCTTATTTATAAAAATGATGTTGTCTGAGGCTGTGCCATTAGAGAGTGAACACTAGGTGATTAAATGTAAGCAAGCCAATTCTCGGGTGCAATATAATTAACTGTAAGGTACCCGGTATAGTTCGACTATAATTTATTAAATTTTGAAAGCTTTAGCCGTGTGTATTTTACCACCTAAAACTCTTATTATATTACTTTTTTAAGAGCCTGTCAATTGACTACTCTGTCTGATGGACAGCATGAACAGAATCCAAGCGTTGTGGTCACCATACTCATTGCGAATACAGACAATACAGTACGGTGACCCACACTATGGCGGCCTAGTGAGATGCTTTTTCACGTCCAGCTTGGGGACGTACAAGACATGGCAGTCATCGTGGCAGTGTAAGGCTTACACACTTACCACGTAAACTGTCACCCCTGCATCCTGGGCAACTTATAATATTATTTCGTGTGTTGATAACCTCTAGATCTGTGCACCTCCATTTGTGTTTAGCAAGAGAAATAAATTATATACGTTTTTGCAACATTTTTAATTCATGCTTGGCCCTCATTGGTCGTACCGTAATATTATACAGCCTTATTCTCTTTCTCGATTAATAGGTTATCCAACACTTTTAAATTTTACATTACATATTTATAAACATAGTTTTTGTTGTATAGCGGGAATAATTCACAATAAAATTATTTAAAAGGTAACGAAAGTTTCTATTTCCCGACGACTTGAACAGATTATACCGCTCCTTATTACTTAGATATTTATCATAAAACTGTCCATTCAAAACAGTATTTACACTATTAAACAAACTCTACAACGTAATAATATTATAGTAATAAAAATTATCACCTACGCATAAAAATACCTACTTAATACCTGTGCTCAAATACATTGTGTATCATTTTATAATGCCATGCCATATATACATAGATCACAACATCGTAAAACGTTGGTAGATAAAGACTTCATTCAATATCATTACGCAGGTATTAAATTACAAATAATATTGTAACGATATTTTTTTTTTAACGTGTGGAGACCCCTTCGGGCCGTCACCCCACCGGGGTTTACGGCGGGGTGGTGTGTCGGAATCAGACCGACTAAAACCACACGGTGTGCCACTCTGCACTTGAGGTAGGAGGGATCCAGGAGCAGCTGCTATTACGACATCGAGACCCCTCCTCCTCCCCCATCCAGACCCCCATACCTATATTATGCAGCTGTCTATTGTACTTATTGTGTATGTGAGACAGGGATGCTTTAGAACAACGATGATAATGTTGTACTCCTGTCTGATTTTGACCACGAAGGTCATTCTCAACGGAGACCAACCAACGACGCAGAAAATATAATAGTGCACAAGTGTGTGCGCAAACACAGGTACACTCTCTGTTCCCTTACTCTCACAATCCGGATGGTTATCCGACACGACCAGGGAGACATCAGACGTGGAACCAACGGTTTTATGTACTCTCCAGAGGTGAAGATCACAATTACCAAACTACAGACTGTTATATTTAGAACAATATGGTTGAGGCCAGCCGATTACTTGAGGTCAGAAAGTCAATCTCATCCCCTTCATTCGGAGAGGACGACCACTTACTGGTGAACCGTCTGATTTTTTTATTTTTGTTGAAATAACATTAAATGTCTTAAAGCTTATTCTGTATACGTCACAGTATGTTTATAACAAACAAGTCATTAATTTCAGTCATTGTTGTAAGGTAACACCCTAATCACGCCACTTTGTCGCGCTATACAGGCTGTATGCAATTCTGTCTCGTTCTTTTTTCATGCCGAAACCGACCTCGAGACGGAATTAGTTAAAGTACCATCCAGGAGTTCTCTAATCTGAGACCTTTTTTTTTAATATTGTTTCCAGAGTGTTTTGGCAATTTTAGCAAATAAAATAGGTCATTCATTGTTTTGCATTTGTTACAAAAATTCCACTGTAGCGAAGTCCACGTTATAGCACAAACAAAAATATATAACAGCGCCATCTAGCGAAGATACATTGAACTACGTAGTATGATGAACTACTAAGCAACTACTATCCTGTGTCGCGAAACAGAGATTCGCGTGGCAATTAACATATATACAACATCCCAACATCAACTGTTGGGCCGTGGCCCGCCAGGTATGATCACCTCGCCTGGTCGAAGGATCCTCCCTTTGTGTCGGAGGGATATGACACACGTCCCTCCACACCAGCTGTGGCTTTTTTAAAAGGTTTTCAGCATTACCTCGTTGAGTTATATTTTCTTATTTATTTATTTAAAAAACACAGAATACTGTTTATTAACATTTCACTTTTTATTATTGTAAGTGAAATTATTTTAATTTCAATGCAATATTAATATTTAGAACTACTTTCTCATATTTTAATTATGGTAGTAATAAAGGGGTATGTTGGTCTAGTGGTTAGTGGTCTCAACTGTTAAATTGGAGGTCGTGGATTCGATACCCACCCAGAATAAATATTTGTGTAATGAGTACCATTATTTGTTCTGTGTCTGGATGTATTTTATCTATAATATAAATAAAATAAATATCGGACATTTAACACACAACGTCATCTAGTTTCAAACTAAGCAGAGCTTGTGCTGGACTGACTGATAGAATACTTATATAATTTTTTTTTGGTAAATACATACATATTATACATAGAAAAACACCCAAACTTCGAAACAAATATTTGCAGACCATACAAGTATTTGGTCCGACCCGGGAATCGAATCCGAGACCTCAAGCACAGCAGTCGCATTCACTACCGCTGCACCACCTGTATTTAGAAATATTTGAGATGTCCATCAGCAGTCTGGTTACCACAGGCTCTGCCTAATTTGGAATCAGACAGTCGTGTGTGAGATGTGTAAAGTTATTTATTTATATCTCGCATTTAAAAAAGTTTGAAAATTATAAACGAATTTAAAAGTGTTTCAAATTATAAAATTAGTAGGTTGAGTAAAGTAAAAGTACCTTCTGGAATCATACGGAATTAAGTCACAGTTACGATATTACTACAATTATATTGCTGTGGTTTATGTGGTCAGTTAAAGAACTGCCACCGTTTCCTGTGTTCAGTATTCGATTACCATACAACAACCTTTTCTATAATTAACAGATAGTTATTGGTAGTTTGACAACCTTTTGCTTTTTTTTACTTAAAAAACAGACACCTCCGTAGTTTGAGTGAGTCTAAGGCAATGCCAGCGCCTCCTAGCTTTAAGTCCGTCTTGTAACAATGTCTGTAAAGACTTACTTACAAAATAAATTTATTTATTTTGGCAGATAACTGTCATTGCTAGCATCTAAATATATATTTTAATAATCCACGAATGCTATGCACGTTGGATCATTTTTTCTATGGCTGCGTGTAATTTATCTTTGGTCTGTTTTTATTTAGTAACATATAAGTTATCAGCTGGTTGATTACCATAGTAGCTGACTTGTGATCAGACAGCCGTGAATGAAATATGTGAAGTTATCATTATTACTAGAACTAACTTTAGGTACCACAAATAGTATTTAATACCGTTTATTTCACATATAAAGAATAGACGTCCTTACAACAGCAATCTTGGAACTAGTAAAGTAAAAAAGCATAAAAATATTTTTTAATACATCCTGTATAAGACACATAGTTGCGACACGAGGGCAATGCTCTATTGCGTTTTATTCTACGCTTGTAAATATGGAGCCACATAATGAACTACATACACCATTTACATATAATCTTATATTTAGCTTTGGTCTAGTGGTTAGCAAACCTGACTGCTAAACCAGCAGTCGGGAGTTCGATGCCCACGTTACGAAAACTTGTGTGAGGAGTACGATTCTATGTGTGATTTATCTACCTATATTTATGTGTTTAAAAATATATGTGTAAGTAATTTTCTGTGCAGTGACGGATTAAGAATAGTGTCTTCATATTTGGCCTGTAGATGTTGAAATAGTTGACTAAAGGAGTAACCTGGACCACAGCACTACAAAGAGAACAAAAAGCAAACTCTACCCTCGTCCTGCAAGCCTGGTATAGTCAAGTAAAACCTTCTTTCTAAGAAGTAGTCTATGTAAAGTAATTGAAACGCAATTGATGATTGATGATTATGATGACATTTATTTACACAAGACACAAAACCTTTTCAAGAGATAATTCTGATTGATACTTAGGTGACAATAGATGTTTCAGAACGAATTATTAATATTTAAATATATTTTAATTAATTCGATATCCGGTGTTAATAATGCAAGAGACCTACTCCAAAAATATTTAAAACAATGAGTCTATAGTATTGACTCATAAATAAACATGACAATTAATATAAATCTGGCGACATACCGTCTGATCGGCAGAGCCAGCTGACCAACACTAAATGAGCTGTATTGAAGAACGTTTAAATCTATGAAAGAACACGTTTTTTTTTATAATCCTTTCGAAATTCAATTTTCTATAAGTTTTCACGTAGAGTAGTTGCCAGTTGCATAATTAAAAGGGTATTGGGTTACCAGATTTCAGAATTTGTTAAAAATGTATCTTTATATTATAAATTTCTTTGTTTAAACCTATAAATTAGTTGTATTATGAAAACAAAATGATTTTCATTGTTATGTTAAGCCACTCTTATGTATATTTTCATTTTTTTATTTATATTTAATACAAATACGTTAGTTTTCGAAATCAATTACATAGCCCTCTTTTCGTCATCATCTTTATCAACTCACTCCACCTTCAATACTCCACTGCTCCTGGTCCTCTCCTTAGAAAGGAGGGTGGTATAGGATTTGTTTCGCGTCCGGATGTCGTAATAACAGCTGTTCCCGGAGCCCTTCTATCTCAGACGCAGTGGCACACCGTGTGGTTTTAGTCGGTCTGATTCCGACACACCAACCCGCCGTAAACCGGGCAGAGTGACGTCCCGTGGAGGTTTCCACACGTTAAAAAAAAGATTTTCTTTCGCGTTTTCCTTCTGTATATCCATTATAT
This sequence comes from Hypercompe scribonia, assembly GCA_949316085.1. Lineage (NCBI taxonomy): Eukaryota > Metazoa > Arthropoda > Insecta > Lepidoptera > Erebidae > Hypercompe > Hypercompe scribonia. The sequence continues at coordinate 1,785,435 of OX438984.1, read as the reverse complement.
TCAAATTTATTAGAACGAAGACACTTTTGATTCAATATTTCAAAATGCATTGAGTAGCTACTCATTAATGATGCAAGTAATAATAGCCATGAAGTTGTAAGGTTTTCAGTATTAGCCTTAGTATGTTATCAGATCAGATCAATAGCACAGCTCATACAATTAGTTATTAGTGAGTTCCTACGCTATACACGAGACGAGCAATCTTCATAAAACCTAACAAGCTATCGTTTTCGAGATCATTCAGGAATGGAGAAGACTCCTCTACAGGTTTCTAATTTTAAAAAATGTAAAACAAAAAATACTCAAAAAATATTCACACATTATGACTACTTGTGACTTGAGAATCAGTGTTTTTTCTACAAATTCTGACTTGTGTAAGTAACTTCTGTCACAAAAATAATTAAAATTAGTTTGTAGCTAAATCAATTATAAAGCCTAACATTATTTTTAATTAACTTTTCAAAGTTAAGGGATAAACATTTTTAAAAGTTGGCAACACTTAAAAATAAATCTAGAAAAGTGTCATTATGTTTATAGGTTGCTAACGCAGTTGGTTATAAACGCAGATCCAGTTTATATAAAGTTTATAACATGTAATGAATAGTATTCCAGGTGTTTCTGGTACAACATTTTTTTATAGTCTGTCGGGTCACCAGTGTACAATGTCCTTTATGTTCGGACAAGCGTGCAAGGTCGTGACTCCGAAGTGAGCCTCGAATACCATTCAATCTAGACATAGGAAGCATAAATCGCTCTCAACATCTTAATACTCAATTGTTTGATACACCCACTTTGACTCACCGGAATGGGGAGAGTGAACAAAGCTGTCAATTTGACGTCATAATTGCACTGTTGAATGTGTGCTTGTGTGTGTATCTGTGTGGCTCAGTGCTTCTTGATCAGTGATAATGAAATTTCAATTTATTGACTAACAAGTATGGTATAATTTCTGGGGTGGTCGCCTCGTTAGCCGTAACAGGTTAGTCAAAAAAGAAAAACAGTCATAACTGGTAAGTCATTACTTAATATACATATGTATATATTACACGATCTACTTATTGGACTAATATACTGGTACACAGTATATCAGCCTCTAGGGATGTATAGTTAAATAAGTATACATAGCTGTAGAGAGTATCTAACGGTGATCAAATGGGCCACAAATTTATCGTTTCCCCAAACACTAAATGAGGCGTTAGAATTTCCCTTCAAGTCTTCTGAACTTCTGAGTACCTAGTTACAAACAAAAAACCGTCACAAAATGTAAAGAAACAGTTTTAATTGCGGAAACAGAAGCCCATTAACATATCTTAACGGTGATTGGATTCGGGAAATGTTGTCTCTTGTGAAGCCAGCTTTATACACGGGTACACATATTTGACAAATGTTAGTCAAGCAAGCACAGAGCGATGAACTGGGTTTTTCCGCACTCATATGATTCGATGACATTTCAAATTGAAATTCATTTTTTCTTGTTAAGGATTTGGAATTTGATTAATAAATACCTTAGAGAGTCTCGCTAATCGCTAGGAAGTGGGTTATTTCCGTCAAATTTTTTCTCAGTTTTCCTGTTTTCAAATCCTCGGACACAAAGTCAAGGTAGTAAAAAAAACTATCTGGTGATTATTTTTGAGGTTCATTATACCTTTTTGCCATACACTAGTCCTATATTATTAAAGTCGTTTCGTTGATTTAGCGGTTAGTATGTGACTACCGAGCAAAGAGGTTTCGGGTTCTATTTTCGAAACGGGTCAAAAAGCGTTATTGAGTTTTTCCGGTTACATAAATACGTAATAACAGACGGGAGTATGGAAGTTAGGGACTCAACTCCAGTGCCTTGAACAGGCACGCAAAGCCGTCGTTCCTACACCTAATCTCCTCAGTCGTGTAGGATAACCGTCTCATCGGTTTCTGAGCACTATTATATCTCCTGTGCAGTTGAATGGCCGTCGTGGCCGTACATTTGTGGGTAGTAGAGCCACGCTAATTTCAGCACGACCGGACCGGTTCGACCGGTGCAGCACTGCCTTCTCACAGAAGATGAACCTAAAGCGACAGCATCCATGCTATCGTGTTTCGTTGGTGAGTGCTAGACCAGACGCCAATTGAAGCAGGGGTGACAGTTATCGTGGTAATTATGTAAGCCTTACACTGTCACGATGATTGTCATGCTTTTTACGTCCCCAAGCGGGGTGTGAAAAAGCATCTGACTAGACCGCCATAGTGTGGGTCACCATACAGCATTGTCTGCATTTGCAATGAGTATGGTAGCCACAACTCTAGGATTCTATTCATGCTTTCCATCAGGCCGAGTAGAACCACTTTGGCAGGTTCTTAATAGAGTGAAATAAAAAATCAGCTAGAGGTATATCATTATTAAAGTATACACAGCAGTATACACTAAAATAGTCCAAGCTTCAGGACCTTCAGGATCACAATCAATTGTAGGTTGTCTACAGGGATAAATATTTACGGGGTACACCAGATTATCATCCACATAAGCAAAGTTCCTGTGTCAGTAGGTTCAAAGTTTGGTGGAATACACCATCTTAGTTCTATTGCGAGATTTATATGTTTCAAAATGACAAGGGCGTTTTATTGTTTTTGGTATATGGTGACACTGCTGAAACGATCACTTCAGCAAATTTGTTATCAGTTCGTCCGACGTCAATGAAACTAATGCTGTTTGCATAAATGCTGAGATTTTGCGAATGAACGTACGATATTCACGATGTACACGTGGCAAAATAGTGAATTTACCATGTGTAGGCATGACCTCGATTAACAAATTAGTTGTTTAAAAAACGTAGACTAAATAGATATATTTTGTCTGTTATTCATTTAGTTTTGCTTCGCTAATAAACTGCTAATATGTAATTTGTTAGGCGCATACTTTAAATGCTCTGGTTTATTTCGTTTACACTACACATATGTTATATTAAATCTTTTGTAAATTCAAGGTATTAAATATAAATAAAATTATCGTATCCGGGTTAGTATCGTAAACAAACATTGCTTTTGAACTTCTGAGTGTGATAATTGACGTAATAAATTGACTATTTAGTAAAAAAAAAGGATGACGGTGTATTGTTTCCTTCAAAGCAGATTATATTGTTGATAAACATTCGTATATATTTCTAAATACAGACATACTATCATCAATCAACCTATCGCCGTCCACTGCCGAACGAAGGTCTCCCCAAGGAAACCAACCATCCCGGTCTTCGACAATTCGCATCCATCCAGACATATTATATTGACATAAAATTACACTCAGACACAAAACCAAATATTAATCTCGTCATACAATTTTTTGTTGTAAGTGGGTATCGACCCACGACCTATGACTGAACAGTCTGAATTACTAACTATAAGACCAACAGGCTAGTCATTTTAACAATACGTTAGGCTTAAGATTTACCATAATTGTGCCTTGCAAAAATACAAACTCTATTATTTTATCTTATCTACAGAAAGGTTCTCCAGTCGGATTTAATGGAAGCAGTTTACAGATAAAATCAATATACAATTTATCATTTGGTCTTCGTATCAGATTTTGCGCTGGAATTTTTGGAACCCAGAATTTATAGCTTCGGTAACACTGTAATAAAGTTGGAATATTCGAATTGGAATGATACTATCAATTACTTACTTAATTGACTGACACGTAAACTTACTTGAATTTTTATTGAATGATATAGGTGGCAAAAGGTGAGGTACATTTGAAGTTTGTGAAGGAATGGATGTCATGTCCCTCTGATACAAAGCAGGATCCTCCGACCAGGCGAGGAGATCATGTCTGGCTGGCCGCGACCCAACAGTTGATGTTGGAAAGTTGCATACTTGCTAAACGTCACGAAAATCTTTATTTCGCGATATAGGATTAGTAGTTTACTCAGTAGTTCGATTTATCTTCGCTAGATGGCGCTGTAGTATGTTTTTCTGTTTGCGCTGTATGTAGAACGTGCCACAAAGTTATATAAGAGATCTTAAACATTCACAAGCGTAGCTAGCCTTAGTGCCTAACTGATTTTATACTTTTTTAATGAGCGCGGTAATTTGTTCTGTCTGGGTGTAATCATTCTATAATATGTACATATTTAGAATCATATAAGCATGTTTATTAGCAGTCTGCTTACCTAAATACATTTTTGTGATCATAGAAATGGTTATTAACATCCCGTAATTTGGAAGTTGGGGTATTACAGCCATATCTCGGAGAGCAAGTAAAGCCCTCGGCCATATGCCTGATCTCTCCCTGGTCGTGTAGCATAGCCGTCCAATTAGATTGTGGGAGTGAGGGAACAGAGAGTGCACCTGTGTTTGCGCACACATTTGTGCACTATAATATCTCCGTCGAGGCTGGCCGCCGTGGTCGAAATCGTCTAGGAAAACATCTTCACCATAATAGAGGTTCAGCCTAGTATAAGATAAGAGCTGTTTGTGTAAGATTCTTAATATTTAGATAGCATTTAAAGACACATATGCATTCAAATATTTTCATAGGCAGCTCCGAGATAGCGATCCCTTATGCTCCTGCACATGCAAAAACAGTATTTTATGCAGTATTGTGCAATTTAAAAATTACCAATGATCCCAATAAATGATAAAGATTATTATTATAAATCATTAGCTCTATCTCTTATAATTAATAGCACACGTACGCAGGCATCATGTGATGGTAATTTTTACACGAGTGTGTAATTTACATAATTTAATGGGCTTGCTAAGCAATTTATCTCACGGTCTTGCTTTAAGATCTTGTCGACTATCCAGACATCCGCTATACGCACTCATAAAAACTACTATAAGCTAGCCGTGTGAAATGTTGTACGGTAATATTTGTGATCCACCGACTGCAAGACTTCGTTTTCAATGCGACTGCTATAAGATAGCTCAAAGAAAACTGGTGTTAAGCCATTACCCCCTTCAAACTTCCCCGAGGGGAGCTCTAAGGGCGATAACACAGTTTGTGATTCTTGAACTGTGTGTATATAAGGGCATTTCCGGCGAGACTTGTCATGGAAACACTAATAATTCGGCTCTGTGCGTTTCTTTATTCGTCAGGTATATTTTCTACTACAGTTTTGCCTTAAAACCCTTGCCAGACTAAAAAAAAATAGTCAAATCGGTGCAGAAATTCGCCGAGTGTTTTGCCTGGCAACAGATTTTTATATAGCACGCTAAGATCTGTGGGTTAAGTTGAGGTTCACTTTGTAACGAGCTAAATATAACTACTTGAAAAGGAATATTCATAAAGAGGAAAGAGCGTTGCAGCCGTAAACAAATACAATTGTTTGTGAAATGCATTAGCGTCATTACTGGCTCGTGTTTCAAACGTTTTATTTTGAGTGTTAACGTCCTGTATTGGTAAAATAAAATATAGAAATTGCAATTTCTGTCAAGCGTTACTACTAACTCAATAGCAAGTGACGGTAATCGTCAGTTAGTATATATAAATGGAGTAGTACGTGTTCCATGTAATGTGTTTATTTACTTTACGACTTCTTAAGATAAAATTATACAAATTCTTACCTTCACCCTTCTTATCTACCTTTCAATTTGGGACTACGGGACGTCAACACGAAAATTTAACGAATCCCAATGGACACCAAGTACTCAGGGCCTAGACATGGACAATATTATTTTTCAGAGGCCTATACCTGACATAAAACACAATTTTATGAAGTTAGTATCGAGTTAGTAACATAATAAAGTAGGTTGAAACAGAAAAGCAACCACAGTCACATCCATAGTACAAGCCAACATGCGCAAAATGAATTGACAGGTGACACAAGCAAGAAACATAGGTTGACTTTACCAAATGTTGCTAGGATAGGGAAAAATAAATTACACACGTAGTCATTTCATTCTATGTTTCAGACTATATATTTTTTACATTCCTTAGATAAAAAAGAAAAATTCTTCTGTAGTATTCGGAAACATTTTCCTAATTAGTTTCATTTTTCTTCTTGAATATTACTGTATTTAATTATTTATTTACGTGACAACACGAACGATTGGTACTACCGTAAATCAAATAAAGATCTTATGAAAATTGATTTTCAAATATGTTTATTATACTATTAGATTATGACTATAATATATTTATTTAGAATTTTATGCACAAATACATGCATCAGCGTACACTTAATGCCTAAGCCTCAGGCCCTAAGGCATTTTCTGCCAGTTACTCGATCGATTCAATTTATCAAATGTTCAAAAACAATAATTTATATTATTAACCAATCGACTGTCCACGTTCATTTCATTCTAACAATGCTCGGTTACCTGAGATAGGCTACCTTGTTAGCTATGGGATAAAATTAGTTTAAACAAAATGTCAACGTTTCATACGACTCTGCTTTCCTTCCTACCCTTCGGGGATGAATGCTTAAGTGAATGTATGTATACAACATATACATATATTTACATCCCGACGCAGCTTTTCGTGGGTAATTAATTTCACGCCGTCTGATACCTCAAAGAAATTTTAATTGTAATGTTTAGGTTTTTCTACTAAAGTTACCATTTTATTTATTACACACCACATTTCATAGTTATTTCACAGATTTACACCAGCGCGCTATTCAACAGCACGGTCATAGGTCGTTAAGGTCGTTTCCTCTTAGTGCAAATATTTGCATGCATAAATAAATATGTCTATTTCAATTTGTCATGGCATAATCTGACGTCACGGAAATGCCACCGCCAAATTGAACAAAACGGAAATAAAGAACTAGTTTGTCTATACCTAAAACCTACCTAGAGCCGTGAGTGTGCCTAATTAGTAATATTTTCAGCCACAGTAGTAGATTATTTAAGTCATGGGAGAACTAGAGTGACACATGGTCTTATAGAAAACCGGTTTTAAACAAATATTGCATGCATTTCAAGGAGTAAATGAGGTAACCAGAGCCTAAGACAAAGGGGTCTAAAAAAAACAGAAAAAGACTTGACGCGAATCCTATACCAACTCGTCTGGTTAGCATGGTATAGCAGACCAAAACCTCCTTTCTAAGGAAAGGCAATAGAACTGAACCATAAAAGACTATTGATGATGAAGACCGCTCTCCCTGTCCCCGGAAGGGGAGACTCAAAGGGTGGCTAACCATTTGTTATTCTTGAGTTGTAATTGTTCAGGAATGGCTGCCTATCGGTTGACCCGTGGTCATTTCCTCAAGAAATTAAAAATCCAACATATGAATCTATGATAACTAATATCGGGAAAGTGAATCAACAATTAAATAGGTGTTTTGTTTACTCAATTCGAAACGGAAAGTAAATAGCAATTAACGTATATAATTGAGCATAACACCGCAACAATATAACTGTTTTAATTTATAAGCAATCAATATAGATGACGCTATTGTCGATCCAAGAAATCGTGAAATACGGTTTTTTTTATTATGAGGAGCCTGCCAAAGCGACTCTACTCTGCCTGATGGAAAGCATGAATAGAATCCAAAGAATTGTGGTCACCATACTCATTGCAAATGCAGACAATGCAGTGTCATGACCCACACTATGGCGGCCTAATGAGATGCTTTTCCACGCCACGCTTGGGGACGTAAAAGGCATGACAGTCATCGTGTCAGTGTAAACCTCACATAGTTATCACGATAACTGTCACCCCTGCATCAATGGGCAATGGTTCTAATGTTCGCTGGCATCTTACTATTTAATAATAGATATTTACTTGTTTTAGTCATAAAAGCACCGTGAGTTAACACTCAGGAGTTAAACTAGGATTATTTGTGCTTAGTACAGCTATAGCTTTTGGTATCACTGAATACATCTACTCTGAATGCATGAAAACTTAACGTATAACTTACTTACTTAACTTATCGTGGTAACTGTGTAAGCCTTACACTGTCACGATGACTATCATGCCTTTTACGTCCCCAAGCGGGGTGTGAAAAAGCATCTCACAAGGCCGCCATAGTGTGGGTCACCACACTGCATTGTCTGCATTTGCAATAAGTATCGTGACTACAACTCTTGGATTCTATTCATGCTTTCCATGTGGCAGAGTAGAGTCAGTTTGGCAGGCTCTTAATATAGAAAAATGAAAATGGTGCATGTTTCTACTGTTGTTATGATACAGGGAGTAAATGGACAGACGGGTCGTCTGATAGTTAGTGATTACCACCACTCAAGGACATCGATTAAGAGAAACAAGTTGAATGCCAGCCTTTAAGTGTCCTAGGAGCTAGGAGGAGTCCGGATGTCGTAATAACAGCTATTCCCGGATCCCTCCTATCTCTGGTCCAGAGTGACACATCGTGTACTTTTAGTCGGTTCCGTTCCGACATAACACCTCGTCGCAAAACCTCAATAGGGTGATGGTCCGTGGGGGTTTCACATGTTAAAAAAAGGTAGGTAACCCTTAATTAGAATGTAACTAATACTAGGGCATATTATTGCGTACTAAACATATTTTTAAATTAGTAGATTAATTCACAAACATAAAAGTACCGTCACCAGATCGTCAACTTGCTTCGAAGTCCGACAATCTTGTATTAAACATTCAAAATTTTTTTCATTAATTGATCAACACACAGAGTAGATGAGATTCTGTCTCATCCTTATGTAAATTCCAGTTTTACCACGCATCAATGACGTCAGAATTGCTAAATAAAATTACCAAATATCAAATACGCACATATTTGAACACATATTGATAACAGATTATAGTATGTATAACAAATGACAGTCCACAGATAAGCTCTTGAAGACGTTGTCTTTTAACCTTCATATTGTCAGTTTCTAAACTTGAATATGACCACCATATCTACTTTTAGACGTAACTAATGCGTAACTACATGTAATACGGATTAAGAACTCAGTATTGTAAGAGCCGACTGTGGAGGAACGAATGTCGTGTCCCTTCAACACAAAGGGAGGATCCCGCGACCAGACGAGGTTATCATGCCTTGCGGGGCCAACTTTTAATGTTGTACATAAGCTAGCAGACGCGAGAACTTCTATATCGCGATACAGATTTAGTCGTTGCTCTGTTGGTCGTTACTTCGTAGTTCGGTGTGTCTTCGATAGACGGCGCTGTAGTACACTTTTGTTTTGTTCTGTATGTGGAAGTCGGCACACGACTAAGAAAACGAATTATACAGAATAATAGTAAATACCGCAAAGAAAAACAAAACTTGAAAGAAACCCTATAGTGACCCATCTGGTCAGTGTGATATAGTAGTCCAAAACTTCGTTTTTACGGAAAGGCCTATATCGAGCAGTGGACTCTTTATGATGTTGTAATGTTTTCTCCGTTACAATATAGATAGACTCGTAACCAGTCGGTTCTCTAATATAATTCGTGAGTAAACAGTAACTAGTAATAAAACTGTTATTGTAGCATTTTTAAACATGACACATTAAGATTTGGTGATTTTTTCGGCTTCAGCGTTTACCAACGTTATGTGATAAAGTTTCAAAAATCATTATATTCGTCTACGAGTCTATTTCTAAGCGCGCCTCTTGACGAACACCGACTTTTGTAGAATCTCTGTGTCAATCTTTCAAGCGCAATAGAATCCGTAAATAACGATAATAATAATAATGTAAGATTATCAAAACATTAATTGTTTCATAACTTACGTACGTACGTCTATGGTTGTTAAAATAGATTTTATGCTCTGTATAAATGTAACTATGGCTTTACCACAGAAACCGAAACTTTCCGGCAATTATAAGTTTGCGTCTTTCTCTGAACCATAAAATATTCTTATGCAAAAATTGTGGCCCGCTGCTTGAGCCGCCTTTGCTTCGTAAAGATTAATCATAGACAAAAGTTTACAGTTATTACAATTATTTGATTAAATAATATCTTTAGGTAATTAAGAGGATCAAGAGGACACTGAGTTAAATATTAGATATAGGCATCTAGTTCCGTCTTTAACAAACTCATGGACGAACAATGGAGTGATAGGAACAATTAACATTATAATGAAACTTGATAAGTTACTGGCAGAGTTAAATTCACATGCTGGCTTCACCTCGTTTTACCAATTCTATATATGTATTGAAATGAAGTATGAGCCAGCCAGCCATACTGATTTTATCTCGTAGTTAGCTATAACACATTAACTTTACAAAGATTAAATAGCTATAAAATACACATACACGTTCAAAATTTAATTTGGATACAAAAATGAGAAGTAAGTTCAAAATACCTCCAAAATTACATACATTATTAATAACAAGTAAAACTAATAAAACCGTGTTAAAAATAAAGAATTGCTAAAATCCTTTTCTCTTTTGTAATCATACCACATTCAGAGATAACAATATGTTTGTTAGAAACGCATTTAATATTCATTACACAGAACAGAAAGAGCATGACGGCAATAAAATAACAAACGTTTAGGTATACTTACTGCTCACATTTAAATCTTTTTAATACACTCTAAATTACTCTTTGGCAAAAATCGAAAATGGATCAAATTTTTGCATGAGGGGTTGAACTTTCATTATCATCATCGTCATCATCATCATCATCATCATCATCATCATCATCAACCTATCACAGTCCATCCTTTATCTAACAACATTTAATATTAAACGTATTTTTGGTTACTAACATATAAACTTTTGCCTATATAGAACGCAGAGCGATTTCACTAAGAGTCTAACATGGCGAATCAGGGGTGGAGTCATAAGGGACTTGGCCTCGATCTGAGCTTGGTTTAATTGGAACGGTTTCTTATAGATAATCAAATTATAGTTTATTTTCATTGGGTTAAAACTGGATTCGCTCCTGACTTTGAAATCAAAAGAACAGGTCGGAAGAGTTTCGTTAAAAAACCCATTACCAACTAATGTTAATAAAAGACCTGATCAATGTGGGAGAGGCGTGAGCTGTGTATCAAGATCTCTGGCTATATCAGTTGAAAAGAAGCATGAGGGTATGTATGTTTGTGTAAACTTTTGTACGTACGTCTACTTAATCCAAAAATCCCAAAATCTAATCTTTTTTTTTCTGTGCGGAAATCTCTCCAGATACCACCTACTGGTGATTATGTCGAATCTAATCTAACCTAAGTAAGTTGACTTAAGAAAGATTTGTTATGTTTAGTAACAAGCTGGTTTCCATAACAAAGGGTCTGTCTAGCTTGAGATCAGATTGATGTGTATAAGCTGAGTGAAGGTATGATTACGTACCTTCTCTCTCAAATAGGTGGTCAACCATTTATCCTGCTCATATCTAAGTACTTCAATATCCATTCAACCAGAACCAGCTGACAATATTTCGTTAATCACATTTTGGCCATTTCGGTGTCACCGCAACAGATTATAAATGTGATAACAGATATCGTCATTGAAGTTATCTACAATAGGGCCACTGGTTACAGACGCGCCAAGGTCGTGTCTACGTAACCGATATATCTACAGTTAGAAACGAAATTCGTTCGAGATGAGGAAAGGAGTATGTATAAACCTTTATTACCATAACTATTTACGAAATGAGCGATGACTTTTTTTTTATATGCAATAACAACTCATCAGTTTGAAGTTTGCTTGGAGTTTTTGTGTTTCCTATATACACATGTATTTACAAAAAAAAAAGTATATAAGTATTCTATCAATCAATCCAGCCTTCATTTTTTTTTAACGTGTGGCAACCCCCTCGTGCCGTCATCCCACCGGGATTTACGGCGGGGTGGTGTGTCGGAATCGGACCGACTAAAACCACACGGTGTGCCACTCTGCGCCTGAAATAGGAGGGATCCAAGAACAGTTGTTATTACGACATCCAGATCAATCTAGCCTTCATAGTACAATCTAAGCTTGGTTTGAAGCTAGATGGCGTGGCGTATTTATCATAGCGTTTGAGATTTGTTTTTAGTTATCCTTCGCTTTAGAGTATTGTTGTCCTGCGTATTATGTTAGCTCATCTGATTAAAAACATTGTACTCAAGACTTTAGGACTCTCATGCTACATTTAAACTTACTCATAAGTAAGATTGACCTGAAGAAGAACTTGCCCATACGTGCCGAAGTGTCTCTCCCACGGACCGCGAGAGTTTATTAGTATTGTCTTGTCGGCTTCGTAATAAAACGAAGGTAATAAATATTTTCGGTCTGCAAAACAAGGTCTGCAAGTAAATTCGTGTAGTTTTGTACAATATTAATTTTGTTACACAAATACGTCACGCCAACTAGCTGCGAGCTAGATAAGGTATAAGATAACCTGAATCTTAGCGTTCCGTAAAACAATGTGCATCACGCATGTGAGTTTGAAAGTGAAACTGTCTTACATTTCATATAAATGAGTTCACTTTACAAAATGATCTCTGTAGACACCTGCCGGTGGTGGTTTTTCTTAAAAGTAGCCTTAAAAAGAAACACGGATCAGAATCATGGATCAAAATTGAGTAGACCAATCACAACACAGCAGGTTTTTAGTCTCCAGAGAACTCCACTACTAGAAAAGGTTCGCAATCGCAATCAGTTATTTTAATAGAAAAATAAAAAGAGATAAAAACTCTTAGTCTTATAATTCTTACGGTAGAAGTTTCTATCCGAAATGACATTATCAATAACAAAGTAAGCATAATTTCTACTACACATAGGTCGTAGGAAACGCAAATAATCATCGCATCATACATAAAATTGGAGTGTCTGTTTGTAATATTGAAATAACCGCTTTTTACTACATGCATATGAATATACATACGATATATACACCAAAATAACATTTTTTACAATTTTTGTCTGTCTGTCTGTCTGTTTGTTCCGGCTAATCTCTGGAACGGCTGGACCGATTTCGAGGGGACTTTCACAGACAGATAGCTAGTGTTATAAGGAAAAACTTAGGCTACTTACATTTTAGAATTTTGGAAGTCGCAGATACAGCTAGTTAAACATAAAATATTTCTTTTCAAAGTTCTCAATTTATCACGCAGAATGTTAGTATGAAAACAAATAAGTCCGCCAGGCTACGTAATACACATGTTATATTTTCAAAGTCACTTCCAATGAAGTCCATAAGATTACAATCCATCTGTAATTAGAGTAGACCTACATAATCTTTATCTAACAATCTATAGTGTATTTGTATGTCCACCTTTACTTTTGATATTGTACAGTTATTATTGTTGATTTATATCTCTAGTGTATTGATTGCAGCACCTACGTAAATTAATTTTACGGGACTATGAAGTCTCGTGTTCAATTGACTGCACGGATGGTTAAGTGTATTAGGTGATCACCTCGCCGTTTTCATGTGCTGAGTGTCATAGGTTAAAACCTCATAGGACCACATTTTGTGTAGTCCACAATTTATTTTCTGTATGTTTGGGTGTTATTTGTGTCCGTCTCATGTATGTTTGTTAAGTCCTCACACAGGGATGCTTCTAGTGCGGAATAGGGTAGATGACTGTATCGTAAATAAATACCAATGTCCACTTCATTAAAACTAATATCGCGAAACATCTTGGAAAATACAATTAGCATAGGTTTGTATTATTATTACGAATTTCAATCAAATATACAATGAAAAATATTGTTCCATTGAGTAGTCTAAAACAGTGACGTCACAATTTGGTATTTAGTACATTTTTCATACAAAATTGTCATTTTGACAGATGATAAAAAGTAACTAATTTGACTAAGGTGTCATCTAGCCTATTGTCTTTAAAAAAAAAAAACACGACGTTCAAGGGCTTTATGACTTATTTTTATCATATTAAGAGCTTGCCAATGTGAATTTACTCAGCCTTGTAGAAAGTAGGACTACAATTCAAAGGTTGTGGTCGCTATACTTATTGTAAATGTAGACAATACGATGGTGACCCACATTTTGGCGGCCTAGGGAGATGTTTTTTTACACCTCGCTTGGGGAAGTAAAAGACATGACAGTCATCGTGGCATTGTAAGTCTTACACACTTACCACGAACTGTCACTGAACCAATGGACCTCCGGTCTCGCACTCACCAACGAAAGGCGTCAGCTTGGATGCTGTACTAAGTTAGTCTTATGTGAGAGAGTAGTAATATGTTGAGACTAGCGGGACAGATAGACAGATTCTTTAGTATTTTAAGTGATTCGTGTTTTGAAACTTGTTTACTTAATCCGACTAAATAATGTACCATTTACGTTTTATTTGTGACGTCTGTCTCGATCATAGATATCAGGGAATAGATTACAAACAATTTTAAAATCTAAATAACTTAATCTTATCTCAATCATAGTCAATGTAGGTTTGATCATTTCGCAGTATGTATACATACTAAAAAGTAAAATTAAAAAAATTAAAACAATTAATAAATTAGTCCAATTAATTCAATTAATACAATACCATTTGCTGTATTGCCATTGGTAATATCCGCCGATGCATGTATTTGTGCATAACATTGTAAATAAATAAATAAATAAATAATATATTAATTTAGTAAGTATTAACTTACAGATTATTTTTTGCAATTGATGACGAATCTTTATTAGACAGAGAGTAAGAGAATCAAAGAGAGATTAAAGATTCAGAAAGAGATTAATGGGATTTCAATCAGTTTCAAGATTTTTATTCGTATATGTCTTTTGTCCGTGTGGTGACGGATTAAGAATACATAGTGTTACCACCCCTATTCATCCCGTGGGTGTCGTAAAAGGCGACTAAGGGAACAAAGTACACAAGACAACATCAGAAGAAGAAAGAAAACTTGGAACAAACCCTATTCCAACCCGTCTGGCCAGCGTGGTATAGTAGGCCAAAACTTCCTTGCTAAGGAGAGGCCTGTGTCCAGCGCTTTCAATTACCTTTTAACCACCGCATTTTCTGCCACAACTCTGACAATGATATTTCTTTATATAGAGTTAAAAATGTTCCCAAATTCGATTGAGAGTCTGTGACATTGCATCAGTAATTTTAAAAGTGGTTTTTGAAACTCAAATTTGTACTCATTTTCTTTCCCGCTGTTGCTTTTAATTTGATCGCAAAAATACTTCTCGATTCCTCAGTCGAAGGTAATGACTTATTTTCCATTGACAAACTTTTTTACTTTGTTTTCTTTTTAGTCTTTTTTTTCTGAGTAAAACTCGTAACTTCCTCAGCCATATTTTAGAGTTGTACCTTACAAATTCTCTGCCTATTGCAGTGTGTATGACATGTTTTGCAACAGACCTGAATATTGTAATACAGAATTGGACATAGACAAACTTAACTTTACAAACACACAAAAGTAAAGATTTTTACGTCTCCATTTTTTGCATTACTTTTAAAATACGTGTCTCTCAAACACATGGTGATATAAATTCTAGCTAATATAAGTCTAGGTGCGTCTGTCTGCGTGTGCACGTCCGCAATCATGACGTCTGTCTCAGCATTACGCGTTTCAAGTCGCAAAAACTGCCCACAGCAACTTAAACCGGTTGATATTGCCCCCACACCGACACCGAGACACTTGCTTTTATATGCAACATTACTGAACACGCAAAAAAACTGCCTACAATAATTACGTTTCTACACTTTAGATATAATTTTACAACGGAAGGCAAGTACGTTTAAGTCTAACAATATGATTATAATAATAACCTCACACACATCATACAGCCGTCTGTTACCAATCTAGGCAAAGCCTGTGCTCTGGTTACCAGACTCCTGAAATAGTTACATATTTCTAAATACGTATCTTTATATATATAATTCTACTGTACGTGTGTATGTCACTGAACTCCTCCTAAACGGCTGGACCGATTTGCATCAATTTTTTTGTGTTTGGGTGGCGCCCTGGATGGTTTAAATTCACAAATCAGCCCGGCAGCAAAAAAAATGTCTTACCGTACGAAGTTACCCGCTAGTATAATTATAAATAAATTAAATGGCAAAGTTAAAAAGGTGTCCTTAAATATTAGTCTTTCTATTAACCACATAACAAATATTTCTAAAATTATATTTGCCTTACATAAATCAAATGTTTGATTAACATTCAAACACAGTATTTTAAGCATGTTTTTTATTGACAGGGTCGTGATTGTTATATGAGATAATTTTAGTAAAGGATATTAATTTTCTTCGTCAGTTTAATTCACCCCATCTACTTGCCCCATTGCCCCCTACATAGGTCGAAGTTGATTATGACATAGTGTTCTAAGTAACCGTAAATTGAATTACTGGGTTCTGTCCCACAAACTGATCCAACACCCACAATATTCATGACAAAATCCCAACATAATAACAGATCGACGTAACACGATCGATTCATATTCAAATTAACATCCAACGAAATTGGTACCGTAATTCTTTTATCGACGTTAATAGAACCGAGGTGCATTAGGTCCGTCTCGAGACATGTATACTGTACAAATGCCTTGCATACAAAGTAATTTGAACCCACGTCAATGTAAAACGACTCAGTACGTACAACGATAAAACTCACCAGGCCAGTTAGCTATCAGAATTATCGATAGCACGCCTTGAATTAGAATTTATACGCCACATCTTCCGTAAAATTTCACGACCATGGCGTATCTCTATGTACACATATTCACACATAAATCTTTTGTAAGCAGTTTTCATGATTTAACAATTTACGGTTACAACCTTTTTACACGACCCGTTTACAAAACTTTTTTTTGTGAGATAAGTACGGACTCTAAATAGCTATCGTGTCAAAGACAAAATAGATTAACAAAAAAAAAGAATTAAAAGATGTCGACGAGACAAAACCTAATGTCAATCGTTTGACATTAGAAGTTCAGAATTATCAGACAATTTTTAACTATCAATAGTTAAAGTATACTTTTTTGTTAAATAGTTTAATTTCATAGTCGACTAGCAGATAGTCTGAAATGTAATCCAGACAAATTCAATGTTATTCTTTATGATGCAATCTGGCGTGTTAAATAAAGTCCTCTTTATTTTAAGTTAAAAGGATGTGGTACAAATTAACATGTAAGGTCAATAGCCATCAAACTGGCAAAAAGTTAAGTATATTGTCGTTAAATTGCACAGAAACTGCTTTTATAAACTAAAACCAAGAGATAATTAGGTATTTTTACGAAGGTTATATTCAGTTTCCGTTTTATGAACAATAAAATGAAACTATTATATATTTTAATACCACCGAATGCATTGTTCTATGTGTGGATTAGAATCATGTTAACATAGCCTTAAGCAAGGAAATCAGTAAAGCCTGCAGGCTTTAACAGTGAATCGGATATTTACCTATTTCTTTCTTTACCGAGATTATGAAATAAATTTAAAAGACAGCCGAGGTTTCGTTTTGAACTAGGTAGTGACTAGGAAGGACTATGATGGACGAATTACATATTATACGGTAACTGCCCCCCACAACCCCCACGCTTATGCTCAACTATGTTATGTAGATTGCCTCAATAAAATTACTTTCAATTCGAATCTACTGGTTCGAGCTGCTGAAAGTAATATTAGCATAGACACATTTACTAAGTTCGCTTATTTGTAAGCGTAGCAGTCGAATGAACTACCCTGCCTGCTATAGAGATCGTTAAAAGCGTTGGTTAGCTACTCGCTTAAAAATGTTGCCAGTAAACCAAAATCGAAAATTTTTTCCCGAAAAATCTGGCAACATTTAACTTAAAAGTGCGTGTTTTAAAGAGTTCTCTTTAAAACATTAACAGGACATCAGTAAGGTCACCTATTAAAAGATGAATTGTCAACAAGACTTATTGAACGTACAAACAGATGAAAACAAGACTGTTATTGTTGCGTATTGCAATATGACTCAGTTATTTGCTGATAACATTGAAAAGCAAAATCGTGTATTAACGGCAGATTGCTCTAGAGATGTTTGCTGTCCCTCTAATTGTTTTTGGCGGTTGCTTTAATTGAACAATATATTATCGCGTATCTTTATTCGTATCCTGAAGTTGAGTGTTTCCGTATCGCTGACTTATCTATCTTTAATTGCAAATTTAGAATAGGATATCGCATTAGGTTGTCGTTTGAAGTTTTGAATAGTAATTTTATACGCTTAGATTTAAAATTAGACAGCTGTGTTTATCAGACTGCTGATAAACACACTTATATATATTTCTAAATATATACATCCAGACACAGAACACGAGCACGAGATACGTCATTAGATAATTATTTGTTCTGAGTGTGAACCGACTATGAGATCTGACTCAGCAATGAGAACCCCTATCCACTAGAAGGTCACACAAAACTTAATAACAAATTCAGATTTGAAAAAAAAAAACACTGTTAAAATAGAAAGCCTCGAAAGAATCGCATAGACATCCGGTGTTAAACCATTATTTCGTTGCTTTTCACGTGGAGTTACCGAAGCTTCACCTCCACTCCTTCCCCTCCCTTAAAGGTTGTTTAGGAGGGGACTTTAAAAGAATCGACAACGCACTATAGACCCTACGATTGACCTTACAAGACTGCGTTTAGCAATTGACGCTCTAATATTCCTTTTCTTGTCATCATGACGTCGGATGCACGAGAGTAAGTAGTTTACTTAGCTGATCAAGAGGTCTCGAGTTCGATTCCCGGGTCATGCTAAAAGTTTTTCTCACTAAAATTCAAAACAACATGCAGTTATTTTGCTACACACTATTAAATCTTAAAAACGCACATTTTAAGTAAAACAAAGAGCAATAAATTAGTAACAAAGTGTTCTGCATATATTTCTAAGTAGAAATAACACGGGCGGTAGGAGATAAGGAAGTTTGTTCGCAGTATTTTATGGTGTTTAACTAACTAGAAAACCGTGTAATATTGCCCTATGGCGCATACATAGGGCTGCTGAAGGGCCCTGAGAACATTCATACCTGTCTCTTACATAGATTTAAGCTAAGGAAAGATGGCGTTTCTCTCAGACTGAGGTTCATTAACGCGCTGGTCTAACGAGAGACGTAATAGCTAACTAGTTATTTGTGGTACTCACAATTTACTAAATAAATTACTGTCTTCAGAACAGTTTGTATAGAGTTTTACTCACGTGAACACATCGCACATCGCCGACAAGAGTGCCATAACACACAAAAATACGATAAAGTATTGATAATTAAATTTTATCAATATATTTAAGGATTAAATAAAACCGTTGCTTAGAGTATACCCGCTAGAGGTCAAACGAAGAGACGAGTCACCTATGGTGAGTAACGACCGTCGCCCACAGATACCTGCAACTCGAGAGTCACCAATGTGTTGTCGTTCTTTTAAACGCCATGATTAACGATGGGATTGGGGCTCGGATAACTACTTATTCGTTGAAAAACCACTGAAAACATTGATTTAAACCGGTTTTCGGATAGCCTCCGGTCGAAAGTTACTCAGAGCGAGTTAGCGGTATTCACAACGCTAGTATCCGATGGTGTACTTTTGTGTAATATTAAATTCATGTGTGTGTAAGTTTATTATACTGTGTATGTATTAATATATATATAGTAGTAAATTATTGTTTATATCCAATGTAGTCATCACTTACACAACATAAATATTATCAACCTGTCAAATTAAATATTTTGTCTATGCAGCTACTGCATCATATTTCCGCGTCACCTGCAGGTAGACTGGGACAGAATACCTCATGACATTGAGTCCGCGTGTTTAAAACATGTGCAACAAGTTTTAAATAAATAAATATGTACCAAAACATGGCTCTGAAACGGAATAATATGTTTTTCAGATGTCCTTTCTCAAATATGGACTTTTTGTCTAGCTAATACGTAACATAGCAACCCAGGTTGAAAGTCTTGTAAACTGGCAACCCTATTGTTTGAGGTAGTATTCTCATTTAGCAGCGTGTTAATGACCATAGCCAGTTACCTACTAGTACTTAAATAAGAGTGTCTAAATGGCAGCTAGTCTAAATACTAGTTTAGGTGTTAAGCTTGACGTAACTAAATGTTTTTCATATAATTCTCTGATCATTATAAAATTTTCCATACAAGTTGCCAGGATTACAACGTAGACCTTTAAATTGAAAAAGGTTTCATAGAGAAAGA
Organism: Hypercompe scribonia; assembly: GCA_949316085.1. Classification (NCBI taxonomy): domain Eukaryota; kingdom Metazoa; phylum Arthropoda; class Insecta; order Lepidoptera; family Erebidae; genus Hypercompe; species Hypercompe scribonia. The sequence goes on along the minus strand of OX438984.1, from coordinate 1,765,484 downwards.
AAAAACAATAATAGTATCACTAGCGAATGTTCGGTGGTCTATGCCGCCTTAAGTAATACCGACTAAAGTGATCAGACTTCTACTTAAAGCGGTGATTTGTTTAAGGACCTACTTGAAAAGAAGACTTTTTTATAGTATTTAAAGTCAGTAGATAATCATTTGACAGCCGTGTCGTACTTCTTTGACAGATGTGTCATATCTTCAATAATATATAGTTATACGATTCTTTATTGTTATTATACGTTTTACTTTCAATTTCCGCACAAATACTTTTGAAAAAAGAACTAATCTATACAAGACGAGTTTGTTTTTTACAATCTTAACAACGATAAATCCGTCAATTTGAACATGGAACAGACGTAGTCTATCCTTTTTTTCTGAAACCAGTAATAAGGAAGGAGTTTGTATAAACAGCATCACCTTGAACTTTATGGCGGCAAACGCAAATTTTGTACAACGTCGACGACGTAGGACGTAGGTGTGAACGGGAAAAATATTTTGAAATGTGCTGTCGTTTCGAGAAACTGTGTTGCAGGTTAACGAAAGAGTTAAAATTCCTCAATAATGATCATCCAAAACTTTGAAGAAAACTTTTGTTCTTTACGACAACATATTGTAAAAAAGAAATACAAATATTTCTACAGACAGTTTGAAATCAATATAATTTAAGGAAATTTGTTAGTTTTCTGAATTTACTAATACAAAAACTAGTACAGGTGTTTAAATGTATAAGCCTAAATCTTAATACACTCGTCATACTTTACATTTTTGATTGAATTTGTTAGGATAATCTATAAACATAATTGGACACATAACCTTTTTATGATCTTACTTCAGTTTGTAACAATCTACGAAGAGTTTGTGACATATAAATGTAACAGTTTTATTTAGTAACGCAAGCGTACAACGAATAGAACAGCCGTGGAAACAAGATCAAATGCAACTTAATCTTTTGTTATTGTTAAATCTTACAGTGAACGAGATTATTAACAATTTATGAGCAATGAAAAATGATCATACTTCAAACATTAATTTATATATTTCGTATGCATTTTATGATTCAGAGTATCAATCAAAGCAATAACAATTTTATTTACTAGTATAGGTAAAAACAAATGCAAGGTGTAGTTGTAGTGGCCCCTTTAACCACAGGACCGACATACTGTTTACGTGGTCCCAGATCCCCTCCTTGAACTTCTACAGTCTATCATTTTCCCTTTTCCAAAGCTATCTCGCTCTTACCATCTCTATCCCAATTTAATTTACCCGTGCTATCGTCGGAGGCAATGTTCTCCCGTGATCACATGACGGTTACTTACTCGCGTAATAAGTTACTGTCAGGTCACCTGCAAGCTCAGTAATCACAAGGGCATTACTGTATTTGAAAGTTTAAACTAAAAAAGTATTAATTTATGCACCTACGACTTCTATTTGCATTAAAGTATATTTCATTTTAATGTATTTGTAAGAACATATAATTATGTGCTAATAAAAAAGTTTAAACGTAATATTATGTCTAAGCATGATACTCAATACATTTAGCTGATTCAGAGGTTATAAAACATTCAATAACCTCCTTAATGTGCTTTAAATTTAAAATACTTAAGTTCATTACTCTTTATTGAATTAATTGATTTTTATCTTTGCCATAAAATAGGTAATAATCGTTTTTATTTTATTTATGGGAACACCGAAATCTATTTCGAGGAATTTGTTTCGAAGATTTTGCCCCGTATTTTATACAATACCGAATCTTTTACTTAAAGCTGTCTATGGATTGAGTGTCTGATCAAGGTACTATACTATACAAAGGAGAGCAGGTAACTAAACTGGACAAGAGCAAGTCGAGTAGTACACTGCGGGTACAAAAGACAAATTTGTATGTAGACTAATTTGTCATCTGATCAGATGGACTCGATCTTCGATATTTTACAAGATCGGCCTAAAAAGGGTGTTTTAAATGTTCAGAATTCATGTATTTATGAGTTTCTTTAAACTGCCTTATTTCAAAATGTGTAAACAGCTTTTAACGTATGAGGTATTATTAGAACCATTAAGTCACTGTGAAAATATCAACCTAGCCGGGTTGCTATTTGCAATAACAGAGCATTTATTTATTTTTTATCAGCACTTGTTGCGTTTATGTGACAGACAAACCTAACTTTACAGTTCTAAATATTCTTTCTTATCTATGGTTATATGTAACTGTCAAATTCCTAATCACAAAAACTTACTTTATAATCCAAAAATAATAATTTATAACTATTGTAATGACAAATTAATGACTATTAACCTTTTTCCTTTAATTGTGCTGGATGCGTTCTAAAGCAACTTTAAAGTTCAATTTTTTTAAAGTTTAATACTTATGTTCGTCATAAATATCATAAGTATTTGTTATTAATTACAGTTTGAAAACTCCACGTTCGAAGAAAAAGGGTTTTGGCGGACAGACAGATACACATTAAAATGTGTCTTGAGGAACGGAACCCAACAAAATTAAATGAATCAAATTATGCACTTATTTTTATGTGTCTCAATTTATTTCAAACATTTATATTCTCGACACATTAACGCACTTGTAAAAGACATGTAATTGTATTTATCTGTAACATCGGCAGACTAAAAGTAAAATATATAATAAGATAAATTAATTTAAATTTGAAATTTATGCTAACAAGACTGACATCAATTACCTACACTGTGTATAGCTACCTACTATAACATGAGACTAATATCGTATGTCTACTACGAAAAGTCTAACTACGTTACGACCTCACTACCCATGTGAACAGAATATCTACTTTTTGACGTGTTCTTTTTTTAAATTTGCTGTATTCACAACATTTTTTTTTTTTCAACAATTTAATAAACCGGTTCACGTTCAACATTATACAATTTTACTTTTATATTTAAAAAAAACGTAATTATTAAATAATACTTATTTGCATAACAACTACAGACCGTTATTGTCGCCAAGTAGGTGTTATAACATTGGCTTACAATTTAGACCGTCGAATAATAGGTAGTGCAAATAGATGTAATAAGAAAACTTGTAACATTAGGCACACTACGTGTCTATCTACATCAACGGTCAGTGATCCTAAGCTGACTGGCGCAGGCCACGCTCCTTGAATCGCGGAATAATTAACTTCTACGCCAGCAAAATCAATTTCCTCCGCTTTACGTTCCTTTACATGCAGTAAAGAAATAACCAGCATCGCCAAATCTTTGTTGCACACAACATTCATCTTTATCGTGTTGAACTAAAGATTATTGTCGAGTGACAAAAATTAACTTAACACCTACCGTTTAGTGCGTATAAGTATGATTGCTTCATATGTTATTATCAACAATATAATACATGAAACTGCGGAAATATCAAGAACTTGCTTTAACTCATTAATTTCTAAACAGTTTTTTTGTTAAGTGACTACTTTTTAGTTGAAAGTTAATATGAAGGCATCAAATCAATTAAAACATTACAATAACTTTGAGATAAAATTGGCAAATTTGCAGTTGACATTAAAATACCTCAGAGGTACATTTTTCATCTGGAATCCCAAAGAACCACTGTTCCTAGACGTCTTCACATAAGGATACGGGTTGCCTAGACTTCTTGTACTAGGCCTTAGCCACCGTCATGCAGCCAATTGAATCCAGATAGTAACCCAGCTGCCTGTTTGAAAAATGTACTAAAATGGGAATGACCCCTGACCCCGTGCTAAAAGGCAGGTGAAGAATCTCAGGGCCATAAAATAATTGCTAATGTACTTTAATGGAATTGACGTTCAAAATAATAATGTCTATCCTAGAGTTGCAAAAATAAGCCACAATTTATACGTAACGCAACACATCGAATTCAATGATAGTACAAATGTGTACTAATCAAACGTAATCATCCAAATTTATGTTCTAGATAAAATATTGAATTTAATCATTAATATCATATCAGTTACATAAACTGCCAAAATGTGTAAATATAATATATTTGAATTATAATTTAGCACTTACATCATAACTCCACGTGCACGAAACGCCAGCGAACTTGGCGACACACCGGCCCAGCTCCACGTCTTCATGAGTGGTGTACAAGTGCTTCAAGCAGTACTTCACGTGGGGCGCCACTCTCTTCAATGTCTCCCTGGAGAACAACACTCCGGGACCGCCCATGCAGAAGTTCTCGTTATAATCCAACGCTAAGCTATCTTTCTCGTCTCTCATACCTCTTCCAGCTTGACCGATGAACTGTGGCTTTCTGCTATCCACAGAACGCAAGAACTCTTCTAATTTATCACCTCTCACATACACGTCGTCATCAGCACGCATGAACCATTCAAATTTATCCCCATATTTCTCATACATGTACAGTAACATCATAAATGACTTCTTTTGCGGAGGATAACTGTCGTCCACATTACGCAAAGGAACTAAAGGCAAACCCAGGGCACGCGACACTTCCGAACTGAAAAACGCTATTCGTCCAGGCAAGTCCTGGCTCCAAGTTTCGAACACTGCTTTCGCACGAGTACTTAAATACTGTTCAGCTGTCATAACACCTACGAACACTAGAGTCCTATTCGAATTGTGAATAGTTTCGTTTGGTAACAATCCTATTAGGGCTAGGGGGTCGGCATCGACAACTAATTTCGCTGATTCCGGACATGATTCAATCGTCGTCCGCGACGAAGTCCTTAAACACAACTTGAGAAATATTCCAAAGGTTACACCGAGCGCGACGCCCGCCGCAAGATGCATCCATCTGCTCCTCCGAGGCATTGTGGTAACACTGCAGTGGAGTCAATACAAGCACCCACGTTTACCCGGCGGCGTCCACATGTGTGCATTCCAGGAATAACCTTTTTATCCCTTTTTTGTAGCGACCGGGAGGGGTAGACATTAGCGGATGGTTTTTTGTTTGATTTTCGCTCCCATCGGTTGAGGAGCGATCACATGGCCGAGCGACGCTAGCGAAATGTCGTGCACGAATTGGAACCCTATCGCACTATCGACGGCCTAAATATCGGTTTCGCAGATGTTATCGGCGGTGCAAGCGCGGTGAGGCGCGGCGCGTATAGAAATGCGACCCGTTCATGTTACGTTGCTCGGCCGAGCTAATCGCAGCGCGCGTGGGAACTGTTCGACTCGTGCGCCGCGCGCCAAGCAACTGCACTGTTCCAAAACAAAACTCAAGCAGCGGTAATTCCGAGTGTCCGCGCGGACCGTATTCTTTTCTCTTTCGCGCTCACGATTTCGCTGTGTCTGTGTCGCACTTGGCGGCTAATGTGCACCGGATCGGAATGAACTTGCCCCATTCATCGCAGCTTGTCTGGCCGACGATGACAATAGACAATGCGGTGGCCGCCTATTGTCTCCTAGGTCACCGGCTCGCGGAAACTACATTTTATGACCTATTTGCAAAAGTCCGGGAACTACGCGACATTGCAGGAAACTAAGTTCCTTTACAACATTACATTACAAATCCCATTAATAATTTTGTAATTTCTTTGTCGTATAGTTAGTAAATACTGCTCCAATATCGTAGAATTTAAAATTTATGTAGGTCTGTTTCTTTTGCGAAACAGTTCTTTTGTAGTAGCATACTTCAAAGTGAATGTTTCTGGGTACGGAATATTTAAAGCATGTTATATCTCATAGAAACGAACCGGACTAGAAACGAAACTTAAACAAATTTGTACTAGTATACACTTCAATATCAAACACTCTTGGCATTGACCTATTACGCAAAATATAATCACATTATGTAACGTAATTCCACTTCGTAAGGTGCTTTTTAGGGTGTTATCTGCATGAACCAATAAAATTTCAACGCGTACTATTTTAGGCCATAACCTTAAGAAAATTAAAACTATTTCTGGTTGTATTTACAACTGAAATGTAAAAAATGACTAAGTTTTTTTTAAAAATTAAATTCTTGAGTGTATTCTAGTTTTAGTATATAAGTTAAGTGTTACAAAATTTGAGTGAATACATTACCTTACGTTATTATAGTGACAGAAAAAATTACGAGAGAGTGCGAAATTATATTTTGAAATGTCCTTGGTAATTTGGCATCTACCTATACGCTATAAACATGCAGTCATAGAGTACGGAAGATAAACATTTTTACAGCATATTAAGTATCAAGTTGAAAAGACGACAGGCTGTTATTTCAAGACAATATGGTGCCTTTACATTATATGTCAGAATTAGTTTGTACGTAAAAATGAATTACGAAATTTCTACTTACAATGTTTCATATAATGATTAAAAAAATAAGAAATTGTAAATTGGTATGTAACGAACACAATTTTTCACAGTCTTATGACCTCCTTTCACAAGTTAAACAATTTATTGGGTCTGTTGATCTCAAATGGGATTTGATCTAGGTGTCGATCACGACAGACCTACTGAAAATGTTTGGACGAATTTCGCTGAGAGATGATTAATGTAATATACACAGGTTATACAAACTTTTTGCTCCTCAAAAATCATTTTAAAAGTTTTTATGCAATAATTAGACTTAGACAAGTACTTAATAAAAAGTTCAACGACTTTGTTAACTAGGCCACAGCAGTTACGGATCGTGTTCGCGTTTCCTTAACTTCCTCAATGCCTTCCTAAATTACCTAAATAATACATAACACATCACACTTTTATATTAAATACTTAAGTATTGAATTTTATGAAAGAAAATGCAGATTAAGTAATTTATCTTTACTGACACAAAGAATTTGTCTTTTTTTTTGGTTACGGAGCAATCTCACTAAATCTACTAATTTGAACTGAGAAAAATATTTGAGTGAGTCTACCTAAATCACATGACGATGTTGACAAAAATGTTTCAAAGGGTAAAATTTATCTTATAAACTTAAAATGAGAAGTACAAAAAATTAACTAGTTAGGTGAGCACCTTTTTTTGTAAACAACATATTCTCCCATCAAGAAAATTCTTATTTAAGGGTATTCTGGTTTGTAAATATGATTTCATAACTGTGAAATGTGTTTCAAGGGATATCAGAATTGTCTCAAGCGCCAGATGTCGAATCTGACAAAATACTCATTACGGAGACGTCCGCCTCAATGTGAATGCAGAATGGAGTACACACTAAAGTCTGAACATCTAGGGGAGGAAGTGAATGTAGGTCTCAGCATCTTACGTCTATAACGGCTAGTACAATGAAAATGCAAACAAATATAAATTTTAAATCAATTTCGATAGAGATTCTTTTTTTGAAACATGAAATGAATAAATTGTAAGCAGATGTACGATGCCCCTTTTCGCATAATTTGCATGGCGTATTTTGTCGGCGTCGGAGTTTGTTTAAAGACCCTACTTTTTTGCTATCTCGCTCTGCAGGCAGGAAGTCTGAAGAAGGTAGCGAGAACTGTGAGAGGCCATTAATTACATGACTAGCGAGAGCGAGATAGATGACCACTTTGACTCCTGTTTTTACAATGGTCAATGTATTCGGCTATTTTATTTTTTTTAAGAATACAACCAGTTTTCGTTTCGTGTTACACGTGCTTTGTTGAGATGATCCAAAACACGAGATTCGTTTTAAAGGGGGCTTTGACACTCGATCGATAAGTTTAATTGTCTGTGATTCTAAAACATCTCTAGTTAAAGTATGTCAATAAACTCTAGCACCGTTTGATAAACTGCCATTAAAAGTTGTAAATTCCAAAAAAATATGTTCTACTCTCAACATTACATCTTTTTATGGTATAGGATGCAAACGAGCAGATAAGTAGACAGAGTAAGTGACGACCGACGTTTATGGATATCTGTGAGCTAAGAAATATAAGTGAGTTACCACCCTTTGAGTAAGGAGCTAAGTTCCTCTAGTCACCTTACTGACTCCGAGAAAGGCAACGAAACAATTGCTTATTACCAGTTTTCTTTGAGGTCATGGTAACAATAATGATATTCTTGATTAGATATCATACATAGCGCCATCTAGTCCTAAACTAGACAGAGCTTATACTGTGGGTACTAGACATCAAATTTAGATACTTTTAATTTTGCAAATACATAAATATTTATACATAGAAAACACGCAAACTTCGACACAAATATTTTCTTTTTATTACAGATCATCAAATATTTGGCCCGATCTGGAAACCCCACCAGAGACTTCAAGCACAGCGGTCCCATACACAACCACTGCGCCTCCGAGGCAGTCTAATAGTATGACTCTAGTCAACGTATGAGTATCTCTGTAATCTTTTATTTATATCCATGTGAGAAAGGGGCACTCTTCGTAGTCTTCATATCACCCTGAAAAGAGCGCGTGGAGGCTGGACCGGGGTGTTTGCCCCCTGCCAGCGATGATTAAATCGCTGCCTCTGAAAAGCAGCAGGTCCTATGGTGTTTGTAGGTGTCGTTGTAATGCGAAGTGGGATTGTTTCGCTCTTCACACCGCCCCGGCGGTCAGCCTGAGCCAGTTCAGGCGACACTTCGGGAGGTCCAGCTTCAAGCGGCTTATATGCAGTGACCCCCGGTGTCGAGTTCGAGAAAGGGGCACGAGTGTATACTTGTCTATGATGTATCCATACTATTTGATAGATAGTAGTACTGGCAGTCAAGAAACACATAAAGTTAAAAATATCCGCTCATTTCATTGAAGAAACTTTATGGGGTATGGCCAGTAAATCACACAGATTCAAACGATCATTTGAGTATTTGATACTGTATAGTGATTCATCTACCTAGACTTCGGTCTCTAGGAACATGGAAGTGATATATATTGCACGCCAAACATTACGTAGATAATATCAGGAACGGTATACCTACTATGCGGTTCTTCTTTCAACTAAGATGAGTTTTATTTTCATTGCGTGTGGGCGTCATTCATGAGTATGCTTAGAACCGACGCCGCAGTTACCTAAACGTTTCTAATTTTCACGGACTGTTTGTACGAGTAACTCTGTTTCTGTTGACTTTGGTAAGGAAACATTTTGCTAAGAAGATGGTATCTCGTATAAGTTTCATGTTTGGAAACCATTGAATTTTATTAAAACTGTCGCGTAGCATACTACTTTTCTAGATCAATACTGGTTATTCTGGTATAAATAAGAATGTGGGTGGGGTTAGACAGGCACCATGAGGAAAACTATGTTAAAAAAAGATATTTCGATAATTCTTGAATCTCGAACATCGTATGAGATACAATAACGGGTGACCCTAAGGATTACTTTAAATTTGATTATTTCCTTATACTCGAAAAATCAAAACCTACCCTTATCGGACACGTAATGCACATAGTCTCAACAAAATAAAAGATTAGTGTCATGTGATGATGTAGCCACCGACATGACCAACCTTGACTGCTTCAAACAGAGCAGTTTACTGTGAATGGTGCTTTACTTTTCTTAGGCCTTTCGCATCACAAAATATGGCAGTAATAGCAATAACTATGGACATCTCTAAAGCTTTTGACTGTTTCGATCACTGTTATTACAATTAATCATTTGGGTTAAAATTTGTTTTGATATATGATATAACAGTTTGAGTTGATATGGGAGCTAGTGATGGTAACTTAATAAAATAATGGTTGGAATACTAACAGAGTCGAAGTTCGATAATCTGAGAATAATCGAAAACAAAACTTAATACACGCTTAAACCTAGAGTGCAAAACCGGCGTGGAGTACTGCAGGGGAGCGAGCTGGATCCACGATGTTTTCTGACTGATATACATAAATATTCCGATGCAGTCGTTTAATGTTTGTAGACGATAGTATAATAATGTTGCATTTGAACATAACATTAAATACAGAATAGAATGGTTCACATGCAATACTTGAATAAACAATATTAATAACTAAAACTAAATTAATAATATTAACATCATAATCCAACACCTTATAACTCAATTTAGTTTGAAAATCAAGTGTACTGTATTTTTAATAACTCAAACTGATAAGTGTGACATAATTCTTAGGATTAATAATAGCCAGATAATGATTTGACATGGAAACCCCATTTATTGAACATGCAATAATGCTTATACCTTTATTTTTGTTGTAGCTATATTATTACTTGGGTGTATACTTACATGGATAGTTTATAACCGGACTGTATTATTACATAATACATCTATAGTCTTTGCAATATAACTTGGTCTCTGTGACAGTTGTCCTTAGTGCCATTTTAGAACTTACGAGGTACGTTTAGGTATGAATCTTCATATTTATAATGCATTGTACCTCATTTGTGATACGACTGTCACATAAAGAATGAAAATGTAGGTTATAAAAAATAAAATCATTTGTTCAAAGTTACTTATTTATCTGTCAGAGAAAATACGGCTTGTATTTTAAGGACTACCATGTGAATACTCTATGGTACCTAATCACCGGTACACTTTTGGAATTTTATTTTTTAGATAACTTGGCACTTGTTCCGATATATTATTTATATCTGGTTGACTTAATGATGTAAAAACTTAAGCTATTACGATTGTCAGCCAAAAGCACTTCCATTTGTATGGAACGAATAACACTAATTTCACTATTGTCTTATTGTGTGATTATTTCGTACTTTACAAGAAAGCGATTAAATTGGACGTATTTAATTATAACTACATTGGACTTCAGACTCTAATGGGACTTAAAGCGTCTGTGTAAGTATATTACACAGATATACTTCTATCTGTGAGATGAAGATCTGAACTGCGTTGTTGGTCTAGCAGTTAGCATATACGACTGCCGATCAAAGGTCTCAGGTTCGACACCCGGGTCGGGCCAAAAGTGTTATTGAGTTTTTCTCAGTACAAAAATGCTTAATAATAACCTGGAGTCTGGATGTTGAGGTGGAACCCTCGTGCCTCGGAGATCATGTAAAGCTGTCGGTCCTTCGCCTGATGTCTCCCTTGTCCGTAGGATGGTCGTTCCATCGGACTGTGAGAGTGAGGGAAGAGAGAGTGCACCTGTTTGTGTATATGCCTGTGAATTTTAATATCTCCTGTGTAGGTTACTGGTATCCGTTCGAGAATGTCACCGTGGCCTGAACAGCTAGGTGTACATCATCATCTATCTGCATATTGCGATACAGCAATACCTAAATTAAAGCTGTTCTTAGTCTGCAGTCTTTTTATGAGATTAAGACACAGGGTTGATTACCCAGAGTTAACGGTGAAAAAATATATTAAACACGAACGCACTAACCCATATAAGGCGCTTTACTTTATATAGCTAGGAAAGGGACCATATTTAGTACAACCAGAATGTTTCAAACCTCATAAATGTTAGTTGAACGAAATACAGTGGACCCTCGGTAATCCGGCCCCTGTCTAATCCAGACCCCGCGTAATCTGACATCAATCAAACAATTTTCGCTAATGTAGATCGTGCATGATTGAACAGGTTACAACTTGTGCTCGACGCGTAGGTATTGTTTCAATTCCGATTGCTTACTTTGAATTTAACTACGTGTGATAGCGGTGCAGCTTAGCGTGCGTTGATTGTTTGCTGTTTATTCATTGTGTATTACTTATACGTACCTAGTAATGTCGTCACAAGCCCAGAAGACAACAACATTTACAATCTTATCATTTGTCTGTAATTTGTCGGATTACAAGGTACTCTTTTGTAAAAAAAGCCGGGCTATAGGGGGTCTTAGGCAGTACTCTATAATCTGACAAATTCGATAATCCGACACTGCCCTGCAAAACGTTTGTCGAATTACCGGGGGTCCACTGTATAATAAAACAACAAAATGAAAATAACGTTTTTTATTTATACATTTCGTTTGTGAAGCTGTAATGTATAAAATATTCATCCACACCACCGAAGCTTTCACTTACAATTTACTACAATAACATTCATTATAATACAAATAAATAAAAAAAATAGTTGTTAAAACAGTTCCTTAGTAATAGGACTTTCATTTTTACGCTCTACTAGAGTATTTTAATAGCTACATACAAAAAAAACTTCGTGAAAAGCAATATGACTCTTATCATGCAAAATTCAAATTAAAATCATTAAAATTTCAGACTACCCGCAAATATTTTACACGAGTTATAAATAGGTAGTTAGGATAATAAGAATTTTGTAGGACAACACCATATATAGTTTTTAGGGTGCTGAAATTGAAAGAATAATGTATGAATACGTAAACTTTTTGTCTTTTTCTTTCAACATTTATAAAATTAGATAGTAAACAGACTAGTAGAGCAGATTTATTTGCAAGAATGGATGTATCTCAAATTCCATTGCACTTTAATATCGATGCTCTTTAAAAAATACATTAGAATTTTCTAGAAATTAATAAGATATAGGTGGCCAGATAATTATGACCCGAAGTGTACACACCTACGTACAACTGAAGAGTACATAAGTGTTTACACCTACGTACACTGTGAGCCAAGAATAATTTACTATTGTAACGATTCCGGAGCATTTAAATATATCATTAGACATTATACGTTAGAACAATTGCCTATTCTGATAGTCTGTTCTACCCTCTCACAATTGACAATCGTCTAACAATTCGCTACTTGACTGATATTTTACATTTTGTCAACTATCTAAATAAATTGCAATTAAGTGTAATTATAAAAAAAAATATAAAAACAAAATTGCACATGGTGTATTTACAATATTAACATTATATTTATAAAACTACATCACATGTGTCGACAGGGCGCAACCGTCTCCGACATAAGCCCGCCATCTATTGTTCTCTCGCTTACACACTAAGCGAAGTCATACAACAGGTGCGAGATAGACTGTTGTTGTACCTACAACCGAATAGAGCACTTAAGTGCTTTTAGACTCGAATAAAACGAAAAAGGCAATCACAATTCTAGTATGCTTCATTATAATACATACAGCGTATTTAAGCGTTTTTTTTTCACTTAATTTAAAAATATATCTATAGTTCATTCGCGTTATAAAAATAGCGTTGCCAACCATCATCATCTCGGCGAAAAGACGTCCACCGCTGGACATAGGCCTCCCCCAAGATTCTCCAGGACAGACGGTCCGGCTTAAACCAAACAACGGCTTCCCGCAACCTTCACCAAGTCGTCGGATCACCTTGTGAGGGGACCTCGCCTTTCAACGCTGCGTTTCCCAGTACGCAGTCGAAACTCCAGAACTTTATGGCCCCATCAACTATGTTCCAAGAAATTATCGTTTCTTATGAAAGCTCGAAACCTAATTGGTCGGGCTGCATCACTATTTTCTTAACGTGAACGAACTAAAGTAATTTGGAAATAGAGGTTTAAGGCCTCGGACTTTCCGGCAACAGCTTATTCGAGCTACAGGGTATGTGACCGTGACCTGCTCGAGCTATTGCTTGCATTCCACAACCTATTCGTATAATCATTAACCAACATCGCTTTCTTCATATCTATATTTCTTTGAATACCCTTCCAATTATCACATCTAATCTGTCAAGTACCCAGATGAAGTCAACACAAGGTTGCCTTTTATCGTGAAAGAGGGACTGAAATTTGTTTTATATACCGCTGCCTACCTCCTCTGGGGACAAAGGCGTGAGTGTACACATGTGATTTCTTCTTCAGCAAAGTTGTGATGATATACCATATGGATATTCATATTGTGTCTTACTCCAGAAGGTTATTTTATTACCTGCAATTAGAAAAACGATGAATGAGTCCAAGATATAAACAAAACTGGTAACAAATTTAACTGACTTCAAAAAGGAAGTTTTCCTTCATGCCAGGATTCATTTATGAACAATATTAGAAGACTTTCGATTGATGAGACCGAAGGTACAATACTATCCCTAAGGTGGAAAATGTAGGAATGACGATCGATGACTAATAAGAAGGGACAGGTACCTTCCTTTTATTATTTTATCTTGTTCTCTTAAGGTACTAACAATTTCAAATATAAGCCGTAGACAGATGAACGCAAGACTATAACGGTTATAATTTTGCAACTACTGAACCCTAAAAAAATTAAATAAGAATAACTTATCACGTCATTTGTATATGGTATATAAATACTTTCAACCTTTGAATGTAGTAAATGAGTTGTTGCGTTATGTTTTTCAACGCTATTGTAAACAATATAATATTATTTATAGGTGTTTTTTACACAACTGCCGCATATTTCAGTGTGAACGCATCCCTTACTGTAGATCTAAGTAATTTCTGGATGTCGTAATAGCAGCTGTTTCCGGATCTCTCCTATGTAGGGCGCACACCGTGTGGTTTTAGTCGGTCCGATTCCGACACACCACCCCGCCGTAAACGCCGGTGGGGTGACGGCTCGAGGGGGTTTCCACACGTTAAAATAACAAAAAAAAGATCTAAGTAATTTGAACTTCATGTAGGTACTTGCCGGTAGTTGGTAGTCGGTAGTCGGTAAGTTGGAATTTTGAAAAAGCTATTCACTTTGTATGAGTAATACCACGGTCTTTTTTAAATATAGAGCCTGCCAAAATGATAGAAAGCATGAGTAGAATCCAAGAGAGTCCAAGTGTATGCAGTTAACACAGTATGGTAACCCACACTATGGTGGTATAGCGAGATTTTTTTTTTAAGTAATATACCTACCAAAGTGACTCTATTCTGCCTGATGGAAAGCATGAATATAATCCAAGAGCAGTGGTCGCCGCACTCACTCCGAACGAAGACAGTGCAGTATGGCGACCCACGCTATGGTTTTTTCACGCCCCGCTTAAAGGACCCGGGATCGCAGTGGCAGGGGAGCACGTGTGCTGGTAATGAATTCCAGGCTTTAATCGATTTGCACTGGAAGGAAAAGCCGAACCGTTTAGTTCGGGAGCGTATGTCTACCATTCTGAAACGGTGACTTCCAAGGCCAGCATGAGTTGTCCTGTAGAGGAACGCAGAGGATGGAATCAGTTGGAAGAGTTCGTCAGAACACTCTCCATGATAAAGGCGATAGAGGATATAGATGCCTTTTCACGTCCCATTAAAAGGACAAGGGATCAAAGTGGGAGGGAAACACATGCGCTGCTAGTGAGTTCCAGGCTTTGACTGATTGGTATAAACGGTAGATCTAAACTGTTTAGTAGAGAGCATATTTCGACCATTCTAAAACGGTGACTTCCAAGGTCAGCTCGTGTGGTCGCGTATAGGACAAGACAAGGTGGGACCAGTTGGAACAGCTCGTCTGAACACTGTCCTTAATGGTCTTATAAAGAAAATATACATGTTCAGGCGAGAAGAACCGTCTCACTTTGATTAGCGCACCTAGTTCCTACGTGGCTGCCTTAATGACGCTCTCAATGTACTCTTGCAAGTTGAGATCCCGGCAAATGTACATACCGAGGATATGAGTTTATCCTGTAGCGGCAGTTGAGTGTTCTGAAAAGTGGGAGGGAAAGAAATGGAGACTTGTTGGTAGAACGCGCACACCTGTGTTTTTTGACGTTGAACTCGATTAGATTCTCATAACCCTATTGAGAAATGCTGCTTAGAACCGGGTGGAACTCAGCGACAAGCTCCTGTCGTTTTTCGTCAACGTCCAATAGTTTTGCTATATTATAACGTCTCACAGAAAACCACTTTCGTTTGTTTCGCTCGATCGTTTTGTGTCTCAAAGAGTCACAACGCACTTGCGATTCTTGAGATGCATTAGTCTGAGAGCGATGGTGGTCGTATACGCTATACTACCGACGTGAAGGTATATCATTTGTTATGCAGTTGTGTGTGTATATTTGTACTGTGTGAGAATCGTACTCACAATTTCTATCTTAGCAGTCAGGATCACTAACCACTCAAACCTCAAGCCAGTCAAATATTAAGAACAGGCAATCTAAGCCGACGTGGCTAAAAAGGCCCATACCGAACATTTTAATTCTCAAATAAAGATGAGTTAAAACCATGGTATTAAAAGCGCCTGTCAAAGCAAACCGTAAAGGGTTTATAAGCAAAACTCTTAATGGATTAATGTTTACAAGAAATATTCGTGACTATCGGAAAAAAGTTTTAGCCAAGTGCAGATAACTACTCCTCATGCTAATTTTAATAAAACACTTATTAATTAAATATTAATATCTAAAAAAATCTTCCATTCCTTTAAAATGAGTGAGTTCCATTCAACATATCTCTTTTCATATTTCTGGAGGAAGGGGACTCAATGCGGCAACAAATTAGTGACTTGGCAAAAATAATTTTGCACCTAGATGAACTACGGACCACGGGCTACAAAAGGTCACGTTACACTCGAACCGACCAAAAACCGCACACCATCTCAAGTACAAGTAGCCAGGAAACCAGATGTACCCTAGAAAGAAAATTTCTGGAATCTCGACGTGCCTCAAGGGCTTGCAGATGACCCACTCCTGTGTGGGAACCCTAATGTTCCTTTTCTATCTCAAGTAGGGCGCGCGCGTTCCGTAACACGTCGCGGACCTTGGGCTGGCAACCAAACACTTGAGTTGTCAACCATACCAAAAGAAAAATGTGTGCGTGTACTAGCGTACACTCGTAAGAAGTGAAACTTCTTTATGACGTTATTTGTCAAAAAAATAATTTAAACCCGTCCGAAGTCGATGCAATCGCCACCTGGATTTCAAAAATGTAACTACTCAAAACGGGCCGCAAAATACATTGGAGACATTTATCAATCCCTACTCCGCTGGAGAAAGTATACTTCGAATCACGCGTGGTAGGGATAAGAAAAAGATGGCGCGTAACGAAAAAATGTGACGCGTAACGAAAAAATGTTACACTAAATTTTTTTCCAACCCCGATAAAGAAGTTTCACTTCAAAAATACGTATTGATTTACGTACGAAAATTAAAATAGGTTAAAATCGACTTTCAAGATTTTTACACAACTATTACATGCACATAACATGTGTGTACATTTAACGCATTAGTTTTAAGTGCCCACTTAGATATGATCAAGAAAGTAACGTTAAAACATAAAATAACTACATTGACAGCATTTTAGAGATATCAAACCATTTTCGTGTTGTAGAGGAAGTATTACTGCATAAATGTACTTTTTAACTTCCCTTATCAGCAAGGGACGTTAGTAACAAATCTTGTTGTTCATCATTACCACATGGTCATCCACTGGTGCTTTATTCGTTGGAAAACAGAATATTTTTTATCCGACTAATATTAAATGTGAAAGTTTGTGAGTATGGATGTTAGTTACTCTTTCACGAAAAAACTACTGGACGGATTTGGTTGAAACTTTACAGTAATATAGGTTATACATCGGAATAATATATAGGCTACAATTTGTAATGACTTTATGTAATTTTGATCGTAACGTAACGATATATGTCAATTAAGTCGGAAAAGAAATTGGCCTCGGAGTTATCTTGGCGTACGCTGCCTAAGCCATTGAAGTTACGCAAATATGATGTACCGTAGGATTGTTTGTATGTTAAAAAAATATATTTGTTTTAAATGATCTGTTACGAAACTTAATGTGGTAGACCAAATTCCACGCGAGCGAAACCGCGGCCTAACCTAGTATAAAATAAAATGAAGTGAAGTCGATTTTCATTTTTGTACGCTATCTTTTAAACTACGCAACGGATTTAAAAGGGGTTTTTAGTTTTATGTCGTAATACACCCATGTTATATATAAATTTAATATAACATATAAAAAGTTAATGTTTCGTAAAAACACAGAATTTTTAAAGCTTTTATTGCTCATACTGATCAAACTCTGCTAGATACATCAAAATGATGTACTATGGTATTGCATATCTTAAAAATATGTACAAAAAAGTCCGCCTTGGTATATATCTCTAACCAGAGTAACCATTTCTACGTTTTAAGAATTAATTTTTTTGAGGGTTATACTTTCAAAGAAATTTTGACTAATTTTATATTCATTCTTATCCAATTTAAAACGTTAGATATGTGATGCACTTAATGTAGATCAAAATCGCATGCTGTAAATATCATTAAAATGAACATCTTAGAAAATATCATCAGAATTAAAATGTTACGTGCACTCGAGCGAAGCCGTGACGCGTTGCAAGTAAGATATAGAATCAGTTCAGCAATATATATATATAATTGTATATAGAAACATGTGACTTGGACTTGGACATATCAGCTACAGTCAAAAAGAGAACCGAAAACCATGTGCTGACCGAGAATCGCTGAAGCACTGTCCTTGGATTCATTCACTATTTATAACAACTCAGTCTAATTATTCATATCCAGTGTCAGTCAATGATATTACATTGAATTGTGGCAAAGAAAACCATCTGGAAGAAATAGTAAATCGTTGATCCTCGTGTTTGAAAATCCACGCTCGAGTCTTTTGGCCTTTTTTAAGAGAAAGAGGTGGCGCTCTACTCAAAGTAGATGGAGTAGAAGTTCGATAGGTGCTTCCTTGACTTGAGGAAGAAAAATCCGAGTGTAAGGAATAAAAAAACACGGCAATTTAACAAGCTTATAGATTCCAATACATTAATTGCGTTGATTAAAATCAATAGATAAATTGATGACGGACGCATGTCGGAAGTATTTTTTTTCGGATCACTCAAAACCTAACCAAAGATACGGAAACGTCAAAGATTTAGAGCTTAGCTTATCAATTGATAAAGATGCTTTTAGTACTACAACACAGATGTTTTAATATAAATACTTCCTTACAAGAACACAATAACAAGATCGTGGAAACAGAAAGTACTGTGCCGGTGTCTTGGATTTTCTAATACCAGAAATGATTTTTACAGAATCTATGAAGGTCTTGATTTAGAAGCTTTTGTTTACAGTCTGAATGGAAGATTTAAAAAAAAGCGAGTCAACAGAAAAGGTTTTATGCCCTTCATCTATTGCCCTTTTTATATTCTTTTTTCATGGGATCTTACGACACTTTTAACTTCCCTTTTGCATCTTCTTTCATAATTTTTAATAATGACATTATTATTTTAATCAATTTAATCCAAACTCAACCTTAACCCTTTTAACATTTTTCTAATATTTCTTTTAGAATTGAAATATATGTAAATTATAAATTCTTACTCTGTTACGAGACTAGCTCGTCCAATGCCTGATCTCTGTTAAACTGATGCTTGACCAGCGCCGCCGAGACCTTGTCTTCTGAGAAACCCAGGTCCATGAGTTCGCCGACTATTAGCAGACATTCGATGACCTGGAATCAACAAAAACAAAAGTTTTATTTTAATGCTGACAGTGAAGAAATCATTGGTGGATCAATTAACTTTATTTCGGACACGTGAGGGAGTTTCCGCACGTTAAAAAAGTCGTCAAGCAACTTCTGTAAATTTGGAGTTCCCCATATAGCCTTTATAAGGAAAACACAAATTATACGTAATAGCCGCGTGGTGTTGGATTAATAATTTGGAGTATCATCATTCATCCGTAAAGATAAGGGGGCAAACTACCCAGGATAACATCACTGCAAAGAGAAGATATCTTGAATAAAAACTCTATATGAACCCATCTGTTAAACGTGGCACAAGAGGCCAAAACCTTCTTCTTAAAGAGAAGCCTATATGTGGTAGTCAGCTATTAAAGACTATTGATGACGAATGTACGCTGTTGGTACCCTTACTAATCCTTATTATTATTATAAATGCGAAAGTGTGTTTGTTTGTTTGTATGTTTGTCGTTCTTTCATATCGCAACAGAGCGATTTTATGGTATGATATTTGTGGCTGGAGATAGTTAGGAGACTGGAGAGTGATATAGCCCACTTTTCCTCGGTAAAACATCTTGTTCTTATGACGAGATCCATTATGACGCGTATTTTAATCACTTAAAATTTTATGAATACCGATGGATGGTACTATTAGGTTGTTTCGCCTTATTGTATATGGTACAAAATATGTCATTAGACTTTATAAAAATGCCCGTGGATTGTGGTAGATGGCGCTATATTGAATAAAGTACCTAAACTCTTTATTAATAAACTTTTTAATATTTTTAACTTTAAATGTTATAACTGCGAAAATTTGTAAGGATGTATGGATGTTGGTTACTCTTTCAGCAAAAACTACTGAACGGATTTAGATGATACTTTACAGTAATATAGCTTATACATTAGAATAACTGATAATTGTCAGATAACTGTCGTACACGCGGGTGGAGACGCAGGCAGAAGTTACTACCAAATAAAGAAATAGATTTAGAAGAAGCAAGAAAAGCCGTGGAAACTCGGTGCACGTTTTTTTGTTGACAAGGTACTTGCCACAGTGCTTATGAGCTTAATTTACATTAATTGTGAGAGCAGAGCAGAGATCGTCATCCCGCGTTCTAATGGGCCGAGTGTTGTGAGTTCATACCCCATATGGTCAAACCCCACAACTCTTTGTGTGACCGAGAAATTGTTTTTCTGAGTCTGAGTATTCTTGGTGAGCGTTTCTTGTACGTTTATAAAGTTCCCCACTACACAGAATATATTGCAAATGCGGGTGTAGTGTTTTTTAAATAAAATCAAAATAAATGAGATCAAATTACTCCTTTATTAAGCACTCAGCCTATACTATTGTTTGTATACGATATAAAGCTTACAATAACGTCACTCCCCACTAAGGTCTAAATAAACACTGTTATCGAGCGCCAAATACGTCTACAATCAGGTTTCATTGCTTGAGGTCGAAGCCACTGCCTAATTATATTAAACATTAAATGCGTTCCACTAGTGGGTATAAATATACACCTTATTGGGGACAAATAAAGTATATATTACAATGGCAGTTTAATATAATAGTACTTAAGTTGTCAGATAAAATTGTCTACAGAATTCATTTATATGGTATCCTAGATCATTAGAAATTAAATATGCCTACACTGATTTGGTATTTTACCAAAAAACACACAATTTGAATTTAGAATATTATTTTTTTAACATTAAGCTTTTGATAACTGCATTACAAAAAAGTAAGAGTTTGTTAGCCCAAAACTCCTTTGTTAATGAACCAGTTAGGTATATTCTTTTTTTAGGGCATACATGTCGTTTAATTCTATTGAATTACACCCACTGGAGGTAAATTACAAAGAAACACAGAATACATTACAGCATTATAAAATTACCAAATGTTGTACGTATGTTACATGAAAAATTTAAGACACTCTGTTAAGTAATTAAGGAGTGAGAGTGTAACAAACGAACACACTTTTACATTTTTTAAACTTTTTTTACGGCATTGAGTGTTTATGAGTCTGCGAGGTACCTTATAGTAAGTCACTACTACTTTAAACATTTCAGCCCCCTATAATGGGAGAAGGATTGGATTCTGGTAACCTAACTTGCTTGGTGAAAGTAATGAAAGAAATAATGAAAACGATTTTCTGTGAGGTCATGACATCTAGTCGAATGGAGCATATTTGTACCGAAGCATGGTTATGCTTTAATTATTAACAATTTTGAGGTATTTCATATTTGTGTTCGAATGAGAGATAGACAACTACTAGCTAAACATTTTGTTTGACATCTGGTAAGTTGAGAGTACATATCAAAGAAATTTCAAGTGGCCGTCTGCATACCCTTTTATATTACATATTCAAAGTTTAGTATCTGTAATCAGTCATTAGGTGATAAAAGCGATATTATCATTAGAACTGATATCCATTAGACCACATTTACGACACAGCTGATCATGATAATTGGATAACCTTCCTTACTTTGTACATTAAAAATGAATTAAAATCTGACAGATAGTCAGCAGAGTCGGTGTTAAAGCAACAATCGAAAAGTATATCTCTTGAGTTTTATTTTATTTATGATATTTCTTTTTAATTTCATTCAAAAACGCACAGTATTTATAATCTCTAAAGCACACAAACCTACTTTCTAAGAAGAGGTTATATCTAATCAGTTATGTATGAGTAAAACTTTTCATTTAACGAAAAAGTCAGATTTACTCACCTTCTTATCATTATCTCCTACAAGAGTACAAACTCTAGCTACCCTGTCAATCGGAAAACCCATCCCATGTATTTGTCTGCACATTTCTTGAGTCTTCAAAGGCAACTTATCAAACGGATTGGGTAAATTTTCCAATCTCCTTTTACTTGTCTTGTCTTCCCTTTTATTAGCTGTTGATCGTTGGGATTGCGTCACCTGCGATTGTGGACTATTTTTTGGAGCTGGACTAACATTATATGACCTTTCACTCATTCTTAACTTTGTCAATTCTTCATTCAACTCTTGAACAATATCGGGCACACTTCGAGATCGCGATTTAACCGTATTATTAGATGTTGCAGCTGGCAATTCGGTATTTTCATTTGGTACCAGAGTATTATAAACTGGTGCATCTGGTAATGGATACTGAATGGGCACCTGTGGATACTGATAATAGTAAGGTTGAGGAATGTATGGAGAACCGTTGGGTACTTGACTGATATCTGATGCTACTGGTAACTGGCTGGCATAATACGGTTCTACAGTTGAATATGGGTTAGAAGGAACATAGTATTGATAATTTGGTATATACGCATTGACATTATCAGTTTCTGTAGGGATATAATATCCATTAGATATGGAATAGTGTTGTGGTGAATTATACATCATGCTAGGGCCTTGAATTGGCTGTTCTAAGTATGCAGTAGGCAAATATGAGGTTCCTTCGACTTGTGCCTGTGATGCGCAGCTAGGAATGGGATAGCTTTGTTGCTCTTGCGTATAATCGGTTGGTTGTGGACAACTTACAGTTGAATTTTTCTGAGTTTGCAACACTTGAGCTAGAAGCTCCATATCATTTATAGTTTTTAATTCAACATTGTCAAACGGACTGGACGTATCATGCTCAAAATCTCTAAACGTCAATGTTTCTATATTAGCATTGGGTGGCATTCTAGACATTATATTACTTAATTTTAAATTTTGTAATGGGTCTGGATCATCCAGCAAACTACTTTCTGGGTAATTTGATTTCACCTGTATGGGTTGGAGGATATTTAATTGAGTTTCTGCGGCAACATTCACAGAAGGCAAGTTTACGTTAGTGGACACATCGACATATTCAGCGTTAACATCTACACTAGCAGAATTATCACAGTTTTTATCAGCTTTCTCATCAGGAGACAGCGTGCTTATTTCCTCTGTGCTCGGGTACGACACATCTGACACACTCAATTGTTTCAGCCGCTCCTCTTCTTCCGCCGCAGCTATGGCATCCAGTCTCTTTTGTTCAGCCTCCTGTAGCAGCTGAAGGCGGTGCCGCCTTTCATTTTTCTTCGTTTCTTTTGCGTTCCTCAGTTCCTTGAGTTTTGAAAGTACGTTTCTCTCAAACGTACATGAGTAATTAGAAGCGTTAGCGCTGTCGACCACTGCCTGAGCCCTAGTAATACATTCATTAACACTATAAGGTAAATCGATTCTCGTATGTCTTTTGTATTTTTCTGATATTTTAACGGACACCTCGTCCATAAAATCTCCGAAATGTGACATATCAACGTGCTGTACAGCCGAGATTACGTACGGAGATTATCAAACAATGAGAAAGCAAAGTTTGTTTTATGCACTTTTAAGGTTACATAGTAAGTACTCATTCAACGTCATCACTCGAAAAAAGGAATTTAATAATTATGCAAATAAATGCAAGGCTTTTGAAATGACTTCCATTGCCACTAAAATAATTTATAAGAATTATTTAAATTATTATTTTTAATAATTCTATTATTTTACGCGTATTTGGCATATCTAACATGTCAAACACAATATGAAAGGAAAAAAACATGATTCTCAGCATGAAACAGCGAGAAAGTAGGAAGACAAAGACTACGCGATACAGTTATTTAAAGTTAAAAAGAGACATAAGTATTTAATGTAACAAAAAATTGAGTAATACAACTAGGAACGTTTCTTAACGTCAATGTCACTTTGTTCTTGCAAAAGGAAAAAATATAAAAGTTAAAAATTGTCATGTGACTTAAAAAACGTTTTTTTTTAGTTTCTTTTGTTATTTTCAAAGTAATATATAAAAAATTACATCTTACAATACTTAAAAAATATTAAAATAATATAAAATAATTACATTTTTATTACTGGTTTGAAATGGAACAATAAAATTTAAAGTAGAAAAAGTAAAAATCACGTGTACTGTTTCGTCAAATGTCATCAGATGTCGTTAGTGTTGGTCCCTAAAGTCATGGCGGATCTTTCTCATTAGATTTTACAGATTTGCCATAATTCGTGGGTAGATTTATTAATACCGGCGTCGAAATAATTATAGCTCAATTTGTTCATAAAGTGGGAAACTAGCGACACGCTGATTTCGACATAAATACCGGCCGGAAGCTACCGAATTGGAAAAAACGTCCCACTGACGAACGTCTCGAATTTCGGCGTAGTCAAGATAAATAGAATCACTCGATTTCGACGTCGCACCATAGTTTAATTAATTTACTACGCCTAATATGACGCAATAGTCGCCCGCCACGCCGGACGCCATCGGAATTCACGGTCGGAATACAGGTCGGTATGCAAAAAATTTACTGTTGAAATTTGCCGGCGAATCTCTGCTCATAACCTGAACGCCGGCAGGGTATTGAAGCGAACATGAACGAAGGTGTGCCGATGATGTACCACGGGAACGGGGGCTTTGGAGGTCCCGGCCAAATGTTTCTGATGGGTGGGCAGGCCGAGCGCTCAACGCGTCACTACCCGTTGGACGCTCTGCAGAACCTGAGTGGCTCGCCTGGTGGCCATAACACACCCCGCCGCTGGCAGCCCCGCCGCGAACGACATCCCAATCCCAAAAATGCAGACAATACTGCGTTTGGATATGATTCTGATGACTCCAGTCTGTCAAGTAATGCCTCAGGCTCGAACAAATCAGGAGAGAAAGGTAAGTCCTTAAAGTGTATCTATCATACAAATTAGTAGTTCAGTTATTTCCCATTTATATTGTGATTATAATGCACTCAAGTGCAAGCATATAATTGAACATCTACCCTCAATGATTAATTAAACAGTGTAGAAACCATTCTAGAAAGCTTTCTAAAATAAGTAGTTTTATGTCTGAAATACCATAATAACAGTTTGGTGTTATTAATACCTATTCAACATTTACATCAAATTTTTAAAAACAAATGCACTGTAAAACAACTGCTTTGGGTTTGAATAAAAGTTCATATATATATTTAGACAGTTTGTGGGTAGGTTTTAGTCAATACTTTTGCTGCAATAACTTATTAGTTATTTTATAGTGTTGATGCTAAAGTCATTATCTGTATTATGTTCAAACTAAAACTTCTGGAAATTATAATTTAATCTTATCGGGCAATTATAATTTAATCTTAATCCCAAACATGTACTGCATCACAAATATTTTGATTTGTTAATGAATTTCTACAGTCACACATGTTGCAGAAAATTTCCTTCCTACTGTTTACTAAGGATTCAAATTCAAAATATTTTATTGCGGGTATGGTATATAAGGTGGTCACAGAGTATTATATACAAAGGAGAGTATTGTTTTAGGGCTGAAAGCATTTGAGATCATACAATAAAAACCTTGTTTTGTGTAAACTAAACAAAACGGTTACTTTGATGTAACATCGTTTAACAATAACATGTACAAAAGTGAATTTTCTTAATATTATTTTATCTGTAAAACCAGTTTAAAACTGATCCAATTTGTATAAAGTTGGTCAATAGGTATACAGTTATCAGATTGATGGTCCCTGATCTGTAGCTGTCAGACCTGTGATAACACATCATGTATTAGGAACCAACAATGCTTTTAAAATATGACCATTAAAAGCTTTGCTAAATATGCATTTGCCTCTAGTAACTTCAATTGGTTCTAATATTTTTTTATATTACCAACTTGGAATGAATACAAAACAGTGGTTTAAACTTACTTTATACTAGCTGTGCTTTGTAAGCTTCTCCTAGTGAAAGTTCCATTGAAATTGGTTCAGCGGTTCCAGTGGTTAGTCTGAACAAATAGACTGATAAAAATTTAGAGCAATTGTGAAAACAGTTTTTTTTTTCAATTACAGACAGGCACTTCAATTTTATTTATGTATTTGATTATAGTCTATTCTATTGACTTATATTATCTAATATAATAATAACAACTGCAATGGCTGAATGGCTGAAAACTTCTACATTAACACAATTGAAGTAAAAGTCAAATGATTACAATTTCTACAGTTGAGATACCACAGTGGTCTAACTTATGATACCTTATGTTAATTAAAACAATAAAAGCAATCGTAACTTAAAGCAGAATAGGTTTTAGTTTTTAGGCCAGTGCAACCTAGCCGAAATCTCTGACGATTCA
This sequence comes from Hypercompe scribonia, assembly GCA_949316085.1. Lineage (NCBI taxonomy): Eukaryota > Metazoa > Arthropoda > Insecta > Lepidoptera > Erebidae > Hypercompe > Hypercompe scribonia. Next base: position 1,739,298 of record OX438984.1, on the reverse strand, counting down.
ATAGTGATCATATTAATTCCCGTATATATACACAGCCATTTTACTATCCGAGAGGTATACTTTGGTGCATATTGACCGGCTTTGCCTGCCAGAAAACCACTGTTAAAAAACTCTTTCGTGACTTTACGTCGACACAATAAGGTTACCTAAGGCGCAAACTCGTCCCGTACCTGAGGGAGGCTACTCAAGCGACAACGCACATATCTAGTCACTTTAAAAAATCACTAAATAAAAAAAGTATGATAATTCTAGACATAATATAGTGACGTATTCCTAACCGTTTCGGCGGCCAGTCTGGAGATGTCATAATTTACAAACGTGTGCGCAAACGCAGGTGTACTCTGGTCTCTCACTCTCACAATCCGACGGGACGGTTATACGACACGATCGTGAAGAGATCACGCTCTGGACCGATGGGTTTACACGCTCTTGGTTAAAATCCCAAACGTAGTATAGTAATAGTAGAATTTACTACTAGTAGTAGGTATATAGTAGTCGTGCTAATTAAGCTTAGCTGGCGAGTCCTCACGTGCTTAGATCGGTTCATTTTACACCAAAACACTATTGCGCAGTACACGTGATGCTTATCTATCATATAAGTAAATAAAAATCAAATATTTTTCGACGGTACCCGCATCGATTAAAGTGGTTGAAATATTTGACTGTTTAGTTCATCTGTACGATTACGGCTGTTTGATTAGTCAACCAATGTTTATGCCATTGTGCCTTTATTAGTCAGTAATAGCAGTTGTTGGAAAATTGAAGACCTCTGCTATAATTGTGTTTTTGAACTCTGATGATGTGAAGTGTATGCTATGACGAATTGACACTGCAGGTTGTGGGTTCAATTCCTTCTCACTATGTGTGAATAAATTTGTATATTTATATTATTGAGTGTTTATTATAAGTCGATATTTACGAAAAATATGTACGTTTTTTTTTATTCGTGTTCTGAAACCCATTGTTCAAGTGCTTATTTTGAATCTAAATAGGCCTTGCATAGCCTAACATTTTTACTTTGTTTACACATTGCCAATAGCTTTCACAAAACGATGGTAAATGTTTCATATTTTTATGGCAGTTAACTCTCGAAGGAGGAGACGCTTATGTCCAGCAGTGGACTGTCAAAAGCTGTTGATCATGATGATATTAGTTGCGATACGACGATATCCACTAGGTCAGCTATTAATAAGCAAAAATGTGAAAAAGTAGGTAGGTATGCCGAAAGTTTATTTACTATATTTTATTATCGAGTCTAACATCGTGTGTGCTCTTGTAAAAGACGAACGTTTTTCGTTTAACACCTAAAATAAAATCTTATTGTAGACGCGTTTTAGATTATATATTTAGATGTTACTATGCCAGTGTTAGTTTATGCTCTATTGCGTTAGCAGTAAGGTACACAATGACCCACTTTGAATGACGAAGTTTAATGTTAACTTCAACATTAGATAACATTGTAAATAATATCTAACTGATTTGGCCTTGGAAACGCACAGAGATAAGTAAATAAGATGTGTTGGTGACGTCGTCGAAAAATTGTTGGTATGCGCAGATTAATGTGAAAAATTGATCGTATGCGCTGATTAATAAGAACCACTTGTCTGCTCAGCTTAAGATCGCCACTAATCGCCTATATATACCGCATTCCGGATACCTCCAACAGTTGTAGAAAAACAGGCCACTATATCTCTCTCGAACTGTTTCCTACATTGAAAATCTCTCAAAAATGTAGCACAGGTTGCCCTATATAAAATAGCTAGCTACGTCTCCATCTGACCACAGCCCGTGCAATCTGGCCTAACGTCGGACAATTCAAATGCACGTAATACCTATTGGTCATTAATTCTTGTTGTAATCGCTATTCCAGTTAAAACTGTGTTAAACAAAAATTTGAACGGTTTAGCCGCCTACACCCACATAAAAACAAAATTAGACACCGAATGTGAACATTCTCACTTTCAATTTTCTCGGCTATCTTTATTTTTGTCCCAGCGGACTCACCGTCGACTATGAGGTATCATGCAGTATACAGTACCAGCCTGTCAGGTTCCTTGTTTTAACGGCACTCATCCCTGGATGGACATATATTGCAGTATATGACCTGGTTCTCATATACTACTGTACCGCGTGCCTCGTTACCCCTTCCAGACAATTTTTATTTTGTGACATAGAAACTGTTCACTGCATGCTGCGTGACTGCCGTTGGCCATAAACAGCTGTAACTAACTCTGCCGCCTCCTCTATCTCTATCTTTCTAATAACGTTGCCACCCCTTGAATCCCACCCTATAGAAACGTGCAAATAGGGTTGTTTTGCTTTGGATACCTCTCAGTTGGTTAATAGTTAGAAAGTGATGCAGGGGTGACAGTTATCGTAGTGTGTGAACCTTACCCTGCCACGATGACTGTCATGCCTTTTACGTCCCAAAGGTGTGGGTGACCATACTACATTGTCTGCATTCACAATGAGTATGGTGACCACCATCTTTGGATTCTATTCATGCTTTCCATCAGGCAGAGTAGGGTCACTTTGGCAGGCTCTAAAAATAAAAAAATAAAATAAAGTGCAGGGCATTTATTTTGTGAGCTTTTCAACCTTTACCAATTCAAGCAATTCTTATAACAAATACAGCGGTAAGCAACTAGTAAATGTATTTACTTCCTTAATATCGGATAATAAGAACAATGTTAATACATATATCCTCGCAGAAATGACAGTAAATATATTCTCAAGGTTCTGAACAAATAAATGATATACGAAATAGGTCAACGGCCTCCGTCTGGGAGGACAATGTCCTACTCATATATAATAGTTGGCAGACGATCATTAATACAAACATTCTAATATAAAGAACCTTTACACCATTTTGTTTTTTTTTCTAAGTTGTTTAGTCTTAAGATGAAAAGAGATACTCGTACGTAGTACGTAGTTGCGTGCTTCGTCATAGACACTGTTTTAAAATGATTATTATTTTTTTACTTCAATTTCCTACGTTATTTTCCTTCAGAACATTACGTAAATCACGCGACAAGTATTTGAATTATGTATCCAGTTTAAAAAAATAAGTTTTGACAGATATTTTATGTGGCAAATATCTGTAAGAAAGAGGACGCTAGAATCGCCACATACCTTTCATGCAGCCTATTTTTTTTTCTTTAATAATTTTATGCACAAAATATACAATGGTGGTCTTAACGCCAAAGCCATTCTCTACCAGTCTACTGTTGTGTGACGTGGAAATGGGAGAGAAATTGCACTACACTTTCATTAGGACTTTTAAATCAATCAAAAACAAACTAAATATTAAGAAATGAATAACAAAAAAGCAATGAAATGTAATATATACATGTTTATACACATACACATATAAATATATGAATGACATACACATATATACGTAGCACAATAAATAAAGTATCAAAATTACGAATATTCTACTACATTTGGGTTAAGGAGAGCTCATAGCTTGATCCTAAACGAATTACGACTCGGTGCCATTCTGATTTCCGGGGGATTCCCCAGAGAAGGACAAATTGAGAAACGAAAAATGAACACGCACAAGTGAGGGAGGGCTATCAATGTGTATATAATCCGATTTCACATATGATCTCTTCAGGAGCATAAGCTGTGTGTGTTTGCTATCTAACTTAAAGAACCAATACAATTTAAATATGTATATTAATAATAATATATAATAACAATAAAACAATTGAAGTATTTGGATCTGTCTCACGAGATTGCCGATATGTGGAATGTGGATTCGGTGATCATTGTTCCGATAATTAGATCTGTTCACGGATTCATAGCTAAGAACCTTGACCAACACCTTAAGAGGCTCACTTTTGAATGTTGGATCAAGGGTCTGATGCAGAAGGCAGTCCTCCTTGACACGGCCCGTATAGTGAGGAGGTTCCTGTTTTTGGAGCCCTAACCACCGGTGTCTTGGTCCCGATGTCGGTGGTCTACTATTTTTTATATTTTTAAATATGTATTTTTGTATTCCTTTTGTATGTATTTAAAAATGTAATCAATATGTATATATAAATAAAGAGAATAATAATAATAGTTTACTTTCTCTTCACAACAATGGTTCTCACTATAATATTACAGTTGTGTCAGAAATCACATTTTGTGAGCGACTGGTGCCTGAAAATACCTGTGTTACAGGTCACTAGGTCCCTACACCACTTAGTTTACAAGCAAGTTAATATTTTAAACAGCGATATACATGCTCTTATTTTAGAGTAGTAGACCCATGCTGATTTCAGTACGAGCGGACTGGCTCGACCGGAGCAGTACTACCCTCCCACAGAAGACCAACCTAAAGCGACAGCATTCGTGTTGTCGTGTTTCGTTGGTGAGTGTGAGACGGGAGGCCCATTGATGCAGGGGTGACAATTATCGTGGTAACTGTGTAAGCCTTACACTGTCACGATGACTGTCATGCCTTTTACGTCCCAAAACGGGGTGTGAAAAGCATCTCACAAGGTCACTATAGTGTGGGTCACCATACTGCATTGTCTGTATTTGCAATGAGTATGATGAGCACAACTCTTGGATTCTATTCATGCTTTCCATCAGGCAGAGTAGAGTCACTTTGGCAGGCTCTTAATATAGAAAAAAAATGCTGGAGAAGGAGAAAATAGTATATATATCTTGCGAGGAATACTTTTTTAGATCACTTGTAGTAATGAATAATGGTAGTGGGATGTTTATATAGCACCAACTCGGTAGACAATATCGTAATTTTATTCTTTTTACACGACTAAGGGGAAGCTAAGAGGTAATGATTTTAGCACTCTATGTATGTATGTTCACCGTAGCACCTAAACAACTAAACCGATGTTATTAAGTGAGGTGTGTTATTTAATAGATTCACAATACTGACCTGGGTTACTGCAGCTATATATTTTTTTATATTTATGATTGAATTAACCGCTGTCCGTGTGATGACGGATTAAGAATACATAGTGTTACCACCCCTATTCATTCCGTGGGTGTCGTAAAAGCGACTAGGGGACCAAGTATACAAGACAACATCATTACAAAGAGAAGGAAAACTTGAAACAAACAATATTCCAACCCGTCTGGACAGCGTGGAATAGTAGGCCAAAACCTCCGTGCTAAGGAGAGGCCTATGTCCAGCAGTGGACTGTAAAAGGCTGTTGATGATAATGATGATGAAACCGCATTTTAACTTCGGATAAAAAATTAAACTGAGATAATCATCACGTGTATGTTGTAAATTTTAAATATGTATGTAGCCAAATATATGTTTAAAATGTCTACTATGCCTACTTGATTACAGTTTCAGCTGTTCCAGTTGCTACTTATACACGAGTAAATAATATTCAATCAGGAAATGACAATGTATTAAATTAAAAATTAAGTTTAAAAACTATAACCCGGTTACTTTCCAAATTTATTTAGGGACGGCACAATGAGTTTCCTTTTTGCATTCTCCTCTATTACTTGTCAGTAAACTGTGCTTACTTACTTTCTAGACATGTCCTCTTTCATGCTTTCCTTCATTTCATTTCAAAACGGTTGTCTATGCTGCCTGCCTGACGCCAACCCGCCCTGGGAATGTAATCAATTTTCGTACATTGTATGTAACCAATAGTATAGTGTGTACTTAAGGGATAATTCCTTGAGGGACAAGCATAGAAACACTGTTTGGTTCTTGGCCAACCATATGCGAACTTCCCTTCGTTAAAGTCCACCTACAAGACGTATTTGGTCGCTACTTTTCCTTTCCACTTGCGTAGTGCAATACAAACAATGATGAGAAACGAACTTGGACCCTTCTGGACCCTTGGAACTGACGGCAGTTATTTGCTATAGTATCTATATTCACAATAAGGTAGCCTTGGTACAACGTGGCCTCTCTTAACCAAAGTCGGTTGGTTACACGACGTTCGCTCGTTCTAGACGACTTAGAAATCTTGAACAGAAAGCCTTATCAGGTAGATCTTGAGCTTAATGCAAGTTCAATTCTAATATTCGTGGATATTTTACTAAGAGACGTTTGGAAGTTGTTCATTTTACGTAACTATGCATACAGTGGGCGTTATTAAAAAGCGTGCATTATCAGCCAAGCGTAAATAGGTAATCTTCTGTGAAAATTTATTTTAAAACTTGTTTCTTCTTCTCAACATATAAATATTACATTCTTTCTTTCACAATTGCCTCTGAAAATGGGTGATGTGTGTATTTCATTTAAATTACAGTTATAAAAATTACGGTTTTATTACTGTGATAAAATTTTTCGTCTGTGGTATTTCCGGACTGATAAACTTCTAAACCAAAAGAAGGTATCCCACAAGGGTCGCCTATGCACTTGTCTTTAGAGTTGCAGCTTCATCTTTTCACTTCGGAGATACTATTAATCTTGATGTCTTCAACTGTAGTACTAGCGTTTTTTTTTTGCTGAAGAGTACGGTGGCCACTGTACCTTTCGTCTTAATATTTACAAACTCCCCTCAAACAAAATTGCTTCAAAAAGCTTACTAACTCTAAAATGCATAAATTTCTAACAATCCATATGAAAACTAAGGCATTTTTATTTATTGGTCTAATATGTTGCCGTGGAAAATGTCAGTTGCAGTCTCGAACGTGTGACTGAATGCTATAATATGTGATGCTAATGCGAAATCTACTTAAAACTGGTAAATTTGTCGGTAGGTAATTGACTTAGGTATTGACTAATTTAGTTATGCTGTCTATGGATTACTTTTGTAGAATAACTGAACATGTTTCTGGCAAAAGATTTATTCCAGTCATTTCAAGATATAGACTAAGCTATTTTGACATGATCGAGTTTTTTTGCGCTCGTCATGTTACTCCTCTATGAGATTATTCCTCAATGTATTCAATAAGCAATATCCTTTTCGTGGTCATATTCGATTCCACGATTTCTGATCAGCTTTCACGACTACAAACCACTAGAACAACAGATCCATCAAGAAATGTTATGTGTGTGCGTATTATTATTACTTCTTCTTTTCAGTGACTCCCATTACTCCTGTAGTCCTGGTGATCTGTCTCACAGGATCCCTAGTCTTGGTACCAGTCTCTCACAAGGGTGCATATCTTATAACTAGCTATATTTTCTTTGTACTATTGGTTATAAGTTACCTTTGGGAAAGGAAATAAATAATGAAATGAACTGATAGTTTGCTGTGACGTAGGCGAGGAGGTCGGACGCAACTCTGAGCGCACGCACTACACGGGCGGGTGGGTGGCGCGCGAGTGGCGGGGCCGGCGTGGCCACGTGGCGCGTCCGCAGCGACGCATCGCGCCCGAGCGGTACCTCAACGGCTCCTACCCCTTCCAAGTTAAATTTACGCCTGACGATTTGCTCAACGGTCAGTATTGAAAGCACTACCTGGTTTTTTTCGTGAAAGGAGAAAGGTTACGAAGTGTCATCCCTGCTTTGCTCATGGATGCCGTAAAAGCCGTCTAAAGAAGTAAACTGTGCAAGGTACACTCCAAAGAGTAGGAAGACTTTAGACTAACTATACCAACTCGTGATGTGTCTTCCTCCCTTTTCTATGGAGAGTCTGATGCCCAACCGTGGAGTATTAAGTAGTTGATGATGATAATGATGATGAATCAGACATGCAGAAAATCTAGCTTGTGTGGGTCATACTCTGTAAGATTTAATTAAACTGAATATTACTGGAAATAGTAGGTAACGTACGGCAATTGAAATTTGAACAAGTCTCATAAATATTGCTAAATTTTACATCGAATACTCGAGACGAATCGCTAACAACTTGAATTTACACAAATGTATGGTAATGATAAAATTGAAATATTAAAAATGACAAAAATAAACCCGAACACATCTTTTAGTAAATATACACACAGATGACCCAAGATCTTTGTTTTAGAAGTCGTATCTAAGTGAACCGAGTTTTCAAAACAAGCGATCTTTACTCCTTCCGCATAAAGTAAATAATACTATTCCAGAAATCGTTTTTTCCAGGTTCAAAGTGGGACACACTGTCACAAGAGATATGGGATAAGTTCATTAAGTCACAGCAAACAGAGGAGACGTTTAGAAAGAAAATGAATCTTTGGAGATATCTATTTATCACCATCAAGGTATGTATTACGACACAATGGATCTCCCACAGTCTTTACTACGGGAAATTGTTATAGGAATGTCTCCAGAGGCCGAGGTATTTAGTGAGTGAAGTTAAACGAAAATATTGCAATAGGCAGTGATAATGAAGATTCTAGATATACCAAAATTCACGTTCGTCAGACTGCACTTGGTTTTTCTAATGTCCAGAAGTTTACTCATCAAGACCTTTACTTTTTTTTTATTTTAAGAGCCTGCCGAAGTGACTACTCTGTCTGATGGAAGGCAAAGTAGAATCCAAGAGTTGTGGTCACCATACTTATTACGAATGCAGACAATACAGTGTGGTGACCCACACTATGGTGGCCTAGTAAGGTACTTTTTCACGCCCTAAAAGGCATGATAGTCATCGTGGCATTGTATTGTACACACCACGACAACTATCACCCCTGCATCAATGGGCCTTCGGTCTCACACTCACCAACGAAACACGACAGCACGGATGCTATCGCTTTAGGTTGATCTTCTGTGAGAGGGTAGTCCTGTCCCAGTCGAACCGACTTGTTCGTGCTGACATGACCGTGCCTCAAGTTCCTACAAAGGCGAGTCTTTGTCTCAGAGTACGCTTTTTCCCACAGGACTATTATGCTGACTCAATATTTTATTCTCGCTTTAATTGTGAATACGTCTTTAAAAAAAATCAAATAACGCCATTCGAAGACGATTCGGAAATATGGAACTGCTCTGACTCCGTCGAGCAGTCTGCCCCATTTTGAAAACCGAGAGTAGTCTACGATTTGCGTTCTACCTTTGTCTCGTCCGAAAATTATTACATTATTAGATGTTAACCTAGAATATTGAAGAAAAGAAACTAGCCAAAATAGAACTCTCAGAACTGCAACGGAATACACCAACCTAAAGCGCCAGCATCCGTGTTGTCGTGTTTCGTTGGTGAGTGTGAGACCGGAGGCCCATTGATGCAGGGGTGACATTTATCGTGGTAACTGTGTAAGCCTTACACTGTCACAATGACTGTCATGCCTTTTACGTCCCGAAGCGGGGTGTGAAAAAGCATCTCACAAGGCCACTATAGTGTGGGTCACCACACTGCATTGTCTGCATTCGCAATGAGTATGGTGACCACAACTTTTGGATTCTATTCATGCTTTCCGTCAGGCAGAGGAGAGTCACTTTGACAGGCTCTTAATATAGAAAAATATAGAATACACGCTGACCCACATAAAGAAAATAGTCAAGAAAACTATGTCTCCTGTCTGCTTGTAAGTTATTTGAAAGAGACAAAAAAATAAAAACAATGTCATCTTGTTTCCAGACGATATTCCCTCGCTACGGACTCTACGTGGTGGGATCGTCGATGTCGGGTTTCGGCCTGGACTCGTCCGACATGGACCTGTGCCTGTACGTGCGGCCCGTGGACGACCTGGACCCGCGAGCGCACGCCCTCTTACACCTCAACTACATCCTCAGTTACATCCGCAGTTTTGATCCTAGTGAGTATACATTCTATTTCTTATTAAAAAAGGTAACTCCCGCGCTAATATTTAGATACAAACACAATGACCATCAACGCAGAAAAATTGTGAAAGATTTGAACCCACAATAGTTAGGTAGTAGAAAGTGACGAGGTGACAATTTAAACCAACACGCTATCCATACAATCAAACAAACAAAGATACTACATAGTTGTATTTAAGAATCTTGCAATTGCCAGCTACGACTAAGTTCAAATATTTGCCTGGATTCCGGTCTCAGGTAAGAGTGACGGAAGAAGAATGGTTCTTCTAATGCAGCCATAGTGCAATCAAAATTATTAAGGCGACCCTCTAGCCTACTATATTAAGAGCCTGCCAAAGTGACTACTCTGCCTGATGGAAAGCATGAATAGAATCCAAGAGTTGTAGTCACTATACTCATTGCAAATGCAGACAATGCAGTATGGTGACGCTGATTATGTCGGCCTAGTGAGATGCTTTTTCACACCCTGCTTGGGGACGTTAATGCATGACAGTCATCGTGACAGTGTAAAGCTTACACAGTTATCACGATAACTGTCACTCCTGCATCATTGGGCCTCCGGTCTCACACTAAGAGATATTACTACAAATGCCAACCTTCTTAGATGACCAGAAAAAGAAACATTCACTCGCTGTATTGGAATATTTGAAATTTTTGAAACAATACAAAGTATTTTTAAGTGTCTAATATCTCATTTTTGTCTATTTAAAATACAAAAATGATAATGCAATGAAAACATTAAACAATATTGTGCAATCATTTTTGTGATGAAAATAAATAAAAAATAATCCCGTCATGATGACGTCATAGTCTTCGTACATGATCGATATTATTCGAAACTTCATAAAATTGTGTCACAATTATTTCCCACTGTAGGAAAATTGAATGAAAATCAAACGGTTTCTGGTCAAGTAATTACTTCTAATTTTTACTCAACATGATATGACGCATTGATACAAAAAGCAATCGGTTGCCAACCAAATTGTATGCAACTCTGTTGACACCATATTTTTAATACAGTGGTCCCAAAGTAATTCGACAAACGTTTTACAGGGCAGTGTCGGACTATCGAGTTTGTCAGATTATAGAGTACTGCCTAAGACCCCCTATAGCTCAGATTTTTTTACAAAAGAGTACCTTGTGATCCAACAGATTACAGACAAATGATAAAATTCTATATGTTGTCTTCTGGGCTTGTGACAACATTACTACGTATGTATACGTAATGCACAATGTATAAACGCTAAGCTGCACCGCTATCACACGTAGTCAAATTCAAACTAAGCAATCGGAATTGAAACAATACCTACGCGTCCAGCACAAGTTGTAACCGGTTCAATCATGCGCGATCTACATTAGTGAAAATTGTTTCATTGATGTCGGATTACAGGGGGGTCCGGACTAGACAGGTTCCGGATTACCGAGGGTCCACTGTAATATAATTACACAAATACTGCTATACGTTTAATGAATATCGCCTAGATACAATATCATTTTTTATGGTAAATTTTTTGTTAAAAGGCGCGGAGTTGATCCAGGCGAAGGTGCCGATCCTGAAGTTCCGCGACTCTCGCAACGGCCTACAGGTGGACCTAAACTGTAACAATGTCGTGGGCATACGCAACACTAACTTGTTACATTGTTACTCGAGGCGTGAGTTTTCTTATTCAATTGCTACTTACTTTGTGTGGCCTAGCCTCTCTGGAGAATAAATTCAAATTTATTTATTTATAATTATGTACACTTATGTACATCGACGCCGCCGATTTGGCGGGCTTAATGTCCTATGGTATTTTCTACAAGCCACCCTGTAGAGGGTGTAAAAATAAAAGCTTAGTCCATTCATCAACAGCCTTTTACAGTCCACTGTTGGACATAGGCCTCTCCTTAGCAAGGAGGTTTTGACCTACTATACCACACTGGCCAGACGGGTTGGAATAGGGTTTGTTTCAAGTTTTCCTTCTCTTTGTAATGATGTTGTCTTGCATACTTTTATGGAGGGACGAGGTGTCATGTCCCTCCGACCAGGCGAGGTGATCTTGCCTGGCGGGCCACGGTCATTCGCGTTGAGTAAATTATGAATCATTGAGGGATAAGGGTGTATTCTGGTTGAAGTAAAAACTTTAAACATTGATATGACAGGTAGTAAATTGGCACTCTAGTTAACCAACATAAGGAAGGATAAGTAAGGATACATAGAGATAAAGTTACAGCGCTGCTGGTGCCTGAACAGTATCGCGACATTTTGGTAGACTAGAACCCGAACCCGTCACTAAAGAAGTGATATAACGTACCAAGAACGTTTTCGTATGAAATTCTACATCCAACTTGCGGATCTTCTTTTCTACACGCGAATGGACTATAATCTTTAAAAGGGCGCAAACTATGTAGGCTCATATTATTGCAAAGAGAAAGAAAACCTGGAGCAAATCCCATATCAACCGTCTGGCCAGCATGGTCTAGGTCAAAACCTTCCTTCTAATAAGAGACTTATGTCTAACAGTGAACTTTTAAAGGCTATCGATTATGATATAGACAAAATCACATTGATATATTTCTTTCGAAATATTTAATTTTAGAGCCATAGGACAGATAGTCCACGGGCCGAGTACGACTGTAGTGTATTGTGTTCGCAGTGGACTGGCGCGTTCGGCCGCTGGTGGCTCTGACGAAGCTGTGGGCGCAGGCGCACGACATCAACGACGCGAGGCACCGCACGCTCTCTTCCTACTCACTCACGCTCATGGTCATACACTTCCTGCAGTGTGAGTCGTCCTCTGCCTTACTCACACCGACGTGAACCCTTCTTGGGAACGTTATTGATGATATCCTCACATATCTCACACGCGGTCGGCTGATTCCAAATTAGACAAAACCTGCGGTGACGACTGCAGCCGATACATATTCTTATATATTTGGTAGTTAAGTGGGAATAGAACCCACGACTTCTGAGTTTTCATTAACAATTACATGAACAGGGCTATCTAATTTTTATAGGTAAAATAAAGAAAAAGGTCATATTAGAGATGCGCAAACCCTACTGAAGGAGAAAACTAGTAAGAGAGAGATACACGACTCGATCGTAGCTGGAATATACCGAGGTCATTTAATTGTGAGCTGCCATTAAATAATATTATAAAAGTTTTAAGTTTTTACACAGAACTTCGATATCGCCCAGCACTCGGGTCATGGAGATCCGATAGGAGTCGCTTCGCAGTAAAGAGAAAGAGAAGATCACAGATTTAGTGTAAGTAACGAGAGGTTCTGTTCCAGGCGGCACGTCCCCGGCCATCCTGCCGCGCGCCAGCGACGCGGGGCTGGCGCAGGACGCGCGCCGCGCGCACAACCGCTCCACGCTCGCCGAGCTGTTCCTGCACATGCTGCGCTACTACGCCGAGTTCCCGTACGACAAGATGGCGGTGTCGGTGCGGCTGGGCGCGCGCGTGCCGGTGGCGGAGTGCCGCGCGGCGCGCGCGCACAAGAACGACCCGCACCAGTGGAAGCTGCTCTGCGTCGAGGAGCCCTTCGACCTCACCAACACGGCGCGCTCCGTCTACGACCCCGACACCTTCGACAAGATCGTGGCCACCTTCCGCGACAGCCACGAGCGCCTGGCCCGCGGGCTGCGCCTGGCCGACGCCTGGCCGCGATGATAGCGGCCGTCCCGCCCGCCGCGCTCTGTACATTCCATAGTGCCATGTAATTGTTAGGGTTTCGCTCGGTTTTGAGGTGCGTTATTTATCGTGTCGGGGCTCGAGCTCGTTCCTTTTGTGCCGATACCGAAACGATTGTTCCCGCTGAGAACCGACGACGTGGGCGATTTTTTCCGCTCTCGTTAGATTATATAGAGTTTGTTTTGTTTCTAGTAGTTTTGGTATGTTTTTAAACGAGCGACCGGAGTTTTCTCCCGGCCGTCGGCCGACCTCGACGCTCGCTCGCCTCGCCGTGGATCGGTCGAGCGAACGAACCGAGGCGTGAGCCTCCGAGCGAGTCGTCCGATGAACGGTGCACCTCAAAACTGATCTTTGACGGTCGCTGCCACGATTACGTCGTAAATTGCAAAGTGTAAATAATAACGAAACGTTCCACTTTCGACCGTCTCGAGAGAACGCAGTTATCTTTAACCGGTATAGTCGTCGGCCAAAGACACTGAACGCGTATCCGTACGGCGATATAGTGTAATAGGAAGTATCGAGTGTGACGTTCGGCCCGAAGTGCGGCGTGAGGCCGGCGGGTCGCTAGTCGACAGCGCAGCCCGTGACCGAAGCGATCGCGCGAGCGAGTCTTCGTCCCGCCTCGACGGGCGTCCTACTAATTTTTATTAAATATTTATTATTGATTATTTGTAAGTTATTTAATGAATGTAAATAGTAAGAAATAAAAAAAATACATAAATATTCGTTAGGGTCGCGTATGATTTTTATGTAAATAGTATTTTTGTGATGAGGAAAGAGCAAATGACAAAAAATATATATATTATAGATAGCGTAACGGTATGCATGCTTCGCGTGGACGAGCCGGGTTCGCGCCGCGCCGTGCGGAGCGGGAGCGACTAGCGGCGTCGTGTAAGGTGCTATTACTAGATATTGTCCTCGAATAGTACACGTCGGCATCCGTAAGAGCGCGGCGGCCGGGCGGGCCGGGCGCGGGCCTCGGCCGCCCGGCCCCGGCCCCGGGCCCGGGCCCGGCGGAGGGCCCCGCCCGGCCCGCCCGGCCGAGCCTGTCGACGAGTGCGGCAAACTTATGGTGCTAAATTATTGCGTTGCCTTATACTTGGCGCTCGGCTGTGCTTATATTACGTAACGGTTGTTGAATCGGGGTGAGGTTACCGAAGGCTTTGTCTACCGGAGACGGTTTTTGTACATGTATTTATACGCTTGTCTCGTCGGCCCCTACGTCGAGCCGACCGCCGGCGGCTCGTCTGACCGAAATAATAATATTCGTCCAGCAAGTATTACCCGATCTCGCCGAACCGGTGACGTCCGACGCCTTCGTTAACCTTCCTGAGCTAGTTTCTAATAAATAATATACAATAATTGAACGAATACGTTGTTACATGGTAAGCTGCGACGGTCCAAAGTCGTGTTACGTACGAGATCGTGTCGAAATTCGTTTTCGCCCGCCGCTTTCGTTTTGCGCACGATTTATAATGCGAGTGGATTGCGTAAAATAGTATTTAGTCACGCTCTTGTACTCGACAGAATTCCTATGTTAAATGTGAGGATACTAACAATGCATATCTTTATAAGTAGAATGTATGAAATATTACCTGCGCGAGGTAGGAATTCTGCAACAGCCGTCGAGTCAAAACGAAGTGACCGAATCGTCACAAGGCTGGGTAGCTTATGCGTGAACTCGAATCGAAGATCCTGTTGTTTAGCGTGTTTGTCGATATAAATGTTATATTTCCGTTGTTAGTGAAATGAATGCGATGGTGCGACCCAGAGCGTGTGGTCGCACGGAGCGGTTGTGAGCGGGCATCATCCGATATGTTCCCACCGATGCCTCGCGACTGTTGTTCGGTTAGGTTTACTACTAGCCACTAGACGATAAATTGTTAAGTTTTGTTTGTGATGTCGTTGTAACGTTTCACCATCTGGACGTTGTCCCCGGTAGCCCGAAGCGCTGACACTGTTCGATGTAAAATATAAACGCCTGGCTATTTTATATCGCGTTATGTATAAGTTTTATAAAGAGATTTTACATAGAGGCACTTTGCCGCGCTGAATAATTAAAGTACAATAAATAATTTTAACGAGTTATATATACTATATATATCTATATAAGAAAACTGATTAGAGTTATAAATAAAAGTGTCTCTCAAAACTGTTTAATTTTTTGAAAAGTTGTAAAAAAAAATTCGACACTCAAAGAACAAAAAAATATATAAAATTGAACTCCTAAAAAAGAAAATAAAAAAATCCAAAAAAAAAACAAAAAATACAAAAATATAAAAAAATACAAAAAAAAAGAAAATTCTAGAAAAATTTTTATTTTGACCTTGTCAAATTTTATCGCATGTTTTGTTTGGCTTCCACCTGCCTCGTAATGAACTGTTTTTATACAGAGAATTAAAAAAATCAATGTATCTTAGATATTTATGCTTTTTAACGAAATATTATTATTGTTATAAAAATATCAACAAGTCAATTGTAAATCTCTGAGGTTGTTTGGAAATAAATAACTTTAGAAGATATTGTTCATAACATAATGTGTATAAGAATTATTGACTTATCCAAAGTTAATATTATTTGCCCAATGAATATAATTTCATGTCTTATGTATTGTAATAATGTATTAAAAACATAAACACAAAAAAAAATATCTCAAGAGCTACGTATTATCCTTTAGTGCTCAAAACGAGGTCTACTCGAGGACCTGCGTCATAATTACGGTTTAGAGGGCAGGTAGACGGATTGTCCACATAGTTTAAAATTGCAATCAAACACCTTGGAAATGATATTCCATTGTTAACCTTTATCAATGCAACTTTTATAAATGAAGGCTTTTATCAAATATATATATATTTAACATCGTTATACATATTGGTGCTATTGCGACTTACGAGGTAGACTCGCACGATGCGGTCGCGTCACCAGCGCCTGCCTCATAAGTTGAAATAACGCCATTTGACGCGGAACCTTGTTTGCTCTATCTATTGAAGTATCGGCAGTGTGTCAACACGGGGCGACAGGCGGTTGACCGCCACACGGTTCTACTTGCGGGCTATAGAGCCACCACTGCTGCGGAGATGTCCCACATTGTTTGTAAACATTGGCAGTTAGGTATCTTTACAAAAGTTTATATTATATCAATTTAGTTTACATTTAATGTCAGTACAGGTCACTAGTTGCTAAATAACTCCTCATGGGAATGTGGCTGTGTATCAGAAACGTACTTAACGCAATTTGGTTCAAATGAATAAAATGCAAAATTGTTTGGTGTTTTGTAATTGTTTTGCAGCAGAAGTTTAAGTAAAAGTTATATAATTATCAAGAATGTAAATTGTATTTATTGTATATTGAATCTGTATAGTGACCATGTATTATATTTTTGCCTGTGAATGGTCTTGTTTTATAAACGTATATTTTGTCACGTTTTCGACAAATTTTGGCTTGTGTTGCATTTTATTTTATTGAACACGAGCAGATTTTTATCTCCTTATGTACAAAGAAATTATTGTAAAGAAAGTATTCTGTAAAAGTTAAATATATACAACTGCCAAATTGATGTGTTATTATTATTCCCAACACTTACCAGGAAGGGGGGTTGACATGCACAGAAATAGTCTTTAATTTTTGAAAACCTACAACCCTCTCTGACTCGACTAGTATCTGAAAAATTCAGAAATTACGAAAAATTACTGTAGTTTGTAAAGGTTTTTTGGTAACACGAAAAATTACCATTATGACTATTTAATCAGTAACCGACATTCCGACTATTCAAAGTAGTATTTTATGACAGTTTTGACAGATGGAAGAATTGGAAAGGTGTCAAATAAATCGATCACTACAATATCGGATTCTTGATTTTCAGTTTTACAGATTTATAAAATATTATTATGTAGGGTATACTAGAGTAGACAGGACATACTAGATATGCTAGAGTATACTATTCTACGGTTAAAAGACAAAACTTATTTTCTTTAATAGTTGGATGTCGGTTCAAAATATATTATGAAATACTAACGATCACGTTGAAAACTGCTAGCTGCTAATAAGTTTGATTATTCGTACATTCGTACTTCCTTCTTTCCCACACCCTTTACGTCCCCCTCCCGTCTGGAAATCTCGTGGTTCCTTTACTGCTCTATATAAGGGTGTGCGCAGTCCGTAGCGCTCACATCGCCTGCTTCTGCTAATTCCTGCTTCCGGTGACAGATGGCCTCGCCTGTCACCCCCAGGCCTGCAGTTATGGAGGACGAAAATCATTTAAAGATTTCTGGCGTCGAGTCTTCTGCGGTACCTAGCCCGTTTATATATAGGCGCTTTGACTGATGGCGCAGTTCAGACTCTCGATCATCGTCAAGATGTTTGCAGGGAGCTGGAAGAGCTTTCTTGGCAGACTCATTGGATGTGTGACAAGTGACTCCATCTTGTTGAAACCAGTTGTCTCCAGCATTGACGCGCCTATGCCGCTTGTCCTCAGGGATTGTTCCAGACATCTGGAAAGAGGCGAATGTCCAACCCATCTCCATAAAAGGCGACCGCTCGAAACTGGCCAATTACCGACCATCACTTCTATTATCTGTAAGGTGTTCGAATGTGTCATTAATAAACAACTAGTCCGTCACCTGGAGGATCATTCTTTGTTAAATGATCAGCAATACGGCTTCAGACGGAACCGATCCACGGGTGATCTTCTAGCATTCTTCACACACCTTTGGGGTGAGGCTGTAGATAGGCATGGGGAGTCTTTGGCTATCAGCCTCGATATGGCCAAGGCTTTCGATAGGGTCTGGCACCGTTCACTCCTCTCCAAACTTCCGTCATTCGGCTTGCCCCCCAAACTCTGCAGCTGGGTGGCCGCGTTTCTGCACGAGCGCTGCATTAGAGTCCTCTGCGACAACTCAACCTCCAATTTTCAGCAGGTTAATGCTGGTAACTCTCTGCTGCTGGTACTGCTGGTAACGGTAACTCAAGGTTCCGTCCTGTCACCTACTCTCTTTCTCCTGAATATCAATGACATATTGACCCTTGGCAATATATGTACGTTGCTATGCAGACGACAGCACAGTTCATGGACGATACTATGGTCACCCTACAGTCAAATTAGCGGAGCTTGAGGAAAAGTGATGTGGTAGCTTCTACATTACAGCACAAAGAAAAATATACAAAAGCACCATCTAGCGAAGATACATCGAACTACGACGAAATATGAACGTAATGTATGAATGTAATGAACTACGATACAACTACTAATCCTGTATCGCGATATAGAGATTCACGTGGCAATTAGCATATATACAACATTGCAACATCAACTGTTGCGCCGCGGCCCACCAGGCATGATCACCTCGCCTGGTCGGAGGATCCTCCCTTTGTGTCGGAGGGACATGACACTCGTTCCCTCCACAATGGTGACTCCAACGTAATTGGAAGCAGCCTTCAATTAAGCAGACCAGCAGTGTCACTCCCACAGCAATGAGTAATCAAGTCTCAGCCAGCCAGCAACCTTCGGCTTCAACAGGGATACTACACGCAGGAAGCACCCGCTCCAGCCTGGTTACCCTACGGCCTCATCAGCGTCTAGGCACAGTACACTGCACCTACGGTCCATGTAAGCAGAGTATCTCTCCCCCGTTTACGCAGCAGCCAGCCACTACAGAGCAACCGCCCCGACTCACTGGGGATTTCACTGCAGCACCACGTACCGCATGCAATCCCGACTCACTGGGATCTGCAGACTTCAGCCCCGACTCACTGGGACTAGCGGCATTCAGTTCCGATTCACTGGAACTTGCGGCATTCAGTTCCGACTCATTGGAACTACACACTCCTGGCACTGGGACGCTCCAGAACAAAGCATAGACCACTGACTCATCGTTATGCCAACCTCCGGTCTTGGAGGGGTGTGATGTGGCGGCTTCTACATTACAGCACAAAGGAAAATATACAAAAGCGCCATCTAGCGAAGATACATCGAACTACGACGAAGTATGACGAAGTATGAATGCAACTACTAATACAATGCAACTACTAATCCTGTATCGCGATATAGAGATTCTTATGGCAATCAGCATATATACAACATCCCAACATCACCCGTTGGGCCGCGGCCCACCAGGCGTGATCACCTCGCCTGGTCGGAGGATCCTCCCTTTGTGTCGGAGGGACATGACACTCGTTCCCTCCACAGCGACAAAAGCTTGTCACTGAGCTCGACCGGGTCCTAGGCCGCATTTCTCAATGAGGTCATGAGAATCTGGTTGAGTTCAAAGTCAAAGTCAAAGTCAAATTCGTTTATTCATTTAGGTCACAAAAGACACTTATGAACGTCATAAAAAAAAAACAATAAAAGATGAAAGATGAACAATCTGTCGATTAAAATTACAGCTAGCTGGGTTCGCAGATTGTTCATGGTAGAGTGGTGAGAAAAGAACCCAGGAAAGAAACTCACCACCACTCTTTTAACTCAAAATCTTTTAAATATTAAAACAGCAGTTATATTCACAATCATAGGTCTTAAAAAAAGAGCAATTCATTTCCAAACATCTAAATCTGTGACATAGTCTGAAACTGAGTAATAAGCCTTTTTGGACAACCTCAGCTTAACAAATTTCTTAAATTTACTAATAGATAATAATACTATGTTGTTTGGTAATTTGTTATAAAATTGTATACATTGACCCACAAACGAATTCGATATTTTATGGAGCCTAGTAGTGTGCAAGGCAAGTTTATTTTTATTTCTTAAATTAAATTGATGGAGATCACTATTTTTCTTAAATTTACACAGATTTTTATGAACATACAAAAGATTCTCGTAAATGTATTGTGAGTGTAGTGTGAGAATGTTAATTTCTTTGAATGTGTTTCTTATTGACTCACGAGGGCCCATCTTATAGATAGCCCTAATAGCTCGTTTCTGGAGCACAAGGATTGAATCAATATCAGAGGCACTGCCCCAAAGCAATAAACCATAGGACATAATGCTGTGAAAGTAACTGAAATAAACTAATCGCGCAGTATCAACATCCGTCAATTGACGAATCTTTCTCACAGCATAAGCTGCAGAACTAAGTCTACCAGATAACGTTTCTATATGTGGGCCCCATTGTAACCGTGAATCTAAAGTTATACCTAGGAAGACAGCCTTGTCTGTCAATTCCAGTTCCTCCTTGTTCATCAAAACACTAGTTTTTACTTGTTTAACATTCCTAGTATAAAATTTAACACATTTTACTCCTTTTTAATAACAAGTTATTAGCGCAAAACCAAAGTACCATTTTAGAGAGAGCATTGTTTACATCGTCAATTACCGATTGCTGTCTGTTAACTTTAAATACTAAGGATGTGTCATCTGCAAACAACACTATCTCATGGTTATCCCTCACAAGATGAGGCAAGTCGTTGATGTACACAAGGAACAGAAATGGACCCAGAATAGACCCCTGGGGCACCCCCACCGCCACAACTGATCCCTGGGATAATTTACCATTAACATCTACTCTTTGAATCCTATCACTCAAATAAGAAGTAAGAAGATCCAAAGCACTGCCTCTTATTCCATAGTGGTGTAATTTCCTGACAAGTGTTTCATGCTGCACACAATCAAATGCTTTAGATAAGTCACAAAACACCCCGTAGGCGTCACGTGACTCCTTCAATGAGTTCAGTGAGTTCAATGCCAAGAAAACACAGACGTGTGCGCTCTCTGCTAAAAAGTCTCGATTCCTTTCCCTCTTTTCAGAACACTAAACTACCACTGCAGGACAATCTCAGTATCCTGGGTATGAATATTTGCCGGGACCTCAATCTGCGAGAATATATTGAAAGCGTCACTAAGGTGGCCTCGCAGAAGCTGGGTATACTGAACAGAGTGAGACGGTTCTTTGCACCTGAGCATCTGTATCTTCTTTATAAGACCAGGTACGCTCCTGCATGGAATACTATTCTCATTTTTACGATGGATCCGCGCAGTATTTACTGGACGCTTTGGATCGGTTACAGCGGCGAGCAGCTCGGATTATCAATAACCCGAAAGTCACTGAATCCCTTGAGTCTCTGCAGTTGCGAAGAGATGTCGCCTCTATGGCAGTCCTCTATCGCTTTTATCATGGAAAGTGTTCTGTCGAACTCTTCCAACTGATCCCATCCTCTCCGTTCCTCTATAGGACAACTCGTGCTGGGCTTGGAAGTCACCGTTTCAGAATGGTAGACATACGCTCCCGAACTAAACGGTTCTGCTCTTCCTTCCTGTGCATATCGAGTACTTATGAGCGATAATGAAGCTGATGTATTCTTTTCTGCTGGAGATTCTTCAGACGAAGTTAGTTTCAGTTTTATGACTGAGACGCTGGGTGAGCAATTTCGGCACATATTTCACACTCAATCTCGTCCTTATTTTAATATTTGTCACATAAACGCACAAAGTATCTCCAGTCATTATGATGATTTAGCTGAGACTTTCTCTGATAACAACGTTCATGCCATCCTGATTTCGGAGACCTGGCACCAACCCCACTTACCCTCTACTTCATACGCTCTCCCTGGATTTGTCCTTATCTGAAATGACCGTTTGGATAAAAGAGGTGGCGGCGTTGCCATTTACCTTCGCAGTTTTTCACCCTATAAAATAGTCGCCTCTTCCACTTCTCATCTCACCACCACTGCGGCATATATTTGCCTCCAGGTTTGTGTCAAGGGAGTTAATGTCATTTTATGTGTAGTTTATTGCCCTCCAACTGTTAACTACTTCTCTAGTCTGGAAACAGTTCTGGAATCTTTAGGGTCGGAATATTCTCATCACGTCATCATGGGAGATTTTAACACTGACATCCTAGCCTCAAACTGAAGTCACACACACAGCCTTCTTCACATCACACAAGCAACCAGCCTCCACGTCCTGCCCCTTTAAGTCACTCATCACAACATTGACTATCAGGACACCTGGCTTGATCTAATCCTCACCTCTTCCCCACACCTTGTGTCTTCCCATGGTCAACTGTCAGCCCCTGGCTTTTCCCATCACGACCTGATTTTCCTCTCCTATATTCTGAAACCATCCAAATCACCACCTAAAATCGTGCAGACTCGCAGTTTCCGACACATGGATGTTGAAAAATTACATGCAGATCCTGTTGGGATAGACTGGACGAACACGGCAGCTGCTACCGACGTAGACAACAAAGTTTCTATTTTTAATGACACCATCGTCAAACTATATGACCTCCACGCTCCAATTAAGTCAGTAAAGGTAAAACGCGCACCGCCGCCTTGGATGACGGAGGAGGTCCGAGCAGCTATGAGGCGACGGGATCTGTCATTTCGTCGGTTCAAACAAAATCGTTGCGAAGACAAATGGAACCAATATAAGGCTGCTAGGAATCGGTGTAATCAGGTGATACGCAACGCTAAACGCCGACATATTCTTCAAAACATAGAATCTTCTTCTTCTTCTTCCAGTATCTGGAAATTTCTTAATACCTTAGGTATTGGTAAAAAACAACAGCTCACATTCAATAATACAATTAGTTTGAAGGATATAAACCTTTATTTCTCATCTACAACTACGATGGATCTTCAAACTAAGTGTCAAACACTAATCTATATATCTGGTCTTATCAGTCCTACCACTGACTTATTCGAATTTTCTCCGGTGCCTCCTGAGGATATCAAAAAAATTATTCTATCTATCCATTCTAATGCTGTAGGATGCGATGGCATAAGCCGTCGCATGATTGTTACCATCCTGGTCTGTATCCTCTTAGCTATCACTCACATCATCAATTTCTCTCTCGACTCCGACGGCACCTTTCCCCCTCTATGGCGAAAGGCTTATATTATTCCTCTTCCAAAAAACAATAATCCTTCTCTCCCTGAACACTTTCGCCCTATTTCTATTCTTCCTTTTCTGTCTAAAGTACTCGAGGCCTGTGTTCATAAGCAACTTTTCCAATTTGTTCACAGAAACCAGCTATTAAGCCCTCTACAATCCAGTTTTAGGGCCGGTGACAGCACAGTTACTGCTCTCCTTAAAGTGACTGACGATATTAGGAAGGGCATGGAGGACACCAAAGTCACGGTACTTGTACTAGTTGACTTTTCTAATGCCTTTAATACCGTCAGTCATAAAATCCTTTTATCTATCCTTAAATATCTCATGGTTACCTCTGAGGCGCTGGAATGGTTCTCCACTTATCTTCAGGGGCGATAACAGAGTATTCACGTTGCTGACTCGACATCGAGCTGGTGCGATCTCCTCGCTGGCGTCCCTCAAGGCGGCTTTCTATCTCCTCTCTTATTCTCAATTTTCATTAATCTCATAACTCAACAACTTCAGAGTGCGTATCAGCTATATGCCGACGATCTGCAAGTGTATTCACAGGCAAGGGTGGAAGACATAACACAAGCTGTTAACGTGGTCAACAGAGACTTGGAGATCATAAACTCGTGGTCGACGAAATTCGGATTGACAGTTAACCCAACCAAGTGTCAGGCGATCATAGTGGACAGCAAACGCATTATGAGCAGACTCGATACTGCCTCAATCTCACCAATCATCTTTAACGGATCAGTCGTACTGTTCAGCCCCGTAGTCAAAGATCTGGGCTTACTCATCGACTCTACCCTTGATTGGCGAGCTCAAGTTACTCATGTCAGCCAGAAACTAACGAGAAACCTGCGAACATTATATCGTCTGAAGAACTTCCTGCCTTCTAATACCAAAATTACTCTCATGCAGTCCTTAATAATCCCAATAATCGACTATGGTGATGTGTGTTATTACGACCTGAATGCAGACCTTCTTAACAAACTAGACCGACTTCTCAATAACTGCATTCGATACATTTTTAATTTTCGAAAGTACGACCACGTGTCTGCTTTACGTTCCCAATTAAAATGGTTACCTATTCGCCAGCGCCGCAATCTGCGAGCACTAACTGCCCTATTTTCATTTCTCAACTCACCGTTTTCACCTTCATATCTTACTCCGTACCTCCGTTATCTATCCTCTAATCACGACAGAAACCTTCGCTCAGAAAATAATCTGCTCCTCTTATGTCCCTCTCATAACTCCGATTTCGTGAACTCTTCGTTCTTTGTTCAGGCAGTACTACTCTGGAATGCGCTCCCGCTCGAAGTCAGGATGTCCACAAACCGTTTTACATTCAAAAAGAATGTACATAGTCTCCTTCTTAACGAGATTGAAGAATCGTCTCATCGTTAGTTGGCTCAGCTTACAGTCAAGTTGTCATAGTGTACGAATATAATCTAAATGTATGTGTATATTTATGTATATATGTGTATATTTATGTATATATGTGTATATTTATGACGTATGTATTGTATGTGTGCATGTATGTATACGCACTCATGTATTGTATATTTTAATTGTCAATATAACTTCTGTGCACCTCTCTTATAATATTTCTAAACCACCCTAAGGTTGACTGGAAGAGAATGCCCTGGGCATTAAGTCCGCCGATGTACAAAGTGCATAAAGTGTAAATAAACAAATACATATCGATTAAAGCCTGAAATTCATTACCAGCGCACGTGTTTCCCTCCCACTACAATCTCGGGTCCTTTAAGCGGGGCGTGAAAAAGCATCTCACTAGGCCGCCATAGCGTGTCTTTATTCACAGTGAGTACGGCGACCACCGCCCTTGGATTCTATTCATGCTTTCCATCAGGCAGAATCGTCACTTTGGTAGGTTTCTTATTTAAAAAAAAAATAAAAAAATAATTAAAAACCATTTGTTACAATTGTAGCCATTAAATTCCAGTAGAATCGGTCCCAAGACCTCCCGTAACATATTTGCGCGGGATGTTAGATTCAAATGTAAACGAATTCTTGGCCCACCTATAGGCCTATTAGGCCAAAAAATCCTGCCCTTTCCCTTTCTTCCTTATCAAAAACTTTGAATCACTTTCTAACCTGGTTATTTCCACCGACAGGGAAAAGTATAAATTAAAATTACACTTGGCCCTACCGGTGGCGACAACTACATAGTTAGGGTAACATTAACTGCCGCGTATGTAATTGTCAAGCGGTACAATAGTTTGGTAGCAAATTATCAAAAGCAAACTATCACAAGCGCATGATAGCTAAGTAAAATGTCCTGGTTGCATAACGTCGTTTTGCTCTTTTGACAATTCGTGATCTACTTGTCATTTTGATCTTATGCTCTGAAATTAATCACACAAATAAAACTTGTTTGCTTCAAGGAAATAAGTCGCAATTAATACACACGATATTTTTGTCATTATTTTATTGACAGTAATCTCCAAAGTACAGTTTTAAAGAACAAAAAATAAAAACGTGGTTTCACAAAATCTAGTCCAAATCGGATTATTTATCCAATTATTCTTCGCAAATACACTTTTTGAAAATCGTTGCTCTTATTCCTGTTAGATACGCTTTTGTTTAGTACCGCAAAATACAAGTCTTCAAAAAAAGTGTAAAATTAGTGTAAAATATTTATTTTTAAATACTTATAAATGTGGACGTGGAGATATGCAGAAGGCCCAAGGTCACTAACCTTGCCTGAAGAATTGCTCAAACTGAAGTGAACGTGGATAGAAATAATGGCCAATGAGGCCTAAAGTTCAGAAGTGGAAACCACATATCTTTACACGAAGTGTTGATACGGCCCCTACAAGTTTATTCGACGAACTGATGAAGGTCGTGGGAAGCTGTTCAGTGCGGGTAGCAAAAGACTGGATTGTAGTGCATCAACAGGAATAAACGCAAGGATTCTCAAAAAGTGTATCTACGAGTAAAGTGTGTCTACGAAGAATAATTCTTTTTATCATCTATCTAAATTTTAAAGAGTTACTTCAGATAACCCTATTTTACATAATAAATAATATATTAAATACATCACACCAAATTTTAATTTTAATATAATGGTGCGATATGAACTTTAGACGTCAATAATGTTTTATAATATAAAATATTCGTGCCGTTCAAGTTACATGGGAACGAAGTTAATATTTAGTTAGTCTGTTCCGTCGAATGTCGTTCGGAACCACAACAACGAGAACGAACGGAAGTGTAACTTAGTTATTGCAACACTTGCAGATGTAGACAAATCGTATATCGCACTGATATAGACCAACGTGTCGCGTCTATTACGTGTAAACTTAAAATGTAACCGCTGTCCTTGACACTTAGCCCTAATTTTCTTTCTACATAACAATAACATAAGAAAAGAAAAATTACACAATAATTTTGACGTAGTAACTCGGATATTATTTTAGATTCCGTCGAGGACAGGGCTGAAACACTAATCCTGAGATACAATTCTTTACACACTCGACGACCAATATTAGGGACAGCAAATAATATTATGGATACATAAATACATATGTATAAGAAAATATACACTTCGAGTAATAATAGAGGTTAATCATACGTTAAAAAATGAGCCGGTACATCCGGCACAGGCGTCCAGCAAGCGCTGGGCGGGTAAGGAACTAAATATGAATAAAGTCAAATACTGTAACTCTCTCCGCACAGGTGCCGCCCTTATCATCCAAATCGCGAACCACCACTTTGACGATTCTTTCACAGCTCGCAGACTCGACTATCCCTGTCTCTCGCGCGTAACACTAACACTACTTACATTATATAGAATAGTCTAGACCTAACTAATATTAAACACTACTGTAAACCGCGGCATTATATATATTTATGTGTACTAATTTATTTTGGACAGATCATCACCACGACTTTGTGTGACCGAAGAGACTGCGTAAATCATACACAATTATATCAAATGTTTGAGATTGATTTGCACACAGTAACTAAACGTAAAGCGAGCGAGGGACTCGCAACGTTAAAGGCGTATAGCGTTACGTTCTAGATTTAGTTGATAAAGTCAAGAATTTGGTAAAATGAAATTCGTATTATCCCGAAACGCGTCGCTATAAAAATGGCATTAATCTCTGCCCGCACACAGGTACGCGTACGTGTGCATCGAGGGAGAGTTATGCGCATTATAAACGGTGCGGTTACTTCTTGGTAGTTGCGGTGTTTTCAGACGCATCCATCTTCTCTTCGGTCTTGACCACTTTGCCTTCACCTGGAAAATGGGTGAAATTCATATCTTAATATTAACTTCACTTATGAGATAAATGTGACTTTAATTTTAAAATTTACAATACTGAGATTTATTGTAATGTCACGAGTGTTTGGAGCGAGGTTATTCTCGTTTGGCTTCGAGTATATCAGATTGTTAGGCAAAGAATCTTTACCATTGGGGGTGTCGGCCTCGGTGTCGGTGTTGGAACGCCTTCGCTTGCGGGGGAACTTCCACGGGCCTGGCGTGTGCTTTAACTTGGGTAACGGCTCCATGTCCAGAACCTGAAGAGTTCATCGTTCATTTAAAATACTTGTATTTATGAGATAGTTTACTTGATAATAAAAGTAAAGCGTGTAAGCACCTTGTGGATTTGTCTGAAGGCGATCTGTCGAAGGAACTGCTGCGCGGAAGCGGTGAGATCTTCACGTTTTTGTGGCGGTAAGTTACCCAGGGCGTCCTGTAACAGTATAAAAAGTGGATAAAGAATTTTTCCTCCCTTTACAATTTTTTGTCCGCCACTCCCCGCGCGTATACGGTTATCGCGATAAATAGTCTATGCGTTATTTTGACGCGTATAAGCTGTATTACTGTAAAGTTTGGTCTAGCTCTGTACAGTAGTTTTTGCGTGGCAGAGTAACAAACGTCCATACATCCTCGCAAACTTTCATATTTATAATATTAAAATTTAAACAATGGTTAAAAAGTTTATCAATAGAGACCTTGAAAATATAGCACGATCTATCAGAAACTGTGGGTATTTTTTATAATGACAAAGATTTTGTGCCATATGCGATTGGACGAGGAAATTTTATAGCGTCTTCTATTGGAATTTGTAAAATTTGTAATGATTCAAATACACAGCATTATGGATATTCTAATGAAAAAAGTAACCTACATCACCCTTTCCAGATATCATCATATCATCATCATCATCACATATATCATTTCCATAAAATCATTACATACAATCGTCCCTTTACGATGTGAGAAGAAAACAGATATACAAACAGACAAACACATTTTCGCATTTATAAGATTTGTAAAAAAGTAAGGCACAACGTGGACTATTTTTTTTAACGCTAATAACATTTTTTGTCTAAATCATTTAAAAAGTGATCAACACAATAGAAAAGCACATCGATAATAAATCATTTTCTCATGGAAAAAATTCTTTTGTAGTGTTCGTTTGCGATTTTCGTTTTTAAATATAATGTAGAGTGGATACAGTAGCGGTACAGAAACTACAGTAGTTACCATTAGATTAACAAGTTACATAACAGATATGTATATAAATTTTAATAACTACACATCTCGCCCACGGTCGTCCGATGCCGAACTGGACAGGGCTCCCATTAGGGTTACCGGATCACCGAAAAACATGGTGACATATTACAGATAAACTAGTTCACAAGTACGTACGACGAGGTCCTTCTCGCAGGGGTCGCGCAGGCCGGGCCCGTGCTCCAGCAGCAGGCCGCCCGCCACCGCCTCGCACACGCGCCGCAGCGCCTCGCCCGGCGACAGCGCCGCGCTGGCCGACTGCATCACGCCCGCCACCAGCAGCTCCATCGCCTGCGCAAGCACCGGCTCAGAGAATGCGTGTATATATCCCCAATGTTGCTCCAAATTTAAGAGGCAATAGAGGAAAGTAAAATGATAGCATTTTCTTAATTGCCTTTTCAAACCCTTTTATTACAGCGAACCGTGTCATCGATATACAGATATCACACACGATCGATTGCTATTACAAATTTAAGACACCGTATTTATCTTGGGTGAGAATCGAATCCACACCTCTGGGCTCAGCATCAGAATCGTTAACCGCTAGAACAACAGACCCGTCCCGCTTCTTGTGCCTCGACGAGTCAAAAATTCGTATAAGTGACTTTAATTTTGACATGATTAAACTTGAATTAAGCTCTTTTACTCAAACGAATGAAACAATTTTTACGGTATACAGAATTATATAAAAACGAACAAAGAGAAGAGAAGAGTACTCACGTAGGGGTTGAGTGGGGTCCAGTTGGGGATGCGGCGGCACAGGTCGCGCATGATGCGGATGATGATGACACACGACTGCAGCGTGGCGGCTCTAGCCTGCAAGGCACGCCGCGTCAACCCGGGCCCGGCCCCCGAACCATTTATTGCTCCACTCTCCGACTTATTTACTTTACTTTACAACTTTTACAATTCATCCGATAAGAAACGGAGCAATAAATGTACGAAGTTACAAACTCTATGATCTATAGAGAAACTGCGTTTCCTGTCGTGTACGTTCCCAGTGTCGGCTACGAGTGCGTGGAAACGCAGCTTTGGGGGGGCAGCACTGTAGCCACATGTTCATGGGAATCGCTTCTTAATGTTTACTTTTAAAGTGAGGATCTACTGATTTGTATGATATAAAGAAATAAACATGTGACTAAAATTATATGTGTGCATTCCGGCCTCGCACGCAAGATTTACATTTCGTCTCAGTGTTCGTTCTAGGATCGTAACGATTAAGAGTTGCCAAACGCAACGGCATATAGTGAACGTACGCAGCAGTTGCGTGCGACGAGTCGGAGTGCCCACAGTAATGTAAATGTTGTGGCGAATGTACCTGGAACCACTTGGCGTGCCGAAGGGCGGCCAACGCGTCCAAACACTTCTGGCGCGGGAGCACATCCTTGTCGTCTCGCTTTATGTCGCCACCGTCTAGCGACAACAACACAAAGGGTGTTTGACCATCAAAACATCGACGAAAACGGGGCAAACATCGGTCGTACATCCTACCACAGCATTAGGGGTGGGGGCGCCGCCCCGGGCCCGGGCCTCCTCGGCCGGCCCCGGGGCGGCGCGCCCGGACTGACGGGACACGGTGACGTGGCGCAAGCTAAATCACATTACGCTAACGATCGATCGGGTCGGACTCGAGGTTTAAACTACGATCGAGCGAGCCGATACGATCGCATCGGTCCTAGTGATCTGCGATAAGCGATAAAATCTTAAATAAACTAGAAATATAGGATACGATAAGAGTATGCAACAAAGGAAATATGTTTGCTCCGTTTCAGTAGAGCGATATACCACCGCGGCGCGAACGCGCGAGTGATATATCGCGATAGATGATCAAAAATCCTTTTCTTCTCGCCGCATCTTACCCTACTCACACCTAAAAATAAGCATTCGACACGGTGCCCTCGCGGGCGGTAAATACTTTGAACAAATTATCTTTTTATCGTACATCGGAGGAAACAAAAGTATACTCGTGAAACAGAGAGCAAACGTTAGAGCGCAGACGAGATAGTTTGTTCTGAGCGTTCGTCGGCCCGGGCGGCGGGCCCGGCGGCTCACCTGCGGGCTCGCGCATGACGGCGGAGGTGAGCGACACGCGCACGGCCACGGCGCCGTCCGTCACGCTCACGGCGCCCTCGGCCGCCAGCAGCTCCACGCGGCAGCGCGGCTCGTCGGCGCCGCGCACGCGCGCCAGGTGCGCCGGCAGCTCGCCCGCCACGCGCTTCAGCAGCGTCACGGTGGGCCGGTCGTGGCACAGCACCACCAGGCGCACGGCGCGGTCGCCCTTCAGCAGCAGCCCCTTGGCCAGCAGCCCCACGCGCATCACGCCCTTCAGCGCGCGCGCGCCGCCCGCGCCCGCCGCCTCGCCCGCGCCCGCCTCGCCCTCGGCCGCGAACGAGAACCTGTAGCGGTGAACGTCGTCTTTAATTTCGATTATACGCGACGTCCTTCCCTTCTTATAGTAAAATGTTTTAGCCGCAGTTAAAGAACGAAAAGGAACGAGTGATTTCAAGTTAATCGAATCACGTATTTACGTTCTAAAACGTGAAAGTTGAACCGACTTGGTGTTATAAACTATCTATATATACGTAATTACTTTACATTGAAATATTATTACAGATAAAAAAGTTTTTATTGATATAAAATATATTTTTGTTTAATATCTTGTCATTTTTATTGTTAATAAACTTGTTGCAATTAAAAAAACGGCGACACGGAAAAAAAAGTATACAAAAACTTAATATTTATGTATATACTCACAATTGATTATCGCGACCGTCCTCCTTGCCTTCAGGTTTATCATCTTTCTTGTCTTCAGTTTTAACTGGAGTCTTGGTTGGCGTCTGACCCTGTATCACATGTCAACGTTATCGAAACAATATAGAACGAATCGCTGAGTGGTCACACAAACGACTAACTAAACTAATTGATAGTTTTGGCAACATTTCCGACAAAGTAATGTGTAGTATATTTGTCATTATCATCTCAACGAGAACCGTCCAAAGCGGATCATACGTTTATCATAATGGTATAATTTTTATGGAATACAAATATGTATGAAAATTCCATCGAGCCGTCAATCCACTAGGGTTCAAAGCGAGGCGGTACGTCGGCATCCAACCAATTAAAGCACACACGAAATAGGTGTCTAGTAAGACGTGGCGGCAGGTACCTTAGGCTTGGCCTGCTCGGCGAGCGCGTCGGAGAGCGACTTGAGCGCCTTCTCGGTGTGGCTGACGGCGCGCTGGATCTCCTGCAGCTGCTGCTCGCTGGGGTAGATCTCGGCGTGCTTGGCCAGCACGTGGCGGTCGTCCGACGTCTCGGGCCGCCGCCCCACGGGCCCGTACGGCATGCCCATACCCTGCGTCACATCGTCGCGTTACTTCAGGCTCATTCTTTTGCACGTATTAAGTTTATATTATTACGGTACGTGAACCTCTGTTAATCGGTCACGAGTACGTGCCGACCTTTGAGGTGGGGTATTCTTTTTTCACGCAGATCGTCTCGGTCTAGAAATGTCGCAGTTTGTGCGAGGTAAAGAGTGCCTTGAAAAGCGAACAAGTGAAATGTTGTATTCAGATAAACTAGACGGCATTTCAAGTATACTTGCTGTGTTCTTACAGAAATGATACGTACGTGATGAAGGTGGTGCATGGGCGGCGGTACGGGTCCGCGTCCCCACCACGGCTCCATGCCTCCCTCCCAGTACATTCGCTCCTCGTCTTCCATACCCTGAAAAGTGATACACTTCACCGTCACTTCTTACTTCTTTCTAACTACACAAAATTTTTAGATGTTATAATGATCTACTCTCCTAGCCGATTTCGGTCACAACGGTCAGTCTCAACGGAGACCAGCGAACTACGCAGGAGATATTATAGTGCACAAACATAGGTGCACTCTCTGTTCTCTCACAATTTGCTGGAACGGTTGTTCGACACAACGGAGACATATCAAAGACAGAGCCGACGCCTTTACGGGGTTAAGACCCAACTTACAAACGCTGGATTGTTATCAAGTCTTTCTGTAATCGGAAAAACTCAACAATACTTTTTGACTCGAGCCAGAAGTCGAACCAGAGACCTCTCGATCGACAGTCGCATATGTTAACCGTTAAAGCAATGAGGTAGTTATCAGTATATCAGTCTGGCATTAAGGTCTCATTTTTGATACAATATGTTGTATTAAATTAAAATTAATTATCTTACTAAGCCAATTGTAAACACTTTTGGATAGTCAGGACCAAAAGTTAGTGGTGAAGTTATGAAGGATTAGCAGGAGATCTAGTTTCCTTCTATTAAATTAAAGGATAGTTTATACTAATAAAATTATAACTAAACTGTTAGAGTTATTGGATTATGTAGAATTAATGAAAAGTTTTATAGTACAACAACAGTCTTTTAATGATGCCCACAGAGTATAAAAAGGAATAGACAAACATTGAAAAAGGTGCGAATTTACACCACAGACTATATAACTATTACTAGTGTGTTACTTAGTATATTAGGCACAATATAGAAACTAATATTTTAACATAAACGATAGACAGATCGATATTCAATATTCGTAAACGAGAATTATCAGAGCATGACCACGTGGTCTTTAATACTTTTAAGAGTAACGCTTCACGATTAACGCTAAATAAACCAAACAGTTTAAGTAGTGGTACTGTTAGGAGCGTGAGGGTGTGAGGAGAGCGGTACGTACGTCGTGCATGCGGCGGCGCGCCCACAGCTCGTCGCGCACGAGCATGCGCTGCGCCTTGGCCTCGGCCAGCTTGCGCTGGTGCATCGACGGCTTCACCTTCACCTCCAGGTCCGGCTGCACCTGCAACACGCCGCGGCCTCAGTGAACGCCGACGAGGGGACGGGAGATAAGTGCCGACCGAGCTAGGGCTGTTTCCTCATTGCCAAGTGTCATCATGTGACGCACGGATCTCTTGGCGCCGCGGACGGCACCAGGCTCGACGGCGCCTCGAACCTTTTACTAAGTAATCACGGGAAAGCCCTGCGAGGCGGCACGCGCCGGGTCGGGCGGGGGACTTACCTTCTTCTTGTACTGCAGGCGGTGGCGGCGGCCCTTCATGTGCATCTCCTTGGCGTTGGGGTCGTTGAACTTGCAGTCGCAGAGCTTGCAGTTGAAGCTGAGCGCCTTGCCGTCGTCGCCGCGGATCTCCTCGATGTAGTCCTGGCCGACGGGCTGCACCTCGGGCTCGGCGTCGCCCTCCTCGTCCTTGTCGTCGCCCTCCTTGTCTTTCTCGCCTTGGGGTTCGTTTCGATCTTTGGTAGAGGAACCCGCGACCGTGCTGAGACCCCCGCACGCCACGAAAGCGATCTTGGGCGTCCCGGCCACCGTCTTTTTGGCTGATAGATCGAAAAGTCAAATTTTCTCTCGTTACTCTATTGCCGGGATATTTTTTTGAAACGAGACACGGGCCCTTTCTACGGGAGATCGCGTCTAACCCGGACGCTTTTTTTTAAATTTAATACCTCGGTCAATATAAAAAAGGCCCGTTTAACGCACTCCACATATCTGTACCGGACGTCGAAACGGTGAACGTCGAGAGAATTTGACTGATGCAAATCTAGCTGCCAACAAAACGCGCGGTTCCATACAGATATGGCGTCGTGGCGACGGGGGGGTCAGCACAGGCAGGAATATATCACAATTAGAGTCGTCAGAGAGCGGCGGTGCGTACCTTGGCCCAGCTTGGTGGGCTCGGTGGAGGGGATGGGCTTGCCCAGCATGGTGTGCAGCTTGACCACCTTCTGGTGCTTGATGCCGCGCACGTGCGCCGCGTAGGCGTCGGCGCCGGTGCAGGTGACGTCGCACAGCTCGCAGCGCAGCGCGCCGCCGCCCGCGCCGCGCGCCAGCGCCAGCACGGCGCCCGCCGCCGCCAGCTTCACGGCCGCCTCCTTCTTCTTGTGCTTCTGGCCCTCCAGGTGCTCCTTGTACGTCTGCGCCGCACCGTGCCAATACAACAGACGATAGCTTAACACCCTTCAACGTTATGTAACCGAATAGCAAAAAACGGATCCCTTATAGATTCGTCCTGTCTGTCTATCTATCCGTCCACATATCGCAGCCCTTTTTTTTTCGACACTATAAAAACTTTACTGTTGAAACTTGGCAAATAGATGCCGTCAATAGCATTAAGATTTTCACAAAAACAGAAAAAAAAATTGGGCGTCTCCCATACTTAGAACTGAAACAGATTTTTTTTTCATCAAACCCATACGTGTGAGACATCTATAGATTGGTCTTCAAAAATGATCTTGAGGTTTCTAGTATAGTTTTTTTTCTAAAATGGACGGTTTGCGCGAGAGTAACTGTAATTTCTAAAATAAGAGAATATTAAAACTAAAAAAAATATAATGTACGATGTAAATTTTTACCGAAAATTGGTTTAAAGGTGATCCAGTGAGTAATTTTTTTTTAATACGTCATAAATCGCTACTACAGAACCCTTCATGGGCGAATGCGACTCGCACTTGACCACTTTTTAATAGAGCCGTGGTAACATTTATGATATAATCGATCGAGCGAGTCGACGAGCAGTCGTTACCTGAGGCCCGGCGCAAGAAATGCGGCACACGTCGCAGTAGTGCAGCTGCTGCGCCTTGGGGGGGGGCTTGGGGCGGCGCGCACCTGCACCTACGCCGCTCTTGTTGTAGTTCTTCCAGCCGCTGCAATAAAACCTGGAACCTTAACTCCACTGCTTCCACGCAAAACGATACATCCATCTGAGCTTATTTAACACTACCCAAAGCTTAATTTTTTATAACGGTATTATATGAACCAAATTATATTTAACTCTTGCGATTAGCGCCAAGGTCAGTTTTACAAGTCACTTTCGTTTAAATTTGGCTTTGCAATGCTAATATATTGTTTATTTTGGCTAAAAGATGACTGACACCAGACTACGTTCACTCGGCGATACACAGCACGATTTTTACTTAGATTCAGTCCTACAAGTATTGAAAACCCTAAACATATTTTTAAATATAAAAAATAAAATAAATTTAAAAAATAAATAAAACTAACACATATTAATGAATCACGCAATTTCTTGCAATATCACTATCTCTTTGACGTTTATTTTTCTGTGTATACTTATACTCCCACACTCGATAGCTAGTCATTTGGCATGAAAACGTGCCATGTGTTGCCATGTGGACGTAGTCTTACCTTCCGCCGCCCGTTTTGTTTTGTTGAGCGACGTACATAGTAGCAGCGTTGTAGAGAGCCGTGTCGTATGCGGTGTTGCCCCTGTTGGTGGTTTCTGTAACGCAAATATTTCAAATTAAACATAAAATATTTTAATAAGTAATTTTGTTAGTAAGTACTTGGAATCTTTAACACGTTCACGCCGGCGTGTACCACCGGTGGCTCGCGCTAGATCGCCTCATCGGGCGTCGTATACTACAGGTGTTTCGCATTCGATTGTGCTATTAGACACTAATAATTTAACGTACATTTATAAAAACGTTTGTTTTGAATAAAAGTTATATTTAATAACATATTATAAATATAACTTCTGCTCAATAACTTATAATATTATAAACGATACTTAAAATCGATAAAATTAACAGAATAATTCAATATTATTTTATTTGTAACTTATTATTATTAGTATACGCGAAATCAGCGTGCCGCCAGATGAAACGCGACGTTGTTTTACGCGCCGCCGGGTGGTGCATCAAATGAAAAAATGCACCGGCGGGGACGTGTTAAATTACTAAACTGGCCTGTCGGTCCAGTGATCGGTGATCCCAAACCGAAGGTCGTAGGTTCCTTCCCGTCTAGGACAAATATTGTGTGACGAGCGTTATCATTCGTTCTGTGTATGGGTATAGTTTATCTATAATATGTGTGTATTTAGCAGCAGTTTGGAAGCAACAAGCGGCGTAGGCGGTGAAACAAAAAGGCGTTATGGTGGGTACTCACGCTTGGTCTGCGCGGGCGTGGCGGTGTAGGCCTGCGTGGGGTAGGAGGCGGCGGCCGTGGTGGCGGTGTACACGCCGCCGTACGCCTTGGCGCCGCCGCGCGCCGCCGTGCCGCCGCCCTGCCCGCCGTACTGCCGATACGATAGCACAAGTCTAATATACTCACTAACATAAACGTTTCATTGTGCACGGTACATGGTATTTTTAACGTCAGATCGGTTGGTATAGGGATTTGCGTCAACTTTCTGCTTTTTGGAGTGCCGTTGTTCTGCATAATTTCCTCCCTTAACCGGCTCTTCAGTTCTTAATCAATACACTCACAGGATGAATAGGGGTAATGACATACCCCATTCTTAATTAACACACAGAGTCATGGGGATATTCTTTTAAGCAGGTTTAATTTTTATACACAAAATACAACAGGCAAATAAAAGCTTACTTCAACTGCACAGTACTTCAAAATAAAGACAATATCCATGTTTTGCATAGCAGAATGAAATGACCATAATCTACTTAGTCTACACATTTGCTTTATGGTTTACTTTACAATTGCAAAATTTTTTTTTCTTTATTTTTAGTGTTTCAAACAACTATTAGTAACTAATTCACTAAATCTTGTCCACAAGAATAGATAGTAGTTACTGTTACAAACAGACATGACTCTAGTGACTCATAAATGAGATTTTTTTTAAATTTTAAATAGCTATTTATGCATTGCAATGCAGTTTTAGTAGTATTAAATTTACTAATAAGTACTGCAAGCACTCTTCAGTCAAAAGGTATTGTTTTGAATTTTACCTTTGGCAATTGTCAATACAAAGCAATTTCATTCTTGTTATTTAATTACTATTTTAGATACATTCATATACTGTCTACTTCCAAATTTCTACACTGTTTACATATCACTAACAATTTGTACACATTTGTTAGAGTGTTATCTGTCATATTAGATTAAAATATGATAGCATCAAACAGCACAGAGTTCAATAACCCTTGTCTGGTCAATCAATGTTGTGTCTATAATAAGTTTTTTGTAGGTTTCAAGAAGTTTCTGGTAACACAATTATTATTTTTAAATCAATCTAAATTACTATCAATACTAATTATATATTATGATGGTGATCAACTAGAACCTGTTTAGCAGAAATATGAAATGTAATTTGTGGTGCATAAACATCAAACACATGTTTATTGTACAATAATGCATTCTGTTTCTATACACTACTAGGTACTGGGTTCTGCTTGATGGTCAGTGTATATATTCCAATTCAGGTGATCATGAATTAATCATGGACACAACTTATTAGCATGCCCACTTAAATTGAAATCCATTTAGCTATTTTCAGTTGGAAATATTAAATTAACACACATGAAATCACTGAAATCGCCAAAAGAAAACATTGAATAAATAAATTGTAATTTTCTTCAATTTGGAATCTACTTTGGTTTTCAATTTTAAAAGTCTGCTAAAGTGATTCTACCATCTGATCAAAAGTGTGAATAGAATCCAAGAGATTTGGACATCATACTCATTGTGAATGTAGAAAATGCTGTATCACTAGTGACCCACACTATGGTAACCTAATGATTTCAATAGAGGCATGTCATATACATATAAAATTTGGGTGCAGTTTCACTAACCTGTGCATAAGTGGCTGGTGTGGTGTAGGCAGGTTTGGCAGCAGTAGCATCGTATGTGGGTTGTGGTTGAGGGGGTGCAGCAGTAGGGTAGGCTGCTGCCGCTTGCTGGTAGTAGGCGCTCTTGCTTGCGTCGTAGGCCGAAGCTGCTGCAGCTGCTGCATGGGCGTGGGCGTGCGCCGCTGCTAGTAAAACCACACTTGTTACTGCACTGGTCTACTTACATCTTATTACTATGTTGTATCACAATTTTGAATATGCACTTGTTTTATGTAAGTTTCGTAAACAATTCAAACGAATAATAATAAACTGGTCTCTCGTAATAGATCTGTCAATATCTAAGGATAAAAACTTAACATTCTTTATATATCAGTGTTGTTTACAAATAGAAGTAAGATTGAGGTAATGCTTTGTTTGTCAGATTCTTCTACCATAACAACTAAGAGTGTGATAAGATGTCTATCTATGCGCAGACACTGACTAACCTGGAATTTTCAATTTTCCAATTAAATGTATTTTAACTACTACACAAAAAGAAAATTTTGTAGACTCACCATCTGTTATGAAACTGCTTAGTTGTATGTGAAACACATTTTAGTACACAATAAATAGTACAGGTATCGGATTTAAATATGCTAATTTTTACTAACTCATCACTAATTTCTAAAATGGTGAGTTGAAAGAGATGGAAGTAAGTGAGCAAATTCAAAATGTCAACTACTGTCAAATTTATGAGTACTGGCAGTAACTCTGAATACTAAAGGAATGGTAAAATACTTAAGCAATCAGCTGGTTTAGATCAATGACATACACAGACAGACACAAACGCGGTTGTTGCAGCATTTTCAATATTGTTATACATATGACTATTGATAATTATTTTGAGTGATAAACAGCAGGATTGATATGTAATGATTCATGCACTACGCATATTGCACCGAATCACGAAATTCTTGTACTGACTAAATTAATTTCGTCAGCTACTTAAAAAATCAAGGTACTTCTTATACTGCCCATTCGATAACGAAGAGAGAATTTACAACTTTAATGGACACTAATCGACTCCTTTTACTGAATCTGTTTGAGACTGGTTCAATTTATGCAGTTACAACAATAACTCAATTACTTGGGCACTGGAGATATCTATTTTAAACATTTATTATGTAAACAAATAACTCTTGTCTTTCTTAAGGGTTCCATTTGGCAGGATCTACATACCCTGGGTAGCGGCTGCAGCTTGATATGCTGTGTCGTATCCTGTGGCAGCGGCACGTTGAGTGCCGTAAGTTGCAGCGGTCGCCGCTGGCGCTACGGCGTACCCAGTTTGCCCACCATATGCTGCACTTGCCGTAGCGGCACTATAAAACGAACCATACTTGTAATTATAAAGCAAAAACCACAATTCATTGGCAATTTTACGATCAATACACGTCAGACGCCATTTTGATTAGGACAAACATGAGCACAAGGCACATTGATCACATCTACCTATTTCATAATTCATTGTATGATCGCACTACACCCAAATTTGAAGGATTTTTATATTTTTTAACTTACCCGTATTGGGTTCCTCCATGAGTAAACCCGAAATAATTATTTGCTGCCATCATTTACCAATTTTCGGCGTCGAAACAACAGACGCTTCAAAACGGAAAAGACCGGCGTTTTGTTTGTCTCTGAAAAATATGGCCGCCAATTTCATAGATCACTTAGACAAGTGCTGCCAGTACTGCAGTTAAAAATTCACTCAATGATTTTACAGTTTTAGTAGGAACCTGTGTGGGTGGAACACGATAACAGTTAACTTTACTCTGTCTAATAAACTTAAAAATATCTTTTCACAGATTTTCTTAGATTGCTTAGCGATTTATAAATTATATTTTGACTAATAAATAGGGATGGCGATCTGAGATCGTTTATTTGAAGAAAAGATTTACCGATTTTTTAAATTGAAATGTAGTGCTGAATCCATTCAATGAATCGATTTATCACTCATGAAAAAAGACATACAAATTTTTGATTTAGTAACAACCATACAAGTATTTGCAATTAGTTGAATGTACTCGTATTAAAACAGTGCTGCCGTTTAAAGAGTTAACTATTCAAAAACTAACAAAATGGCTGTGTGTTTAGTTTGTGAAGGAAACTAATCGAATTCCCTGATTTTACTGAGAAGAGATCCTTAATTAAATTTTTTATCTTGTTTTTAATAAAATATATTTATACTTACAATGTAAACGTAAACTTGAAAAATTATTGGTTTTTTAGAAATCGATCTTTTAGATATCGATTTTTTTTGTGAATCTATTCCTTTGAACATAATTCGAGGCGTCATGACTGACGTCTGCGCCGCATCAATTTCACGGGTCAGGCCGGTAAGGAGGGGTTCTGTGCTCGAGAGTCCGTCGCCAGTTTCAGAGGGCCTGAAGAAGAAGGTGAGCCACAACCGAGAAGCTGTTTGTCTAGGAGTTGTTTAGGAGTTGTTCCAAAGTGAGGTGGAAGCATAGCGCTGCAACAAAGGCAGTGAACCTTGCAATCGTAGAAGCGAAGGCTCGGTTCTGGAAGGAGCTCATAGAGAGACTGGACAGGGACCCATGGAGGCGCCCTTACAAATATGTTTTGGGTAAGCTCAGACCGTGGGTCCCACCACTAACGCAGAGCCTGGAACCCGAGTTTGTAGCAAGAGTGGTAGATTCCCTCTTCCCCAGGGACCACATGGTAGTCCTACACGCCCTCCGTTGCTGTTTACGTCGGAACTAGCCACAGTTTCCGGCGACTTTGACGTGACAGTGGAGGAGCTGTACCGAGCCGTAAAGCGACTAGCCGCTGCATCACTACTCCGGGTCCTGATGGGATCCCGGGCCGAGCATGAGTGCATGCTTTGGTAATTCTAGGAACTAGGCTGAGGTGGCTGTTTACCAGCTATCTCCGTCCTAGTGTATTACCCTTTAATAATACTAATACCCTTCCGGTTGAAAGGAAACCAGGCTGGTACTCATCCAGAAACCTGGCAGGGCTGCAGATTCTTCCTCGCAGATCTCTAGCTGGATCCTGTGAAACTCACTTCCTTTGAAGCTTCTTCTGAAAAAGGAATTCATCAGATAAAGTCCCTGGGCCTCGAGGAAGTTTACCAGCGTTTGACCCCGCCGATTTCTGCGCCCATAGTCGAACGGTCCTATCGCGGTTTCGCCATAATGGTGCACTCCCATTTTCGCATTGAAATCGCCCATGATGTGAGATGTGTGAAGTTATTATTATTACGGAAATAATAACAATAATAAAAAATATAATGTAGAATTTTGGTGTTAGAAAGAAATACGGAGATATAGAATACCAGTTGTTTGCTCCAAAGATAAACAGTTACTGGCCACATATAATTGTAAATCTATTACTAGTGAATTATATTAGTAGTTTCAGAAATTAAAGTAACCTCAGAAAAATTGATGCTGATTTGGTACATCAGTACATTCATTGCTCATCGTCATAGTTCTATAGGTACACTATCATCAACACCTACTTATAGCGTGCAGTCCCGCCGTAAGCAGACGTGCAAGGCATGCTCTGCGCGCGGGTACGTGGAAAGGGATAGCAAATTGAGTGACTCATCACGTAATTATTCTAACTCATTGTCATCATAAATAACCACTTCACCTATAGTAAAAAAATGTCATCGCATGGAAAAAATCAGACTGTTGCCATCCGTTAAGACTAAGATGCAATACCAAACGTCTGTAAGCAGGTGGAACCGCCAGTCTCT
This sequence comes from Hypercompe scribonia, assembly GCA_949316085.1. Lineage (NCBI taxonomy): Eukaryota > Metazoa > Arthropoda > Insecta > Lepidoptera > Erebidae > Hypercompe > Hypercompe scribonia. Next base: position 1,697,302 of record OX438984.1, on the reverse strand, counting down.
GCTTGGTAGCGCTCCAAATTCTATACAAGTATCGTACAAGTACAAGTACTATATTCTATATAATCAAATTTGCATAAACGATAGTCGTACTTAAAAAAAATTGGAAATCAATGACCGTCATATCACATTTTAAATTCCATGTTCGGCTCATAGTCTTAATTTGGTAGTGGACAATACAGCAAATATTACGTACGAAACTGTAAATTTCTTTGATATAATTTAAGAAATTTATGTTTTTTTTATCATCTACAAAAAGGTGGTGGATAAGTTGTAAAAATTTAACAGATTTAAAATTCAAAACTCTAAGTGCCACGCGAGTCTAGCAGAATCGATGCAGTTAAACCATAACAGTATCACCTCGAAAAATATTTAATACTTTGCTGGAACTATCTAGGAATTAGTCGGAGTGGGATTGTACTATATCTCACAAAGGTCGTTTAAAATTATAGCTCGATATTTTAAACAAAGTTAATTTCCTGAGCAAAATTATGCAGAGCCGCCGATGAATAATCAAATTTGCATGAATTTATTAAATAAGTTGATAGGTAAGTTTGAATACTTTGAAATAGTGTAAGCCGAAACTTCCAAAGTGGCTCACGAACTTAACGCAGAAACAGATTTCCCACCAATAAATATAACTCGTCCAAGAAGAAAGTCAATGCAATTTCAATAAAAGCACAAGCAGATGAAATTTTAGTACACTCCAAAATCAAATATAGAGTAGTTTTATTTTAGAATCTTAGATCAGATTATAATTTCTTTAAAGGATAGATTCGAGGAGCTATAAGCATTTACCGACATATTTGACTTTTTTAGCGTGAATTAATTTATTTGCTGCAATGATGAGTTATAGGTATTGTAAAGATTCAAATTTAGAACTTAAAGATAACTCAAGGAGCGAATCGAATCAGACATTGATGTTGACTTGTTTAATGAATTCATTGCATTAAAGTTGTATTTTGCAGAAAACCAGTCTAATGATCTTCACTTACCTATATCAAGTGAAAGATTTTTCAAAATATTATTATGATATTTAAGATCGACAATACTCCAGTAAAGCCATAAGTAATTTAATTATAGTTTCAATTGAACTTTTTTTTTAGATTGGCGAAATCTTCTTAAAAAAAGAAGAGTTACATTTTTATGTGTTAATATTTAAGTACATATATGGTTTTACACTTCAGTAAACAAAAATGATTAAGTAATTAATTAAAATAAATTTATTATTTCTGTTAAGATTTTTTTCCACCATTTAAAAAAAAACACGCTAAATTTAGAACTAAGAACTAGAACAAAGCTCAGCATATGTAGTTACAGGGCGGCATAATCGGCATTGCACGTGGGTGATCAAACAGCTAGCGGTGGGCCTGTCGCAGTCCACTGCTGGATATAGGCTGCCCTAATTTTACACCACTCAGGAAACGCAGAAAGACCGTCACAGGTCCCTTTCTGTCCCTTTTTTTTTTCTTTTTAAAAAGGTCAGGTGCAATGATGATTTGTGCAAGAGGGCTGGCAGGAACTAAATGTGAGAAGCAGTGGCTCAAACCAAGTGGTTTATACATAAATAAGAACATACAACATATTACAAAGTATTTTTATTTATCAAGTTTCCTATTGTAAATGTTATAATTGTACAAATATTTGACAATACAAAACAGATTAAGCGTTTTAACATTAGTAAGAGACACTCTATATTGTACACATACAATTATCAAATAGTCTGCACCATATCAATATGTGTGTTTAATTTGGAATGAGTGAGCAAAGAGAAGAAAATAGCATGTGTGTATTTCACAGTATCATGAAATGCTTGAAAAGTCTTCTGGTATGTGTAGAACAGGTAGAACTCTCCTTATGCCTAAATAATCCTACCCGCATTTATCCTAGTAGTAATTTGAATATTATCGTTAGTATGTTCAAGATGATCAGGGGAACTGCAAAGAAATTATCATTTTAAATATTATTTTTAATTGATAATTAGTAGTTTAAGTAGTATTTTGTAGTTGACTTAGATTATGGAATGCCACTAAGCTCCTATTTATTCCACGGTTGTAAGGGCTGATTCAGGGACTAACTACACAAGGTAACAGCACTGCTGAATATTCACACAAAACCTACACTGTTTGGTCAGTATTGGATGCCACAACAACACTTCCTTAAACTGTTAATAGCTGTTGTTATGATGTAAAGACTGATAATTAATTACTATGCTATAAAACTAGGAACATTTATTTTTTTTTTTTAATGTGTGGAAACCCCCTCGGGCTGTCACCCCACCGGGGTTTACGGCGAGGAGGTGTGTCAAAACTAGGAACCTGCCCCAACTTTGCATGGATGAGAATTTGAAATGCTTGTCTTTCCTTTACCATAATATATGCATAATATGCTTATACTACATGCATATTGTACATATAAACATTGCTTTTGAATTACTTTCTCTACAGACTCAGCATTAAAAACTGTTGAGTAATTTGAAAGTTATGTCTACAAGAACAAAAACCAACTTCATTTCATATTCTGTAAAGATAATATTAAAACAGATAATCGAGAACAATCGAATAGTGAAGGGAACAATTCTTTAATTGATGTAGGATTATTTATAACACATTTATTTTTGTCATTGAATAATGATCTATATAGGTAAGATACTTACTCCTAGTGACTGTTCTGATGGATCTGACTAAATTTAGAATCTGAAATTTAACTGATGATTGGTCCTCAAATCCTTGGTTTTGACCATTAGCGCCCCAGCCCACTGAAACAATATCAATATAATTTTACAGTTTCTGTTTTGGAATAAATGCACACTGGAAATCAATAAGCACTTGGTAGTCAACGTATTTTTATAACAATTGGTATTCTAATTTTGCAGGGTGAATTTGTAAAATTAATTTTATTTGTTAAATAGGTTATTTTACTTTTTTGCATAAATCTTTCTTCGTGTAGTACACATACTGCATTCAAGCAAAGTAGTGAGGCTTCAAATAAATTCCATAAGGTCAACATATTGATAAATTAAACAAACTTATAATATTATTATCAATAGTTTCAAAAATCTGTATATTTGTTATGACAGATGACAGAAACTTTTTGGTCAATCTGACAGCAGTGACAATGACACGTGGGAAGTGTCATTTTTATTTAAAACTACTATTGCCAGTTTCTAACTAATATTCTTTTATTATTGTGGTGTTTTTGGTCTAATAATAGATTAATATCGTTAACGTAAAGTCAGATAAACCACTTATTGTCAACTAGTGTTGGTAATAAAAAATATAATATATTCTATATCAACCGCATTATACAGTCTTAATTGTCTTTGTAGGTGTTCTAATTTGCTGCTATATTTCTAAATATACATATAATATTATTAGTATTCAGTTTATTCAATCGATACCGATAGGATAATCGTCAACGATCAATATCTGATAACCAAATAACAAAATACTTTCAGACGAGGTATTAAAAGACATCTTGGACAGTCTTGAGGCCATGTTTGACATTTATGTTTATGTCTGACCGTTAAAGTTATCTGTGCATGTTACTTACTGCTGTTGTTTACGAATTCGTGTTTATAAGTGTTAAGTCAGCTGAGCGTTAAGAGAATATTGACTGGTTAATGAATTATGTGGTGTGCAAATGCAAAGAAAAGGGATTAAACATATAACAAAATGTCTAGTGTAAATCAAGTACTAGTTGTACCACAAGAAACGAATCAAGACACGCCTGAAATATGCATTTTTTCAGAAGATATCTCATCGACGACATATCATGCTAACAGGAGCGAGAGAATTATATCACGAGCTGCAGGTAAGTTAATACATAGCGACCGTGATGGATAGATAACGTCTTTAAAACACATTAAACAAATGAGAGACTCATACTTCGGCACAAATGGCTCTATTGAAATAATACCGCATGCTCACGGAAAATCGGTATTAAGCAATTTTTCTTACTTTCAAGTAAAACAGTGAGGCCCGAAATTCTCCCTCCGGCCAATGAGGACTCGTGCGTTGTAGAATGCAGGTTGTCACTAACCATCAGGTTTCTGCTCGTTCACTACTCCCTCAATACTTTATAGTCAGTATCGCAAGTGAATAACTAATCCTGGTGTTGATATGTTCCAGAGTTTTACCACTATTACGTTTTATTGTGTTTTTGTTTCGGCCTTGAGGAGAAGCCTAATTTCAACTCCGATGATGATGATGTTTCGCTAGCAGTAAATAATGCATGAATATAAAAAAAACTATGTAACTTCCAATAGTAAATTTCTCAATGATTTATTTCAGAAGGCAATACAACTGATGATGAAAATACGGAAGTCATTGAGGTAGTGATAAATACAGAAGGAGAAGACGGTGAATTTAATATATCCCTTTCTGAATTGATAAAACCATCACAGTCTAAATCAGAAGGTGACCATTTTAAAGAGCCTCTACGGATTAGTGTCCCTAAAGTTAAAGGAAAGAAAACGAGAAGTACTTTACGAACAGACAACATAATTATCCCTAAATTACCTCGTGTGATGACCCAGGAAAGCACCTTATCGAGCTCAGACAATTTACCTAAAGTCTCTCAACCATCTACTTCCACAAATGTTTTCAGACCTTTAAAAAGAGAACCTTCAAGTTGTAATAATATAAAACCAGAAATGACAAATGAAGTGAACCTAGAGTCTGATCCTGAGCCCACATCCAGTGTCACAAATGTTCCTGTTTCTAACAGGAAACGTGTAAATCTCTATGCCCCTGACACAGGCCCTCAGATGTATCAGGCTAAAGGTAACCTCGTCACTCGCCCTATAATAACAAAAAATTTGCCAAAAGTATTCCAGTACTTACCTATTTATGGAAAACCAACGCCTAATACTACACTAGAAGACTTCTACGCTAACAAAGTAAGAGACTTTGTGGGATTTGATCTGAATGATGAAGAATTTGAAGATTTGGAAAACTACTGCAGGTGAGAGTCAATCATAATACTGATTTGTAACTAAATTAGAATTTACAGTCAAAAATTCAGGTTGCAGACCTAGAAGCTGCATTGCCCAGTTCTAATACTTGCTCATAGTATACGTTTATAGAGCTTGTTTTGCTTGTTTACTGAAAAAAAAATCTGTTGAGAAACACAGAGAAAATTGCCCATCTAGTTTCATATGATGATGATGTACTCCTAGCTGATTAACAGAGACCAGCCAACTCATCTCATCTCAGCCAAAAGATGTCCACTGCTGGACATAGGTTTCCCCCAAGGTTTTCCACAACAGCCGGTCCCGTGCCACCCGCATACAGCAGCTTCTCTCGACTTTGACCAGATCGTCGGACCACCTTGTGGAGGAGCCTACCAACGCTGCGTTTCCTAGTACACGTCGTCATTCCAGAACATTATGACCCCATTGGCCGTTGTTTCCGTGTCGTTTTAGTGACCAGCCGACTATGCGCAAGATATTATTGTACGCAAGTATTGTACAAACAGGTGCATTCTCTGTTCCTGCACTATCGCAATCCGATGGGGTGGTTATCTGTGGTGACCTGGGAAAGATTAGGCACATGACCGATGGCTTTTTGTGCTCAAATAAGTCCTGTAGATACCCATGAGTATGTACCATATTAATAAGTATCTCAAATGTTTATACTGAGTTAGAATTGAACCTGTGCCCTCCAGTGTTTATTATCGGCCAGACAATCACGGCACGAGCTATAGTTTTTTAATATTGTGTATCACTTTTTAGAGCTATTAAATCCTCTTTCAATACACTCATAATATAATCGAGTCGCTAAGTCTTAGGAGAGACTTTGCCTCCTTGTGTGTGCTCTACCGTCTCTACAATGGGCTGTGTTCTGAAGAATTGTTTGATATGATGCCCACAGCCACTTTCTACCATTGCACCGCTCGCCATCGTCAGGGAGCTCATCCACATACATTGGAACCTAAATGGTCGCGCACAGTGCGGTTTCAGAGAATTTTTCTCCCGCGAACAATCCCGTTATGGAATGAGCTCCCTGCCAAGGCTTTCTCTGGGAACTACAGTATGGGGCTCTTCAAGAAGGGGGTAAATAGGTTTTTGAAGGTTCGGCAACGCGCACGTGATGCCCGTGGTGCTGCAGGCGTCCATAGGCTGCGGTAACCGCTTACCATCAGGCGGGCCGTATACTTGTTTGCCACCGTCGTGGTATATAAAAAAAAATGGTCGAAAGCCTTTACAAACCACTCTTCAATTTAATTACTTTTTCAGCCCAGAGCTCTTAAAGACCGGTAAAGAAATAAAGATGCAAACGTCAGTTCCAGTGATGGGTCTATTGAATTCTAACATAATGGAAAACACTACGCCAGACGTGAACAGCGACCCTCCTAATCTTGTTACTCTTAAGAAGTTCAAGCTCCGGGTTCAGAAGGACAGGAAAGGGCTTTATATTAAGAAACTCAAATACAGAGGCGTTAGAATGTTACCATATGGTCAGGTGAGTACCATAGACTTTCATACTTAAAACTCTTTTATGATTGACTAATTGACTGGTTGGGTCTTTTTCAAGTCCAAACTAAGACATTCACATGGTATTTTTTTTTAAAAAACACATTCAAACATGATACAAACAAGAACAACCCAATTGGTAGGTCCCCCGATAATGATGTTACCCATAGTGACATAAGGGGGTAAAATAAGGGATAAATTGCATTGAAATGAAAAACATTGTATGGATATCAGAAGTAGTCACAATGGCTAGCAACAGTATGTGAGTATTAAAGTAAAGAAATTGTATTAAATCTGTACATATTTTCAGGACACATTCTCAAACACTGAGGAGTCAAATCCGTCTACGTCATCTACAGAAACTGACGAGGAGCTGGAACCTGGCGTGGACATGATTTACCGGGTCAGGACGTACAGGCCGTACACATATAACATGGTGAAGGATCGATATGTATGTATCGTAATTTTTTTAAACGTAGTAAGTGTATGTTGTGCATACCGAGTATGCAGCGAGGTGTGTGTAGCGCAGGCAGTAAGCGGTGATGACGTTACAGACCCGGTCGCGCCACTCGGTGTTCTGCTGCGACGTGGTGGTGACGGGTCGCCACAAGCTGACGGCGCTGCGGGACCGCTTCGTGTGCCACAACGACTTCGACCTCCGAGTCGACGTCTCCGCCAATCCCGACATGCTACCTTCCGCTAAGGCTAAGGTAAAATATTTTACTTATTTTTAAAGTGAACTCTAATTTTGGTGTACAAGGTTTTAGTTTTGCATCCCCCTGAGCTGGATTTTGAGAAAATGTTTGTGGCGTTAGGTCCATCTTTGTCATATTTGTTCGTAAAGAATAAAGAAAATTGAAAAGCTATCGTTATTGGTTTATTTCGTAGGTTATTTCGTCCTAAATCTTGAAGAATGTTTTCTAATTTGTCATTAGGAGGTATTTCCGTCTGGCTTCCTGTTCATCAACAACGTGTTCTACGTGGACTCACGCGAGGGCTGCGTGGACTACAGCGCGCCCATCCGCGAGTGGGCGCGAGCTCGCAAGCTCGGGGACTTCCCCTCGCGCGACATGGGCCAGACGCGCCTGGACCAGCTCGTGCTCAAACTGGGCTACCCTGAGGTACGGACTGCTATCATATACTCCATTATAGAAGGCTAACTAGTAGGAGAGTTAAGTGACCACCGCCACTAATGGGTTAAGATAATCTGCAACACAAGAGTTCCTACAGTTGAGTTGCCTTCCTTCGAAAGAAAGAACGAAAGAAAATACGTTTATAAGCCACACAGAAAAAAAAACGAAACAAAAGGTTACAGGTACATATAAACGAGAAAGAAAGAAAAAGACATTGAAGGACACGGAGCCGTAAAACGAACATATCTCAAAACAAAGAGTATTGCGAAGCAAAACGAAAAGATCTTGTTCTGTGACTGTAAGGCTACATTTCCCCCTGTGCTGTGTTCTTAAAAGTAACCACAGCGCTGATTTGCGTCCCACTTCCTAGGTAGAAGGGTTTTTGGGCACTGGCAACCTGATTTACTCAGCGAAAAAGCATCGAATAAACTGCTTAAACTACTTAACTCCAGTCAATTGGGCCTATTTATGCCGAAGCATGGCTCTATACTCTGGTAATTGTATAATGATTTTATATAAACTATCAACATTTACTTTCCAGGTGTACGTCCACCAGGGCAACTGCGAACACGTATTCGTATTCTCCGAAGTCCGCCTCCTCAACGCTAACGACCCCCTGCGCTACTCCAGCTACCCCTTCTCCACGGCCATCGGCCAGAACCAGACCGTGTACTGCACCACGTGCGCCGAGTTCAGCGCCAAGTGGATCGTGGTGGGCAGCGACCGAGTGCCCTTCGACCCTGGCTTCTTCTGCGACACCTGCTTCAAGCAGTACATGTACAAGGATGGAATGAAGATTGGCAATTTTAAAGCATATCGATATAGAGGGAACGCTTTGAATGTGTTGAAGCCCATGTAATTAAGGGTTGTCATGGTCCACTGTTGGACATGTTTTCTTTCTTTTTATAGTGCTGTTGTCCTGTGTAATTTACTCCCTTGCTCAGCTATTACGGCACCCTCGAGATTAATAGGCGTGGTGTCTATTTGTGGTCTAAATCCGTCGCCACATGGTCTTACATGGTGTCCTGCTTAGCAACCACATAGCAAGTAAGCCTAATATCGTTTTAGATATTAAATGAAAACATTAGGGCTCTATACAAATAAATTGTATTTAAGTGTCTGTATACATATACGGGACTTACTTCAGTAAATCTCTGAAACGGCTGGACCGATTTAGACGGGACTTTGTCGGGAAAGGACGGGTCGCGGGGCGCTGCTAGCACAATGTAATAAAGGCATAGTAAGTAAAAATGGAAAGTGTTGCTAGGAAAAGTGTATAGGATAATAGGATATAGGATGAGGTCTCGGGTTCGAATCCCGAGTCGGACCAAATGTTTGTATGATTTGCAAATATTTGTTTCGGGGTTTGGGTGTTTTGTAGTTACATAATTGTTTTTATTAAATATTATATTAGTTAATCTAGCTTTTTTTATTACAAACTGCTTTGTTTGCTTAGTGACGTCTTGTGGCAGATGTCGGAGACATCCGAAGGTCTTCAACAGATTTTTTGTATCTTGTTACACATCGTATCTCTTTGTGTACACACAAACAACAGTTAGTAATATATTTTTATTTATTTACGAACTACTGACGATATTTATTGACGTAAAATCTTGTATAACGAGATTTTTCTTTCACCAAAGATGTGTGTTTGTAACACAATTGTGTATAATGTGTGACTAAACGATGGCGCATTATTTCAGAATGCCGATATTTTAACTGTGTAATATTACAATAGAAGCGGTAGCGTAATGGTTAGGTGTGATTTGTAAGCAAGTGGTTGCGAGTTCGATCCCATCCAGTGCAATATCCACGTGAACTCACACTTCGCGTGGGTTAAAAAGAATACAAGTAATGAACGTCCCACGTCGCTTGTATTTGTATTAAGATTTTTTTTAATATATATAGTTGTGTAATTGTATGTATATTAATATATAAAGTTGTAAATAAACCTGTTTCCTTTATAAAAGTGTTTTTTTTTAATATGGGCTTCTCTATAATTAAAGTCTGCGACAAAAAATATGAATATTGCAGTCGAACCGCCGTCGCGCCGTTAACTTAGCTCTCCTGATGGTTTGCGGGACGCGGGGCGGACGATACTCTCGACTATAAACGAATTTATAAACGTGAAAATAAATTTCTTCTTGTTTTGTTTATGTATACAATGAAGAGAAATAAATAAAAAAATAGGTATTCTTTTGCATCGTGTGTAGATATAATCTATCTCAAATAGATTTGAACATATCGAGTTCGTACTCCATGTCGGTTATTGTAAGTTTTGAAAATAAATTGAAAAAAATAATATACTTACCTATGTAATAATTAAAAAAAATCAACTTAATGTAATAATGTATACTCAAATTACATTAGATATAACTTGAATAAAAAAAAATGAAAAGTACATACTTTAAAATATTGATGAATACGTATTTATATAAAGCTTATGTACATGGGAACGTAATTTTATACGTAATGAAAAGTTACGTAAGAAAAAGAAGAAAAAAGTACGTAAGAAAAACGAAAAACTTGAACACCAGTCGTCTGTGAGGCAATGATTATTGCATACATACTTAGAATCTAATGATTTTATCCATGTTATGGAACTAACATTCGGAACTAAACTACACCTTTTATAAGTAAAAGCAAACGTATAGACGGTCAACTGATGGAAGGTATTTATTAGCCTATGAACGGAAGCTCATCATCATCATCATCAGCCGGAAGACATCCACTGCTGACAATAGGTCACCCCCCTAGAATGCCACGTCGTACGGTTGGACGCCAACTGCATCCATCGGCTCCCCGCGACTCGGACTATGTCGTCGGTCCATCTAGTGGGTGACCTACCTACGCTTCGTCTTCCGGTACGTGGTCACCACTCGAGAACCTTTCTTCCCCAACGGTTGTCGGTTCTACGAGCGATGTGGCCTGCCCATTGCCACTTCAACTTGCTTATTCGAAGAGCTATATCGATAACCTTAGTTTTGTTGCGGATATCCTCGTTCCCGATCCTATCACGCCAGGAAATGCCGAGCATAGCTCTTTCCATAGCTCGTTGAACGACTTTGAACTTCTCCTTGAGGCCAGCAGCAGATTCCATATATCATCACTGGTAACACACACTGATTGAAGAATTTCGTCTTTAGGCTCTGGAGATCTTGGACGTAAAGACATCTCGAAGCTTCCCGAACGCTGCCCATCCGAGTCGGATTTTTCGTGTTATCTCTTTGTCGAAGTTGGACCTACCTAGCTGGACTACTTGTCCTAGGTAGACATACTCGTCAACCACTTCGACTGCATCATTCTCAATAATTACCGGTATAGGTGCGACCTGGACGTTAGGCATGATCTTCGTCTTGTCCATATTCATTTTGAGACCAACCTGCTGGGAAACTCTGCTAAGGTCGTTGAGCATGGTACTGAGATCCTCAAGCGACTTGATCATTATGACTATATTATGAGAATGCCTTAGGCATTAAGTCCGCCTATGTACATAAAGTGCATGATGTATAAATAAATAAAAATAAAAATTATCGGCCAAACGAAGGTGAGCAATGTATTCCCCATTTATGTTGATGCCAAATCCTTCCCAGTCCAAGAGCTTGAAAGCGTCCTCCAATGCGTTTGTAAACAGTTTCGGGGAAATAACGTCTCCCTGTCTCACACCGCGTGTTAATTGGAATGGTCCCGTGCTCTGGTCCTGTAGTTGGACTGACATAGTGACGTTATTGTACCGAGACTTCACCACTTCGATATACCTATAGTCAATTTGGCATCGCTGCAGGGATTAAAGTACTACCCAAGTCTCGATTGAATCGAAGGCTTTTTCATAGTCATCAAACGCTAAGCACAACGGCCGATCAGTCTTCTGAATAATCTGGCGTAGCGTAAGAATGTGGTCTATGGTACTAAAGCCTTTTCGGAAACTGGCTTGTTCGGGGGGCTGGAAGTCATCAAACCTGCATGCGAGACAGTTCGTAATGACTTTCGAAAACAGCTTGTACACATGGCTCAGGAGTGAAATGGGCCGATAATTCTTTAATAAGGTTTCATCACCTTTTTTGAAGAAAAGCACCACTACACTCTCGTGCCAGGCTTCTGGTGTTGTACCTTGAAGTACGACAGAATTGAATAACTTCTGGAGGACTACCAGTACCGGTTTACCATCCGCTCTCAGAAGTTCTGAAGTAATTCCGTCATCACCTGGTGCCTTGTTGTTTTTAAGCTGCTTGAGAGCGACTCTAATCTCGCATAGGCTGATGTCCGAAATGTCTTCGGTGTAGTGTCGGACTAACTTGGCTCTTGTGTCCCGAGCATTGTCAGTAACGGGTTTGCATGTTAGGGTGTAAAGCTGTTCGTAGAAGTTTTTGATCTCTCTCAGAATCTCGGGCTTAGATGAAACAATACTGCGCCGGGTCTTCAGTTTTGTCATTTGGTGCTTGCCAACAGACGAATCTTTTGCGAATACTTTGGAGCCTTGGTTGCACTCTATTGCGACCTTAATACGCGAAGTATTATAGGCACGCAAATCGCGTCGCATGCACTTCCAAATTCGTTTATTGAGTTCCCTTTAGGCAGACACATCAGCTGAAGACTGCAGTCTCATTTCACGCCGGTCTGCCATTAACGCGAGCGTTTGTTGTTCTTCTTTCGGCGGTGAGTCTTGTAAAACTAAGATTCCACCGTTTGAAGAGCTTCTACCAACCCGTTGCTTAGCTCGTCCACTGTGTCGCAATCGGCTAGGCATTGGAAGCGATTTTGAAGTTCGAGCTGAAAATTTTCGGAGTTTTGGATTTCGGCAGGGTTTGGTCGGAGCGTAGACCTCACCAGACGTGACCTATCCAGCTTGACATAACTTAACCATAACCATAACTTCTACTTCATCGTCGGCTGAGCGTCTCAAGGTTGGCGCATATATCTGTATGACCTTCAGCGAATACCGTTTGGTGATTTTGAGTATAAGGTACGCTACCCTGGTCGAGACGCTATCGATTTTTACAATGTTGTTAACGAGGGACTTGTGGACGAGAAACCCGACACTACCTTGGGAGAGCTGGTCTCCCTCCCGGTAGAAGAGCAAGTTACTGGAGTTGAGGATTATCGACTGCTGTCCCTGTCTTCGGACTTCAGATAAACCTAGAATATCCCAACGTAGCTTACTTGTTGTTAGTTCTTCTTCCAGCTCGAGAAACTTTTCATCCTCCCTGAGTGTTCTTACATTGAATGTTGCCAGGGTCAAGGTCTTCTTTTTTATGTTAGGGTAGCCGGATCTCTTCCAGAGATTCTTAGCATCCCTTGCTCCGCCGTTACCATGGCTGCTACCGTGACCAGTAATAGCGGAGCTGCCGGGGACTGAGGGTCGTGCTATCTGTGTGTCTGTCATTTTAGGGGGGGTTTTGCCATACTCGCCACGCTTGGCAGGCGACTTGGCGAGCGCAGTAGATGTTCGTTAACTTGGAGGAATGGTGCTTCCCATTCCTCTGATTTTTCCCTTTGCCGGGTTTCACGGCTCCCACGGGATGAGAGGGGGTGACCACATTATTAAGCCGGGGCCACATGGCGGAACGGAAGCTATTTAATTTCATTTAAAACTACTTTCCTTAGCACATGTTAAATTTATTTATTTATTTATATTTAAAAATAAATAACAAGTTTTGACTTAACGATAGTTGCCGAACTAAGCTCGTGGCTAGTGTCGAGGCAACCAATATGAGATTTTACAATGTTTAAATATTTTATAAAGTTTAATTGAAATAGAATATAAAATTAAATCAAAACAAGAAAAAAATATGATAAAAGTTAGTCTGTGGCTGAGTCTCTTCTGTCAGGAGGGAAAACTAAACTTTTAAATAAAACAATAATTCCAATAAGGTTACTTAGCTGAGTATGAGGTCAGAGTAGCGTGCAGAGCCTGATTGATACGTTAATCTAAGATGAGCAGCTGATTGGCCAATCAACGTGGCGCCCGCGTTCTCTTCACACCGACGTTTTATTTATTGGTTAACTTCGCTATTTATTGGCTGAAGGTAAGTGATGTAATTCTGTAGGCGCTGTACAAGTGTGCGGCCTGACAGGAAAATACTTATAAAGCGGATTGTAAACATGTCCTGCGTATAATAAATGGAATCCTGTAAGGGCTGGATTGCACCTGTTCAAAGGCGGCGTAGGGCGTGGGCGACGTGGGCCACAGCCCACGGCCTCGCGGTCCAAGGGGCCTCGCGCCATGGAGATTTATGTATTACTTAAACCTAAGCCATGAACGCGCCGAAAAAAGTGCTTGCGTCGCTATCACACGTGAGAAATCCCCGCTGTAATGCACGTCACCACTGGCCTAAAAAAGGGTATTCCCCTGAAATTGCGTTCCTATCGCTAGCGAAGAATTTCCGCTGCGTGGCGCCGCCCAAAACAAAATAGGGTATTCCCCGTTCGTCAAATAACAGCCCCGGTGTACGGGACACCGCAACTTTTTGACGATTTGTTTTCATGCTGTTGGTCGTCAAAGCAAAGCGTATGTATAGTCTACTTGGGTTGACTTGTCGTGTATAAGTGATAATATCTTTTTTTTTATGTGACATTCTATTTAAGAAATTAAATCTGTGGTTTACTGTTTCAATACGCTGTTTTGTAACTATAACTACTTATAAAATAATAGATACGTAGTCTTGTACTAACTATTGATTTATTGTTTGTGATCTGAAGAAAAATAATTGTACCGGGATTAAGTGAAAGGTAAGAAATCATTTTATTTACACATAATACTTCTTTTTTTGACTTCAAATGTTTATTTTATTATCTGATCGAGGAATGTAGGTTTTATTTTCAATAAATTTAAATTAATATTTAAAACTTTATTTTTATAAGAAAAAAGCGTAAAGTGTACTAATTATCCAGTAGTATTACGTAGGTAACTAAACCCAGCAGACATAAAGTTACACGAGGCAGGGGAATTCTATATATCATGTGTCTGCCTTGTTTATGGACCACGAGAGCTAGTCTTATAAAGTATTATTGTTTTTGCCCACAGATTACTTATCATGTCAGGCTTAGGCCCTAAGAGAGATAGAGATGCTGGGAGGAAATGGGAATCCGGATCAGCAAAACGAAGAAGAAAAGCTGAAAGAGCAATATCAAACCAGGCGTTAAGTACAGGTACAGGTATGATGAAGTTTCTTAATCCAACTGCATCTGGTACGACAGAACCATCTGAATCGACAGCGTCGACTTCTAAAAAATATTCAGCCACGATTGAGATTCCTATGAATTTGAGAAGTACTGATGGAGAACTACTAAATACTGATACCGAACGACAGTCTGAAATTGATACAAAATCAATATCTAACGAATCAGATTCCGACGATGAAATTCCTGTGTTTCCAGAGAGCAATATTCTAGATCACGAAAAAAAAATGAAAATTTGTTCTCCACCAACTAGCAGCGATGCGAGTGACGCAATTAAACAAGTATTTGATAATTTTGATCCAGGTATGTGGTCGTTGCCCATATCAGATGTTCAGCGTCATGATATAGTTCAGAACGGCCCCTCACAACAATTAAATATTGATGATGAAGATTATCCCAAAGACGACGACCGTAGGCACTTTTCAAATTTTCATTTCTCTAGAAAACTAAATAATGGTGAAATTCAACATCGTCGCTGGTTAGTTTATTCTAAGTCTCAAAATAAAGTATTCTGTTTTCCATGCAGACTTTTTGGCAATTCACAAACTCAGATGGTACAGGGAGGATGCTGTGACTGGAAACATTTAAGCAGTATTTTACAAAGACATGAGAATACCAAAGAACATATGGCATTTATGTTCCAATGGATAATATTAGAGAGAGGCATAAAACACGAGAAAACAATAGACAAAGAAAACGAAAGGCTTATTCGTGAATCTCAAAAACATTGGTACAATTTGTTTGAGAGGTTAATCGATATTATTAACTTCTTAGCCTCTCATAATCTTGCATTCAGAGGTCACAGAGAAACTATAAAGACAGACGGTGACTTCAGGAATAGTGGGAACTTTATTGATTTATTTAGATTGATATCAAAATTTGATCCTACTTTACGAGAACATATGAGACGTATTACTGACAAACAACTTGCGCATCATTATTTAAGTCACGACATACAAAATGAATTGATTACACTGATGTCAAAAACGGTAACTGATGAAGTGATTCGCAAATTAAAAGAGGCAAAATATTATTCTTTTTTGCTTGACTGCACTAGAGACTGTAGTAAAGTAGAACAAATGTCTGTGATCTTAAGATTTTGTAATACATCAACGGGCACAATAGAAGAACATTTTATTGGATTTCTTGCTGTAAGTGAGACAACAGGAGAATATTTAAGTAATGCCATACTAGGCGAGCTAGAAAAGTATGGGTTAGATATTCAAAACTGCCGTGGCCAAGGATATGACAATGGCGCAAATATGGTAGGCATAAATAGTGGAGTCAAAACTCGAATATTAAATATAAATCCTAGGGAATTTTTCACGCCTTGCGGTTGTCATAGCTGGAATCTGCTGTTGGTAGACGCCGCTAATTCTTCGGTGTCAGCAAAAACATTTTTTGGTTTTATCCAAAAAATTTATTTGCTGTTTTCAGGTTCCAGCAAACGCTGGGAATTGGTCAAAGATAAATTAAAACTTACCATGAAGCCTTTATCGGATACGAGATGGGAAAGCAGAATCGAGGCAGTTAAGTCCATACTATTTCAATTTGATGATGTTGTAGGATGCATAGAAAGTTTGAAAAATCAAACAGATCAATCAGACACTCTCAGTGATTGTGATTCAGTATTAAACGAAATGCTTAGTTTAGAATTTGTAATATCTTTACATGTATGGTATGAATTGTTATCGCGTGTTAATGTGATAAGCAAACTATGGCAATCTGTACAAGTCCATTTGAGCATTGCCCTTAAACATTTGCATACATTTTGTGACTGGATCAAAGAATATCGGCAAACTGGATTTGAAAAATGCTTGTCTGATGCTCAACAATTTATTGACAGAATCTGTTATGATCTGCCGAACGAATTTAAAAACAAAAGAGTAGTGAAAAAGAAAAGGGTCTTTGATTATGAGGGCGAGGATCAACCTATACAGTGTCCCAAAAGCCGGTATGAAGCAAATTTTTTTAACACTATGCTTGATTCAATTATTACCAATATGAATTTGAGATTTATGGCTTTAAATCAACATCATGAAAATTTCGGTTTTCTGTATGATATAAGTAAATTAAAAAATATTCCACACGAACAAATATTAAAAAATTGTCAAGATTTACACACAGTCCTACGAGTGGGTGAGAGCAGTGACTTTCAACCTTACGAATTATATGAAGAATTACAAATAATGATCCCTAATTTACCTAACTTTATAACAGACGTAAAACAGTTGCTTCAATACATTACACATAATAACTTAAAAGAAATATACCCAAACATTTACATCGTCATTAGAATATTATTAACAATACCAATTAGTACAGCCTCCGCTGAAAGGAGCTTCTCAAAATTAAAACTCATTAAGAATTATTTAAGGAGTACGATGTCACAGGAACGACTTTCTGCGGTCGCAATTTTGTCTATCGAGGCTGATATAGCATCCAAGCTAGATTACGAGCACGTAATTAAACAATTCAGCAGTGTGAAAAGTAGAAAATTTCTGTTCCTGTAATAATTAAATTAAATTGTTTTTTAACGTTGGTCTTAATATCTTAAATATTTTTAGGTTAGCCGATGAAATTTTTTTTTACCTAATTATATATAATCATATATGATAATACATAATTAGATAAAAACATTTTTCATCGGGTAGTTGTAAGTTTGACTATATTTTGCATGAATAAAAGTTTAATAATGAAATGACATATGTATTTTTATTTTAACAAATCTGTCTTTATGCCCGAGGAGAGGGCCTCGCAAAATGTATCTTGCCCACATAAAATTATGATCTGGCGCCGCTACTGGTCCTCACTGCAGTTATTGGAGGAGATCTCTCGCTACCGGCCGTCATACGCTCCATGGCCGGTAGCGACAGTTGTTTTACCGCGGTCGCAACCTTCTGCGAAGACGTAATTTCGCGGAAGGAGGCGGCGGAGAAGGCCCGGTAGGACGATATCCACTCGGACCCAAGTCGCCGCCGGCGTGCCGGGCGGCGGAGGCGCGCATACCAGCGCTTCATGCCGCCTTGAGTGTGGTCGCGGTTGGACGGGATGGGTTTTCCCCTCCATCTGCTACAATGGCCAGCCGCGAGGAGGCGACGTCCTCGTGTGCAGTACGTCGCCTGAAATAGAGAGTTTATCCGCAGATGGTGCCCGAGGTAGCGGGCAGGCGCTAGGAGGAATCTGGATGTCGTAATAGCAGCGGTTCCCGGATCCCTCCTATCTCAGGCGCAGAGTGGCACACCGTGTGGTTTTAGTCGGTCCGATTCCGACACACCACCCTGCCGTAAACCCCGGTGGGGTGACGGCCCGAGGGGGTTTCCACACGTTAAAAAAAGAAAAAAAAGGGTTATTTAAATAAGCTGTAAAAATATCTATTTTTTTTCTTTCATGGTTTTAAAAAGATTAATTTCACAGATTAGAGTCAAAAGTATGTAGCAATTAGTTTTCCTTGTGGTTTTGTCCGCGTCTATGTCGTTTATTGCGGTGAATATAAGCGTATGTGTTATTCTGACGTATAAGTTATATTACTGTTAAGTTTTATCGTAATCCGTTCATTAATTTTTGCGTGAAAGAGTAACAAAAATCTTTTCAATCAATCAAATTTGCCCATTTATAATATTATTAGGATAAAGGGATGAGTATCTACATTGTAGGTACTGGCTTTTGCAGGAGAACTATTAACCCGTTATAAGAGTTGCTAAATCAACAAAAGCAGGTATATTTAATCTTAGTATAGATCCAAAGACGTAGGCGAAGGAAAGATTATCTCAGCTTGTACCAGCTCCATCATCATTAGCGACATTTGATCGGATTGTCGAGAATCACACGATTGAGGTCTAGGATGGACAAGTGCATTTGAACTGGGACATATTGTTATTAACTGAAAACCTAGATCCTTAGATATTCTGTATGTGACATTCTGAAGTAGGGTATTAACCGACTTTAAAAGGAGAAGATTATCAACTCGTTTTTTTTTGTAACTGACGGCAATTTATTTTGGTTGACATACTTGACATTTGCCTCAAATAAAATCAAAAAAATACCGCCCTTTAGTGTGGACAATTAAGCAAATGCAGTTTATTAAAATTCCCTATGACGTACTAGCATTCTTTCTTTCTTTTCTTTTTTAAAAAGACAACGCCCGCATTAGGAATATATCCTGTGTCGCGGGGGACTTCACAAACACAAAAAACGGACACAAAGAACACCCAGACTCAGAACAACAATTTGTGGATCACACAAAGTGTTGTCCCGTGTGGGGTTTGAACGCACTTCACTCAGCGAAGGGCAAAGCGGCGTATCGACCGCTTAAATCACTAGGCCAATCGTGTAGTCAAGAAAGCATTGGAGTAGGTTATAGGTTTTGCAAAACTAGCTTTCTTAAATCTTACTATGAGTGCATTTCCAGGCTACAGTCCTTCTTAGAGCAAAGCCGTAGGTCGTGGTCATCCAATCATCCTATTAACATGACCACACCAACTGACATCCAATTAAATCTAGTTCAAACATCGGCGAGGACTTCACAGCTGTCACATAACATGATATTTTTATTCCTGTGTAGGTGTAAAGACTACAAATTATGTGACAAATTACAAAGTAAAAGTTGGTAAACATTGGAGTTGTCACCTGCGGATAGATGTGTCATCAACTGCATCTTAGTACCGCGGTGGCGCTGCGCATCATAGAGCGCATCATGTCATAGAGATAGAGCTGTTACGTAGAGGCATGAGCAGGGACGTACGGATGTCACATGTGTTGACGCAGCTTTTTTTTTGTTTTAAAAAAGAATTGAATAATAAAAAAAAAACTCTAAATTTACACTTGAAAAATAGTAAAGCAATGTTGTAAATCTGTGATACAGTTGTAATCTCTGCCTGTAGGCAACCAAAAAAATAAGAAATAGATTTATTTATTTTGTCATGTTTGTCTATTGTGTCTATTTTGTTATGTTTGTTTATGTTAAAAACATTACTCTCGTACTAAGAATATATCCTGTGTTTATTCGTTATCATTTGAATCTAATATTCCGCGCAAACATGTTACGGGAGTTGTTGGGACAGAAGCTACTGGAATTTGCTGGCTACAATCGTAACTCATGGTTTCAACAAGATGGAACCACTTGTCACACTCCCAATGAGTCCCTGCCGGTGGCCAAAGACATGTTTCCGGAAAAGTTGATTTCCAGACGAGGTGACATTCTATGGTTACCCAGAACTTCATATCTATCCCCAGTAGAGTTCTTTTTATGAGGTTATTTGGAGAATTGTGTATAGATCAATAAACCTAGATTAAATTTAATTAAATTGCGTCAACTTGATCAAAAATCAGCGAAGAGATGTCGGCGATTTCGCGATCTCTTTGCCGACGAGTATTCGAAAATTTCGGCTCACGATTAGAAGAGTGCAAACGTCGAAATGGTGGTCATTTAGACGATGTAATTTTTAAAAAATAAATTTCCACTAATTTGCTTTCTTGTCAATAAACATTTTTTATAATATATGAAATGATTTTTTTTATATGATTTTTTCAAATGGATTCAACTAATTGGTGGCTCACCTTATACATGCAAAAGAAATACCCAGACACAGAATTACAATTTGGATCGTACAAAGTGTTATTCTGTGCGGGGATCAAACCACAACAATTAGTGAAGTAAAAAGTGGTACAGTATGGTGACAGCTTAAAGCATTACGACATCTATGCAGTCCAATTATAGTTAAGGTGCTTTTCTTTAAATAATCATAGAAATAGAGATATATTAAGAAAGGCTTTTGTTTGGTAAGCACACAAACCTCGATGTATTATCGTTAAAAGCCCTTAATTACCGTACTATGGTCTATATAAGCAGAATAACGGTTTTAGAACATAATCAGAGATTGAATAACGTATAACTAGTAGTATCAACAGAGATAGTGGAAGCGGCGCCTGTTGCCCAACGTTGTGCAACTGACCTGAAAACTAGACGTGACCAGGTTACATAGATAAAATACATCTTTCTAGTCAATTATATTGACGTACACATTTTTATTAAAATACATACAATGCGTACAATGTTCAACTAATATGACATCAACGCAATTAGTTGCTCTATTAAGGGTTGGTTTAGTGGTTTTTGCGGTCGCCACGCCGCTTTTGACTACGCTGAGTGTTGTGGGTTCAAATCACACGTGGGACAACACTTTGTGTGATCCACAAATTGTTATTCTGAGTCTGCGTGTTCTTTGTGCCCGTTTCTTGTATGTTTGTTAAGTTCCCCGCGACACAGGATTTATTGCTAGTGCGGGCATTGCCTTTTTTTTTAAACAAAAAGAAGTTGTTGGTAATCGTATGTCAAAATTGTGACTATCAGTTACATTAAAAAGTACCATCTTGGTGTTAAAAATATGTCAAAATAAATCCTTTACGAATAACAAAGATAGTGGTGTGATACATCAATGGAAATTAAATGACTAGTATCAAGTAAATCAAAAAAAACTTTAAGACATTTCGTGCCCGCCATTTATGAATGAAAATCATAGATTATAAAAAATGAATGGTAATCTTAACTTTTTGTAAAATAAATAAATAATAAGTAAAAAGTTTTTATTGTCTCGTGATCTTAAAATATATATGGATGTAGGCCCTAGACCCCCGACTAAGATTCCTTGTGAGAGACCGGAAGCCCGTTGTGGAGACCTTTGTCGTAGTAGGTGTGTGAGCATTACAATGCCATTACAATGTCCTGCCTTTTACATCCCTAAGTGGGGCATGAAGAAGCATCTCACGTAGTGTTGCTGGATTGTCGGAGGACAGAAACACTCAGGGCCAGTCAACTCTATTCTACAAAATGTTGATTGGAGGCTTTTTGTGCTCGTCAGAGATAACCATAATGGAAAAACAAGAAAAGCGATATAATTTTTGCTAAAATGATACCATTAAAATATTAATAAACTTAACTTTAAAATAATTTTATTGTTTTAAAAACTTGGAAATAATTATGAATTATATTATTGATAATTAAACAACAGTGCAAAGTATCTTAATCGCACTATAGAAAAGATTTAAAAAATACAAGTGATTACTAATAATTTCATGTGATTTGCTGGCAACACTACAAGAAAACTGTCCAGTGTTGCTTGCACACCGTTTATCTTGTAATTATGGTTCATTTTCGATAAATAAACTAATTTTGATATCTCCTCGATCTTTCCTCACCTTGAGTCGACTTTGACTTCGACTTCGTTCCTCCGTTACAGTATTTTGGTGAGATCAAGTGTAATTTTGTGAGTATACTTCACAAAATAACTGACTCTAGTAGTTATTATAGCATTTTCTGCACTCGAGACACAGATGCAATCTAGTTTGGGCAAACAACAAATATATTTTATTTATAAATTAATTAGACTTTTTTATGAATTATTGTACCTTTTAACCAAAATAAGTATTATTATTCTCCTTATTGCATTTATATACATATTAATTATGTTTTTAAATACATAAAATAAAGTAAAAATATTTCCTAATATAAAAAATGGTAGACTACCGTCTTTGGGTCCAGGGACCAAAACACCAGGGCTCCAAACACAGGAACTTACTATACGGGTCGTGTTAAGGAAGACTGTCTTCTGTATAAGATCCATGATTCCGCCTTCTAACTTGAACTTTTTTAAGTCATGTACTCGGGGGTTCAAAGAATAATTCAGATTAATATATTCGTCATGTATTTTTGTAAGCATATAGAAAAAGATTCGATGATCTTCCAAATCGCGCTGGCCTAACGGGTTGGTAAAGGGTTTGTTTCAAGTTTCCCTCTTTGCAGTTGCGGTTGCAGTTTGCCTAATTTGCTTCTGTAATCGGCTCTGCTGACACCCATGGGATCAATAGATCTAGTGACACTCTGTATTCTGAACCTGTCAGCACACGGAGAATATTATTCTGATGTTAAAATGCTCGTACCATGAACAGTTTGTTTTTGATACCATAGGCTCACAAGAAAACTGGTATTAAGTAAATCTTTTGTTATTCTTCAGTTTGACTGATTGTGTAAAATTACCTGCACCCCAAACTTAATTCTGGGTTTGTGAACTCAAAGCGCGGCAGCGTACTTGAGAATCTGGCGTTAAATATACAAAATATTTTCTCTAATCCACAATAAATATTATTACCTAGTAATAATCTTCTTACAGTTACGAATTCTTGTCTGTTAGGTAACGTAATGAACCGCCATATTGTGTACTGTATAGCAAGCGCAAGTGGGGCAAAAATGCAAAAAATATTTGTTCAGCGCTCGGTGCATGCTAGGTAGAACAAACAAGAGATGAGGTCGCATGCCTCTCAACTAAATTATTATTATCTTTTACGGTATGCATCGCAGCCAGATAACGAACTAAATTAATTTATTGCATCTGCATACGCCACGTAATATATTTATTAAACAGTTCATGGTCTTTGCGTAAATTAATATAAATATTTAATAGTTTCTGATTGTTTTGTATGGACTACACATGTATGAAGGTAGTTCATCCATCACATGGATCATTCCTCGAAGAATTTTGCCTTTTTTCTTTTCAGTGACTAAGTCTGGCATTTTTAAAATACTCTTTCACAGTTTTCTGGTGTTTGGTTTTGATGTACCTGCCTGCCTACCTTTTTCCTAATCAGGGCCAAGATAGTAATAGCCTACCTGGATCGCCACTTTTAGTACTAGATGTTTTACGTAATATTTATTTTTCAGTATAGTACAGTAGAGTATAAATAATATATTATGATATCTATACCTTTTCCTTACATTTTAATTTTCCCTACTTGTTGTCAATATTGATGACCTCCTTTTTTTAAAGAGAAATTAATCTTACTCATTATCTTCCATCGTTACGATTTGGACCTAATGACAGTCGAACCTCAACCCTTCGATAAAAGTAGGATAGGCCCTGGGTCTTTGTAATGGAGTTCTTTAAATACACTATTACAATGTTTCAAATTTGTTTATCGTATGATGACGCCTTTTACAAATAATGTATTACGTAAACTTCTGTTTTATTTTTCGCCTTTGCCTTAATGCTTTCGTTGAATTTGAACGAGTGAATGATGTTCAAATTCGATCCTCAAGTTCTTTTCCTGTAATTCTATCGGGGACAACGAAAGGCGACACATTTGTGACTGTTGAGTTACAGGTATCCAAATTGGCGTTAGTCATTTTTTATCCAGTGATCCGTCTATCTGTTATTCCCTAGACAATAAGTCTTGCTAAATAAACACTTTGTTGTTCCCTTCCTGAAACCAAAGTTCTATACCTTCCTATGGAGAGCTATCACATACTTTGTTGCTTAGTTCCGAGTTATAAATAATACCATTATGTAAATTATGCTCCCCTATTGTTTATTCTTCTAATAAGGTCTGCCATCTCCGTATGATGTCATCTTGATGTCTCACATGTGCCAGATCACACATTTAACATTACGCAAATGTTATCTTATGTCTACTGCCTACTGTACTACCAAAGATTAAGTAATATATGTGTTTACAGCTATAAATCAACATTTGATTGGTCTTTGGGTGTAGTGATTATTGGCCGACGCTGCCAACACACAGAACGTGATGCCGATTTCCAGGACCTTGATAGTGGAATGAGCACTATCACTTGTTCTGTGTCTAGATGTAATTTGATTTTATTAAACTTTTTTAGATGAAGTTTATTTTAAAGTTAAGTAGCAGGGCAATCAAGTAATTACATCAGCTGTTGGTAAGTGCATGCCGCCGCCAATCTGCACTTTCAAATCAAGAGTCACGAGGATTTTGAAACCCTAACCCTCAAAATCTGGGAGGTCAACTTTTATGTAATCTTACTCACATCGTGTAAAACAGCGAAAGAATTACTTGATACTTATTGTCTGTGAGACTGTGTCATCACTCAGGCTAAAAGCCTCATTTTTACTGAAGCATGGTTCTTCCACGACGGTTAACTAGAGTTTAGAGTGTCACTACACAGGAAAAAACTGAACTGTGAGATGGCCATATTAGCCGCAGAACCGACAACCGTTGGGGTAAATAAGTTCTAAGTGTGTATAGGGTGCCCGCAAGCCAGGTGGAGTGACGATTTGCGCCAGGTGGCTGGCAGAAGTTGGATGCGATTAGCCTAAAATCGATCAGAGTGGAGTGCAATAGGAGAGGCTCATGTCCAGCTGTAGATTGCGATCATTATCAAATGATGATGATGATGACTGAGAAAAAATATTTTCATCAGGTTTAAAAGTTGCAGAGAATGCGGTATAATGTCTGTTAATTAGTGATTTAATCTCGAATACTGCGGGATATTTGCTAATATACTAATTACATTACTTGATCTACTTTCTTCAAGCTTATTTAAGTTGTACATAGTGTCTCGGTTTCGTAAATAATCAACAGTAATTGCTGATGAAATTACACAGCATCTGAAGATTGCGAAATTCTTTAAAAAATCGTTCAATAGAAGAGATAATTTCTCTCGCTATTGTCCAATCGAATGATTGGTAGAAAGTGCTTTAAGCATAAAATCCGCCATGGCATACAGTTGAGAATAAAGTTGTAAAATAAACAAATACATTTTATATTGAAATAACCCGCAGGAGGGTTTATGTTTCTCAAGTGTACGTATATAGTTCTTTAGCAAGCTCTGTAGCCTAAATTTTTTATGTATTTTGGCGTTTGGCGCGCAAGCGTTTGAGTAAAAAAGATGAAATGTGCATAAGTCTGTTAAGTTGTTCTTGTGTCTTATAAATAGGTAAACAAACTCAGACATCAGTTTTTCCTTATTAAAAAATGAATAGAAATAAACAGTAAAAAGTTTACGTATAGTTTGTATACCTAACATATCATATAGGTATATCATATCAATTACGTCATCATAGGTGTAACACTATATTTAACAGATTATTTTTACGGTGACCCTGGTTGATGTTCGTGACGTCGACTGATATATATATATTATATATTTATCAGTATTGTATATAAGTTTCTATTTTGTAAATTGCAAGATTTTAGTAGCAGTAATAATATGATATTTTCATTGTAATGCCTCATGTTACCCGATATTTTTTGTTGATTACCTGGTGCGTAAATAAAGAAAAGTGTCGATTTCACGACGCGAGAGTAGGCAATTTACAATTATCCATGAGAGAAGCATGATTTTTCCAGATTGACGCCGTAAACACTCATCCACTGACCCTGGGAAAATACAGTCGTTTTCGTAGGCATTGGAATTTATAGTCGTTTAAATTCAATTAAAAGTAGGATTGAAGATTGTGGGAAGGTAATCCTGGCAAATCCAGTGAGTTTAAAAATTCTGGTGGTTAATTGACGACTTTATCGTGATTAGTTGCGCAATCAACTGATTTGTATGTTCTTAATTCACCGGTAATTTCATTTTGGATTTCGAAATTTATTTCATTTACATTCGTGTTTTTGGCGTCTAACATAGCTCGTTCACTCAACCAACAATGCTCTCTGTAATTTTGAGTAACGTTTGGGAACTGATGAAAATTGTCAGAATATGTGATGCAGCCTGTCATAACATCTACAGGTATTTTACCATTCCCAATGTAAATGAGTTGTTTTGAAAATATTTCTCCATATCTGTCAATTTGTAATTCGACACGCAAATTTTTGCTCATATTTAGTGTCTTAATGTTTTTCTACAAAATGGAGGACTTCAAACATGCATTCAGTTCATCTGCTAGTGTAGACTGAGGAATAACTGGTAATGTTTGGCGAAAATCTCCTGCTAACAAAATTATCGCTCCACTGAATTGCTTTTTATTGTTTCGCAGATCTTTCAGATTTCTATCTAATGCCTCCAAAGACTTTTTATGGGTTATCGTACATTCATCCCATGCTACCAACTGGCATTACTGTAAAACCTTTGCCATTGCAGAGTTCTTCAAAATGTTGCAAGTCGGAGTTTCGTTGTTTTGAATATTTAATAGTAATTTTAGTGGTAAATGGGCTGTTCGAACGCTTTCCAATAACGTAGCTACAATACCAGAAGAAATGCGAGTGAAATTAAAAACGTTTTTCCGGTATGTACCACAAGGAGCATCCAAAAAGTAAAACCTTCTAGTTTCATCTTTTACGACTTTCATAAGCGTATCAAAGACATACTTTTGTTGTTGGTTCAACAGTGGAACATATATTCGAACAGATTCCCTTAAACTGCCTTAAAGCATCGAGATCGAACAGCCTTTTTCCGAACAGAGTAAAAAGAAAAGATATGTCTTTATTATTTTCCTTTTAATTTTTACATTACTTCTCTCCATAAGAGTCTTCTTTATGCCTGAATAAAAATGTTAATAAAAATTGCCGAATTGGTCAAGAGGTTCTCGAGTTTTACACTTAGCAACACATTTGGCGATTCATTTTTATTTATATAGATGTACCAAAACACAAATACAGTTAAATGTTATCACCCAAATCACTAAGTTGAAATTCGAATGATATTTATACTTTTAAGTAATAAAATCGATAAGCAAGTTTTCTACAAGACAAGACCTTCGCAAATTAGTAGATTGACCTCATAGAAGACTGACATACGCTTGATAAGGCTCACAGCAATAGTTAAAAACCCGCCAAGGCTACAGATAACACAATGAATTGAATGGGAGATAACTGTGAATTGGTTAGTGTTATTAATTAATATATGGATTAGAACATTGCCTGTATTTCGTCAGATTAAATGTACTCTAGATGAGGTCAGGTAGTTTTGGCCTAAAGTTTTTGTAAATACACAACGATAGGCAGAGATTGTATGCAGGGGAAAGTTATGCTTTCGTCACAAATTGCCGGTCGATTTGGCTGAAGTAATATGACGATCTTACAGAACACTAGTATCAAGCAATTTTTTTATTGATTGTTAATGAGTAAATGTTTTTCATCAGGTAAAATAGAGTCACTTAGGGTCTACCAGATAAAAAAAACGTCAAAGGAGTCCAAACCCTTTTCTCCCATTGATTTTGAGAGAGGACTCAAAGGGCCGCAATGCACTTGTGAATTACACTTGAGTTGCAACTACTTATACAGGTTGGGAATTGACTCCACGGCCACGAGTTTAACAGGTAGAATCATTAAGCACTAGATCAACAGGCCAGTCAGTCGGAAAGTCATACTGCCATCCTAAGAAGCACTAAAACGAGACTTTTCCAAAGACATTAGATCTAAATATCACTCTACCGATAATTTATACAATATTTTATTTTTGCCAATTAATATGTTAACTCGATTAGTGCCTCACTATGACAATATAAAAATAAATAACAATAAATATAAAAAATACCGTGTGGTGACGGATTAAAAATACATAATGTTACTACCCCTATTCATCCCGTGGGTGTAGTAAAAGGCGACTAAGGGAACAAAGTATACAAGACAACATCATTACAAAGAGAAGGAAAACTTGAAACAAAGCCTATTCCAAACCCGTCTGGCCAGCGTGGAATAGTAGGCCAAAATCTCGTTACTAAGGAGAGGCTTACGTCCAGTAGTGGACTGTAAAAGGCTGTTGATGATAAAAATATCGACTGACATCTGAAGATAATTCTTCCGTGTTACGGCCTGAGGTTGGAGACTGCAATTTTCAGTTTAATTTCACTTCTGATGTAACTTTCGATCTATTCTTTTGAGGCATATTATTTGGGCTTCTTTTTGAAACAAAAAGAAAATATTGCAATGAATACGTAAATATGACAATGTACTTTCTGTATTAAATTCTTTAGTAATACTTGTAAATATTTTTGAATATATGTAGTGAAATGTACTAGGATGGTAATTAGGTCAGATTCAGCGTTGCAAAGAGGCTGCGGCAAACAAGATTAGATACCGAACACAAACACTGCCTGATAGCCGAGCATCTACCTGCGCCTGCGCAGCTCGGTGTAGCGGATAATTTAATTATTTGAATATTAACTCTAAATTCTTTTAAGTATATGGATAGGGTAAATTTTTTACTGATATTCGTCTAAATACAACATTAAATAACTCCCGAAATTTTAGTAATCTATGAGACAGAAATCTTTCAAAGTTCGATTTAATGTGATAGAATCATCTTTGAATATATACTTATTTAGGAATAGAGGTTACATCTCTTGGTTAAAATATATTTTTTTAAGGACTAAACATATATGAATCAAACTGCAACGGTGAATTGAATTGAACTGATTTCATTATTAAGTATAGATAAAGAATCCTCGTTTTGAGATGTTGCAGTATATATTCAAACCATCTATTAAATATGTATTGTAAATTTTGTAACAAAAAAAAACACAAAAGTGATACTACAATCAATACAAGTATGCAACCTTTTACAAAACTGATAAAATTTAATTAATTATTTATATAATTTAAGTTATAACCAAATACAAAATTCCTTAGCTCATAATAGCAAGAAAAACCATCCATCTGCTTGCTTATGACGTAAGATCTAAATTCTTTTGCAGACAACTTGGACAGTTTGCGAACTGAATTCCAGGTCACAACTTTACACCTGACTCATCCTCATTGATTAAGGACATTCTAGATTATCTAAACGCGTAGTTTAAAATATTTTAACCCAATAACAAGAATATGTTCTGACAATTGATTACTAACAGTATTTGGTTCCTTATATTTTTGTTACTATTGTAGCGTTCATGTGGCGTTTTAGACGACGCCACTTTTTATACATAGAGTTAGACACACAAAAGAACGTCAAGTGGACTCGGATTAACAAAGCGACTACATTCATGTAACTCAAGCTCTTGGAGACAAATACTGTGAATATTGGTACCACCTGAACAGTAAATTCCTATTAAGTTTATACTGTGTTTAATTTTGCCATTCAAGTAGTAGATGCATCAGATAAAAATATATTGTGGAGTACACAAACATAGTAACTCCCAAACTATTTTAGACAATCATCTGTGTGGTAACAGATTAAAAATACGGAATATCACAACCATTATGCACCCCATATTTTTCGTAAGAGCCCACTCAGGGAGCATTACGCAGCACAGAACTGTAGGGAGAAGAAATACTTGATACAAACCCTTTTTTTTTTTTTTTTTTTTTTTAACGTGTGGAAACCCCCACGGGCCGTCACCCCACCGGGGTTTACGGCGGGGTGGTGTGTCGGAATCGGACCGACTAAAACCACACGGTGTGCAACTCTGCGCCTGAGATAGGAAGGATCCGGGAACCGCTGCTATTACGACATCCAGATCCCTCCTAGCGCCTGCCCGCTATCTCGGGCACCATCTGCGGATAAACTCTCTATTTTAGGTGACGTACGGCACACGCGGACGTCGCCTCCTCGCGGCTGGCCATTGTAGCGGATGGAGGGGAAAACCCGTCCCGTCCACCCGCGGCCACACTCAAGGCGGCATGAGGCGCTGGTATGCGCGCCTCCGCCGCCCGGCTCGCCGGCGGCGAATTGGGTCCGAGTGGATATCGTCCTCCCGGGCCTTCTCCGCCGCCTCCTTCCGCGAAATTACGTCTTCGCAGAAGGTTGCGACCGCGGTAAAACAACTGTCGCTACCGGCCATGGAGCGTATGACGGCCGGCAGCGAGAGATCTCCTCCAATAACTGCAGTAAGGACCCCACGCTGCGCCGCCCAGGCGGAACAAACCGCTAGCGTGTGCTGAGCCGAGTCCTCACTGCAGTCGCAGTGGTGACAGGCGGGACTCAATTCCCTCCTGGCGACCGAGTGCAAATACTTCCCGAAGCAACCGTGCCCGGAAAGGACCTGCGTCAGTCGGAAGGAAAGGGTCCCGTGCTGCCGCCCTGCCCACTCGGCGATGACCGGCTGGAGAGCCTCCACGGCGGCAAAGCCAGCACGTGGAGCCTCCAGCCGGGACGACCAACGAGCCATCGTGGCTCGACGAGCGGCCTCTCGCCACTCGCGTATCTCTTCGGGCGGGGGCCGTATGCCGCTACCCGCCCGGAAGTTAACCGTCCGCCGATAAACTTCGGCGAGCACTTCCGCCTCCAAATCCCACGGGGGAGTTCCGGCCAAGGCGCACGCCGCCTCCGTCGATATGGTGCGGTAACCGCGTATGGCTCTAACCGCTAATATCCTCTGAGGGCGCCAGAGGCGAGCCCTATTCTGGGCGGTCAGAGCCGCCGCCCACACCGGTGCACCATACAGTGCCATTGACCGGACAACCCCCGTGTATAGCCGTCTCGTCGCGACGCTAGCTCCACCCAAATTGGGCAAAAGTCGCCCAAGGGCAGAAGCAGCGCCGACCAGCTTTGGAGAAAGCTGTCGGAAGTGCTCGTCGAAGAGCCACCTGCCGTCGAGGATCAGGCCCAGATACTTCATCTGGGCCTGAACCGGTACGAGGACCGAATTGACCACGATGGAGGCGCCGGAGGGTGGACCACGACGGGGCCCATGGAACAAAAGGGCCTCCGTCTTGTCCAGGGCCACCCGCAAACCCAGCGCCTCAATTCGCCCGACCACCAGAGAGACACCCGTGGTAGCCAGGCGCGCCGCCTCTTGAAAGTTTGCTCCCCGGGCCGTGACCAATGTGTCATCTGCGTAGCAAATTACGCCCAGCCCGGGGGGAAGACGACCTCGAAGGGCCCAGTCGTATCCCATATTCCACAGGAGTGGTCCGAGGACAGACCCCTGTGGAACACCGCACGACATGAGCCGCCGCCTCAGAACACCGTCTCGGTCCTCGTACATGACGGTACGCTCCTCAAGATAGTCTGCCACAAGCCGCCTCAGGTACTTTGGCACCCCATGGTAGTGGAGTGCTTCCCTGATGCAGCTAAATGGCAGACTATTAAATGCGTTGGCGATGTCCAACGACACCGCCAACAACACGCCGCCACAGCTCACCGCCTCTTCGGTAACGGCCCTAAGGCGCAACACGGCATCGACCGTCGAACGCCCCGCCCGAAAACCAAATTGGGCGTCCGACAGATCGGGGCCCACCTCGCAGAGGTGCCGGACGATGCGGGCAGAGAGTATCCTCTCAAACAGTTTACCCGCCTCGTCCAGCAACACGATGGGCCTATAGGCCGCTACCGATTCGGCTGGCCGTCCCGGCTTCCTCAATAGGACCAGCTTCCCGCTTTTCCAGCACTCAGGGAAGCGTCCGGACGCCAAGCTGGCGTCTAGGACCTCCCTGAGGCGGTCTGACATGTGCTCGAGGGCTCGGGCCAGCACTCGGGCAGGTATCCCGTCCGGCCCGGGGGCGGTGTTCTTCGAGCGGATCCGTAGAACAACCGCCCCTACCTCCGATTCCCTGACGGGCGGAACATCGTCCTCGTTCCCCCCGTCGTCTTCGACCATGATGGCCATCGACGGGGGTGTGTGCTCCACCCGCTGCGGGAAAAGGCCCTCGACCACTTCCCGCAGGAAGCTGGGCTGGAGTGTCTCTGTAAGGGGGGGGCCCGACGTGCGGAGCTTTTGCCGCGCCGCACGATAAGGGCGACCCCAGGGGTCACGATCGAGACCCTCCAGCATCTCCTTTCTCTTAATTTCTTTGGCGCGGCTTATGGCCAGCTTCAGAGTTTTCCGCGCCTCTCGGTACTCTTCATGAAGCTGGTCCTCCCCGCCTTCTTCGCGGTGTCGCCGCCGACTACGGGTGTAGGACCTCCGGGCACGAGTACAGGCCGCGCGGAGGTCCGCCAACTCCTGGGACCACCAGTACACCTCCTTCCGTGGAGGCCGGCAACCTCGGATGCGGGGCATGGCCGCATCACAGATCTGCGCAATGGCATCGCGGAAGCGACCAGCCCCCATGTCGACCTCCTCGGTCGGGGCCTGCGGAGACAGCCAAGAGTGAACGATGGCTGCCTCCTCTAGTAGGTCCCAATTTAATTTGGCTAAAGCCCACCGCGGAAAGCGAGAAGAATGCCGCGCCACGTGACCCCTACTGGGGTCCTGGGTCCGGGAGAGCTCAAATCGGATGTAGAGGTGATCCGAGAGCGTCTCAACCTCTTCCAGGACGCGCCAGTTCCTTACTCGTGCGGCGAGGGCAGGGGTAGCGAACGAAAGGTCCACTATCGACCCTCCCTGCTGTCGCACGCACGTATTGGTAGAGCCTCTGTTTAGTAAACAGAGGCCCACCGAGGCCGCCCACTCCTCTACGGCCTCGCCCCTAGCGTCCGTCCTGGGGGAACCCCACGCAATGGACTTTGCGTTGAAGTCCCCCAGCACTAAGACGTGCCCAGACGTTAGACGCCGCATCGAGGTTTCCAAGTTGTTAAGGAAAACCTCGAAGTCGCTCAAACTCCGGTTGGGGGAGAAGTAAACACCATATACGGTGATCCCCCCCCACTCGGCAGCAACATATCCAGTACCCTTGTCCCTTAGCGACAAGGGCGGGGAATGAGCCGCCGTGGAGCCGACGACTGCCACGGAACCGTCCCGGTCACCCAACCAGTTTGGACGGGGAGGAACGTAATAGGGTTCCGCGGCTACGGCAACACCGATCGACCACTGTGCCATGGTTTGCAGGAAAAGGTCCTGCGCCGCAGCACAGTGGTTCAGGTTCGTCTGGACTAGGAGGTTGGAGACTTGGGCCATTACTCGACCGTCTCTACAACCTCCTCCATGGGCGACGATATCGAAGCAGAAACGACGTCAGAGGCAGCCTGGGTCGACTGGCTAGCCCCCGACGCTTGCCGAGAATTACGGGCAGGTTTGCAGCCTCCCTGCCCAATCTGGTGATTGGCGGGCTTGTTACCCGCCGCACACGCCGGGCAGTGAGGGGCGGCAGAGCACTCTGCCGCCTTGTGCCCCGGTCGACCGCAGCGGAAACATAGTCCGCTGCAGTCAAAACAACTAACACACTTGGCGCGTGTGTGTCCCGACGCCAGACATTTATAACACCTCATCGGTCTCGGTGCCAGGACTGTGATCCTAGCGTTCACGAAACCGATGAGCAACTTTCCGGCGTCGACCAGGACTTTGCCCGACACTACTGGACATTTGATCCACACAGCGCCAAGCCCACCTGGACCGGGGCGGATGGTGCCGACCCGGATGCTATCCGCACTGCAGCCCGTCTTCTCCGCAATTGCAGTACAGACATCCTCAGATGTCACCGAGTCGTCCAGGCCCGAAATGCGCAGTTCTACGCACTTAGTTGGCCTGGCGATCTTTATACCATCCGTGGCCTCGAACATACCCCGCAACTTCTCGGCAAACACGTCCGCCGTCTTTGCGCCTTCAGCCCCAGGGAACTCGAGGACTCGAGCTCCCGTTTGGGCGAGGCGCATTCTGACACCTACTGTCCCGAAATCGCGTGCGAGACTGTCCCGGGCCCTTTTGAAAATGGCCGCGTAGGACAACCCGCCGCTAGCTGCCTCCGGTGACAAGGTGACTACCACAGCCGCACTTTTAGGCGCCTGTAGTTTGTGCGGCGTCTTTGTGGCAGTCACTGCAGCCGATGGCGCCTGCGGGGTAGAGACTGCTTTTTGTGCAGCCTTCTTACCCCGCTTTCGGGACTTCTTAACTCCCCCGACTACCTGCCAACCATCCGTGGAAGGGGCAGATGTGGAGGAGGAGTTGGAGTGGGGAGCGGAGGGAACTCCGCTCCAGCCTTTGCCGCTGTTTTGGACCCCAACCTCAGTGCAGGCGTCCGGGCTGTCGCCTTGGCTGCTTGCCGTGTCCTCGGACCAGTTGCAGGAGCAGCAGAGACCGCTGCCGCCGCCGCATAGGACACGCGACCGGTCGCAACGGGAAGCGATTGCGTCGATGTCAGCATCGACGCAATCTTCGCTTTATGCGCCGCGAGCGGCGGCCGGACAACAGGAGCCGGTGGCAGCCTTGCCTCCAGGCCAGCCAGACGCCCGTCCATCATGCGCCATACTGCATCCGTTATTTGGCGCAGATGGGAATCAGCAATGCCACCGAGGTTGGAAGAGGGGGCAAGCTGAGACGGGGACGTGACCGGATCCTCTGCCGGGCGATGCGCCCGGAATTGGGCGAACTGAGCGCTGAGCTCAGCCACTTGCCCTGTCAGGCGATCGTTGGCCGCCTGGAGTCGAGCCACGTCCCCGATGAGGGTATCCACTACTCCTGCAATAGCGGAAGAGGAGTCCTTAAGGGCTTTCACAAAAGAGCCCTTAAGGTTACTCGACTTGGTAGCCACTTTGTGGATGATGGCCACCGCCGCATTCGCTCTCTCCTGCATGGAGGATGGTGTTTGAGGAACTGAATCCCCCATCATCGGCTCCTTTATTTTTAGCAGGAGATCCGCGATCTCCTCCTCCGCCAAGCTTTCACCGTCTGCCCTGACCCGTCTATAGGCTTCCGCCTTACAGAAGACGGAGCCTGACGGGGCCGAGATCGGGGTTCGTGACCTCCCTCTGCGGCTGCTTGCTACCTTAGGAGGTAGCATCTCCTGGGATGTATCGCTCTCCTCATCCCTGGAGCGGCCGCGTTTTCGGCTGTCACACAGCTCCGTCTCCATGCAGTCCAGCATGTCTGTTCTCGCATTGGAGCTTCCGCCCGCGGTAGATCTGGAGCGTAATCGCTCCGATGTTCTTCGGCTCCCAGCAGTCATAATAACTTCTGGGAGCCCCACCGAGGTAGGCATCCCAACCAATGCTTCCTCGTCGTTGGAAGCGAAGTCGTTCGACCTTTTCTGCTTCCTACCATCTATCTCCTGCTTTCCTTCCATAGTTTTTAAGTTTTGGTTTGATATATATTCCATAATTAAACCCACGAGATGGGGAGAATAAAGGTCGACCCGGGCAGAGATCCCCAATACCCGGGCAAGCGTAAATTTGTGCCCAACCGAGGGGTCCGCAGGTGCCCCGGCTGGGAGTGCGCTTACGACTGAACTACCCATCAGCCATGCATCCCCTGGTCACGCACCAGAACACGGGATTCGGGGTAATTTTTTAGAGAGGTTTTCTTCCTCGCAGTCCGGGCGGTTAAGCCAAGACCCTCGCCCCCGATTGGAGTCGCGAGACTCCAACTCGGGACTACGATATGCCGACGGCGGCAGAGAGACTGCGTCTCCTGATGCCTGCTCGGTGGCAGTGTAAGTGCACACCGAGCCCGTCCTACCTTTCCAACCGCTGAACGGAGGAACTTCGACCCTAGAGAGGGCCCCACCATCGTGATTTTTTACCGAGGTTTTCTTCCTCAATGCTCCGAAGAGCGAAGAGCCAACAGAGGATCCGACAGACACGCCCGCTCTGTTGGACCAAGTCTCGGCCGATTTGCCGAAGACAATGGTTTCCTCTTCGTGCTAGAATATTAGCCGTTGGCGGTGCTGCCAACGTTACCAGGGTGCACCACGTGGAGGTTTTCTAGCCCAGCACCCCACTTGATACAAACCCTATACCGACCCTTCTGGCCAGCGCGGAAACAACCTTCATTCTGAGGGATGCGTATGTCCAGAAGTGGCGGCGTATGGCTGATGCAACAAAATGTTATTTTAAAAATTCAATCAAACATTTTGCCGAAGTTCTGTTAATGTTTGTTCTACTTCTTTATATAAGTTTTATATATTGTTATATCTGACTTCAGACTGTGACTGTATTACATGCGTATATGAAGAATATTATGTATGTTTTGTTTTTTACGAATATATTATTTGCTTACTAATGGTTTTATTAAATTGATGCATAGCCCAACTAAGTGCCCGTAATAAAATATTTTACATGTAACTATAGAAAAATGTCTGTGTACTTAATTGTATAGACAAAATATTCATTTTTAATTTCCTTATAGAAGAATTTTTGATACTCAGGACGAGATTTTTTCCATTTCTTCGAAATCGTTTAGGTTCTGTGTCCTAGTGATTCCCGGCAATAATTACCAGCCCCACTACCGTTTGTTGGTAACCAAATTAATGAAAGTAGTAAAATATTAGCGTCGACGACAAAATGAAAACAGCACATACAAGAACTTTGCAATCATCGCCTTACAATTGAGATCTATCTTTACCTAGCAACGAAACATTTCGCAATCTTATCTCACATTCTCGCGCTAATCCCTGAGTTCACGAATTCTTCTCCTCATACGTAATCACAGAAATACGAGTTATAAAGAAATTATAACAATCGTTTGGTAAATAGTGATCGTACTGAGGCGGTTTTTGTACAAGGAACTAGTCACATTATTGGTAAATCCAAAAGTTAAGCTAAAAGGATGTGTTAGGAGAAATTACCGCCCAATTGTCCTGTATGCACTGTGACGTATCACAACCTTTCGTCACCATACAAGCACTGATTTTAGTTACTACAAGCGCCTGTTCTTCAGATAACTTATTACTAAAAGTAAATATTGAAAATATAACATAATTTTGTTTAAGTCGCATGTGGAGTATACCACCCAAGTTGGTCATTGAACAAAGGTACTAGCTATATAACTAAAGATTGATAATAAATTTAACTAAAACCAAGTTATAAATTTTCGAATTTAATGCAGTTTAAGTGGTATTTCATTCTTGTGTAACGTTATGCGATCCTGAGTGATGTTGTACTGAAATGAAATGAAATATTTGAATGTTGCTTCAGCTAGAACTTGTTGCATTAACAACCTTTACATTTTTTTTTGTATTCACCTACGAGTAGGCTATTTATTAAATTATGAAATGTCTGGTCACGAAACTTCTGCTATATTTTGTGTGATAAATAAATAAATAAATATCCTCACACATCTTACACAAGTCTGATTCCAATTAGGCAGAGCCTGTACTATGGTAACCAGACTGCTGATAAGCATATTTGTATATTTCTTAATACAAACATATTATAGACAAATAAAGATAGATTATGAAGATCTAAAATATATCTTCGGCTTATTCTTGATTGTACGTACGTACTTCTATAATTTAAGTATTTTACGGGTATTTTTTTTCTGGATAAAAAATAATTGAACACAGCAAAGAGTAGTAGAGCCACGCTGATTTCAGCACGAGCGGGTCGGCTCGACCGGGGCAGTACTACCCTCCCACAGAAGACCAACCTAAAGCGCCAGCACCTGTCCTGTCGTGTTTTGTTGGTGAGTGTGAGACCGGAGGCCTATTGATGCAGGGGTGACAGTTATCGTGGTAACTGTGTAAGCCTTACACTGTCACGATGATTGTCATGCCTTTTACGTCCCCAAGCGGGGTGTGAAAAAGCATCTCATCTCAAAGTATGGTGACCACAACTCTTGGATTCTATTCATGCTCTCCATCAGGCAGAGTAGAGTCATCTTGGCAGGCTCTTAATATAGAATATAGAAAGCAATTTGCAACAGTAACTACTACTAATGATACAGTATCATTATGCATTTATTGATGTTCATGAGCTTGTATGTTAACATGATTAGACATCACGTGTATATTTACTGTGTTTTTTATAATTTTATCAGAGGAATTATCAGCTTTCCGTATGTAAATAAATGTTAAGAATGGGCGGTGAGAAGAAAAGGTTCTAGGATTATTTCTGTTTAATTGCGCAAGTTTTACAAGATTTTGAGCTATCGTGTTAATTGTTCAGTGTTGTGGTTCAATTATATTTTATCAGGAGGTGAATGTGCTTGTCATATTTTTAGCGTAACTATTACTACTTGTTCTATTGTGTGATATGTTTATGATAAATATGTATTTATCATGTATGTATGTAATTAATGGCACGTAACAGGCATTGGCATGTGGCAATGCCAATTACATGCCATCTTAAATGATAAATAACGACAATACATATCGACATCTGGCTTTTTTACTTAACTTTTAAATAAGTAACTAATGTTAACTGCCTTCAAAATAACATTAGTATAATAATTGACTAATTGTAGAATAATATCTAATTATAAACACAGTAGATTTTCTTCAAAGTTACTTTAGTACCCTTTCGAAACAGTACTTTTGTCTGAATTTTAGGAATTGTATGTCGTTTTCTGTACCTTTGACAACATTCATGAAAATTTATGTAACGAGTAAGACGTATGCCTATGCATATGTCTTATTGTCTCAAGAGTCCTTATTGCATTATCATCCCCAAGCGGGGCGTGAAAAATTATCTCACCAGGCTGTCATAGTGTGAGTCACCATACTGCATTGTCTGCATTTGCAATGAGTGACCAAAACTCTTGGATTCTATCCATGCTTTCCATCAGACAGAGTAGAGTCTTTTTGGCAGGCTCTTAATATAGAAAAAAAAACATATACCAATCAATTTATCTAATATGATGCCCTCTATAGGCTAATGTTTGTATTAACATTTGGCATAGACCTGTGGATTTAACAACGCCATTTGACACGTTATATTACCGTGAAACATCGTCTAGACAGTCATCAATAATTTAAACAATATAAATGTCTACAGACAGCCTTCCTAAGCCCGTAAACACAAATAAATTGCCAAGCAATAAATTTAAAGCCTACTTTGTATTGTTGAACATCACGCCTCCATGCAAATATATCGAAACATGTGTACACAAATGTGTGTTCTACTATAATTATGTTACCCATAGAGTAAATTGGTTAAAACCATGTTTGTATTAGATACATTATGGTTGCACAATTCATCGATTCAGTTAAGGCAAGGTCGGGTCCAAAAATGTTGCCCTGAGGCACTCCGTAGTGTACCAGAACTTTAGGTATATGTTATCACTATGATTGCTTAAATGTTTGTTTATTTCAACTAATTGTTAGAACTTTACATAAACATTGAGAAAGCAACACATAGAAGATCAATTGCTTTTATTTTTTTTTTCATTTTTTTTTCAGTTCACTTACTCTTAAAAGGATGAGAATAGTACTAAACAAAAAAGCAAACAAATCGTTTTCTAAACAGAATTTTCGAGAACCGTCAGTGTGTGTTTTAACATTAATTTGATTTTCATACTTTATTACATTTTCATACTACAGGTATTACAGATAAATGGATCATCACATTCCATTGTTTATTTATTTAACAATTTTATGCACATAATGTACAATGACGTACTTAATACTATAGGCATTCTCTTCCAGTCTACCATCGGGTGGAGTAGAAATGAATGAGAAAGTGTACCATACTTTAGTTAGGAATTCTAAAATAAATAAGAAAGAACTAAAAATTGAGATGACATCAATGCGTTCATACAAAATACATATATATGTATTTATATATAAGATATGTATGTATGTATCAGATTGATTGAGTCCTCGTTCAGCTGTAACTGCAACCAGCAATGTATGGCAGGGCGCAATGTTTTGTATAGGGTGGGCCACGAATTATTTAACAGTTCAAAAAATTGTTTAAAAAAAACCATTTGGTATATTATAAAAATAGTTTATTTACATAAAAGCTAATTAGTTGGAATTTATTTTTGAAAATTACGTCATTGAAATGACCACCGTTTTGACGTTTGCACTCTTCTAAGCGTGCACGAAATTTTCGAATACTTGTTGGCAAAGAGACCGTGAGATCACAGACATCTCTTCGCTGATTTTTTCTTTTTGTTGACGCAGTGTGTTTGGTTTGTTGATGTAGACATGAATCTTCTAATAACCCCATAAAAAGAAGTCTGCTGGACTGGATGACTTCTAGGTGACCATGAAATGTCTCCTCGTCTGGAAATCAGCTTTTCCAGAAACATGTCTTTGATCACCGGCAGGGACTCATTAGATGTGTAAAAAGTGGCTTCATATTGTTGTTTCAGCAAATTCCAGTAGCATCGGTCCCAAGAACTCCCGTAACATGTTTGCACAGCATGTTAGATTCAAATGTTAACGAATTCTTGGCCCACCCTACATTTATAATCGGTCAGCAATCTTTGGACTCCCGTAGCAAAACTCTAAACACTGCTTAGTACAGTCACGTTTGCAAATATTCCTTGTTTATTTTGTTCCCACATTACTTTTTAACATATTATTTATAGCTTCAGCATGGTCAAGTGTTTACAACCTCGCATCTGGTGATCCCAGAGCACACAGTTAGGTTACTAAGTAAAACAAAGATAAAAGTGACGTCAGTGTTCGTAACATGTGGTCATTAGATCTCTTTGAAGGTGAAAACCTGTATAAAGGTTTGCTAGTAAGGACACACGTGAATTTCGAAGATTGTATCACACAATTATGGAAATAACGTTTCTTCTCTCGTAATAAGACTACGTGTGGATCTAGATCGCTTTCTATCGTTAATAGAACATAATACGATTTTTGATGGTATACTTATTGGATTGTAACAGTTCTATGTGACACTTACTACATGAAACTTCAGGGAATAAACCATATTCCAGCCTTAGGACAACCACTGCTCAACATGGACCTCCTTCATTGATTTTCAAGAAAGCTGGTGGTCGACCTGCAGTCTTTATAAGCGGATTATTGCATCATGTTGCTAGTACGATATTATATCATTAAGCTACTTAGGTTCTCAATATGGTCACAGGCTGAATGCTTGGTGTTATAATTGTAACAGGATATACAAATAAAAGAGTGACGGCTTCTAGGATACTTAAAAAGACATAATGTCCCTGAAACTTGTGAAACTTGTGTCAAGTAAGTTTTACTCAAATCCAATGTTTTATAAAAGCTTATTTTTTTTAAAGTAATAATAAAGATATAGAAAGTTTTTATATGTTTTATAATACGATTTGTTAAATTTCGTCTCGTCACAACTCATTTACAAATATTTGAAATGACTTCAATATTTTATTTTCGACTTCTTTTACGATATGCAGCAAGTTTCAATTTATTAGTAAACTAAGTTTTTACTAAAGAACCTACTATTGCTTATAGGCATTTTTGAGAAGCTTTTCTAGCAAAATATTTCTGTTATGCAATATAATTATTATATAACTGGTTTTAGGCATTAGGAACTGGAAAAGGAAAGGAAGGAAATCAGTTTTATAGAACTTTTGCTACTAAGATACATTTATTACAGATTGGCGCGTACTTCTTAATTTTAAAATTCGTCCAGACATGGGGAGCATAATTTTTATGTCTGATAACCTCATCCACTCTGTATCCAACAACAAAAGAATTATTTAGCGTAGTATTTCTGTGTGGTATTACCACATTACTTCCATCCAGACAGCCTATTTATACCGGCCAACGTATGTTTCTCCTGCAAGGTAAGGCAATCAACTACTCAAGTTTAGCTAAGTAGCTTGTTCTAGTAAATTTCAGTTTTTTGCATACATATTTATTGTCACTACGGGAGAAATTGGTGTTTGAACTCTAGACCATCTAAAGACTTACTCACATACATCACACACATCTCTCCAACCTCTAGACCATCGATACCAGTTGCTTATTTACCAATTCAGATACAGAACACATCAAATATACCAAAAGTGACGCCTACATGCTCCGAATCGGGACTGGTCAGAGCTGCCCACTAAAATGGTAGTCGTGTATCGGCGAGAAAATCAAAGGTGAGCAATCAATCTCTTGTCAAACTAATAATGGGTATAATAGGGATGTTGTGTACCAGTAATTGTTGGCTATCAACTATGACGTAACAGAATACAATGATGTTAAAACTCTATGCGGTGTTACTCATACTTTGTTTAGACGACAATTTTTTTGTCTAGCCTCTTTTGTGTGTCTTCATTACAGGGTTACATATTTTATATTTCCATGTGATTTTCGCCATAAATCAGCATACATTTTAAAGAAACTTTATTCATGTAATAAAACTGAGTTAAGTGTTGATGTAGACCAAAACCTCCCTTCGAAGGAGAGGCTTACGTTAAGCAGTAGGCTGTTGATGATGATAATGAAGTCTTTATGTAAATTTAAAAAAAATGATAAAGGCAGGCAAATGAGCGTACAGCCAACCACGATTCAAGAGTTATAACAAGCTGTAAATGCGATACCGGCTTACAATTCCGTACTCAGAATCAAGGAAAGTGTGCGTGTTTACAAACAGTGTTTTTTTAAGTAAGTAAAAACAGCATATTAACAAAAGTGGATAGTTAGTTGCAAAAAGTTTTGAAATTATCGCACGGACCGAAAATGCATGCTGCTTAATAAACCAAAATAAATAATGCTTTGTAAAAATTAAAAAGAAAACACGCTTTATAGAAAATCGAACTAAAAAGTGAAAATTAACTAGCAATGAATTTAAATCAAGGATAGTGTGGTTAACAAAAATATATTTTTATTGAAAAAAGAGTGGAGCGTTTGACGTCAACTGTAATTAACATTTTACTGACAAATATTGGCAGTAGTCATTTCGTAAATATCTTAAAAAGTAACCCAAAGTGAGGATGAACCGAATTCTAATTAAATCATGATTAGGACCCGGTCTATTCTGACTTACACAGTGTGGCTATTATAATGTAGCTTCACAGACAGTAAAAGTATAGAGTATCCATAAGATAGATTCTATTCAAAATACTTTTTCTTAGGTAGTAGAGCTGCGCTGATTTGAACGCTAACGGCGGGCTCGACTGGGACAGTACTACCGTGCTATTGGTACGTGCGAGACTGGAGGTCTATTGATGCAGGGGTGTCAGTTATCGTGGTATCCATTATCCCCAAGCGGGGCTTCAAAAAGCATCTCACTGGGCCGCCATAGTGTAGGTCACTATACTGCATTGTCTGCATTTGCAATGAGTATGGTCACCACATCTCTTGGATTCTATTCATGCTTTCCATCAGGCAGAGTAGAGTTACTTTGACAGGCTCTTAATTATAAAAAAAAAACTTAAGAATGATTTTATAATTATTAGAAGTATTTGAATTCATGGAAAACGATAAAATTACTGACTCAGCGACAATGATTTTTTTTGTATCAAACCACGAATGTAAGATAAATATGTATTTTCGTGTCTAGTCATGTACTAAACATATATTGATTTATTTAACTTAAAATAAACTAAACTTAAATTTCTGATAAAACAGAAGTATGTATGTTCAAAAACAAAATAGTGAATAAATTTTCATTTCAGAAAAAAATAACATTACGAACACAAGTTTCACAGAGCCCATGTTATATAAGGCTACAAGACAGTAATAAAAAAATTGTAAGCATTGGAAAAACTATCCATAAAGCTAACATTACAATTATTTTTTAAAATATATTTTTTTTAATTTTTTTTAGATATTAAGTAAAATATGTGTGCAAAAATACCACCATTGTTTTAGATTACCTTTGAATACATATCAAACAGTACCAAGATGGAACTACAAAACAAACAATTAATAAAGTGTGTCCTCGTAAACACAATTAAACTAATGAACAATCCATCGTTCATTAAGATGGTGGACAAATGAATTTATTGGTATATGCTAATGAGGGCCATTCAATTACCAACGGGATATCAGAGCATCGTAGAGAATTGGCGCCGGGAAATCACACTTTGTTGGATCTATTTCTATATCATATTAATATTGTAAAGGTACATGATCGGGAGTGTGTGTGTTTGTTATTTCTTCCTGTTGAAATGGCTAGATCACTTTTGATAAATTTTAGTATTGAGGTAGCTGACACCCTTGATTAACACATAGGCTTTTACCCCCCAAAATATATAATGTACCCGTGGACTGAGCAAATTATTGATAAAACACAAATAGCATCACGAATCGAAGCTGGAGTAGGTACCTATATTTTAAATCCTTGAAAAATTTAAACATGCCATGTTACGCAGCAATATGGTAACTTGTTAAATTATTATTATACAAATATACAATTATAAATGATAATTTCTCGCGTTATCAATAATGTGTAATTCAAAATAGTAGCTGCGATTGACAGTTTTATCGCCACTCTAAGTGAGTCACATGCCCATAAAAGCGTCGTGAAACTATGTGTACTTTTAAAACTGAATCGTAATATATTTGAAGTTTATTTATCGATTACGAAACAATAAAGTGTACAAATGATAATAGTTATAAGTAAAGCAACACACATCGGTAAAGACAACACTAACAGCGTAACGGAAGCACCATAGATCTAAGTGGTTCGGTAAACGTGCGCGTGCGCCTGTAGGGGCCGATGATAAAGCTCGCAATTTTAGTTGTCAGTTGGGAGCGCGCCGCGAAGCGAGACTGTTCTCCCTTTCGGTCGGCGCGGGGGTCCGTGCGCGTTTATCATCCATCCGGTCGTATCATCATCTACAAACGAACACTGCTCTTGCTCATCACCAATTGTATTCTGGTGTCCCTCCGTCGAGGAATC
Source organism: Hypercompe scribonia (assembly GCA_949316085.1). Lineage (NCBI taxonomy): Eukaryota > Metazoa > Arthropoda > Insecta > Lepidoptera > Erebidae > Hypercompe > Hypercompe scribonia. The sequence goes on along the minus strand of OX438984.1, from coordinate 1,652,457 downwards.
CAGTGGCATGGTAATTTGTGATAATAATTCCATCAGGATAATGTTGATTTAATTTTGTTACCGTCGGATCCTGGGTGTTTGCCGCCTATTGTCTCTTGAATAGAGATTGGTATTGTATTACGTAATGTGTATTAAAAAATATTCTACTCTTAAGATTTGTTAAGGTGCATACAATATTACTTTATGCCAGATTTCTTAATTAAAGTAACAGTTTTTAATATTTATTAATTATTATATTAACCGTAAGACTTAGTTATTAAATTTATTTTATGACAAATAACGTGTAGATGGTTTTAAAAATATTATATTCAGAAACTCTATAGTCGCTTCGAATTTTCCGTAGAATTAAGTTGTGAACTTTACACGACTGTTTTGATATCTGGACCATAATTTTGAAAGGACGAATGGCATTATGCCTACTTCCTCAGTAAATAGGGCCAGGGTTAAACGTTGGTCAGCGATGAGTCCCTTATCAGAGTAGGAACCGCACGAAGGCTAGCCGATTTGCGCAATCGTGTCGAACCGTATCACGTCCGTCGCTAAATTCACTTGTGTGGAAATATTGCTCTTCACTTATTATTATTATATTTATTGCATCCCACTCCTGATTTATATGAAGCAAGACACGACGACTGCTTTGCTATTATTATAGATTACTTACATTACTTTCATGTCGATGTCAAGTCATGCTGCTTTAAAAGCTCATAACTTGCCGAAAGGGAGATATTAAACTCAAAAGTTAAAACATAAAAGCCTTAGTCGGTGCTACTTGCCGACATCTACTAAAGACATGACGAAGTAATGTGCTTGCATTTATAAATTATGCTGCAGCAATACGTAAAAGTTGATATCCATCGTTTTGAGGGTATTAGTTGTGAGAGAACAACTAAACTTATCGATGTTAAGCATCCATTTTATTCAGGTGAATCAACTTGAACGTTTTCTGATATTTAGCAAAAGCGTAATTCGTTTCTAATAAATGCAATATACCAATTTGAACACTACGCGATAGTCGTGTTAATCGCCTGTAATATGATGTCAGATTCCTAAGCTCAGGTGTGCCTAACTATTCATTTACATTTGAATTGTAATCCTTTAGCTCGGAGGTGTTTCAACTGTAATAATTTGAATAGCGTGTGTAGGCTCTCGAGACCGATCGGCATTGGCCCTACATTTAGCGGCTAATTCCCTATTGTGTTGGTGCTTTTACAGCTCGTCGTTATGATCTACAACTAGTACTTATCTATCACTGTGAACGACGCTGTCGTCGAATGTTACGAGTGCTCGATTTATACCTAATTACTGTTTAGCACTACGGTTATGGCTTCAGTAAATAAAGTTCTAAATATTTATTGTATATTTGGTATGTAGTTTAGTTTCACGTCATTCTACCCACCTGGTTTACTTACTGAGAAAAATTAACCTAGTTTTTATTTGGGGTTTGCCTAAGTTTTAATAGAAGCAGACGGTCTGCCCGATTCAAACAGTTTTTTTTTCTTTACGAGCCTGTCAAAGTGACTCTACTCTGCCTGATGGAAAACATGAATAGAATCCAAGAGTTGTGGTCACTATACACTTTGGATTATTAATGCAATAGGTATATCAATGCTAACTTTTACTTATTCCTTTGGTTTTATGGCGATTTCATATCTATTTTCTGCAACAGAAATACATCGATGTGCTAAGAGTGAACGTTCCCAATCTTCTATAAAGTTATTATATTCGTACCTCAATAACGATTTCTTTAGCCGTTCTTAAATATAATACAAATCAACCAACATCCTTAGTTTCTGTACATCTATTAGCAAAAAGGGTTTGACTTAATTTCTCTTAAATCGACTGACCATTAAGCAACTATCCTCTTTGGAGACAAAGGGATAAGGTAAATTGGGCCCAAGAAAACGGGTAGGGTGAGTCAGATAAAAAAGAGGCCAGTATAAATCTGGAACGGGGAAATAGTACTGCAGCTGCAGTAAGAGGCAGTGGCCGATTAGTGTATACTTTGTCTCGTGAATAGATATTTCTTCTAGACAGTAATTTTCTGAAGTACAAATGTGTTTAAGGTCAAAACTTTTGATGACAGTCTTATTGAGTTTAACCTACATTTGCACAAAGAGTGGCTTGGTGAGCATTGTCTGCGCAGCTGGCTACAAGCTCCTTTGACACCAATTAAACATATGTTTATATTTGTTTTGTATATTTTTCAAGATATTATATGTTTATAGGCGGTGGTCAGATTTATATAATATCGTACATACAATACACTAGCGCCTTTCCTCCAAGACTAATACAGTTGATGACATATACATATATGACGATTAAAATATGTACATTTTGCAACCATTATTTTTAAGTTAAGCTTTATTTTAATTAACTTAACATACGTAATAAGGAAAGAGCCTCTTGCCGTCAGTCGATATGTATATTTCTAGATTAATATATACTTAACTTAAACTTAATAACATCAATACGGAAACGCTGAACGCGCTAATTAATGTGAATTAAGTTTCTGGCGTTTTGAATCGCTTTCTTTGGCTGTATTCACAAAATTTTGCTGAGTCAGCCTATTTACAACTAGACATAACGTACTGTTGAATATTAATTTATGCAAGAGTAAATATATAAAGACATATAATAAAATTGTGAGAGGTCGATGTCTTTGTTAAAGTAACAGAATTCGAAACAACAGTTTTTTGATTTTGAATCTCAGAAGTGGCTAAACCGATTTGCATGCGGTTTTTTTCTACATGCTGTGGTTTAATTTCACTTAATATTTAGTGTTGTTTTATTTCAATCTGTTGACAAATGGTAAAGATATATCAGCTTAAAGAATCGCCGCCATAACAGTCATATACGCGGGCTTAACCGCAGACAAAAGTATATAATAAATAACCAATCTAAAGCACCAGCATCCGTGCTGTCGTGTTTCGTTGGTGAGTGCGAGACTTGAGGCCCATTGATGCTGGGGTGACAGTTTTCGTGGTAACTATGTGAGGCTTACACTGCCACGATGACTGTCATGGCTTTTACGTCCCCAAGCGTGGCGTGAAAAAGTATCTCACTAGGCCGCCATAGTGTGGGTCACCACACTGCATTGTCTGCATTTGCAATGAGTATGGCGACCACAACTCTTTAGATTCTATTCATGCTTTCCATCAGGCAGAGTAGAGTTACTTTGGCAGGCTCTTCATAAAAAATAAATAAATAAAATAAATAATTTTGGTCAGACAGCCCTGTCTGAGTTTATTATTATTATATGATACGTATATTTAATTTCTTAATTACCACTTGCAATTCCGTATCATGGGTTAAGGGTGCAGACTTTATGAATTTAAAAAGTAAAGAAAATAGTGTAATAAAAATTGAGATAATTCATATCACAACATCAATATTCATTACAGTCCGTTTACACAACACATTCCGTTCTCTACATAATGTAATGGCTGCGTTACAGTATCATTATAATGTTTAATAATGACTCACTTTTTTACAACTTTTATGAAAACACATTGCATGTACGTCTTTTACAAAATTTCTTTCGTTTCAAATGTGTTTAAGGCAACGACGTATTTTAAGAAATAAACTTTACAAATGAAACTACCGTTAAGAGATTATTGATATTTAAGCTAAGCAGAATGTATCACGGTCGCATTGGTAGGATGGATATGGATTTTCTCTCGCTTGTCACTACCAGAAGAATTAAAAAATTGCAGTAGTGAAGTAGAAGATGCCATATATCCCCACTCGTGGCGGCAACTGGAAAAAAGTTCCAAGAATGCCTACTATCAAGGATATTTCAATAGAGATTTATGAAATCATTTATATAAAACAGCATTTTTGAACTTAAATTAAAATTAAAATATTGTCCAAAACAGTCGAGCCCAGTGTTGCTGTTGTGAAATGAAAATGAACCCGTATCAAACTAAATTTTAGGAAGTTAATTTGTTTTTATTTATCTCAAGAAATCTTACTCTGTGGTCACCTCGATCCTAATATTTCTTCGCAAGAATTTGATTACTATTTGAAACCAAACTGCTCGTTTTTGATACTAATTAGTGAAGTAGTAGCAAAAGAACTTCTAAAAGATGGACTGTAGCATTAGACTATTTAAATTTCGAACGTTATTCAAATGTTTTTTTTTTGATTAGCGTTTAGATTGAGAGACCACTGTCTGTTAAAACTTTTTAAGCAGTTTCTTTAATGAACCAAAGGTCGAGTTTACAATCTTTAAAATTCTTATACTAACGCTAGTGCCATACAAAAATTCCAAATGCATTGTGGCCGTGTTTAAACTGAACTCATGGTGGTCGGTGGACAAGAAAGGTGGTTATTTAGTAAATTAGTTTTACAAATATTTTACTAAGAGTAATCATTTACCGCAGTTGTGAATTTTAACTTGGTTAGTAAGATACGGGATACCTATCAATCACGACTGAGGGACCACCTTTGACTGATTGTGACTTTAGAGCGGCTACTTTTACAAACTAAAGCCAAAATTTGCAGTTAACAATAATAAATTAATATTTCGGCAATTTGACACACAACGTCATCTAGTTTCAAACTAAGCAGAGATTGTACTATCATAACTAGACTGACTGATAGAATACTTATATACTTTTTATTTTTATTGAAAACACCCACGTACCGGAACAAACATTTGCAGATCATACAAACATTTGGTTGGACTCGGGAATCGAACCCGAGTACTCAAGCTCAGCAAGCTCGCTACCGCTGCGCCACCGAGGTAGTCAATTGTTTGACAACTTTTACTGAAGTTCAAAAGCTCAAAATACCAATATGGTCTCTCATTGGGTACGTAGGTAGAACTTTTCAACGTTACGGTAGAAGGTATTGTTTGGCAAAAGAAATGTTTTCTAAAACAGTCAAAATTCAATTAACTTACATTTTATTCGAAATTTTGATCGATGAATTTAAGAGCATTCAGATAATAAATAGTTTTATCGTTTCTCGGAAATCACTATTGAAAAAAACAGTTACATTATATTAGCAATAATTAAATTATTTTTTTAACAAATTATCATTTTTTTTTAAACTAAATGCGTTTAAGGACAAAATAATACGGAAATTTAAAGTCATTTATTTAGATATTATATGCTTTGCATAAAATTTCTGAAATAAAAAGTACGAAAGAGTTCGGACGTCTTGACTTCTTTCATTTATTTACAACAATATACATACGTAGGCACTATTTAACTTTTTATTGAAAATATTCGGCTTTTTTTTTCTATTCGGCATTATATAGACTGCTCATTTGTCTAATGGTTAGCGTTTGCGACTGTCGACCAAGAGGTCTCGGATACGGTTCACGAGTCGAATCAAATATTCGTCTTCAATTCTTAATAATAAACCGGAGTATAGTGATGTTTCACGCCCGTACCTCGGGCACATTGAGCCCTCAATCCTGCTTGGCATGTTCTATGGCAATCGTTATTGGGAAGTCTGTGCCCTCAAATATATCGACAAACAGTTCAACCCTCGAATTCAGGTTACCCTCAGGATTGCGAAAGTATGATGCTGGTCGCTTCGTGCACAAACTTATAATGGGGTAGATGACTGTATCGTAAATAAATACCAATGTCCACTTCATTAAAACTAATATCGCGAAACATCTCGGAAAATACAATTAACATAGCATTTTATTATTATTACGAATTTCAATCAAAAATGCAGTGAAATATATTGTTCAATTGAGTAGTCTAAAACAGTGACGTCACAATTTATTATTTAGTATATTTTTCATACAAAATTGTCGTTTTGACAGATGATAAAAAGTAACTAATTTGACTAAGGTGTCATCTAGCCTATTAGGTAAAATCGCTACATCTAGTAACCGACCCAAATAATCTTGGAACGAATGAAGTCTAGGAAGAAAAGGTATTTTTACAGAGATCAGTCATATTATTTAGAGTATTTTGATTATCATAAAACTTGTTTTGTTTTAAAGTTTCAAATCTTTCTTACTTAGTTTCTAATTTTGCCGATTTATGATTCAGATACACACACGAAGTTGTCACTGACAGTGACAGTTGTCAGTGACACTTGTCTTTCTGTTATGTCTTTTATTTGTGTATGTTCTAGTATAAGGCTACAAGTTTCCGTTGACAGCGATAGTCACTTAACTCGAGTTGTCAGTTATGTCATATATAAATGTAGGTAACAATTTGTTCAGTATTCATTTCAAATTTGTATTTCAGTTCAACATTTGTTTCGCCATATTTAATTGCACTTTTTTGCAAATTTATAACTCCCTTTAGCTGCCTTCTAGGTCTTGCGGTTAGTGTATGCGACTGGCGGTGAAGTGGTCATGGGTTCGACTTCCGGGTTGGGATAAAAAGTATTGTGGTGGTTTTCTGGTAACAAAAATACTTAATGGAAATGGGAGTCTTAACTGTTTAGGTTTCTGTTGAGACTGATCGCCGTGTCCGAAATCAGCTAGTACATCATAATTGTCTTTATTATTTTTTTTAGATGCCCAATATTGTCATTATGTACAGATGCGTATATTGAGCTATAGAAGTACTAAAACTTATCTCTGTGCCAAATTTCGCCAAGGTACATAAACATTTATTTCCACTTTCACATTCACAACAGCAGCGGGATGAGTTCTCTCACGTTTGTGTTATAACGATAATATCATACAAACTTGGTGATTGATTATTCAGGAATGTTGAAGCATTCCTATTCACGAACTATCATCTTGTGAACACACATGTAGTGTAGATAGATTTCGCCCAAAGTGTGTGCACTGTGCTGTCTATCGGTTATTCGCGAATGCATCGATGTAAGTGGCTCTTTGATCATGTAACATATACCGAGTGCATCACTTCCTAGTTGACGTATGAATGCTCTCCTTATAACTGACTGACTGAAGTAGCCTGATTTGTTCCTTGAGCATACTTGACCGATAGAGGTAGAAGACACTCCCTATGCCATTATTGATACGAAATTGAACTTTAGTTGTTTTGTTTTTGTCACATTATTTGTTAGTTTTGTTTATGTCGTTTTTCTGTATAGTATACGGGGAAACAAGCAGATAGAAATAAATAATCTTTAACAGTTTATTTAGAGCTAAAAATGTACAAGGTTTATGGTCAGTGACTACCGTCCCGCCGCCCATGTAAGCAAAGTCATGTGTGGGTTTCCTATTTTCTATCCACACCTCTGGTAATAATTTCATCTTCCATATGATTGTACACATTATACAAATACATGGGTAACGCTAGGTAGTAGAGCCACGCTGATTTCAGCACAAGCGGGCCGGCTCAACCGGAGCAGTACTACCCTCCCCACAGAAAACCAACCTAAAGCGCCAGCATCCATGTTGTCGTGTTTCGTTGGTGAGTGTGAGACCGGAGGCTCATTGATGCAGGGGTGACAGTTATTGTGGTAACTGTGTAATCCTTATACTGTCACGATGACTGTCATGCCTTTTACGTCCCCAAGTGGGGTGTGAAGAAGCATATCACAAGGCCGCCGTAGTGTGGATCATCATACTGCATTGTCTGTATTTGCGATGGGTGTGGTGATCACAGCTCTTGGATTCTATTCATGCTTTCCATCAGGCAGAGTAGAGTCACTTAGGCTCTTAATATATACATATAAAAAAAGAATCCATGACCTGGATTACTAAAGTCATTACCAGTTATTACTCATAGTGCAGCCATAGTCCGACCAACAAGTCCGGTGACCTTTGCCCGTCAACGGTGTATGTTACTCCTGTGTTTAAAAATATCCACGATAGGATAACTGACCTACATTTGTTAAAAATAAATAATAACCTTGTTATTCCTTAGACAGCAAAGGATATTCTTAATCTCGGTTTACCAGTAAACCTAACAAGGGATGCTTGCGTTGAAACAATCGATATTGGAGCCGTTAGGTGAAGCCCTACGGAGTAATCCATACACTCGAGTGAACTTAATATTTTACGCTTAACAAATATGTTACTGGACTGTTCATATCTGCTAATCTCAATATTAAGTGTGGTGATTATAGCATTAAAAAATTGGGTCAGACATGTGTTAAGTTCGTAAGGTTCTAACAGTTATTCCTTGTAGCATAAAGCATTATAATAGCATTACGCTTTGACACTTATCGCAAACTCCAAGTCCGTTTTAACCTGTAGGTAGTATGTAAACGTCAACAGCCTTTGACAGTCTATATAACGCTGGCAGAACGGTTTGGTATATGTCTTTTTTTTCAAATTTTGAAGAAGCCTTGGACGAGCACTTCAGATAGCTTGCTTTAGAGCTGGTCGGCGCTGCTTCTACCTTTGGAGAATATTGCCTAACTTAGGTGGGGTCAGTGTTGCGACAAGACACCTCTACACGGGGATTGTCTGGTCAATGGTACTCTATGGTGCACCGGTGTGGGTGGCGACTCTGATCGCCCAGAATAGGGCTCGTCTCTGTTACTTTCAGAGGATATTGGTGGTTAATTCCATTCACGAATACTGCCCAGTGTCGACGGTGGCAGCGTGCGCCTTGGTTAAAACTTTGCCGTGGCAATTAGAGGAAGAAATGCGCGCCGAAGTTTATCGTCGAGTTCCTTTCGTTGAGTTCCAGGCAGGTAGCGGTGTATGGTCCCCGCCTGAAGAGGTACATGAGTGGCGTGAGGCCTCTTGTCGAACCACGATGGTTCATTGGTGATCCCGGCTACAGGCTCAATGTGCTGGCTTTGCCGCCGTGGAAGTTCTCTAGCCGGTTATCGACAAGAGGGCAGGGTGACAGCGCAAAACACTTTTCTTCCGGCTGACGCAGGTCTTTTCTGGTCACGGCTGCTTTGGGAAGTACCTACACTCGGTGATTAGGAGGGAATTGAGTCCTGCATGTCATCGCTGTGACTGTAGCGAGGACACGGCTCAGCATACGCTAGCGGTCTGCTCCGCCTGGGCGGCACAGTGTCGGACGCTCATTGCAGTCATTGGAGGAGATCTCTCGCTACCGACCGTCATACGCTCCAAGGCCACTTGCGACAGTTGTTTTACCGTGGTCATAACCTTCTATGAAGACATCATTTTGCAGATGGAAGCAGCGGTAAAGGTGGGACAGGCGCTATGAGGAGTCTGGATGTCGTAGTAATAGCGGTTTCCGTATTCCTCCTATCAGAAGTGCAAATTAGCACGTCGTGTGGTTTTAGCCGGTTCGATTCCGATACACCATTCCGCCATAAGCCCCAATGGGTTGATGGCCCGAGGGGTTTAAAAACCGTATAAAAGGAAGTGTTTGTTTCAAGATTTCCTTCTGTTTACTACCATTGTCTTGCGTAGTTGGTTTCCTTAGTTAGCTCTTATGACTACCACGAAATGATTAGGGATTAATATTGTTTTAACTCTGGTCAGCCATGAGTGTGAATCATTGTGTTACTAACACATTAATGATTCCTTCTTTTTTTATGAACCTCTAGACTAGTCTAGTCTGGATAATTGTGGTATTTTATAGTATTTTTTATTAATTGTCGTCACAATATAATAAGAATTTAATTTTTGATCACCGAAAATCGAAACACAATAAGATTACGTAACAACATTAAATAAATAAATAAATATTTCGGACATTTGACATAACATCGTCTAGTTTAAAACGAAGCAGAGCTTGTGCTATGATAACTAGACTGACTGATAGAATACTTATATACTTTTTCTGTAAATACATACACATTATACATAGAAAACACTCAAACTTCGAAACAAATATTTACAGATCATACAAACATTTTTTGCGATCCGGGAATCGAACCCGAGATATTAAGCACATCAGTCGCATTCACTATTACTGTGCCACCGAGGCAGTTAAAGCTTTATAATTCCGGATTATGGGTCGTTGGTGCCTGAGGTAGGTATATAAACCTGTGTTACAGGACAGTGGGTCCCCACTCGGATCACGACTGAAAATTTCACAAAAAAATATTGAAATGGTTACAATATAGTTAACAGAAAAAACAATAACTAGCAGATAAAGAAAACAACAGTAGTAGTAGTAAATAAAAACTTAAAAACAATAGCAAGTAAATAATAGAAAGAAAGAAATAATAGAAAGTTTTGATACAAAAACGTATCACACTTCAACTAATTCAACACTTGTTCTACTAAAAACGGTATGAATTGAAAATATTGACGTCAGATTTTGAATTTGACGTATTTATTGAATTGTTCTAAATGTCTTAACAACGGTGTATGTTTAAGTTTCTAGTTCATAATTTCATTATAGTTTTGTATTAATTTACTTGTGAAAAATTTGTGTCCAAGTTTCTAAATAACTTGTACTTCTCATTCTATTTGCCGCAATGTGATTTTGTGTAGGAATATAGCACTTTGTCAAAAGATCCTTAATTTATATCACACTGAGTTTTTCTGAAAAATCAATTCATATTATAGCATGTGACCATGTGTAATGCACAACAAGAAATTATCGTAGACTTCGATGTGTCGTCATAGACAACGGCAAAAGATACTTTGAAAATATCTGTCAGTTAAATTATCACTTGCAAATTGTTTTTTTTTTTTAAAAGTAGAGATTTTCCATCTTTCGACTTATGTAGAACTATAGTTACAAATTACGAAGTTATTATCTTACACAAATAGTAAATCAGTGAAAGAAGTGGCCTTGACCTAATTTTTTATCGCGCAGCCTTATTAAGTCAGTTTCGTCATTCCTATCGGTTCATCCTAATGTGACCCCGAGACCTGTCTAAGATATAGAAACGAGAAATATGTTATATTCTTTTGAAGCGAAAATTGAATTATTTATAAATAGAACGTCATGTAATGCTTGAGTTGTTATAAATTACTTTTTAAAGTTTTGTTTTTTTAATGTCAGGTGTTGTGCCAGTTTTCAGCCTAACGTTCCCACTGACCTCTTAATTCAAATTTAGAACATAGTATTGCCAGCAGAATACACGTTTATATTTTTAAGTCTGTTTATTATTCTTTCTTTGAATTCTTAATTTTACTTTTTAAAACAAGAAAAAAGTAATAAATTAACTCCATAGCGAGTAACTCATGAAATCGGAATGTGAACACCTTAAATTAATTAGTCCACGCGTTCTAATTAAAATAAGTGTCACGCATTCTTAGCCCAATGGCAGTACGGCGTGTGTTCGGTGCCCGCGCGGTATTTACCTGGACAGATCCATCAACATGATGGATGTATAATGACATAGTTTTACCTTTTATTTTGCAATCTAATGAGGTTGTTCTTATCGACTTGGTGTTAGATTTTGTAATGTGATGTTCATATGATGTGATTAAGATACGCGAGTGAAGTTTTACATCGTTGCTAACGTCACATGCAGGTTTGGTTCAAGCATATAAAAATATGTGATACTAGGGGCTACCTGTACTGCTACGTTTGCTCCTGTAGTTTTGTGCTGGCTTAGACATTTATAAATTGAATTAAACAACAATAGGCAAAGAATCCCTAATGAGCAGAGCTAGTAAGCAAGCTAGAGCATGTATGGATTTATTAATTTAGGTGACGTGACGTTGGCTTTTTGGTTTCCGTGATTAATTTTTTAGGTTCCATACTTCAATAATTCTACTTTAGTCACGGCAATCAACAGATGGCATATTAAGCCCTATTTGTAAATAGATGATTTAGAGAGGTAAGTATACTCGTATAATAATTACTACTAACTTTCATATCGTATAACAAAATTTTGTGAGATCACACAACCCAAGAAAAGAACACAATTTTAACATGACATAGCAATACTTTTTCCTACTTATACTTTGCGGTTAAAAAAATAACTGTCACGTTCAACCACGTATGTGAGGATTTTTTCAGAATGTCAAGTTAAGTTCGTCATTTAGAAAATACGGAAAGAGTTTAGTAGTTTAGATTGACAAATAAGTTTGATATTATCTGATGGCAAGTGACTACCACTATCAATGGATACTTGCATGTCAAGAGGTATAAGTGTGCCACCCTTTGAGTAGTTCCCCCCCCAGAAGTAGTGGGGATATGCCCTCGGGTTCGGCTGCCTGTAACACCAGTAATTTCGTAAAAAGCAACGAAATGACTGCCGAACAGTGGTTTTTTGTGAGGCCGTAGCGTTACTCCGACCAATCCTATGCTTGCCGAAGATTTCGAAGATTCGAGTTAAAAAGCCCAAATTATCACATAAAAACTCTAACAAAGTGATGTAATTCCACATGAAACTCATGAGATATACAATAAAAGTTTTACTCTGGAGTGTAGCACCTCTTTACTCGATTTTAAACAGTTTTTTTGGATATCAGTTTAGTTCTGAAAATATTGAAACCAAGGATTTCAATGTTTCCGTAAACTTCAGAACTTTTATTAATGATTTTAAAACATTAACCACAAAAAACACCAAAGTAGTTTTATATTTCGTTTCGTATTGATTTGTGTGCTTATATTTTATAAGCTCTTTGACGAAGCTCTTAAATGGCAGGCATCTTAAAATATGCTGCGTGTTGGTGCCCAACGGCTAATTAGGTACGTCCGTACACAGTTACACAAAGCCGTGGCGCGTAACCCCGTAACGAGTCGAGATATTAGATTGATTATCGATTAAGAAATCCATCAGTCATCGGATTCAATGTCAAACATTTTGGCGCCTTGCTGTCTGCGTGCATGTGAGTTCGTCGACCCTTCATTTTATGGTTTGGCGGGAAACGGTGTTACTTTTATGTTGTTCTGAATAATTAATCAATATTACATATGTTACGTCTCGTTTTGTGTTTAGTAGGTTTATTGAAATGTGCCGTTATTCTTGGTCTATGAGAGACAATAAATTTGACATATTCTATGATGACGTGGTATTTTTAAATTACTCCCTTTAACCCTTTCTTTCGAAACAAAGCATTTGGATCTAATGTCTTATTTGCAGGTACGTGTAAATTAGCTAACGAAAGTAGTTAATGTTTTGATATAATTTCTCAAGTTTTTTAAGCGAATTTAATTATTATGTACTTATGTGTTCTAATGTCTAGTCTTCACTAACATGAGACCAAACTCGAGTACATCCATCTTATTATAAAAATATTAAACTCAGTCCATATACGACAAATATAGTCATATCGTTATTAACGTTTTTACAATAATAGAGTTTAATTTAAGAGTCACCTCATAACCATATTGACACCATTTTGAATTATGATTATAAATTGTTTTAATATGCTTAGCGATGAAAATGTCCTCGATGTATAATTGATAATAATACGCTTCATTCAACGAAATAATTCCGGTTTTCTGTCCATGTCTAATAAGATTACGAGTCATAGACAATTTTTCAATACATTATCAAATAAATCGATGTATTCCACAAAGCATTCCACAGTGTTAACAATAAATTATTTAATAAAATCATTTATCTAATGTTGCCGTTCTTTATACGGGTTATAATTAATTATTATTGTTCCCCAACTGCTGGTATAATTATTTTAATTAATGGTCAGTACAGTCCCGCCTGGAATGACCACCCTTTGTTGGACTATGCCGACTTAATGCATTCCTTTGAAGGATAGATCATATTTTTAATGTAATATGGTTTTGTACTACGGCGATGCTGGATAAACAGACGTTGTGGCTCTGTAGATGATTATAAGTTTAACCATTGACCTCAGGATATTCACCTTCGTGTGTTATATGTCTGTTTTGTAAATATTTTGAACGTTTAAGAGGAGAATTCATAAAGGTTTTTGGTATGTATGTGTGTCTGTCTGTGCTTTTGTAAGTCCAAAACGATTGAAACGATAATAAATTTTTTTAAAGTAATTTTTTGTAGTCATGTTATTTTAAATTTTTATTTAAGAATAATGTCCAAAACTAATATTTTGTAAATAATATTTACATTCTTTTCGACCAAATTGTCATCCACGCATTTCAACCAACTTCTTTAATCGTTCTCTACTCTTCTAGATCAGACTTGATCTTAATTTTATTTGAATTTAGATGTTTTTTTTTTTTAATATCGTACTGTTCTTTCGACTATCATAAAACTTTGCAAGCACGTTGTCAGAAACACGGTACCTACAGGAATATTCGATGACATGTCTGCAGTGACATCACACAGTCAAATCTAATTGCACAATAAAAAGTATTTAGTGAGATATCAAGTAGAATGAGCCTTATAAACAATGAAGTGCATTGGCAGCATTTCGTGCGTTTAGTTGTTGCATCGGATAGTTAGGAGCGGCGCAGCGGGGGCTCGCGTTAATAACCCTTCAATTGGGGGCACTCGCTCTGTTCCATGGACACCGTCCAGTTTAGAGGCGGCAGCGATAATCACTCTTAATATCGATTGCAAATTGGTGTAGTGCTTTAAGCGATCACCTCACCGTTTAAAATACAGCGCTCAAAGTTCTGAATTAGATCACATTGTGTGATTCGCGAATTGTTGTTCTTAGTTTGTATCATTGTGTCCGTTTTATGAATGTTTAGTATAATTTCTGTGGCACAAGACATGTTCCTAGTGCGTGAATTCTCTTTTAAAAAAAATAAATTTAGATTGCAACAGACTATATATGTTGTTCGTAACTAAATAATAATATCAATAGTAAAACAAATTATTATGTATGCAATGATTTTCCATGTTATTCCATGATTGCCATGTTCCAGTTTCCTTTGTTATTATAAGTACCTACTTATAATAGTGACCTCACTGAAGTTTACCTTCTTTTTGAGCACTTCACATTAATGTCATAAATTTGGAACCAAAAAATATACAGATTTACGAGCGCAGTAATACTTGTGCCCGTTTGCTCCTCTGACATGCGCTCGCGCAACCAGAGTATTGATCTAAGCGCGTGCCGACATTTCCTCCCGCGGCGGCCGCTGCTTTGCCGTCTTGACGCATCATCGTTGATCACGGTGTTTGTTGACCGTACATATTATTTGAGATGACACTTGACACTGATTGGAACTATGTGATTTCTAGGGAAGGACGAAGGTTGAGGCTAAAGGGATATGTATATAATGACTTCGATTCCTTTAATTCTTCGCCACCCTATTATTAAATCTTTTTCAGATGTATGAGAGTCAAGTACAAATGGACTGATTTAACTATCGTGTCAATCTGGGTGTGTCCTTTCAACAACTTTTCAAGAGGGCATTACGACAAACATCTTCTTATTCTTCTCTCAAAATTATTTGAAATTGGCACCATTAAATTTTGCTCTTTCGGTCTATTTGATTACTTAGCTCTTTATCACATATTTCTTCGTCATGGCCCGTCTTGCAAACTTCGAGAAGTCCTTAGCAATGTAATCGTTCTTAGTATATGGTATGAAGTATTTGGGCATTACAAACACCCAAAAAGTTTCCTACAGTAATTATGACTTTCACATTATAAGCAAATAGGTTTTATTTCGAAAATGAGTAATCTATGTAGTGTAGAGAAAAATCGCAATACCCAGGGTTGAGAAATGGCCGTCGTGTCCCTCCAACGTAAAAGAAGGTGCTCCGACCAGTCGAATCATATTTGACGGGCCACGGCCCAACGGTCAATGCTAATGTTAATGCTAATCGGAGCGAGAACTTCTGTACTGCGATACAGCAATAGTTACTCCGTGGTTCGGTATGTCTTCGGTAGATGGCGCTATAGTGTGTTTTTATTTCCACTCTACGTAGAAGACGTCACACACTGAAATATATGCTTTTTTTTTTGTTTTTATTTCAGGTGTTTACAGCTAGCATTATACACATATAATACATAATACATGAACATCTGATAGTCATTTACAAATATCCGCTTTTATAGAATACACGTGTAGTATCAAATTTGAAGTCAATAGCCAGACGCAAAATCAACAATATTTATAATGAATAAATATTTTTGTTTAAACGTTCTTTAGCTTAGAAACCTAGTGTTTCTAAACTAAAGAACAGTTTAAATAAAAATACATTTTATTATTTTAACATAAATTATAAATATTTGATTGTTTTACTTTCACACTTCATGCTATTGTCTGATGATAATGATGAAGTCTTGAAAGAATTTTGTTGAGATAAAATTTTGCTATACGGCTTACTCGATATTTTTCGCAAGCATGTGTTCATTTTTTTTTCAAAACTCACAAAACATATTAATTAATTACCCTCTAGAAGTCTAGACTATACAATTTGAATTTAATTGCATAGTGTTAGGAATAGACAAGTAGGTCGATTTTTTACCATTAGCCCGGATCCACAGATAAATGAGTTGTTGATACAATACGATCCAGAGATGGAATCGTTCATCCATATTTATATTAACGGAATGATATTTGAGTTCGTTTGTAACTATTCAACAACAGAATATGTGGAGGAGATGAGAAGTATTTGTTTGTTTAGGATGCTGTTTTCACAGGAATCTTTCACTCCACGTCAAGGTGGAAGTTAAAATGTAACGGTATCTGGGAATGGTAATCCTTTCAATGTGATTTCTTAAGTATTCCTAATATGAGATTGTATTGAGTGGAAAGTCATGCTTCGGCTAAAATAGGCCGATTCGACAGGAGTTTTACTACAACTGCACTGAAAATCAAAAAAGACATTAATAAAATCGGACTACCCTATACTAAGTTATGTGATCTTGAGAACTTATTGCGTGTTCCCGTTGGTTGAATGCCAAATTAAGGTTTTAGTATTAGTAATAAAAATCTCATTAAGGAAGTCTTTGTCTGTCTCGATCTCGAGATCATGATTTCGATACTGATTTAATTACGAGCATGTGTTTATATAGTGTGTTTTACTCCCACGAGATCATTAGCGTTTATTATCGCCATAAAATACTATTAAGGAAATCTTTCTTATGTTGCTAAGAGCATAATTATGTTATCTATACAGTATTGTCTTTGACAAAGTTTAAAACCATACAGTCCATACGCATTTTCTTTACGTTTGAAAATATTCTTTATTTGAGGGTGTTGTAACTAAGTTCCTGGGTAAAGAGATTTTTTTTTCAATGCACACGTTGACTTCTCTGAAGAATTTTTACCTTTGTACACTTCCACAATATTCATTTTTCAAATAAGTTTCAGTTTTTTTTTATTTACGAGCCTGCTAAAGTGACTACTCTGCCTGATGGAAAATATGAATAGAATCCAAGAGTTGTGGTCACCATAGTCATGGCGGCCTATTAAGACGCTCTTTTACGCCTCACTTGGAGACATCATCGTAGCATTGTATTGCACATACTTACCACGACAACTGTCACCCCTGCATCAAGGGGCCTCCGGTCGCGCACTCACCAACGAAACACGAAAAAATAAAAAGAATAAATAAAAATAAATGAGTTATTTATAAAAATAAAAATTTAAAACTAATTTAATTTGATGCCATTGTCCACAAATTTATCTGTTGTAAGAAAGATTTATTACCTTTCTATACTTTTATAAAGTTCTCTTTCAAAAAAACGTTTCTAAAAAAGTGGACTGAACAAAGACAACATCAATTTATTTCAAAATCTCTTTCATTTAGGAGAAGGACTTTTATTTTTCCTTTTTTTTTAAATATATCTGAAAGGAGGTTGGAAACAAAGACAAAAATATATCAATTTAGTTCGATTGCAATAGTTAAAGAGTTGAATGGGCATAAGCAATCGGCAGGATTGACCGTGTACTGTGTAGTAAGGAAACGCGAAAGTGGGCGGCGGCATTTGACTCTCGTGACTCACGATGAGACCAACGGTTCCTGTATATCATACTGACAATGATACGGACCGAAACGAAAGGTGGACATTATACCTCGGCATTTATAGGAATATATCCACATTTTATTGCTCGGTGGACAATGGTGCGTCTTTAACAGAACTACCATGGATGATTAGATATATGTCTAAACAATTTATTATCTTTTTTAAAGGACAATGCATCAGAAGGTTCCTGCTTTATGATCATTATTGTTTGACTATCGTAAAGGCGTGGACTTAGTTTTCAAAAGCTGATTATACATTACCATATCATGATTGGAATGATCACGTTATTTATAAAATCTTCATGTTTTATATAAATAATCAAGTAAAGGTCACTTGAACAGTGGTCACGGTAAGGAAGGAAAACAAGATCAATACTACACTGTTATAGCTTCAACCAATTCATATGGTGGAAGTACGGCCTCGATATGAATTGCTTAAAGCTGTAATAGCGGGTTAGTGGTTGGGTGGTGATAGCCAGGTTCGAAATTCGACAAATTAAATACTTATATGCTTTCATTGAATACACAACAGCTATCATCACATTAGTGTGTCTAAAAATAATAACATCAAAGAACGAGGAACAGCTACGAGGCCTTAAGAATGTCATGTTTCGGCGTAAATGATTAGATTGATACCACAGCCTTACTGCACACTAATGGCTTTAAGCAACGCCTGATATAGAAGGGACCTGGGAACAGCTGTCATTACGACATCCAGATCCCTCATAGCGAAATTAAGCGAGCCTAAACCATCCGTGGGGATTCTGGGGGGAGGACTCAATGGTTGGCAATGTGCTCGTGACTCTTGACTTACATATACCATAAACATTTTCTATTTTCTCTTCAAAAATCTACTACAGTTTTTTTACTAAAATCCCAAATCTTTGCAAGTCCTTTTTGACAAAGATAATTTCGATACTCTTTTAACAAGTTCTCAAACATTTACATTTACAATAATCGTTCCAAAGTAACTAATGCGTGAGTTGTGACGTAATTTCTAGAACAATGTATAATGAATTTTTACTAATTATAGCTAGAGATGCCGTGATAGTACTTGTATGGTGCGCGGTCGTCGGCCTCCGTTATCATTTCGGCACAGATTGCCTGATCCCGTCGCCCGTCCCGCCTTGCGCACAGCGCCTGCATCACACAATATCGCCCTTCTCTTTCTGTGATTATTTGTTTGTATTGTAAGAATATATTCTTTTAAAATATAACTGGGTATTATATAAAGTTTTAATAAATTAAAAATTATTGTATAAGTTTTACAGTTGTCAGTGTGACAGGTTGTCTTGTGTCGATAATTTTAGTGGTGTTGTTTGTTTGTGAAGTGATCTACCTAAACTCCTAATGAACCTGTAAAAATAGATTTGAAGAAATTGTAAATAATTTGTAAATGATGAAAAGATTTATTATTTCTGTTTGAAACATCTTACATATTTTTCTGTATATGCCTAACACAATAGTGCAGAATAATTATGTTCTAGGATATTATTGAAGACAAATATACAAAAACTATATAAGTGTATTTCATCTTACATCTATGAATACATTAGTATTACATAGTGTTAAAGGTAGTAGAGGCACGCAGATTTCAGCACGAGCGGACCGGCTCGCCAGTACTACCCTGTTACAGAAGACCAACATAAAGCGACAGCATCCATGCTGTCGTGTTTCGTTGGTGAGTGCGAGATCGGAAGTCCATTGCTCAGTTATTGTGGTGACGCCACGATGACTGTCATGCCTTTTACATCCCTAAGTGAGGCGTGAAAAAGCATCTTGTTAAGCTGCCATAGTGTGGATCGTCGTACTGCAATCACAATTAATACGGTGACCACAGCTCTTGGATTCTATTCATGCTTTCCATTAGGCAGAGTAGAGTGACTTTGGCAGGGTTTAAACTAAAAAAAATAACGTTCAAGGTTGAAAATGCTTATTGAACGCCTGTAAAACATCTATGTCGTGAAATTCGTGTCCTTATCATACGATCACAACGTACTGTAGCAGTGTAAGTGTTAACAACAGAACCCATAGATAAGATTTTAAACGGTTGCATCCCCGAAGAAATAACCTGAGGAGTATTAAACCCGAATGTTTTGGTAAACTGAATTTGATTCCTGTCATATATAGCGAACCCGTTGCATGTTCACCAACCTCCCTAAGCCCTACAAACGTGAACGTTTTTCGACAACTATCAAACGAATGGAAAAGACGCCTGTCAACGCTAAGTCACGTGGTCAGAACAAAATATTACGTTAGTAGGGATTACGATTGTAGAAAGTGAATCGATGTGAAATACTTGCATTTCGACTAATGGGTCAGGTCATCTCATATTAAATTTTATACACATTTGAAGTTAAAAAAAATACTTCAATACTCTCATGTCAAACGTGTTTATATTTCTAAAGAAACCAATTTTTTTAAAATTTAATTTCCTCTTTGTCGCCTTAACTTATACCAACCTTTTGACTGTACGGATAGCGTGGTGGTTAAAGCGGTTCGGAGAGGGCCCAGGAGCACGATCTCCACTCGGACCCAATTCGCCGCCAACGAACCGGGCGGTGGAAGTGCGTACCAGCGCCTCATGTCGCCTTCAGTGTGGCCGCGGGTGGACGGGACGGGTTTTACCCTCCATCTGCTACAATGGCCAGCCGCGAGGAGACGACGTCCGCGTGCGCCGTACGTCGCCTAAAATAGAGAGTTTACCCGGAGATGGTACCCGCGGTAGAGGACAGGCGCTAGGAGGGATCTGGATGTCGTACTAGCCGCTGTTCCCGGATCCCTCCTATCTCAGGTGCAGAGTGGCACACCGTGTTGCTTTAGTTGGTCCGATGCCGACACACCACCCCGCCGTATACCCTAGTGGGGTGACAGCCTGAGGGGTTTCCACATGTTAAAAAAAAATGTGATTTAAACGTTCGCCACCTTGTTTTCTACTGCGCTGAGTATTGCGGGCGATATCCCACATGAGACAACACTTTGTGTTATCTACAAATATTCTTCTTTATTTGTTTTGCATGTCTATAAAGTACCCTGTGACATAAATACAATTATTTATTGGTTTTTTTAAGGAAAAAAAAGAAGGAAAAAAAGTAACAGTTTGATAGTATTCAGATACAGCCTGTAAACTAAACCGCAGTCGGATGAT